>OX422214.1:58306844-59759344 GCA_949130495.1 Sambucus nigra
ATTATCTGATATTTACAACAAAAAATGCTTTATATAGTAAGTGGGATAAAAGAAAAGAAGAAAGAAAAAAAAAGAAAAATATGTCATAAAAATAGGGGATCGATCAATCAACCCAAACCGTCGATCGATCGATGGTGAAAATTCCAAAAAATTATTCCATTGGCCGACTAGCATCTCAACGATCGAAGGGACTTTATCTTTGAGCGCCAAAATGTTCGAGCTCTATGCTCCCTCAGGGAAATGCTTTTGCCTAAGGTTTCTTCGATATGTTCGGAGTTGTTCAGCAACCCGAAAAATGCAAACCGTTTGTTGAGTTTCTCGTAGATGCCATCTTTAACAGCTTTATCCATGAGGTTCCAATTGTCAGCTCCTCCCACTCCCACATTCATTTTTTCCAAGTACAAACACTGAGCTTTAAACTGTTGAACGTGATTCTTATCCCCTATTGTGTTATTATCCAATAGAGAGAACCCAATGGGCTCCTTGTCAACTGCCCTGATAGTTTCAGGAGCATTGGGCGTGTCTATTGGAATAATGGGAGTACCTTTCCCACTGACACTCGGAGTAGTGGAGTTAATCGTATTGGAGTTGAGTATTTCTCATCAATTAGTGTTGAGAATTCTCCTTGGGGTGATGCCATCTCATCGGTTGGAGCGTTGTGTCCATTGTCGCTTGACATTATCTATAAAAATAAAAAAAATTCAATGTGTATCTATAATAGATGCATAATTTCAAAGATCAATATGAAATTATAACCATTATAAAAAAATTGACCATATATTATAATCTACCTTTTCATGGTAAGAGTTTATTAAAAGTTCAATGTGCTTGATCTCCATCTAGTCGGGATTTGTTTTTAAAAAAATATGGATTTTAGCACATGGCCAATTAGAAGGAAGCGTATCTATAATGTATCGATAGATATCAGCAAGTTGAAATCAAAATTTCATCCTCTTCATCCTATTGTCAAGATTAGGTTTGGCATGTATATGTCCCGAGACATCACAGTCTTCGTCAATGTTGTTTGTATGTAATTTTATCTATAATGGGTGGATTTTTTTCCACCTTCTTTAACAGCTTAAGCAAGGTCATTGATCTATCTTGATTATGTATACGAAATATATATAGTACAACTTCATTCCATCATTCTGGTAGGGAAAACATAATACAATTGAATAAGTACTCTTGTTGGAGATGAACTCCCCGATTTACAAGGTAGTTAAATTGTTTGATCTACCTATTCCCATACCAATAAGCCAAAGTACCCTCTTTGTGAGTCTCATTAATGAAAGAGGTACGAGTGAGGTCCAATTACTACCTTTCATACTCCTGTTGCCATTGAATATCACCGTGAATAATTTTTCATGAGAAAAATGAACGAGGGCGTGAATATGATTCCTATAAATAATGGCTTTAATGAATCATTAACTAGTTATTATGTACAAGACCATTAATCCTATGCACGTTGGATCTCACCGTTAATTTATTAGGTTTTGAATACCTACTTCTATCATTTAAGCCAACAATCCCTAAAATCAATCCTAACATCAACCCTAAAATTAACCCTTACAAACATTAGTCATAAAATTAATCCATTACAAACATTACCCCTAAAATTAATCCCAAATTTAGCATCGATATTAAAGGAGAGGTATTTTTTTTTATATTTCAGCCCCAAACTTAAACTAGAAATATCGATAAAAATTAAAATTGACCCTAGTTTGAAACTTAAACTAACAATATCCATAAACTTAAACCAACATTAGTTATATATATGTATTTTTTTCTAGAATACAAACACATATACACGTACATACACAATATACACACACACATAACTTATACAATATACACACATACACATACACAATACACACATATACAATAGACACGCGTATACACACACACATAAATACACATAAATAGCGAGAAATATACACGCACATACGGAAATACACACACACACACACACATAGAAAATACACATTCACGTATATATAAATGCATAAAATATTACCGTTGAGATTGAGATTGAGAGAGGGAAGAAATCTCTGGAAATAGGGAAACGAGGGTTTAGAAATTTACGAGGGAAATGAAAAACTAGTTTGGGGAATTAAGTATAAAGACACTTATCATGACCTTCATTCGTGACCACATGGCATGACCCATGTAAAATTTAACACATCAGCGTGGAAATAAGACTATGGTCACAACCCAAAGTTTTGAATCGATTGGCAAGATGGTCACGGTCCGAAGCCATGACTAGCTCAGTGTGTATTTTGGTTTATGTTCATGGGCTTGAACCGTGACCCCATCCGCGAGTAGACTTGTAGGTAAACTTGGGGCCATAATGTTCATGCACGGGTCACGGCTATGGTCCGTAACCCATACTAGTCAGGGACTTGGTCCATGACCACATGCAAGACGATCCATGACTAAACTGGGTCATGGACGTGGTAATGCCCATTTTGGATCTGGTAACGACTTTGGTCACGGATATGGGCTATGAACCCGATACCGTGACCATTCGCAGGATTTTGTGTAGTGTAAACTATCAGGAGACTTTTGGTAAAAGGTGAAAATCTAGTGGTTAAAATGTGGTCAAAGTGGGTCCAGGGTTAAGCTTGAGGTTCAGGTGGACCCACATAGACAACATATGGTAAAGAAGCCCAATTGGATTATGATTAGTAGCACGGTGATAAGGGCAACAATTTTATTAGGGTAGAGGTTGAGGACCATAGCTAGGGGAGCGAGTGTCGCTTAAGTGGTTAGGCCATTTCAGACTTGTTTATTATGCACATGGATATATATATATATATATATATATATATATATATATATATATATATATATATATATATATATATATATATATATATATATATATATACTAGGGTATGCCCGTGCCTGAAGGCATGATGAAAATTTTCAAAGTACGTAATTGCATAACGATAAAACATTTCAAAACACGTAATTGCAAAAAGAAAAAAATTACATTCCCAAACATAACTAATTGTAATTTTAAAATATTGGTCTTTAAAAATTTGAAGAAAATTTCTTTTGTTTATAGACCTACCCACTTTGTTTTAAAAATACACCAACAAAACTAATATTGTGTACTAACAATACTAATAGTTTGTCCTAAACATAGGGTTGCTTTGGAATCTTACAACCAATAGCAATCACTAAGATAAACATAACTTATTTAACTCCAAAAACCAACAAAATAACATAATATTTTTTTAATAATAATGTAACATTTTTAACTCCAAAAACCAACAAAAAAACATAACCTAGCTGGTAACCCGTGTTCGTGGCATGGACTTAAATTTTATTAATTGGTGCACAATTTATAAACAATTTAAAATGCATAATTTCTTGTAATAATGTAACAATTTTATAGACAATTTTAACACTAACATTTAAAAAAAAGTCAAAATATGGCAATGTCAAAAAAATAATATTATTTTTTATTAAAAAATGGGTAAAAACATCTACATTTGTTTATGTAGTTTTTAATTAATGTATCGTTTTAAAAAAATATTAAAACTTTTATTTTTTGAACAAAAGACTTTTGGGGCTTAACCCTCTCTAATAATAACATATTTGACATAACCCTTAAAAAAATAGGGAATTTTTTGTCCAAAATTCAATAGGTGGAAAAATCTCTTTAAAAAATTACTTTATAATTAAAATACTTTTTAAAATGTTTTTTTTATACATTTTGTTGATTCGTTTTTGGTTTAAACGAATATTTTGTATTATGCTGCTATTACTTGGATAAAATCATGATTGAAAAAACAAATATTTCATATTATCTCGAGTTGTGTTATTTTTATTCTGATGGGACTCATTTTTTATTTAAAAAAAACATTGTGTTACGAAACTTTTATTTAGGTATTTTCTTAATTGATAAAAGAACGTCTTATTTATTTTGGTTTGACTCATTTTTGGTTAAAACCCAAATTTCCTTTGTGCCATTTTTAATTGAATTGGGTTCAAAATACGTAAACAAAAAATAAATATTTCATGTTATATCGTGTTGATTATTTATTATTGTCACATGTAATCCTGAGAACATTTAGGTCAAAATTTTTTATATAGTTATATAGATAACAGAAATCGGTACAATAATTAAAAGAACGTGTCAAGTATTGAGCCATGCGTCAAACATGTCAAGTTATTCAAAAAGACCTATCAAATATAAACTAAATATCAATCTCAAATATTTAAATGACTCCAAACCTCGAACCATGCGCTAATTTTCTTACTTTTAAGTTTTGCGAGGCTGAAGATAATAAAAAAAATTGAGCCATGGGCTCATATTTCACATTTCTCCAAAAATGCAAAATTTTAATATGAAACATGTCCACAAAAGTGAGACAACATGAACCCAGCGCCATCCATGAACAAAGTACATTCTATTTCTTTAAAACTTTTATTTTCAAATTCATAATTAGAACCTTTCATATATGTATGTTAATAAAGTACGTTTGTTATTGTGCCTCACAAATCATACATCAAGTACATTGCTTAGGGAGGGCCCCGCACGCCAGTCAAAATCTTTCCAGCCATAACAATTACTTAGGGCCCCGCACGCCAGCTTTGGCAGTGAAGATTTATCAAATCTTATTTTGACAACATTAGACATAATTTTTTGACTCTACCAAATCTTATGAACTTTACATATACAAAACTTATCATGATATTTTATTTATACGTTTTCTTTATACGTACTTTTCAATATTATATATATATATATATATATATATATATATATATATATATATATATATATATATATATATATATATATATATAAGAGGAATACTTGGAATGCGCAAGGATGGAATGGAACACTGTTCTTTTTATATCTTTTTAAAAGAAAAGTTAAAAGAGCTTGGTTTTTTACAAAGAAAAAGTCTGAAACATTTTTAATAAATAAAACGAAACTTTTTATGAATCTTTTTTATAACATTTTGTAAAATGTTTCTTAAAGACTATTTTTTTAATGTTTTATAGAGTGTTTTGTATGATTATAAAACTTTTTTTTAGCTTTTTCTATAAAATGATTGGTAAAAAATTACTTAAAAGTGAAAAATAAAGAAAGTTCATTACGAGAGAGTAGGGGGGACAATTTTAAAAATGACACAGAATGACACAAAATTGATCCGAAATTGATACGATATGACATACTTGTGTCATGTTCATGTCGTGTTTTTTTACACGGAGTCAAGTCGTGTTCGTGTCTGAATTATGAGTCGCGTCGTGTCGTGTTATCGTGTTTTTTAGGCGTGAAATTTAAGAAATTATAGTATTCGTATTGTGTCATGCCGTGTTATTTTTTATTCGGGGCATGTTCGTGTCAACTAAAAAAAACATAAATTCGTGTCGTGTTCTGTTCGTGTTTGAAAAAACCGTGTCGTGTCGTGTCGACCCGAAACACGATCCGTTGACCCGAATTACGACCCCTACCATAGAGTCTATACCTTGCCCATAACAACAAAAGTTCATCACCTTCCCAGAACAACAAAAATTAACTGACGTACATACATACTCCTCCACGATCCATCACCTGCCCAAAACACAGAAGTTTCATCTAAAAAATTAAACTAAATAGAATATGAGAAAAAAATAAATGTAAACAACAACAAAATAAAATGTAAGACACAACTTTCTACATTCCCAACTCGTGTATGACAAACTCAAGATTCAAATACTAAACTTACATTGAAAACAAATTCTTCTTCATACCTATGGAACACATCCCATATGGAAAAAAAAATAACAGTATTAGCAAAATTTATAAATTTAAAGAAATTTCTTGAACCCATTTCTGAAAAGGAACTATACACCTTGAAATTCCCTGACACAAAACTAAATAAATCAAAGGCCACAAAAAATTAAATAAAATCACCAGGACAAATAAGAACGTGGGTCATAAACTAAACATTTTATTTCTTACAAAAATTGCTAAAATTGAACAAAAAAATGAACCCGAAACCTTTAAAATAGAAAAAAATGATGACCTTACCTGTTTACGTCTAAATTCAGTGAAAATATTCTTACATGCCCTCTTGAGTGGTTAGCCACAAACATTCGTGAACCACATTACTCAAATATATGGAGATCTAAAAAAAATTCAGACACAAATTGGAGAGGGTAAAGATCTCAAAACTTCAAGATTTAGGTCATAGAAACCCTTATATACACACACATATATATATAAGGGAAACCCCCCAAAAAATTCAAGATCTGAAAATCAAACAAAGAAACCCTGAATAAATACTCAACCGTTGTAGGGAGGCGGAGAGGCGAATAGTTGTTGCACAAATGCGGTGCCTGCTGGTGCATGAGTTAGGCTACTTATGATATCTTGAGGAGAGGGTAGATCATCAAATTTTGGAGGAAAAGGTTGTTGTGCCGTCGGCAAGGCCTCCTATGTTCATGAGGTGCGTGCGGGAGATGTCCGATGATGCTCGGGTGGCCGCAATGATAGGAGATCCATACTCCCTATATATTGACATAGCGGTGATGCATGATTATATGGACTTCTTCAAGAGTTTTTTGATGCCTGCTAGATTTTATGATGTGATGCCTCTCCCTAGGGGGCTCGAGTCGACTGGTGGAGTTTTCTCATAACATAGGTGGTGCGGCTACGTCAACGGTGGGGATGACGACTTCAGGGCCTTCTTTTATGCGACTGCATTCCCCTAGTTACAACCTTCAGCGAGATGATGGGGGATATGTACGTCTACCGCATCGCCCTCATGCGATTGAACCAAAGGAGTTGGGTCTGACAGAGGAGGTCCTTCAGCCTTCGGTATGTCTTTTTTGATTTCCTTGATTTCTTTCTCTTTCCTCATGCTTGATTGATTTGATCTTTTCTATAATTCCTTGCAGCATATCGGGGTTTCGACCACTTGGCTGAAAGACATCATGGATTGGATATCCTCGATGACCGCTTATATTTATGAGGCAGTTTCGGTTCCTTCTTGCTTGGTGCCATTGGCCTCGTCTGGGGAAGGATCGAGTTCTGGAAGTGGGGGCACGTTGTCTCTTCGTAGAGGGAAAAGGGCGCACCGTAGGGATGGGGGATTTTAGAGAGAGAGAGAGAAGAGATATAAGTGAGAGAGAGAGAGAGAGAGAGAGAGATTGGGTTCGGGTTGAGTGTCGTTGTTTTCTGCTTTTTCCAGCAAAGTATCAATGTGATACATCAAAATATATGGAAATGAAGAATGAAGTTTTTTGTCAATTTTCTTGGTTTAGTGATTAATGCACATGCTCTTTTTACTTTTCTGTTGCGATTGTAAAAATAATTTTAAAGATTGATTTGAAAATGATTTTATTAAAATGAGATTAGTAAAAGCATAAGTTGAAAGGGAATTCGGAATTTCCTTAAGATAAAAAATATTTTTTTTGAGATTTTTTTTTATTTTGACAAAAGAGGAAAAATGGAAGTTTCCCAAAATCAGGGGTTGCCGATCGGCATGACCCTTGTCCTGCCTATCATCATGACCGTCAAGTCCAATCAATTCAAGGCTTTGATTGCACTTTATTCAATTGCTTGGTACTTGGTGGGGCAAGTTTTACTCTCATTTCTATAGGGTTCCTTGCTTTTTCTTTGGAGTTTCCAAGTATAAAAAGGAGTGTGGATGGCGCTTTCCTCCTCACACTTTCACTTTCTTTCTTCTTCACATTCTTAATTGCTTATTTTTTCTTGGTCTTTCAAGATGTCTCCCCCTGGTAGCATTGAGTTTTCCAACTGCCTCGAAGCCTTGGAAGCTATTTTTTGTTATAATGTTGATTATGACGCCTTTCACACGTGGCGAGTCTCTTTGTGATGGCGACTGTCGAGTTTTGGTATCCCGAGGATCATGTCTTCCGCTTCGAGTTGGATGAGATTTGTCCTACCTACGAGGAATTTTCGTCCATGCTGGGAATAAATCCCAGTGTTGCCGCGGTTTTTCCTGAGTTTTCTCGTTCTCCTAGGGAATTATTTGTTGGGATTATTCATATCTCCCCTGTGACAATTAGGCCATTGGTTATGGGGGGAATGATTTCCCTTTTGGTGGTGTTGTAGTCTGTGTATTTGCATGACGTGGGTGATGCCGAGGCCGTCATCCTATGCATTATTTCAAAAGTTTTGTTGGTGACCGAGGAGACCCAGGTGGACCCCCAACTAGCTGCTATTATTTCTTGGATGTTATAAAATCGTAATCCCGCTGAGGTGATGTTGGTGGAGACCCTGAATGGCTTGGATGCCTCACGGGAGGGTTGTTCTGACTTTTTGAGGGGTAGAGGTTTCGTGTGGAGGGCCCACCAGAGTATCCCTTACAAGAGGTTCCAAACTTCTTCTTGCATTATTTCATTAGCGTAGGCCTGGACATTGAGAGTGGGGGAAACTGGTTTGTAGAGCAAGGGGCTCGAGGCTTACGCTGGTCCATGCCTTAGTGGGGGGAGTTGCTGCCCATTCTGGAGCATGGAGAGTACCAGTATGTCAGACTGGTTGGCCTTAGGCAGACCTCTTTCTACTTTTCCTGGCGGCTTCTGCACCAATATGCTTTAGAGGAAATTGTGCCACCGCGAACACCAAACTTCTCTCATGTGGAGGATCAGGCAGAACATATGCGAATGCGGCTTGGGTCTTTATGGGAGAATCGTCATCCATCGACCTGTCCTTGTCAGTCTACTGTGAGAGTCTGGCATGTCTCCGGGGACTATATGAAGTGGTTGTGGAAGAAGGTAGTGGCCATGATGCTAGGTGTGGAGACTGGTAAAAGGTGGTTTACCATATTTTAAACCATGAGGGTGAATTGTGGCCTACACCAAGCTAGTTCGGGCTTATCTCTCCATGGAATGTCTGCGATATTCTATTCAGGCAGGGGAGGCTTGGGGAGTCCAGGATGCAGGTGATGATGGTGCTGGTTCCTCTGGCAGCTACGGTTAGGGCCTTGTGAAGCTTCTTGTGATAGCTGTGATTTTTTATTTTGTGGGAATAATTGGAGGGTGATTTTCAAGAATAGTGGGGCATATTATTGTATGTTTTGTTAGTAGGTGCAGTGTTGGTCAGGGAGGTCGTTTGACTCTTTACGCCTATGTAATCGTACGAAAATTTCAGATAATGAAAAAAATAAGTTTTTGATCACCTAGTTCTGCCTTCTGATGACTTTTTTACATTTTGAATTATCTATACCAATCGCTAAGGCATACATAATCCATTTATTCATGTATATCTAAAAATGAACTGTCGTAATTGGGGATAAGAAAAGAATAGCATTTCGTGAAAAGAAGGGAGCCGCGCTCATGTTAATCGAATGAGATGCCTACGTACCTCTGATGGTTTTGAAAATTTTGAAATTCATTTTTTTGAAAATGTTTAAGAGGATCAGGCCCACATAGTTCTGAGTAGGGGGGAAAAAGAGAGTTTTTTTTTTAAAAATAGAAGGGAGACGATAACAGTCGTAGCGCGCTGCGAATTTGGACTAGGGGTCGAATTTCTTGAGATGGTCCAGGTTGACTGGATGCGCCATTTCTTCTTCGTCAAGGTCGATGAGCACAGCTGCGCCACCTGACATGATCTTCTTCACAATGTAGGGGTCACTCCAATTAGTCTTAAATTTCCCTCTAGGATCCCAGAGAGGCTCTACTATTTCTTCGAAGGCTAGGTCCCCCTCTCGGACACCACGATCCTTGACTCTCTTATTGAAGGATCGTACTATACGACGATGGTATCCTTGTATGTGATATAGAGCTTTCAATCTCGTTTCGTCTAAGAGGGACAGCTAATCCAGATAGCATTTGTATCAATCTTCTTCAATAACCTTGCTTTCAAGCATGATTTGTAGTGAGGGTATTTCCAACTCCATGAGTAGGACTGATTACATGTCGTAGACTAGAGAGTAAGGGGTAACCCCATTAGAGGTTCGAACTGAAGTGCGATAGCGGAAGAGGGCGTAAGGGATCTTATCATCCCAACAACGACAACTCTCGGTCATCTTGCTGATGATGGCCTTGAGATTCTTATTAGATGCTTCAATTGATCCGTTGGTTTGAGGTCGGTATGAAGTGGATTTATGTCTTTGAATTCCATACTTGTCGACCACTTCTGTAACCTCTGCCTCAAAATGTAACCCATTGTCTAATACCAGTTCGTGTAGGGCCCCATATCAACATATGATATTTTTCTTGATGAATTTGGCCACTTTCTTGGCATTCAGAACTACGTATGACTCAGCTTCTACCCATTTGGTGAATTAGTCAATAGAGACTAGGATGAACTCATGCCCATTGGATGCCTTTAGTGTGACTTTCCCTATGATATCGATGCCCCATGTGGAAAATGGCCAGGGAGAAGTCATGTTGTACAGTTTTCGCGGAGGCAGGTGCTGTAAGTTAGAGAACTATTAGCATTTAAGACATCTTCAGATGTAGGCTGTGTAGTCCTGAACCATCATAGTCCAGTAATATCCCTGTCGAATGATCTTTTTGGTGAGCATATGGCCGTTCATGTGGGGTAAGCGTTCCCCGCTGTGGATTTTTTGCATCATTTCTTCAATGTCAGCCCCTGCAATGCAGTGTAAATGGGTTCCATTAAAGTTTCTCTTAAAGAGTGCTTTATCACAGACAATATAATGGGTGGCCAGTCTGTGAAGAGTTGCTCGGTATTTCTTGTCAGCTCATTCGGGATACCTACCATGTTTGAGGAGGCGACAAATATCATAGTACTAGTAGTCGACTATTTTAGGTTCTTCCTCCGTGCTGAGCTCGATGTGGTAGGAGTGGGTTGGTTTTTCTTGTTTTTGGACAAGGAAGGGGACATGGTTATTCCTTTGGGAATGTCAATCATGGAGGCCAAGGTGGAATGGGCGTTATCCATGTTGTTCTTTGCTCGGGGCAGGTAGTGGAAGGTGATTTCTTGGAATTGGGAAGTTAGTTCTTCAAGGTGGGCATGGAAGGGTACGAGTATCTCATCCTTGACTTTCCATTTCCTGCGTACTTGAACGATGATGAGGGCTAAATCCCCATAGACATCGAGGTATAAAATTCTTTTCTTGAGGTCAACTTTGAGGCCTACTGTGCATGCCTCGTATTCAGTCATGTTGTTAGTGCAGGGGAAATCCAATTTGATGGAAATGGGAGTGTGGGTGTCATCAAAGGCAATTAAGATAATTCCAATGCCGTATCCTTTTTATTGGCAGCACTGTCAAAGAACATTTTCTATTGAAGATCTTTGTTGGATTCATAAAGGATATTCTCATTTGGGAATTCAGAAATTGAGACACCGACCTCTTCCATAAAATAGTCAATAGGATAATCAGAGATGGCTCTTCCTTTCATGGCTTTCTGTGTGACATATGTGATATCAAACTCGGCTAGAAGCATTAACCAATGGGCTATTTGGCTGGATAGGGAGGGCTTCTCGGGTAGGTACTTAATGGGATCCATTCGGGATAAGAGTATGATGGGGAAGCCGAGCATGAAGTTTCATAACTTTTGGGTAACCCAGACAAGAGCGACACATGGTTTTTCCAAGGCGATGTAGTTGACCTAGTAATCGGCCAATTTCTGATTCATATAGTAGATGGCTCTCTCCTTTCGGGTTTCTTCAAGGTATTGGGCTAGTAAATCCCTAGCTACAATATCGGTCACGGTTAGGCATAGGAGTTAGGGAAGACCAGGCTGGGTGGCATGAGCATTGGAGGTCGGGTTAGGTATTGCTTAATTCAGTTAAAGGCTTCTTAGTAAGCTTCATTCCAAACCTTGGTTAAATCCTTTCGAAGGAGTTTGAATATGGGTTCACAGATGGAAGTCAATTGGCTGATGAATCGACTGATGTACTGTAATTTCCCAAGGAATCCTCAGACTTCTTCCTCCATTTGGGGAGGTAGCATCTCAAGTATGGCTTGCATCTTAGCAGTATCTGCTTCTATCCCTTTCTCACTGACCATGAATCCTAAGATTTTTTCCTCTGGAAACGCTAAAGACACATTTCTATGGGTTAAACCGCATTTGATACTGTTAGATTCGTTCAAAGAATTTCTTGAGAGCGGGAACATGACCTTCTCTAGTCTTAGACTTGATAATCATGTCATCTACATAGACCTCGACCTCCTTGTGTATCAGATCATGCATAATGGTTGTGGCAACCCTTTGGTAGGTAGCACTTATGTTCTTAAGACCAAATGGAATGACAGTGTAGCAAAAGGTTCCCCAAGGGGTGATGAATGTGGTTTTCTCTTGATGATCTGGGTGCATATTAATGTGGTTATATTTAGAAAACCCATTAACGAATGAGTTAATATCATGACTAACCGTATTTTCCACAATCATATAGATGTTGGGTAGCGAGTAATCATCCTTCGGAGAGGCCTTATTCAAGTATCGGCAGTCGACATACATGCAAACCTTTCCTCTTAATTTCGGCACAGGTACGATATTAGCTAGCCATATAGAATATTTGATCACATGAATGAAGCCCACATTTAGTTGCTTGACTACTTATTCTTTTATTTTGAGTGACCATTCGGTGAAGAGATTTCAGAGCTTCTATTTGACTGGTTTACATTCCGGGAGAGTTAGAATTTCATGATGTGTTATCTCGGGGTCAATATCGAGCATATCATCATAGGACCATGTGAAGACATACACGAACTCCTTTAGTAGTTCTTTGAATTGTGAACGCTCATGCTCATTAAGGGTATCCCCTATCCTAATCTCGCGCAGTTGGATACTAGAACTGAGATTAACAATAATAGTTTCATCTTCATTGACTTTAACGCAGTTATGTTGTTTATTATTAACCTTATTTAGATCAGTTAAGAATTATTTATTTGGAAATTCATCATCATGAAGAGCTTGATTATAATCAAGACAATTAATGTAAGGCACAATAAGATACTCAAAATGTTTGTTTATTTCATTGATAGGAAAAACGTCATTGAGAACCTCATCAAAGGAGGTATCAATTACATCAGAGTGAGAGGAAATAATTAAAGTGGAAAGGGGATAGACAACAGGGTTAGGTTGAGTATCAGCAAGTGGCACAGGTGTAGCATGATAGTTGGGAAGAGGTATATCAACATCTTTGATAAGGTAGGATAGATCAAATGATATAGTCCTAGCGTGGATCCTCCAGAGTGCCAACCCCAGTATTTGTAAGTTGAAAGAATCCTCGGAGTTGCTATCCTCAGAATCCTTGATATCAGTTATGGTTTCCTCAGTGAGTGGTTGCACACAGTACTATGAACTTTTGGCCCCCGGGTAGCTGTCTTTAGAAAATATATCCATTCCAAGTTTCATCTTCTTATCTATAGGGTCGTACCAAGGCTTAGTGAAGCCGTAAAAGGGGAAGTCTTCACCCTCTTTGATGAATCTTCCATTTAGGGAATCCCCCGGGATAATCTTATCACATTCTAACTTTCTCTTCAGTCAAGGCTAACGAATCAATTTGAGTTCTTCTTCTGATGGTTGATAGCCTAAGATAGAGGGAGGAAAGGCCTCCTTCAACACAATAGGTTCAGTTATCCCTTGTTGTCTTTGCCCTAGCCCCAGTTCGGGCATAAAGTGCATTTTCTTGAACATTTGGATTACATTGACATTTCCATGAGGATAATATTCTGGACAAACCCTGACTTTGAAGTTGTCCCTTGCTGGGAGTAAGTGTGGTTCAACGTGAAAGCCTGATAGCAGCATATCGTTCACCCCATGTTGTTTCTCAAGTATCGAATTATTGGTGTTAGCATTCCCACTATTGTCACTATCTTCCAAGATGGTGATAACTTGTCCATTGGGACAGAATTTCAATTTTTGGTGAAGGGAAGAAGGCAACCCTTTGATTGTGTGGAGCCACGATTGCCCAAGTAGCAGATTAAAATAGGCTGGGATGTCGATGACTTGGAATTCAACAACATGATTTATAGGTCCATCTCCTATTGCAAGCTTGATAGATACCATTACTTCTCGGTGGGTGTTATCATAGGCATGCACGACAACAATGGTTGGAGCAAAGCCGCTCACTTTTAATCCCAGGTAATTGAAGGTTCTTAACGGGCAAACATTCAGAGTTTATTAGTTATCAGCGAGTGATAGGGGGAGAGTTTTCCCCATAGCTTTGACTGAGATATTTAGAGCATGATTGTGGTTGGGACTAGTCTTAGGGATTTCCTCTTCGAGTAGAGGTCAAGTATCGAACTAGGTTCACTTCTTCTTCCTGTGTGCTTGAGGGAGAAATTATGGGTCTAGTGAGTTGCTAGATTAAGGCATTTCGGTGTAGTTTGGAAGACATGAAAAGTCCCCTTAGAGTGATGTTAGCTTGAGTTTTCTTCAGTTGATCGAGAACCTTACTTTTTTCAAGGGTTATTTCTGGCATAGGGAGATTCTCAGCACCTTTCCCTTTAGCACTTACTGATGGTTATGAGATTTAGTTCTGGTAACATCTCCCCGACCTGGTTATGTGGTTCACGAAAGAGGGAAAAAATAAAAACCCTATTTATTCATCAATATCGGGTTGCTCAGCTACCTGGTTGGTCTCTCCCAGAAGCTCCTCAAATTATATCACTCCGCATAGGTTGGCTATCAGACTAGTCTTTCTTTAATCTGGCTCTTCATCTAAATCTTCATAATCATCTCCCCATTCGGTGGCAACGATATTGTATTTCCATGTAGATTCAATACACTCTACAACTTCTATGTCTTCTTCTTATAACTCTTCCCATTCGGCAGGAAAATGCAAGATTGAAGGGACCAGGTGCCCTTGTAATTTTAAAGCATCCACTAACTCGGATATACTACAAATATCACCAGTCTATCGAAATAAATTTTCCATCATTCAGACCAGGTCATTTAGACTTATTTCGTCGCCTAGAACTACCCAGTTATCTGACTGTCGATCCCATTTTCTCACCTCTAAGAACATCCCACTTAATCTTTGACAGTCGATGGTCATCTAGGAGGGAAATTTCAGCCTGAACTCTAGGAGTTGTTCTAGCACTTCTGACAATTCCATATCTTTACCTCCAAAACGGGTATAGATAGCGATGCAGGCTCTAGTGAGGAGTGATAAGGTTTCATCGGTAAGGTTGGTAGGGTGTAAGAGGAAATATGGGCATGTTTGGAGAGGTTTAGGAGAGTATATGGGTATGACTGGTGATTTACTTGGCATGGTTTGGGTAGATGGGTCTAGTTTTGAGTCTTGTTCTATGAAGATGGCGTTTGTATGATTTGGGAGTGTATTATGGGTAGTGTTTGGTTTAGGATTACCTGGTGGGGGATGATACCCCGGTCAATCAGGATTTAGATTGTGTTTTGAAGATGGAAATATTGGTTGGTGGTATGGCCAACAGTCTGGTGATAGTCACAATGGGAATCAAGTTTTAAGTTTTTGGGAAGTGGATTCGGTAACTCACGAGGGTCCAAGGGTTTAATCAGGTTTCGATTTAAGAGAGCATGGTAGACTTTGGAGAGAGGAGCGTGGAGCTTGGTGTATTCCTTATGGATTAGGTTTGGGCGAATTTTGGATGCCCACAAAGAGGCAGGCTGAGAGATGTTGTTGATAGTAGAAATTGTGGTACTAAGAGGATTTTTAAATTTTCTAGGCAGAAACTGTCCAGAGTTTTTCTTTGGTTCAACTTCTGTCTTGGCAATACCTTCTTCGATTTCTACTCCTTCTTCTCGGAGGGCTCATAAGTGAGGGTAATATTGTCCTCCTATGGTTACTCAAACATACGGTAGGAAGTTCTTCCTCACAATGTTGACATGTTCTTCTTTAGAGGGACAATTGGTCATCGTAGCTTCCTTTCTCTCCATCTTTCTATGAAGTTGTTGACTGATTCCCTAGGATTTTGTTTAAGTAGCTCTAAGTCACGATGAGTAACCTCTAGCTCCTCGTTGTACTTGTACTGTGACATGAACTCACGGGCAACGTCTTCCCAACTATGGATTATATATTCATCAAGGGATATGAATGAATGGAGGGCGCTATCTTTCAAAGTCTGATGGAACATTTTTACGATTATTTCTTTAAATACCCTAGGAGAGACATGGATCAGTGATATCTCCAAAGATGAACGACCGGGGTTCCACTACCTCCAAAATTCTCGATATTGGGCATCTTGAATTTTTCTGGTAACCTGGCTTTAGGATAGGGAGACATGTGGGTGTAGTCCATGTAATTCCTAGAGATTCTTACTTGGTCAAATTTATTGGTTAGCATCTTGACGTCTTCCTTGACCTTGTTCAATTCTTCCTCTTTCGAATCAACAGTTATGGGTAAATTAGCCCCAGTCTGAGCAAGGTTTAGCATGGGAAGCTCGGCTGGTGGCATCCCATTAGAAGGAGGAGAAAGTGGAGCATGATGGTATTCTTCCGAAACCCATATAGGATCGGGTGAAGTTGGACACATGGAGTCAGGGGACTTCAAGATCTTCGGGGGCAGGGACCCAGTTTCTTTGCATCTCATGATTCTCGATTTGAAAGTTGTCAATTTTGGTAGTGAGCAGAGCCAAAACCGTCAACAAATTCGGCTGTATATTCGTCACTTGATCCATATTCTCCATGGAAGGTGGGTGAGTCTCTAACTCAGAGGAAGTAAAGGGACTGACAAAACTTTGTGGCAGTTTGACTAAAGACCGAAGACAACAGGGAGCCAGGCCAAGGGTATGTGATCGACTTGAGAAGAGAAATTGGAATTAATTTTCGGAGAAGAAAAGGGGGAACTTGTTATTTTTAGAAAAGGAGGAAAATATATATTTTTTATTTTTGGAGAAGATGAAGAGCAAAATGTTTTTGGTAATTTGTATAAAAGAGGAAAAACATTTTTAGACGCTTTTTGGGAAAAAAAGAGAGGAAGAGACTAAGTACTGGTCTCAGCATGATTATTATGTTTATTAGGTTCTCACTTGCATTAAGTTTTCCTAAATGAAATGCTAGACGGGACCCGAGGATGGAAAAATTATGCTTGTAACACATGTAAATCTATGGTTGGACTTGTAACCAAGCTCACGGGCAGGATCCCATTTTGAAATTGTGAGAACATTATGGCGGTAGGTCAACCCAGAATTTCGACAGAGTTTTGGGTCGAAACCGATAATCTAAAGTGTGTCTCCAGGGATTGACACCTATATGCGGGTATGAAGTTAGTTGGGTGAATTGGAAATGGTTCCCTCCTTTGGTGTGACTTCCAAGGTATACGTCTTTCTTTTGAGGGCAATGAGTACGTGTGGACAAGCAATTTGATATACCTTAGTGTACGTGAATTGCCTCACTATATACCTCGTAGGGACAGTACGTGTGAGAGCGAATTCGATGTACTTGACGTACGTGAATAAGTCCTTGGGATATACATCCCCTCGTGACTTAGGTCAAGAGGTACGATGCTGTGGAATCGTTCAATATACATCGAAGGTACTTGCCCAACGGAAGGTGAGAGTCATATCACTTAGGCTAACTGCGCCCTGCCAGACCAACACCCAGCACGAAGTTGATCTCTAGTTATGGGACAAAATTTGGTCAATAACAATTCTCTTTGGTGATGTCATGTGAATCATTCATGATCCTCTTATTATTAATTTATGGTGAGAGTGTCTTTTTCTTAATCATGCTAAATATGGAGCAAAGTACAAGTGCCAATAGTATACTAAGCGTGGATAAGTGATGTGTTATTGATGGGTAATTATCTACAAGTGAGTGTGTGATAAGTGAGCATGGATATATACAAGTGGAGGTGTGTGCTAGTTACACCTAAGCATGGATTTCTAAGTGACGTGTGCAACATGTGGATATACGTGATCCTAGGTTCACGTGGTGTGAAGTGTACATGGAGAGTCATCTACAAGCGTGTGAAAAGTATCATAAGCATGAGGTACATATGAATAACAAGGGGACATGCAAATAGGGGGTATACAAGAAAATAAAATACCCATGTAAACAGAGTCTATCCCTCTTAAAAATGTCCCCAGCGGAGTCGTCATTGTGGCCATACCGATCGGCGCGGCGTTCGTTTCGAGGGAAGGAAGAAGGAGGATCCCCTGAGGAAGAACTGCGTTGCGGTCTTGCACCATTCTATTAAAAAACGGGGCCTCGGTCGTCGTCGGTGTGGGGTGAATGTAAAGAGATAGAGTCGCCAGACTAGTTTGCTCAAAATAGGCAAAAGAATATGTTGCCACTTTGAGAGAGCGGCATCAAGGACAAAACTGATGCATGCGAAACCAATAGATCGAAGGTCCGGGGGCTAAGCTAAAAAATGGGAAGGTGTTAGGCACCCATCCCTCCCTTTCGATCTCTTATGGGAAAATGTTAATATTTTCCTTTATCCCCGTGAAGTGTGTGCATGTGTTTATATAATGAAGATTGGAATCATTCGACCCATACCATGGAAAAGATAGGGTGAGGTCATCCATAGGAACATTCCCAAAATAATAACAAATGTAGAAGATAAAATATGAGCGTTCATCGAGATATTGATCGTTATTGGGAAATGATGATATATGTGGGATGAGACGCGAACAAGCATGATATACATATATGTATGATAATAATGACGGATTTTGAGAAATTTGGAAAATGAGAGAAATTGGAAAATTGAAAAGTTGGACTGGAATCTAGGATTTTAATCTGAGACGCATACGTAGCCTATAAAGGCATCAAAGTCCATGTAGTTCAAATATATAATAGGGGTGGGGTTTATCCCATAGATTCGAACGAAAATTTATTAGGTGTGTGTGTGCAGAAAATGTGTTTCTAGTTTTGGAAAAAGTGTGGTGGATAATTCCGTTCCAAATTTATGGGTATAACCCACTTTTATTTGTTTTGCATTTTTTATGAAAAATAAAGTATGTACAATATACTAACAAAAGCTTAGATGTTAATGTGTATGAACTAAAATCAAACTAGATTATGAATCTAATGTAACCTATATAAAAACAAGAAATAAAAAAGGGGGAGAAGGAATTGGACCTTCCTTGGAGCTTGAATTTGGATCATGTATGAACTCCTTTGAATGTTGATGAGCGAGAAGGATGTTTGCCAAATTGGGTGTGAAAAGGATGGTTTTTGAAGTTTTTAATGGGATTTCTCATATGGAACTTCGCTGATTTCGAGAGAAGGTTACTGAGATCACTGATGCTGATGGGTTTGATGTCTATCTTGGGAATGAGGTCATGGACTTTATTTATAGGGAAAAAGTTGGGTGCTGATCGTCCTACCCCAGGGGGTGCCTATCGGCAGGTCACCCTTGACACTGTGCCGATAGGCAGGGTTCAAGACCTGCCAATTGGTAGTCTCGTGCGGACTGTTTCTGGAAAAATGACTGTAGATCACAAACCGTTGATCCGAATCGCGCATCGGGCATGAAATTTGAAAGGTATTTCATATGTCTTAAAGTGTCCTTTGGATCGCTCCCGGGTCCGAGTGTTGACTTTTGGTCAAATATGGCTTGGAACCGCACGTCGGTCCTTTGGACGAGAGATCATCGGATAAGAACGGATCATTTGTATACATGGTAATCCCAAATCACTCACATGGTGGACCGTTGGAAAGGTTAGGAGACGTAATTCGACATTACAAAGAGTTTCTCTCGGTTCAGAAAGTTAACCTTGGTCAACTGGGGCCCGGATGCTCTCGGTGACCTCTCGGAGTAAAACGAATCATTCGTCCGTACCGTAGGTCAAAATTGCGCACAGGGGGGGATCATTAGAAAGTGTATTAAGTGCCCTTTGGAGATTCATTCAGTCTTGTTCGAAATGAAGAGTCGACTTTGGTCAAACGGAGTCCGGGTGGACCCGGTGGCCTCCAGATCAATATTTGGGGGAAAACTGATTGTTCGTCCTAACGGTTATGCTAGTTTGCGCATGGGGAGGACCTTTAGAAAGGGGTTTTACTTCCCTTCGAACATTCAAAGAGGTTTTGCTCTGATGGTAGAGCTGATTTGGG
Source organism: Sambucus nigra (assembly GCA_949130495.1). Lineage (NCBI taxonomy): Eukaryota > Viridiplantae > Streptophyta > Magnoliopsida > Dipsacales > Adoxaceae > Sambucus > Sambucus nigra. The sequence goes on from OX422214.1 coordinate 58,326,774, forward strand.
TCAATTCGGGGCCCAGGAGCGCCCGATGGCCTCTGAATCTAATGTTGGTAGTGAAATGATCCCTTCGTCTGAACCGTTATGCTGATTTGTGCACGGGTTGGCCTGTTGGAAAGGATATTTGGGTCCCTTTAATGATTCAAAGAGCTTTTTCTCTGACAAAAGAGTTTACCTGAGTCAAATGGGGTCTGGGGCACCCGATGGTTTCTAGATCGGTACTCGGAATGCAATCTAGGTTTGTGATGGAAATGGGAAGATCTAGGAGTCTAAGGAGAGACTTAGGGGGTCCTAGAATGTGGTTTATACAATTAGGGTTCAAACCCTCAGTCTACAAATAAAGGAAAGGCTATCGCCCAAGAGCTACCTATGCCAGAAATTACCATCGAGGAGAGTAAGATCTTCGATCGGCTGAAGAAAACACAAGCTAACATCACCTTATGGGGACTCTTCATGTCTTCTCAGTTACATAGGAATGATATGATCAAGTTACTCAGTGGACCTATAGTTCCTCCTTCTACCATCCCAAAACGGGTCGGGAAACTTGTCGGCTCCTTGAACTCTATAAGAATGCTCTCTTTCTCCGAAGAAGAAATCTCAAAGATCAGTATCAACCACAACTATGCTCTCAATATCTTTATTGAAGTAAGGGGGAAGACCATACCACTCTCGCTCGTCGATAATGGGTCAGCATTGAACATCTGTCCATTAATAACCCTCATTCTCTTGGGTATTAAAGTGAGTGACCTTGATCCAACTTCCACCACCATGCGTGCTTATGACTACACCTGATGAGAGCTGATGGGATTGATCAAGCTTACAGTGGGGGATGGCCCTATAAACCCATTTATTGAGTTCCAAGTCATTAACATACTAGCCTGCTTCAATATTTTACTCGGTTGACCATGGCTTCATAAAGTCAAAGGGGTCTCCTCCTCTCTACACCAGAAATTGATATTCTTCATCGGAGGGTAGGTCATCACCATCATAGGCGACGATAATAGCAGAGATAATGCTAGCACTAGAACTACAATACTTCCGATTCAACATGGGGATATGACATGTTATTATCTGCCTTACCAGTTGCACCACTTTTACTACTGGTAGAGGAAGATTTTAAAGAAATGGTCTGTCTAAAGCACAACTCTCATGGCAACATCAATGTGATACAAATGTTCATAAACATATAGTTCATGCCCAAACTGGGGCTGGGACGACAACAACAGGCGATATTGGGACCCATAACCTTGAAGAAGGCCTTCCTCCATGTGGTTTGGGCTACTAACCGACACCAAAAGAATTCAGAATGCTTCATCAACCCCAGTTGAAGAAAAGGCTAGAAAAGACCAAGACAGTATTAGCGGACTCCTTGTACGGGAGATTCTTCCGAGAAGGCAAAGACTTCTCTTTTACGGTTTTCCCAAACCTTGGTAAGATCATGTCGATAAGAAAATAAAGCCGAGAATGGAGATCTTCTTCTAAGACAACTATTCATGGGCCGAAAGTCCCCAGCACCATGCACAACCCAGACCTCCTTTGACGAGGTTCTCAACTTTATATTTCCTGAGAATGAAATAAATGAGGATTTTGTGTATCTTATTGTGCCTTACATTAATTGTCTTGATTCTAATCAAACACTTGATGATGATGATTTTACGAATGAACAATTCATAACTTATCTTAATAAGGTTAATAACAAACAACATAACCGCATTCAAATTAATGATGATGAAACTGTTGTTATTAATCTCGGTTCTAGTAGCCTACTGTGATAGAATAGGATAGGGTACACCCTTGACAAGCATGAGAACGCACAACTTTAAGAACTACTAAAGGAATTTATGGATGTTTTCACATGGTCTTACGATGATATGCCCGGCATTAATACGGAGATTGCTCAGTATGAGATTCCAACTCTCCCAGAATACTTACCGATCAAGCAAAACTGCAAAAGCTCCGCACCGAATGGTCGCTCCAAGTTAAAGAAGTTGTGGTCAAACAGTTGATTGTAGGCTTCATCAAACTGATGGAATATCCTAAATGGCTAGCCAACATTGTACCCATGCCAAAATTCAGAGGGAAGGTTCACATGTGTGCGGATTACCGAGACTTGAATAAGGCATCTCCGAAAGATGATTACCCGCTACCTAATATTAATATGATTGTGCATAACATATCTATTCACGCTCTAAGATTTTTTGTTTATGGGTTTATCGGATACAACCAGATCAAGATGAACCCAGATCATGAAGAAAAGACTGCATTAATCACTCCTCGGGGGACCTTTTGTTATACAGTCATGCCATTTGGGCTCAAGAATGCAGGAGCTACCTACCAACGGGCCACTATAACCACTTTTCATGATCTGGTACACAAAGAAGTTGAGGTCTACGTAGATGATATGATCATCAAATCCAAAACTCGCAAAGGTCATGTTACCTCTCTCCGGATGTTCTTTGAACGATTGCGGTGATATGAGACGTGGTTGAATCCAAAAAAATGCTTATTCGGAGTCACCAAAGGAAAAATATTAGGATTCATGGTCAGCGAGAAGGGAATCAAATCAGTCCCTACCAAACTAAAAGTTTTACTTGAAATTTTTCCACCTCGAACAGATAAAGAAGTGCGAGGATTCTTCGGAAAGTTACAATATATCATCTGGTTCATTAGCCAGTTGACTTCTATCTGTGAACACGTCTTCAAACTTGCAAAGAGAGGTCCATCTATTATTCCAGCTACAAATTATCCGGATATCAAGTCAACTACTCTGCCTAGGAGAAAGCATGTGTCGCACTTTTCTGGGTCACTCAGAAATTATGGCACTACATGCTCTCCTTTCCCATTAAACTTGTGTTCCGAATGGACCCCATCAAATACCAACTTGAGAAACCTACCCTATCTATCCGAATGGCCCGATGGTTAATGCTGCTAGCTGCGTTTGATATTATTTATGTCATGAAAAAGTCCATGAAAAGGATATCCATCTCCGACTACCTTGTTGACTACCTCGTGGAAGAATCCAATGTGTGGATTTTAGAATTCCTAGATGAAAATATCATTTTCCCTTCTCAAGTAGTCCTCCATTGGCAAATATTCATTGATGGCGTTGCTAACAAAAAATGATGCGACATTGGGATACTCCTAATCGCCCCTAATAACTCTCACACTCCCATTGCCATAAGCTATATTTTTCCTGTACCAACAATATGACAGAGTACGAAGCATGCACGTTAGGTCTCGAAGTCGCCCTTAAGAAAGGTATTCAGTGCCTCGATGTTTATGGAGACTTTTCCCTCATCATCGATCAAGTCCTAAGAAAATAGAGAGTCAAGGATGAAAAACTCTTACCTTTCCACGCCAACCTTGAAAAGTTGGCCTCCTAGTTCCACAATATCACCTTCAATTACCTATCACGAGTAAAGAAAAACTTGTCCAATGCACTTTCTACACTGGCCTTTATGGTCGACATGCCCGAAGGAATAAAGATGGCCCCTTTACTAGTCCAAAGGCAAGGTAAGCCAACCCACTCCTACCACTTTGAGCTCATAACATAAGAGGATTACGATATAATTGAGTGCTGGTACTATGATATTTGGCGCCTCCTCAAGTTTGATAGGTACCCCCAAGATGCCAATAAGAAAGACGAAGAAACCCTCCACAAACTGGTTACGTAGTATATCGTCTGTGATAAAGAACTGTTCAAAAAAAACTTCGATGGAACCCACCTACACTGCATCACAGGGATTGACATCAAGGAAATGATGCAGAAAATCCATAGCGGAGAGTGAGGACCTCATATAAATGGCTATATTCTCGCCAATAAGATCATCCAACAGGGAAACTATTGGACCACCATGGTTCAGGATTGCACTGCCTACGTTCGGAGATTCCTAAAATGTTACCAGTTTTCTAACCTCTAGCACTTACCTCCATGGGAATTGTACAACATGACCTCTCCGTGGTCATTCTCCACCCGGGGTATCGACATCATTGGGAAAGTCACGACTAAAGATTCCAATGGGCATGAGTTCATCCTGGCTGCCATTGATTACTTCACCAAAAGCATAAAAGTCGAGTCCTAAGCAGTGCTGAATACGAAAATGGTATCCATGTCCATCCAAAAAAATATCATATGTCGATACGGGGTCCCCCATGAGCTAGTGTCAGATAATGGGTTACACTTAGAGGCAGAAGTCACAGAACTGGTCGACGAGTATGAGATTCAGAGACACAAATCCTCTCCCTATATACCAAAAACCAATGGTGCAATTGAAGCCACCAATACGAACCTTAAAGAAATCATCAACAAGATGACCAAAAGTTATCGAGACTGGGCTGACCAGATCTCGTATGCCCTTTGGGACTACCGCAATTCAATCGGAGCATCTACCGAGGATACCCATTACTCTCTAGTATACGGGATGGAAGCAGTCCTACCCGTTAAAGAAGAGATACTTTCACTATGCGTCATGCTTGAAAGAAAAGTCAGAGAAGAGGACTAGCATCAGAGCCGTCTTGACGAACTGTCACTCTTGGAAGAAAGGAGACTAAAATCTCTATATCACATACAATGGCACCATCGCCGGATAGTAGGATCATTCAACCATAGAGTCAAGGACCGTGGTGTCCAAGAAGAGGATTTAGTCGTTAAAGAAATTATAGAACCCGTCTGGGACCCTAGAGGGAAATTTAAATCGAACTGGAAAGGCCCCTATATTATGAAGAAGACCATGTTTGGTGGAACCGCTATGCTCACCGACCTCGATAGAGAATAGATGACGCGTTTGATCAACCTGGACCGTCTTAAGAAGTTCTATCCCTAATCTCGATGCGCTACGACTCATCCATCCCCCCTTCTATTCTTAAAAAGGAAAAAAAATATTTATTCCCCCTATTTCTGAACTACGTAGGGCATGAATAAAAGGATTATGCATGCCTTAGCGATTGGTATAGATAATTCAAACGTAAAAACTCATCAAGAGGCACAACAAGGTAATTAAAATATTTTGTATTTCCATCCTCGGAAAATTCGGTACAAATTATGTGAAATATCAGCGTAGGGAGTCAAATAACATCCCCGCCATTTTTCTCTAAAAACAAAGTCCCGCAAACTTTTCCCATAAATAAAAACAACCCTATCCGTAGCTACCGTAAGAACCAACTCCATCATTATCTTCTTCGTCTTGAGGACCCCAAGCTTCCCCAGCCTGTATATTATATCGAAGGTGCTCTATGGAGTGATAAGCCTGGACCATCAGGGAAAAAAGCACTACACCTCCCTCAATAATATCAAACATGGCAAACAACCTTTGCCCAGTATCCTCAGCCAAGACTTTGGCCACTACTCTACTCCATAACCATTTCATGTATTCCCCTGAAATATGCCCAGCTATGCCAACAGAGTGAGAAGGATGGGTCGACGGTCAACGATTCTCCCATAGAACGCCCAGTCACATGCACAAGTCCTCAGTCAAATCCTCCACTAGAAATAAGTCCAAGGTACGGGAAGGAACGATTTTATCCCACCCGACCTGGCACAGGAGTCTTCAACGGAAATAAAGAGAAGTCTAGGGAAGTCTGACTAGTCGCATATACCGGTATTCCCCCATATCTAGAATAAGCTCCAACTCCCCCACTAGGGTACGAACCAGCGCAAGCATCGAGGACCATGCCTCACAAACTAATTCGCCCAACTCTCAATGTCCATGCCTAAACTGATAAAATAACGGCTAAAGAAGTTCGTCGCGACCCACAAATAATATTCAGGAGGTACCGCTAGGAAGAATCTCTCCGACAGCGACATGAATAGCATTATGGGTCTACCCCTCAGAAATGTCCTTCTTGCCAGTCATCCAAACCATTCAAAGTCTCCTCCAATATCATCGTCGCAGGATTGCGACGGTACGACATCCATGCAAGGATAGCGTCCAGTTGGGGGTCCACCGGCAGATCTCCCGTCACAAGTAATAGCCACGAAGTTAGGCCCAAAGTAATAGCTCTAGCAAAACCAGCATTCGTACAACAGCTTCAGCATAATCCAATGAAGGAAACAAGCTCCACTTTACAATAAAGCTTTCTATCACCACATCCATATACCCAACCAAGCCTCCAAGCCCTTCCTTTTTGCAAAAATTTCAAAAAACTCATTTTTTCTACCTTATCTCAAAATAAGTTCCTTCAATAGGGAAACTCATTTTCAACAAAGTCTCTGAGGCCATCTTCTACTCAAACACATTCCAAAACTTTCAAAAACACACATTCTCCTATCTTTCTAAAAAAAACTCAGTATCAAATTAAAGTGTATGTAGAGTAATCCACGAAATCAAGATAATTAAAGAAAATATGCATATATTTTTGCCATTTTTGAGTCTCTTTTCAAGTGCAAAGCCGCTACGTCAAGGATGCAATCTCCCAGAATCAACGATAAATATGCAAGAAAGAACGGGAATTGGATGTCACCCCATTTGACCCACAACCCTCTTTCCTAGGTACCAGATGTACCCAAATTCGCGCACCAGCAATCACCACATATGCGTATTCCTCCGAGTCACCCTCGTATGCTAAATAAACGTCCTCCAAGGGTAGAAGGTCACCGAAAATTCCCCAACAAAGAGTCAGTATTCAAAAACATCGAAAATAATATTCTCCAAAAGAGGAAAAGAAGAACCCACCCAAACGCCGCCTGCCCCTCCTTCGACATCACCCTCAGCATACGATCCACCTCTATCTGCAAACCCTCTCAACCAATCCCCAACAACTGCTCAATCCCATACCAATCAGCACTGTCCCTTCACCTGCTCGAGGCAGTCCAGAAGACCGTGCCACTTCCGTTTGGCACCCCTTACACCATGCCCGTTGACACTCCATTGAATTTTCGTACAAAAAATCTCAGAAAATGCAAGATAATTCCAAAAATTTCCCAAAACATTCCTAAAAATACAAAATACACATTAGGACCAGGAAAACCATATTTTGAGCTCCCAAAATCCCCAATAGTATTAAAATTATTTTTTATCCCCAGCTTAAACTCTACAAAATCCCTTAAAAAGGATCCTATGACCATTCCCCTAGCGGAATTCCCAAATTCATCTTTTCCCACACGAGCAAATCAGATGTGAAACATCTTCAAAAGAGGCACATTCACTAGTTGAACCCCATTTCCTCCCCAGCGGACTTCAAACCCATCAAATATCTTGCCCCAACGAAATCCCAAAATCCTTAGCGAGGAATCCCTTCAAATATCATTTCCCCGGTGGAGTCTCAAAAAATTCTCAAGGAAATCTATGCACCACATCTTCGCGTTAGGCCCACAGTACTGGTGACCCTCTTATTAGGTCAGAATTGACCTCGGCCCCGAGTTATCACCTTTAATTGGTCAAAAATGACCTTGGCTCTCGGTCATCAACTTTTTTATGTCAGAATTGATCTCGCCCCCAAGTCGTCACCTTCAGTAGGTCAGAATTGACATCAGATCTCGATCGTCACCTATTTTAGATCAAAATTGACCTCGGCCTCGAGTCCTCATCTTTAGTAGGTTGGAATTGGCCTCGACTCTTGGTCGTCACCTTCTATTAGTCATAATTGACCTCAGGCCCGATTAGTCACCTTTAGCAGGTTAAAATTGATTCAGCCCTCGATCTTCACCTTTTTTAGGTCAAAATTGACCTCGGCTCTCCATTATCAGCTATTTTAGGTCAGAATTGATCTCAGCCCAAAGTCGTCACCTCTTTTAGGTCAGAATTGACCTTAGCTCTCGAGTTGTCACCTCTTTTAGGTCAGAATTTACTCGGCCCCGAGTCGTCACCAACTAAAGCCCATAAAATTGGCTTCAAACCACATAATTGGTCATATCAAACTTAAATCCCACAGAATTGGCTTCGACCCCCATAATTGCTCATCTCAACTTAATGCCCACAGAATTGGCTTCGACGTGTAGAATTGGTCATCTCAACTTAAAGCCCATAGAATTGGCTTCAACCTGCATAATTGTTCATCTCAAAATCCCGCAGAATTGGGATTTACCGACAAAATTGGTCGCCTCAACCTTTGGACCTCAGAAACAACCATCCTCAACCTTTATCTTAGGTCCTCAAAATCGATCTCATTCCCCGAAAATAATGTGGTATCTATTCTATGACTATGTCTTATTCCAACCTCACCTGTTAAGGGTTTCTATAGATACCCCATTATACGACCCCCTTAAGTCCTTCCCTAGGTCCCTAGAACATCTCCATTTCAACTCAAACCTTATATCATACTACAAGTACCGATCTATAGGCCATTTGGTGCTCCCAGACGCCATGTGACTTCGGTCAATTTCAGCATCACAAGGAAAGCTAAATTAATATTCAGAGGTATATAAACCCCCCTTCCAACGGTCTACCCCATGCGCGAATCGGAAAAACTGTTTGGACGAACGACCCATTTTACTACCGAAAACCAATCTGGAGGCCACAGGGTGCGCTCGAGCCCCGATTTGACTCTAATCAAACCCAGCGTCAGAGAAAAATATCAACGAATCCTTGAAGGGTACTAAAACCCCTTTCCAATGGTATGACCCATGCATGAAACAACATAACAGTACGGATGAACGATTCGTTTCCCCTCAAAAACTAGTCTGAAGACCCCCGGACGCTCCCGGACTCTGTTTGACCAAAGTCAAGTCTTCAGCTCGAATGAGATGGAATGAATCTTCAAAGGGAAAAAAATTACCTTTCTAACGGTATACCCTGTGTATGAATCAGACTTATGGTACGGACGAACGACCCGTTTTACTCCGACAGGTCACTGGGCGCTTCTTGGCCCCGGTTAACTAATGTCAACTCTCCAAACCAAACGAAAATCTTCGTGATGTCGAATTGGATAACCTAAAATTTCTAACAATCCACCCCTTGTGAGATTCGTACATACGGTTCAGACGAATTGTCCATTGTCATTTGACGATCTCCGGTCCAAAGGATCGATAAGGGCTTTCGAGCCATATTTGACCCAAAGTTAACTTTCGGACCCAAGAGCAGTCCAAGGACTTTTTAAGGTCTCTAAATTACCTTTCCAAAGGTATGCCCCATGCATGGTTCAAATCAACGGATTGTGTTCTACAACCATTTTTCCAGGAAAATCTGCACGGGACTTCCAATTGGCAGGTCCATTTCCCTACCTATCGACAGTGTGCCTAAGGCTTCCTACTGATAGGCAGTGAAAGTACATAACCGATCTACACCCCCTCACCCTATAAAAGGAGAGAATGATCTCACTCCCAAGGCACACTAGAGATCCATCAGCATCAGTGAGGTCAGCTTCATTCTCTTTCGATCAGCAAATGTCCTTCTGTGGAAATTCTCTCCACCTTTAACTCCCATCCGTTTCAAATCTAGGAGAAATCCTCCAATATTCTCCATTTTAAAGGTATCTCTCCATCAATCAAAGGTCAATCCTCCAAGTCTTTAAAGAAGGTATAACATTCTTCCATCTCTTTGAATTTCTTTAATTTTCGTATTAGTTACATAAATCGTTAATTATAGTTCTTACTTTAGATCATCACACATAATAAGCCTCATCCTTTATTAGTATATTTCACATAAACTATACTTCGATTAAAAAAAAAGGGTTATATTCATAGATTTCGATGGGAATTTCCATCACACTTTTCCAAAACTAAACAAATCTTTTTATACTTAAACATATCCTAAAAACCCCATTTGAATCTATGGGTTAAACCCTAACCTTGTGTTGCATGCGAACTACATGGACTTTGATGCCTCTATATGCTACATAAGCGTCTTGGGGTAAAACCCGAGAGTCGATTCCTATTTATCATTTCTCTTATATAATTCATATCTATATATCATATTTATCTTTCATTATCACATCTTATCCAACATATATTATCGTTCCATCATAAAGATTAATATTCCGATAAATGCGCAAATAGTATCTTCTTTGTAATTGTTTTGGGAAAATTCCTTAATGACATCAATCCACCTTTTCCATGATGCGAGTCGAGCGATTCTAATCTCCTTTTTATATATACACGCACACACATTTCACGGAAAAATTAAGGAAATAATAACACAAGCCCATGAGAGATCGAAAGGGAGGAATCGGTGCCTAACACCTTCCCATTCCGTAACATATCCCTCGAACCCCCGAACTATTTGTTTTGTAAGCATCAGTTAGCCTTTGATGCCGTCTCTCGAGGTGATGACATGTTCTTTTGCCTATTTTGTGCAAAATAGGCTGGAAATTCTATCTCTTTACTGAACCCCACATTTGATGACGACCTAAGCATTCCCTTCCCTCTATTTCCTTATAATAAAGTAAACTTCCAGGACGCTCCACCCTTTTTTTCAGGATGGCCACACATACTTTTTTTGTCCTGGAATTGGATAATAAAGCGCTCGGGTTGATCCGTATAAATTTCTTTTTGAGATCTCCATTCAAAATTGTAGTTTTAACATCCATTTGATGAATTATAATATTATGTAAAGAGGCAATGGAAAGTAAGAGTCTAAGAAATGTAATTCTAGTAAGAGGAGAGTAAGTGTCAAAGAAATATATTCATAGTAAGTGTTAAAGAAATAAATTCAATCCTTTTGTCTCTAACCTTTAGCTACTAATGTCGCCTTAAATTTATCAATGGAGCCATCATCTTGTAATTTTTTTTACATGCATTTACATTCAATAATTTTACATCCTTTCGGAAATTGAACTAATGCCCGTGTGTTATTAGAATAATAGAACCATATTCACTATTTATAGCTTATTTCTAAAAAATAGATACGGTTGAGGACGTGACTTCCCTAAAAGTGATAGGTTCATTTTCTACTAAGTAAGTTAGGAAGTCAAGACCAAAAGAAATGTAATAACCCCCATTTTCTCACGTAAGGGTTGACCAGGCACGATACCCTGAAGATGGGGCTTATCCAAAATTTATACCATTATCAGCACTATGAAATAGAAATAGACTTTGTTCTTTACTAAAATTCAAAATTAATAAAAATAGTTGAATCAAAACTGAATTAACATATACATGCAAAACTGAATCACCATACAATGTCCATAATGTAAACGTAAGTACAAACTAATATAAATAATCTCTCGGGCTTATGCCCATACAATTTCTATATGAAATAAAATAACCAAATGAAAAAGTACGACCTATACTAAAATCATTGGAATAGAATACGCTACATCCACTGCAACTACAAGTCTGATCCATTATCAGTCCTGCTATCCCTATTATCCAAAATATATGGGGGAAAATTTATAATTTCGGTCAAAGCCCTAGAGTTGCAAGGATTCTTCATGAATAAATATGAAAATGTAACTAACTCATACTCCACGTCTCTCTATCGACGCTCACATGTATCGAGTATCTCACCTCTCATATAGAAGTGGCCCTACTCGAATCCTCAAACAAATACCACTTATGAACTCCAATATCCAATCTGACATGTAATAATAAAGCTATCCGATTATGCATCAACTAAAAGTGAGTAATTACACACAACATGACAGCCCCCGTCTTAACTCCGAAATGTTTCCCACTAACTTCCATATGATTCTCAATGCATATTTTATGTAATATAATGTTCCTTTACTTTAGTATACTTCGTCAAACTATTTTATTTTTAATTCACACAAATTATCGTCTACATCATTAGACTTAAAAGTTTCCTTCTCTTGAATTACTGCCCACATTCTTAGACTGTCCTATTATTATACTCATTAATAATTGTCAACCGCATTAGACCATTAGAAGTTATTTTCGTTACCAATCACGCATGTCGCTATGATAATCTAACTTCCTTATCATTAAGTATTTTCTATATCTATAGACTATGAGAACTCATTCTCATACAAGGCACACCACAATGTGTATAGAAGAATACATATGTCTGCATATATTTATGACACAGGAAGACATCTATTTTCGGCATCATGTTCGTGCTCTATCAATAATACCTGGAGGAGACCCTCATCCTAAAGCGGGTAATAGCAAAACACAAGCAAGTGGGGCGGGTACCTATGCAGTACACGAGTTCACAGCCCATTCCCAGCGGTGACAAAGGATTTCAGCAACAATACCTACCACACGTAAGTGGCTCTGCTACATAGTACCTTTAATATGACCTAACACTGCGCCTATCCCACTTGTGCCAACGTGTGTTCCGGTACCGAACTCACTCATACCCCAACTAATAGGATGGTCCACGAACTCAGGTATGTCCACCCAAAATAAAATAATATAATACATATTATCATCCAATACGTATAAGAAATTACTTTATAACTACTTTTACCCAAGGAATCTCTGTCCATAAAAATATAGACTTCTTTTCTTAACCATAACATTTTAGTCATTTATTACATAACCCATAATAAGTCGCCATCCTACGACTACTTCCCATTTAAATATTAAGTCCCACACATTTCCTTTTAGACTCAAAATCACATTTTCTTCATCATTTATTTCTCTTTAAATATATAGGTAAAGTTATTCACAAACTAACCTTTCCAAAATATTATAAGTATAGTTATTCCCAAACTTACCTTTCGAAGACATTATAGGTACAGTTATTCCCAAACTAACCTTTCCAAAATATTATAGGTATAGTTATTCCCAAATTAACCCGTCTAATGTTGTTAATGATGTTTGGATTCTTTCCCCTGGACTTCGATTTAAATCCTCCTAGATTATTAATAATTATCGACTTCTTGTTTCCTTTTCAATAAGGTTTATATGTACATATATAAGTAGTCAACTAAAGTGAATAAGAATTATATATACATATATAAGAAATCCACTGACATGAATAAGTAGATTCACCCAACCTACTATCAAAACTTTTGCTGACAATTTAATCTTAAACCACTAGGTTTAGGATACATTTACATTTTGTATTCTTGCACGACAATGATTTGAGGGTGTTACCCAATAATTACATTCCCAAGCATTCAACTTATCTCTAATAACTATTTCCTTTTTGTTTAATCTCACCCCAAATAAATTATAATATTATCATCGTATCTTAGTGGGTCTTATACTCTATGTGCCCCTACCAAAATTTCCCAAATCATAGAGGTACATCCCTTCCTTTTAGTGTATATATATATATATATATATATATATATATATATATATATATATATATAGCTTTATCGAAGCATTTCGCATAACTCTTCTTCTTTATATAGTTAACTTTTATTTCAAGTCATTACGCAGGCCCCCTTATATCACGAACCCATCCCAGATTAAATACATATACAAGTCCATAATAATATCTTCAATATGTTTTAGCAATCATCGCCCCTCATTTGGATCAAAGGCCAAAGCATAAATCATCAAAATCAACCTATATTGGATTCCTGCACAAAACCGAATCGATTCGCCTAATAGCTGAATCGATTCTTCGGGGAGGCCAAATCGATTGGACTTGGGAAGAAACCCTGATGTGCTACGTCATTGAATACATGATTTTCCTCTTCAAAACCTCCTTCATCAGATATCATTATAATGATTCAACAACTTAAAGAAGGGCATCGATATAGTCTTTAAAACAACATAGGATCATTAACATATGATTCAACCTCAAATTCAACCCTACAGTTTTCATCAAATTATCAAGATTATGTTAAGAACTTATGAACATGAAATTTCCATATTTCATCTTCCTCCACCCCAACGATTTCTACCACATGTTTTCTACAATGATTCTTCAATTTAAACTTCATGAATATACGGATCTAAACAATTATCATACAATTATCATCATTTTCTGCACTAATCAAAAGATCTATAGAGATGCAGTCTCAAAACTTGATTCAATCTTAGTATAAGCACGGAATCAACATTAATACAAGAATTGTACAATTTGAATAAGAATGGCAAGAGAATATTTATCTGAAAATAGTTGAGGATCCTCTATTCTTCCTCCTACGGTGGTTCTTCCTCTTGAGTGGGTGTGTCTAGGATTCTTGGATGTAACTCCCAAGGAAAGTGGGTTAACTCTTAATAAATAATATTAGTCTTGAATTCCTGATTTAGGCCTTATGCCACAACTTTGGACCCCTAAATGAGCCTAAAAACATTATTTAGTTAGACTGATAATTACCCAACTCATATATACATACACCTGGACCATTCCTAAGGTTCTAAAATGCCCTAACGAGCCTGTAATGCCTCTCAAAGTGTGTTTCACATATTTTTATCCGAAAATATATTTTAATTATGATGTGACACAAGTAAATACTTTTTTATTCGCAATAAAAATCCCTTTTACATTTATTCCCAATCATTAAAGTTCAACTCCAAAACTTACAAAAAATAATTGGTTCGATTATTCACAACCTCCATTAATTAATTTCGCTAAATTAAATTAATTCCTACTAAATTTATTTTATTCCCAAAATATGGGGTATTACATTCTTTCCTCCTAATCATGGAATTTCTTCCTCGGAATTCACTGTAGCATAAAGTCACATTTTATTTCGCACCGTTGTCTTAAGTTTATACCCAACTAGTCCATACTCATAACCCATGAGATAAATGAAAAGTCTCATCTATGCGTATCATAACATTATTGGGGTGCCCATATATCCACATTACAAGTACAAATATATGCATTATTAACAAATATGAATGACACATACACATCCAATTTGTATCATTCACACCAAGCATAACTATACATCAAGTATACCACCATATACGCACATGTAACTAGAAAATAACCATCTTAATATCCAATTTTCCTCAACTCCCGAATTTTGTTAATTTCGTGCGTGGGACATCTCGCAAGAGAAATCCAAACAATGAACCCTCATAATACACTACTACATGATGTAGTCAGTTATTGAGAACCATCGGCCCAAAACTAAAAAATGGAAACATAAAAATAAACACTTACATTAATCATGTAGATTCCCATTTGTGCCCATTGCCGACAGAAACCTCATCATGCTTAAGGAAACACTACTACATTGCTTTGTCAATCACCAAGACCCATTAGGAATAAAACCAAAATTGAATTAATATGTTACCCATAACATTCCAAAATTTTCTAATTTCCAAACAAACCATTTATCTGTTACAAGAGTTATGCCAAACTCCATTTAGAGTCAATCGACCCTACCATGCCCAACACCTCAGTCACCATGACCTAGGTAGGATATTCTCTGTACGTATTTAATCTATAGAGCACTTACTCATTTCTAAGTATCCAGGGCATATCCATTCTAATTAGGTTTAGCATCACTACTTTAATGACAACGTCATTATACAAACATTAAACATGATCATATACAATCTCAATAATCGAAGCTATCACTAGCCTTACTTTTACTTTGTTGCCCATACGCTCTAAGGCAATACATTCACAAATCATACTATTACGTTATCTTGCAAACACTTTCCCCACATAAAATACCCCAACCTGAGCGTAAATTGATTTACGCTATTAGTTTTGAGTTTATTCCCACGCATCTATATCCCTGAGTTGTTAAAATTTCTAAATTACCATCACATGTTGATTCCTTATGCATACTTAAATTTCTAAAGGTCCTTGAATTACCTAAGATCCCATTTAAATGCATTGTTTCGAAACTAGGCTCACCCATATTAGTTACTCAGAATAACCCTCATGACTGCACTGCACACCAATTTCAAACCAATCTTGCCTTCTAGACATGAGCAAAATTCAAAAAATCAACATATTCACTTAAGTAACTATTTATCCATTTCCTGGAAAAAATAACACACTATGACCTGGCTAATAATCAAGCCTAACATAAACATAAGCATCCTCGTATACATTTCTATACCTCGACTCACTAACGTAACAATGTCCCTTCTCACACACACTGAGCTAATGTAAAACACTATCCCAATTATGAAGTGGACCTTCTCCAATGTACAAACAAAACCCTAGTGAACACTAAGTCCCAATCTCAGATAAAATATATCTCCAACATACTCCAAAGGAAGGAAAACACATCATTCGCCATCACTAGTCTCTTTCTTCGCAAATAATTTCATCTATAATCCGATTCCCGTCTCATTGTAGATCCTGACCTAAATGAACTAACCTCTGCTAGTAAATTATTGTACATTACTTCATCCTCAAATTCTCTAAATGTCTTCCCTTAAATTACTAGGCACAAAATTTCCTGAACTTCTCTCGATTCTTACAAGTGACCCACACGAAGCTCTCGATGTCTCTCTCTTCAAAACTAACCCTTTTCCCCAACGGGTAGTAATGACTCACAAAGAAAATAATGAGTCATAATCATAAGAATCTACATTAAAAGATGCATCTCATAACATAAAAATCTCAAGCAATGATCCTGAGGACACAAAAACCGTGCTCTAATACCAACTGTAACAACCCACATTTTCTCACATAAAGGCTAGCCATGCACGATACGCCGAAGATGGGGCTTATACACAGTTTATACCCTTTTCAGCACTATGAAATAGAAATAGTATTTATTCTTTACCAAAATTCATAATTAATAAAAACATTTGAATCAAAACTGAAGTAATACATACATGCAAAACTAAATCACCATACAACGTCCATAATGTAAAGGTAAGTAAAAACTAATATAAATAAACTCTCGGGCTTATGTCCATACAATTTCTTTATAACCAAAGGAAAAATTACAACCTACACTAGAATCAATGGAGCGAAATCCGCTATGTCCATTGCAACTGTAAGTCTGATCCATCATCAATCTTGCTATCCCTGTTATTAAGATTACATGGGGGAAAACATTTATAATTTTGGTCAGAGCCCTAGTGTTGGAATGATTATTCACCAATAAACATGCAAAATATAACTAACTCATAGTTCATGTCTCTCCATCGATGCTCGCATGTATTGAGTATCTCACCTCTCATCTAGAAGCAGTCCTACTCGTATCCTAAAATAAATACTAGTTAGGAATTCCAATATCAAATTTGACATGTAACTATAAAGATATCTATATATGCATCAACTAAAACTGAGTAATTACACTTAACATCAGAGCCCTTGACGTAACTCCATAATGTTTCCCACTAACTTCCATACGATTCTCAGCGCATATTTAATGTAATATAATGTTCCTTTACTTTAGTCTACTTCTTCAGACTATTTGATTTTTAATTCACACCAATTATCGTCTACATCATTTAACTTGTAAGTTTCATTCTATTTAATTACCATCCACATTCTTAAACTTCCAAATTATTATACCCATTGATAATTGTCTACCGTATTAGACCATTATTACTTTTTTTGTTACCAATCACTCACATCGCTATGATAATCTGACTTTGTTATAATTAAGTATTGTCTACATCTATAGACTATGAGAAGGCATTCTCATACAAAGCAGATCACAATATGTATATAGAAGAATACAGATGTATGCCTATACGTATGACACACGAAGACATCTCTCTTCGACATCCTATTCCTGATTTATTGGCAATACTCGGACGAGTACCTCATTATAAAGCGTGTAATAATAAAACACAAGTAACAGGGGAGGTACCGACGCAGTACACCAGTTTACAGCCCATACCCAGCGGTGACAAAGGATCCCAACATCAACACCTACTTCTCATAAGTGGCGATGCTACGTAGTACCTATAATATGACCTAACACTCCACCTTACCCACCTGTACCGATGTGTGTTTCGGTCCCGAATGGACTCAAACCCCAACTGATAAGATGGCCCCCGAACTCTGGTATGTCCACACAAAATCATATAATATAATACATATTATCATCCAATATGTATAAGCAGTTACTCTATAACTATTTTTACCCAAGGAATATCTATCCATACAAATATAGCCTTATTGGCTTGACCATAACATTTTAGCCAGTTATTACATAACCCATATTAAGTCGCCATCCTATAACTACTTCCCAATTTATTAGTAAGTACCATAAATTTCCTTTTAGACTTAAAATCACATTTGCTTCATCATTTATTTCTCCTTAAATATATAGGTACAGTTATTCCGAAACTAACCTTTCCAAAATATTACTGGTATAGTTATTCCCAAACTTATCTTTCCAAAACATTATAGGTATAGTTATTCCCAAACTAACCTTTCCAAAACATTATAGGTATAGTTATTCCCAAACTAACCCCTCCAAAATATTATAGGTATAGTTATTCCCAAACTAACCCTTCCAATATTATTAATGATTTTTGCATTCTGTCGCTTGGACTTAGATTTAAATCCTCTAAGGTGAATAAGGATTATATGTACATATATAATAAATCCATTAATATGAATAAGTAGTTTCACCCAACCTACTATCGCAAATTTTGTTAACCATTTAATCTTAGCCCGCTAGGCTTAGGATAGTTTTACATTTAGTATTCTTGCACAATAATGATTTGAGGGTGTTACCCAATAATTATATTCTCAAGCGTTCGACTTATCTCTAATAACTATTTCCTTTTTATTTAAACTCACCCCGAATAAATAATAATATTATCATCATATCTTTTAGGGTCTTATCCTCTATGTGCCCCTACCCAAATTTCCCAAATCATCTAGGTACGTCCATGCCTTTTAGTATATTTACATTCCGTATAGCTTTGTCCAATCATTCAAAATAACTCATCTTCTTTATATAGTTAAATTGCATTTGAAGTCATTACGCATGCACCCTTACATCATGGACCCATCCGGGATTAAATACGTATACAAGTCCATAAAAATATATCTAATATGTTTTAGCAATCATCCCCTATCACTTGGATCAATGGCCAAAGCATAAATCATCAAAATCAACCCAAACTGGATTCCTGCACAAAATCAAAACGATTCACCCAGCAGCCGAATCGATTTGCCTGGGAGACCGAATCGATTAAGACTTGGGTAGAAGCCTAGATGTTCTACAATATTGAATACGGGATTTTCCTCCTCAAAACCTACTTCATCAGATATCATTATAATGATTCAACAACTTAAAGAATGGTATGGACGTAGTCTCTAAAACATCATTGGATCATTATAAATATGAATAAACCTAAAATTCAACCCTAGATTTGTCATCAAATTATCAAGATTATGTTGAGAACTTATGAACATGAAATATCCAAATTTTATCTTACACTACCCTAATGATTTCCAGATTAGGTTAGAGGGTTATACTACTTGTTTTCTACATGATTCTTCAATTTAAACTTCATGAATACAAATTTAATACAAGGGGTTACAGATCTAAACATGGATCTTACAATTATCATCATTTTCTGCACTAATCAAAAGATCTATAATGATGCAGTCTCAAAACATGTAAGCATGGAATCAACATTAATACGATAATAATACAATTTTGAATAACAATGGCAAGAGAATCCTTACCTAAAAATAGTAGAGGAGTCTCTCTTCTTCCTCTTAGGGTGGTTCTTCCTCTTCATCTTGGGTGTGTGTGTGTAGGGTTGTTCTTGGATGTAACTCCCAGGGAGTGGGTTAACTCTTAATAAATAATATTATTCTTCAATTCCTGAGTTCGTCCTTATGCCACAACTTTGGACTCCCAGATGAGCAAAAAAAGGCAATTTAATTATCTCAATAATTACCCAGCTCATATATATATATATATATATATATATATATACCCATGGACCATTCGTAAGGGTATAAAATACCCTAACGAGCCCATAATGCCTCTCAAAGTTTGTCCGAGGTCTTTTAATTTTTCTTATTTATGTTTCTTCGAACTCCAAAGATTCATTTCTAACTCTAGGTTTCATTGAAACAGAACCACTAGTTCCCTCAATCCTCGCTTTAAAAGAAAATTTGACCTAATTAAATTCAGTATCTCTTGACTCAAAAATGTTATTGTTATCAATATGTTGATTTTTTGAATAAATACCTAAAAATATAATATGGTTTAAGGATTTTATAAGATGGTTTTCTATTTTTCCAAATTTGATAAGTAGTTTTATCATTTTTCTTAAAATGTATTTTATTAAGGATATAACAAGTAGAAAGAAGTGCCTCATCCAACATATTATTTGGTAGTCCCAAAGTGCTTAACATAGAATTTAACATATTCTTAAAATTTATTTTTTTCTTTCAGCCACACCATTAGATTGGGGCGAAGGTATTCCATTTTCTTTACAGTATTTATAATTCCCCTCCCATATCGGATCATTAGATTTTAATGGATTTTTCCAAAAAAAAAATTAACTTCTAATTTATAGAAAATAAATTTAGAGAAACTTTCATCTTTGCTCGTAAGGAGATAAATATAACAGTAGTGAGAGTAATCATCAATAAAAGTAACAAAATACTTATTTCTTCCACATGTGACATACACTTTTAAATCACAAAGATCAAAATCTATTATACTTAAAATAGTTAAACTTCTTTTGACATTAGAAAAAGGTTTTTTTAGAATATTTTTATTCAACACATATTTTACATTTATAGTTTGTAGAAATATTAGATTCTCGTATGTTTTCGAAAAAAAATATTTTTTTCATAGATGCCTTATTTACATGACTAAGTCTAAAATGTCACATGTCACAAGAATCAATCAAGTAAGCATAAGAAGTAGATTATTTACTATTATCAACCACACTTACATTGAGTTTGAAAAGACTTATGAACATAACATTTACCCACAAAACCAACTCCGTTAGTCACAATTACCTTATAACTATCTAGAACAATTTTAAAACATTTCTTAACTAGGACAAAATCGGACACACTACCCTATAAATCGCCAATCGTCACGGTTTGACTCGTGACCACAAGTGTCGGTCACGGTCATCACCCGTGATAATATTTAGCGTAACCAAATTATGGATCACGGTCTCCACCCATGACCAACAAGGGAGAATCCAGGTCACCGTCTTCACCCGTGATCAGGGCACTACGCTGGGTCACGGTCTAGGATCGGGATCCATAAGGGAGATTTTCGGCCACCGTCACCCCCCTTGTGGGCAGTGTTATAGGTCTAGTCATAGTCAATAAATGTTACCCCAATTTTTTATTAAAGAAAATTATTGGTCACGCGTCTGGTCGCGGTAAAAAATTGTCACTTTTATTTTTGTATTTAAAAAAAAATCTTTGGTCACCGTCCAAGATTGTGACTGCCGCTTTTTTTTATTTAAAAGAATTCTTTTGATCTCGGTCCATAACCGTGACCCAATAAAAATTGAAAAAATAATTTTTTTTTTGCATTACTAAAAACATGATCATTTTTCAAACCTGTTTATAATTCCAGACATAAATACTTAACCAATTTGTAAAGTTAGCTAACGCATGCTTGCATGAATATGTACTAATACAACACAAGTAAACTAATGCATGCTTGCGTGAATATGTAATAAAATACAATGCATGCTTTCGTGATTATGTATAAGAGAAAATAAAATACAATGTATTTTGCATGAGTGTATAAAACTTAAATAAAAATACAATGAATGATTGTGTGAATATGTCCCAAATGTTCCTTCTCTATTAAGGCCTACAAACCAAACTTCAAAAATGTCTTAAGTGGTAAGTAACTTGAAAAATATAATAAGTGGTGAATAACAAGTGGTAAGTAAGAATGGACTTGAAAAATATCATTTGTGGGAGGTTTTTGTGCCTCTTACGGAGGCTTTTGGGGGTTGTTTTACGTTTTCACCTTCAACAACATGTTTTCGAGCCTAAATTTAGTTATTTTCAATTTTTGGTCATGTTCTAAAATTGGGCATCTGATGACTATGCGGTCAGTTGGTACATGTTACATTGGTCCTGTGGTACGCATTTCTGCCTCTTGTGGGGGCATTTGGGGGATGTTTTGTGTTTTCACCCTTCAATGACATGTTTGCAAGCCTAAGTCTAGATATTTTAAATTTTTGATCATGTTCTCAAAGCGTGCGTCCCGTGACTATGTGGTCAGTTGATAAATGTTATGTTGGTCATGTAGGAGGTGTTTGTGCTTCTTGCAAGGCGTTTGGCGGTTGTTTTGCATTTTCACCCTTCAACGCTATGTTTTTAGGCCTAAGTCTAGTTATTTATACTTTTTGGTCATGTTCTAAAACCGGGCATTCCATGAATATGCAGTTAGTTGCTACGTATTTCGTTGATCCCGTGGGAGGTGTTTATGACTCTTACGAGGGTGTTTGGGGGATGTTTTTCATTTTCACCCTTCAACGATATATTTCCAAGCCTAAGTCTAGCTATTTTTTATTTATGGTCATGTTCTCAAATCGAGTGTCCCATGACTCTCTTGCAGAGGCATTTAGGGGTTGTTTTGCATTTTCACCATTCAACGTCATGTTTTCAAGCCTAAGTCTAACTATTTGCTATTTTTGGTCATGTTCTAAAATCAGGCGTCCGATGACTATGTGGTCAGTTGCTATGTATTACGTTGGTCCCATGGGATGTGCTTGTGCCTCTTACGCTTTACTCAACACCAAAGGGTGATTGTGGACTTTTGTTCTAAAAAGTGCAAATTGAAAGTTCACGTGCCAATAATCGTGGTATTGTCCATGTTCCATACATAATATAGCTCGCTAAAGTCAGGGCGCATGGATGATGATGATGCACGAAATGTTCCAGGGGTAGGCATTTATGAGGGAAACGTTCAAGGAGGAGGCATTTGGGTGGCGAACGTTTTAGGAAGAGGAATTTACGAGGAAAATGTTTGAGTATGAGGATAAGAGAATGTTTGAGGCATCCGAGGGGGATAACCATGTTGTTGACTTACTAGTCTGACCAATCCGTGTATTTCATTCGTCAGTAGTGCCATGTCCTTTCGAAATCTCTCATTTCTTCTATGCACCGCTCGCTAACCCCCTCTACACCTCACCCTTTACTGTAGAGATATCATCTAATAAAGGGACAATATGTTGTAGTCTGGTACTTGGCATACGTCAGCCCATAACTCTTGTCCTCCACTTATGGTCCTTCCTTAACACCTTAGTTAGGGCATCTAACTTTATGTCATTAGGGTTGCACTCAAATTAACTGTTGGATATTCCCTCTATTATTTCCTACAACATAATATTATATTTAGGACTAATATTTTAACCATAACATTATTCTAATTTGGAAATGTGATAACTAAATTAAAACTCACCAAATTTGGCGCCAGTCGGTCTTGAAATTAATTGGTCCATTTTTATCGTCGAGCATGCAAGTACAAGTTGACCCTATTAGATTCTTTACCTTCTTCTGGAGTTCCCAGGGATTGTTCCGTCCCCATTCACCCGTAAGATCATCATAAGATTTTTGCCCCGAGTCTGTAGAAATCAACCTTTTTTTATCTGTTCATATTATTTCTCACCCTCTGATTCAGTTTTTCCTCCCTAACCTCATTCTCTACGAAGTCATTCCATTGGTTAGTAGGGATTTCAATATTTTGGAGAACCTTTTCTTTTAGTCCTAAAATATCAGAACTCGTTGACTCCTTGGGGAAAAAATTCTTCCGAAGGTTCTTTCGATAGATTTTCAAAGCCTCAACTACCTTAGAAAGAACCTTCAACTTCAAATTGGTTAGGAATTAAAATGTCTTATTCAATTGACTCCAAATGTCATCCTTTAAGGCATAATCAACCTTCTTCTAGTTGTCTGCACCCCTAATGCCCATAGTCATCTTTCCCTGAGACATACAATGACTTTTAAAAAGCTGAACATCATTTTTATCACCAATTGGATTGTCCGCACCAATGGAGAAAGAAATCCACTTCTTAGGGTTGGCTTGGGATTCCTCGGCAACAGAAGGTGAGGGTATCGATTTAGCAAGGGTTTATTGAGTTGGGGGTGTTAGAGCTGTAGTGGAATGAATCTCTGGTGGAGCAGAGTAATTATATGATGAAGGAGTTGAGAATTGAGATTGTGGTGTAGTAGAGAGTTCATTTGAAGTTGTTATGATATTGTATTGGTTGTTGTCATTTTTGTTCGACATTTCCTGTCATTAAAAAAATTACTGAAATATATATGAAAATATGGTTTATGACACTCTCTCTCTCTCTATGTGTATATATATATATATATATATATATATATATATATGTGTGTGTGTGTGTGTGTGTGTGTGTGTGTACCTTTTTGACATCTTTTAAAACATGCTCATTGTGTCTGATTTACATCCAATCAGTATTAGTTTTTAATAATCTTTGAAAGTTTGCAAGCGACCAAGTAAGTGGAAGCATGTTTATGATTGACGTATAAAGGTCCATGACATGAACTTGGAAGATTTTTTTCTTCAACTTATTTGCAAGATCATTTTTAATATGCATGTTTCACAAGACATTGTAATTTGGGTGAATGATCTCTTTACGGAATTGTATCCACAAAGATGAATATTTTTCAGTCTTTTATAACTCTATCACCAACATCAGTGCCCTGTAGGGATTACGCATGGAAAAAAATTATCTATTACCTCATCTTAGCATTATAACAATGAAAACATAATACGGTCGAACAGGTAGTCTTGTGAGTGATGAACTCCACGATTTGTAAGAACTACACCAAAATAGGAAGACGGTCATTCATTCGAGGAATGACCAGGCCCACGGGTCATGGATCCAATCCATAACTAAAAAGTCTGACCAAAATCACTGGTCACAGACCTTATCCCTAACCAAAAGGTATGGGTTGTGACCCATTTGAAGGGAATTTTGCCATGGTCATGAATGTGGCCACGAGCACAATATGTGACCACAGTTAGAGGGAAATTTGGCGCAATTTCCCTACCATGATGGTCACGCCTTGGTCATGGATTATGGCCATTACCCACCATGGTCACGGTTCATGGCCGTGACCAGCTCTATCTAGGGTCACATCATTGTATGGTCACGAAACTAGTCACACATTTATTCTCTATGGTCACGATTTTGGAGCGTCCCTAGTTGGTTATGATCTTGGTCTGTGACCAGGCTACCGTGACTATCCGCATAATTTGGTATAGTGAAGGTAATTAAACTGTTCAATTATTCTATTATCATACTTGTAAATCGAAGTTTCCTCTATATGACGCACAATAATGAAACATGTTTTAGTGCGGTCAAATTGCACCCTCTTTTACTCTTGTTTCCAGGTGTTACTACTATGACTCATTTTTCCCGAGAAAATATTTATAGAAGGGTGTGAAGACACAACAAATGACTTTATTCCAAATGCTACACCATTTTATTAAACGTATATTATTAAAAAATAATTGAGTGATCATTTTAAGTACCCATCACCCGTACCAAATCGTCAATCCAAAAACAATAAACTCAACAATTCTACACAAGATTATCTTGTAATCTTTGTAAATTGTCTACTTGATTGATTTCTAAGAACATAATTATACAATTCCAAGGGTTTCATATACATTTGAAAAATGCCACTTAAGACGTTTAATACATGATTAAACTGTAAAAATGGCTCCGAACTGTTTGTTGAAGAAACTCTTAATTCAAAGAAAAACTTAACACAAGATGTGTTCGGCATGATTATAGAAAAATTATTAAAAGCTTTTGAACGAGTTATTTCAGATCTAGAATGAACCAGTTTTGAAAAACAAAACTTAAAGTATTAAATCAATTTAGCATAGAAGAAGGTGGTGAGAGTATGAGTGAGTGTACAAGTAAATTTTTAACGTGGTAAAATCCCACCCAATTAGGGAAACATCCACGGTGACCTGTACGTCACAAAACAAAAATCCACTAAAATAGAGTAACAAATTACAGGCTATTTAATAATCAAACCACACAAATACACCTAAACTAAGTTCAGAATCATTACGAACCCCTCTGGATTAGATCTTTTCTGAAGGTTGTTGTTATTGATGTTCTCTCCAGCTTCGTAACTTTACTCGATTCCAGCTTTACGTCGACTCAGACAAGTTCAAGATCATTCAACCAACACTTAAATTGCAGTAGAGTGAATGTGTAGTGGTTATGTGCTCTTTAACATATGCATGCAATGCACTCACACTTAATACATACATAATGATTTATCAAATTACAAAATCACTAGATATGCAAGATATTCCAAAATCAGTTTAGTCAAGACTAAATCAGACTTTAAACCTTTCAAAATAACCGCAGATCAAGAGGGAATCTTGTTGAGAAATATCCAAGATCCTAACACTTTCTTGTTTTGAAAATAGTAAAGATTGAAAGTGCAATCCCTAATCAAGATCTCAAATCTAGATCTATGTTTGATAGTTTGAGTAAAATGAAATCATAACGAATATTGTTGATTTAGAGTTTGAAAACATAAAATCAGTTTAAAATAACCAACAAACAAGATTTCTCGAAATAAGAAATCAAAACAGTAAACTATCTATGTGATTTATATTACAAAGATGAGATCTCAAGTTTCCATGTTGAGAAACTAAAAAACTCTACCAACGTGACTGTGTTGGAAGGATGATCAAGAACAAGAGAGGATAACTTCTCAAACACGAACTAAACACTCAAAGGTTTAACTCTCAGAAAAGTATTTCTGGTTTGGATTTGACGAAGTTTGATTAGGGTTTTTATTTTTCTCTCTAATCTTTCTCTATCTTCTCTCTACTCTCTCTTTTTCTTAAACGAGGAATAACCAAAAGTCTATAAATGCCTCACATATGGCATCTATTTATACAACAATTGTGATTAAAAGAGGTTAAATCGATGTGAATCTAACGGTTCTCAAGAAGCGTTGCAAAATCCAACTCTGATTGGTTGAAAACAGATCACTCGGATTAATCCCAATCACATGCACACCGTAGATTAAATCGATCCAAGCGTTCAAAAAACGTCACAGGTATGTGAGTGATAAGAAACACAAATCTAACCGATGTGTGTGCAACACGTGTACGCTGTAGATTCAATATCACACGCGTGGGTTAGATTTCTAATTAATTCCAGTTTCACCCACAATAGTTTATGCCACTTTTGTTCTCTACCCAACATAGTTTTAAGGTATAAATCAAAATTACATATTAACCCTAAAACTTTATAAAGTTCCAATTTTACTTTCCAAAAATTATAAAATTCTTAGAAAATGTTAAATAAATCCCAAAAATTATTTAAAAATCACTTTAAGGGGATTTAACTCACACGTGATCATCACATGAATAAAACACTATATGTATGCAGTACTAGTGTGCGGTGTATGTGATATACCTTCATGAACTTGTAGAGGAATATCAATGAAGCTTTGAAGGTTCTGTGACTTTTTGGTTCATCTAAGGATAGAAACAATTTTGTCACTATTTCCAAACTAGATGAGCTCCTATATAATGTAGACTCGAGTGAGTCAAAGGTATAGGGTACTTCAACATTGATTTCCAACAAAACAATTTTTAAGGGTTTCATATAAATTTCTACATCAAGAGTTTCATATACGATTTCTGAGGTTAAATAATCATATACAATTTCTAAGCATTTCATATACATTAAATTTAAACAAAAAAATTTGTAAGGGTTTCATATACAGTGATTTCCAACACAATAGTTTTTAAGGGTTTCATATTTATGAAAAAACACATTGAACATGCACACAAAACACATGCATATAGAACACACTAAACACACATGCATAAAACACACACACGCATACATATAAACACATAGTGAATGAACACACACGCATACACATATAAGAAAATAAAAATGAAATGAGTACCTTCGGGTAGAGAGAGAGAGAAGTCATTGGAGAGAGATAAATAGTTTTGATTATACCAAGGGTAAAATAAAATGTAGGGTTTCGATTTGATTTATACCTTAAAACGGGTCACATTTGAGGTTCATGACTCGTTGTGTGACCACTTAATGAGTTATCTGGTCATGATTATGGACCGTGATGCAATAGGTGACGAATTAAAATTTGAAATTGGGTTATGGTTACGGACCATGATGACATTAAAGTTGAACATGTGGCCACAGTTCTAGACCGTGACCTGCTAGTAATTGTCACAAACGTGTCATGATTTCTAAATGTGACCACCATTATGACTAAAATTGAGGGAATATTAATGCCAAAATAGCATTGGTCACGAGATATGCTTCTTCATGGGTCACGTGTAGTGACTGTAACCAGCATTGTGATAAAATATGTGGGACATTTGACGCCATACTGGGTCACATACGAGTCACGAGAGTTGACCATGACCCCATTATTTTTTATTTTAGACTATGACCCACCTTTTAATTATGTCACACATAGCCCTGGTCACTTATTTGGTTACAGAGAATAGTCATGGGTCACGGGTTTAGACCATGACCCTTTAATCACGAGTCTGGATCATGACCCATTTTTTATGACCATTTTTGTTTTTTAGTGTAGTGACATCAGATTCCACTTAACCTTAGGGACATACAAAACATGTTTCAAGGTAAGAACATTTCCTGAAGTAAACTTCAAAACTATGGTATCATTCGTCTCAACCTTAGACGAATATAAGTTTCCCATGTACAAACGTTCATTCTCACCCACAGTAGTAATGGTAGTGAAGGACCTCTCATGTCACATATATATTTGATAGAATTGGAATCAAGGCACCTGTATGTAATGTTACTCACAATATTTGTCTCGATTACCATAGCTAAAAAGTTACCCTCCTCGATTATATTTGCTTGGGGATTCACATTTTGACACTTCCAAAGATTATAATTTTTAGCATAATGACCTAGTTTTCCACATACAAAGCATTGATCTACATTTTTATGGACTGTGACCACCATAGGTGACCAATTGAATTTTGAGGCTTGGTTACGGTTACGGAACGTGACAATATTAAAGTAAAACATGTTGCCAAAATTCGAGACCGTGACCTGCATGCACTAGTAGTTGTCTCAGGCATTTCATAATTTCTAATTATGAAACCCCGCTTAATTAAACATAGGGTGATCAATCCTTTATTAAATTAAAATATGTCTCTCATATGGTTCATTCTTAGCATCACTGTCAAAAACTTTTTAATTACTCACCATGATGATGCTGGAAACAACACCACCGTTCAAGGTGTTTGTAAGATCAATTCAATGTCAACAATGGCAGGATGAAGGTATATAGAACGTATAAACATATAGTAGAAGGGGATGAGGAGAATAGGATTAACACCGGAATATAAGTGGTTCAGCCAATCAGGCCTACGTCCACTATGCAAGTGTATGATGTGTATCACTGTACGAGGGCTCTAATGGCCATGGATACAATCTCTCAAGCTTTCTCTCTCTACTGTGTATTTGAACAGAGTTTTTAGTTAGGGTTTCCAATTTCAGATCCTTTGCAAGGTAGAGGATGACCTCTATATATAGTCCCTAGGGGGTGTAATGTGCCCCCCATGCATGACATGAGCATGTGTGTGTTGATCTAGCCTATATGGAGAAGACATCTGCCACTGTCACATGTAGAGAATGATGATGAATTATTCTCCCCACGTTTGGGGAATGATTTGTTATAACTAATTTGTGTCCATGTGTCCTTATCCATGTCAATAGGTTCTCGGCTATCGTGCTTGGATCATGACCTCGACCTGGGAGAGGCCGAGGTTGATAAGTCTAGTTGCTCATTCAATCCGAGATGAGCCATAAAGGTCTCGGCTTAAGCTTAGCCGAGATAATGGATAGGGGTTGGCTTGGGCCGAGGTTGAGCTGGCATGTGTTTGGATCATTAACTGATATCTTGATGATGTTGGCCTTGGTTGAAGTAAGGCTTCTTGAGACCTCGGCACACCCCTGGCCGAGGTTGTCGTCCTCAGGTGAACTGAAGTACTGCTGACCCCTACGATGCCTGCAGTGTCTCCTTGGTGGGGTTGGAGTAGTGTCGGCCCTGGCGACCTTGCTATGGACGAGTCCTGTTGTCACAGATCCAAGGTATTTCCAACGTCGACCATGTACTTGGCCGAGGCTGGTGCCTCTGGGCCGAGGTGTCACTTGGGGCATATCAATCACCCCACAGCCCTTAGTTACATGTGAAAGAAGATGACTGCGGGATGTCTACTCCTCTAAGGCCTTTCTCCTGTGAGCCAATGTTCGCTTGACACTTGTCCAATGCTGAAATGTGGAGTGCCTGGCAAGCATGTGTTGTCAGCCACCCTTTGGGGTTCCCAAGGCAATGATGGGCCTTGGGAAATGTTCCTGCCTATTTAAGGATTTGAACCCTCATTTTTCCCTCCTTCCTCAAATCTCTTTCTTGGCACGATTGCATTCCAGCTGTTTCTCTCTAAGGGGTGTTTTCTTCGTGATTTCGTTTCAGAGGTCCTTGGTGGTGATTTCCTAGAATTTTCTTCGCTTTCCCCTATTGTTTCATCCTCAGGTTTTTTCCTCCCTTCATTTGTCTTCATTTTCTCTGCTTTTTCCTTTCTATTTGTGTTTTCCTATGAATTTTTGAGTTTTCCGGTGAGACCACCATAGCTTCAGGCGAACTGTTCTTGCTAGGTAAGGGTAGTTTGATCTTTAAATAGCTTTATTTTCTTAGCCCATCTTATTTATCATTTGATCTTTTGAGTGTAGTGTCTACCTCTGATTCTCAGACCCCTCTACCAACTTCTTGAGGAGTTCGCCTCTCTCAGAGATAGGACTTTAGAAAAAATCATGCAAATAGAGAGAGCACAGGAGGAGGCTCGTAGGTCACAAGAAATCCCTATTAGACCCATCTTTCCACCACCCCTGAAGGTGATATATCTTGATCCCTCGGAACCTTTTAACCAGGAAGAGGTTCCTGCCGAACCAATACCAATGTCCAAGTCTGAGTCTTCCACCTCAGACCCCATGTCTGTGGATTCCTTCCAGAAGGCCATGAACTTCACAACTCGGGAAGATCAGGCCCCTGACCAGGCCGAGGTCTCTAGCTGGGCCTCGTCCCATAATAATTCAAGCACCTAATCCTCTTCCTCAAAGGTTGAGATTGTTGAGCCGAGTGTGGCCATTCAGTCCATACTTGACGCCATCCCTCTGTCGGCCGTCACCGGGGTCGAATTCGCTCAGAGGTTCCCAAATAACCCATCAACGTCTGCTCCGGCCAACGTTGAGCTAGATGATGATGATGACGTTGAAAGTGAAGTCGACGTCTCTGAGGCGGTTGAGATTGAGAGTATCGTTACTGAGGTGGACCTTATTTTCTTCAGATATCTGTACTCCATTAGTCCCTCCATAAAGCTTAGGAGACCTCTGAGGGAAGAGAGGGCCTACAATGGTCGAGATGATGAGATCTGCTTGTATGATCAGATGTTCAAGTTAGGGTTTCGTTTGCCCATGCATCCCATCATTAGGTATATCCTTGCCTTCATCAATTTGGCCCCTTCCCAATTGTCCCCTAATGCTTGGAGGGTCATAATAGGGGCCATAGTTTTGTGGAGGGTTGTCCACCACTCAGACCTTCCAGTTCAGGTCTTCATTGGTTGTTATATTCCCTCATTTACCAAAAATCATCCGAGATACTATCATTTTGTAGCTCGAAAGCCTGAGAAAAAGATGCTCTAAATAACTCAGACCTCTAACCACAACTGTAAGACTCGATACTTTTTCGCTTCTAGGCCGTGGGAATTTGGCCCATGTATTCCCTCATCCTTGTTGGAGCCGAGGATTCCCCTGAGATGGGGTAAGGTCACAATGTCTGCGAGGGCCGACCCTGGCTTAAGCCTGCAAAACCTTCAGAAGGTGAAAGCCCTTCAAGATCAATAAATACATGGTCTGCTCGTTAAGTTCGAACACTTGATGAACCATCACTACCTCTCTGAGACAATCCTAGGTGGAAGTCCTCTTGCCGAGTTTGGTAAGCATTGTTATTCCAAGTTGAACCTCTGAGTTTATTCATATCTCATTCTCTAACTCAGATCTATTAATTTTTGCAGAACGCCCAGAGAATATCTCAGACGAGCTTTGGGAAATGTCTGCGCCTAGCTTAACGAGGCTCGTAAAGAAGGCAGATCTTAATGCTCCTCCTCCAGCTCCCTCTTCCCCAAACCCCCAAGCCACGAATAAGAGGGCCCCTACTGAACATGCCCCTAAGGATCAGAGGTAGAAGAAAAAGAGCGTTGATTCTGCCATCCCAATCTCTTTAGCAGACGCTTTTTCCACTCGTCTAGAGAAATTGAAGATTACTAACAGCATCGTCGGCCACAGTCTGCAGGCCCTGGATGCCTCCGGCTCTATAATGACAGAGGCCGATAAGCATTTCTTTCGGTCACTGGATACTCCTTTGCTGATTGAGTTCGGCATCCACATATCCATTCAGGTATGACCTCATATTTCCTTGTAATTTCTAAGTGTAACCTCTTATTTGTCTCTAACTTATTCATGATCGCAAAATCTGCAGGGCCTAGCAGCTATGCACCACCTCTCCAACTGGACTCTGAGGAAGTTTCCCCTCATCCAGAAGGGTCAAGAGGCCAAGAAGGTGCAAAGCACTCTGAACGCAGAAATTGACAGCCTAAAGTCTGAGTTGGGTGAGTCTGAGAATAAAGTGAAGGGGCTGGAGAAGGAGATCTCTCAGCTTAAGAAGGACCATGTTGTGGCTCTGAAGGCCAAAGACGACATTCTGCAGCAAAAGGTCAACTCGGTTGTGAAGGTAGACCTCGATGATGCCTCTGAGGGGATAATAGCTGAATACATAACTTCTAATGAGTTTATGAGCGTTGGATTTGAATACCTCGAGAGAGGTATCAAAGCTACTACCAAGTGTGCAGCTGCCAAGGACAATGAGGCTGGCACTTTGAAAGCCTCTGATTTCTTAGGCCTTGGCTTTGCTAATCCTCAGCTTGCTTAGGCCCTTCAGGAGGTTGAGGAGGAGGTTAATGCGCCTGCCGAGACTGCAATGTTAGACGACAGAGAGGTTGGAAGGGCAGACCACAATGATGACATTGCCAAGGTGACCAATGTCGTCTAACTTAACTAGGCCGAAGACACCAGCATTCCCCCCTTAAACCCTTGAATTCAATTGTGAAGCTTATTTGTAACCCTTGAACATTTGTAATTTCTGATTGAACATGGTTCTTATTTTTTGAATTTTGTAGCCTCTGAATATTTATAAGCCCTGAATATGTCAATCTCTGAGGAGGATCATCTTCTTTACTTTGTTGAATGTATGTCGTGATGTTTTGGCTCTGAAGCTTATGCAATGTTGTTTGCTTAAACCAAATTAGTAGTCTGACCTCAGACCTTTTCACCCATTAACGATGTTATAAGGGTCTGAGGTCCTTAACTAAGATGTTATCCGAACAATTAATTTCACCACATTAATGATGTTAAGGGTCTGATGTCATCCAAGTATGGTGTCTGACTTCAGACCTCGTCACCATTGAATGGTGTTATGAAGGTCTGAGGTCATCACCTAAGATGTTATCCTCATAATTACTCACCAAATTAATGATGTTAAGGGTCTGAGGTCATCTCATTATGGTGTCTGACTTCAGACCTCGTCACCATTGGATGATGTTATGAAGATCTGAGGTCATTACCTAAGATGTTATCCTCATAATTAATCTCACCAAATTAATGATGTTAAGGGTCTGAGGTCATCTCATTATATTGTCTGACTTCAGACCTCGTCACCATTGAATGGTGTTATGAAGGTCTAAGGTCATCACCTAAGATGTTATCCTCATAATTAATCTCACCAAATTAATGATGTTAAAGGTATGAGGCCATACCATTATGGTGTCTGACTTCAGACCTCATTACCGTTGAATGGTGTTATGAAGGTCTGAGGTCATTACCTAAGATGTTATCCTCATAATTACTCACCAATTTAATGATGTTAAGGGTCTGAGGTCATCTCATTATGGTGTCTGACTTCAGACCCCGTCACCATTGAATGGTGTTATAAAGGTCTGAGGTCATCACCTAAGATGTTATCCTCATAATTAATCTCACCAAATTAATGATGTTAAGGGTCTGAGGTCATCCCATTATGGTGTCTGACTTCAGACCTCGTCACCATTGAATGGTGTTATGAAGGTCTGAGGTCATTACCTAAGATGTTATCCTCATAATTACTCACCAAATTATTGATGTTAAGGGTCTGAGGTCATCTCATTAGGGTGTCTGACTTCAGACCCCGTCACCTTTGAATGGTGTTATGAAGGTCTGAGGTCATGACCTAAGATGTTATCCTCATAATTAATCTCACCAAATTAATGATGTTAAGGGTCTGAGGTCATCCCATTATGGTGTCTGACTTCAGACCTCGTCACCATTGAATGGTGTTATGAAGGTCTGAGGTCATTACCTAAGATGTTATCCTCATAAATTTCTGAGAAGTGCACAACAAAGCAAGAACCATTATGGGAACTGATCTTTTATTAATAACCTCTTCATAATAAGATGATACATTTACATAAACGCTTTACAACATCATATGTAATACTTCTTTAGGTGATCAGCATTCCATGGGTTAGCGAAAGGTTCCCCTTCTAGGTTTTCTAGCCTGTAGGTGCCAGGCATAACCTCTTCTGTCACTTTCTAGGGACCATGCCAGTTTGGGTGGAGCTTGTTTGCTTTCTGTAAGGTCTTTTTCAGCACTAGGTCTCCCACTGCGATGGGTCTTGACTTCACCCTCTGATTGTAGACTTTCGCTGCTCTGTGATGATAAGGTGCTTGTCTGATCTCTGCGTCTTCTCTTCTCTCTTCAATCTGATCTAGGTCTAGCCTCCTCTTTTCCCCATTTTTATCAGGGTCATAGGTCTGAACCCTATGAGTTGGGAGCCCCACTTTCGGTGGTATGACGGCCTCTGAGCCATGTGCTAGCATGAACGGGGTTTCTCCTGTCGGTGTCCTTGTTATGGTTCTGTATGACCATAGTACAACATAAACCTCTTCAGTCCATCTCCCCTTCGTATCTTCTAACCTCTTCTTGATTCCACCGAGGATTGTTCAATTCATGACCCCAGCCTTACCGTTTGCCTGAGGTCGGCCAGGTGATGAGAGGAACTTCTTTATCCCAACACTTACGCAATATTTTTCTAAAGAGGAGTTCTTGAACTGAGTCCCATTATGTGAGATAAGAGTTTTTGGGAGGCCGTATCTGCATATGATGTTCCTCCAAATAAATTCGAAGGTCTTCTGTTCTGTGATCGTTATCATCAGCTCTGCCTCCACCCACTTTGGGAAGTAGTCGATGGCAACTATCAAGAATCGATAACTATTGGCAGCTCTTGGTAGGGATCCTACTAAGTCAATCCCCCATACTGCGAATGGCCATGGATAGGTGATTGACGTCATAGGTTGATGAGGTTGGTGAGGAATAGTGGCGAATATTTGACATTTATCGCACCTCCTCACGTAGGCTGCAGCGTCTTTGGACAAGGTTGGCCACCAGTACCCCTGTGTGACGATTCTTTTGGCCAAGGGTCTTCCCCCTATGTGGCTGGAGCAAGAACCCTCATGAACTTCCTGTAAGATCTGGGGAACTTCCGTGGGATGCATGCATCTGAGGATAGGTAATATAAATCCCTTTTTGTATAAGACATCTCCTATCATCGAGAACTTGGCAGTCCTATATCTCAATTTCCTCCTCTCTAGCTTGGACTCAGGTAGCTCTCCCTCTTTGATACATCTGACGAGGGGGTCCATCCATGAGTCTCCTAGGTTCGAATTCTGACAAAGGTTACATACCTCTTCTCCCTCGATGGTCGTCTTCCCCAAGACCTCGATCGGAATGGTCCTTCTGACGTCTGTCTTCGTTGCCAAGGCCAACCTCGCCAACGCGTCCGCGTGGCTGTTAATTTGTCGAGGCACTCTCTTCAGTTTTGCCTTTTTAAAATATTATAACATCGTTCTCACCTTTTTTAGATACTTGGCCATCCTTTCATCTTTGGCCTCATAGACTCCCAGTACTTGATTGACAACTAACCTTGAGTCGTTATGCAGTAGGAGTCACTTTACGCGAAGAGTCTTTGCAGATGAGAGACCTTCTATCATGGCCTCGTACTTGGACTCGTTGTTAGAAGCCTGAAAGTTGAATCTCAAAGCGTATTCAATGTTGGCACCATCTGGAGCTAAAAATATCAACCCTATACCGTTTCCACTGTCGCAGGAAGAGCTATCAACAAAGAAGCTCCAAATGTCTGTATCCGATGAGAAGACCCCTTCTGACATGACTCCCTATTTAAAGATGTACTGATCTTCCTCGTTCTCTATGACTCTGCTCCTGGCCCTGTTGGATGCGACCTTTTCCTGATCTTGAAAGATGTTTGGTGTCGTCTCTTTCGAATTTCGGAAGACACCACGGTTTGTCTTCTCAACACCCTCTAGGCCATTCTCTGCCTCGACCTCCTCCCATGTGAACTCAGCAACAAAGTCTGCAAGAGCTTGCCCTTTGATGGCTGTCCTAGGTTGGTAGGTAAGATCATACTCCCCCAACTCAATGGCCCAGGTCATCAATCTCTCGGACTTCTTAGGTTTATGTAGGACCTGTCTTAGTGGGGAGGCGGTAAGGACAACAATGGAGTGGGCTTGGAAATAAGGCTCCATCTTCCTCGAAGCATGTATCTGGGCGTACGCTAACTTTTCCATGCGAGGGTAATTTTGTTCAGCCCCTTGAAGGGCCTTACTGTTAAAATACACAGGCCTTTGGATTCCCGCGTCTTCCCGTATTATGGCCGCGCTGATGTATAATTCAGAGACTTCCAGATACACGTACAATTTCTCCCCTGCTACAGGCTAAGATAGCAATAAGGGAGACCCCAAGTAAGACTTGAGCTGGATTAAGGCTTTTTCGCACTCTTCGTCCCACTGGAAGGCCTTTCTCAGCACCTTAAAGAATGGAAGTCACTTGTCCGTTGCCCTAGAAACAAATCTGTTAAGTGCAGCCACTCTTCCCATAAGTCTTTGGACATCTTTGATACTCCTCAGTGTCTTCATGTCAAGAAAAGCCTTGATTTTCTCAGGGTTCGCTTCAATCCCTCTTTGGTTGATGATAAATCCGAGGAACTTCCCAGCTCCAACTCTGAAGACACATTTTACGGGGTTGAGTTTCATCCTATATGAGTCCATAATATCGAAAGTCTTCTCGAGATCTGCCATATGAGTGGAAGCTTTCAAGCTCTTCGTTAGCATATTGTCTACATACACTTCCATAGTCTTACCTATTTTCTCTTCGAATATCTTATTCACAAGACGCTGGTATGTTGCCCCTTCATTTTTCAGACCGAAGGGCATTACTTTGTAGCAGTACGTCCCTTTGTCGGTAATGAAAGCAGTCTTCTCTGAGTCTTCAGCATCCATGAAGATCTGGTTGTAGCCTGAATATGCGTCCATGAAGCTCATGAACTCATGTCCTACTGTAGCATCCACCTTCTGATCTATCCAAGGTAAGGGATAGTTGTCTTTTGGACAATACCTATTCAGGTAAGTGAAATCAACACACATTCTCCACTTCTCATTGGCCTTGGGCACGATGACTGCATTCGATAACCACTCCGGATATGTGACTTCTCTTATAAACTCAACCTCTTCTAATTTTTTGACCTCTTCTCGGATGACTTCGTAATTCTCCCTGGAGTAGACTCTTCATCTCTGTTTGATAGTCCTGGAATCTTTGGTCACGTTGAGCTTGTGGCTTATAACCTCAGGGTTGATGCCGAGCATGTCTGCGTGACTCCATGCGAAGACACTCTGCCTCCTCATGAGGAAGTTTATCAGCTCTTCCTTGATTTCTGTCTTTAGAGATTTACCGACCTGGATGGTTTTTCCTAGCTCGTCCTCATTGAGGACGATGGATTCTACCTCTTCCGCGGCCTCTCCCTTCTTCAACTTTGTCTCATCTTTTGGGTCAAGCGTATCAATGCTATAAGTGGTGGTTGCCCTCTTATGGGCCTCTCTCTCTTTGGCCGAGTTAAAGTAACATTCTCGCACTATGGTCTGGTCACCTTGCACTTCCCCTACCCCATATGGAGTCAGGAATTTTAGCATTTGATGAACCGTCGACGACACAGCTTTAAACTCTTTTAGGGCCACTCTTCCTATGACGAGGTTATAGGCCGAGAATACGTTTTCGTCCATCACGAAAAAAATTATCCTCTTGGTTAACCTCTTAGTCCACTCATCACCCATCCGTACATCCATCTCATACATTCCCAAGGGGTGGACCTTTTCTCCACTGAAGCCTATCAAGGGGTGATGATAGGGTACCAACCTTGCTCTACTAAGACCTAGGCTCTTGACGCAAGGCCAAAACATCACGTCTGCCGAGCTTCCCCCGTCTACAAGGATCCTATTCACCTCGCACCCATGCACCCTTGTTGTTATTACCAAAGGGTCATCATGGGGGGCTAAGACACCTTTGAAGTCGAGTCTGGAGAACCCAACTACAAGGGTTTCCATGTCCACCTTTTTCCTCTTCTGTACTGTATCGGAAGACGTTAGGTTTACAACTTCAAGCTTGGCCACTGACTTGGCCTCTGCCACGTGAGCCTTCCAATCAGCTACTTCAGAGCCACCTCCTTCAAATCCTCCGCATATGGTGTCAACACCAAACGAGATCATACCTACCCTCTTCACCGGGGTGTTGTCGTCTTTCAGTGGAAGATTCGAATTGTCTTCATCATCACCTTCTGAATCAATGTCTCTTCTGGATGGGGCATTGTCACGGCATCTGTCATTTCTAATTTTCTTAGGGTCATCTCTTCCCCCCTTAGGAGCCTTACTGTCCACATACTTCCTCAACTTTCCAGATTTTAACATCTTTTCAATCTCATCCTTCAAGGCGAAGCATCTGTCTGTGACGTGGACATGATCCTAGTGGAACTCACACCATAGGTTTTTGTTGCTCTTATGTGGTGGGGCTTTCAGTTTCTCTGGCCATCTCAGAGTCTTGTCATTCTTGATCTCGTTGAGGATGTGCTCACACCTCACAGTCAGAGGAGTATAGTGGGCGAAGTTGTCATCACCCGACCTCTTCTTCCCATCATTCTTTTTTTGGGACTTCCCGCTACTACCGCGGTTCTCATCCTCATATTTGGCGGCCATTGCTTCTTTTGCATTCATGACTTTCCCACGGTTTCCAGTAGCTCCGCCATAGACCTAGGAGGGTCTTCCGCAAGTTTCCACAAAAGCTTCCCTTTCTGAAGGCCCCCAATGAGGGCGGTCATGTCTATGTTCTCTTCATAATCTTCAACCTCCAGCTTCTCTTTGTTGAACCTAGCGATGTAGTCTCTTAGGCTCTCGTCCTTGCCCTTCTTGACGTACAACAGGTGAGTAGTTTTCTTTTGAGGTCTCACCCCAAAGCAGAAGTTGTGGATGAATCGTTCAGCCAAGCCTTTGAAGTTCTCAATTGAGCTCTTCGGAAGAGAGGTAAACCAGCAGTGTGCTTCCCCTGTTAAGGTCCCAGAGAAGGCCCTACACTTCATTTCATCGGGTATCGAGTAGATGTCTGCTGCCGACTGATACATCTCGATGTGATGTACATGGTTGGTGCTTCCATCATACTTGGGAGACACCATAGGAGGCTTGAACTTAGCTGGAGTTGGGAAGCTCACTATCCTAGCCACAAATGGAGAGCCCTCTGAGTAACCCCTTTGAAATGGGTCCCTACTTTTGATGAGGACTCCTATCTTCTCCTCAAGGCATTGGAAAG
Source organism: Sambucus nigra (assembly GCA_949130495.1). Taxonomy (NCBI): domain Eukaryota; kingdom Viridiplantae; phylum Streptophyta; class Magnoliopsida; order Dipsacales; family Adoxaceae; genus Sambucus; species Sambucus nigra. The sequence goes on from OX422214.1 coordinate 58,366,280, forward strand.
AGTCATTCCATGGTCTTCTGCCATCAACTTGGCCGAGGTTATCCCCAACCACCTCTAAGGGATGGACTGAGGGTTCCCTGACCGCAGCACAGCATCGGCTATTGACCTCTTCCTCGTCTCTACCTTTTTTTTTCACGGGGTCGGCCTTGGTCAGGTTGACTTGGTATGTCCCCTCTTTGCAAGACGGTAGCACTCCTTGACCTGGATAACCTCTGTCTTAGGTCATTCACTGGACCCAACCTCTCGAAGGCTGACCCTCTGCTCAATCGATCAAAAGCTGATCCTCGCTGTTGGGCCTCTTTAACTCTTCGGCCAACAGATCCTCGGCTCTGCTGAAGAGGGAGAACCGTATTGTTAGAAACCTCATATGGATCCCAATAATCTTCCTGGGCCTCTTCCGCCTCTAGATCGTCATACCTGTCCTCTGGGCAAGGGTTTCCTTACCTCCCCAGGTGTAAGTACCTAGGGTCAGTAACGTCCCTTCTCCGCTGGGGTGTAGGCTGGTCCTTCATTGGTGCCTGGGGTGGTCCCCTGGCTTTAGGATGAGGCTAAGCAGCCGCCGGAGTGATCATATCTGGTGAGACTCCAGGTGGCCTCATCATAGTTTGGCTGAGATGTGAAAATTGCTCCTGCATAGCTTGTTGCGTTGCAGCCAAAGACCTCAAGGCTGCAGCTACTTCTGCCATTTTGAACTGGGGAGGCGCTTGACTGGAACTAGTCCCCCCACCTCCGGGTGGCAGAAGAGGCGACGATAACTCTGGTGCCATGTGTTGCTTAGCGAAGAGCTTAAGTGTCAGGTTAACTTAATAGCTTAAAGGACCTCTTTCAATGGTGAAACAGCTCCACGCGAGGGGTGATGCCTGGTTCACCACCAGAGTCTCCGGTGAGGTTAAGCTGAAGAAGAGGAAGAGATAGCTTCAAGTTCCCACAGACGACGCCAGAATGATGGTGCTGGAAATAGCACCACCGTTCAAGGTGTTTGTAAGCTCAATTCAATGTCAACAATGGCAGGATAAAGGTCTATAGAACGTATACACATATAGTATAAGGAGATGAGGAGAAGAGGATTAATAGAGGAATATAATTGGTTTAGCCAATCATGCCTACGTCCACTGTGCAAGTGTATGATGTGTATCACTGTACGAGGGCTCTAATGGCCATGGATACAATCTCTCAAGCTTTCTCTCTCTACTGTGTATTTGAAAAGAGTTTTTAGTTAGGGTTGCCAATTTCGGATCCTTTGCAAGGTAGAGGATGACCTCTATATATAGTCCCTAGGGGGTGTAATGTGCCCCCCGTGCATGACATGAGCATGTGTGTGTTGATCTAGCCAATATGGAGAAGACATCTGTCACTGTCACATGTAGATAATGATGATGAAATATTCTCCCCACGTGTGGGGAATGATTTGTTATAACTAATTTGTGTCCCCGTGTCTTTATCCATGTCAATAGGTGCTCGGCTATCGTGCTTGGATCATGATCTCGGCCTGGGAGAGGCCGAGGTTGATAAGTCTAAATGCTCGTTCAATCCGAGATGAGCCATAAAGGTCTCGGCTTAAGCTCAGTCGAGACAATGGATAGGGGTCGGCTTGGGCCGAGGTTGAGCTGGCGTGTGCTTGGAGCATTAACTGATATCTTGATGATGTTGGCCTTGGTTGAAGTAAGGCTTCTTGAGACCTCGGCCCACCCCTGGCCAAGGTTGTCGTCCTCAGGTGAACTGAAGTACTGCTGACCCCTACGATGCCTGCAGTGTCTCCTTGGTGGGGTTGGAGGTAGTGTCGGCCCTGGACGACCTTGCTATGGCCGAGGCCTATTGTCACAGATCCAAGGGATTTCCAACGTCGACCATGTACTTGGACGAGGCTGGTGCCTCTGGGCCGAGGTGACACTTGGGGCATATCAAACCACCTAACTGTTAATTAAACCAGTGACAAAATATTAGCTTTCATTAACAGAAAATCAATACGGAAAACAATACAATCCATTCAAATAATGATATAATCCCAAACCATCAATGCTATAAAGAAAGCCCTGCCAAATCAACCATTGGCTAAAATAAAAAATAAGTCAACCATCTAAAACAAATGAAATCTCAATACTGAAACTGAAATACGTGGGCAACATTCCCTAACTAAAATTTGAAATCTGGAGATATACTCCTACACTAGGAATGATAAAAAGATGCGCCTACTCAAAGTCCTGCGAACATCCACTTGTGTCGCAGTTGCATCTTCCTAGAATATACTGTCAAGCCTGGCGTCCCTGTGTTTGGATGCCTAAAAGTTTTTGAAAATATTTTATAGCAAGTGTTAGTACTCAAAACGTTTTGAAATTATTTAGCAAGTGTTTATCACAATAAAGTCAGTTATTTATGACACATGACAAGTTATCATACACTCTCTTGAGTTTCGTCACCTCTCAGCTATTGTGCATGCCTAGCGTTATGTACTTAGCCCACATATGTGTACTACCCAAGCTAACTATACTATAGCATATATCTGACATTATCTACACGTCTAAGTTCCCGTACCGCCCCTAAATTACTCTAAGGGGTTAACAAATTTCATATGTTATTACCTTCATCGATAAGTTTTAACACCTTCTTATCTTTTAAATTTCTTAATTAAGTTTCACTACTTAATTCATTCGTCAGTTATCCACTATCTATCATTTACTGCTTATAATTAAGTATCTCTACTTAATTTTCTTTTTAGATATATATCTATATATATCATCTAACTGTTTACTATCACACATAAGTAGATTATTCATAAGGTACATATTTCACACACAATATATAATGTACGAGTTTACCATGCATTCAAATCCCTGTGTTACTAATTAGAGATTATTAGTTCGAAATTTATCCTCGACCCCAAAACTCTCTTTTATATATTAGTTCAGAATGTCACCTTAACCCCAATTTAAGTTTCATATATATATTGGTTTGGAATTTCACATCCACCCCAAAACTATGTTTTACATATTGGTTTGGAATGTCACCTCGACCCAAATTGAAGTTTTATATATTGGTTCAAAATGTCACCTCGACCCCAATAAAAATTGAGTGTAATTCAGGTATTCACATCAACTATGTATTACTATAATCCAGTAAGTATACACACAACCTAATTATTCATGCTCATACGTAGTATGTTTCTCTCGCATACTCACCGTACACATTACTTAACAATTTATCTCACTATCGTATTTATTTGAGTATTCACACAACTCTAAGGGTCCTTTTTAGCCCTTTATTAATTTCAGTAGTTAAATTAATATTTACACTACTGGTATAATAATTTCTTCATTCAGAATTCCCGTAATCTGTTATCGTTCTCTTCGATATGTTAAGACACAATTCATCCCAATTCGTTCTCGTCTTAATCCTCTTAATAAGACTAAACCACAAACAAAATATAGGCCTACTGTAATATAAGAAATTTCTTATGAGATCCTAATAAGGTTCCAAGAGTTTTCCACGATAACTGTTTTGAAGAACTAGGCTAATAAGGGTAAATTTCAATTTTTCTGGGCAGCCGAATCGATTCGCCCCCTGGTTGAATCAATTCGAAAAGTTCTGTAATGTCTTCTTCGTTGGGAAGTTGCATTTTAACACCCATAACTTCCATGATACTTCACCAAACTTAATACAAATTGTTGCTAATCACACCTACATGCATTAGGACTAATTCTAACATGATTTTATCATCAAATCATCATAAATCTTAATCAAACATGGATCAAATCAGTTAAACATCCAAGCACCTAGGTTTTCATAACTTCCATTAACATTCATAAAGAACCTAGATTTAATTCGGGAATATAAACACTTAAAATTTGTTTTAAATCCCTCTACAAATTTTAATTCGATCTACAAGTAAACCCTATCCAAACATGCATTAAATCCATCTTTTCTTCCAACATTCATTGATTTAATCCAAACTACATTGAAATCCCTACACACGAGTATTATAACTTCAAAATACTTGTATATAAACACTTGCCTTAATAGGTGAAGTTTGATTTCGTGATGATGAGGATGATGGATTGGTGTTCCTTCCTTCCAATCCTCACTCCTTAGATGATTAGGATGCAAGAATTGAGCCCAATTCTTCAAGAACACCTCTTTAAGACTTGAGAATGATCCCTCCTTCTTCTCCAATGGCTTCCATTAGGTTTTTGTGATTCTAACCCTAGCCTCTCCCTCTAATCATATGATACAAAATTGTAATTTTCGTAGGTCTCTAACCGTCTTCTTGTCAAATGATAAAAAAATGCCCTCAATAGGTGCCAGTTTGGTCTAAAATTGACCCGAAACCCAAACTATACCCCCGGGTATACTATTTTGACTATTTTGATCCATCCGGAATCATTCGTAACCTCAAAATTATCATCTGGGTCACTAAAAATATATTTCCTATCTTTACCTCAATATAGTCTACACGCGACTCCCGGTTGAGATAGAATTAATTATGCCCATAACACTCGCAATGACGTATATAAAAAATCATTAATTATTTATTATTCACACTTAATAAATTTCATCTCATAATATTAATCAATATATATCTGAATTAATATTTAGTAATCACATTTATTATTTAATCATATTAAATTACTTCACTCGTGTAATTTAATTAACACCTATTTTTTCGAATTAATTCCTGAAGTAATTAAATTATAAATATGCAAAAATGTGGGGTATTTCATACTTCTCCCTTACGAAGGAATTTTGTCCCCGAAATTAAGTCTAACCTGAGTTGAATAACTCTAGATGCTACTCCAGGCATGTCCTCCTCTCACTTCCAGGTGGACTCATCAATGCTTTGGTGTCCCCACAAAACTCTAACTAAGGGCACCACTTTAGACCGTAACTTATGCTCACTATGATTCAGAATAGCCAAGGGTATCTCCTCGTACGAGATATCGGGTTGTAAATCCATCTCCTCAAGTGGGACATTCCATAAGGCCCTCTCGCTCCTCTTGTATTTCTTCAGCAATGCCATATGGTACATATCGTGTATCCACTGAAGTTGCTCTGATAAACCTAGTCTATAAGCCATTGGTACCACTCTCTTAATGATAGGGAAAGGCCCCACATATCTCAGTGTGATCTTCCCTTTCTTGTCGAAGCTCATGACCCCCTTTATGGGAGACACCCGAACAAACACCTTGTCCCCAACTTCTAAGTTCACATGTCTCTTGGCGGCATCAACATAACTCTCCTGCCTATCTTGAGCTATCCGTATACATCCCCGAATTAGCTCAATCTTTAAAGTCGTCTCATGTATCATCTCAGGCCCAAATAACTTGTTGTCCCCCACCTCTAACCATCAAGCAGGCGGACGACAAGGTCTCCCATAAAGTTCCTCAAACGGTGCCATATCGATCGTAAATTGGTAAGAGTTGTTATACGCAAACTCTACCAATGGAATATATCGCTCCCATCCTCCACCAAGGTCTAGGACACACAACCTTAACATATTATCGGGCATATGATTGACTCTCTCAGTCTGCTCGTCTGTCTATGGGTGATACGTCATACTTAGCCGCAAGTCCTTGCCCATGACCTCCTAAAAACTCTAGCAAAAGTGTAACACAAATATTTTGTCTCTGTAAAAAACAATGTTAATCGGCACCCCATTCATCTTAACTATCTCCGAAATAAATAGTTGTGCGTACTGACTCATCTCTTAGTCAGTGTGAACTAGCAAGAAATGAGCCACCTTGGTTAGACGATCAACTATCACCCATATGGAATTTTAACCCCTCTACAATGTAGGTAGCCCAGTAATAAAATCCATCGAAATGCTCTCCCACTTCCACACAGGAATCTCTAGTTCTTGTAGCATCCCTGAAGGCCTCTGATGGTCAATTTTCACAAGCTGACAAGTAACACACTTTGATACAAACTCTGATGTGTCTCTCTTCATTCATGTCCACCAATAATGTCTCCTCATGTCCTGGTACATCTTATCCCCATTGGGATGTACTACAAACCTCGAACCATGAAGCACCATCACGATTGTATGCCTCATATCCTCATACTCAACGTTTAACATCATGGAGAAATTCTCACCCCCCTTTTCTAAAATATACCACAATTTATTACCATTTCGTTTGCTTCATGCATTCCTTAGGATTTATTTCAGTACAGTTGCAATAGTTCTCCTTGACATACACATAGTTGGATAATCTCCTTTCTCAAACATATTTCAGTCCATCATTTATATCTACTATGTTTCTATCCTTCCCCATGGGCATACCTTAACATGTCTATTTCCAAAATTCCCTATCCCAAATGATTATGAGAATTAAATTAACCAGGGCGCCCATACACCCTATAACCCGTGCATTTTTGCACAAATGTCACACACATTATATTTATCTCAAGTTCGTCGTCCACATTATCACTGTGGGTATAACATATGGGTATCATTGATCACCCGACAATTCAACATTTAATTCCTCGAGGTTGCCCCACCCATCAGCCTGTGGTGCAAAAGTTTTCTCAGTGCTTCATACACAACACTACTTGGCTCCACTAACCTTATATTTAATAGCTCTTAGCTTAAAGTATTTCCTCTATACGTTCAATAATTAATATTTAAAACCGGTGTACTAACATCCATTAACGTCTCACCACTCCCAATGTTCATTAAGGTTCTTCCATGTAGCATCCCGCAACGAAGTTCAAAAGGATTATCCCAATGCACTATTTCCTAGCATTATCAGCGATGTCTGTATGTCCAAAGCACATAACTAGGATATCATAAACCCCGTCTCTCTACACATTGATTAAATCGTCTATGCCCATGTATACTCAAGGCATCACACAATACGAAGCTATTACTATTAATAAGTTCTCAGAGCATAAGAAATAATGATCTAAATCTCTTCGCCCAACGGTAGACTCGATATACCCTGAATCACATTAGTAAAATTCCCCATGAACTGGGACCAAACGTAACGAACCAACTGTACTCCCTGAAGTGTACGATACATTACAATATATATGCAATCTTGACCCTCTTTCAGGTGATGCCTCACAAAAAAAATATCTTATCCTGGCATAGTGAGTACGATAGTCTTGCCAGGTAATCTACTGCTGCTCAAACCCTCGGTATCCAGTCATTACACAAGATAATCATATGCTCTCCTCTCATAACCCCCATGAGGATCAAAACTACCACATAACGTAAGATATCCTCTTAGTATCAACACCTGTTCCCCTTCAGGTGGAAGCAAAGAGAACCCCGCTACTCAACGGTAACTATATACACAAAATATTAATATTAACGGCATCTCTACTAAATTTGTTACACATGTGAATCTAGTATTTACCAACTACCGTGACTCGCTCATGTCACATATACAGATCCCAATCACCCCGGGATAAAACTCATACTTTTATTGGCTAATGGTACTGGAGGTTCTGGACATAGCATCCTCGTCCCAACCGAATAGAACACTTCTTATAACTGTTGCCCTTACTAGGCACCCTGTCCCTGTCCCTGTCCCCAAATTTTCTACGGACGTTATCCATGCATGTGTTCATACTCTTTACACATAAGACACCTCTCTATGTCATTTCCCTTTCCTTGACCCCACTGTCCATGTTAGGGTTGTCCTTCTCGTGGGCCTGGTAGCATTGACCCTGATTGCTACCCCTATTGTCCATTTGGCTCCGCTGTCCCTATGGGACTCGTTCCTAGCCTTGACGGCCCTAACTGAATCCACCATCCTTCGTAGAAATTCTATAAATCTCAATAATTAAAATGGGTCCTCTTTTGGGTATCTCCCCTGTGTCATCTCTCTCGCACCGTTAAATAGAGTATTACCCTTTGGCTAGGTTATCCAATTCTCGTGGCTGCCAACTCACGGAAGCATTGATATAAAATTGTAAACGTACAAAATTCACGACAACCGTTCCATTCGTTCTATCAAGATTTCTTATCCATGCTCATGTATTCTACTCATGAGTCCATTATCAACTTACCGACCCTTTTTCATTCATCGTATCCCCTTCATTGGGTACAAAGTTCCCTAATCAAACCAATTCCTCCCTCACCATCGGTCCCTATCTAGCTCACTCCTGATAGGTTCCGAAACTCTACTCGCATCTATGTCTAAACAGCATATGGAAGATTTTTCGATCAAATCGCACCCAAAATTTTGTTAAATCCCATATATAAATCCTTATATGTGGTGACTCACTCTCATCACTCTATGCTGCTCCTAAGAGAAAATAAAATTTTTGCCCAAAATTTAATCCTGGGTGTCGCTTCACTCAACCCTATATAATTGACTTTGGATTCTCTCCTTCCATTGGGTCATTTCACTTTGTCTCTTCCCCAAATTCTTACAGGTGTGTTTTCGATAACCTAACATGTAAAACTAAAATATCTGGGTAACATGCCCTAAATAATATCCACAAACTGGAGATAGATTCTTAGACTAAGAATGACAAAATTATGTGTCTACTCAAAGTCCTGCAAACATCCACCTGTATCGCAGCTGCGTCTCCCTAGAATAGAATGTCAAGCCTAGCGTCCCTGTGGATGGACACCTAAAAGGTTTTGAAAATATTTTATAAAAAGAGTTAGGACTCAAAACGTTTTGAAAATATTTAGCAAGCGTTTATCACAATAAAATCAGCTATTTATTACACTTGTTAGGTTATCGTACACTCTCTTGAGTTTCCTCACCTCTCATCTCTAGTGAACGCCTAACGTTCAATACTTAGCCCACCTAGGTTTACTACACAAGCTAACTAGATTATAGCATCTATCTGAACGTATCTACATGTATAAGTTCCCGTACCACCCCTACGGTACTCTAAGGGATTAATTCATTTCATATGTTATTACATTCGTAGATAAACTTTCACACCGTGTTATCTTTTAAATTTCATAATTATGTTCACTACTTAATTTATTCATCAGATATCCTCTATTTGTCATTTAGTGCTTATAATTACGTTTCTCTACTTAATTTTCTTATTAGATATATATCTATATATATATCATCTAACGGTCTACTATCACACATAAGTAGATTCTTCATAAGGTATATATTTCATCCACAATATATACTATACGGGTATACCTTGCATTCAAATCCCCGTGTTACTAATTAGAGATTATTGGTTCAGAATTTATCCTTCACCCCAAAACTCTCTTTTATATATTGGTTCGGAATGTCACCTCGACCCCAATTTATGTTTCATATATATATATATATATATATTTTGTTTTGGAATGTCACGTCGACCCCAAATATATGTTTTACATATTGGTTCGGAATATCATCTTGACCCCAATTTCAATTTGATATATTCGTTCGGAATGTCACCCTGACCCCAATAAAAATTGACTATACTTTAGGTATTCACATCACCTATGTATTACTATAATTCAGTAGGTATACACACAACCTAGTTATTCATGCTCATACGTAGTATGTTTTTTCTCGCATAGTCACCGTACACATTACTTAACGATTTATCTCATTATCGTATTTATTCGAGTACTCACAAAACTCTAAGGGTCCTAGTTACCCTTTTATTAATTTCATTAGTTAAATCAATATTTACCCCACTGGTCTACTAATTTATTCATTTGGAATTCTCATAATTTGTTATCTTTCTCTCCTATAAGTTACGAAAAAATTCATCCCAATTCTTTCTCGTCTTAATCCTCTTAATAAGACTAAACCACAAACCCAGTATAGGCCTACTGTAATATAACAAATCTCTTATTATATCCTAATAAGTTTCCATGAGTTTTCCACGATAACTGTTTAAAAGAACTAGGCAAAAAAAAGGAAAATTTTGATTTTTCTAGGCAGCCGAATCGATTCGCCAGGAGGCCGAATCGATCTGAAAAGTTTTTATATCGTCTTCTTCGTTGGGAAGTTGCGTTTTTCACCATTTTAACACCCATAACTCCCATGACACTTCACTAAACTTAATACCAATTGTTCCTAATCATATCTACATGAATTAGGACTATTTCTAACGTGATTTTATCATCGAATCATTATAAATCTTAACCAAACAGGGATCAAATCATTTAATCATCCAAAAACCCGGGTTTTCATAATTTCCATTAACATTCATAAAGAACCTAGATTTAATTCGGGAATATAAACACTTAACTTCTGTTTTAAAGACCTCTACACATGTTAATTCGATCTACTTGTAAACCCTACCCAAACATGCATTAAAATCCATATTTTCTTTCAAGATTCATTGATTTAAACCAAACTGCATTGAAAGCCCTACACATGGGTATTATAAATTCAAAATACTTGTATATAAACACTTTCCTTAACATGTGGCGTTTTAGTTCATGATGATGATGATGGATTGGTGTTCCTTCCTTCCAATCCTAACTCCTTACATGATTAGGATTTAAGAACCGAGTCTAATTCATCAAGAACACCTGTTCAAGCCTTGAAAATGATCCCTCCTTCTTCTCTAAAGACTTCCCTTAGGTTTTTATGATTCTAACCCTAGACTCACCCTATAATCATCTGATATAACATTGTAATTTTCGTAGGTCTCTAAACCTCTTTTTGTCAAATGATAAAAAATGCCCTCAATAGGTGCCAGTTTGGTCTAAAATTGACCCGAGATCCAAACTATACCCCTCGGGTTTGATATTCCGACTATTTTGACCCATCCAAAATCATTCGTGACCTCTAAATTATCATCCGAGTCACTAAAAATTTATTTCCTATCTCGACCTCAATATAGTCTACACGCCACTCTTGGTTGAGATAGAATCAATTACGCCGATAACACTTGCTATGACATAAATCCAAAATCATTAATTATTTACTATTCACACTTAGTAAATTTCATTTCATAATATTAATCAGTATCTATATCACGGATAATATTTAATAATCACATTTATTATTTAGTCACATTAAATTACTTCACTCGTGTAATTTAATTAACACATATTTTTCCCAATTAATTAAATTATAAATACACAGAAATATGGGCTATTACCCGAATTGTGGCAACCATCGTGACTAAAATGGAGTAAATATTGATGCCAAAAAAGCATTGATAACGGTATCTGGTTCTTCGTGGGTCACGTGTAATGTCTGAGACCAATAGTGTGATAAAAGATACAGGACATTTGGTGCCATAATGGGTCACGGACGAGTCACGGGTGTTAACCATGACTCTATTGGTTTTGATTTTAGACAATGACCCTCCCCATAATTATGTCCCTCATAGCCCTAATCACTAATAGTCATTGGTCACGGGTTTTGGATCGTGACCCCTTAGTCACGGGTCTGGATCGTGACCCATTTTTTAAGACCATTTTTTTGTTTTTGGTGTAGTGACACCAGATTCTTCTTAACCTCAGGGAGATAAAAAAAACGTTTCAAGGTAAGAACATTTCCTAAAGTAAACTTCAAAACTACAGTACCCTTCCTCTCTACCTTAGACGAATATGAGTTTCCCATGTACAGACATTCACCCTCACCCACAGTAGTAATGGCAGTGAATGTACGTCTTGCGTCACATATATGTTTAATAGCTTTAGAATCAAGCCACTAGCATGACATGTTACTCACAATATTTACCTCGATTATCAAAAATAAAAAGTTGCCCTCCTCAATTATATTTGCTTGGGGATTCACATTTTGGCACTTCCTAAGATTGTAATATCTTGCGTAATGACCTTTTTTTCCACATACGAAGCATTGATATACATGTTTATATTTAAACTAAGGTTTATATTTTTTATTCTGATTGTTGGGATTGAATTTGTGGTTAAACCCCGAATTCTGTTTTGATTTATGGTACCCATGTGTCTGATTAGGCTTAAAATGGTTTTGCTTTTGGTTACCCTGAGATTTTTCCTCGACAAGATTATCCTTAGAAGTGAATTCATATTTTCTTCATTATAATTTTTGCATTCCTTTTGTATTCCTAAATTCTTAGTCGAACTATCAAATCTTCTAAAGTTATCTCCTTTTTCTTATGTTTAAGACTATTTTTGTAATCTTTCCAAGAAGGTGGTTGTTTTTCAATTATAAAACGCACTTGAAAACCCTCACATATGTTACAACCCTCTGCCAAAACTTCATGAATAATTATTTAAAATTCGTTAAGTTGGGACAATAGAAATTTGTTATCTTACATTTTAAATTCCGTAAATTTTCCGACCACGAATTTTTTAGACCCACATCTTGAGCGACATATTTTTTACCTAAGGACTTCCATAATTCCTTAATAGTAGCACAAGACTAATAAACATCATACAATTCCAGGCATGTACAATTCAAAATATATTTTCTACATATATAATCTCCTTTATTCCAAACAACTAGTACTTAAGTTTAGAAGGTTTATCATATTCAACCAAGTCAACGAACTTAAAAGTTGTTAGTTAAAAATCAAGTTTCTTTTCCCATCTCTTAAAATTATTTCTATCAAACGGTTCAGGTTTTTCGAAGTATTTTTGCAGTAGGATGTTTCATAGAAGATTATAAAGCAATAAATAAATCTCACCTGTATATTATTGAAAATTAAGTATGCGGGATATATTAAAAAATCCAAAATTAGGAAGTTCATAAAATTGGACAAACTTACCGATCGAGGTTTGTAATTGATACAAAGTCCTAAAGGTGAAATCCCTTACTGGTATCGATGCTTTCATCCTTTTGAAAAAATGCCTCTCACGATTCAACGATCAGATTCCATCACCAGTAATAATTAAAAATCTTGAACTCTCAGGATACTCCAGCACAAAAAAATCAATAAATAAGATAGTAGAAAATAGATAAAATTTTTGACTAATGAGAGATAAATAAAAAGACGTATTTTAGATGGTTGTAGCAATTTTAAGGACTCTAATTTATATGAATAATATCAAAAACATTTTAAACCCGCTTTTATCTCCACACACACGCAGTGTAGGCAGATTAAAAAACCAAGTCAAAATAACAAACCGTGCTTAAATTAGACAAAAATGAAATACTGAATGGACAAAAATTTTGACCCCATAAGAGAAGACCAAACATTCTGGCCGCACAAGAGAATCCCAGGCAAGGCAGTATACAAGTTCACCAGTTCACAAGAAAGTGGGGCAGTACCTACACAATTCACCAGTTCACAACCCACACCCAATAGTGGCAAAATAACCTAGCATCAACACCTACCTCTCGTAAGTTTTGCTGCAACGTAGTACTTATAATATGACCTGATGATATGAGAAATCGTACATAGGTAGATTTTATATCAGGAAATCAAGTAAATTGTGTGTAATAAAAATGTAGAGAAAGTAAAAAAAGGGAGAAGACAAGATATAGAGTGGTTCAGCCTCTAATATAGGCCTACGTCCACTTTGGTGCTCTACTCGCAATATACATATGTTGTTGTACATGTTTACAATGCCATTAGAGGCGCACAATAGTTTGGAGGGAATAGAATACATTATAATGGCAAAGAAGGAGCCCTAGCTGTGTGACTACCACGTGAAATGCGTGCTCGTGTAAGGGCACAGTCTTTGTTTTCGTTTCATCACGATAATACAAACAAACCTAAATTACTACTACACTTACAAGGCAAGTGCAACGGTAAGTCGGGTATCAAAAAATCCATAGGGACAATATGCTAGAATTTATATGATTTAGCACTCCGAAATAAAAGAGAAAAAAAGGATTACAAACTAAAAAGGAAAAGATACCTAAAAGGGAAATATTAATCTAGGCGAGGGTAAATTAAACTAGATAAAGTAAGCGAGTAAAACTATAGGTTGCTTTGAATATCCCTCACCCGAGTTAATTTGTATAAAATGGATACATGGGTCGAAGACTTATTTAGAACGCGTCTTGTTTCGATAGTTAATTGAATCAAGGGTTATCACGCCCCTAAATCCCCATAAAAGCCTCATAAGATTTTGGCGTCAACAAATACACCGAAAATTGTTCACACATGGTCATAAGCAAGGGACATACATGATATGCCCCGTCAAATCTCCTAGGCTCAATAACTAGGACAACGCACCCAAAGTAGATCTGTAAATTACCACTAAAGCAAAGCAATGCGTCAACTCGATTGAGTTGCATTCAAACACAACCTAATTTGTATTAGCTAGAAAGCATATTAAAAATGCAGTAAATAAATGCGATAAAGTTACACTAAAAAGCAAGGAAATCAAAGCATGTAAATCTAATTATGAAAGCATTTAAATCAAATTTTAAAAGCAAGAATAAATAAAATACACACTATATTAATGGAGATTGTAGAACAAATTACAAGCCTAAATGGGTGTCAATCCAATAAGAAGTGAAGAAATGAGCTCTCAAACCTCCAAAACCCTAACCTAATCTATTCTAAAACTAATTATATCTGTTTTTACATAAAAAAATCCTTTATATAGTAAAAGGAATTAAATTAGAAAAGAAAAGAGAAAAGAAAATAAAAGGCAAAAATATCTATAGAAAATTGGTGATCGATCAATCGATGGTTAGAAAATGAGCCCACTATCTCCCCACGATGGATGAAAAATGAAGGATCGATCGATTGATCCTTTTGTTCAATCGATCGATCAAGCAGGTCTCAGCCAAGCAAGATGCTATTTTGGGATGTTTAGATTTCTCATCCGTTGAAACTCCCGTAACATCTTCATACGGACTCAGAATCGCACATCGTTCACGACCACGCGAAGCTTGAGAGGAGGGCTACAACTTCCGTCTAGATGTTGGGCCAGGTGCCCAAGATGTGAAAAGACTATAATGCCCTTTAACGTGCGATCGTGTACGGATATCGAGCGGAATGAATCCGAACTTCACACTTAGCATCTAAATACCTATAAAAGCTGAATTAACCCCTACAAAACATGTTAATGTAAAAATACGTGGTTTTCTGGTTAATGAGCATAAATATAGGGAATAAGATACCCGAGGGGGATAAAATGTGTCGGTTCGAGGGATGAAATAAGCAATATTAGTGTATTATCACACACCCTAACTTACACATTGCCAGTCCCTAGCAATAAAATAGGATGCAAGAAGAACTACAAGAAAACCAAAAGCAGGAGATAGTACAAAATTATGGTATAAAATTGTTAGACCACTTTAGCAGACGATTCGATATCATTTAGCGTATGTAATAAGCCGTTAAACACCTAGGTCAACCTAGTGGACGAGTGTTGTCTCGTGGGGGTTTTCAGGGATGATACCCACAAACAACACATAGTTTCCTCGAAATATGCCCAAACCAACATGCGACAAGCACAACAATGGCGAACAAGATTTCATACGCATTATTAGCAAAGTGAAAGACTTCAAACGAAAGTCCAAATCATTAAAGTTATAGAATGCACCTCATACAATTGAAACCTTAAAATGTGGGAGGGGGAGCGAGCACATGAAAAGTGTGATTTGGCAAAAACTTATATAAAGTGGATAAACATTAAAGTAATCATACATTCAATCCTCGCAAGCATTACAGTCATTAAGTGAATTAACTCGAAACAAGGAGCTAACACATGGAACATGCGAGCATAAAGAGTAAATGTAAATGAGAACTAGGCCGCACACATGTCACAAATGAAGAACGCTATATATAAACTTAAAAATTGTAACCTAAATGAAAGATACCACGGATAAAAGAGGCGAGATGCATTTTCACAGATTATCAAAACTATTTAAACTGTTAAATTACATCAACCTAATATCACATACGGTTTTAATTGGGTTGTAATGTAGGCTAGACTTGGGTACGAAATGAAGGAATGTATATACGGATTCAAAGTGTTCGGCATGAATACTCGGGATAATGGGAAAATGTGGGCAATATCAAAAGTGGAAAACAAGTTCCAAAAAGGCATTAGATATATCATCGGGAAGAGTAATCAAAGCTTATTGAACGAATTCACAACATATACAACTTTCTCTTTCTTTTTCTTTTATTTTTTTCTCATGTTTTCTTTTGCTTTTTGCTTTCTTTTTTTCTTCACTTTTTTCTTTTCTTTTCTCACTCTCATATGCCTAAATTGCAAACAAAATACACAATATCATTCAATCCCAAGTAACATTCCAAACAAAGGTATGTAAGGTAATATGTATGGTATATAACTCTAATTTGGAGTTGGTTATGGGATTTTGGGTGATGAAACGAAAGGCTAATATTTAGGCTCAAAGGGGTTGACGAGGGTAAACATATAAGGCGAGGTCAAGGCTAATATGGGTGATATAACAAAGATGGCCTATGATCATTTCAAAAAGTTTACACAATTCTCGAGTAAAAACAATATATGAAAATCATGCTCAAGTAACACATTTCAAGTATGAACTCAATTAATGAACGATCAAATAAAAGAATAGAGAGATTATCGACGAATTCAAGGTTTTCAAAGAGGAAAGAATAGTGTATAACACTCACAAATGATGAAAGGTACAAAGCTTACTCGATGTAAGTATATACAGTGCAACAAAATATTACCGAGTTATAAAAATCTTAAACCAAATCAATAGAACAATAAAAGTGCATGTGCTCATGGGATTAAAGTTTAATTCATGAATTTATTCATAATATCAATGATCGAGGACTAAAGTCTTATAACTTCTAAAATCTAAAACATGCATCATTGGATTGTCAGTTGGATCGGGCAATTATTGAAATTTATCATCGAAAACAAAGGCAAAATGCCCAAAAAAGGAGAAAAAAGAAAGAAAATCTTTTTGAATTTTTTTAATTTTTCCAAGAAAAGCATACTAAGTAACTAACATGTGAGAAAAAACATGGACTAAATAAAGAAATGGATAGAATATCCCACACCCCCTAACTTAAAACATGACTTTGTCCTCAATGTGAATTAAGAACCAAGTTAAAGAGAGGAAAAGAGCAATGTTACCAAAAATTACAGCGATCCCCATAAGAACAAGCCCGAAGAATCTACAAAACAAGTTATTACCGAGCATAGCAAAAACAAATAACAAAAAGGTAAATAATTACACTAGACTAAATTAAAAAGTAAAGAAAATATAAAAAAGTATGAAAGAATAAAAAGCTAACTACATAAAACCTACTATTTAGGCTTCACACTAACTGTACACTAAAAGTCTAAATAGCTGAGGGTCCACCGTGAAAATGAATTGACTTTGGAGGATAACCGGTGTACCCTCACATACAAGCATGCCTTCCAAAAAATATGAGTTTCGTTTGAAAAATGGAAGGCATGTGTAAGGCGTAAGAAAGGAACCATCGTCAATTAAAGGTTTTGGAGGGACAATGGGGGATTTGGATTGAACGGGGGACAAAAACATGTGGGGACTGAGAAAAACTGAATATCCTCCCGAAGATTTTGAAATTGGAATGGGAGGTGGCGCACACGAAGGCACGAATGCGATCGTGGAAGGCGACTCAAGCAAATACTCCTCATCGACGAAAAGGTTTAAAACATAGGGTGGAGGGAATAGAATACATTATAATGGCTAAGAAGGAGCCGTAAGTGTGTGAATACCACACAAAATGCATGCTCGTGTAAGGGCACAGTCATTTTTTTCGTTTCACCGCGATAATATAAACAAACCTAAATTACTACTACACTTGCGAGGCAAGCACAGTGGTAAGTCGGGTATCGAAAAATCCACAGGGACGAGATATTAGAATTTATATGATTTATCACTCTGAAATAAAATCTCAAAAAGTGATTACAAACTAAAAAGGAAAAGATGCATAAAAGGGAAATATTAATCTAGGCGACGGTAAATTAAACAGGATTAAGAAAGCGAGTAAAACTATAGGTTGCATCAAATATCCCTCACTGGGGTTGATTTGTATAAAATGGATACATGGGTCGACGAGTTATTTGGAATGCATCTCGTTTCGACAGTTAATTGAATCAAGGGTTGTCACGCCCCTAAATCCGCATAAAAGCCTAATAATATTTTGGCATCAATAAATACCCCGAAAATTGCGCACGCATGGTCGTAATCAAGGGACATACATGATATGCCCCGTCAAATCTCCTAGGCTCAATAACTAGGACAACGCACCCGAAATAGACCCATAAAAATCATCACCAAAGTAAAGAAACGCGTCAACTCGAGTGAGTTCCATTTATACACAACCTAATTTGAATTAGCTAGAAAGCATATTAAAAACACGATAAATAAATGCGGTAAATAAACTTGATAAAGTTACACTGGAAAGCTAAACTCTATTAATTTATCCTCTTGCTTTTTACGACGACTTTTCAAGGCTGCGCGTAGTGGTTCTGAGGCAGTTCAAGGCTGAGCATCGTTGGTTTCTCCATTTCCAAGTAATTTTCCAATTCCCAACCTCTTTAATAGATGAACACTTGAATTTTCGCATTTCGGAAATTCGTATTAAATTTTCCTGGATTATATCTATTTTTGAGCAAAACCCCCAATTACATGATAGAAACATAGGGTTTTGATTGAATAATCTGCTAATTTCCAAGAATCGAACACATATGCATGATAAATAATTATAATTGTTGCTAACTTGTTCATAGTATAAAATGAAACCTTAATCTTCCACTGCTTAGATCATATCGAATGAATTTGTGTTGAATCGCTTTGAATTATAAAATGGCTCTTGCTATTCTTGAATAAAACCTTCACATTCTGGGTCTTTGATCTTTAAATGAATCAACATTTTGATACTAAACTCTTTGAGTGAGATGCTGCATCATAGTTGAATACCCCTTTAGTAATTTTAGGTGAGGGTTGCAGTCGGTAGACTCTGAGGTTTAAATTTACGCTCCGCGGCTGTTAAACCTATAGATTGATCACTACGAGCTTAGGTTCTTAGATTAGAGTCAGCAGTGCTTTAGCCCATTAGTAACTACGGTAAGGAAATAAAACCTATCAATTCAACATGTCGTGTCGATTTTAGGGCTCCAGAACCCCCCACACTTGGCATATTTAGCCAATCTTGTGGATCATTTCTATTCACTTTAATCTTCATATAACTAGTCTTGTCGCGGATTCTTAGAGGCTTTTTAGAACCATATTAGTTGCGGAGCCTAACTGCGGACTCTACTTTTTAGGTACTGCAGCATCCATATGAACTTTAACCCAGACGAATTTTTGAGAGGCATTTGGGCAAAAAATTTTGGAGCCTCTCCTCCTGAACTTCCTTTCGTGCCCTGATTCGTATCGAATATTGCATATTTCTGCACTTTATCTTTATGTATTCTAGCACTTTTAGGGTCCTAAATGTCTATAATTATGCTCATTAACCAGACAACCTTTGATTTGGATATATACATGCTTTTCAGGGGTTGTTTGTGCTTTTGTAGGTATTGGAACGCTAAAAGTGAGGTTCGGTTGCATTTCGGAGAAGTTCCATCATCGAATGCTACTTCAAGGGCAATTTGGTATTTTCAAACTAACTATTTTTTATTTAATGAAGTTACCAACATGTATATCATCAAATTATCTTTCCGTGGCCACAGACCGTGCGTCATTCTGACTCCGTATGTGGAAGTTATGCCCATTTCCGAAAGGTTTTGGTATTTTCTTCTACTTCAAGGGCATTTTGGTAATTTCATACTGAATAATTTGGAGGGTTTCAAAACGTAATCATGTATAGAATTGAATTATCTTCACGTCGGTTCTGACCACGCCTCATTTCGATTTCGTATGAGGGAGTTATAGTCGTTTCCGTGCAACGCGTCAAAATTGGTTCGGAGAGGAAAAGGGGGTTGTCTCCGGCCCAAGGCAAATTCCAAAAGTGCGGTCAACCCGTCCCAAAATAGAGGTCGGCCGGTGCCATCAGATAAAAATGAAAATTGACTTATTTTGGGTTTTTTGGCTTGGTTTTGTTGGGGGTTTATTTTGGGGTATTAATAGAATGTTTGGGGCTTTTCTTTGAGGATATATTTTCATTTTTAGGTCAGAAGAGGGGCATTGTTGGGTGGAGCTTATCTCTCCTAGGGTTTGTACCATTTGGATTGCTGTAAGCACTATTCATCATCTTCCTCATTTATTCAACTTGTTTTAGCTTGTTTCTTGCTTTCTTAATTATTTACATGCCTAGATAACTTGTTTTAGTGTATTAATTTCTTGCTTGCTTAGTTAATTAGTTGTTAAATTAGTTTTATTCATGTGTAGTGAGTAGATAACGGGTTGGGATTGGGTTTTCGCCATTAATGGGTGTTGAGCTCCGAAAGTTAGGTTTTTGTGTAAAATTGCATTTAATTGAAACCTCGCGTATTAAAGTCCGATTATTACGCGTTTAACTTTCTTTGTCGTGCAACGTTAGTGTTTATAGCGGTAATCCGAATCTAAGATGCGTGTGACCATTTTCTGTTAAATGTTTAATCTCGCAACTTTGGGTTAAATCCCTTAGTGTGTGATGTTTATACTTAATTGAAAATGCTCGATTAAATGTTTTCGAACCGAAATTCTATTTATTAGTTGTTTAGCCCGTGGTGGGGACACGATCCCGACTCTTGTTTTATTAATTCTAGTTTAGACTTAACTTCTTAATTTTTTCCTTTTCTTTATTTCCAACCTATCACCTTTTACACTTTTATTTTAGGAGTATTAAATCCTATAAATTCTAGCAACTCGTCTCTGTGGATTTTCGATACCCGACTTACCGCTATACTTGTATCGCAAGTGCAGTCGTAATTTAGGTTTTTCTATTAAGGTGGTGAGCAGAAAACAACGATTAGCGTTCTGACGCGATGCTACTTTTCACCCTTAATCAAAATGGCGCCGTTGTCGGGGACTAGTTTGTTTTAGACTTTTTTTGATTTAGTATTTCATAGTATTTTCTTTCTATTTGTATTATTTGCTAATATTTTGCAGGACTTCCACATTTGAGCACTTAGAAACGCTCGAATATTTCCCGCGCGCACTTACTTTGTGGAGTCCGCCATTCGAGCCATTTTTGGGGTAAGCATGTCTTATTCCAATTCTTTCGATAATCCTTGTTATAATTCTCAAAATTCTAGGCCTATGACCTTCGGTGAATACTTAGCATCCCAAAGTGAAACAAATTTAAATATGACTTTGAGCGAGTATAACGAAAGTCAAAACTTAGGTAATTGGAATTTTGATGATGATGATAATGATTTTGGGCCTTTACCTTCTTATAATAGAAATTTTGAAACGAATTGCAATAGTTTTCAAAATTCCCATAATAATGAGTTTTCGTTTAAGTCCGATGGCAATTTTCAAAATTCCCATTCTAATGCATCCACACCTCGACCTAAGACATTCGGTGAGGGTTTACGTATGTATGAGAATGAGAAAATTGAAAATCGTTATCGGGAAGAAAATCGTTCGTGGGAACATGAGTTGGATTTATTATTTGAGTCCGACGACGACTTTGCTTCTGATACTTTCGAAGTCGAGGAATGTTTTGAACCAAATGAGGTACTTATGACTACTTTGGAACAAACCATTCTAGACTTTTCCCATCGCGTAATAGATATTGAAACCGTGGATGAAAATGATGTAATATCTATTTGCAATGAAATGATTTCTTCTTTGGCCCCCAAAGAAGAACATTTCATTGAAAATGATATTATTTCCTTTGAAATTCCAACTTCATGCGATGATGATTCATCTCATGAGTTTGAATTTCTTTCATCCACATTTTCATTCTCTAATACCACACCGGAACAAGTACCCGATGATTCGGTTTCAAACTTTAATGTTTTAAACCCTATCGCCGATGAGGAGTACTTGCTCGAGTCTCCCTCCACGATCGCATCTTTGCCTTTGTGTGCGCCACCTCCTATTCTAACTTCAAAATCTTTGGGAGGATTTTCGGCTTTTCTCGGTCCGCACTTGTTTTTGTCACCCGTTCAATCAAAACCCCCCATCATCCCACCAAAACTTTTAATTGGCGATGGTGCATTTCTTCCGCCTTACACATGCCTTCCGTTGTTAAAACGGAATCCCTATTTTTCGGAGGGCATGCTTGTATGTGAGGGTACACCGGTTATCCTCCAAAGTCAAATCATTTTTTCAGTGGACCCTCAGCTATTTAGACTTCTAGTGTATAGTTAGAGTGAGGTCTAAATAATAGGTTGTATATAGTAAGCTTTCTTTTGTTATTTTTTTCTTTCCTTTTTAATTTACTCTAGTGTAATTAGTTAACTTTTTATTATTTGTTTTTGCTATGCTCGGTACTAACTTGTTTTGCAGATTCTTTGGACTTGTTCTTATGGGGATCGCTCCACTTTTGGGTAATATCGCTATTTTACTCTCTTTGACTTGGTTCTTAATTTACATTGAGGCCAATGTCAAGTTTTAAGTTAGGGGGTGTGGGATATTCTATCCATTTCTTATTTTAGTCCATGTTTTTTCTCACATGTTAGTTACTTAGTATGCTTTTCTTAGAAAAATTAAAAAAATTCAAAAAGATTTTCTTTCTTTTTTCTCATTTTTTGGGCATTTTGCCTTTGTTTTCGATGATAAATTTTAATAATTTCCCGATCCAATTGACAACTCAATGATGCATGTTCTCGATTTTAGAAGTTATTAGACTTTAGTCCTAAATCATTGATATTATGAATAACTTCATGAATTAAACTTTAATCCCATCAGCACATGCACTTTTATTGTTCTATTGATTTGGTTTAAGATATTTATAACTCGGTATTATTTTGTTGCATTGTATATACTTACACCAAGTAAGCTTTGTACCTTTCGTCGTTTGTGAGTGTATACACTATTCTTTTCTCATTGAAAACGTTGAATTCATCGGTAATCTCACTATTCTTTCATTTGACGGTTCATTAATTGAGTTCATACTTGAAATGTGTTACTTGAGCATGATTTTCATATATTGTTTTGATTCGAGAATTGTGTAAACTTTTGGAAATGATCATAGGCCCTCTTTGTTATATCACCCATATTAGTCTTGACCTCACCCTTATATGTTTACCCTCGTTAACCCCTTTGAGCCTAAATATAGCCTTTCGTTTCATAACCCAAATCCCATAACCAACTCTAAATTGGAGTTATAAACCATACATATACTTTCCATACCTTTGTTTGGAATGTTACTTGGGATTAAATGATGTTATTATGATGTCGGTTGCAATTTAGGCTTATGAGAGTTTGACAAGTAAAGAAAAGAATGTAGTGAAAAAAGTGAAGAAAAAGAGAAAGAAAAAAACAAAAGGAAACAAAAGAGAAAATGAGAAAAAGAAGAAAAGAAAAAGAAATAGAAGTTTGTATATATTGTCCATAGTGATTCAATAAGCTTCGATTACTCTCCCCGATGATATATCTAATGCCTCTTTGGAACTTGTTTTCCAATTTTGATATTTCCCGCATTTTCCCATTATCCCGAGTTTTCATCCCGAACACTTTGAATCCGTACATACATTCCTTTCATTTCATACACTAGCCATACCTACATTATAACCCGATTAAAGTCCTATGTGATCTTAGGTTGATGTAATTTAAAAGTTGAAATAGTTTTGATAATCTGTGAAAATGCATTTCGCCTCCTTTAATGTGCGGTATCCTTCATTAGGATTACATTTTTCGTTTTATATATAGCGTTATTCGTTTGTGACATGTGTGCTGCCTAGTTTCCATTTAAATTTACTCTTTATCCTGCTTGTTCAGTGTGTTAGCTCCCTGTTTCGAGTGAATTCACTTGATGAGTGTAATGCCCGTGAGGATTGAATATATGCTTGCTTTAATGTTTATCCGATTTATATAAGTTTTTGCCAAATCACACTTTACATGTGCTCACTCCCCTCCCACATTTTAAGGTTTCAATTCAATGAGGTGCATTCTATAATGTTAATGATTCGAACTTTTGTGTGAATTCATTCACTTTGCTAATAATGCATATGAATTCTTTTTCTCTTTTGTTGGGCTTGACGTATGTTGGTTTGGGCATATTTTGAGGAAACCATATGATGTTTGTGGGTATCATCCCTGAAAACCCTCACGAGACGACACTCGTCCACTAGGGTAACCTAGGGGTTTAACGGCTTATTGCATAAGCTAAATGCAATCGTGTTCCCTACGAAAGTGGAAATTATATTTCGATGCATATATACTTTTTGTATTTCCTTCTGTGGACTGGATTTGTTTGTTTCATCACTAGGGACTAGCAATGTTTAAGTTAGGGGGTGTGATTCGTATCGAATATTGCATATTTCTACCCATTATCTTTATGCATTCTAGAACTTTTACGGTCCTAAATGCCAATAATTATGCTCATTAACCACACAACCTTGGATTTGGATATATACATGCTTTGCAGGGGTTATTTGTGCTTTTGTAGGTATTGGAACGCTAAAAGTGAGGTTCGGTTGCATTTTGAAGAAGTATCATCGTTGAATGCTACTTCAAGGGAAATTTGGTGTTTCAAACTCATTATTTTTTAAGTAATGAAGTTACCAACATCTAGATCATCAAATTATCTTTTCGTGGCCACTGACCATGCGTCATTCTGACTCCGTATGTGGAAGTTATGCCCATTTTCGGAAGGTTTCGGTATGTTCTTCTACTTCAAGGGAATTTTGGTAATTTCATACAGCATTATTTGGAGGGTTTCAAAACAGAAACATGTATAGAATTGAATTATCTTCGCGTCGGTTCTGACCACGCCTCATTTTGATTTCATATGAGGGAGTTATAGCCGTTTCCGTGCAATGCGTCAAAATTGGTTCGGAGAGGAAAAGGGAGTTGTCTCCAGCCCAAGGCAAATTCCAAAAGTATGGTCGAATGGTCCCAAAACGGAGGTCGACCGGTCCCATCACATATGGATGAAAATTGACTTATTTTGGGTTTTTTGGCTTAGTCTTATTGGGGGTTTATTTTGGGGTATTAATAGAATGTTTGGGGCTTTTCTTTAAGGATATATTTTCATTTTTAGGTTAGAAGAGGGGATTTGTTGGGTGGAGCTTATCTCTCCTAGGGTTTGTACCATTTGGATTGTTGTAAGCACTATTCATCTTCTTCCCCATTTATTCAACTTGTTTTAGCTTGTTTCTTGCTTTCTTAATTATTTACATGCCTAGATAACTTATTTTAGTGTATTAATTTCTTATTTGCTTAGTTAATTAGTTGTTAAATTAGTTTTATTCATCTGTAGTGAGTAGATAATAGGTTGGGATTGCCTTTCCTCCATTAATGGGCGTTGAGCTCTGAAAGTAAGGTTTTTGTGTAAAATTGCATTTAATTGAAACCTCGCGTATTAAAGTCGGATTATTATGCGTTTAACTTTCTTTGTCATGCAATGTTAGTGTTTATAGCGGTAATCCGAATCTAAGATGCGTGTGACCATTTTCTGTTAAATGTTTAATCTCGCAACTTCGGGTTAAATTCCTTATTGTGTGATGTTATACTTAATTGAAAATGCTCGATTAAATGTTTTCGAACTGAAATTCTAATTATTAGTTGTTTAGCCCATGGTGGGGACACGATCCCGACTCTTGTTTTATTAATTCTACTTTAGACTTAACTTCTTAATTTTTTCCTTTTCTTTATTTCCAACCTATCACCTTTTACACTTTTATTTTAGGAGTATTAATTCCTATAAATTCTAGCAACTCGTCTCTGTGGATTTTCGATACCCGACTTACCACTATACTTGTATCGCAAGTGCAGTCATATTTTAGGTTTTTGTATTAAGGTTGTGAACAGAAAACAACGATTAGCATTCTGACGCGACGCTATTTTTCGCCCTTAATCATGCCCCCTTTAAAGTCAATAGGGCCTTGTCAACTGAAGAATTGCCCCAACTGCGTAGTATTAGACTCAGACTCCTCAGAATCTTCCTGTAGGAAGGATTTTGAGACCGCGCTAATGGAAGAGGAGGCCAATTTTAGTAACCAATCATTGGACGTAGAAGATGATGCCGCGGCAAGGGGTGCTACTGATGTTAGGGATGAACCAGCTGGCCCATCTAGGAGGTCTGAGAAACCTCCTATTGGGCTTGATATCCGCAATATTATGACCCATGACTGGGTTGATTAGGTAGCTGAGGCCTTCGAGTTTCTATAGAACATGATATGCTCAGCACCTACTGTGAATCAAAGGTCATGCACATAACTTTTTGATAATGGGGTCTGTTTGCCACTACATGCATTCATTTACGGGTTGTGGCTGCCAGTTCCAGTTCCCATCAGACGAATTTTTTAAACGATGAAATTAGCACCAGCCCAGTTAGATCACAATGGCTGGAGGGCCATTCTTGTAGTCGTGATGATATAGGAGAACCAATTCAGAAAAGATATTACTCCCGCGGAGTTTTTCCACTTCTACCGCCTGAAGGAAAACTCTGTAAAGTTTATCGGGTACTACTACTTCTCCGTTCGCAGCAGGGATGAGACCCTTTACTCTAGGAGGCCTACACGTGTAAAGAACTGGAAGGGAAAATATTTCTACATCTATGGAGAAGGGTGGGAGATTCACCCTTAGCAGAACGAGAGGGAGAAATCATTTAGGATTCCGTGGCAATGGGGCTGCCCCTCTAAGCTAGGTATTTGGATTACAGCCACATCCCCTCTTGATAATTGCTCATTATTCTTTCTGTACTAACCCTTAAAATGTTTTCTGTAGTTCTCGACAACTTGCAATTGAGCAAGCCACAAGAGAAAAGAGTTACTGAGGTTGCGGTCGTTCCTGCTAAGTAGAAGAAATTCAGCGCACTTATAACTTCTTCCTCTGTATTTGAAGCAGGCTACTTCCCCAATAAATCCATACCAAAAGAGATGGCCATGGAAGGTAATAACTACCCCCAATTTAATCTGCGGCAATTATTCTTAAAACTTCAGATAATTATTATAGCATTTCTTCTTTTAGGTGAGGAGGTTGATAGGGAACTCTTGGCTGCCCAACTGGCAGAAATGGATGGGGACGCAACTGTCCTCAATAACGCTGCAAGGCACAGGAAAAGGAATAGGCCCAAGACCAAGGCTCCAGCTGCAGTCCCTTCTAGCGACGAAAATACACCTACCTAGGCCCACATCAAGCCGTGGAAGAAACTATCCCTACTGCACCCAACCCCAAGTTGGGGAGTTCGACGATGATATCGGAGCCAATTTGACCGTCGTAGGTCTGATGTCAACATCCAATACCCCGATCCATTCAGCTTCTCTCCCCCCCCCCCCCCGCCATCAATTTTCGCAATTAATGCCAACCTGGCATCTCCTCAGTGCCACGCCAAGGTTGGTCTTGATGGTCGTTCGCGTCCACAGCTTAGACAACCAAACCCTGAATCCTCATGGGACACTACTGCGAGGGTTGGCCGTAGGATGAAGAGGGTCCCTGACCCTACGAACCATGATAGACTGGTGGATGAGGATCATGATGACCTAGAGGATTATGGCCTCCATAGTGTTTTGAGGGTAAGTAAAAGTATTTTCACAGTTTTATTTTTACATTCTCTAGCATGCTCCTAACTCATTCTCTTTTCAGGCCGCGGATGTCATGATATCTAAAAAAAGGAAGTATGAAGCCTTGTACAAGTTAAAAGAGGCCGTGGAGAGGGTACACGCCGCTGACCTAGAGAATGAAAGAAATTATTCCTTCGAAGATGGTAAGAAATATTCTACCACAGCACTCCAGGCGCCTCATATGGACCTCGAAGCTGCTGTCAAAGCTAAGGGGGAAGCGGAGGAAAATTTCAATCAGGCCACAGAGTCCCTTAAGATTTCCCAAACCCAGACTGCGAAAGATGCTAAGGACTTGGAGCATGCCAATAACAAACTTCAACTTCTGTAGAAGAAGTATGAGGAATTAGAGACCAAGGCTGATCGTGATGCCGAAGCCCATGCCTCGACAATGAAGAAAATGGAGGGTGATCATGGTGAAGCCCTTCAATTGGCCATCAATAGCACTGTGGAGTCATTCAAGGGCTCTAGAGATTTTTATCTTATATACAATAGGCTCTACCTCCGTGGTTACCAAGATCTCAGGCATAGAATCATGAAGAACTTCCCTGAGACCAAAGACACGGCTCTTTCCTGGGGACTTGGTGATGTTGAGCATCATTAATGTATAGTTAAGCTCAAGGTCACGACGAAAGAGAAATCCAGGTTGAGGTCGGAGGCTGAAGCAGCGATCGCGGATGAAGAGACCGAAATAACTATAGAAGGTGATGAAGGGGATGTCGATAACGCGTCCTTATGAGCCTGTAGCCTATAATTTCAATTTTTTGAACTACTTATCCATATAGGGTTGCGTCCCTTGCAATTTTTGAACTTTGCACATATGGTCTATAATCTTAACATTAATAGTTGTCAAGATTTTTGGCTGCGGCCACCTTTAATGTTAACAATCTGCTCCCTTTTCTAGTAGTCTTTTATTCTTCTATTTTACTTTCTTCAATACTTGGATAAATGCTTTCTATAGATCTTTGTCCAATCTTTACTATCAAGGGTACGACAACTTTTAAAAACTAATGGTTTATGTATCTCATTTACATGGATTTATTCTTCCAAAGCCTTGATGCTTGAACTGATGCTTTTACATTTTCATTGCTTGCTTGATTAAACAGACATATAGTTTAAGGCCGCAACACTGTAATGTGGATGGTTTCTTCACATAGACTGCAGCCTGTTCCCTTATACTTGCATTAATGATTGATTAAAAATGGTTGCAGTCTCTTCTTGAACATGGTCGCGACAGGTTAACAATCACGCCTTCCTTTATCTGTCACGTCTTCTGAATGAATTCAGTTAATGGCCGCAACCATATATTTAGCCCTTTAGGAAATTAAGGCCATCCTTCTATAGCTTTGCCATACTTTGTTATCACAGCAACACAACCTCCTTTAGTCGCTTCAATTAGATTATTATCAGGCCTTCCCGGGCTAGGTATTATAAATCTTCCCCAAGCTTATGTGGAAATATATAAAGTCTTCCCAGGCTATAATAGAGTTATCCGTAGAAAATTAAGTCTTTGTTCGCTTCAAATATAGGATTATCCATAGACAATGAAGTCTTCGACCCCTATGGGTTGTTTTCAAGCCTTCCCGAGCTAGGTATTATGAAGCTTCCCCAAGCTAGCATGAGATCACCAATTTAATGGTGTTTAGTTTCATATCCACCAAGTTAACGATGTTTGCTCGGGGAGTAACCTCCCCAAGATAATGACGCATCCTAAAAGCTAAGAACGAGCATTGGATGCCCTTGTGATTAATATTGCAAACCAACATAGGTAGTTGCTCTCATCATTTTCATTTGTCACTTATTTTTGAAAAATTAGGCACCTTGACGGGCATTTTGTGCTCATTTAAATGTTATCATTCCTGATATAACATATTGTCTTCAAGCACGATCTTTTTAAGATAAAATGGTATTTTATAAAATAAGATTTAATGGAACTGGGAAATCGAGATATGGCACTACAAAGTGAACTTGATTTGGCATATCTATTCATCAATATATGTACGAGACTTTTTAAGGACAATAAAAAGTTTAATTTAAAATAGCATAGGAAGAGTTTTCACTATAAAGTAAAAACAGATGAAATATAAGACATAAGCATGAAAAATGGGCATGTGGTATGTGAGACTAGGCTGCATCCACTAAACATCTCTGAGGAACCTCTGCAGCATCCCTTGCGCAATCAACCTTTCAATTTCATCCTTTAGTGCATAGCATTGCTCAGTGTCGTGGACATGGTCCAAATGGAACTTGCACCACTTGGCTTTGTTCCTCTTGTAGGGTAGAGCTTTGAGCTTCTCTGGCCACTTCAGTAGGTTGTCCTCCTTAATGGACTAAAAAATGTCTTCAATTGGGAAGGCCAATGGGGTGTAGGAATTAGATCTCCCTTATGTCTTCTCTGATTTCCTTTTCTGACTCCTGCTGATTACTTCAGTAGACGGATCCTCTGGTACTGCCGAGGCAATGAAGGCTATTGAAGCAATGTTCCTGGGTGATGTACCCACATTGGATGAGGCTGCGACCTCTAGCATGAGGACCCTCTGAGTTAAATAGTTGACCTGGGCCTGGAGTGATGCATGATTGTCACAGAGATGGTTGAGGTGATTGTACAGCTGCACAATCTCATATTTGACCTTTGTGCTCGGGCCATATTCTCCTTCCATTTTTTGCTTTTGTTATTCTTTACACAGTATATATAATATTGTATCACTGCCGAGGCCACGTCCAGTAAAGCACATGGGTGCACTGTTGCGGCCTTATTATGATATTCACCAAGGTTGAGTTATATACCATCTGATTCCGTTCCCTGATGTTTTGAAGCTTATGTAATGCAGCCATGTCGATAGAGGTTTCATTCATAAAGGCATTTGAATTTCCCGATCGCATCCCCTTCTAGGCAGCAAAGGGAGCAATCCCAAGATCTTAAGACCAGACTGAGTTTTTCTCTCTCAACACATGGATAGCATACTTACTACGGTTTGTTAATGAGAGGACAACCTCACGGTGCACAAAATGACACAGTTTCAATGATAAACCCTAGATCATCGGTCAAGAACAACAAAAATGGGATTTGTATAATCCTGCCCTAACCATTCACCTTTTCGAGGATAAAGCCCATCACGCTTTTCAGCACTATCTAGATGAAATGATATCACCAGGGTATGTAAAATAAATCTAAGGTCATAAAATGAAGACCCAAGTATAGATCTGACTATATGAAATACTCCCTTAAGGGTGTGAATATAAAACAGAGTTCAATAACCAAAATCTACTCATGAGATGATGATCCAAAGGATCCCCATGAATAGAATAAGGTGCTTAAGAACTCAAAACATAGAGAAACAAGATCAAAATATTTTGATTTCCCACAGATGGTGCCAAATTAATGATACGAGAAATCGTACATAGGTACATCTCATATCAGCAAATTAAGTAAAATGCGTGTAATAAACATATAGAGCAAGTAAAAAGAGGGAGAAGACAAGATATAGAGTGGTTCAGCCTCTAAAATAGGTCTATGTCCACTTTGGTGCTCTACTCTCATTATACATATGTTGTTGTACATTTTTACAATGCCATTAGAGGCGTACAATAGGGTAAAGGGAAGAGAATACACGATAATGGCTAAGCAGGAGACCTAGGTGTGGCCTACAGGGTGATCGGTGCGGCTATAGCAGGAGATCAGCTGCCAAGTTCGGTGCTCTAGATGAGAGAGTAGAATTGGGCAGGGCTTCGCCTATGAATTCTCAATCTCCGTCCTCTTAAATAATGAGGTGATTGCCTCTATTTATAGGAGGTGTAAAGGTGTGTCTCGTGCTTCAAGTCACGTGACATATGGATGAGTCTGACAAGTAGGGAA
The DNA here is from genome assembly GCA_949130495.1 of Sambucus nigra. Classification (NCBI taxonomy): domain Eukaryota; kingdom Viridiplantae; phylum Streptophyta; class Magnoliopsida; order Dipsacales; family Adoxaceae; genus Sambucus; species Sambucus nigra. The sequence continues at coordinate 58,397,527 of OX422214.1, forward strand.
TCCTTCTAGAAGGTGGATAGTTGTCATATGGCTGATGCTGTAAAGGTAGTGGCCTGTAAAGAGGAGGTGCGGTCTATCATACGGTGTGTGGCCTGTAAGAGGGGGTGCAGCTTGTCATAAGGTGTGCGGCCTATAAGAGTGGATGCGGACTGTCATAAGGTGCGGTACCCTATGATGTATTCTGGCAAGATAGACCGTCGTGTCTTATAACTGGTGTAATATGTAGGAAGGGCAAATATAACATTACACCTAGCCCACATGTTCTAGCATGTGCTCTAGTCCCAAATGCGCGCGCAACCCCAATGGATTGGATGGTCCACGAACCCAAGTATGTCCACACAAAAATGATATAATACATATTATCATTCATACATATAAGTAGTTTCTCCATAACTACTTTTACCTAAGGAATCTTTATCCATAGAAATATAGCCTTCTTGGCGTACCCATAACATTTTAGTCTATTATATAACCCATATTAAGTCACCATCCTACGACTACTTCCCAATTACATATTAAGTCCCATATATTGCTTCCTAGACCTAATAATCACATTTATTTCATCATTTATTTATCCATAAATATCTAGGTATAGTTATCCCAAACTAAGCTTCATAAAACCATTATAGGTATAGTTATCCCCAAACTACCCTTACCAACACAATTAGTTATTTTAGCATGTTGCCCCCTGGTTTAGACATAAATCCTTCTAGATTACTAATAATTATTCGTTTCTTGTTACCTTTTCAATAAGGTTTATATGTACATATATAAGGGGTAAACTAAAGTGAATAAGGGTTATATGTACAGATATAAGGAATCCATTAATATTAATAAGTAGTTTCATCCAACCTACTATCACAACCGTTACCAAACATTTAGACTTAGACATCCAGGTTTAGGATACATTTCTACTTAGTATTCTCATACGATAAAAATTTGAGGGAGCTAACCATTAATTATATTGACAGGCATTCGACTTATCTCCAATAACTGTTTCCTTTTATTTAAACTCTCCCCGAATTTATCATAATATTTTCATCGTATTTTTGAAGGGTCTTATCCTCTATGTGCCCCTACTAAAATTTCCCAAATCATCTAGGTACATCCCGATCTTTTAATATATTTATTGCATATAGCTTTATTCAAGAATTCCACATAATTCATTTTGTTCATATAGTTAACTTGTACTTGAAATTATTGCCATATCACGAACCCATCCCATTTTAATTCCGTGTATAAGCTCATAACAATATCATTATTATCTCGGAATAGGTCTCTACCCCCCACTTGAAAGAAAATCGTCTCGTAGACACTTTTGTAGAAAAATCATAACTAATTCAAAAAAAAAATACGAGGTCGACGCCCACGCAATCGTAACGAAATTTTTTACAAGAAAGTATTCCGAATTGATTCGGTAGGAGGCCGAATAGATTTGATTTGCCTAGTAAGTTGAGAGCAAGTCTTCTTCCAAGACGGGATTTTTCCACCAATTTCCAAGTGTATCGAAGATTATCCTTATGACTCAAAACCTCATATAGGATATGCACATGAGTTCTAACATGAAATGACAACAATTTAAACATGATTAAGCCTCTAAATCATCCCTAGATTAGCAGCAAATCATCAACATGTTTCAAGAAACTATGGACATGCAAGTTTTGATATCTCATTTTAAACACCAACAAAACTTTCAGATGTCAGAGAAGAGTTCAACCTTATGATTCCTGCAATAAAGCTCAGTATTAAAAAATATGAATTCATACCTACTATGGGAAATCACGGATCTAAACACGGATCATACGACTATCATCAATTTTTGCACTCATAAAAAGATCTCTAAATATGCAGTCCTAAAATATGATTAAATCTTAGTCTAAGCCTGGAGTCAACATTAAAATAAGAATAGTACAATTTGAATAAGAATGGAAAGATAATCCTTGCTTGAAAATAGTAGAGGAGTCTCTCTTCTTCCTTTTAAGGTTGTTCTTCCTCTTCTTCATGGGTGGGTGTGCTTAGGGTTCTTGGATATAACTCCCAGGGAGTGGTTTAACACTTAATAAATATTATTAGTCTTCAAACCCCGACTTACGGCTTAGGACATAACTTTGGACCCCCAAATGAGTACAAATACATTATTTACTTAGCTCGATAACTACCCAACTCCTATATATTTACCACGGGACCATTCCTAAGGGTCCAAATTGCCCTAAGGAGCCCGTAGATCCTCCCAAAATGTGTCCCAAATATTTTATCCAAAAATATATTTTAATGGTGACTGACACATGAAATTCTTCTTGTTTAAAAATAAAAATCTAACTTAGATTTATTCAAACCATTAAAGTCCAACTCCAACATTTATAAATAATAACGATTCTAATTACTCACAACCTTCATTAATTAATTTCATCGAATTAAATTAATTCCCACTAAGTTTTATTTTATTCCAAAAATACATGGTATTACATTCTCCACCCTAATAATGGAATTCCATCCTCAAAGTTCACTATAGCGTGAAGTCCCATTTTATTTCGTACCCTTATTTTATGTTTATACCCAACTAGTCCATACTCATATCCCATGAGATAAATGAAAAGACTAATCTATGCCTATCATAGCGTTACTGAGGGGCCCATATATTCCACATTATATGTACACAAACACGTACCATTAATAATTATGAATGACACATATACATCCAATCAATACCATTCACACCAAGCATCTTCTCACAATGATCAAAAGTCAATATTATTATAGTTCCCACTCGTATCCCACCAGATTAAGAGGAAAGGCTCACATATGCCTATAATAGTGTATTATCACCAGGTTTCCCACACGTCACAATCACAAGCATCTATACATAATTATCAAACATGACTGGCACACCTATATCCATAAACCAATTATACATGCGATGTATACATATAAGGTATAAGTATATCTGAAATACTTTACCGACTATACGCATACTCTTTGTGGCTCGATGGAAACCCTCATTACATACGTACCACTTATTAAACATAATGTCTCAAGGCCAAAGTTCCCTCAATTCCCGACACTTGATAAGTTTCGAGTATGGGACTTTTCACAAGCAAACTCCAAACAAGGAACCCTCCCGATACACTACTACATAGATTCGTCAATCACTAATGCCCACTTTGCCTGAAACCAAACATAAACCAATATACTAACCATAAAATTTCAAAATTTTCCAATTTCCAAACAAACCACTTATCCTTCACACGAGTATATCAAACTCCTTTAGACTCAACCGACCCTACCATGCCCAACACTTTATTCACCACAACATAGCCATGACATTCTTTGTCCGTATTTAATTTATAAAGAACTTAGTTATTTCTAAGTCTCTAAGGCATACCCGTTATAATTAGGTTTACCATTACCACTTTAATGACAACGTTACTATAAAAATATTAACCATGATCATATACAATCTCAATAATTGAAGCAATCATTAGCCTTACTTCTACTTTGTTGCCTATACTCGCTAAGGCAATACTTTCCCAAATCATACTATTAAGTTATCTCGCAAGCGCTTTCCCCTCATAAAAGACCCTTGCTCTAACCTGAGCATAACCCGATTTATCCCATAAATTTTTAGTTTATTCACACACATTTATCTCCTTGAGTTATTCAAAATTTTAAATTACACCCACATGTCCTTGAACAACCTAAGTTCCCATAAAAATCCATCGCATCAAAACTAGACTCACCCATAATAATTACTCATAATAACCCTCACGGATACTATGAACAAAAATTTCTTATCAATCTTGTCTTTTAGACATGACCACAATTCATTGCACTCCCTATAAAATGAATGTATCATAAGTAACTATTAATCCATTCTCAAAAAGAATATCACCCTCCGACATAGCTAACGAATATGCTTAAAATAAACATAAGCCTTCCAGCATACGTTCATATACATCTACACACCAACTTAACCATGACCTTTCTCACCCACGATAAACCAATGTAAAACACTTTCCCAAATACGAAGTCCATGTTCTCCGATGAACTAAAAAAACTCAAGTGAATATTAAGTCCTAATATTAAACAAAACATATCCTACATACTCCAAAGTAGGGAAAAACATACTTTCCCCCCGATACTATCACTAGTTCCTTTCTCTGTAAATAAATTCATCTGGAATAAACTTCACCTAGTCCTAGTAAAGAAATTATTCTAGCATCATTGAAGACAAAGTATAAATGCAAGAATAAATACTAATTCTCATTAATAAAACAAACTTACAAAATTAATCGAGTCTTACAATTGATCTTGAAAAAAATTCTCCCACAAAAGAATAATTCTTGGCCCTCAAATATAAATAAAACTCTCAAAATAAAGGAACCAAAAACTATCTCTCAAAGCTCTCTTCGAAAAAATTCTCCACTAAAATAATGAGCCAAGGGTCTTATTTAGGCTTAGGGGTAAGGAACAAAAGAGGAGCTTTTATTATTGATGGGTTAGATCTCGACGGTAATATGATGGGATAGTCTTGAAGCTCACTAAAGATATCACCTCAAATCCCATGATTTTTGGATAAAAAAACTGATTGGATGAAGCTGGCTGTCAAACTTCTTTTGAAGTCGCATTTGGGTGGTCATTTTAGGCCTTATCCATATTTGATTTTTGTCTAAAAAGATAAGGGGTCATGGTAATTGAACCCAGGATCATATTGTTCCCTTGTCACGCATCCCACCACTAGACATGCGCGCCTCTCTGTTAATATAACTTCTTGAAAAATATATAACTCAGTCGTCTTTCTAGGAATTCCATTCTTCTACTTTAGCCTCTAAATTTTGTACTTCTTTAAATTATTCCCACAATCTTCGTATCTTCACCAAATCACCTCAGATCTTTACCAAACATAACAGGTACCTGTAAAAATATAAAATAACTTATATTAATTCAAATTAAAACCCTTAAAGTTTATAAAATTACAAATTTACCCTTAATTGCATTTTAGACCCCAAAATTCATAACTTTTCCGTTTTAACTCCGAATTCAACCAAATTTCAAGGAGAACTTTATTCTATTTAGATAATTATTTAAAAATTATTTTAAGGCCTATAGAGTTTTTAAAATTACATATTTATCCCCCGAGGTTACTAAAATTGCATTTATAACTCGATTTTTATTCAAACTTGCATTTTTCCTTTATTTTACAAAAACGACTCTAAAAGCTCATTATTTACGATACAATGGGAGTAACAAGTCCTAGATTTAGGCATAATTCATACAAAATAATCCACTCGTCAAATACTCCCCTAAACTTTGCTAGTCCTCAAGAAAAACTAAAATTTTAAAATCTACTCAGTTTCATTAGAATCACGATTGCACTTAGCATGTGCAACAAGCTGTTAAACCCCTAGGTTAACCTAGTGGACGAGTTTTTGTCTCATTAGGGTTTGCAGAGAATATACCCACAAAATTCAAAAACTTGACTCAATACAAAAGACACAAAAGTAATATAACCAAGTTTGAAAACAACCTTCATAAATATAATAGAACTTCATTTATATATCTCAACTTATCGTGGGTGTGTGCATAGCCAATATAACCATCCATTTCAAAAGATTTGATCGTAACATTTCTTATCCAAAAGTTCATCTTGATTTCAAAATCTCATGAGATGCATTCTCAATTGAACACTCAGAAATCAGTTATTTTCTCTCGGTATATGTGAATAAAAGAATAAATTTAAATGAACAAATTTCACATATACATGTTCAAAATGGATTTTTTTATAACAGAAGAATATGATCTCATGAGAGGAAAATCGATTACTTGTTGAAAATATTGAATCACACCATAGATCCTATGCTTCTTCTCTACACACTATATTTAACTTCACTTGAGATCAATTAGGACTTAGTTTAGTTTTATTATAGACTAGGATTTTGGCTAGAAATAATGGCATTTGGAGTTCAAAACTTCAGAGAATGTAGAGTTTTTTCGATATTTTGACTATTAGGCACTTTTTCTTCTATCCTCCATTTTTCTCATCTACTTTTTTTTTTCTTTTCACACTCATTTTTTTCATTCTTTATTTCTTTTCTTTTCACACATCATTCTTTTGCGACCTTATTCTTCTTTCATTTTTTGGGCCTTTTTTCTTACCATAATTTTACCCTAATATTCTCAGAAAATGGGTATGACTTATTTTTAGGGGCTTTAAACTCGCTGTTGGAGTTGGGCAGGATAATGGATTTTAAATAAAGAGGCATACCTTCTTATTTGGCTCAAATGGGTTTGCAACGGAATAATGTAAAAAGGTTGGAGTTTAGGCTCAATTTTTGGATTTTAAACAATGGCCTAATTTCATTTCTCAAGTTTCGTTGAGTTCATTCGTGTCTCAAGATGACTTACAAAAACTTTTAGTGCTTAAGATTCGTATTTTGACTTTTTCTTTTCAGTAAACAAACAAAACAATGAATTTGAGATCATCAACGGATTTATAACTGAAGGAAAATTTGAGTTATTTTATCTCGAATTGATTTAAATGTCTCGAAAGCGATGAATGGCACAATATCTCATCGGGTTAAAATCTCCACATTTGTTCATTATGTATATGAATTTTTTCCTCAATATCCATTTTCGATCATATTATACAACTAATGTGTAAAAAAGAATCATATGTTGAGAGATCCATGAATTAATTCTATATTAAAAAATCATATCAACACTGAATTATATTGAAAATCTTTTACAATTTTTTTCTATTTTTTCTATATTTTTTTTTCAAAACAGATAAAAATGACCCCTAAACCTAATTTCTACATTGTCCCCAATGTACAAAATGAAAATTGAAATGGCGGGAAAGATATTATCGTAATGAGGGACTTTTTCTGACACATAATTCCTGCAAAACAAAAACTATGACCCAATTTCATGTTCACTCGTGGTATACAGGGTCTCAAAGGAGAATGTCCTCCACTTCCCGATCTCGAAATTCCAGATATGGTTGTTACCTTTGACCATTAACTTTGAAAATTTCACCACTTTTAGGATTCTCTATCTCAACCGCTCCATGTGGGTAGACTGTCCTAACAATAAAGGGACCGGACCATCTAGACCTCAACTTACCGGAAAAGAGATGCAACCTAGAATTGTACAAGGGAACTCTTTGTCCAGACTCGAATGACTTTCGTAGGATGGATTTGTCACACAACATTTTCATTTTCTCTTTATACAATTTTGAATTTTCGTATGCATCATTCCAAATCTCTTCCAACTCATTGATTCGGAGTTTTAGGACCTCTCCCGCAGTAGGCAAATCGAAATTAAAGGTTTTAATGGCCCAATATGCCTTGCGTTCTAACTCTACCGAAAGGTGACAGGATTTTTCATAGACAAGCCTATACGGGGACATGTCAAGTGGTGTTTTTTAGGCAATACGGTAAGCTCATAGTTCATCCAACAACCTTAAGGATCAATCCTTTTGGTTCGAGTTAACTATTTTCTCGATGATTTGCTTGATTTGCTTATTGGAAACTTCTACTTGACCCCTGGTTTGAGGGTAATAAGAACATCCTATTTTGTGCGTGACCGAATACTTTTTCATGAGACTCTCAAAGGATCGATTACCTAAATGTGTTCCCTGATCGCTAATGATGGCTCGAGGCATACCGAGACGGCATAAAATATTTTCGCGAATGAATTTGACCACCACGTGGTGGTCATTTGTCCTACACGGTATGGATTCTACCCACTTAGACACATAATCAACTGCCAAAAGAATGTAGAGAATACCGTAGTAATTTGGGAATGGACCACAAAATTAATGCCCTAATAGTAAAAAACCTTGATAATCAGAATGGGATTTAAGGGCATCATATTCCTACGTGTAATCTTTCCTAACCGTTGGAAACGGTCACAACTCCAACTATAATCATTCGAGTCACAGAAAATGGTGGGCCAATAGAATCCACAATGCGAAATCTTTGCAACTGTCTTTTTAGCACTGAAATGACCTCCACAATCTTTGTGAGGGCAGAAAGAGATTACACTTTGAATCTCATGATTGGGTACACACTTTGGAATGATTTGATCAGGACAGTACTTGAAGAGATATGGGTCGTCCCAAAATAAATGCTTAGCTTGCTTTAAAAATTTAGAACGATCTTGTTGAGGCCAATGTCGAGGAATTTCACCCGTCATAAGATAATTGACAATATCGATGAACCATGGAAGCTAAGAGAAAAGAATCAGTTTCTTATCAGGAAAGGACTCATTGAGCAGCAAGAGGTTATCAGATGATTAAACGGTTAACCTAGATAAGTGATCAGCTACTACATTCTCACATCCTTTCTTATCCCAAATTTCATGGTCAAACTCTTGCATTAATAGGATCCACACAATGAGACGGGCCTTAGCATCCTTTTTAGATAAAAGGTATCGCAGGGCGGAGTGATCGGTGAAAATGACAACTTTGGATCATATCAAGTAAGACCAAAACTTCTCAAGAGCAAAAACAACAACGATGAACTCTTTCTCAGTCGTGGCATAGTTCAATTGGGCATTGTAGACACCCCATTCTGTTACCACCTAAAACTCTCCTTAGGTCCCTAGCACCTCCCTTCATCACTACAAACCCAGGTCATACCCCGAGTACTGACCTAGAAGCCATCGGGCACTCCCAGGCTCCGTTTGACCAAAAGTCAAAGTCTTCAGCTCAATCGAGACTGAATGAATTTCTGAAGCGAACTGAAAACCCTTTTTAACGGTCTACCCCATGTGCAATTCTGACTTACCATGCGGACGAACGACCCATTTCCCCTAAAACCCAATTAGGAGGCCACTGGGTGTTTCAGGCTCTGTTTGACGCATGTTAACTCTTCAACTCGACTGAGACTAAATGAATCTTAGAAGGGAACTGAATCCCCTTTCCAACGGTCCGTCCCGTGCGCGATTCTAACTTAAGGTACGAACGAACAATCCATTTTACTCCGAAAGGTCACCGAATGCTTCCAGGGCTCGGTTGACCAAAGTCAACTCCCCAAACCAGATCAAACTCTTTGGAATATGGAAGTAAGTCTCCTAACCTTTCGAACGATCTGACCCGTGCGTGATTCGGGCTTACCATGCAGACGAACGATTCATTTGCGTCAGAAGTTTTCCCATCCATTGGACTAACGAATGCTTTCGAGCCATATTTGACCCAAAGTCAACTCCTGGACCCGAGTGCAGTCTAAGGACTTTTGAAGGTCTCTGAATTACCTTTCCAGTGGTCTTCCCCGTTCGTGATTTCGATCAATATTTTGCATTCTGCGGCTAATTTTCCGAAAATTCCTAAAAGACACTCCCAAACGGTAGGTCCCAAACCCTGCCTATCGGCATTGTGCCTAAACACACTTGACGAATGGGAGGAATAGGGCTATGCCGATAGGAAATGCCTTGGGCCTATAAAAAGGATACCCCGACCTCACTTGCAAAAAGATCCCAGATCTGAAACATATCCCTCTCAGCAGATCCAGAAAACCTCTCTCAAAGTCAGCGTGATTTCCACACCCAAATCCCTTTCCAACATTCACTTTTCATCATCTTTTTCACTAAATTTGGTGAATTCACTACCCTCCATCATCATCCAAGTTTAAGGGCTACTCTCCAACATTCAAGGCCAAGCTCAAGATCTTCAAGAAGGTCCAATTTCCTCAACTCCCTCCTTAAATTCTCATAAATTCGCAATATCCAATTTTTTTACTTAGCACTTTTATTATATCATCTCATACATCCTAATATACTTTTTATTTAGTATTATTGCCCATCTCTTATTTTCATATAAATAAAAACCCAAAAAACAAGAAAAATAGGGTTTGCTCATAAATTTCAAACTGGAATTCTCATACTTTTCTCATAACTAAAACACTTTTTCTACACACACATCATGGGGAAAATAAAAGGAAAATAGCAAAAACCCATGAGAGACCGAAAGGGAGGAATGGGTACCTAACACCTTCCCATTTTGTAACTTAGCCTCCGGACCCTACTCGAATCATTTTGGTTTCGTATGCACCAGTATGTCTTTGGATGCTGTCCTTCGGGATGGCTTCCTATTTTCTTTTGTCTGTTTTGAGTAAAATAGACTGACGACTCTAATCTCTCTACATCTTTCACCTCACCTCAAATGACGCCCACCGAAGCGCTCCCGAGGGGGACGCGCGGGACCTGAGGATCCTCCGTCGCGCGGCGAGGGTCGGGGATGGCCACAATGGCGACTCTACAGTGGACTATTATATGTTTATTTTGAGGGCTAGACTCTATTTACATGGATGTTATGTTTGCTTATATTTTCCCCCCATTTTCATGTCTCCCCTTTATTACTCATGTGTACCCCATGCTTATGCTTTTATTCACACACTTGTAGAAAATTCTCCATGTACACTTCACACCACGTACACCTAGGGTCACATATATCCACATGTTGCATGCATCATTCATCCATACTTGGTGTACCATTGGTACTTGCACTTCGCTCCCAGTTTGCCATAATCAACAAAGATACTCTCATCATAAGATACTAATAAGAGAATCATGCATTATTCACACGACATCACCAAAGAGCATTACTATTGACCAAATCTTAACCAGTAATTGGAGAGTCACTTCGTGATGGCCGCTGGTCCGACAGGTCGCACTTAGCCTAAGTGATATAACTCTCACCTTCTATTGGCCAAGTACCTTCGACGTATATCGAACGGTTCCCCCGCATCGTACCGCTTGACGGAAGTCATGACGGGAGGTATATCGCAGGGAATTCATTCACGTACACCGAGTATATTGAATTCACTCTCACACGTACAGTCCCCATGAGGTATATGGTGATGCAATTCACGTACACTCAGGCATATCAAATGGCTTGTCAACACGTATTGCCCACAAGAGCAAGACGTGTATTGTGGAAGTCACTCCAAAGGGGTGAACCCATTCCAATTCAACCAACCAACTGCATACCCGCATATAGATGACAAACCTAGGACACACATGTTAGATTGTCGGTTCAACCCGAAACTCTGTCGAAATTCTGGGTCGGTCTGCCGCCCAAATTTTTGCGTATTTATAAAATGGGACCCTGTCCGTGTGCCTGGTCATAAGTCCAGCCATAACTTTGCATATATTACAAACCTAATTTTTTAGGGCTCGGGTCCCGTCCGACATTTTATTTTGCATTTAGGAGAATTAATACAAGTGAAAACATAATAATTATAATAATAATGCTGAGACTATCTCCAAAGGGGAAATTCCCTTTTTCTTTATCCAAAATCCAATTTTTTTTTCTTTTACTTATAAAAAATACAAAAACATTTCTCCTTTCTTTATCAAAAATACAAAAATATTTTGTCTTTCAATCTCGAAAAAAAATGTAAATAAACAAATTCCTCCCTTTTTCTCAAAATAAATCCCATTTTACGCCTTCTTAGGTCGATCGCAAGCCCTTGGCCTGGATCCTTATTGGCTTAGGTTTTAGTCAAGTCACCCCGGAGTTTCGTCCGTTCCCCTATTACTCCTTTCGAGTCCGGAATCCATCCGCTTTCCATGAAGAGCACAGATCAAGTACCCATTGTGCAGTCGGATCTAACGGCAGTTCTAGCTCAGCTTGTGTCCAAGATTGACAACCTCCAAAACGAGGTTCGAGAGATGCAATGAAACCAGTTCTCGTTCCTTAAAAGTCGGAGGCCCTATTTCCTCGCGCTATCAATCCACCCAAGCCCATCTGGGTTCCCGAAGAGTACCAGCACGCTCCACGTGCCCCTCCTACTAATTATCTGCCTCCTGCCCAACTTCTGATACCAAATCTTGCCCAGCATGGGGCTAATTTGCCTATAATCATTAACGCAAAAGAAGAAGAATTGAACAAAGTCAAAAAAGACCTGAAGATGCTCACCAAGAAGTTTGACCAAGTCAGAATCTTAGGAAATTACATGGACTACACCCATATGTCTCATTATCCTAAATCGAGATTACTCGAGAAGTTCAAGATGCCAAATATCGAGAAATTTAGAGGAAGTGGACCCCCAATTATTCATCTCTGAAGTTATCACCGTTCCATGACTCTACTAGGGTCTTCTGAAGAAGTGATGGCCCAATTGTTTCAGCAAACTCTAAAGGATAGCGCCCTATGATGGTTTTTATCTCTCGAAGAATCCATAATTCGTAGCTGGGAGGATGTGTCTCGAGAGTTCAAGTCGCAGTATAAATACAATGAAGAGGTTGAGGTCACCCACCGTGATTTGGTCTACTCAAACAGAACCCTGCTGAATCAGTCAGTAACTTTATCGCACGGTGGAGGGGAAAATAAGCAACTATGACCAATCGGCCTTTCGAGGAAGAACAAGTCAGTGTAGTGAAGAAGAACTTCTTACCCCATGTCCTAGCAACGATGGGAGGACAATACTATCCCCATTTTTGAGCTCTCGGAGAAGCAGAAGTAGAAATCGAGGAAGGTCTTTCCAAGAAAGAAGTTAATCCAAAGAAGGTGTCCAGACAGTTCACCCCCAGGAAATATGACAAGCCTGCCAGTGTTGCAGTTTCAACCATCAACAACATCTCTCAACCAACCACATCATGGGTACCAAAAAGACACTCTGCCCGAGTCCGAAAGGAATACATCAAGCTCCATGCTCCCCTCTCAAAAGTTTATCAAGCCTTATTAAGCCAAAATTTTATCAAACCTTTGGACCCCCGTCCATTGACAAATCCACTCCCAAGAAACTTCAAGGGAGATGCTCACTGCGCCTTTCACTAAACTGTTGGCCATACCACCGACCAATGCTTTCACTTCAGAAATGTAATCCACGGTCTAATTGTCCAGGGTACCATCGCCCCACCATCCAATCCTAAGCCAAACATTACTCATAACCCACTTCCAAATCATACCAATGTTATATTCTTAGAAGAGAACCCATAATTTGATCCCTCAAACCAAATCACACTCATATACTCTCCTAAACATCTCCAAATTTTCCCATATTTCCTCCTACCCCCTGGTAGCCGCACTGATCAGGCACTATCACTCCTTACCAGAGCATGCATCGCTGTCCGTACCCGTTCTGAAAATGGAAGCATTGAATCGTCATAAGTCTTAAACCAACTCCCAGGGTTCGGGCTAAAATTGCCCTCACATATGGTCATCGATTGCCAAAGGTTCAGTACACTTTTCTTGGAAGCACGGAAATGGGCTGGAGAGTCAGATAGATGGGTCTTACAAATCGATGAAGTCATCTTTGATGATGTCGTCCGGATCATGGCAGAATTATTCAGGAAAACCGACAACATTTACAATATCACCGATTTATTCAATGCTCTGAAGCTACAGGGGTGCCTGGTCCCTTCACCCTTACATATTCCCACAGAATGGGACGAACTGTATGAAGAAGTCATTGAAGTTATGGAACGCATCGACTTTACACGAAAAGACATAATTTTTGCCACCGAATGGGGGGAAGAATTCGAAGATTCGAATGAAGAGCAAGCTTTAGAGAAAACTAAACCGGTAGTCGACATGTGTGGATGATATTATTTGAAAAACTCCTCGGAGAAATAAAAAAGGTGGTAGAATTACTCGAAATCGATGAGGAAATGATATTTATGTTTTTCCCTTCTTCAGTAAATCACATGACCAGATCAGGGAGGCATTACCAGATTCCAAGACCACTATAGCCAATGATAAGGGGAAGGGCGTAGAAGACCTTCCTATGCCAGAGATGACCCTCGAGGAGAGCAAGATCCTTGATCAATTGAATAAAAATCAAGCTAACATCACTATATGGGGGATTTTCATGTCTTCTAAGCTCACAGAAATGCTTTGATCAAGTTTCTCACTGGACCCACAGTTCATACTTCTACCACCCCAGAAGAAGAGATAAATTTGGTCGGATCCTTGAACTCTACCCGAATGCTATCCTTTTCCAGGGAGGAAATCCCCAAGATTGGGCCAAACCCCAATCATGAACTCAACATCTCCGTCGAAGTTATGGGGAAGGTTGTACCACTCTCTCTTATCGATAATGGATCCGCCTTGAATGTCTGCTCACCGAGAACCTTCAAATGTTTAGGAATGAAAGAAAGCAACCTATATCCAACCTCCGTTGCTATGCGTGCTTATGATAATACCAGTTGGGAGGTGATGGGATCCATAAAGTTTGTAATAGGGTCTGGCCCTATAAACCCTATCATCGAATTCCAAGTTATTGCATCGCAGCCTGTTTCAACCTATTTATAGGATGACCTTGGCTCCACGGTATCAAGGGCGTATATTCCTCACTCCATCAGAAATTAAAGTTCTTCGCCGACAGACAGGTTATTACCATCTTGGGCGATGACGACAATGCTGATGGTGCAAGTACAAGCAGTCCAATCCTTAAGATACCACACGGGTCAAATGATATGCTCCTATCAGGATTCTGAGTTGAACCACTTCTACTACCGAAAGGGAATAACTTCAACGAAAGGGTTTGTCCAGAATACGACCCCCATGGAAACGTCAATGTGATTCAAATGTTCAGAAGCACGCACTTCATGCCCGGACGGGGGCTGGGATAAAGACATCAAGGGATACTCGATTCGATTAAACTAAAGAAGACTTTTCCTCCCTGTGGTTTGGGGTATCAACTGTCAGAATAAGAGCTCAGAATGATCCGCGAGTCTCGATCAAAGAGGAGACTAGGCCACGTCCAGACTATCCGAGGTGGCTCCTTGAATGGACGATTCATCAAAGAGGGTGAGGACTTCTCCTTTTGAGGCTTTTCGAAACCATGGTATGACTATACAGACAAGAAGATGAAGCCTATAATGTAGATCTTTTTCCAAGACAGCTACCTATGGGCCGAAAGTTCCCAACACCATGTACAACCACTCATCAAAGATACCGAAGAGATTGAGGAAAGTGTCTCCGAAGACTCCTTCAACTTATAGACACTGGGACTGGCACTCTACATGGTTCACTCAGGCACTACATCGCTAAATCCATCCCACCTGATTAAAGCTGCTGATACATCTCTCCTCAACTAGCATGCTGCACCAGTTCTACCTGCTGAAATCTACCCTAATCCTAATGTTCACCCCATTTCTTCTTCTATTGTCTATCCTTGTTCAAATGTAATCGAATCCTCTTTTAACGAGGTTCTCAATGCTGTTTTTCCTATCAATGAAATAAACGACGATTTTGAGTATCTTGTTGTGCCTTACATTAATTGTCTGGATTCTAATCAAACTTTTGATGATGACGATTTTGCAAATGAACAATTCTTTATTGATCTAAATAAGGTTAATAATAAATAACTTAACCGCGTTTAAGTTAATGAAGAAGAGACTTTTTTTATTAACCTCGGTTCTAGTAGCTAACTGTGCGAGATTAGGATAGCGATTACCCTTAACGAACATGAGCGTGCACAACTCGACGAATTGGTAAAGAAATTTGTGGATGTCTTCGCATGGTCGTACGATGATATGCCCGACATTGATCCTGAAATAGCTCAGCATGAGATTTCTACTCTCTCAGATTACAAGCCGGTTAAACAAAAGTTGAGAAAGCTCTGCACCGAATGGTTGCTCAAAGTCAAAGAAGAGGTGGTCAAACAGTTGACCGTAGGATTCATTCATGTGATCAAATATCCGACATGGCTAGCCAACATAGTGCCCGTGCCAAAATCAGGAGGAAAAGTTCGTATGTGTGTAGACTATCGGGATTTGAACAAATCCTCTCCAAAGGATGATTATTCGCTACCCAATATCGACATGATTGTGGACAACATAGCCAGCTATGCTCTCAAGTAGTTCGTCGATGGGTTTGCCGGATACAACCAAATCAAAATGTACCCAGACCACAAAGAAAAAACTGCATTCATCAACCTATGGGGAACCTTTTGCTACACCGTTATGTCATTTGGTCTCAAGAACGCTGGGGTAACCTATCAGAGGGCTGCCACAACCATCCTACACGATCTAATTCATAAAGAAGTAGAGGTTTATGTGGATGATATGATTATCAAATCCAAAAGTAGAGAGGGTCATGTTCCCGCTCTTCAAAAGTTTTTCAAACAACTACAATAGTATCAGATGAGACTCAATCCAAAGAAATACATCTTCGGCGTTACAAAGGAAAACTCTTGGGATTTATGGTCACTGAGAAAGGGATAGAAGCAGATCCCGCTAAGCTAAAAGACATACTTGAGATGCCACATGCCCGAACAGAGAAGAAGTCTGAGGTTTCCTTGGGAAACTGCAATACATCAGTCGGTTCATCAACCAGTTAACTCCACCTGCGAACCTATCTTCAAACTCCTCCGAAAGGATTCAACCAAGGTTTAGAACGAGGCATGTTAAGAAGCCTTTAACTGAATCAAATAATATGTGACCCAACCCCCGATACTCATGCCACCACATCCTGGTATCCCCTTGATCCTATACCTAACCATAACCAACACTGCAGCTGGGGCTTTGCTATCCCAATACCTTGAAGATTACCGCAAAGAAAGAGCCATCTATTATGCCAGTCACAAATTGGCTTGGTATGAGGTTAACTACACCACTTTCGAAAAGGTGTGTGTCGCACTTGTCTTGGTCACCCAAAAGTTACGGCACTACATGCTCACCTCCCCCATCAAAATTGTATCCCGAATGGACCCCATCAAATACCTGCTCGAGAAACCCACTTTATCCAGCCGAATGGATCGATAGTTGATGCTCCTAGCCGAGTTTGATATCGTGTATGTCACGTAGAAAGCCATAAAAGGAAGAGCCATCTCTAACCACCTCGCTGATCACCCCGTAGAAGAAGCTGATGTCTGGATCTCTGAATTCCCAGATGAAAACATCCTTTGCATTGCTCAAGATAACCATCGATGGAAAATGTTCTTTGACGGCACTGCCAACAAAAAGGGACATGGCATTAGGATACTCCTGATCATCCCAGATGACTCCCACACTCCCATCGCCATCATGTTGGATTTCCCTTGCACCAACAACATGACTAAATAAGAGACATGCACGGTAGGCCTCAACGTTGCTCTCTAGAAAGGTATTTAATGCCTAGATGTCTACAGGGATTCCGCCCTCATCATTGGTCAAGTGCTCAGAAAGTGGAAAGTCAAGGACGAGAAACTCCAACCCTTCCATGCCCACTTAGAAGACCTAACCTCCTTATTCTATGATATCACCTACATTACCTACCTCGAGCAAAGAATAACCTAGACGATGCTCTCTCTACCTTGGCCTCCATGGTCGACATGCTCAAAGGAATAATAATGACCCCTTTCCTTGTTCAAAAGCGAGACAAACCAACCCACTGTTACCACATTGAGCTCATCACTACAAAAGATCCCGAGATAGCCAATTATTGGTACTATGATGTTTGGCGCCTCCTCAAGAATGGTAGGTATCTCGAGGGTTCCAATAAGAAAGATCGACCAACCCTTCGAAGACTGGATGCCCAGTACATCATCTGTCACAAAGCACTTCTTAAACGAAACTTCGATGGAACTTATCTACACTGCATCACAGGGTTTGACATTGAAAAGATAATACAAAAAATCCATAGTGGGGAATGTGGATCCCACTTGAACGGTCACGTGCTTGCTAAGAAGATCATTCGACAGGGCTACTACTGGACCACTATGACCTAGGATTTCACCACCTATGTCCAAAGATGGCTCAAATACCAACAATTCTCCAACGTTCAGCATCTGCCTCCACATGAATTATACAATATGACCTCTCCCTGGTCGTTCTCCACATGGGGCATCGACATCATAGGGAAGGTTACACCAAAGGCTTCCAACGGGCATGAGTTCATCCTAGTTGCCATCGATTACTTCACCAAATGGGTTGAAATTGAGTCATATACAGTACTGAACGCTAAGAAAATGGCCAAATTCATTAAGAAAAAAATCATCTGCCTATATGGGATCCCACACGAGCTAGTATCAGACAATGGGTTGCATTTTGAGGCAGAAGCCATAGAGGTGGTCAATGAGTATGTGGTTTAGGGACACAAATATTCTCCCTACCGACATTAGACCAACGGTGCAGTTGAAGCTGCCAATAAGAACCTCAAAGCCATCATCATCAAGATGACCAAAAGCTATCGAGATTGGGCCAACCGGATCCCGTATGCCCTCTGGCTCTACCAAAACTCAATACGAACCTCAATTGGGGCTACCCCTTACTCTCTAGTTTACGGTATGAAAGCATTCCTACCCGTGGAGATGGAAAAACCCTCATTACGCATCATGCTTGGGAGTGAGGTCAGCAAAGAAGACTAGTGCCAAAGCCGTCTTGACGAGCTGACCCTCCTAGAAGAAAGGAGACTAAAATAACTATACCACATAAAAGGGTACCATCGCCGAATAACGCGTTCATTCAACAATAGAGTCAAGTACCGTGGTGTCCGAGAAAGGGACCTGGCCCTCAAAGAAATCATAGAACCCATCTGGGACCCCAAAGGGAAACGCAAGACCAATTGGAGTGGCCCCTACATTGTAAAGAAGATCTTGTCCGGCGGTGCCGCCCTGCTCACCAACTTGAATGGGGAAGAGATGGCCCATCCAGTGAACCTAGACTGTCTCAAGAATTTCTACGCCTAGTCTGAAATCTCGGTGCGCTACGACTCTTCTCATCTCCCTTCTATTTAAAAAAAAAAAACTCTTTATTTCCCCTTGCCCAAAAATACGTGGGCCCGATCCTCTACAAAAATCATTTTTAAACAAATTTAAACTTTTCAAAAACCCCAGAGGTACGTAGGCAGCTCATACACCTTACATGAGCACAACCCATTCTTTTTCACAAAATACTATTATTTTCTTACCTCCGAGGATGACAGTTAATTCCAACATATATTTGAACAAAAGTATGATGTATGCCTTAGCAATCAGTATAAATAATTCAAACAACACAAACTCATCAAAGGCATAGCTGGATGATCAGAAACTTGTTTATTTCCTTAATAAGAAATTACGTTACAAATTACATAAGAAAAGGAACGGATAACTCCCTTCCCCCACTTTCCTAAAAAGCCATAATAAAATCCCCACATTTATCCCCCATTACACAATAAACTCTCCAGGAGTCCTACCCACAGCTACCAGAGGAGCCTGCTCCGTCATCATCATCTGCATCCTGGTGTCCCCAAGTTTCCCCTACCTCAACAGAGTGTCGCAGACACTCCATGGACCGATAGACTCGAACAAGCTTTGAAAAGACCACAACACCTCCTTCCATGGTGTCAAAAGAAACAAACCACTTTTGTCCAGTCTCCATTGCCAACATCTTGCTAACTACTCTCCTCCACAACCACTTCATATAATCCCCAGGGATATGCCAAACTCTCCCAACAGACTCAGAGGGACAGGACGATGGACGCCGATTATCCCACAGAGATCCAAGCAGCGATCCCAGGCGCTCGGTCAAATCCACCACCGAAAAGAAATTTAGTGTCCGAGGTGGCACGACCTGTGCCCAGCCAAATTAGCGGCAGAAGCCACCAAGGGAAATAAAAAGAGGTCTGTCTGAGACCAACCAGCTACACATACAGGTATTTTCCTAGCTCCGGAATAGGCAGCAACTGTCCCCACCAAGGCACTGACCAGTATGGATTCTGAGCCCCATTCTCCACAAGCCGATTATCCTAACTCTCAATATCCAGGCCAACATAGAAAAAGTGACGCAAAAAGAAGTTGGGTACAACCGACAAAGGATATTCTAAAAGAGTCACCAAGCAGAGTCTTTCAGACAACCACATGAATAGCATCACGGGGCTACCTCGGAGGAAGCCATAATGACCTTCTCGCCAGGCATCCAGACCATTCAGGGTCTCCGCCAGTATCACCACCATAGGATTGCGACGGTATGAAATCCATGAAGTAATGGCTGCAAGTTATGGATCCACGAGCAGTTCCCCAGTCACCAGCAACAATTTTGAAACCAATCCCAGAGCAATGGATCCTGCGTATCCAACATCGCCAGCTTCATACAAATGCAAGGACTACAACACCGCCGGGAGGGAAATTATTCCTCCAGAAACCAGTGATCTAGCCACCGAAGGCGAAATGCGAAGAAGCCCATCCAATAAATCCCTGGGAGAATAGGAAAATTCGGATAAATCCGCAGCAACACAAGGATTTATCCCCAGCATGGCATAAAATTCCTCGTAGGTAGGAAAAACTTCATCCAACCCAAATCGAAATACATGGTCTTTGGGGTACCAGAATTGTACCACCGCCATCAACATGTTCCACTCAATGGACCGATTGCGCCATAAAGAAACTCGACGCATGTTGAAAGCATCATAGTCGACGTTATAAGAGCACGTCACTTCCAAGTCTTCGAGGTAATTTGCAAAATCAATGCTACCAGAGAGAGCCATCTTGCAAGACTAAGATATAGTAGTCAAGTAAGTAAGAATGTGAAGGTGTGAGGGAAACACTCCACCCCTACCCTTTTTATACATGAGAACCCTCACAAGATACATAATCCCTATAGAAATTGGAGGGAATCCTACCCCACAAAAGTATCAAAGGCTGAAGAGGGCACTAATCAAAGCTTTAAATTGATGGAACTGGACTTGACTGCCGATAGGCAGGACAAGGTGCTTGCCGATCGGCAACCCCCTACTCTAGGAAATTTTCCTTTTTCCTCTTTAGTCAAAATTAAGAAAACTCAAAATAAATGGATATTCTCAATATAATTTCAAAAATCCCTTTTTTATCTTAATAAAAATTTCTTTCAAAATCCCAAAACATCTCTTTTTACGGTCTCAGCAGCAAAGTAAAAAGCGCATATGCATGCATTCACTCATTAATCATTAACAAAAGAGAGTAAAAAAAAACTCCATTGCATTGCATATATTTGTTCTTCTGTGTTACATCAAATTTTACAAGAAATAAAAGAAAAGAAAAAAACAACGGGACTCAGACCGACCTCACATCCTTTCTCTCTCACCTACCCTTCACCCCTCTCTCTAAGAGCTTCCACCCCTGTGATGCGCTCTCTTTCCCCTGTGGCGAGATGACGCACCACCTCTACATGAGCCCGATTCCTCTCTGAACGAAGCAGACAACACCAAGAAAGAAGGAACCGGGATCGCATCCTGAATATAGGCAGTCGACAAAGATATCCAGTCACTGATGTCCCTCAGCCAAGTGGTCGACACCTTAACTTGCTGCAGAGGAAAAGGCAAAAATCAATATCAAAGAGGAATCAAAACAGAAAAGGAATAAAAAAATAGCAAGAAGATATACCACAGGACGAAGAACCTCCTCGGTCAAACCCAACTCCTCCGGATCCATCGCATGAGGACGGTACGATATAGGCACGATTCCTCTATTATCTCACCGAATGTTGTACGAAGGATTGTGCAATCGCACGAAAGGAACCTCTGAAGCCATCGATGCCGCCGTCGCCGGACCACCGCCGCTGTGGGAGGACCCCACTGCCCGACTCGAACCCGTAGGAGGGAAAGACAAGGCATCATATATGCTGGGGCAATCAACCACATCGTCACAAAGTTCATATAGTCATACGGTGCTGCCATATAAGTATACAATGAGTAGGACTCACCGATCATCGTCGCGATCCTCGCATCCTCCGGCAGCAACCGCTCCCGCCTCATGGACGTAGGAGGCTACGCAGGTGGCACCACCACCTCCTCCACAGCAAGCTGCCAAACCAACCACTCCCTGAGATACCAAAAATGGCCAAACTCATGCGCCAGTAAGCACCGCATCTTTGCGTTCACTCCGGTCACCCTCTGCACCATGCCGACCGGCACCCTCTTGATATTTCATACAAAAATTCCTAGAAAATACCATAAAGCCCTGAAAAATCCTTGGAAAATTCCTAAAAAATCCCAGGAAGGATTTAGAACATTTTCAAAAATAAATTTCTCACTCCCTCAAGTGAAACCCCCATTTCCCCAGCGAAACTCTAAAAAAACCAAGTAAAACTCCTCCCGGCGACGTCCCCGGAGGATATCTAAAGGTCTCAAACCTCCTCGAGCAATACGTCCAATACCTGGACCACCTAATCACTTCCCTAGTGAAGTTTACGATATCAAACTCACATCTCCTCTACAGATCACAAACACTTCCCCGATAATAAGCTCCCTGGATCAAAACAACGTCATGAGGTAATTTCCCCAGCGGAACTCCAGAAAATCATTTTTAAAGTCCCCAAAGGACACTATTCTTTTTCCCAGCTCATTCGTTGTTTCCCAATGGGATCCAAAATCTAATCTTTACCCCCAGCAGAATCCCTGATTGTCCCCAAAGGGAATGTAGGCCAGAATTAACCTCGGTCTTTGATCTTCACCTCCACTTAAGCCCGCAGAATTGGTCATCTCAACTTAAGCCCACAGAATTGGCTTTGACCCATAGAATTGGTCACCTCCACTTAAGCTCGCAGAATTGGTTTCGACCGGAAAAATTGTTCATCCCAACTTAAGCCCACAGAATTGGCTTCGACCTGCAGAATTTATCACCTCTACATAAGCCCGCAGAATTGGCTTCGACCCACGAAATTGGTCACCTCTACATAAGCCCGCATAATTGGCTTTGACCCGCAGAATTGGCTTCGACCCACAAAATTGGTCACCTCCACTTGAGCCCGCAAAATTGGTCACCTCCACTTAAGCCCACCGAATTGGCTTCGACCCGCAGAACTGGTCATCTCAACTTAAGCTAGTAGAATTGGCTTTGACCCGTGTAATTGGTCATCTTAACTTAAGCCCGTAGAATTGGCTTCAACCCATAGAATTGGTCATCTCAACTTAATCCCTCAGAATCGGCTTCGACCCACAGAATTGGTCACCTCAACTTAAGCCCGCAGAATTGGTCATCTTCACTTAAGCCCGCAGAATTGGCTACAACCCACAGAATTGGTCATCTCAACTTAAGCCCTCAAAATCGGCTTCGACCCGCAGAATTGGTCACCTCAACTTAAGCTAGCAGAATGGGCTTCGACCCGGGTAATTGGTCATCTTAACTTAAGCCCACAGAATTGGCTTCAACCCACAGAATTGGTCACCTCTACATAAGCCCACAGAATTGGCTTCGACCCGCAGAATTTGTCATCTTAACTTAAGCCCGCATAATTGGCTTCGACCCGCAGAATTGGTCACCTCTACATAAGCTCGTAGAATTGGCTTCGACCCGAAGAATTGGTCATCTCAACTTAATCCCGTAGAATTGGCTTCGACCTGCAGAATTGGTCATCTCAACTTAAGCCCGCAGAATTGGCTTCAACTTGCAAGATTGGTCATCTCAACTTAAGCTCGCAGAATTGGCTTCGACCCGCAAATTTGGTCATCTCAACTTAAGCCCTCAAAATCGGCTTCGACTCACAAAATTGGTCATCTCAACTTAAGTCCTCAGAATTGGCTCCGTCCCACAGAATCGGTCTCCCTCAACTTCAAGACCGTAGAATTGGCTTCTACCCACATAATTGGTTATCCCCAGCACACTCCTTAGGTCCTGAAAATCAGCCTCGACCCTCTGAATTGGTCGTCTTCGCTCCCTTAGGTCCTCAGAATCGGCCTCAACCCTCGGAATTGGTCGTGCTCGCTCCCTTAGATCCTCAGAATTAGCCTTGACCCTATGAATTGGTCATCCTCCTTCAAAGCATCATGCGGTGTCTATTTAACGGCTATCATTTGTTCGAAAATCACCCATCGAGGGGATCTATAGACACCCCATTCTGTTACCCCCTAAAACTCTCCTTAGGTCCCTAGAACCTCCTTTCATCACTACAAACCCAGGTCATACCTTGAGTACTGACTTGGAAGCCATCGGGCACTCCCAGGCTCCGTTTGACCAAAAGTTAAAGTATTTAGCTCGACCGAGACTGACTAAATTTCCGAAGGGCACTAAAACCCCTTTTCAACGGTCTGTCTCGTGCATAATTCCGTCTTACCATGCGAACGAATGACCCATTTCCCTCGAGACTCAATCAGGAGGCCATCGGGAACTCCCGGGCTCTGTTTAAACTAGGTTAACTTTTCATCTCGACCGATACTGAATGAATCTTTGAAGGGAATTGAATCCCCTTTCCAATGATCCATCCCGTGCGCGATTCCGACTTACGATATAGACGAATGATCCATTTTACTCCGAAAGGTCACTGAATGCTTCCAGGGCTCGATTGACCAAAGTTAACTCCCTGAACGAGATCAAACTCTTTGTAATGTCAAAGTACATATCCTAACCTTTCCAATGGTCTTCCCCGTGCATGATTCGGGCTTACCATGCGGACGAACGATCCGTTTGCATCCGAAGTTTTCTCGTCCCGTGGACCGACGAATGCTTTCGAGCCATATTTGGCCCAAAGTCAACTCCTGAACTCGGGAGAAGTCCAAAGGACTTTCAAAGGTCTCTGAATTACCTTTTTATTGGTCCTCCCTATGCACAATTCCGATCAATGGTTTGCGTTCTGCGACCATTTTTCGAAAAAGCCTGAAAGACACTGCCAAATGACAGGTCCCAGACCCTTCCTATCAATAGTGTGCCTAAACGCACCTGCCGAACGACAGGAATGTAAGGACATTTTTGTCCATTATCAATTTGTTATGTCATAAGTCGTTACACCGTTGAAGAAATTCAAAGATTCATACATTCATCAACGGATCCGAATATCAAAAGAAGAAGAGGAATCAAAGTCTGACAGGCCAGACCGGTCCGCCTGGAAAAAGAACCGATGTTCCTGCGAACCGATCCGCCTCAGACCCGGACTGGTCCGCCTGTGGAAAAGCCAGTACACCCAGGACCGCAAGCGAACCGAAGAAGCCAGATATAAAAAGAATCAGTCCGCCTACCCGGACCGATCTGCCTCAGACCCGGATCGGTCCACCTGGGATAAACTTCAGCAGATCATGGTCAGATTTTCTAGGATAAACGTTTCCTTTATAAACCCACTACGGGAAGTGGTTTTCTAAGACTTCTATACACGATTTTCAGAGTACAAAAACTCTAAGTCTTCACCTGTTGAGTCCTAAGACTCCAGTTTTTGTTGATTCACACAACCTCTCATTCATTTGTGAATCTGTTTGTAACCATGGAACACAACCAGTTGCTGTTCAACCCTTGTGGAGAAGATCGTTCTTTTTCTTCATTGCTTCCCTCCTGGAAAGGGATATTTCCAGCCACCGACTACAGAATCCGACACCTGAGGGTAATTCTTAGTCACTTGTATTTTCATTATAATCCGAAATTGTACAGTTATAATATTATAATGAAAATAAATGGTTTTGCCCCTTTGGGGGATTTTTCCTCAAGTGTGTGTGTTTGATTAATCTTCATGATCTACTTCTTGATTAAATCACACCTAGTTGCACGTTTAGGGTTTGTTTGAGTTAAAAGTTGTTTAATATATAATTTTCTCATATGAATGCAAGCGCATACTCTCTCAAATTGGTATCAGAGCAGGTTACGCTAATCTATCGCGTATTCCTATTTATCGCAAAATCTTTTCTAAGATATTATTTTTCTAAAAAAAAATTGATTTTTGAAAAGTCCGTGTTCAAATGGAGAAATCATATAATAAATTACCTATTTTTGACGGGACAAATTATGCTTATTGGAAAGCCCGCATGAGGTCGGCTTTAAAAGCCATAGATGAAAGGGTTTGGATTTTAGTTGAAAGAGGGTGGACACCTCCCTCCGTCACTGAGGAAAATGTGACTAATTTAAAACCTGTCACCTCTTGGACTGAAGATGAATTTAGATGGTCGTCTTTTAACTCTAAAGGTTTGAGTGCTATTTCCGATTCCATCACTCCCGATGAGTTCCGACGTATCATGATGTGCACCATGTCAAAGGAGGCATGGGATGTTTTACAACTCACCCATGAAGGAACAAATGCTGTGAAAGAGTCTAAATTGCAAAATTTGACAACTCAATTTGAAACCATCACCATGCATGAGACTGAATGTTTTGATGATTTCTATGCTAGACTTTCTGACATTGTTAATACTAGCTTTAATCTTGGTGAACATATTCCTAATGCTAGAGTTGTCAAAAAGATCCTTCGTTCTTTGCTTAAGCGTTTTATCCCTAAAGTCACTGTGCTAAATTCTAAGGGCAATTAAAATACGTTGAAATTGGAAGAACTTGTAGGAGATTTGCAAACTTATGAAATTGATATGTTCTCTAAAACTGCTAGGTCTAAAGATAAGGGAATTGCACTTAATGCCAAAGAGAAAAAGAGTGAGGGGTCAGCTAGAAAGAGGGAAGAGTCATCTAGAAAGAGAGAGACTGACACGTCAGATTCTGAGTGTGATTTTGACTTAGATGAATTGGCTCTTTTTGCAAAAAAATTCAAGAGGATTCTCAAATTTAAGAAAAATGGCAATTTTAAAGATAAAAAGAAATTTGAGAAAAATAAGTTTGAAAAGAAAAATGAAAAAGATTCCAAAAATCCTCCTAAGAAAGGAAGTGAGAGATGCTTTGAGTGGGATGGTAGGGGTCATAGAGCCTTTGAGTGTGCCACTCGTCTAAATAGAGAGAAAGGAAAAGCTGTCCTTAATGCTATTCTTAGCGACGAGAGTGAGGTCGAGACGGTGGATTCAAGAAGCGAGTCACCGCATGAGTGTAACTTCACCGCATTCATGTCCAGTCAAGTGAGCACTCCTAGTTCTTTTCACGACGATGAGGATGATGCTTCACAGAGACACCTCGACAGTGAGATCGATGTGAGTGAGGGGGAGGATGACTCAAGTGAGAGCGAGAGTGATATTAACGCGCCTACGCTGAGCTATATTCTGAGTCTTTTAAAACTAAAAAACGTAACAAAGCGCTAGTTCTTAAGATCACCGGCTTAGAGGAAGATTTAAGAAAGGCGAGAGAAAGAGAGTCCTCCACCTTCACCGCCCTAAGAGAGAGAATTTGCCTGTGTCGAGAAAGAGAGTTTGTTTAGAGAGAGAGAAAGTGTTTTTGAGAAAAAGAGAGGGGACTTGACTAAACAAGTGGCTAGTCTTACGAGTCAGCTCCATTCCTCCGTGGAGACTCATAAGAAACTTGAAGCCCTTATTACCCAGCTGACTCATGATCTTAAGAAAGCACGAGAAGTCAAGGTACAAATCGAGGACAGATCTGGGAAGATGGGAAAGATGCTCCTTGGCCCCATTTTAGGTTTTGGTGATCGGCAGGGAATTGGGTATGATGGTGGCTCCACCTCTCAAATTGCACCTGGTCCAGTTCCTGAGTTTACTACTACTCCTTATGATCATCGTCAAAAACCTCGAAGAAGAGTTTGACCAAGGAAAGCAAACCAAGGTCCGCCTTTGACTGTGTTCTTCTGTACTTATTGCAAAAGAAAAGGCCACCTCATGGAGTTTTTCTATAATATGGGTCGGACACGACGTACTACTGCTCCACCTCGTCATACTGATGATTTTTCTAGTCTGAGAGAGCGAGTTGAGTTCTTAGCTGCCACGTCTCAGAGTTTGATGGAAGAATTCTGACGGATGTCCTTGCCGTTAGTGAATGCTTCTCACATTCCAGCTAAACCCAACAACAACAAAGGCAGACAAAAGGTCACCACCTCTTGGGTACCTAAGAAAGATAAAAAGGCTTTTATTGTTCATGTTTCTCTCAAAGCACATAATACCTCACAGTTGTATTTTGACAGTGGGTGCTCCAGACATATTACAGGTGATGCCTCATTTTTTACATCTCTTGAGGATTATCAGGACGGCAGAGTCACCTTTGGAGATGGCAGAAAGCCTAGCATTATAGGACGAGGTACTATCGAGTTACCTGGTTTTCCTAAGCTAGAAAATGTTTTGTACGTCAAAGGTTTGAAAGCAAACCTTCTCATCATTAGCCAGCTGTGCGACGATGACTTTGCAGTAAAGTTTGACCGGGACACTTGTAAGGTCTATAATCAAGCCGGTAAACTATTAGTGCAAGGGGTTAGGACAAAGGATAATTTCTATGGGACTGAGCCCACATTCTCACTTGTCTGCAACAGCGCCACGATCACTCCTATGGATCTGTGGCACCAACGTCTAGGTCACATAAATATTAGAGATCTCACTCGCTTAGCTAGAAAGGACCTAGTACGTGGCTTACCATCTCTTGGAAGGCCAACTTCGACAGTTTGTGGACCCTGTCAGATGGGAAAACAAATTCATAGTCCTCATAGGAAGTTGCATTCCATTACCACCTCTCGTGTTCTTGAGCTTATACACATGGGCCTTATGGGTCCCACTCGTACCGAGAGTCTAGGTGGTAAGAGGTATATCCTAGTGATGGTAGACGATTTCTCCAGGTACTCCATTGTAGGTTTTCTGAGAGAGAAATCCAATGCTGTAGAATTTTTAACGACCAAGTACCGTGTCCTGCAAAATCAACACGGTGTCACTAATAACAGGATGCGTAGTGACAATGGCACTGAATTCACAGAAGCAAAGGTAGATCTTTACTGTGATAGCCTTGGGATCAAACATGAGTTTTCTGCTGTGAGAACTCCTCTGCAAAATGGGATTGTTGAGAGAAAGAATAGAACGATCCAATAGATGGCTAGATTTATGCTTCTAGGTCGTAAAGTTTCTAGGAGATTTTGGGCAGAGGCAGTGTCTTCTACATGCCACATGGTGAATAGGGTTTATTTGCGCCCACACACACTTCAGACTCCTTATGAGTTGTGGACTGGCAAGAAGCCCAACCTTGCTTATTTCCGTGTCTTTGGGAGTAAACGCTACATCCTACGGGATAGAGAGGAATTAGGAAAGTTTGACTCCCGGAGCGACGAGGGAATATTGCTAGGATATTCATCGACTAGTAGAGCATACCGGGTTTTTAACCTGAAGAGCTCTAAGGTTATGGAATCAATAAACGTCACCGTGCAAGATGGCGAACATTCGACGGTCATTGATCCTAACCTTCAGTGTGAGGATGAGGACTTTTCTGACAGTGATTTACTTGTCCCTCTCTCACACTCTGTGGACCCTACTCCTGTGCTATGGGACACACCTGCTTGGGTTCGCAAGAGTCATGACCCTTCTGCTATTGTTGGTGATCCCACTCTTGGGGTCAAGACTCGTGCTCAACTAGAGAACGTCGTTATCCACTTTTGCTACACGTCCAACGTCAAGCCCAAAAATAATAAAGAAGCACTCAAGGATGAACACTGAATATCTGCTATGCAGGAAGAGTTGCTTCAGTTTAAAAAGAATAATGTCTGGGAACTAGTCCCTCGACCTAGTGAGACTAATGTGATAGGTACTCGGTGGATTTTTAAGAATAAAATGGATAAAAATGGCACCATAATTCGAAACAAGGCTAGGTTGGTCGCTCAAGGCTACCCACAGATAGAGGGTGTAGACTTTGGGGAGACATTTGCTCCTGTTGCGAGGCTTGAGTCCGTCCGCTTACTACTGTCCATCGCATGTCATCTGCACTTCAAATTATATCATATGGATGTCAAGAGTGCCTTTCTGAATGGTATTCTACAGGAAGAGGTTTACATGGAACTACCAAAAGGGTTTGAAGACCCATAGCACCCGGAGCATGTCTACTATCTGAGGAAAGCCTTGTATGGTTTGAAGCAAGCACCTCGTGCTTGGTACGAGAGGCCTACTTCCTATCTCTTAGCTCGTGCCTTCAAGAGAGGGAGAGTAGATATGACGTTGTTCGTCAGGAGAGATGACGATGCTATTTTGGTTGCCCAGGTCTATGTGGACGACATAGTCTTTGGATCCACATGCTCATCACTTTGAAGAGGAGATGAAAAGTGAGTTTGAGATGACCATGGTTGGTGAGCTTACTTTCTTCCTTGGTCTCCAGGTTCGTCAGCTAGAGGATGGGATGTTTATCTCCCAATCCAAGTATGCTAGAGACCTAGTGAAGAAATTTGGTTTAGGCTCCGCTAAGCATGCACGTACACCTATGAGTACCACTACCAAGCTTAGTAAGGACACTTCAGGTAAGGACGTAGAGCAAACCTTGTATCGGAGTATGATAGGTAGTCTTCTCTACTTGACTTCCAGTCTTCCCGATATAGCCTTTACTGTTGGAGTCTGTGCGCGATATCAGGCGTCCCCAAAAGAGTCACACTTACTTGCTCTAAAACTTATTATTAAATATGTAAGTGGGACTCTCTCATACGGTATTTGGTATTCCTTTGATATTGATGACAGTTTATCTGCCTCTTCAGATGTCGATTGGGCCGACGATGTAGATGGTTGTAGGAGCACTTCTGGTGGGTGTTTCTATTTTGGTTCTGCTCTTGTCTCCTGGATGAGAAAGAAGCAAAATTTCATCTCTTTGTCCACTACGGAGGCTGAGTATATAGCCGCTGGGAGTTGTTTCACGCAACTCTTGTGGATGAAGCAAATGCTGGAGGATTATGGGATTTCACAGGACACCATGACCATTTCCTATGACAACACGAGCGAGATACACATATCCCGCAATCCAGTCCAGCATTCGGGCACCAAGCACATCAGGATACGTGAGCACTTTATAAGACAGCTAGTTGAGGAGAAAGACGTATCCCTGAGTTTCGTTCCCGACGACCGTCACTTAGCCGACATTTTCACGAAACCTTTAGATACCCTTAGATTTGAGAGTCTTTGGAAGTCTTTGGGAATTTTCACAGTTGACTGAGGGGTTGGTCTATGTCTAGAATAGGATGCTTCTTCATGTTCATATCATATGCTTCCTATTGCTAGTCTGTCTTATATGTACCATTGCTTAGTTGTACAACTATTTATTTATTCTTTTTGCTTTTTATATTTCTTTTGAAAAATACAAAAAGATTTTCCTTTAAGAAAAAATTTAAGAAAAGCACAAAAAGATTTTATTTTGATAAAATTTTTGAAAAATCCAAAAAGATTTCTGTTTTTGCTCCTTTTGTGGATGAGCATTTAAGATAGCCAAGTCACAACTTCATTCCATATATCCATGTGACTGTTTGATAGAGATTTGAGAGGCTACATCATTTCATCCATGTGCTTTACATTATTTGAAGTCTTTGAGATGTAATTAGTGATATCTTCCTACATGTTTGACTCCTATATCCTTTATTGCACACATGCATGGCTATATTTGATTATTGCACTTGTCTATCACATATTGGCTTGAGTGTTTCCATCTCAATTATGTCTATACAACTTTCATTATGCGATAAAACATGACAAGATTGGAATGCATGTAAAAACCATTTTGGTGAGACTGTGTGTTTTTGTATAACGGGGAGGGGCTGCGAAAGGTAATCACCTATCCTTTGAGCAAAAGCCACCGTTAAAAAGGACCTAAAAATGGAGGAATTTTAATATTCGAGGTCCAAAGAGGTTAAAAGAGCCCAAAAAATTTAAAGGCAATAAAAAGTAATTCATGCCAAATATGGGCCATTAGGTTCACCATCAATTCTCCAAAGTTTGAGAATTTAGAAAGCCTCTATTCAAAATTATATCTGAGGGAGTTTGGTTGGAGAATATAAACGGGTTTGCACTTCCTTGAAAGTCCTGAAATGCATAAAAAGTTTTGGACGTTATTGGTGTAGAAATCATTTTTCTCTTTGATTTGTTGATTTGATTGAGTCAATATCTTATATTGTCATTCTTTTACACCAAAGGAAGCATTTGACTTCATTCACTAGGAATATACAATATTCATCGTGCACATATGTCATGTTTGTAAGCATTGATCTTCCTATCTAATTATGTTCACACCCATTCATTAACGCTATCATCAACTTGGTTGCTTTGTGTTCATTCATGGTGTGATTTTGTTTTAAAAAAAAATTGAAAAGTTCAAAAATTAGTTGTGTATTTCCTTGTGACACCCCGTCATTACATGTTTGCATTATTTCTCTCATTTGTCTATTTGGGGACATCATAAAAAGGGGGAGAAAGAATTATCACATTAAGGGGGAGTGAGTGAGTGTTGTAGTGTTGAGTTGATTGGCATATCTGTTTATTTTATCTCATTTCAAACTCGATACGTCACTTGGTATTTTGCTTTTTCTCATGTGTGTAGGTACTACATGGATTAACATTGGATTGCACACCCTGATGAGAAAAGCGTTGAAGATTCCTGAAGAGTTGAAGAAAAAACGATGAAGTCTTATTCAATTGTACCTTCTCAGTTTTGGGTTCATGGAAGGGTAGATTTGTATAGGCATTTTTTGATAATTAGAATGTTTGTTTTGTATGTATGTATCGGCATAGACATAGGGGGAGATTTGTAAGGACATTTTTGTCCATTATCAATTTGTTATGTCGTAAGCCGTTACACCATTGAAGAACTTCAAAGATTCATACATTCATCAACGGATCCGAATATCAAAAGAAGAAGAGGAGTCAAAGTCTGACAGGCCGGACCGGTCCGCCCTGGAAAAAGAATCGATCCGCCTGCGAATCGGTCCGCCTCAGACCCGGACCGGTCCGCCTACTGAAAAGCCAGTACACCCCGGACCGCAAGCGAACCGAAGAAGCCAGATATAAAAAGAACCGGTCCGCCTACCCGGATCTATCCGGCTCAGACCCGGACCGATCCCCCTGGGATAAACTTCAGCAGATCGTGGTCAGATTTTCTAGGCTAAACGTTTCCTTTATAAACCCACTATGGGAAGTGGTTTTCTAAGACTTCTATACACGATTTTCAGAGTATAAAAACTCTAAGTCTTCACCTATTGAGTCCCAAGACTCCATTTTTTGTTGATTCACACAACCTC
Source organism: Sambucus nigra (assembly GCA_949130495.1). Classification (NCBI taxonomy): domain Eukaryota; kingdom Viridiplantae; phylum Streptophyta; class Magnoliopsida; order Dipsacales; family Adoxaceae; genus Sambucus; species Sambucus nigra. Next base: position 58,430,224 of record OX422214.1, read on the forward strand.
TCATTCATTTATGAATCTGTTTGTAACCCTGGAACACAACCAGTTGCTGTTCAACCCTTGTGGAGAAGACCGTTCTTCTTCTTCATTGTTGCCCTCCTGGAAAGGGATATTTCTAGTCGCCAACTACAGAATTCGACACTTGAGGGTAATTCTTAGTCACTTGTATTTTCATTGTAATCCGAAATTGTACAGTTACAATATTATAATGAAAATAATTGGTTTTGCCCCTTAAGGGGATTTTTCCTCAGTTGTGTGTGTTTGATTAATCTTCATGATCTACTTCTTGATTAAATCACACCTAGTTGCATGTTTAGGGTTTGTTTGAGTTAATAGTTGTTTAATATATAATTTTCTCATTTGAATGCAAGCGCATACTCTCTCAAGGAACATGGCTATGCCAATCGATAATGCCTTGGGCCTATAAAAAGTAGTCCCTGACATCACTTGCAAAGAGATCCCGGATCTGAAATATATCCCTCTCAGCAGATCCAGAAAACCTCTCTCAAAGTCAGCGTGATTTCCACACTCAAATCCCTTTCCAACCTTCACTTTTCATCATCCTTTTCACCAAATTTGGTGAATTCACTACCCTCCATCATCATCCAAGTCTAAGGGATACTCTCCAATATTCAATACCAAGCTCAAGATCATCAAGAAGGTCCAATTTTCTCAACTCTCTCCTTAAATTCTCATAAATTCGCAATATCTTGTTTTATTACTTAGGACTTTTATTATCTCATCTCATACATCCTAATATACTTTTTATTTAGTATTATTGCCCATCTATTATTTTCATGTAAATAAAAACCCAAAAAAAAAGGGTTTGCTCATAAATTCCAAACGGGAATTTTCACACTTTTCTCACAACTAAAACACTTTTTATACACACATATCACAGGGAAAATAAAAGGAAAATAGATAAAACCCATGAGAGACTGAAAGGGCGGAATGGGTGCTTAACACCTTCCCATTTCGTAAATTTGCCTCTAGACCCTTCTCGAATAATTTTGGTTTCGTATGCACCAGTATGTCTTTGGATGCTGTCCTTTGGGATGGCTTCCTCTTTTCTTTTGTCTGTTTTGAGTAAAATAGACTGGCGACTCTAATCTCTCTACATCTTTCACCTCACCTCAAATGACGTCGGCCGAAGCGCTCCCGAGGGGGACGCATGCGACCTGAGGATCCTCCATCGCGCGGAGTGGATCGGGGATGGCCACAGGCATCATTAAGAGTTCTAGTGGCATAGTAGATTACGTGAGGAATTTTCTCATTATGCTGGCCCATAACCGCACCTATGGCATAGTCAGAAGCATCACACATGATCTCAAATGGCTTACTCCAATCGGTGGGTCTCTAGGTGCAGAGGTTAATTCCTTCTTTATCCTTTCAAAGGCATGACGAAATTCATCGGTGAATTCAAAGGGTGTGTCCTTAGAAAGACTATTGCACAAGGGTCGATAGATTTTGCTAAAATCCTTATTAAATCTCTGATAGAAACCAGCATATCCTAAGAATGACCGAACTTCACGCACAGTTTTAGGGGGTGGGATATTAGTAATGAGATCTATTTTATCTTTATCTACCTCGATACCCTTTTCAGAAATGATGTGACCTAGAACTAGGGCTTTTTTACCATGAAGTGTCACTTCTCCCAATTAAGAACAAGGTTCTTTTCCATACACCTCTTTAGAACGAGGGTGAGGTGATGTAGGCACTAATCAAAACTAGACCCAAATACATAAAAATCATCCGGAAAGACTTCGAGAAAACGTTCCACCATTTTCGAAAAGATAGTCATCATGCATCGCTGCAAGGTAGAGGGTTCATTACATAACCAAAAGGGCATGTGTCGGTAAGCAAAAGTACTAAATGGACAAGTGAAGGTGGTTTTCTCTTGATCCTCGGGAGCGATGGGAATCTGATTGTAGTCGAAATAACTGTCGAGAAAATAGTAATATGGATGGCCAGCTAATCTATCTAGAATTTAATCTATGAAAGTAAGAGGAAAGTGATCCTTTTATTATAACAACATTTAACTTCCTGTAATAAATACACACTCGCCAACCGGTTTGAATCCTAGTGGGTACGAACTCATCATCATTATTTTTCACCATCGTAACACCGAATTTCTTCAGGCCAAAATGAACGGGACTAACCCATTGGCTATCAGAAATGGGGTAAATGATACCCGTATCGATAAATTTTAGCACCTTGGCTCGAACAACCTCTTTCATATTGGGAGTAAGTCTACATTGTGCTTCATGGGAATTTTTTGCATCATCTTCTAAGTGTATCATATGCATGCACACTGAGGGACTTATCCCCTTAATGTCGGCTATGGTCCATCCTATGGCTTCCTTGTGTTCTTTGAGAATACGTAATAGTTTACCTTCTGGTTATTTGTCCAAGTTACACACGATGATAACAGATAATGATTTAGAAGTTCCTAAGAACATACACTCGAGCATTTTAGGAAGTGGCTTCAATTCAAGATCGGGATATTTCTCAATCGAGGGTGGAATAGGTGATGTGGAAAGTGAGAGGGGTTAGAGCATATATTTCCAGCTTCCTACTTCCATGATAGGGGCGGAGTCGAGGAGGGCATTGACTTATTCGATTGACCCAAAAAATGCAAGACATGTTTCTAAAGGGTCGTCATTATAAGTTTGCTAGAAAGTATCTTGGACGATACTATCAATCATGTCAACATCCAAGGGTTCATCATCATCGGGTGGTTGTTTGGACAAATTGAACATGTTAAGTTCCATAGTCATATTCCCAAAGGATAGGTTCAATAAGACTCTACGACACCTAATGACGGCATCAGATGTGGCGAGGAAAGGATGACCCGAAATAGGATTTTGCACTTGTTGGGTGTCCAAGACAACAAAGTTGACGGGAAATACAAAGTCACCCACTTTAATTAGGACTTCCTTAACAATACCTCTCGGGATTTTCACAGAACGGTCGGCTAAGGGCAAGGTAATCCTATTCGATTACAACTCCCCCAAACCTAGTTCCACATACACGGTGTACGACAAAATGTTCACGCTTGCTCCTAAATATAGAAGGGATTTCTCAATGAGGTTCTCCCCTATATTAATAGAGATCGTCGAAGTTTTGGGATCCTTATACTTTATCTGAGTTCGATAAGAAATGATTGATCTTCCTTGCTCGGCGAGAAAAGCCTTCTTGCGTATGTTGGTGCTTCTCTTAAAGGTACAAAGGTCCTTCAGATATCTTAAGATGACACTTGTTGAATAGCATTTCTAGTCTAAGATATTCTTTGCTACCAATTTAAGAATGTGATTTCTCTAAACTATATGATGGTTCACAAAAGAATTCCAAATTTTAAACATCTTTCAAAAATAACCAAATTTTAATTTTACAACATTAAAATGAGAATAAACTAAACAAATATCTGAAATTCAATTAAACAAAAAATTAATTCAATTCAAGGTCTAAATATGGACAAACAAAACAAACATGAATTCTTCCATATTAATTGAGTCCAACCTGAATTAAATTAAACTAAACTTTACCCAAATTTAAATTAGCACCAAATTAAACTAAGTTGTGTTTAAACCAATTTTTATCTTGATTAAACCTAAGAATGCATCTAGATGAATTTTTCAAGATAAAAATAAACACAAACACACTACGCCGCGATGTACGAGGAAACCCCACAACGGGAAAAACCTCGAATGACCCTGCCTATAAATCCACTAAGTATGGTATTTTTACAAAGACTACGACAAGAGACTTACTTCCTTGACTCGACTCCCTTGAAGCCTTGATGCTCTTTCACTCTTCAACCTCCGCCTAGTAGATAACTCTGGAGTCCACCGAAGTCTTGGAGTCCACCAATGGGGTACAGCTACCGCCAACCCACACATGGTACCCTTCACTTTATGAGTATGCCGCAACACAAACAATCTCCTTTTGGGGGTAGAGAAGAAACCCAAACTTTCTCCTTTTGGGGATATGAATGAACCCAGTGCCAAAAGATCTCCAATATATATATATATATATATATATATATATATATATATATATGAACTTGGATTAAACTAAAATATTGGGCGTAAAACACTTGGTTTTGTTCTAAAGATTAAACATTTTTAATAAATATCAACGAGACTTTCTGGAAGAAGTTTTTCTGGCTCTCAAAGGCCCTTAGAAAGTCTGAAAAAGTCTATGGAACAAGTTGTTCCCACAGTAATTTAATCAGGAAAAAGTAGTGGGCAAGTGGGAAAAACTGGGAAAACAAGCAAAAAACTGTCCAAGTCGTTCGAACGACTTTTCAGGCCGTTCGAACGACATAGTTTGAACGAGAAAATCGAACGAGATTACTAACAAAAATTCATAGTTAAAGTCATTAGATATGTCGTTTGAATAAAACTTCTAATGAGAATTCAGAAACAAACCTCGTTAGAAAGTCGTTTGAACGAGAAAAATGTCGTTCGAACGTCATTTCAGAAAAATCAAAAATATGTTTTAAGCCCAAAAACTTTTATGTAAAGTTTTAAACTGATTTTCTGAGAAACAAGGAACACCCATAAAAAATATCCAAGTCTGTCTCTCTCTCTATATATATATTAAATGTATTCATACCTTTAGAGACCTTGGAATTCAAATGTTTATGAGGTGAAACTTGGCATGAAAATTGGTAAGGATACAATCTTGAATTTCTGGACGCTAAGTCTTCAACCCAAACTTCAAACATCATAGGCTTGGAAGTATACCACAAACATCTATCCAATGACTCAAATTATTTGTCCGAAATTAATCCCAAACTAGAAATGGACTCAATTGGAAATTTGTGTCCTTACAAATCTCCCCTTTTTCTATTCCGGGACAAAACCAAACAAAAACTCCTATGGGCCGTCAAGCACATCTAAGCTGACTCATTCCCACGGAAAATAAAAATACAATTCTTGACACAACACGTGGAATCAAATGATTTGCCACTGAAAATATTGTCGCTAGGGAAGACAACCTGCACACTTAAAAACACCATTAAATGCATAGGGGATATCAATAGATTAAATGCAAAAATAAATTCTCCCCCTTAATACATGCTCCCCCTTTGTCTTGCATGACCTACTTAATAAAATATCGATCTCCTCCTAAGTTAGATCTCCCAACTATAAAAGGTTTAGATACCATTTCTCCCCTTTTTTGTTGAGTATTAAACAAAGGTTAAAATGCATTAAATAACTTATTTCTCCCCCAATTAAATCAAATACTCCCCCTAAATAAAATAAGGGGTAGGAATAATGGAAAAATAAGTATATCATGCAATGGTGAATAAAGAGACATGAATAATGAAAATACATTGCAATAAAATATCAACTAATCCACATAAAGATGAATAGATACCACTATTATGCGACAACTAATAAATACCAACTGAAATGAGCTAATTAAAAGCATGTGATATCAAATAAAAATCGCAATAAGGTAGATACCTGCTTGAAGTAAAAGTATATTTGGACTACTTCGCAAGGTAAAGAGTAAAAAAATGATACCAAATATATACATAAGGTAAATATACTAATAACGCACACACACATATACATAGGTATAAGCACCGCAAAAGACACAAAATAAATAAAGCTCTCCACATGCATATGGCGTCAATGTGTCAAATATCATGTGGTAAACGGAAATGAATGGGTGTGAAACTAGTAATAAAAGAATTTAGACCCCGTCACTTAAACATGTTCATGGAGTTATTATTTGATTGTAAAACTTTATCAACTACGATTTAGCCTTATGTGACAGGATAAATTGAACTCATAGAACAAACAAGCACAATGCATACAAGCCTATAATTTTGATGATTCTATAAATTAATAACGTCATGACAATATACGCATAACTAGGATTCATTGTGCAAACCCGTTGATACATCCATCCTAACTCCTTCATAAATGTCATTTCTTTTCTTTTCTAAGGAATGATCATATCAGCCTCAACTACACAGGCCTTGTCTAATTTTTATATAGACACATTTTTTAAGGCCATATTTCAATGGTGGTTATTCGCGCAAAGTAATTTTGTCTTTCGTAGCCCGATTCCATTGATAAACAAACTATGACGGATAAATATTTTTCTATTATTTTTCAACTCTGAGAAATAGTTATTACATGCACAAATCCCCTATAGTCACAAACACGTAGATGACAAAATTGATGGGAGAACATCTCACTTAGCTCAAATATACATGTGGAGTTAAAGTTCAAAAAATCTCGTTCATGTGTGCGAGAAGGCATATAAAAAGTGAATCCATTACGTAAGACAAACTCAAACTACTCCATGCAAGCATGATAAAGAACACTTTAATGTTTAAAATCTTAACCAAAAGTTCGAGCCACCTGGAAGCGGGGATGAAATAGGATTCGAACACAAGGATATGCCACATAAAATGTGTAAAACTAAAATACACACAAAAAATAAAAGATTTTTGAGTTTTTCAAATTTTTACACAAACAAAAAGGAACTCAAAATACAAAAAAAAAATCATTTTTGTATTTTTAAAATAAGACACAATAAATAAAAATAAAATGCAAAAGATACGCAAGTCATAATTCTAGCATGTGATATATGATGAAGCAAAAACTAGAAAATGACAAACAAACATATATCTAGAAAAAACTATATCATGAAGCACAAAAGCTAGTGTATATAAACATGCAACCAATTACTTATAAGATATAGCAAGTAAGAGTCATGTGCTCGAATGTGGGAACCATAAAAAATATATAATATCAAAAATGTTAAATTTTCTATATTATAAAAAAAATCCAAAAAATATTTCAGGATCATGCCATAAATTAGCGTAACCCTCTCTGACACCACTTGATAGTCTCAAATATGCTCCGATACCAATCTAAGAATGTTATTTCTCTAAACTATATGATGGTTCACAAAGGAATTCCAAATTTTAAACTTCTTTAAAAAATAATCAAATTTTAATTTTTCAAAATTAAAATAAGATTAAACTAAACATATATTTGAAATTCAATTAAACAAAAATTTATTTCAATTCAAGTTCTAAATATGGTCAAACAAAACAAACATGAATTTTTTCAAGTTAATTAAGTCCAGCTTGAATTAAATTAAACTAAGCTTTACCCAAACTTAAATTAACACCTAATTTAACTAAGTTGTGTTTAAATCAATTTTTATCTTGATTAAACCTAAGCATGAATCTATGTGAATTTTGCAAGATAAAAATAAACATAAACACACTATGCTGTGATGTACGAGGAAAACCCACAACGGGAAAAATATCGGAAGGCCAGGCCTACAAATCCACTAAGTATGGTATTTTTACAAACACTACGACAATAGACTTACTTCCTCAACTCGACTCCTTTCAAGCCTTGACGCTCCTTCACTCTTTAACCTCCGCCTAGTAGATAAATCTGGAGTTCACTGAAGTCTTGGGGTCCACTAATGAGGCACAACTATCGTCAACCCACACAGGGGGCCCTTCACCGTATGTGTACGCCACAACACAAACAATCACCTTTTGGGGGAAGAGAAGAAACCCGAACTTTCTCCTTTAGGGGATGAGAATTAAGCCGGTGCCAAAAGATCTCCAAGCAAAGATATATATATTGGAACTTAGATTAAACTAAAATATTGGGTGTAAAACACTTGGTTTTGTTCTAAAGATTAAAGATTTTTAATAAACACCAAGGAGACTTTTTGGAAGAAGTTTTTTGGGCTCTCAAAGACCCTTAGAAAGTCTGAAAAAGTCTATAGAAAAAGTTCTTCCGGCGTTTATTTAATTAGGAAAAAAAGTGGGTAAGGGGGGAAAATGTCAAAAAATCGCCCAGGTAGTTCGAACTACTTTTCTGGTCGTTTGAACGAGACTATTCGAGCGAGAAAATCGAACGAGAAAATTGAACGAGATTAAAAACAAAAATTTAGAGTTAAAATCATTAGATATGTCGTTCGAGAAAAAAATCTAACGAGAATTCAGAAAAAAAACCTCGTTAGAATGTCGTTCGAAAGAGAAAATTTTTGTTCGAACGACATTTCAGAAAAATCAAAAATACTTTTTAAGCCCAAAAACTTTTATGAAAAGTTCTAAACTGATTTTCGAAGAGAGAAAGGAACACCTATAAAAAATATCCAAGTCAATATATATATATATATATATATATATATTAAATGCATACCTTTAGAGACCTTGGAATTCAAATGTTGATGACGTGAAACTTGGCACGAAAACTAGTAAGGATATAATCTTCAATTTCTGGCTGCTACTTCTTCAACTCAAACTTCAAACGTCATAGGCCTGGAAAGATACCACAAACATCTATCGTGTGACTCAAATTGGTTTGTTCAAAATTAAGACAAAAGTGTAAATGGATTCAATTGAAAATTTATGTCATTACAATCATCAGGCAGTAGGATATAGATTTGTACTTGCTTGAATACTTCCAACATCTTATAATCCTGTGCCTTTTTCTTTTGGGGAACCAGACATTGGGAAAACGGAGCTTTTCGGACATAGGTCTCTACAAATGGCTCGTATGGTGGGGGTTTGGAGGAAGTTGGTTCCACTGGTGGATCTTCCTTCTCCTTACATTTCTCTAATTCACTCTCAGTAGGTGGTGAAATGTTCTTCTCCGCTTCCTTGTTAGACCTAACCGTGATGATGGCTTTCGCATTCTCTTGGATGTGTGACATGCTCGTGTCATCTTGAATAACAATTTGACCCCTAGGTATGTTACCCTTCGGATTAGGTTCAGGTGGACTTGGGAATGTTCCCTTATTCGTTTCACTCAACGAGTTCGCTAGTTGGCTCATTTGAGCCTCGAGTTTAGTAATGGCTTAAGTGTTTGCAATCATTCTTTGTTGGGTGGATTGGAGGACATTTGGAGTAGTTTACTGGAATTGAAGGGTACTTTGGGTAAGAAGGTTCATCGAGTCCTCTAAAGATTGGATCTTTTGGGATGAGGGATATGATGGTGCGGTGGAATTATTTTGGAAACCCAGGGGTGGGTTACTAGAATATTCATCTCCACTTCCTTGGTATTGACCCTTAGACCATGATAGATCATGGTGGTCTCGCCACCTCGAATTGTATGCATTGGAATATGGGTTATACTTTGCCTATTTTGATAGAAGGCATTAGCTTTCTCGGTGAGTGCCTTGTGGGTTGGAAGGGCGGGGAAATTCTCAACTAAGTGGTCACATGCATCGCAAAGTATACACATAGGGGAACCTACATGTTGAATGACCGTATGTAATCTTCAATTACCCTCTTTTATCCTCTTTGAAGCTTCTTAACATCGAGCCAATGTGGCCACTTTGGCATTTAAATCATAACTTGATTCGACTTGGTGACCGAAACCCTCATTGGATGTGGTGGGCCTAGATTCTGTGTTGGGTGCCCATCGCTGGGACTTTTTGGCTATGGTTTCTAGGAATATCCACGTATCGACCTCACTTTTCTTGTTAAAATCACCGTTACCTAGTGACTCTAGTATGGTTGGAGTATTATAATCGAACCCCTGATATAAAATTTGGACTTGGCGTCCCATCTCAGTCCCACGGTGCGTACATTGTAGTAGCAAGTCCTTGAATAGCTCCAAATATATCTATAAGGCTTATCCCTCCTTTTGGCTAAATATGTTGATGGTTTGGATGGGGAAGGATTTATGCATGAAGGTGACACTCATTAGGTTCCAAGTGGTGATGGATTCGGATTTTAACGAGTTAAACCAACTCTTAACTTTGTCTTTCAATGAGAATGGGAACAATTGAAGTTTAACAATCTCATCGTAGAGTCCTTGATACTTAATAGTTACACATATCTCCTCTAATTCACGCACTTGAATGTAGGGATCCTTTTTTTGGTACCTCGAAACACGAGCAACAATTGGATTATTCCCGAATGGAATTGGAAATTTTTTACGTTGTGCTCGGGTAGAAGTATGCATGAAGGCTGACTAGACCTAGTCGGATAAAGTTAATGTTTAAGGGAACATGGTGCTAACTCGTCTCCCAGCTAGGTGGATATAAAAATCTACATACGTAAGTATCGAGAATGATAGACTCCACAATCGAAAACGACTGATATGATCTCGAAACCAACTTCGCATACACTGAGCTAACTCGAATATTTCTTCTTTTTTTATATATTTATTTTATGTGAAGAAAATTAAAAAAATATTTGACTCAAACCACGTAATTCCTAGCTAACACAAATCAAATTAAATTATCTAGTTTAGGTGAGGGGAATTTCAATTTTAAAATCTAGTTTTCCTGAGATTGTTTTACGACAGTAGGGGTCTCTGAATTAATCTCCCTAATTAGACAGCTCCTACTCTTTGACAAGGGAGAATTTAAAAGACGACCAACTACGGTTATCGCCTCAAATCCCATTTTTTCCTCCAAGTAGGTCGTCGGTATGAAGACAAATTAAATAGCACCAATACGAGACAAGGTGAAATGGAATCGATTTGACAAGTTCGCGTTGGGGTAGCTTTTAATTCTAGCCTCGTTAAGAGGTTTCCTTTGAGCTATATGATATCCTAAGGTCAATGTCTACTAGATTTTAAATTAAATGTGATGGCTTAGGATATGCAAATGCTTGGTTATTTAGTGATTTTCGGGCCAAGAAACGGTGATGAAATCCCCACCTTATCTTTCACACGAGTTTTCCCCTTAACTCAATTTATACAACATGCTAAATTAAATGCGAAATTATACCAGGTAGGAGCACACAAAAATGTACATCCGGCGTGGACCTTTTATGGTCACTTGTTTACGCTGGGTCGATGGTTAAGTTGACATCGATCGAAGGGAAGCGTCTCCTATATTTTAGTCGCCCCCAAGAGTTCCTTGTGCTCATGGAAAGAATGCATAATTGTTTCTTCACGTTGGCGCACCGTTGCACACTATTCCGAATTTTTCTTCACTCTTTTTTTCTCCTTCTTTTCTCTCTTTTTTTGAATGCGCTTCTGAAAAAAACAACAAATGAAACTTCACCAAAAGTAAAGTGCGACACACAAAAAAATAAAGAAAAGAAAAGAAAAAAATAACACGATACATGCACAAATTGTGTATTTAACATGAAAAAAAATAAAGCACACTTGTGGAACAATTTTTTTTTAATATTGTAGAAAAAACAGAATTACAACTGGGAATAAAAAAAATCGGATTTATTTTTATTTTTTGGGGACTACTTACTGGAAAAAAATGATTTTCGAAATTTCTAGATTTTTTTTTTTTATTTTCGAGTTTTTTCAAATTTTTATGTACTTTTGTGATATACTAGTGCTAAAAGTACTATTTACTAAAGACGGCTTAAATCTGATTTTTTTACTAACAAAAAAAAAACAGAAATATTAGTTTCTAATTTTTTATTTTGTTTTGAGATTTTTTTTTATCTTTTATGAAACTTTTACTAAAAAAATGCGAAAAGTAAAAAAAAAAAACTAGTCCAAAGTCACAACTGCTTTAAAAAAATAGAACAAATCCCCAGCAACGGCGCCAAAAATTTGTTGTCAATTTTATAAAATACAGCAAGTGCACGGGCTATTATACAATAGCGAGAGTAAGTACGGGTCGAACCCACAGAGATTTATCAATTTTTGATTCAAAATAATTGTGATTTTCCAACTAGATGAAATGGGTGTAGAGAAGATATGTAATATTAAACTAAGCAAACACAAATAAAAGTGTGACTACAAGAGATATAATCAAGTGAGTGTGAAAACTAGGACATTGGATTCATTTATCACGTTTAACTAATATTATGCAATAATTTAAAGTCATCATTCCCGATTTTATAACTCAAATTAAACCGACTCTCGTCGTATTTAATTTGTAAAACAACACGATTAAGTTCCCTATAAAATTTAATGTTTGTAAATATTGACAGCTAAAATCCTTTTTCCTTTAAAAAGTTCACTTTTAAATTTTAAAATTTAGTCTTTAAGCATGGACTATCAATTAATTTGATAAAAGTATAACCCATAAAAAAATACTCATTCATAAAATAAAAATAATATGATATTTCCAAACAAAATCGAACGTTTAAAACACACTCACGTGTCGTTTTAAATGAATACTAAAATTTTAAAACATTTTGAGCATATCGAGAAATAAAGAGGAATTTAAACTACACACGATATTAATCAAACATAATAAACTTCACCTAGTCCTAGTAAAGAAATTACGCTATCTTCATTGAAGACAAAATATAAATGGAGGAATGAATACTAATTCTCATTAATAAAACAAACTTACAAAATTCATCAAGTCTAACAATTGATCTTGACAAAACTTATCCCACAAAAGAATAATTATTGGCCTTAAAATATAAATAAAGCTCTCAAAATAAAGGAAGCAAAAACTATCTCTCAAAGATCTCTCCAAAAAAATTCTCCACTAAAATAATGAGCCTGGGGTCTTATTTATAGGCTTAGGGGTGAGGTATTTGAAACAAAAGAGGAGCTTTCGTTATATGTGGGTTAGATATCGATGGTAATCTAATGGGATAGTCTTGAATCTCACGAAAGATATCACCTCAAATCCCTTGATTTTCAAATAAAAAAAACTGATCGGATGAAGCTGGCTGTCGAACTTCTTCTTAGGTCACGTTTAGCTGGTCATTTAAGGCCTTATCCATATTTGATTTTTGTCTAAAACATATAAGGGGTACTGGGATTTGAACCCAGGACCAAAATATTCCCTTTCCAAGTGTCCCACCATTAGGCTAGTGCTCCTCTTTATTAATATAACTTCTTTAGAGATATATAACCCAATCTTCTTTCTAGGAATTCCATTCTTCTACCTTGGTCCCTTAACTTTGTACTTCTTTAAATTATTCCCACAATCTTCGTATCTTCACCAAATCACCTCGGATCTTTACCAAACTTCATAGGTACCTGTAAAAATATAAAATGACCTATATTAATTCAAATTTAGACCGTCAAATAATATAAAATTACAAATTTAGCCTTAATTACATTTTAGACCACGAAATTCATAACTTTTTCGTTTTAACTCCGAATTCAACAAAACTTCAGGGAGAACTTTATCTTGTTTAGATAAATATTTAAAAATTATTTTTAGGCCCATAAATTTTCTAAAATTATAGTTTTATCCCCCGAGTTACTAAAATTGCATTTTTAACTCGATTTTTATTCAAACTGGCATTTTTCTTTTATTTTACGAAAAAGACTCTAAAAGCTCATTATTTATGATTAAATGGGACTAACAAGGCCTAAATTTGGGCATAATTCATACAAAATAATGCACACATCATTGAACGTTGTAGGTCAGAAAAAGAGTGAACTTGAAGCCCATGAGGTCCAACTCGAAAGAGATCTCGAACGTGCTCGGGAGGTCAAGGTCACTAGAGAGGACACATCAAAGAAGGTTGGAAATATTCTCCTCGGTCCCACTTTTGGTAATGTTGAGAGATTAGGAATAGATTATGATGGTGCATCTACTTCCCAACTTGCACCCGAGTCGGTTCTCGAGTTTGTGATAGATCCCTGTGGCTCTCAACTTAAACCACCTAGGCGTCCGGTTCCCTATATGACAGTACATCCTAGTCATTTTGAGAGAGGTGTTCCTAGGTCCGTTTATGTTTGCTCCCATTACAAGAGGAGAAGACACCTTAGAGAATTTTGTTTTAAGTTGGGTAGTGTGCTACATAGATTTTTTCCTCATTTTGCTACTACACGTATTCCCACACACATGATACTTTGCATGATCACGCTCACCACATGAGAGAGTTTGCATATATTCGAGATTAAGTTAAGTTTTTGTTCAAAACTTCACACTATTTGATTGATTTTTTTCATAGGATGTCACCACCTTTGGAAAACACCTCCGGACCTAATGACTGAGGTTTAGACTTGTTTGCTATCATAGGATGATTTTCACAATGATATTTTATGCATATTTGCTAGTGTGTACCACCTTGTATTTATTTTCCATTTTTGATATATTTTTCAAAAAACCAAAAAGATTTTTTTTTGAAAAGTATTTAGAAAAATACAAAAGCATTTTCTATTTTTTTGAGAAAAATTGAAAAGCCAAAAAGATGTTATTTTGATAAAAATTTTGGAAAAGGAGAAAAAGATTTTTGTATTTATTTTTACACCGTTTATGAATGGACATTTAGGATGACCAAGTCATAACATCATTTCATATCCATGTGACTATTTGATAGTGTTTTGATACGCATCATCATTTCATTTTGTGCTTTATAATGTGAGGATTCATTGAGATGTGATTAGTTGTTACTTCCAACATGTTTGACTTATTATTTCCTTTATTGCACACATGCACATATTTGCTTGATTAATGTACTGGTCAATCATATGTTGGTCGAAGTATTTTCATCTCAATTATATCTTTAAAACGAACCAAATGTGATAAAACTTGACAATGAAAGTAGTGCATGTATGAACCGTTGCCCGTGAGGAATTTATTTAATATTAAAAAATGATAAGTGTACACGAGAATGGGCCACGAGAGAATAATAATCTCATCGTAAAATTCATCGTTTGAAAAGATCTCGAGAAAAAATAAAGGTAGTAAAAACAGAAGAATTCCAAAAAGGGGACAAATAGTTTAGAACTCCAAAAATTAAAGGAATATCATATATGAGGGAGTTTGGATGAAAATAAAACAACGGGTTTGCACGTCCTGGCAAAGTCTTGAAAATGCATTACATAGTTTTAGACATTATTTATGTGGAAATCATTTTGGACATTGATGTGTGATTAGATTGAGTCGATGTCATTTAAATTCAACACTTTTACACCCAAGCATATTTTGAGGTCATTCGTTATGAGTATCCATATTCATCGTGCACATACGTTATGTTTGATTGAATTAATTTTTCTATCAAATTTGTTCACAGCCATTCATTCCGTATCCACGATTTGTTTATCTTAGTGTAAATCCATGCTGTGCGTTGTGGTAAATTATTTTTTCTTGAAATAATTTCAAAAATAAAAAATAGTTTGTGAAAGCCTTTTAAGTATATCCTTGCATGAGCGTATTTGATATATATTTGATATGCTTGTCGTGACACTCTGTATTTGTTTTGTTTATTCTTTTCCCTCTATTTCGGACAAATAAAAGGGGGAGAACGAATTATAAATTATGGTGGAGATTTAATATTTTTTTAAAATAAAAATACTTTTGTAGAAATATTGGAGAGAAAATCCCTCTCTCATGGCTTACAAACTGTAAGGACATATTTTCATAGGTCCGTTATCAATTTATTATGTCATATACTCCTACACCGTCGAAGAGCATTCAAGAGACATCTATATCAAAGATGGATCCGAATTACTCAAGTTCTTCATTATTCAAGACTCTGCGAAGTGTATTTTGGTAAGATTATGTTTTTAATCCCATAACTTTTCACTTAGAGCTTGTGGGATATTTTTAGAAAATATTTTCTAAGTGTTGGAGCGGAATTTTTCATCCAAATTTAAGAATGAGTATTTTTTCTAACTGTTGAAGTGGAGATTAAAATATACTTTTTTTTTAAAATTGTCATTCAAACGACATCTGTACATCGTTCAAACGAAAAGCAGTGTCTCGTGATGTCGTTCAAACGACATCGCTGTCTCGTTCGCACGACATGTAATCTCATTCGAATGAGCTCGAATTTTGAGGTGGTGCAATTTTTGTATAAATACTCATTAAATGGTTCCATTTTTCTTAAGAAGTCACAGCGTTTTGACGAACAGAAAAACTGCGGAAGAAGAATTCTTTTAGGCTTTTTCTTTTAGGGTTTAATCCCTTTTTGGTTTTCAATTCACAAAACTCCCATATGATTTAGGGAATTGTTTTCGTTTTCAAGAACACTTTTCTTTTGTTCATCTTTCGTGGAGTGCGTCTCTACACCGTATGGTTACGTGTCATTGAGGATATTGCTGCATGAAGATTCTTTGCTGAAGATTGGGCTGCGAGTTCTTGGAGGGTGCTGCGTGTATTCTCTTGCTGAGTTCAAGACTGCATGGCTTTGTGGGTTGACCGCGTGTTGATCCATTACAGATTTTTCTATGTAATTGTAAGTTGCGATTTATAAATTCATAGTGAAATAAAGGGTCTATTCGAAACTAGTTTTTTCCTGAAATCTGTGTCTCAGCATATTTATTGTGTCGCATGCTTTGTATTTATTTATGGGTTGACACACACACACGTTAGATGCATGTTTAGGGTCTAGATTAAATAAGGTTTGATTGAAAACTTGCGAGTTAGTTTTAATCGGTATCACATGTTTTACAAATTGGTATCAAAGAGGGTTGCGCTAATTTACTGCGTATTCCTTTTTTCATAAAATTGTGTGATATTGATTTTTTTTAAAACAATTTTGTGAAAAATTGCAATCTTTCCTATAGAGCACTTATATAATCAGATGCCTATTTTTGACGGGTCTAATTATGCCTATTGGGAAGCTCGCATGAAATCTAGTTTTAAAGCCATTGACGAGCGTGTTTGGTACCTTTGTGAAAATGGGTGGACTCCTCCCACGGTCACCATTGATAATATTACCTCTTTAAAACCCGTGTCAGCCTGGACTGAAGATGATCATAAAATGTCTTAATTTAATTCACATGGTTTGAGTGCTATTTCTGGATCTATCACTCCTGGTGAGTTTTGCCGAATTATGACGTGCACCACGTCTAAAGAGGCATGGGTGTTTTGAAATTGACACATGAGGGTACGAACACTGTTAAAGAATCAAAATTACAAAATTTGGCCACCCAATTTGAGACTATCACCAAGTCTGAGTCTGAATGGTTTGATAATTTTTATGCACGTTTGTCGGACATTGTTAACACATCTTTTAATTTGGGTGAGGTGATTGTTAAAACGCATGTTGTTAAAAATATTTTGAGATCTCTTCCATAAAGCTTTATTCCTAAAGTCATTGTTTTGAACTCTTTGGAAAATTTGAAATCACTTAAGTTGGAAGAACTTGTAGGAGATCTTCAAACCTATAAGATTGATATGTTTCCCAAAAAAATTAAGGCTAAGGATAATGGCATTGCTTTAAAGACTCATCTTAAGAAAAAGAAAGAAAAAGTTTGTGAGTTCGATTCTGAGGAAGACTTTGATTTTAATGATATGGCCTTGTTTGCGAAAATTTTTAAGAAATTTCTCAACACGAACAAAAATAATTCTTCCAACAAAAAGAGATTTTTTGAGAAAAATAAAAAGAAAGGAAAGGCCAAAAAAAGCGGTGAAAGAGAAAAAGAGAATGACTAAGATGAGGAGTGTGAGGAAGATATTGAGAACGTGACTTGTTTTGAATGTGGAGGTAAGGGGCATAAGTCATTTGAGTGTCCTACGTGGCTTAGAAAGAAAGGAAAGAAAGTATCCATGCCTGCCACACTTAGTGATAGTGAGGGTGATGAGGGAGATGAGTCCGATAAGGTTTTAGCACATGGGATGGTTGTCGATTTTTCTAGTCGTGTGAGCACACCCACTTTGTCTCACAAGAGTGCACACGAAAGCGATGATAGTGATTTGTGTTTTTCGAGTGAGGGAGATAGAGAGAGTGAGAGTGAAGATGAAAGTGAGATCCAAAAAGCCTTTAGATATTTGTACATCGAGACCTTGAAAACAAAGAAATATAATAGAGATTTAGGTCGTCGGATTTTAGATTTGGAGAGAGATAAGGGTGTTTTACGAAAGGAGAAGTGTGATTTGACCAACACGTTGTCTAGTCTGACGACACGTGTGTCCTAACTCGAGAGTGATCTCGAATGTTCTAGGGAGTTCAAAGTCAATTTTGAGAATTCACCTAAGAAGGTTGAAAAGGTGGTTCTTAAGGGTAAAGGTGATAATTTAAGAATAAGTCATGATGGTGCTGCTACTTCCCAATTAGCACCCGAGTCGGTTCCCACTTTGGTGTTAGATTCGAGAGAGTTTCACCCTAACGCACCTAGGCGTCCCATTCCTATTAGGAGAGCGCGTCCTAGAGTTTTTGAGAGAGGTGTTCCTAAGCCTATTTATGTTTGTTCCCATTGCAAGCAGAGAGGACACATTAGAGAATTTTGTTTTAAGTTGGGTTATGTGTCACGTTTTACTTCTACATGTGTTTCTGACACACATGCACCCACACATAATACTTTACATGCTCTCAAAGACTACATGAGAGAGTTTTCACATTTAGGTGAGCAAGTTAAGTTTTTGGTCAAAACATCACAAGATTTGATGGAGGTTTTTCAGAAGTTGGCACCACCTTTGGAAAACCCCTCCGCACCTAATGATTGAGGTTTGACTGCTTTACTAGCATAGGATGATTTTCATGATGTCATTATTGCCTATTGCTAGTATGTATCATTTTTGAATAGATTTTTGCCTTTATAATTTTTTTGAAAAATCCAAAAAGATTTTTGTATTTTGTTTGCGTTGTTTATGGATGAACACTTTGGATGCCCAATCACAACATCATTGCATTTTTTCATGTGACTATTTGATAGTGTTTTGAGACAATAGGTCAATTTATCCATGTGCTTTATAATGGTTGGAGTCATTGAGATGTAATTAAGTGTTACTTCCTACATGTTTGACTCATGTTTTCCTTTATTACACACATGCACGGATTTGTTTGATTATTGTTCTTGTCTTATCACATGTTGGTTGGGTGTTTTCACTTCAATCCTGTCCTTAAAACGAACCAAGTGCGATAAAACTTGATAAAAAGGTGTGCATGTAAGATACATTTGTGAGTTTGTGTGCTTTGTTTAAAAATGGTGAAGGTCTACGAAAGATTATTTTTTATCCTTTGCGATCAATCCACTATTTAAATTGGACCTAAAAAATTGAAGAATTTTATTATCCGGGGTCCAAAGAGGTTTAAAAGAGCCCGAAAAAAATTATAGGCAATAAAATGAAATTCATGCCAATTATGGGCCATTTAGGTTTTTGCACCAATTCTCCGAAGTTTGAGAATTTAGATCACCTCTATTCAAAATATAAATCTGAGGGTGTTTGGTTGGAGAATTTAAACGGGTTTGCATGTCCTTGAAAATCTTGAAAAAGCGCTAAATAGTTTTGGGCTTTATTGGTGTGGAAATAACTTTGACTTTGATTTGTTGATTTGTATAAGACGATGTCATCTAAGTTCAACAATTTTTACACCTAAGGATACTTTTGATGCTCATTCGTTAGGAGTATACATATGCATCGTGCACATATGATTGATTGAGTTGAATTTCCTATCGAATGTGTTCACACCCCATACATTCCGTTTCCACGACTTGGTTGTGTGAGTTTAATTCCATGGTGAGATTTTTAGTATCTTACTTTTGTATGAAAAATTGAAAAATCAAAAAATAGTTTGTGGATGTTTTGGGGACATACCTTTGCATGCACGTAGCTTGATCCTTATTTTCTATGCATTTTATCGTGACACTCCATGTTTTGATTGTTTCTTCTTATTTGTCTATTTGCTAACATCATAAAAAGGGTGAGAAAGAATTATCATGTTATGGGGGGGGGGGGGGGTGCATTAAGGGGGAGATTTGATTTCCTAATGCTTTATTCTTATATCATTTCAATCTTTATGCGTCACGAATGTATTTTTCTTTATCTCATGAGTGTAGGTACAAAAACTGAAGATTATGATGTTTCACACCCTGATGAGAAAAGATTTGAGATTTGATGAAGATTTTTGAAGAACATTTTGAGATCTTGCAAATTTATTCATGGGAGGGTAGATTTGTATAGGTATTTTGGTATTAGATAATTTGGATATTTTTATGTATGTACCGGCATAGACATAGGGGGAGATTTGTAAGGACATATTTTCATAGGTTCGTTATCAATTTATTACGTCATATACCGCTACACCGTCGAAGAGCATTCAAGAGATATCTACATCAATGACGGATATGAATTACTCAAGTTCTTCATCATTCAAGACTCCGTGAAGTTTACTTTGGTAAGGTTATGTTTTTAATACCTTGACTTTTCACTTAGATCTTGTGGGATATTTTTAGAAAATATTTTATAAGTGTTGGAGAGGAATTTTTCCTCAAAATTTAAGAATGATTATTTTTTCTAAGTGTTGAAGACATCTGTACGTCGTTCAAATGACAAGCACTGTCGCGCGATGTCGTTCAAAGGACATCGTTGTCTCGTTCGCACGACATGTAATCTCATTCGAACAAGATCCAATTTCGAGGCGGTGCAGTTTTTGTATAAATACTCATTAAATGGTTTCGTTTTTCTTCAGAAGTCACAGCATTTTGACGAATAGAAAAATTGCTCAAGCATAATTCTTTTAGGCTTCTTCTTTTAGGGTTTAATCCATTTTTGGTTTTCAATTCACAAAACTCCCATATGCTTTAGTGAATTGTTTTTGTTTTCAAGAACACTTTAGTTTTGTTCAACTTTCGTGGAGTGCGTCTCTACATCGTATGGCTGCGTGTCATTGAGAATCTTGCTACGTGAAGATTCTTTACTAAAGATTGGGTTGGGGGTCCTTGGAGGGTGCTGCGTGTATTCTCTTGCTAAGTTCAAGACTGCGTGTCTTTGTGGGTTGGCTGCATGTTGATCCATTGCAGATTTCTCTATGTAATTGTAAGTTGCGATTTATAAACTCATAGTGAAATAAAGCTTTTACCCGAAAGGTTTTTTTTCCTGAAATCGGTGTCTCATCATATTTATTGTGTCGCTTGCTTTGTATTTTTTTTATGGTTTGACACACACACTTTAGATGAATGTTTAGGGGCTGAATTAAATAAGGTTTGATTGGAAACTTGCGAGTTAGTTTTAATCAGTATCACACATTTTACACAAACAATAAAGACCTTGACCACAAAAATATGAAAGAGAAATTACATAGGACTTTTGTGAATCAACTATAATAGATGCTCTAAAAGCTCTAGGAAGATCACTAAATTTAAAAAAATTTAAGAGCATTATTGAGAGGAACCATGTTTGGCAATAAGGATAGAAAATCAATTTTCTTCTGAGGAAGAAAACTTGATGAGACAGTGATTATCCTGAAGAAAATCCTTGATTTCTTGTATATCTACTTTTATAGTCCACAAACATATTGATGAAGATGAGGAGATACTGTCAAAGATAATTTTTAAATCAATTTCAATTTATATATTAGAAATATGTTTCTCCTTATAGAGAATGATGCCAGCCATAATAGCTTGAACATGAGATTCAAGAGAGGAACCTCTAGGGAAGATCATTGAAGAAGCACAAATGAATTGACCTACATCATTTCTTACAATAACACCTTTTCCCATATTAACCTCTGGCTTACCAGCATGGTTGAGTTTGAGTCTACCACTAGGTGGACATTCCCAAGGCATAACATATTTGAAAGACGATATCAATTGCTTGAAATTAAGAGAAAAATCATTTATAGCCTCACTACTTAAGTCAGATGTTCCACATTTGAAGACGGTATTTTGATTTATATCTGCAATTCTTGACATCACCCTTGAAATAACCAAGTTAGGTCTCATTCTTTTACCTTCAAAAATAACTTTCTTTCTTGCAAGCCAAATTTCCCAGATGATGCTAACTGGAATAATCTTATGTAGCCATTGAGAAACTTTTGAAGTACCTGATTGTAACCACCATTGTATTATTTAACCATGAATAGAGGAAGGTCTTTGAGAAACTCCCATTAAGCAGAAAAAATGATTCTAAACTTTAAGAGCTATAGGACCTGAGATAAACATGTGGTTCAAAAATTCATAATTCTTAAATAACACTGACATCTCGAAGCTAATTTAACTTCAACTTTTTGAATTAGAGCTTCAACAGGAACACATTTTGATATGGTTTTCCACACAAATGTAGACATATTAGGACATATTTGAGGATCCCAAATAAAATTGAAAACCAATAAGGATAATTTAGAGCTTCGAATTATCTCATAAGTAGAAGAAAATGAGAAAATTCCACTAGAAGAGGGCTGCCACTTAAGAAAATTATCTATTCAGATAGAATTAGCCTTCATAGTATCCCAAACATATTTGATTCCTCTAAACGCCATATATCCACTTCCACCGGAGACATTAGGATATTTAGCATTCATAAACTTAGCCCATGGGCTAGTATTCTTCTTCATATTCCAGGCCAACTTGATATTGGTAGCTTCCCTAATATATGACGGATTTTTGATGTCTAAACAACCTTTTTTTTAAGAAAACAAATAGATTCCCAATTGATCCAATTATATCTTTTTCCCATATTACTTGTTCAAACCCAAAAATAAGGACCTAATCAATTGATTAATTGATTTAATCACCAATTTAGGACGTTGTAAAGGAGATAGAGAGAAAATAGGTATAGAGTTTAACACAGACTGGATTAAAGTGACTCTACTAGCTAAAGAAAGAAATTTTTTCTTCCAACTATGGATTTAAAGGCAATAGACAATATAAGAGGCTCAAAATAAATTACTTTCATTCTACCCTTGAAAAGAGGGCAGCCTAGATAAGTCATTGACCCATTAGAAGCTTTGAAACATGTGATTAGATCAATAATGGATCTGGCAGGCACAAAGGCTTTAGAGCTCAAATAGAAACAACATTTCTCTTTGTTAATGAGTTGACATAACAATCAATAAACTTCATGATATTTTGAAGACTTTTCTTTGATCCTCTAGAGAAGATGATTACATCATCTAGTCTAAAAGACTTGATTTCAACATTAGGAAATTTTATATTTGACTTGACTGGATTTGATTTGATTTGATTTGATTTATGTCTA
The DNA here is from genome assembly GCA_949130495.1 of Sambucus nigra. Taxonomy (NCBI): domain Eukaryota; kingdom Viridiplantae; phylum Streptophyta; class Magnoliopsida; order Dipsacales; family Adoxaceae; genus Sambucus; species Sambucus nigra. The sequence continues at coordinate 58,452,985 of OX422214.1, forward strand.
TTTCATTTTAAACTCGATATGTCCTGAAGGTATTTGTTTTGTTTATTGTGTGTAAGTCTTTGATGATCATTTGGAAAGCACACAAAAAGAGAGCAAGGAAAGCAGAGAGATTTGAAGATTTCAGAGTTTAATATTTTTAAGATGTTTTGAAGACTTGTATTTTTAGTATCTTTACACTTTTGGGTTCATGGGAGGGTATTAGATTTGTACTGAACATTTTATTGATAATTCAAATGTTTTTATTTTTTACCGACATAGACATAGGGAGAGATTTGTAAGGACATAATTTCCATAGTCTTGTGTTTACAATGAGTATGTCGTATACCGGTACAACTGTCGATGGAAGTTCACGATCATTAAGGGTGAGAGAGATAGTCTTCATGCCTTGATCGAGACTTTGAAGAAAGAGATTCTAGTGTTTGAGGAGTCTAGGCATTTACTTGAGTCTAGGATTAGTGATCTCGAGGAGAGATTGACAGATTCGAGTAAGGTGAAATTTGATCTGGACGCTAGATTGAAAAAGATGGATAGAATTTTAGGCATTGTCCAAGTCAAGGATGATAGGTGTGGTATAGGCTTCAATGATCATGTTGTTCCCATTCCCAAAGCCAATACCAATTGTGAGAGAGAACCAACTAGGAACATTAGGAGAGGTCCACATAAAGGCAATCATTCCCAACGCCATTTCACTTGCACTTTTTGCGGTATGAAAGGTCACCTTAGATGTTATTCCTATGATCTTAAAAATGCTCGTTGGAAGTTTAGGAATAAAGTCATTTCGGCTCCCAAAACCCCCATGCGTCGGTACACACCTACTTGGGTTAGGAAATTTAACTTAAAAGCTTTAGGAATTAAACTTCATGATTCTCGTTTGGTTCCACTTTAATACCCCGTATTTTTATGACTTTTAAAATCTGATTAATTGGTTTTAATTATGATATAATTGGAAATTAATATGGATTTAAATATTACTCGACAATAAAGTAATATGTGATTTATGTAGTAATATAAGTGATTATGACTTTGTAAATTGTCGCGAATTATGTGTATAACAATTTCGGTAATTAAGTTAGGATGCGCATTTCAGTCGTGGTGAGATTAAAATTTAATGAAATAAAAGTGAATTATTATTATGTCATCCGTATGGTCATTTTGACTGAGCCAAAGTGTCCGGAAGGATTTTAATAGTCGAAAAAGTCTACTTGGGTATCTGATTTGGGTTTTTGAGCACTTTGGAATTGAAAGGACACCCCAGAGGGGTAATTTGGTCATTTTATTTGGGAGTTTATTAGTAAACATGAAAATTGGGTTTAACTATATTACTAAGGAGATTAGAGAACTTAGGTCATTTACCTAAAGCAAAGGAAAGGTCTTTGATGGAGTGAGGGGTTTTCCAAGAAGATGAAGAGGTTTTTGGAGAAAACCAAGGGACAATCACCTTTCACCGCCTAGAGCCACCACCACCAGTGCCGAATGTTGGCCAAAAAAAGGGAGGACCACAAGTAGAGTATCATCCTTAATGATTCAGACCTACAATCATAAGGCAAGTGATTAATTATTGCAAGTCTAGCATGTATAATGTCCATATTAGAATAGAATGAAAATTGTGGACTGTCTTACAAATCAAAAGATTAATTTTGATGATTTAAGTTTGATCCCTGTGATGATAACCATGATTAGATAAAATCCTTTTTGATTAGACAATCATCTTTACGAAATTTGAGTTTTAATTGATGAAGAATTCTGAGATTTAAATGTGTTCTTGAGGAAAAATTATCTATTGCAGAATTTCTGAATTTTAAATGAAAGTAGCATGATTAATTGAAACCCTTGATGATTTATATGATTTAGATGTTAGAAATAATATATATATATATATATATATATATATATATATATATATATATATATATATATATATATATCATTTGGGAGGAATAATGAGGAATTTGGGATCTTTTAGTATTGATTTTGATGATTAAAAAGTATGAAGAAAATCTTTTAGTAGTAAATTTATGCAGAAAATTTGGGCAAAGAACTGATTAGTCGATCGATTGACTAAAACTGTGGATCGATCGATCGACCATAAACAGTCGATCGATCAACTCCCCTGTAAATGTGATGTATTTTCCTTTTTAATTGTTGCTTAAATCCCAATCTTTGAGGAATCTTCGATGATGCTTATAGGAACCTAATGGGACTTAAGGAAGGGAAGTAGGATATATTTAACACTCGAAAAATATTATTTTGGGATTTTGAATGGGGGGAATTGAGCGAGTAATTAATTAATCAAGTTATTTTGGAGAATTATAAAATTTTGAGTTCGAATCGAATGGATAGATGGCTTAAGGTTAGGACCAGTAGTAAGAGGATTATAAATTACCGGCATAACCTTAGGTATATTTGGGATTAACCTTAAGAGATGAAATTAAGGGTTAAGATTGAATTAGGTGTTATCGAGAAATAAACCTAATTGAATAAATTATCTATTCATAGAGACTCGGGAGTAGTAATGACATGGATTAGTATGGCGTGATGTTTACCTATTGAATTAATTCGAGGATTAATTGATAACCATCATGTAGTATGAAAAGCTCAAAAAAATATATATTAGGGATTAAAGTCATAATCTATAAGTATGTAGGATGTTCAAGAGAAATATACTATGTATGGGATTTATTAAAGGGGTTGTGCATATGCCCTATAGTTATATATAGGTGAGATGAATATCTATTATTATTATTATATATACGGGTGAGATGAATACCTATTGTTATCATATGGTTGTGTGAATATCTTACGGATGTTATATTTATATAGGGGGAATGTATATTTTATATTACTATTTATTGTGTGTATGACATACCTACCTTACTTACTATCATGGGAGGTTGTAGGAAGAGGGCAATCCTGTCTTGTGTGCCTTCGGGGGGACTTAGAGTTGGTACCTCAAGAACGTAGGACTGTGAAGGCATATTTGCGAGTTGATAAGTCAATTGACTATGGTAACATAGGTATGTGCGTGACCCATAGGTATGTTAACTATGTTTACATCCAATATGTGTGATTTGTATTAATACGGTTTGTGAGTGATTCGGAACTTGTAAATTCTTACGTGCGTGATGTATGGGGATTTGATAACAGAGTATGTGTGCATTGCAGGTTCCAGGCTTTTGGGGTGTCGGATTAGTATATATATAATTAGTGTGATATATATATATATATATATATATATATATATATATATATTGTGTGATGTTGTAGATGAAAATGAATAATGAAATTTGAATTGTATTAGGTAAGTGAACACTTAATTACATAGTTGTAACAAGATTAGTTCATATTAAAGAGAATTGAATAGAGATGATTAATATATGTATTGTATCGGAAATACGGTAATAACATATGGGTTAGAATCATAATGACATTTAGACTAGTTAAGAGGGAACCTTAACTAGGAAGTTACTTGAGGTACATTAGGCGTGCACTCTAGATGGGGGGTGAGAATATCAAGCGAGAGTCGTGAAACTAATATGTACTTAATAAATGCTTGTTTGTACTGGTTAAGCACTTGCTATTTTAACAAATTGTTTTTACACTCGAGCTATGACCCGTTTCCTTGCATATTCTCTTCTCTATTGTATCTTTGGCATCAGGTATTCAACAACAGGGTTGCCCATCATAGATTATGGATGAATTGATGGATTATAGTTTCTATAAGAGATATAGATTTCGTTTAGACGCATCCATTCTGTTGATTCACAGATCTGTAATGTCTACTTTCATTTACGACATATCGCCCCGGATTCTAGTTATTCCATTTATATTCCAATGAATTTGTCAGTACGCATGTCAATACTATTGAGATCTGTTTTGTTTAGTGGTAATAAAATATTTTAACTGGAGAGTTTCCCAGTCTCATTTATTCTTATGATATATAATTCAGTTGTGATGTGTTAGTGCTTCATTGTTATTCTGTTGTGTGGAATGGTTTTATTAAAAGTTGAAAAGTTTTGGGCATATATCTTAATTAACTATTAGGTGATTAAATTTTCTTTTTTTGATAGTGATGATGTGAATGAACCAACTGGATATTTTGATTTAATTTAATGAAGGACTAATGACCAGGTATTTCATTAGGTGTGGTGTTACATGCACTTACTTCTTCCCATGCTAGATATAATGGACGATTATGTTATCCATGTTTGTCATACCCTAGTCTTTGCTTAATGATATATACTTTGCTAGTGTTATGACATGTGTATCTTTTTCTATTATATTTTTAATTTATTTGAGTCTTATTGAAAAAATATAAAAATATTTTTGGTTTATATATTTTTAAAAATACAAAAAAAAAATATTTTTGGGTCAAAAATATTTTTTTTGAAAAACACAAAAAGATTTCCAGTTTATTTTTGTGTCCTGAGTTTACATGTTTGATGTGGAATAGTTGTGTGCCTGGACCGCCATCATTTCATCATCCATGTGGCTAGGACATTTGTTCATAATTATTAATGCTAAGAATGATCTTAACCATTACCTAATAGGGTTGTTTCGAAGTTGATTTGCATTTTGATCCGACTTTATATATTCCATCTTTACTCACATGCACGAGCTTACATTTATGTTTGACTTTCCATGCATATTTGAGTTTGGTGAGACGTTCTCCTCTCAATTTTGTCATTTATGTGCAATTAAACTAAGGAGGAGGTGTGCATCTAAGAACCGTTACCCGTGAGAGGAGAACGTCATTTATGTTTGACTTTCCATGGTAATGTAGTATCGATGTGTTGAAATTATGATTCATTTGTTATAGTTCACTCCCATTAATTACATAATCATGTTTAGGAACATCGATACAACATTACCATGAAACTCATATATGTTGTTTTGAGTCTGTTTTGCTACTGTTTCGTATTTCCAGTTGTTGTTTTCAGAAAATTTTATCACGGGGCAAAAGTTAAACATTTTTTGAAGATGGAATACAAGTTTTGTGAAGTCATTAGAATGACTTCACAATATCACTCAAACAACATACCCATGTCATTTAAAGAGTGGATCTCGCGACATTAATAATGAGATGTTCAAAGTGTCATATATGGTCACGAGATACATCATTTTTAGGTTGTTAGATGTTTTGCTTCGCGCGACACCTTACTATTTTGGGTTGTTTCTTCCATAGATCGAACGAGATACCTATGTCCACTACACCAAATCTACCCATTTGTCAAGGTCATTGACCTTGACAAATTCACCTTGTCAAGGTCAATGACCGTGACATTTCGAGGCGAGACAACTTTTTTTGTCACGGTCGTGTCACGGTCATTGACCTTGACACAAAACTCGCGTTTTGTGTCACGGTCGTGTCGCGGTCAATGACCGTGACACGTTTGTCACGGTTTATAACCGTGACAAAGCCGTGACCCTTTTTAAAAAAATTGTCACGGTCATTGACCGTGACAAGTCCGTGACAAGATTTGTCAAGGACTTGTCACGGTCAATGACCGTGACAATTCTGGGCAGAATTTAAAAAAAATCTGCTGGGCAGTATGGCCACCGCCACTGCCCAGCAGTATATTTGTACCTGTTATAACAACGTTGTACCTGTTCCAAACATCATATATCCAACACAAACTAAAGATAATGCAAATATATATTCATGACAGTATAATCCAAATTTTCAAAGTAAAAATAATATACATGACGATATAATCCAAATATAATTAAAATGGACAAACTTAAAAATAATGTTACTACATGTCTTGGGTAAATGTGAGGAGGTGAGTAGGCCACACGACATACGAATTGACGCACCCACTAATATATGTCGTGCCGCATTGTTCGCGCAACCACAGTAGGGAGTTCTCCTTCCCGGGTATGACATGCGTGACGAGCACCCTGGACTCCATCCCTTGAAGCACACGTCCATGGACTATTCCACCCTCGATGATATCCGGGTCCCTCAACCCCCGCCCTAACCGCTGGCCATCAAATATGTCCAATATGAACACGCTCGGCCAACCAATCGTCGATAATGGTCTGTTGGAGGGCGCCAAATAGGGAAGCGGATCGTCGAAATACGAACGTGTCGGTGATGAAGCAGCGAGGTCCACATCCTCGTCATCCCACACCTCCTCGTCCTCCCGCACCTCCTCCTCCACCGCCTTCTCCTTCCCTTTCCCTTTACCTTTCTCTTTACGGTCTCCACCCAACGTACGCTTCATGAATGCACCGTTCGAGCCAACCCGGTGTCGCTCGTCTCCAATCCGATGATCCTAGATTTGGCCACCCGCGAGCTCACTCCCCTTGTCCTCCCCTTGCGATCAGAGCCAAGCACTTGGCTGAGTGCGTCTGTGGACAAAGATGCCTTGTCGGCATCAGACTGCGACTCATGCACTTCCTTAAGCTTTGCCTGAAACGACAAAAAGCACATGATTAGTAAAATAAGTAAACTAAAAAATTATAACGTAATTAACAATAATTAAACTGTCGGATTACTTACAATCGTGGCCGCGACGCTCGGGGACACCTCCTTGTCCTTCCCCTTCTTCGTCCGAAGAGCCACATAAGTATCGAGCCTATGTGGCTTACCCCCTGGCCCACTCCCTACCCCCCGAAATAAAATAAAGTAAAGTAAAATTAGTATCGGCCCCGCAAAGTAAAATAATATCCAATAAGATATTTTTGTAGTTATAGATAAATTAAATATTACCTTCATCCTATGCTCCACCTCAGCGTAAGAGGTCCGGCCGGAGTAGTGCACGTCCGTCTTTTTAGCCCGATTTTCCCTCCCCGATTGGCGAGATGCCAATTGTCGATCCTCGATCTCATTGTCAATGAACTTTTGCCATTATGCCAATGAGATCGGCTCCTTGGGCGGGACGGATCCGCGCCATTGTAAAATGGTCTCTCGTGTTTTTCCAAAGTACCGTGTCCGCATATTTTTTTTCCACGTCTTGTGTTGCTCCCTCAACTGCTCCAAGACGGAATCGCGTAGCTTTGGATCCAAGTTGAATTGTTCCTGTCCAACAAATACAATGTTAGTTGCGAATAAATATAAATATAAATATAAATATAAATATAAATATAAATACAAATATAAATATAAATATAAATATAAATATAAATTGAAATTGAAATTGAAATATTCATATAAATATTACCTGTAGTGCCGCCCAAACAGCTAACTTGAGCTCATACGGCACCTCCTTCCAACTCATAAACCCCGGGCCGATAACCGTCTTTAGCAGCTCGAGGGATCTCGCTAAAAGCTCCGACTTGTTTTCGACAGTAATCCCAAATTTTCCATATTTGGGGAGCCTAGGGGCGGAGGAGCCCTCGTCGCCTCCGCTACCACCGAACCCAGACGACGACATCATCATAAACAGCATCATCATCTTCGCCCTAACATCTGAAGGAGACATTTTTGCTGTAAAAAAAATGTTATTAGTACAGATAAAAAAAATGTTTCGTCTATATTATAACGTATGTGTAAGTTACGTCAATACCACCCCCGCCACACGCACACACACACACGCACACACACATATTTTGAATGAAAATATCAATTATTTATAAAATTGATGTCTACTTTTAGTGTTGTGTATATATGTTAGTCTACTTCTGCTTTTTTTTTAAACTAATCAATTAACCAAATTTCATAATAGTGAATTGATAGTATGATTTTAATATGTCCTCTTTCTTGTTTAGTGTCTCGTGAATTGATAGTATGATTTTAAAAATAGAATACAAAACTAGGTGAGATTTTAGAATTACACGTCGAAATAATACATGTTGTATAATAATAATACAAGTGCATGCTTTGCAATCAAAGGTATTTATCTTTAGGGGTTTGTAAATTTAGGATTTATTGTAATATGTATTTTGAAAATAGGACAACAAACATTTTATTTATGATTTTAGTCCCTATTTTTGAATAAAACCGCTGGTGCGGACCCATATTCATAAAACGTTAACCAATCATAACATGCCACGTGTCCCTTTAATTTGAAAATAGGGACTAAAAATGGAAACAAAATGTTTGTTGTCCTATATCCATAATCAATATTATTTTAAGTCCTAAAATTACATAATCTATTATCTTTATAAGGATAAAATTATCTTAAAATGATTGGTAGGGAATGTCTATGAGGTGGATGATAATTTATTTGATATTTTATTTTATTTCTTTTGGTTAGGTTATTAAGACTTTATTTCAATTGATATCTTAGTAATTATTATATAATATTTATTTTGAGCAATTATCTTATAGTAGGATTATTATCCTAGAAAAAATTCTATCAATTCAAATAAATTGATATCAATTCAAATACATGTCTTGGATATCAATTCCCACCCCACCCCACCCTTCCACCACCCCCTCCACCACCACCACCACACACACACACACACACCCCACCCCACCCAACCCCCTCCCCCACCACACACCACCACACACACACACACACCCCACCCCTAACCACCCCGTGCCCCACCCCTCCACCACCCCCCCCTCCACCACCACCACCACACACACACACACACACACCCCACCCCACCCCACCCCACCCCACCCCCTCCCCCACCACACACCACCACACACACACACACACCCCACCCCTAAGCACCCCCTGGCCCACCCCTCCACCACCCCCCCTCCACCACCACCACCACACACACACACACACACCCCACCCCACCCCACTCCACCCCCTCCCCCACCACACACACACACACACCCCACCCCTAACCACCCCCTGCCCCACCCCTCCACCACCCCCTCCCCCACCACACACCACCACACACACACACACACACACCCCACCCCACCCCCACCCCACCCCCTCCCCCACCACACACCACCACACACACACACACACACACACACACACCCCACCCCACCCTCCACCACCCCCTCCCCCACCCTGCCCCACCCCGCCCCACCCCCTGCCCCCCTCCACCACCCCCTCCCCCACCCTGCCCCACCCCGCCCCACCCCCCACCCCCTGCCCCCCTCCACGCACACACATACACACATATATATATATACACATACACACAAATATACACACAAATATATATATAAATGAGAGAGAGAGAGAGAGCAGCGTCGAGAGAGAGAGAGAGAGAGAGAGAAATGGAGGGAACGGCGCGGGAGGGAAAAAAGTAGGGTTTTTGCTGGAAAAGTTGTCACGGTCGTGTCAAGGTCATTGACCGTGACACGAATTGTCACGGTCAATGACCGTGACAATTCGTTGTCACGGTCGTGTCAAGGTCAATGACCGTGACATAAAACGCGTGTTTTTTTGTCACGGTCAATGACCTTGACAAGGCTGGCCGGCTGAAAGGTGACAATTTGCCCATTTTGGTGTAGTGGTCATTCAAACGACTTAGCAATGTCATTCGAACGACCTGCTGAGGATTTTTTCCACTCTTTCTGTTGTAGTACCTACTTTATATACATGATGATATCATACTGTTTTGGTACTTCTAGGTTGTTCTAGACACTTTACACGAAGTTGATTTCTCTTATACATGTTTTATTCTTACACTGTATAGGCCTTGTTTAGTCACATCATTCCTAACATTGATTCTTTCTTTCATGTGACTGTTTGCCGGCTAAGATTTAGTATCTTCTGATTATTATTAGTTGGCTACTTTTGTTTATCTAGCATGAATAACATGACACCGCTAGATATGATGTTGTTTGTTTGATTACTGAGTACGTATGTCTACATGTTTATATATTGATATCATGCTGTCTTGCTCAAATTGGTATCATGTTTATTAGCTCACATGTTTAAAAAATGGTTTGATTTTATGTTTTATATCATTTGTTCCTCCATACATCACTGGGTATTTGCCTGTTTCATGTGTGTAGGTATTCTTCAGAGATTCGAGATTTTGTGACTACATCACATTCAGACATTTCATAATTGTCGGTCCTACATATACTAGTCCTTGTCCTATATTTTTATTTTGGGTTTATGGGGTGGGATTTAGGTGCCATTCGGCTTAATGGACCGACTTAGCACTCACTGTTTTTGGTTTTGTCCCGGAATAGTCAAAGGGGGAGACTTATAAGGACAAATTTCCAATTCAGTTTATTTGTATGTAATTGACTTAATTATGAACAAACCATAAGTTTATGTCAGAGGATTGTATTTCGAGTCACGATTCCTATTAAATAAATGACGTTGTTTAAAGACGTAGAGACCAAGATTTAGGGATAGATCATGTTGTTTTTATTGGTGCATGTTTCACGTCTTCATCATGTTTTGATCTCTCGGGTATGAAAGCATAATGTTTATGGGATTCAGAAATATGTTTTAAGGATGTTATTTTTATTAAAAATAATTTTAAAATGTTTTAACTTTGTTTATTCTGAGATAAATTCATCTTAGAGTTGTATGGATCCTTCTCTTAAGTTTTGCTGGATCAAATGACATCTACAGTCATTCAAACGACATGTGGAAGTCGTTCTAACGACATGCTTACCTCGTTCTAATGATATATGTATATTCGTTCTAACGACAGGCCAATATCATTCTAACGACTTTCCAACTTAAGTTTTTTTTATTTAAGGCAATTGTTTATTAAAATTTCGTGGTGTGCATAACCAAAATACAGAACATAACCTTTATGTTTCTCTGCACTATCTTACAAAGGTTTTCAAAGATAAAAACATCCTTTGTGTTTACAAGATCCGAGTTTCATAACTATTGTGTATAGAGATATTGTGTTTGCACCACGATTTATTCTTCCCACATTGAAGAACTATTTTCGTGCGGTGGATTTCGTATGTCCTGGTTACGGTGAAGAAGTAGTGGACTTCGTGTTTTGAATCGTAGATGTTGCCAAAGTTATATCGGTGGCTACCGAGACACATGTGGACTCGTGTGTTGTGGACTTGGCATAGGTGGACTCCTGTATTGCACTATGGAGGATTGGTTGAAGCATCATAAGAGCATCAAGGCCTATGGGGATCAAGTCATTGAGTAAGTCTATTGTGTGTACTTTTTAAAACCATATCATAGTGGTTGTCTGGCTTGGTCCATCCGAGGTTTTTTCCCTTAGTGGTTTACTCGTACATCGGCGTTGTGGACTTGACTTTATTTTACTCACTTAATCATGCTAGGTGCATGTTTAGGATTTAATAAGATAAAATTGGATTGAAGTAAAACTAGTTCACATTTGGTGCTAAGTAAAATTTCAAAAAAAGTTTTTGAAGAAACAATGTTTTCACCTAAAGGACACTCAAAAGGGCACACCCCTTCCTCAGAATTTGAGGTTGTGGTAATTTACAATAATGCACCAGTAGAGATTAGTTCATTTTTTCCAGGACCTATAGTGAGATGGGCATCAGATTACAGAAGAAATTATTTGTGGAGAAAGAGACTAGTGATAGTATCAGTGGCAAATGATGTTTTTTTCCCTACTTTGAAGTATGTCAGATATATATTTTATTTGATATTGGGACTAAGTATTCACTTGGGTTTTTTTAGTACATTGGGAAAGGTCGACTTCGTAATTGGGATAGTGTTTTACATTAGCTCATCGTGTGTTAGAAGGGGCATAGTTACGTTGGTGCATAGATGTATAGGAATGTATACGGGGAAACTTATGTTTATTTTAGTCTTGATTGTTAGCCATGTCAGAGTGTGATGTTTTCCATAGAATGGATAAATAGTTACTTAATGGAATACGTTAACTTTTTAAGTTGTGGCTATGTCTATAAGACATGATTGGTTAGAAATTTGTGTTCACTCTAGTCGTGAGGGTTATAGTAGGTAACTATTATGATCGGGACTAGTTTTAATATGATGGATTTCGATGGGAACTTAGGTCATACAAGGACCATTAAAAATTTGGATATGCTTAAGGAAGAAACATGTGATGGTAAATTTTGATGACTCGGGAGATAGATGCGTGTGAATAAACTCAAAATTAATGGGGGTAAATCGGGTTACGCTCAGGTGAGAGCAAGGGTCTTTTATTTGGGGAGAGCATTTGCGAGATAAAGTAATAGTATGATTTGGGAAAGTATTTCCTTAGCGAGTATATGCAACAAAGTTGAAGTAAGGCCACTAGTAGATTAAATTATTAAGATTGTATATGATCATGTTTAATGTTTGTATAGTGACGTTGTTATTGAAGTGGTTATGGTAAACCTGATTAGAATGGGTATGCCTTGGAGACATAGAAATGACTAAGTGCTATATGGATTAAATACGGACATAGAATGTCCTACCTACGTTGTGGTGATTAACGTATTGGGAATGGTTGGGTCGGTTGACTCTAAAGGAGTTTGGTATAAATTTGGTGAAGGATAAGTGGTTTGTTTGGAAATTGAAAATTTTTGGAATTTTATGGTTAGCATATTGGTTGTAGGAAAAATGGTCCTTGGTGATCAACGAATCTATGTAGTAGTGTATCGAGAGGGTTCCTTGTTTGGATTTCTCTTGCGAGATGTCCCACACACGAAACATAGAAAGTGTCAGGATTTGAGGGACCTTTCGCCTTGAGACATTGTGTTTATTATGTGGTACGTATGTAATGAGGGTACGCATTGAGCAACAAACATTATGAGTATGGTCAGTAGAGTATTCAGATATGCGTAAACCTCATATGTATACATGGTATGTATAGTTGGTTTATGGATATGGGTGTGCGAGTCATGTTTGATAATTGTGTATAAATGATTGTGATTGCGACGTGTGGGTGACCTAGTGATAGTACACTATTATAGGCATATATGATCCTTTCCTCTTAATCCCATGGAATAAGAGTGCGAACTATAATAGTATTGAATCTTGATAGTTGTGTGGAGATGCTTGGTGTGAATGGTACATATTGGATGCATATGTGTCATTCATAATTATTAATGGTATGTGTGTGTGTATACATATAATGGGGAAGATGTGGGAAACCCAATAACGTTTTGATAGGCATAGATGAGCCTTTTCATTCATCTCATGGGATATGAGTACGGACTAGTTGGGTATAAACTTAAGACGACGGTGCGAAATAAAATGAAACTTTATGCTACAGTGAATTCCGAGGACATCATTCCATTATTAGGAGGGGAGAATGTAATACCCTGTATTTTTGGAATAAAATAAATTTAGTAGGAATTAATTTAATTCGATGAAATTAATTAATGGAGGTTGTGAATAATTGAACCAATTATTGTTTATAAGTTTTAAAGTTCAACTTTCATGATTTGGAATAAATCTAAGAGGGATTTTTATGTTGAATAAAAAGTATTTACGTGTGTCAAGTCACAATTAAAATATATCTTTGGATAAAAATATTCGCGACACGCTTCGAGAGGGATTACGATCTCGTTAGGGCATTTTAGACCCTTAGGAATGGTCCCGGGGTTTATATATATATGAATTTGGTAATTATCGGGATGATTAAATATATATTTGGACTCATTTGGGGGTCCAAAGTTGTGGCATAAGGCCCAACTCGAGAATTGAAGAATAATATTATATATTAAGAATTAACCCACCACTTGGGAGTTACATCCAAGAACCCTAGACACACCCACCCAAGAGGAAGAGGAAGAACTACCCTAGGAGGAAGAAGAGAGGCTCCACTACTATTTTCAGTTAAGTATTCTCTTTCCATTCTTATTCAACATGTACTATTCTTGTATTAATGTCAATTCCATGTTTAGACTAAGATTAAATCATGTTTTAAGACTGCATCTTTATAGATCTTTTGATTAGTGCAGAAAATGATGATAATTGTATGATCCATGTTTAGATCAGTAAAACCTTGTATTAGATTTGTATTTTTGAAGTTTAAATTGAAGAATCATTGTAGACAACATGTGGTAGATCCCTCTAAACTAATCCGGAAATCATTGGGGTAGTGTAAGATGAAATCTGAAAATTTCATGTTCGATCTTGATAATTTGATGACAAATATAGGGTTGAATTTGAAGTTTAATCATATGTATAATGATCCTATGATATTTTAAAGACTACATCCATACCATTACTTAAGTTGTTGAATCATTATAATGATATCAGATGAAGGAGGTTTTGGGGAGGAAAATCTAATATTTAATTTCGTAGCAGATCCGGGTTTCTGACTAGGTCCGAATTAATTCAACCTCCTAGGGGAATCAATTCGGTTTCTAGGCGAATCGATTCGGTTTTGTGCAGGAATCCAATTTGGGTTGATTTTGATGATTTATACTTTGGCCGTTTATCCAAGTGAGGGGAAATGATTGTTAAAATATATTAGAGATATCATTATGGACTTGTAAACATATTTAATCCGGGATGGGTTCATGATATAAGGGTGTATGCGTAGTGACATAAAATATAGGTTAACTCTATAAAGAAGCCGGTTTATATAGAATTCTTAGATAAAGCTATACGGAATAAATATGTACTAAAACACATGGATGTACCTAGATGATATGGGTAATTTTAGTAGGACCACTTAGAGGATAAGACCCTAAAAGATACGATGATAATGTTATGATTTATTGGGGGTGAGTTTAAACAAAAAAAGGAAATACTTATTAGAGATAAGTCGAATGCTTGAGAATATAATTATTGGGTAACACTCTCAAAGCATTATCATGCAAGAATACTAAATGTAAATGTATCATAAGCCTAATGGGCTAAGACTAAATGTTTAGCAATGGTTGTAATAGTAGGTTGGGTGAAACTATTTATGTTGGTGGATTTCTTATATATGTACATATAATCCTTATTCACTTTAGTTAACTCTTTATATATGTACAAATAAACCTTGTTGAAAAGGTTACGAGAAGAGGACAATTACTAATAATCTAGGAGGATTTAAATCTAAGTCCAGGGGACATAATGCTAAAATCATTAATAGTGTTGGAAAGGTTAGTTTGAAAAAAACTATACCTCTAATGTTTGGGAAAGGTTAGTTTGGGAATAACTATACCTATAATGTTTTGGAAAGGTTAGTTTGGGAATAATTGTACCTATACATTTTAACGATAAATAAATGATGAAGTAAATGTGATTTTGAGACTATAAGGGAATGTATGTGTTGATACCAAATCTAGTCTGCTGACATGGACCAATCATATGAAGACACGTGTCAACCTACGTGGAAAATATGAATACTTTCAACGAGCAACATAGTTGAGTGCTCCGAGCTACCGAGCAACTTAAACGGTCCGAGCAACTTAGCATGCAGAGCATCCACATCAAGAAAACCAAAACGCAACTACGCATTAAATGTGCATTATTATCATACAGATGTATATGTTTGCTAGATAACAACGCATTATCCTTTCATATGTACAACCTCAAGGCTATAAATACATTGTAACATCCTCATAAGGGGGGACTCTTGATCTCATAGTAGACATATTATCGAGATTCAAGGCAAACTGTCAGCAATATAAAGCAGTAAACGTAGGCCATTTTCATAAGGCACTTTAAAAATCCTTTGTCTTATTTACTCATTTTTATCTGTGATTGATTAATTAGACATAATATAGTTTTTTACAACAACAAATTGGCGCCGTCTGTGGGAAATGATTATACTTAGTGTTCATCACTAATAAACTCATCATGAATGACTGAGATCCTGGAATCTAGTAATTGAAACACTGGGGTCCCTCCAAACCCCTCTACTCCACCAAATGTTTAAGATCTGGATGGCATAATGGCTAATTTAGCCCAAGGGTAAACATCCATGCAAGAAACTATGCGTCAACTTATACAAACTGTTCGAGATGGAGTGCCTGCCCATTCAGGACAATGAAGTGTTCAGAGAAATACTCATCTTCCATCTTCAAGAACTAGACGAACGCTATTCTTGAGGTCTCTCAATCTAGACATACTGACTCATATCGTACTGAGAGGACTAGTGATCCTTCGTATCAACCCAGCTGAACTTCATCAGTATGAGTTACAAATTCTCAATAAAACGTCACTCTAACTCCAGAGCAGACTAGTGCTCTAGAAAGGTTGAGTAGAGTCTCTCCTTTTGATCGTTTGGGACCTAGAAGGAATATAAGTCCTCCTAGGATTGTGTCGAGGAACTCTCAACGACCATCTGACCTAAGGGAAGGCTCTGCCCAATCACACCCAATAGCCCGTAATGAAAGGTCCCAAGAGGAAAACTCAACGCGATCAGTAACTCGAACAAATAGGCCCGAGGTGGGAAATGATGCATGGAAAGGATCTATTCAAAGATTAGAAGATAGTTTAGGGGAAATGGCTAAGGCCAAAAATCCTTTACAAAGAACTTTTGTCCAAGGGACACCATTCGTGCAAGCAATCGTGGATTTTCCTACACCATCAAAATTCAAAGCTCCTATGGTGACACCTAAATATGATGGAAAAACTGATCATGTCCTCCATATAGAACAATACCAAGATACTACCGATATCTATGCGGTTCCAGACGAGATGAGATGCAGGACGTTTTCAGGAACTCTCACCGGGTCAGCTCAGATATCGTACAACAACCTTCCTCGGGGGAAAATTGCGACTTTCCTTCAATTGGCAGAGCTTTTCATAGGGAATTTCTATTTTGGAGCGAAACTTGTTAAACGAGTAGCACATTTACTGAGTGTTAGACAGAAGACAGATGAAAGTACCAGGGACTATATTACTCGTTTCAATAAAAAGAAACTTAAGGTAATTGATTACGAGGAGAAGATAGCAATTACTACTCTAATGAGTGGACTGTTACCAGACAAGTTGTATTATAATTTGGCCAAAGATCCGCCTAGGACCATGGCAGAATTGATGGAAAAAGCAACAAAAATCATGAACGTTGTGGAAGCCATAGTTGCGAAGAAGAATACAGACACTAAGGAGACCAAGGTTGAGGCTGGTAAAACCGAGAAAAATGATCAGAAAAATAATGGTGGCAACAGGCAGTCAAAAGGTAAGCAAGTACTGGAGCAGATGAGGAAATATGGAAATTATACTCCAAGGTATATATAACTCAAATTTTGGAGGAGATCAAGAACAGCGAGGAGTTAGCCTGGCCAGGGAAAATGAAGGTAGATCATGATAAAAGGGACAAGTCCAAATATTACGAATTCCACAAAGACCATGGTCACACGACCAAACATTGTATAGCTCTCCAGAATGAAATTGAAGTGCTCATCAGGCGAGGAAAATTGACTAAGTATGTTGATCACCAAAATGGTGGAAAGACCAACGACCGAGGAAGGCAAAGATCTAAGTCTCCTCACCGAGCAAAAGAAGACAAGAAGAGAGATCACGAAAATGATCCAAAAGATAACCCCGATCTCCCCAAAAGACCAAGACAGCCAGAACGTGAGGTATTTTCAATCCATTTTGGGTCATTTGAATGTAATATCATTACAGGTGGAGATACAGGAGGTGGAGATCTGACTGCGGAGAGAAAATCTTACCTCAATGAGGCCCAGGCTTGCTCATAGACATAGTGAATAAACTTAGCTGAAGATGATCCCTCGAGCAAGGTGAATAAAGACAAACTGGTCATCGATTTTTCTAAAATTGACATGGCAGGTGTACTATATCCTCATGATGACCCATTGGTGATCAAGATGAGAATGAAAGAAGTGGTGATTTCACGGGTATTGGTGGATAATGGTAGCTCTGCAGACATCATGTTCTTCCTATGCTTTGACAGTTTGACTTTGAAGTTATCCTAGTTAGAGCCATATCATAGGCCCCTCCTCGGTTTTACTGGCAAAAAAGTTTCCACTTGGGATGATCAAGTTAGACATGTTCATCGGTACATGGCATGCTTGCCAGACAGAAAGAGTACGCTTTTTTCGTAATGGATAAAAATTTCCAATCAGCCTACAACATCATCATGGGGAGAGTAGGTTTGAAGAAGTTTGAGGCAGTGTCATCTACTGTACATCAATGATTAAAGTTGCTAACCAATTTCAGAGTAGAAGTTGTGAAAGGCGACCAGAAAGTAGCTCGGGAATATTATTATTCATCTGCCAAACAGGAAGAATTGGACGAAGCTAGGAAGAAAACTACTACATATCAAGTGGATGAAATAGAAGATGCAGAGATTGAAACATTAGGCCCTAGAGATGAGTCTCATCTCGTAAACATCCAGGTCATGGAAGCTATCGAAAATATCATTTTGGATGACAAACACCCAGAACGAAGAACCTAAATTGGTGCGTTGTTGGATGTATCATTAAAATAGGAACTGGTAGCATTTCTACGGCAAAAAAAATAAACATTTGCATGGAGTCATGAAGACATGTTAGGGATAGACCCAAGTTTCCTGTGTCACGAGCTCCACGTGAACAAGGAAATCAAGCAAGTGAAGCAGCGAAGAAGAGTGTTCAGTCCTGAAAAGAACCAAGCTATACAGGAAGAGGTAGAGAAACTACATAAAGCCTTTTTTATTGAGGACGTTTAATACCCAGATTGGCTAGCAAATGTGGTGATGGTAAAGAAGAAAAACAATAAGTGAAGGATGTGTGTGGACTTCACTGATCTTAATAAAGCCTGCCTAAAGGATCATTTTCCTTTACCTCGAATCGAGTAGTTGGTGGATGCTACCTCGGGACATGAATTTTTGAGTTTCATGGATGCTTACTCTGGTTACAACTAGATCAAAATGAAACCTGAGGACAGGGAAAGTACCTCTTTTATCACCCTAAGGGGGAACTTATTACTATAATGTTATGCCTTTCGGACTTAAAAATGTAGGTGAAACATATCAGTGGCTGATGAATAAGGTATTTACAGAGAAAATCAGTCATAACATGGAGGTTTATGTTGATGATATGCTGACGAAAAGCAAGAAATTTGCTGATCATCTAGTTGACCTAGGTCAGACTTTTGATCAACTAGAGAAATGTCAAATGAAGTTGATTCCCACCAAATGAATATTTAGAGTACGAGAATGTATGTTTCTCAGATATATTGTTAACCAACGAGGTATCGAGGCAAACCCTAAAAATATCAAGGCCCTATTAGAGAAAAGATCTCCAGCTACGAAGAAGGAGGTGCAAAGTCTCATAAGGCGAGTTAAAGCACTCAACAGATTTGTGTCACGAGAAATAGACAGATGCCTCCCATTCTTCAAAACACTTCGAATTTTTTTTAAATGGAATGATAAATGCGAGAAGGCCTTTCAAGAATTGAAGAAATATCTGGGGACACCTCCATTGTTATCCAGACTAGTGATGGGAGAAAGACTATACTTGTATCTGGCAGTTTCAGAGAATGCAGTTAGCTCGGCGTTGATAAGAGTGGAGGATGGAATATAAAAATCGATATATTACACCGGCAAGGCTTTTCGAGGAACAGAGATCAGATATCCCAGGCTGGAGAAGTTAGCGTTAGCACTAATAAAAGCAAGCAGGAGGATGAGACCATACTTCCAAGCCCATACTATAGTGGTGTATACTGATATGCCATTAAGACAAGCTCTGCATAAACCGAAGAAATAGGGAAGATTGATATACTGGGCAATAGAACTTGGTGAATATGATATAGTTTATAAGCCTAGGTCCTCATTTAAGGGGCAGGCAGTAGCGAATTTTATAGAAGACTTTACTCACTCTGATACATCAGAAGAGCAGGAGCTTAATAGAGACCAACCTGTGGATGTTACGGGATCATTGAAGATAACGGCCGACCAACTTCCATCCGTGGATGAACAAGAAAAGATAATCAATGAGCAGCGAGAAGTGTCGGGGGAAGACAAAAAAAAATATCAAATATTCCACCAAGGAACTCTGTCTGAACAAGA
The DNA here is from genome assembly GCA_949130495.1 of Sambucus nigra. NCBI lineage: Eukaryota > Viridiplantae > Streptophyta > Magnoliopsida > Dipsacales > Adoxaceae > Sambucus > Sambucus nigra. The sequence continues at coordinate 58,472,725 of OX422214.1, forward strand.
GTTTGATAGTGAAGTACCTGTATGGAACCTATATGTAGATGGCTCTTCGTGCGCCACGGGCAGTGGAGCAGGAATAGTTTAAACAATCCTAATGAAATTAATATGGAGTATGCTCTACGCTTTCAATTTAAAGCTTCCAATAATGAGGCCAAATATAAATCTATGATAGTGGGTCTAAATCTAGCCAAAACCATGAAAGTAGAGAAGGTCGTTGTATTTAGTGATTCAAAATTAATCGTAAATGAAATTCTCGGATTGTATGAAACGAAGGGATAACTAATGGTCAAGTATCATGCAAAAGCTATGTATGTTGTCTCGAATTTTATCGTAGTACGGTTGATCAGAATACTAAGATTAGAGAATGCAAGAGCCGATGCCCTAGCTCGGCTGGCATCAGCAACACGCACCAAGCTACGAAGAATAATCCCAATATAAATCCTTATAGATCAGAGTGTGGACGAAGACTTGATGATGAACTTCATCTCCCTCGACTTGGGACCATCCTGGATGGACGCTATCACAACTTATATCGAAGAAGGGATTGTTCCACCTGACAAACTCGCAGCCAAGAAACTAAAGTTTAAAGTTGCTCGTTACATATTGACCAGTGGAATTTTGTATAGAAGAGGAGTTATAGAAGGACAACAAAGATGTGTCCATCCCTCCGAAGTGAAAGACTTGATTGAAGAGGTTCACGAAGGGTCCTATGGAGACCATGTAGAAGGTCGAACGCTTTTGCAGAGAATAACAACACAGGGGTATTACTGGGCAACGATGAGAGCTGATTGCGCAGCTTATGCTAAGAAGTGCGATAAATGCTAACGTTTCTCTTCCATCCGAAGAACTCCCCAAGCATTGTTAACACCCATCATGTCCCCTTGTCCATTCATTATGTGGGGGATAGACTTAGTTGGGCCACTTCTAACGACCAAAGGAAGATTCAAATACCTCGTGGTTGCTATGGATTATTTTACCAAATGGGTGGAAGATGAACCTCTCATTGATATGACGTATGACAAGGTCTATCAATTTATTTGGAAGAGTATTATTTGTAGATATGGTCTCCCACATGCATTCATTACTGACCATGGAACCCAATTTGACAGCGAGGAATTCGCTGCATATTGTCATCAATCCAATGTACAAAAGATCCATTCTGTGCCAGGCTATCCCCAGAGCAACGGGCAAACTGAAGTGACAAACAAAATCTTACTAAATGGTTTGAAAAAATGACTGGATGATGCAAAGGGAAACTGGATTAACGAGATACACGTTGTGTTGTGGGCTTATCCCACTACACCGCGAATAGCAACTGGGGAGTCTCCATACATGTTGACATTCGGGAGTGAAGCTGTCATACCTACTAAATTGGGTCTACCTACACATAGGGTACTTAATTTCAATTCTCTTATAAGCGACTTGATGAGGCGTTTAGACTTGGACATGCTCAAATAAGTTAGGGAAGAAGCAGCAATCAGGAATGCAACATATCAACAACGAACAACCTTGTTCTATAACAAAAAGGTGAAGAAATGTGATTTGAAAGAGGGGGATTATGTGATGAAGAAAGTGATTCAAAATCATAACAAACTAGAGGCCAACTGGCATGGACCTTACAGAGTAACCGAAGTTGTTCGTCCTGGAACATACAGAATTGAAACTTTAGAGGGAGAAGAATTCAAGAATTCATGGAATGCAGAGCATCTGCACAAGTACTATCAGTAATTAAAATCCATCTGTAACACAGTTCTTTCAATATGAATAAAGGGATGTTTCACCCATATTTCTTCCTTGGTTGATTTTTTTTCAGAATATTAGTGCTACACACTACACAAACAAAAATTCAGAGCAGCAACCACCAACTCTAGTTGGTCAGCAATTCAATAACCATCAACTCTGGTTGGTCAGAAATTCAACAAACACCAACTCCGGTTGGTCGTCAAATCAGCAACCACCAATTCCAGTTGGTCGGTAATTCATTAACCACCAACTCCGGTTGGTCGGCTATTCAATAACCACCAACTCTGATTGGTTGGTGCTAAACTAGGCAAGAAGATGGATGACCTCCCGAGGCATCCACTGTCTAGGCAACAAGGTAATTATATAAACAAGCAGGACATTTCGTCCTTCTCTCTCTCTCTCTCTCTCTCTCTCTCTCTCTCTATATATATATATATATATATATATATATATATATATATATATATATATATATATATATATATATATTCACCAGTGAATAACATAGACATTTTATAAAATATTTCCAAGAAAATGAAATTGTAAAAGAAACTAAATGATTTGTCTTTATTAAAACCGAGCAGATTACAATATGAAATTTGATTCATTACATAATAATGTCCTATTATATGGGTTTCTTTCCTTCTGCCTTTGAAACAGGTTCCACCCCAGCTGGAGGATCATCTAATGCATAAGGGGAGTTTATAAAGTTCATATCTCGCAGCATTCTAACATTAATTATGGATGGTCGATCAATCAAATGCTCTGGACGAGATATCTCAAAGTTTGAATGAAGACTATAATCACCGAGATACTTGGAAATCAAAATTTAAGGAATGTCACGGGATGGAATCCAATTAAGTTCAAGTTTGAAAGGAGGCACAGGTAAATCAGAAACTCTAGGTTCATAATAATCCCACAAGAAATGACCTTGCTCTTATTTCATAACACATAAGGCATTCAACCACCCCTGCTTATATCCTTCGTTGTTCGACTGCTACAAATGAGCATCAAGATGATACATAGCTTCATTATACCCAGCCATCCAAAATTCCCTAGGCTCCTTGTAAAATTGATAAGTCAATCTCTCAAGTTGCTCGTGGAGCTTTTTCACCAGAATTTCTTTACTTTCCATAACAGAACTCTGATTGGAGAGTTGGTCGGTGAAACTCTGAATTTTCTTAGATATTTCTACCAATCCTGATTCTTCACCATCAGTTGAACAACTTAATTTTCTAAGGCTAATTGAGTTCTTGTCTCATCAATAGTAACCTGACCAGCCCTTGCTCAACCACGGGAAGAAGATCTTGCTCTACCACGAGTAGGTGTAGAAAGTCCAGTTCATTTCAAAGTCTCTAACTCATCCCGTAAGTTAGCATTTTCTATTTCTAAAAAGGAAAAACCATCATCATTAATTGGGATCTAGGCCCCCAAAGAAGAGGAAGCAGCAGATTTGAGTTATTTAATTTCTTATTGCAAAGCGATATTCTCTTACTCTAACAGCTTTACAATATGTCTGTGCTCTCCAATATCAAGCTTCAACACACTTTCCTTTTTCTCGTGAGCTGAAATGTACTTGTCATATCCCTTGTTGGCACTCAGTTGTTGGAACTTTTTCTCATACCCTTGATGCAAAAGTGTCGTGGGTTCTTTATACTGTTGTTGATTCTCCTCGGTCATTCCCAGAAGATCTTCAATCATTTCGTAATAAGACACATTGTTGGCTACAACACGATCAAGTAGCCACTTCAAGTACTGGTAAGCATCAACTGATCGTTCATAAGCACCTGATCTGAGGATGTAAATTATCTAGGCCTCAGTAAGGTTTACATGACCAACTTTGAAATAGTCATTAGACTTCTTCATCAACTCTGTATCATTAGCTGATAAGAGTTCCATCCTGGGCACAAACTAGCAAAGAGAAAATGAAAATAATCAACAATGATGCGAGCAGAGCAAGTAAGAGAGAAATTCCAGACGAACAACAAAAATTCATTTTTATTCATCACAATAAAGGAAAACACAGTTGAGGGTTACATCCAAGAAAATAACGAAATAAAAAGACCCGAACAACTCTACACCTTCTCCTTATTTCCTACGACTTCTTCGGACGATTTAGATGAAGGGGTTGGTTTCTGGGGAGCAAGGGTAGTTGCTTGGCAGATGTGCTAGCTTGTTGGACTTTCTCGGAGGGTTGGACAAAAACAACAACAGGGACCTGCTCTTCTATCATCATAGAAGACTCATCCGATGCAACTTTATCTTCTTTTTCTTCCCTAGGAGAGGGAGGAGGGCCATGAGTATGCTCCTGGAACAACTGAGAATCTTCAGTAACCTTTAATTTCTTCAAAGCTGCTACCCATCCATCCCTAAAATATTTAAAACTTGCATACTCCATTTGAGAAGTCATAACATCCAGGCCCTTATTCCAACCCTTATCCCAACTTGCACTGAAAGATTTTTTAACAGTAATTTTCCTTTTTGCTCTCTCCGAAGAAGTCTTTTCCCTAAGGAGCTCCTCAGAAGATTTCAATTTTTCTTCTACCTCTGTCTTAAGTCGCTCAATATCTTAAAGCTTGGTAACATTTTCCTCAACAGATTTGAACTTGGCCTCAAGATCCACCTTTCTTTGTTCAGCATCTTTTAATTTCTTCTCCAACTCTTTGGAGGCAGCACAGCTTGATCTCGATTTATTTCAACAGACTTGATTTGTTTCTCTTATGCATTTTTGTCTTCCTCGTACTTCTGACGAGATTCCTTCAAAGATTGATTTATTTCCGGCAAAAGCTTATTCTATTCCACCCGAAGAAGTGGAAGCCCTGATGGCTTCATCTTTATTCAAAATACTATTAAAACACATCACAAGATGAAAAAAGAAAGAAGTTTAATTCAACATATGAACATAGTACTAGAAGATAAAGGACTCAGGATAACGATACTTACAGACGTAATGTGTTGAGCAGCCAAAGTAGTAATTCTCTCATGAGAAAAGGTATCTTCAATCCTTAGAATTCTGAGACAGCCCAAGATCTAATCAATCCCATAGCAGAGCTCGGAGGAATAAGGCGCTGGAACACTACCCTCAGCATTTAAAGGTTGAGAAACAGAGTCAATAGGTCTCTCAGGAGGACATCTTTTCAGTCTCCTCAGGGAGCACTTTCAATTATGGATGTTGTCTCTCCTAATGAGATAACAACAGTTTCAATCGAAGGAGATACCTCTTTGGTAGGCACAGGGGGCTTCTTGCCAGTTTCCTTAGCAGTAGTAGATGGGGGTACATCTACATTCTTTGTCCCCTCATCTGGGGCATCCTACTTATTTTTCTTTGCCCCTTCAGAAGTAAGGGAAGACTTGTCAAAAAATGCAGGAGCTTTCCTCTTCTTCATTAGATCAGTATAAGGAGTACTTAAATCAGAAGAATATCTTTCCACATAGTTTCAGAAGTTGGGATCTGATCAAGATCAACCACCAGAGGACGAGCAATGAAAGCTGAGGTGGAACTTCTGTATCGCAACAAATAAGAAGCAGATCTAATGTGATCCCCAACAACTGATTGATGCAAACCCCAGATAAGTTTTAAATGTTTTATATTAACATCAGTATCTTTTGGAGGCTTCCTTTTACTTTCAACTGTAACAAACAAAATTAATGTCAGTGATGCATTTCATCGAATACAAAGAAAACAAGATTTCAAAAATAAAAACAACCTATCCCATTGCCAAAAAGCGGATATCTGGGACCTTGGTACACATCACTTCCCTTTAATGGAGGGTGTTGCCAATTCTTCATCACAACCCCATGATCAAAATAGTCCCTATTATCATCGGGAAGATTGACAGCTAAAGGTCTATTCAAAAACCTAGTTTTTAAATAGAAAGTAGTATCACTGGTAACCCATCTATAGCAATACATAATTTCTGGAATTCCCAAACGAGTTCTATGAAGTTGATTCAACTTATATACGCCATTAACTACCCTTCAGGTATATGGAGCTACTCTTGCAGGTACAATATCGAAATATTGGCAAAACTCCAAACACAGGGGATTTGACAGGAAAGAAAAGACACACTCAACTACAAAAAGACTTGGGAACTAGTGTCCCTCCGCCAAAGAAAGTAAATCAGAAGGACGAGAAATTTCTTCCAAAATAACCCCCGAAGGGATTCAAAACTCAGACCAAAATTTATCCAATGATTAAACAAGATAAACCATGGTGAATAAAGTAAATAAAGAAGAGGGAACAAAATCTTACAGAAGAATGAGAAATCAGTTGGCAATGAATGATTAAAGGAACGAAGGCACAAGAGAGAGAAAAAATAAAGAGTTCAGAAATACAGATTTGAAAAGTAAAAGACGACTAGATTTCTATCGCGTTTAAATACTTTACCTCGGGAATAGAAAAAGCAATGATTACTAGGAAAGACGTTTGCGTTTCCGATGGCTGAAAGAGGAAAAGGGCACAGATATCGAAGTGATCGTGGAAATTCAAAATATTTATGAAGCTTGATATTGTGCACTAAATAGGAATTAAAGTATTCTCCTAAAATATCTGAAAGCAAGTAATCAAAGCAGTTTTCTAACAAAATTTTCCACACTCTTCCTCAACCTCAAACTGTGAAACATTGGGGGCTTCTGTTGATACCAAATCTAGTCTGCTGACATGGACCAATCATATGAAGACACGTGTCAACCTATGTGGCAAATATGAATACTTTCGACAAGCAACATACTTGAGCGCTCTGAGCTACCAAGAAACTTAAACGGTTCGAGAAACTTAGCATGCAGAGCATCCACATCAAGAAAATCAAAAGGCAACTACGCATTAAATGTGCATTATTATTGTACAGATGTATATGTCTTCTAGATAACAATGCATTTTCCTTTCATATGTACAACCTCAAGGATATAAATACATTGTAACCTCCTCATAATGGGGACTCTTGATCTCATAGTAGACCTATTATCGAGATTCAAGGCAAACTGTCAGCAATACAAAATACTGGACAAAAGCCATTTTCATAAGGCTGAACCACTTTAAAAATCCTTTGTCTTATTTACTCATTTTTATCTGTGATTGATTAATTAGACATAATCTAGTTTTTTACTTCAACAGTATGGGACTTAATATTTAATTGGGAAGTATTCGTAGGATGGAGACTTAATATGGGTTATATAATAAATGCCTAAAATGTTATGGTTAAGCCAAGAAGTACATATTTGTATGGATAGAGATTCCTTGGGTAAAACTAGTTATAAAAGAACTGCTTATACATATTGGATGATAATATGGATTGTATTATTTTATTTTCTGTGGACATACCTGAGTTTGTGGACTGTCCTATTGGTTGGGGTTTCAGTGCATTCAGGATCAGAACAAACGTCGGCACAGGAGGGCTAGGCGTAGTTCTAGGTCATATTGTGGGTACTACATAGCAGCGCCACCTATGAGAGGTAGGTGATGATGCTGGGATCCTTTGTCATCACTGGGTATGGGCCATGGACTGGTGTATTGCGTTGGTACCGCCCCACTTGCTTGTGTTTTGTTATTACCCTCTTTAGAACGAGGGACTCCTACGAGTATTACCGATATAGAACGAATAGGAGGCCTAAGATAGATGTCTTCGTGTGTCATACATATATGTAGACATATGTATTCTTCTAGATACACATTTTGGTGTACCTTGTACGAGAATGCGTTCTCATAGTCTATAGATGTAAGCAATACTTAATAATAACAAAGTCAGATTATCATAGCGACATGGATGATTGGTAACGAAAATAAGTTCTAATGGTCGAATGCGGTAGACCATTATAAATGAGTATAATAATTGGGTAGTCTAAGAATGTAGACGGTAATTAAAGAGAATGAAACTTACAAGCCTAATGATGTAGATGATAATTGGTGTGAATTAAAAATCAAATAGTCTGACGAAGTAGACTAAAGTAAAGGAACACTATATTACATGAAATACGCACTGCGAATCATATGGAACTTAGTGGGCAACATTGTGGAGTTAACCGAGGGCTGAGATGTTAAATGTAATTACTCACTTTTAGTTGATGCATAGCTATATATCTTTATCGTTACATATTAGAATGGATATTGGAGTTCATAACTGGTATTTTTTTAGGATATGAGTAGGACTGCTTCTAGAGAGAGGTGAGATATTCAATACATTCGAACATCGATGGAGAGACGTGAAGTATGATTTAGTTACATTTTGCATATTTATTTGTGAAGAATCTTTGTAACCCTAGGCCTCTAACCCAAATTATAAATATTCCACCCCCCAGGTATTCTTGATAACATGGATAGCAGGATTGATGATGGATTAGACTTGTAGTTGAAGTGGACGTAGCGGATTCCGTTCCATTGATTCTTGTATTGGTTGTACTTGATCATTTAGTCATTTTATTTCATGTCGGGATTTGTATGGGCATAAGCCCAAGAGTTTATTTATATTAGTTTGTACTTACCTTTACATTATGGACATTGTATGATGATTCATTTTTTTTCATTCATGTACTAAATCATTTTTATTGTTGAAATGGTTTCTTGTATTAATTGTGAATTATTGGTAAAGAATAAACTTATATTTTTATAATTTAGTGCTGAGAATGGTATGTGACAACCCGCAATCCGAGATAAGGGGTGTCCAGCCCGATACTCAAGCGTAACAGGAATCATGGATGGATATCATTCTCAGCATCACAAATATAACTGAGTATACGGAAAAACCACCCAATAAATCAGAAAACGGGTTGCCAAAAAGTGTAAAATTTTAAAAATGCGGTTATGAAAATTTAAACTAACAACCCAATCTGACAAGCAAGTGGAATTCCAAAAGATAACATATAATATAACTAAAAAGAATGTACACAAATGGACCGAATAAGCTATCGGTCCACAGCTACATAAGACAACGTACAACAATATAAAATATCTTACATAGTACAATCATTAATCAAATAGAAATGTTTGGGCCACACGCCCGAGGGACAAGACCCGATCATATCTAGAATAACAAGAATGAAAGCGTCTAATACAACATCCTGTAATAACCCGCAAAATCTTACAGCTCGTCGAAGGTGCAAGGAACTTGGGAAAGTCAAGTCGGGCGTCCTTGCGGTGGAGCACCTGAGCGGATACAATAATATATATACAACAAGGAAGTAAACCGGTCAGGGCTGGGTTCTATATGATTTCTAGAAGAATAAAAAGCATGATAGATATGAACAGCTATACATGAATGATGAGGATGATAATATGACATGCTATCTACAATTACAAGCAAGAATTGAAGGTAAAGCACTTTAATTTAAAACCCTTCCTTATTAATACAATTTCCACCTCCTTTAGACATTCCTTAATAGGAATAAAACCATATATTCGGTTAAGTCAAGAAGTTAAAATTTATAATCATTAATTAAAACTTCCCATTTTATCTTTCCATTCCTTATTACGAATATCATTTACATCAAGTGCTCTTTATGGCACATATATTATTCCCGTGCTCTTCCTGGCACATATTTATGCTCTTTATGGCATTTCATACGCTCTTTGTGGAGTTTATCAACCATCAAGTCCAACTTGATGAAAATATAGTTATAATCATATATATATAACGATATCTAAGACTTCTCGTCCGGGTTTCCCCACTGTGCGCGCCCCTAAATGACCATCATCTTCCAGGGCCTAACATAAGACAACCTGGGCACCTATCGGAACACGTCGGGAAGCGGCCATGAGCCTGCGGGGTAGTCAAGACCACACCCGGAATCTCCTACCCATCGCAGAAAAATATAACAATAAGCGCTCCCATGGGTTAGGACTATATCCACCCTGCATTCATTAGCCAGGGGGCTTCACCTCACGAGCGAACTTCCCTTATGATGTCATTTAGAGAGGTGTGTAACAGTAAATTCACATTTACATTTATCATCATATTATTTCCAAAATCCATTTTCATTAATCATGTGATTGGTTCTTCATTATTAAACCTAACATCATTAAACAACGGGGTTCATTCTAAATTGAACCTATTATCTTTAAACACATATGGGTTCATTTATGCGAACCTAATTCCCATTGAATATTATCATTTATATTTCCTCAAATTACAATTCCAGGCTAGGTCTCCACATGATCATTATGATCCTAGAAATTCCCCAAATTCATATAAATTTTGATAAGCCCATAAATCTCCAAGTTTGGGCATTTAACTTCCTAACCTCTAAAAGTTTGAATAAAAGAAGTAATGCCTTAACATTACTTTAAACCTCACCGAAATAAACTCCGGGTGAACCCATTCTAGTCCAGGGTAACGTCCAAACTCCATAACTACTCTAGGACTCTAAGTTTACTTCTTTAAAGAAGTTTCGTAGGTCCTAATCCTAAAGAATAAGGAGGAAAAAAAAATCAAAAGAAAATGACCCCCAAATCTGCTGGAACCGAATCGATTCGCCCTAAGGGCCGAATCGATTCGCCCAAGCGAATCGATTCGCTCTGAAAGCGAATCGGTTCGGACAACAAAATTTAGTTTCTGCAAATGCCGAATCGATTCGGTCTTAATCCGAATCGATTCGGACAACAAGACCTGAGATTCTGCATCTATGCGAATCGATTCGCCCAAGGGGCCGAATCGATTCGCCCCTGCGAAAATGCCAAGAATGGCTATGGAGTCTTGAACTCTGAAATTTCTACCAAACCCCAAAACCAACCAAACCAACCTCAATTAATTCAACTTACACATCCTAAATGTATGTAGCTATCATCTTCAATACCATATATCATCCAAATCAACTTCTAAGGGTTAAATACCCAATTAAGCTAACAAAACCCTAACTAAAATTATTCATAACAATCCCCAACAAATCATGCAATTTAATCCACTTAAATCATATAAGAGCAAGTAGGTTACTTGCCTCAAGGTAGGAAGATCAGATTTGATGAAGATGAAAGCAAGAACAAACTCCAAATCTTCAATCTCTCTCTTCTCCAAAGCTTTCTTCCTCTCTCTCTTCCTCCCTAAGATAATAATTTGGGGCATAAAAGGAATAGTAAGTCTTAGCAAGACTAAACCGGGCCATAAGTCTAAAATTCCCAACTCTAATAACTAATGCGCGATAAAATAATACGCGATATCTCTATTTAAGCCAAAACCAGTCAAAAGTGCCCGAAATGCCAAAATACAATATGGCACTTATTTTGACTGTCTCACACCTACCGGGACTAACTACACTATCCACATCATCATTTGGGAATTTTATAACTCATTTTACTTCCGGTTTCATAATAAACCAAAATGTCATTTTAAATCCTTATGAAATTAAAATCACCACATGAACATTTTCTCTATTCACGGGGTAACTATACAACATTTTAGTAAATATTGGCCTTGACATAACGAATTAATATTTACTCAACATCTATCATTTTATAATTAATTTCTACCCAGTGTAAATAAATATAAAATGGGCTATCAGAAGAGAGGGTTATTACATACTCCCCCCTTTAAGAGGGAATTTTGCCCCCAAAATTCGGATACACCTCGCAAGAAGAAGTGCGGATACTATTCCCGCAAGTCATCCTCGCGACCCGATGTCTATTTCTCGACACTAAGCGGACTATATAGAACTCATCCCCCAAGGTACTACCGGCGATACCAACGTAACTCTACGCTCTAAGATAGCAACCGACTACATCTAATAAGAACCGTCACGCTGCATCTACTTCGAAAGGAATGCGCCTAAAGGCACCATCGTATCCTTCGTACTCCCTTGCATGAGAGACAAGGAACAAATTATGAACTTGCCGCAAAATGTTTCGATAAAGCGAGCGAATAGTCTACCGGACCCACCGCGACATTTCTAGGAAAGGTACAACATCATGCGGTGCATGTTTTCCCTTTCTGCTCGAAACGCATAACGCCCTTCACAGGCGATACTCACCACAACATTTGGTCTAATGACCTCAAACTCCAGATGCCTTCTTCTCGCATCGACTGAGCTCTTTCGTCGGTCTTGGTTATACGAGAGACTCATCATCTCGCACTTCTAACCAACAAGTGGAGAATCAATAAGGCCTACCATACAAGGCTTCTTCTAAAGCGCCGTCCTAATAGTGAATCGACACAAATTCTATATAGGCGAATTCAACGAGTGGAAAGCATTGTTCCCAACTACTCTTAAAGTTAGGCACGCATATAAGGAGTATATGCCTCAGCATATGGTTTATTCTATTGGTTTGGTCATCTATGGAAAATGATAAGAAGTGATTTACCATAATTCGATTCCCATGGCTTCTTGGAAACTTGCCAAGAATGAGAAACGGAAATCTTGATTCAGTACAACAACCTTCCCATGCCCAGCCAATAGTACTAGCAACGTATAACTTGGCACGATTGATCATTACCTTGATGCACCGAAACGTTAGAACCGCGTGATTTCTCCCTATCTGCTTAACTTAAGTCCCTTCCGTTCGGGACAAAATTCTCTTAAGGGAACGCACCCCACCCTCAAGATGGACTTCAATTTAAATAGGGGATAATACTCCTTACAAGTTTAAACTTGTGAGGCGCATTAAAAATAGATCGATACTCCGGTATTATCACTCCCCATCATGGCAGAGACTTGCTAATGGAATCTACCTTCGAGCTTAACTACCTGGCTTAAGGGTGCGAATCAATTCACCCCTTCGTTACCTTTGTAACACTCTACTATGAGAGGCCTCATCTCCTTCGGCCTCAACTACCAACTTCTCAAAATCCTCCCACTTCTCATAACATGGAACCAATCCCTTTCTAGAGGTTACGCATGACTTAGTCATGGTCAACTCCCAACAACCTTCCTAAACTTACGTCCCATACTAAAAGACCCTACGTCCAAACAATCCTAAAGTCTATCTACCTATACCCTATCTAAGTCGTACACCTAATGCTAAGTATATCCCTAGCGCCCATGACCTTCCTCAACTTCCGATATTTGCTCAGTTTCGTGCGTGGGACGTCTCGCCGAAGCGAAATCCAAACAAGGAACCCTCCCGTTACACTACTACCTCGCGTTGTCAGTCATCGAGGGGTACAGGTCTAAGACACATGTTTGGGACCAAAAGATTCTACAGCTACACACTAATAATTTAAATAACTAAAAATATATAAACAATCCAAAGTTGACCCTTCGTGAAACCCTAGGGTTATATACCCTATAACATATGCATCTCAATAAATAGCCTTCTATATCAAGGCATAACCCGAAGTCTCAGTTCGACTTCGTACCTCAGTCTCCCTCATATCGATCAGAGGAGAGAACTATATGCAGTGCTCCTATGTCGCACTTTAATAGCCATCAATCACCCTTCTACGTGATTCTCGACTAAACTTTCCAATCCCACTTCCGACAATAATTTCGTAAAACAAAATAAAATAAAAGGGAAGAATAGCATATCTTCACTCACAACATCGTTAAGTGTTCATGCGGCGGAGTGTCTCGCAAAGCGAAATCCAAACAAGGAACCCCTCCGACACATGCCTACTTAACTGGTTGATCATGGAGATAGAGCGTAATACACACAAGATAAGAGAAAGGAAAGGTGGTATATCCCCACTCCCAACATCGTTAAGGTTCGCGCGTGGAGCGTCCCGCAGAAGCGGAATCCAAACAAGGAACCCCTCCTATACGCTACCACTCAACTTGTTGGTCGTGGAGATAAGGCATAGCAATTACATACCAATATTACATCATACTCGACCATGTTAAGGACGAGTAAATCGGCCTCAAGTACAATTTAATAAGAGAACTTCCAATATATATACAAAGAAAAGAAATGAGCGAACCATTACCCATAGAACTCGATACTAATGAAAATACTCTCAGCAGATATTATGAAATCTGTAATCTGAGAAAAGCTCGTAAAACAAATGAGCGCGTAACACCCGCATCGAATAACATATAACTCACGTATCTCTAAGTAAAAACTTACCCTCAATAACGGGTGGTGCCGGCAGGCTGGAGGAAACATAGCCTCCCGATTATGACAAACACGTCCATACTGTAGTTGCCCCTGCTGCGGAGGAACAACCATAATAGGTATCGGAGGTGGAAACTGAACACATGGCTGCTGCGGAGCCCGAGGAAACTGACCCCCAATCATCTGAGGACACTCCTTCTTATAATGACCTGCCTCCCCACATTGGAAGCACCGTCCCTTCATGTCCTCCCGACCACGACCTCCGATATTCCAAAACTGGGAAAAGCCTCGGCTCGGACGACCTCTACCTCCAGGGCCACCCCGATTTGCCTGATGTAAAGCACCTTGTTCGTGCCTATTATTGCCCCTCACAATAAACTCTCCAAGCTTCCCTACTTGCCCCATTTCAGTAGCTTTCTTGCTACCCTGCATATATAATCGATGCTCCTGGCAATGGAGTAAGGCTGCATTTATAACCTCGCCATAAGTCTGGAAAGGTGGGTTACCCAATAAGTGTTTTCGGATTCTCCAGTTTAGACCTCCCATAAACTTCGAGATCTTCCTCTCTTCCGGAGTCACCTCATCTGGTACAAAACTTGATAACCGGGTGAACTCCTCTTCATACTCCGCTACAGACCTCTCCCCTTGCTCTACATCTTGCAACTTCCTCTTCATCTCCCTCTGAACAGCGGGAGGAAAATACTTAAGATCAAACAAAGCCCCGAACTCAGTGATTGACATGGTGTCTCTTTGCTCTGGGGTGGTCATCGTCTCCCACCAGTGTAACGCAGATCCGACAAGCTTAAAGGTGGTAAGGACTTGTTTCTTATCCTCACTACATTCTATCATACGAAGGTGGCATTGCGTGTTTCTCTTCCATTGATTGGCTTTAACCGAATCCGTGCCTCCCTCGAATTCTGGGGGATTGCCCTTTAGAAAGGGCTCCCTAACCCTTTCCCACGGAGTAAGTCCCATAGGAGCTTGAACACCTGGAGCCCATGGCAATTGTTGGATCACCACAGTCATGGCGGCATTAACCGCTCCAGCCACTATGCTTGCTACATCCGTGACATTAACAGTCCCTTGTAGTGGCGGTGGAGGACCTACTTCCTTCTCTATGACCTTAACACGTCTCGCCGGGCGACCTCTCTTAGACGGCATCTGAGATGGAAGAATAATAGTATTAGAATGCTAGTTAAAACAATCTATCTTGCAAAAGATCGCAAACATAAGAAACAAGGAGTCCTAGCATTAGGCCCTACATCAAAGAACGCTACGGTAGAACGAGACAAGTTGACACAGATCCTAGTACTCTAGAACCTGATGCTCTGATACCATCTGTGACAACCCGCAATCCGAGATAAGGGGTGGCCAGCCCGATACTCAAACGTAACAGGAATCATGGATGGATATCATTCTCAGCATCACAAATATAACTGAGTATACGGAAAAACCACCCAATAAATCCGAAAACGGGTTGCCAAAAAGTGTAAAATTTTAAAAATGCGGTTATGAAAATTTAAACTAACAACCGAATCTGACAAGCAAGTGGAACTCCAAAAGATAACATATAATATAACTAAAACGAATGTACACAAATGGACCGAATAAGCTTTCGGTCCACAGCTACATAAGACAACGTACAACAATATAAAATATCTTACATAGTACAATCATTAATCAAATAGAAATGTTTGGGCCACACGCCCGAGGGACAAGACCCGATCATATCTAGAATAACAAGAATGAAAGCGTCTAATACAACATCCTGTAATAACCCGTAAAATCTTACAGCTCGTCGAAAGTGCAGGGAACTTGGGAAAGTCAAGTCGGGCATCCTTGCGGTGGAGCACCTGAGCGGATACAATAATATATATACAACAAGGAAGTAAACCGGTCAGGGCCGGGTTCTATATGATTTCTAGAAGAATAAAAAGCATGATAGATATGAACAGCTATACTTGAATGATGAGGATGATAATATGACATGCTATCTACAATTACAAGCAAGAATTGAAGGTAAAGCACTTTAATTTAAAACCCTTCCTTATTAATACAATTTCCATCTCCTTTAGACATTCCTTAATAGGAATAAAACCATATATTCGGTTAAGTCAAGAAGTTAAAATTTCTATTCATTAATTAAAACTTCCCATTTTATCTTTCCATTCCTTATTACGAATATCATTTACATCAAGTGCTCTTTATGGCACATATATTATTCCCGTGCTCTTCCTGGCACATATTTATGCTCTTTATGGCATTTCATACGCTCTTTGTGGCGTTTATCAACCATCAAGTCCAACTTGATGAAAATATAGTTATAATCATATACATATAACGATATCTAAGACCGCCCGTCCGGGTTTCCCCACTGTGCGCGCCCCTAAATGACCATCATCTTCCAGGGCCTAACATAAGACAACCTGGGCACCTATCGGAACACGTCGGGAAGCGGCCATGAGCCTGCGGGGTAGTCAAGACCACACCCGGAATCTCCTACCCATCGCAGAAAAATATAACAATAAGCGCTCCCATGGCCTAGGACTATATCCACCCTGCATTCATTAGCCAGGGGGCTTCACCTCACGAGCGAACTTCCCTTATGATGTCATTTAGAGAGGTGTGTAACAGTAAACTAACATTTACATTTATCATCATATTATTTCCAAAATCCATTTTCATTAATCATGTGATTAGTTCTTCATTATTAAACCTAACATCATTAAACAACGGGGTTCATTCTAAATTGAACCTATTATCTTTAAACACCTATGGGTTCATTTATGCGAACCTAATTCCCATCGAATATTATCATTTATATTTCCTCAAATTACAATTCCAGGCTAGGTCTCCACATGATCATTATGATCCTAGAAATTCCCCAAATTCATATAAATTTTGATAAGTCCATAAATCTCCAAGTTTGGGCATTTAACTTCCTAACCTCTAAAAGTTTGAATAAAAGAAGTAATGCCTTAACATTACTTTAAACCTTCCCGAAATAAACCCCGGGTGAACCCATTCTAGTCCAGGGTAACGTCCAAACTCCATAACTACTCTAGGACTCTAAGTTTACTTCTTTAAAGAAGTTTCCTAGGTCCTAATCCTAAAGAATAAGGAGGAAAAAAAAATCAAAAGAAAAAGACCCCCAAATCTGCTGGAACCGAATCGATTCGCCGATTCGCCCAAGCGAATCGATTCGCTCTGAAAGTGAATCGGTTCGGACAACAAAATTTAGTTTCTGCAAATGCCGAATCGATTCGGTCTTAATCCGAATCGATTCGGACAACAAGACCTGGGATTCTGCATCTATGCGAATCGATTCACCCAAGGGGCCGAATCGATTCGCCCCTGCGAAAATGCCAAGAATGGCTATGGAGTTTTGAACTCCGAAATTTCTACCAAACCCCAAAACCAACCAAACCAACCTCAATTAATTCAACTTACACATCCTAAATGTATGTAGCTATCATCTTCAATACCATATATCATCCAAATCAACTTCTAAGGGTTAAATACCCAATTAAGCTAACAAAACCCTAACTAAAATTATTCATAACAATCCCCAACAAATCATGCAATTTAATCCACTTAAATCATATAAGAGCAAGTAGGTTACTTGCCTCAAGGTAGGAAGATCAGATTTGATGAAGATGAAAGCAAGAACAAACTCCAAATCTTCAATCTCTCTCTTCTCCAAAGCTTTCTTCCTCTCTCTCTTCCTCTCTAAGATAACAATTTGGGGCATAAAAGGAATAGTAAGTCTTAGCAAGACTAAATCGGTCCATAAGTCTAAAATTCCCAACTCTAATAACTAATGCGCGATAAAATAATACGCGATATCTCTATTTAAGCCAAAACCAGTCAAAAGTGCCCGAAATGCCAAAATACAATATGGCACTTATTTTGACTGTCTCACACCTACCGGGACTAACTACACTATCCACATCATCATTTGGGAATTTTATAACTCATTTTACTTCCGGTTTCATAATAAACCAAAATGTCATTTTAAATCCTTATGAAATTAAAATCACCACATGAACATTTTCTCTATTCACGGGGTAACTAAACAACATTTTAGTAAATATTGGCCTTGACATAACGAATTGATATTTACTCAACATCTATCATTTTATAATTAATTTCTACCCAGTGTAAATAAATATAAAATGGGCTATCAGAAGAGAGGGTTATTACATGGTATAAATTGTTGATAAGCCCCATCTTTGGCGTATCGTGTATGGTCAACCTTTACGTGAGAAAATGGGGGTTATTACATAAGATAACATCGTACTTATGCATATAAAGTACTAGTAAGTCGGCTATAAAAGTGAGTCACCCTATCTCAATCTGTATACCCTGACATATCGAACGTATGAGTGCCCCTCTACCCACTGGTGAATGTGTGTAGTATGATACACTACAGGAATATTGATTTTTCCCAGCATAAATTAAATGCCGAAAAAAGCACTAAAAATGCCGGTAACGCTTTTTGCGGCACTTTTTGCGGAAAATGCAAAATCAAGAAACCCATTAACTCCTTCAATATAAGGTTGAGAAACTCTTGACAATTCCATCCAACTCTTATCGCTATCCATTTGAAAAGATTGTTGATTACCTCACACTATCACAAAATTGTTGTTAGATTCATTAGGAAAAATTCATAAAAAAATACAATAAATAAACAAAATGTTAAACCATAAATAATTAATATGCTCCTTCAAAACTATGTAAATTTATAAATAGTAAGACTTTAATTATAACACCACTTGCATATGGCCTAATATGAAAACTACCAATATTTACTCATATAATATGGGAAAACTTAACAATCAATATATTTTAACCTTAATTAGTTGACAACAATTAAAAAAACTCACTCATAACATAAAAATTCTATTATAGATTTTTCAAGTGTCACGTGAATGTGCTTTCTATAGTCTAACCCCATCATACAAAGTTGTAGTGGCAAAATGTGGCCCAAATATAAAACAACCCATATTAGCCCAGTCTTTTAAATATGGCGCCCATATTTAAAAACTATGAGTTTAATAAGGGGTCCATATTTAAAAGTTATGAGTCAAATATGGGGCCCATATTTGAAAGCTATAAATCAAATATGGAGCCCAATCTTAAAAGCTAAGAGTCAAATATAAAGTTCATTTTTAAAAATTGTGAGTAAAATATGATTTTTTTTACATATACCTGGAATTGTAATACTTACTTTAGTAGAATAAAAATGGGTTGGCCTAGTCCACATTTGGTCTGCCCATATTTGACCCAACCACATTTAGACTGACCCATATTTGGCCCAACCCACATTTAGTCCAATCCATATTTGACCCGCCCAAATTAGGCTCAGCCAATAGTTTTGCCCCTGTGTTAATATCAAGGTAAGATTTGTATTTTTTCCCTCAAAGTATTAATCTTAGTGCATTCAATTTTTAGTTTTCTATTATATTTGTGATTTTAGGGGAGCTGGATGTTTGACGCATCCTACCCTCTCTACGATACGACGTCATGTCCGTTTATACAAAATGAGTTCAACTGCAAGAAGAATGGCCATCCGGATCAGATGTACCAAAAATATAGGTGGCAGCCTCATAACTGAAACTTAGCAAGGTACGATATATATATATATATAGAGAGAGAGAGAAGCCAATCAAAACCCAATATATGCAACATAAAAAAAATACACCGAAATAAATTTTTAAAAAAAATATGCAATATACCACCAAGTACTGCTTGCCTCAGTTCAGTACCCATACAATATATTACCAAAGCTCAGATATAATTTGATAAGATAGAATTCAGAATTTATAAATCCACTAAATAAATTATCACCTTATTGTCAAGTTATTAAATAATGAAAGAAAAAAAAGTGACATGAACAACCCATTATGCATACACTGAAATAAAATTAAAACCCATTGATTATTATCACCAACATACACTGAACGAGCTATCATCCATCGTCGTATTGGTAGTTTACCTTAAAGCTTAAATCTTTAAAAATCAAAAACGCATTTTATGATTAAACAAACACAGTGATTCTCAGTAACTAAAAACGCAAATTTATGTTTAAAAAACACAATCTACCAGCCATTGATGCATACATTGAAATAAAAAAAAACGCAATTTACCTTAAGCTTCAAAGATCAAAACCCAGTGATTATCCAAGCCAGTGGTAAAACTGAATGGATGATAGCACCGTTCCCTCTTCCTTCTTTTAATAGGGGAAAAAGAAACGAGATTGAGGGGTTCTTTTAATAGGGGAAAAAGAAAACGAGATTGAGGGGTATTGGGTTGGTTGATACCGAGCCAAGTTGGGAGAGGATTAGGTTTATGAGATGGCGTGAGAGATGAGAACGTGACGGGTGAGAGATTGAGGGAGATACGGACGAGCGTGATGGGAGAGAGAAAGTGTGTATTTTTTTTTAACAAAAAAACAAACCCCCGCCAAAAACTTGAGAGAGGCGCTTTTTTTTTTCTACTTTTAGTGGCATTAGTTATAAAATGTCTAAAAAATACCACATTTATTTTAGTATTAATTCAAAAAAAGCTTTATTTATGCGGCACATCAATATAAATGCTGTAAATTTTCAATACTTGTAAAAAAATGCTGGTAAAAAAAAAATCTCTGCATTTTTAAATAATACCGAGAAAAAAATGCCGGAAAAAATTAGTTTTCTTGTAGTGATATCGGAAGCAAAGTCTATCATACCAGTCCATCCGTGAAAAACTCGTGCTAACAAATGAGTGAGATTACCCCGTATCAAATAAAATACGACGTACGTGTCCAAAGATAGGGAAGATACACTCAACTGCCTGAGATGGGATTGTCCCCTCTGTGGACGCAATGTGATAAACATGTCCATACTGTAGTGGTATATATCCCTGAGGTGGGGAGACGTGTGCTAGAGCTACTGGTGCAGAAACTCCCGGAGCTAGTAATGGTGGGTGTTGTCCCTATGGTGCTTGATGTCCCCTCTGCCTCTGATCCTGAGCTTCATGATTACCCCAAGGACACCACCTCGATGTATGGCCCCTCTCTCCATAAGTGTAATAATTCTTGTGAAATGGGTGTCGCTCTACTTGTCGGCCTTGCTAACCTTGGCCCTGATGGCCTCTATGCTTCTATCCCTACAAGCCTTGGCCCTGATGGCCCTCTCACGACTACCCCTGGACATGGTGGCCCTGCCTATTCTGATCATTAGAATCCCTGAATCTCTTATGCTAATCTACGGATGAAGTACCCCTAAACTGATGGGTCCTAGATCCGCTACCCCCACTCGTCTTGCCCTATTGGCTCGATGACTTAGATCCATATCGCTTATCTTCCTTGTTCTTATGGAAGGCCCTATGAGCCTAACAGTGGAGAAGTGTGGCGTTCACCATTTGATTATATGAGCTGAAAGACAGGTTCCCCCAAAAGAGCCCTCCTAATGTGCCAAGCTGACCTCGCTATGAATCTATCCATCTTCCATCGCTCATTATTCACATCTTCCTTCGTAAAGTTTGAAAGGGCAATAAACTCCTCCTCGTAATCACCAAGGGTATGTCCCTCCTTTTTTATCTCCATAAATTGGCTCCTCATCTCAGATTGCATAGCCTAGGGAAAATAATTACCCTCAAACCTCTCCTAGAACTCATCAGTCATCAATCCATCCCTCTCTGCAACCGACGTGACTAAATCCCACCATTGGAGCGCGACCCCCACAAGAGGAAATGAAGCTAACATTTTCTTTTTCACTGGCATACACACCATCCGTAAATGTTATTGTATATCTTTCTTCTTCCTGTTTGCCACTAGAATATATGGACTGCCCGAGAACTCTGGAGGTTGTCCCTTTATGAAGGCCTCCCTAGACCTGTCCCAAAAAACCCCCGGTGCCTAAGAAGGTACGAACACTTGTTTTAGTGGTTGTGGTGGTTGCTGCTGCTAAGCCTGTGGTAATGGAAAGTGCTGAAGCCTGACTTCCATGGCAGTGGAAACTTCCTAGGTCACAATAGTGTCGATCTTTGTCAGACTTATCAAATATGGGGTTGGTGGGGCATGTGGCTGTTATGGTCGATCTAGTTAAGCCTCCTCATCCATAGTGGTTGCGACTATGCACCTGGGTCTACCCCATCGTAATTTTGCCATCTGAAAGCAAACAAGGTTCTAATTAGTACAATTGCAGAACGTATTGAACGCAACAAAGATCCTAAGGACACTAGAACCTGGATGATCTGATACCAACTGTAATAACCCCCATTTTCTCACGTAAAGGTTGGCCTTGAGTTTAAATTAATGTCCCAACAATAATAAAATCCAATTAAGCACCAAACGTATGATATCTCAAATCGGCATAAAGTAAATAAATCTAGGGCTTATGCCCATAAAAATATCCCAAATGAAATAAATAAATGGAAGCTGAATAAAACCTAAACTATAATCAATAAAGCTAGAAAGTCTTATGAGCAAAAGGATACCGCAAGGTTAACATGCCAACAGTCCTGCTATCCCTGCCTAGGAGCACCTCGGGGGAAGAAAATATTTAAATTTGGGTCAGCACCTTAGATTTGTAAGAATTTTCTTATTTAATTTAAAGTGCAATAAATACAGTCGATTCAAAGTAATACCCCCATCATCACTCACATATGATTAACATCTCACCCCTTATTTAAGTGTAATATTATCCATATCCCAATAAGTCCTGATATAAATAAGTGACAACTGTGCCAATTGAATGCCAAATGCATTAGCTATAGTCAATATGCTATGACAAATCCATCTACATTCAACTTATCCATGCCCAATGTATCCCAGTCTTATATATCTCATGAAGGTGATATAAACATTTATTGTGCACAACATGATATGGGTCTGTAATTTACTATCTATGTACTTCGACAAATTAATCATTTAATTCGGGTAATTTGTATATATATATATGGGACACTCAAAGGCATCTACGAGTGGTGTCCCGTTCGTGCTTTATCGGTAAATCCAAAGGAGTCTCTATCTAATGAGACATAAAAAAACACAAAAAAGTGGGGCAATCCGTAGGTAGTACACCAGTTCACGGTCCATACCCAGTGGTGACAAAGGATCCCAGTATCTACACCTACCTCTCGTAGATGGCGCTGCTATGTAGTACCTATATTAATGACCTACGTAACGTCTAGCCCACTTGTGCCGACGTGTGCTACGGTCCCGAATACGCATAACCCCAAACTTATAGGATCGTCCACGAACATTGGTATCTCCACACATATAATTATAAATACATATTAATATTCCTATAAAATATGTGTAGGTAATTACTCTATAATTACCTAAGGTATCCCACATGATGTCCATAAATACTCACCCATCAATAATTGACCATCTAGTTAATTATTAATTCCTTCTTCCTTAAAAGGTTATTTAACCATCTAGTGAAATATAATTCCCCAATCAATATATGTGCCACATTTTCATTTTTAATAAATTCATCGTCGACCCAAACACCATCCCCTTAACTCGTACGAACTTCAAAAAAATACCCCGGATCCGCCCCGGTCCTAGCTCAACCTTCCCCAATCGCCGAATTGATTCGTTTGTTGCCCGAATAGACTCACCTAGTAGCCGAATCGATTCATCTCTTGGCCAAATCGATTCGGATCTAGGCAAAGCCCAGATCTGCTACATGTTCTCAATACGGGTTTTCGTGATTTCTTTCCATGATCCGTTTTAATTATTAATTCCTTTTTATCGTCATATGAACATGTATCTACTACTTAGTTATTCATATTAGAACAATTAATTTCATGTATTAACATTAAATTCATTCTCCAAATCCAAGAATTTTTTTGAGTAACACAAGACCCTTAGCTATGATTTTCTACCATAGTTCCAACTATATACAAATAAGATTTTGGGGCATATAACATGCGCTCAAAATCATTAATTTTCCAAACCATAGGCATGCATCAAAACCTTTACACGTAAATCCATTGTTCCAAATTTATCACAATAAACCCTAAGGCATCAATCCTCAATTCAAGATGTTGATTATCCTAGATTTCTGGGTTACCAACCTATGTTCCAATTAGTCCTCTACATCCATAAGATTAATCCCTAACATTTAATCACCAAATCACAAACTAAAAACCCAAAAATTACATGGGATTTACTATAATGAATCAAGAAGCACATTAACCATTAAATTAAGCAACAAAATTCTTGCCTGGATATGCGGTTGGTGAATTCCCTTTTGAATTTCCTTGTTCCCTCTCCTTTTTGGCCTTTGTTTGCTTCTCTCTTGAGGAGGGGATGTTAGGGTTATGTATTGATTAAGTGTGGGGAGTCTTAATCTCTTATTAGTCCCAAATCTCGAGTTAGACTTATTTCCTCAATTTTGGATCCCCAAATGGGACCAAACCCATAATTAGACTAGCTCAAAAGTATCCCAACTTATAAACCTATACACTGGGACCATTTCTAAAGGTTTAAAACCCCTAAATGAGCCCCTATGACTTCCCGGAATGCGTCCCAATTATTATTATTCACAATAACATTTATAATCGAGTCGTACATCGTTTATAATTTTTCTATTACACATGCAATTATTTTTAATTATAGTTATTAACATAAAAATCAAACACCCATGATTGTGACATAACAACAAATTACTTGTTCGCAATTAATAAATTGAATTCACTGATTTATTTGAATTTTCACAAATTTTATTTTATTCCAAAAATATAGTTTTATTTATTCTAGAAAAATACGGGGCATTACAATGTATAAATGTAAAAAAATGTTTTTTATAAAATAAAAACTGTTTTTACAAAAATAAATTGTTTTAACTATAGCAAGTCAAATTAACTAACTCCTATGCTTGGCGTCCCTATGGCTGGACACCCAAAATAATTGCACAAAGAAAATAGATTTGCAAGAAACGGGTTAGAGCCCGAGTGAAAATAGTTTGGAAATATTTAGTAAGTATTTAAAATGTTGAAAAGCAGATACTATATACAAGTTAGCTTTTCGGCTCTCACATAAGATTCTCACCTCTCAACTATTGTGCACGCCTAACGTACCTCAAACCCATTCTAGTTACTGCTATCATGCCTAACTAGTTTCTAATCATTAGTCTTCAAACTATCACTTATTATAATCACCCGTATTTCCCACATATTACATTATTGAATATTTCCACATTTATTAACCCGAGTAAGAGTTTCCACAACTAAGGTTATATTAGATTTCACTCTCTTTCTTATCTACTAAATTCACACCATAGAATATATCACAAGTATATATATATATATATAGGTTCAGCTGCGGTGTATGCATATTCTGCTATCATTTCATGGTACATCACACAGTGTATAAAGGACTGTTTGTTCGGTATCTCTCTCCCAAACCATAAATACAAATCACGTATATTGGGGTCAAACATAATCCCCAGCCAGATGGGTCACACACATACCTACGCACCCATTCAACCGTCGAAACTATCATAATCTCAGATAGCACGTGTCCAAAGTCCCTATGTTCAGGGTACGAGTCTAAAATCCTGTGACACCCTGCCTAATTAAACATTTTTCTTATTTGGTTCATTCTTAGCATCACTGTCGAAAACTTGTTAATTACTAACCACCTAATAGTTAATTAAATTAGTGCCAAAAAAAATTATTTCATTAACAAATAACCAATGCGAAAAACAATTCAAACCATTGAAATAATGATATAATCCCAAACCATCAACGATATTAGTATAGTCTTGCTGAATCAATCATTGGCTAAAATCAAAAGTAAATCAACTAACTAAAACAAATAAAGTCTAAATAGTGAAACTGAAATGAGAGGGCAACATTCCTTAAATGAAATCTCACAACTGGAGATATATTCCAACACTAGGAATGATAAATAGAAGTGTCTAAGCAAAGTCCTACGAACATCACCTATGTTGCAGATGTGTCTCCTTGGATCAGAATATCAAATTTGGCGTCCCTATGGATGGACACCTAAAAGGTTTTGGAAAATATTTTTATAGCAAGAGTTATTATTCAAAACAGGTAAAAATATTTATAAAGCATTTATCACAATTGAAAATGAGTTATTTATTACACATATTAGGTTCTCGTACACTCTCTTCAGTTTCCTCACCTCTTTTCTATAGTGCACGCCTAACGCTTCATACATAGCTCACCTAGATATACTACCCAAGCCAACTAGACCAAAGTACCTAACTGAACTTATTGTAACACCCTGTATTTTTATGGCTTTTAAATTGGGGATTCATTAAATTTAATTGGGATAAATTAATTTAATATTAATCAGAAAATTTGTTTTAAATATTTACTAGAGTGATGACATTTAGTAATTATTGAAAATTTGTTGATTTGTTGAATATTACTTATTGAGTAAAGTAATATGTAGAATTGAATTTATTAAAAATTATCACGAGTGAATCATATGACAATTATGGAAATTAAGTCGGGACGCGCATGTGTCGTGTCGGGACTAAATTATTATTATAAAAAGTGAATAAATCATAAGTCATTGTATGGTTATTTCGAGTACGCCAATGTGTCCGAAAGGGTCGAGATAGCCAGGAAAGTTTACCCGGGGGTTTAGTTTGGGTCTCGGGGCGTTTTAGGCCTAATTGGCTTCCCGGGAGGGTATTATAGTCATTCTGTATTTTTGGGTAATTAAACCCACGAATTTTCCTAAGTTTTATCAGCTATTAGAGTTTATCTTTTAGGGTTAACAATCAAGAAAACATAGAACGACCATTACAGAAGAAAGGTAGAGAGATTTTTAAGGATTGATAACAAACTATAGCACCTCTTTCAAGATTAACACCACCGGGGCATAGATCGTAAGACGAGGAACACAGTCATATCCTTATCACCAACAAATCAGACCATAGAATACCAGACAAGTATCTATCTTGCTTCTTTTCTAGTTAATGTTTCACCCATGTTAGAATAGGATTGAAAACTATATGTTTTATGGAAGATTTTGATGATTTAGGGAATTTAAATCACATGCTTTAGAGGAAGTAAGTATATTCTGGAAATCTGAACATATGTAGAGGATTACCCACAAAATTGTATTGGTTTAGACGTGAGAAATCTTGAAAAAGAATTAGAAAATTGGAAATTTAATGTAAAACTAGGGTTCTTGATAATTATGATGAATTATCCCTCTAATTTAATACCTTTGACGAATTTGTACATGCTTCACGTAGAAAATCATGTATATAGGTATATGTAACCAGTAGTAAATTTTTTGGGAGTTTGGGGATCATTAATGATGTTTTGGAGAAATTTTTTGGATGAAACCCATAGGTCGAATTTGCAGTTTCTAGACAAGAACTGCTTGATCGATCGATCGACCCAAGAGTGTCGATCGATCGAACCCTTTCCTCGATCGATCAACCACTCCTAGAAAACTACATGTTTTTCCCTTTTTGTTTAATCCGGCTAAA
The DNA here is from genome assembly GCA_949130495.1 of Sambucus nigra. NCBI lineage: Eukaryota > Viridiplantae > Streptophyta > Magnoliopsida > Dipsacales > Adoxaceae > Sambucus > Sambucus nigra. The sequence continues at coordinate 58,499,908 of OX422214.1, forward strand.
ATATGTAGGAACCCTTGAATATCATTTAAAGAGTATAATGGGTCATGAAGAGGACCAGTAGGGTCTAAGTAGACTCCGTTGAGTGAAATTTTATATGGGATGAAATTGTGGGTTAACGTGGGGTTTTGTAACAGAATGGAAATTGTACGTACATTCACTAAAGAATTAAGTGGGTCGTGAAACATGTAGACCAGAATGTTAGAGAGGGTGCACCTACTGAAATTATCTTTAATAAGAGAGAATACTTCGAGGGATGAGAAGTATGTATGAAATGATTATAATTGAGAATGAAAGAGATGAATCCTTTATGCGAGATAGTTGGGTAAGATTGTACTATATACGGTTAATAATATTATTATTGGTCCTGGCCGAACCTAATTGGAAAATGTGAATATATATATATGACCGTGTGACTGTGTGCATATACTAAATATTATATTTGTGAATAATCATACCCACGCTACTTGCTATCACGGAGGTTGCCGCACCGGGATAGTCTTATCTCGATGGGACCTTTATGTGGGATATTTACTTGTACCCTAGAACACAGAATTACTTGGTACAGGCTATCTGAGAATGATAGTCAAACGGTCCTAAGAGACGTGAGGGGTATGTGCTGACCTCTTTGTGACTTGGGACTATGCTTCGCCTCCATTTTTTTGTATATTGTGTTAATACAGTTCGAGAGTGATTATAAACTAGTATTTCCCTTAGTACGAGAGATACGGGGACTTGATAGCAGAGTATTCCAGCACCATAGATTTTATGTGGGGTGCCGATAGTATATATATTATATGAGTGACTAATATATATACATATAAATGGAAATCTTCTACCGTGCGTATAAGTAGATAAGTATTGAATAAATGGTCCAAACTTTATAAAAGTGTTCGGGAACTTTGTATCGATATTGAGACATTCTAATTAACGTAAGCATTCGTGAATATATTGATCTTTAAACTAAATATCGTAGCCTTGTTATTTCTCAAGATAAGACTTTATGGGGGATACGTTAAATAGACTTATGAGATTTTGTAGTACGGTAGGCGTTCACATTAGATGAGAGGTGAGAATTCTCAAGAGAGTGTCGCGTACTAACAGGGTTGTTACATTAGTCGGTAAGCATTTTAAATACTTGCTAAACTATTTTAAAGCTATTTTAAACTCGGGATCTGACCCATTTCCTATCATCTTTTCTCTCTCGTCTATATATATGTATGTATTACAGGTGCCCATCCACAGGGGTGTCAAGCGTGGATCTTTGGACTATTGACGTGTTGTATTCTCATTCTTTCATTTAGTTCTCATTAGATCGAGCATGTGTCGCCCATTTCTAGTTTTTATCTAGTCCAGAGATTTCTACTCTTTATTTATGTCAGTATTCAGTTTTGTTGGGGTTACTTGTGATTATTATTATTGTAATGTGATTTGGGATATTTTATTTGTATTGATTTATCTAGCATGTCCTTTCATTGGATGATTTGGTTTTAAGTACTATCATTTGTATTTGTGAAAATGGTTTCATAGTTAATAATAACAATCGGACTTGATTTATAAAGAAAAAAATTAAATGTTTTGACACTTAGCTTAATTATTTATTAGGTGATTAAATAAGAAAAAATATTTTTCGATAGTGATGCTAAGAATGAACCAACCTGACACTTTGAGTTAATTTAATAAAGGACTGATCACTCGGTATTTAATTAGGCGGGGTGTCATAGGTGGTATCAGAGCATCAGGTTCTAGTGTCCTTAGGATTTGTGCGGCTTATTATGCTTCCAGCGTTGCTTCATTTGATATAGAGCTCTATGTTTAGGATTATTGATTTCTGATGGTGAAATTTCGTTCTCCTGCTAGAAGGTATGTATATTAGTGAATCTTATTTACGTTCGGATGTGTGTGTGTGTGTGTGTGTGCCAAACGATGAGGTATGACGGGCGAGGGCTATTGGGCTGAAAATTGGAGGCAGATCTCGGTTGAGGTTATAGGGTATGATCAAGAATGATGATTGTAGTTAAGGTCACCCCTATTATGGTACGAGAAGCCAAGATTGTAAAGACGACTAGGGCGCAGCCTATGATTTCCAAGTGCTTCTATAGTCAAAAGTGATGCAAAAGTACACTCACCCAACGTGGTATGACTAGGAAAGAGTCAGACGAAGCATTTGGGAGAAACGTCGGTGGAAATTCTAGAAACGCGGGGATTGTGTGTGTCAGCTAAAGGAGGGAAAATATCTAGAGGCTTGGGTATTTGACGGGGTGAGGCTAACTGAAAGTGAAAATTTGGGATAAATTTTTTCTTGGCTCGTCGGAACGAAGTTATAAAGGTGGGAGTCAGCCACCACTTTTAGAAGTTGAATACTATGTCTATAGAAGGATCTTAGGTATAGTTTGACTCCTTATTCCTTCATCGGATGTTCAGGATAAGTTGTGAACATTGGTCTAAACTCATCACAGGAGATCCAGACAGAGGTCCGTTTGCGAATATGAATCTAAACTGTTAGTAATGTTGTATCGGAGGATTTAGATACAAATAGAGAAGAGGATTTCAAGTGGGAAATCGACTCGTAAGAATAGTTAATAACATTTAAAGGGAATTCTTCCAGACGGCTGATTTAGAGGGTGAAAATGTCGTGATTTATCTATGGAGATGATAATGCTTCTTTGTGGGGGGAAACTAAAATAATCGAAGAATTTAGTCAGAGAATAAGACAGGATGAAACGGTGGTAGTGAAGCACCACAAGGGGGAGACCCATCAGAGGACTCATTTAAATAATTCAGGTAGCTGAATTCTTACCAAGAAATGATGAATTCAGTAAGAGCTATTGAAGGCGGTAACACGTCCCTTAGGGCTAACAAAGCTAAGGGAATAATGGGGGTAGCCATCGATAATTGACAATGCTATGTAGTAGTGTATCGGGGGGTTCCTTGTTTGGAATTCGCTTTACGAGACATCCCACGCATGACACATAGCATAAGGTTGGAAGTAGGGTGATGTTTGGTCATTAATCCATGATTCCAGTACCTCGGTCGTTATAGGAGTAGGTAATTATGAGTGTAAGTTGGAAGTTAAATTACGATCTAAGGCCAGTAAATACGATTGTGTGGTAAGGAAGCATTGGAAGTTTTGTTTTATCATCATGAGTTGAAAGGTGGAACGATGATAAGTAGGATTTAAAATTTCGATTTTGAGGGTGATTGAAAGTACCCAAGTGTTGTAACCACGTTGTGAGCACAAGGGAAATAAATAATTGGGTGTTATGTGTGAAGAGTATGTGATGCTTACACTAGGATGCACGGTTTATAGGGTGTGTTGTCATCCTTCTTAGCTGATGTTAGAATCGTTCGAGTTGAAGGAACGTGGGAATAGACGTGTGGAATATATGTTTGTGGGACTGACATAATGAAGTGGAAATGGTAAAGTGGATTAAACATCGTGTGATAAGGACGATAATCCAAATATATGTTCGTAATCAGAATAGCATACCCGAATTTGGTTGAAAGGCTGTAGGAAGCCATTTAAAAATGGGTATTTCTTGAGAAGGGTAGAATTTAACTATTATGGAGAACACTCGGAGTGAATTTTTAATTATTCAAATGTTGAGAGCGACTTGGCATACAAAGAATGATGCCATAGTAAGGTATAGAAGGTTTAGTAGTGCACATCGTGGAGAAAAGTGCACGGGTCGGAACTTTCGGTATACGCCGAGGAAAGAAGGGGAGTATTAAGTGTCACTTAATGTGAGACATTACAAGTAGAAGTTGATGTTGAGAGGGTCATATAGAGTAGTCTCCGTGGGCACCACTCATAAATAGAAATCGATTGGAACAAGAGGATCAACCAGAGAATTTTTTGGCAAGCCGACGATTCCTATAATGAAAGAGTCCAGTAAAGTCGGGTAAAGTTTCTTTGATGGGTTTCCAACCTTAAGGTAAGATAAAGGGTTCCTTCGAACATGTGGAACAAGTTGCCCAAGAAGGAAGTGATTGATATTACTTTGGGGTGATTTACAATATTAGCTAGTGTGCCCCAGTCTTCCTTTGAAAAGAAGAATCGCGTCGGTACGTGGTCCTACACGGTATTGTTCTGATTTAGGATGAGATTTTTGAATCCCATCCTCCTAAGGAATTTCAGGAAACAGTGGGGATAACGTTTCGTTTTGAGCAGGTTGTAGCATCCATATCCCAGGGAGTAGGCGAACGATGATTAACGATTATTAGAGCCATGTGAATGTAATTTTGGATTCATTGTGACCATTTCATTTCGACAATGGATATAGCTAGCAATGGAAGTATAGTACGGTAATTGGGAGAGGATATTACCTAATGGTAGGGTTTTGTGGGAGCACTCGTACCTGTTTATTGTGAACAAGGTGCTTATTGAGGTTTTGATGTAGAAAAACCTTAACTTTTCGCACTCTAGATGTTAAGAGGTGGGCGGATAATCAAAATTTTGGATTGGTTGAGATTTAGAATCCGACGACTAAAGTGGAATAACCACATAGTGTCCTAGGTATCCTTTTAACTATCATAAGATTTACTTCGCCAGGAATTAAGATTTGGAGAAATGAGAAGAGAAGTCAGATGTTCATATAGTTTCTCCTAGGACGGGAGTTTTGTGTTTAGATAAATATGGGAGTTGATATGAGGTGAGGTGAAACCTACCAATAACATTGAGACAACTGGGCCAAAGATGTATAGGCTAGTCTTATTGGAACGTTGTTCGGTAGGAGCAAAATTGAGGTGATGTAATTGAGGTATGACCCTATAACTGTTAAAGTGTTAAAATGTGTGAAGCGGGGGCTATAATTATTAATCCTTACTTTGATATTGGTTTTGAGTACTAGAGGAAACCTGTTTCTATAAGGTATGGCTTACTTTTCTGAATTTCGGGATGAAATTCGATTATTAGTGGGAAGTATGTAACACCCCGTATTTTATGGCTTTTGAATTGGGGATTCATTAAATCTAATTGAGATAAATTAATTTAATATTAATCCAGAAATTTGTTTTAAATATTTACTAGCGTGACGAGAGTTAGTAATTATTGGAAATTTGTTGATTTGTTGAATATTACTTATTGAGTAAAGTAATATGTAGAATTGAATTTATTAAAAATTGTCACAAGTGAATAATATGATAATTATGGAAATTAAGTCGGGACGCGCCTGTGTCGTGTCGAGACAAAATTGTTATTATAAAAAGTGAATAAATCACAAGTCATCGTATGGTCATTTCGAGTGTGCCAACGTGTCCGAAAGGGTCTATATAGCCAGAAAAGTTTGTCCGAGGGTTTAGTTTGGGTCTCGGGGTATTTTTAGGCCTAACCGGCATCCCGTGAGGGTATTATAGTCATTTTGTATTTTTGGGTAATGAAACCCACGAATTTTCCTAAGTTATATCAGCTATTACAGTTTAGCTTTTAGGGTTAACAATCACAGAAACATAGAACGTCCATTAGTTAAGAAAGGTAGAGAGCTTTCCAAGGATTGATCACAAACCATAGCACCTCTTTCAAGATTAACACCACCGGGGCATAGATAGTAAGACGAGGAACACATCCATATCCTTATCACCAACAAATCGGACCTTTGAATCCTAAGCGAGTATCTATCTTTCTTCTTTTTTAGTTAATGTTTCACCCATGTTAGAAGAGGATTGAAAAATATATGGTTTATGGAATAATTTAATGATTTGGGGAATTTAAATCACATGCTTGAGAGGAAATAAGTATATTCTGGAAATCTGAACATATGTAGAGGATTAACCACGAAATTGTATTAGTTTATAAGTGGGAAATCTAGCAAAAGTATTAGAATATTTGAAATTTAATGTAAAACTATGGTTCTTGATAATTATGACGAATTATCCCTTTAATTGAATAACTTTGATGAATGTGTACATGCTTCACATAGAAAATCATGTATATAGGTATATGTAACCAGTAATCAATTTGTTTGGGAGTTTAGGGATTATTAATGGTGTTTGGAGAAATTTTTTCGATGAAACCCGTAGGTCGAATTTGCAGTTTCTGGGCAAGAACTGCTTGATCGATCGATCGGCCCAAGAGTGTCGATCGATCGACTGATCGATCAATCTACCCCTTTCCTCGATCGATCGACCCCTCCTAGAAAACTACACATTTTTCCCTTTTTGTTTAATTCGGATAAAATATGTAGGAACCCTTAAATATCATTTAATGAGTATAATGGGTCATGAAAAGGACCAATAGGGTCTAAGTAGACTCCGTTGAGTGAAATTTTATATGGGATGAAATTGTGGGTTATTGGGGGGTTTTGTAACATAATCGAAATTGTACGTATGTTCACTAAAGAACTGAGAGACTCATGAAAGACGTAGACCAGAATGTTAGAGAGAGTGCGCCTACTGAAATTATCTTTAATAAGAGAGAATACTTCGAGGGATGAGAAGTAAGTATGAAATGATTATAATTGAGAATAAAAGGGATGAATCCTTTATGTGAGATAATTGGGTAAGATTGTACAAAATACGGTTAATAATATTATTATGGGTCGTGGGCGAACCTAATTGGAAAATATGAATATTTATATATATGGCCGTGTGACTTTTTGCATATACTAAATATTATATTTATAAATAATCATACCGGCGCTACTTGATATAACAAAGGTTTCCGCGCCGAGATAGTCTTATCTCGATGGGACCTTTATGGGAGATATTGACTTGTACCCTAGAACATAGAATTCCTTGGTACAGGCTATCTGAGAATGATAGTCAGACGGTCCTAAGAGACATGAGGGGTACGTGCTGACCTCTTCGTGACTTGGGACTCTGCTTCTCCTCCATGTTTTTTGTGTACTGTGTTAATACAGTTCGTGAGTGATTCCGAACTAGTATTTCCCTTAGTACGAGAGATACGGGGACTTGATAGCAGAGTATGCCAGCACCATAAATTTTATGTGGGGTGCCGAAAGTATATATATTATATGAGTGACTAATATATATATGTATATACGAAAATCTTCTACCGTGCGTATAAGTAGAAAATTATTGAATAAATGCTCCAAACTTTATGGAAAGTGTTCGGGAACTTTGTATCGATATTGAGATATTCTAAGTATTGTAAGTAATCATGAAGAGATTGGTCTTTAAACTAAATATCATGGCCTTGTTATCTCTCTAGATAAAACTTTATGGGTGATAAATGAGATAGACTTATGATATTTAGTAGTACGGTAGGTGTGCACACTAGATGAGAGGTGATAATTCTCAAGAGAGTGTCGTGTACTAACAGGGTTGTTACATTAGCTGGTAAGAACTTTAAATACTCGCTAAACTATTTTAAAGTTGTTTTACACTCGGGCTCTGACCCATTTCCTGTAATCTTTTCTCTCTCTTTTATATATATATATATATATATATATATATATATATATATATATATATATATATATATATATATATTTGTGTATTACAAGTGCCCAGCCACAGGGGTGTCAGGCGTGGATCTTTGGACTATTGACGTGCTGCAGCTAATGTGGGAGTTGCAGGTCCTTGTAGTAGACGACTTCATCCTTGTATTCCCAGTCTTTCATTTAGTTCTCATTAGATCGGGCATGTGTCACCCATTTCCAGTTTTTATCTAGTCCAGAATTTGTACTCTTTATTTATGTAAGTATTCAGTTTAGTTGGGGTTACTTGTGATTATTATTATTGCCTTGTGATTTGGGATATTTTATTTGGATTGAATTATCTAGTATGTCCTTTCATTGGTTGGTTTGGTTTTAAATACTATCATTTGTATTTGTACAAATGGTTTCATAGTAAATATTAACAATCGGACTTGATTTATAAAGGAAAAAAATAAATGCTTTGACACTTAGTTTAATTATTTTTTAGGTGATTAAATAAGAAAAATTGTTTTTCGACGGTGATGCTAAGAATGAACCAACCTGACACTTTGAGTTAATTTAATAAAGGACTGATCAACCGGTATTTAATTAGGCGGGGTGTCACACTTATCTACTCTTTAAGTCCCCGTACCGTTCATACAGTATGCTAGTTAACACTTCTAATTTATTATTATTCCCTTAGGTAACATTTCACACACTGTTATCCTAAATCTCTCAATTAAGTGTCACCACTTAATTTGGTCTGCAGATATCCACTAACTATCATTTAATATTTATGATTAATTCACTCTACTTAATTTACCTTTCAGATATATATACTTCCTCTGCCAATTTATTATCACACTAAGGCAGATTATTCACAGGGTATATATTTGACACACAATATACACTATAGTTCATATATCACTAATTAGAGACTATTGGTTCGAAATTTAACCTTGACCCCAAGAGTCTCCTTTATATATTTGTTTAGAATGTCACCTCGACCCCAATTAGATTTCATATATTTGTCTAGAATGTTACCTCGACCCCAATATTAGATTTCATATGTTGGTTTGGAATGTTACCTCGACCCTAATATTAGGCATCATATGTTGCTTTAGACTGATACCTTGACCCCAATATTAAGTTTCATATGTTAGTTCATAATGTTACCTCGACCCCAAAGAAATCAAGTATACTTTAGGTATTTGATATGCCCCAAGTGTAACCTCGGCCTAGAGACACCAACCTCGGCCGATATTATGGCCGACGCTGGGCATGTCTTGGACACACGATATCACCCCTCGGCCATATCAAGGTCGGCCCAGGCCGACACTACCATGAGCCCGTCTAAGGGACATCACAAGGATTAGCAGCGTTCTCGTATACCATGGAATGGCAACCTCGGCCAGATGTAGGCCGAGCTCGCAAGAAGCCAACAGCAACCTCATCAAGCCACCAATTCAACCTCGTCTCCGGCCGACCTTGACCATTGTCTCGGGCGGGATTAGTCCGAGACCTCCATGGAACACTCAGACTGAACAGGTATCAAAACTCACCAACCTCGGCCTCACCAAGGCCGAGTTCATACACCAGACGCGATAGCCGAGCACCTGCTGACATTCAGATAAGGACACGTTGACACAAATCAGTTATAACAAGATTATTCCCCACATATGGGGAGAATATTGCATCATCATTATCTACATGTGACAGTGACAGATGGAACTCCCACGCTGGTGAGGTAACCACACACATGCTCATTGCATGCATGGGGGGTACATTACACCCCCTAGGTACTATATATAGAGGTCATCCTCTACCTTGCAAAAGGATCCCAGATATTTAACCCTAGCTGAAACTCTGTCTAGATACACAATAGAAAGAGAAAGCTTCAGAGATTGTATCCATGGCCATTAGTGCCTTATTGCAGAGAGAACATTCACACACACACAGTGGACATAGGCCAATCTAGGATGAACCACTTATATTCTGGTGTTGATTCCTCTTCCCCTCATCTCATTCTCTCACCTTTTTACATAACTGTGTTGCCATTGTTGTTCTCAGATTGAGCTTGAAAACACCTTATCTGGTGGTGCTGATTCTGGCATCATTATTTTGGCGCCGTCTGTGGGAACGAGAAGCTATCTCTTCCTCTTTTTTTTCTTAACCTCACCGGAGACTCTGGTGGTGAACCAGGCGTCCCCCTAGCGTGGAGCTGTTTCACCATTGAAAGAGGTCCTGTGAGGTACTAAGCTCATCTTCTACTCAAGCTCTATAGTGTTAACATATGTCACCAGACTTACCACCGCCTCTTCCGCCGTCCGGGGGTGGAGGGCCTAGTTCCAGTCAGGCGCCCCCCCAGTTCGACATGGCGGATGTAGCAGCAGCTTTGAGATCTTTAGGTGCAACACAATAAGCCATGCAAGAGCAATTTGTTCAGCTCAGTCAAACTGTGATGAGGCCACCTGGAGTCTCACCGGACATGATCACTCCGACGGTAGTTCAGCCTCATCCTGACGCCAGGGGACCACCCCAGGCGCTAATGAAGGACCAACCTGCACCCCAACGGAGAAGGGACGTGGCTGACCCTAGGCGCTTGCGCCTGGGGAGGCAGGGAAACCCTTGCCCAGAGGACAGGTATGATGATCTAGAAGCGAAAGAAGCCCCAGAAGACTGCTGGGAGCCGTATGAGGTGTCAAACAACACTGTACGGCCTCTTAGGCAAAGTCTAGGTTGTGTCGGCCGAAGAGGTGAAGAGGCCCAACAAAGAGGGTCGGCCTTTGATAGGTTGAGCAGAGGGTCGGACATCAAGAGACTGGGCTCGATGAATGACCTAAAATAGAGGCTGTCGAGATCAAGGAGCGCAGCAGGCTCTCAGAGAGGGAAGAGGCAGGGTCGGCCAGACCAAGGCCGACACTGTGAAAGAAGAGACAATGGATAGGAAGAGGTCAATAGCTAACGTGTCGTGGCAAGAGAACCCTCGGTCCATCGCAGGGAGGTGGCAGGGGATAACCTCGGCCAAGTTGATGACAGAAGACCATGGAATGATTCTATCCAATGCCTTGAGGAGAAGATAGGAGACCTCATTAAAAGCAGGGACCCATTACCAAGGGGTTACTCAGAGGGATCCCCATTTGTGGCTAGGATAGTGGGGTTCCCAACCCCAGCTAAATTCAAGCCTCCTATAGTGTCTCCCAAGTATGATGGCAGCACTAACCCAGTACATCATATCGAGATATACCAGTCGGTAGCAGACATTTACTTGATACCTGATGAGATGAAGTGCAGGGCCTTCTCTGGGACCTTGACAGGGGCTGCACATAGTTGGTTCACCTCCCTTCCGAAGAACTCAATTGAGAACTTCAAAGGCTTGGCTGAGCGATTCATCCACAACTTCTGCTTTGGGATGAGACCTCAAAAGAAGACTACCCACCTGCTGTATGTCAAGCAGGCCAAGGGTGAGAGCCTAAGATACTACATAGGAAGGTTTAACAAAGAGAAATTGGAGGTCAAAGATTATGAAGAGAACATAGCCATGACCGCCCTTATAGGAGGCCTCAAGAAGGGGAAGCTATTGTGGAAACTGGCGGAAGACCCCCTAGGTCTATGGCGGAGCTGCTGGCAACCGCAGGGAAAGTAATGAATGCGAAAGAGGCAATGGCCGCCAAGTATGAGGATGAGAACCGCGGCGGCAGTGGGAAGTCCCAAAGTAAGAAAGAGGGGAAGAAGAGGTCAGGAGATGACAAGTTCGCTCACTATACTCCTCTGACTGTGAGCTGTGAGCACATCCTCAATGAGATTAAGAATGACAGGGCTCTGAGATGGCCAAAGAAGTTGAAAGCCCCACCACATAAGAGGAACAAAAACCTATGGTGTGAGTTCCACCAAGATCATGGTCATGTCACGGATAGATGCTTCGCTTTAAAAGATGATATTGAAAAGATGTTGAAATCTGGAAAACTGAGGAAGTATGTGGATGGTAAGGCTCCAAAGGGTGGAAGAGATGACCCTAAGAAAAGAAGAAATGACAGATGCCGTGACAATGTTCCAGCCAGAAGAGATGATGATTCAGAAGGAGATGACGAAGACGATCCGAATCTCCCGCCAAAAGATGACAACACCCCGGTGAAGAGGGTCGATACGATCTCCTTTGGTGTTAACACCATATGTGGGGGATTTGCAAGAGGTGGCTCTGAAGTATATGATAGGAAGGCTCATGTAGCAGAGGCCAGGTCAGTGGCCAAGCTTGAAGTTGTGAATCTAACATCTTTCGATACAGTGCAGAAGAGGAATAAGGTAGACGTCGACACCCTCGTAGTGGGGTTCTCCAGACTCGACTTCAAGGGTATCTTAGCCCCCCATGATGACCGTTTGGTCATAACAACAAGGGTATATGGGTGTGAGGTACGGAGGATCCTCATAGACGGGGGGAGCTTAGCAGACGTGATGTTCTGGCCTTGCTTTAAGAGCCTAGGTCTTAGCAGAGCAAGGATGGTGCCCTATCATCACCCATTGATAGGCTTCAGTGGCGAAAAGGTCCACCCCTTGGGCATGTATGAGATGGACGTACGGATGGGTGATGAGTGGCCTAAGAGGCTGACCAAGAAGATAAACTTTTTTGTTATGGACGAGAATGTTTTCTCCCCCTACAACCTCATCATAGGAAGGGATGCCCTTAAAGAGTTCGAAGCTGCGTCGTCGACGGTCCATCAGATGCTAAAATTCCCGACTCCCTATGGAGTAGGGGAAGTGCAAGGGGACCAGACCACAGCGCGAGAGTGTTAATTCAACTCGACCGAAGAGAGAGAAGCCCATAAGAGGGCAACCACCACTTATAGCATTGACACTCTTGACCCAAGAGATGAAACAAAGCTGAAGAAGGGAGAGGCCGCGGAAGAGGTAGAATCCATCGTCCTCAATGAGGACGAGCAGGAAAAAACCATCCAGGTCAGTAAGGCCCTAGAGCCAGGAACCAAGGAAGAGCTGATAAACTTCCTTAGGAGGAGACAGAGTGTCTTCGCACGGAGTCACGCAGACATGTCTGCCATCGACCCTGAGGTGATGAGCCACAAGCTCAACGTGACCAGAGATGCCAAGCCGATCAAGCAGAGACGAAGAGTCTACTCCAGGGAGAAATACGACGTCATCCAAGAAGAGGTCAAAAAGTTATAAGAGGCCGAGTTCATAAGACAGGTTACCTATCCGGAGTGGCTCTCAAATGCAGTCATCGTGCCTAAGGCCAATGGGAAGTGGCGAATGTGTGTGGATTTCACTGACCTGAACAGATCTTGTCCAAAAGACAACTATCCCTTACCTCGAATAGATCAGATGGTGGACGCGACGGCGGGGCACGAGCTCATGAGCTTCATGGACGCGTATTCAGGCTATAACCAAATCTTCATGGATGCTGATGACTCTGAGAAGACAGCCTTCATTACTGATAAAGGGACGTACTGCTACAAAGTGATGCCCTTCGGTCTGAAAAATGTAGGGGCAACGTATCAACGTCTTATCAATAAGATGTTCGAAGAGCAAATAGGTAAGACCATGGAGGTGTATGTAGACGATATGCTAACGAAGATCTTGAAAGATTGTACTCATGTAGCGGACCTTGATAAGACCTTCGATGTTATGGAATCGTATAAAATGAAACTCAACCCGTCAAAGTGTGTCTTCAGAGTAGGAGAAGGGAAGTTCCTGGGGTTCATCGTTAACCAGAGGGGAATTGAAGCGAACCCTGAGAAAATCAAGGAATTACTCGACATGAAGACTCCTAGGAGTATCAAGTATGTCCAAAGGCTCACGGGAAGAGTGGCTGCCCTTAACAGGTTTGTTTCTAGGGCAACGAACAAGTGTCTTCCATTCTTTAAAGTTCTAAGAAAGACCTTACAATGGGATGAAGAGTGTGAAAAATCCTTCAACCAACTCAAGTCCTACATAGGGTCTCCCTTATTGCTGTCTCGGCCCATCGCAGGAGAAAGGTTATTTGTGTATCTGGCAGTCTCTGAATCAGCCATCAGTGCGGCCATCATACGGGAAGAGGACGGGATCCAAAGGCCTGTGTACTTCAATAGTAAGGCCCTTCAAGGGTCTGAACAAAATTATCCTCGTATGGAGAAGTTGGCTTATGCCCTAATACATGCCTCAAGAAAAATGAAGCCTTACTTCCAAGCTCACTCCATGGTAGTACTCACTGACTCCCCACTAAGACAGGTTCTACATAAACCTGAGAAGTTCGGGAGATTGATGATCTGGGCCATCGAACTAGGAGAATATTATCTTACCTACTAGCCTAGGACGACCATCAAGGGGTAGGCCCTCGCGAACTTTGTCGCAGAATTCACCTGGGAAGAGGCCGAGACAGAGAAAGGCCTAGATGACGGCGAAGAGACAAACCGTAGTGTCTTCCGAAATTCGTAAGAGATGGCACCAAACGCCTTTCAAGATTGAGAAGAGGTCATCTCAGGCAAAACCCGGAGCAGAATAGAAGAGAACGAAGAGGACCGATACCTCTTCAAGCACGGAGTAATGACAGAAGGGGTCTTCTCATCAGATACAGATGTTTGGAACCTCTTCGTTGATGGTTCCTCCGGCGAAGTGGAAGCGATGCGGGGCTAATACTCTCGGCTCCAGATGGCGCCAACATTGAATACGCCTTGAGATTCAACTTCCAGGCCTCAAACAACGAGTCCGAGTATGAGGCCATGATAGCAGGTCTCTTATTGGCAACAACTCTTCGAGTAAAGTGACTCCTACTCCATAGCGACTCAAGGTTGGTTGTCAATTAAGTACTGGGGATATATGAGGCCAAAGACGAAAGGATGGCGAAGTACTTAAATAGGGTAAGAAGGTTGTTAGAATATTTTGAAGAAGCAAAACTGAAGAGAGTGCCTCGACTAAGTAACAATCACGCTGATGCATTGGCAAGGCTGGCCTCGGTAATGAAGACATATATGGGAAGGACCATTCCGATCGAGGTCTTAGGGAAGTCCACCATCGAGGAAGAAGAGGTATGTAACCCTTGTCACAATGTGAACCTAGGAGACTCATGGATCGACCCGCTAATCAGATACCTAAGAGAGGGAGTGTTTCCTGAGTCCAAGCTAGAAAGGAGAAAATTAAGATATAGGGCTGCCAAGTTTTTAATGGTAGGAGACGTCTTGTACAAAAAGGGGTTCCTATTGCCTCTCCTCAGATGTGTGCATCCCATGGAATTTCCCCGGGTCTTACAAGAGGTTCATGAGGGTTCTTGCTCTAGCCACATAGGGGGAAGGCCCTTGGCCAAGAGGATCATCACTCAGGGATACTGGTGGCCTACCTTGTTCAAGGACGCTGCAGACTACGTGAAGAGGTGCGACAAATGCCAAAGGTTCGCCACTATCCCTCATCAACCCCATAAGCCTATGACATCAATCTCTTCTCCATGGCCATTTGCGGTATGGGGAATTGACTTAGTAGGACCTTTGCCAAGAGCTGTCAACAACTATAGATTCTTGTTAGTTGCCATTGACTACTTCTCAAAGTGGGTGGAGGCAGAGCCGATGATAACAATCACAGAGCAGAAGACCTTCCAGTTCATTTGGAGGAATATCATATGTAGATATGGCCTCTCAAACACTCTCATCTCGGATAATGGGACCCAGTTCAAGAACTCCTCCTTAGAAAAGTATTGCCTAAGAGTAGGGATTAAGCAGTTCTTCTCATCTCCTGGTCGACCTTAGGCAAATGATCAGACTGAGGTCACAAACAGAACTATCTTGGACGGAATCAAGAAGAGGTTAGAAGATGCGAAGGGAAGATGGACTAAAGAGGTTTACGCTGTGTTATGGGCCTACAGAACCACGGTAAGGACACCAACAGGAGAAACCCCATTCATGCTGGCACATGGCTCAGATGCCGTCATACCAACGGAAGTAGGACTCCCAACTCATCGGATTCAGACCTACGACCCTGACAACAATGGGGAAGAGAGGAGGCTAGACCTAGATCTATCGAAGAAAGAAGAGAGGACGCAGAGGTCCGAAAAGAAGCCTACTAGCAGAGCGCAGTGAAATTCTACAGCCAGAGGGTGAAGTCAAGACCCATTGTAGTGGGAGACCTAGTGCTAAAGAAGACCCTACAGAAAGCAAATAAGCTTCACCCAAACTGGCATGGCCCCTACAAAGTAATATAAGAGGTTGTGCCTGGCACTTACAGGCTAGAAAACCTAGAAGGAGAACCTTTCACTAACCTATGGAATTCTGACCACCTAAAGAGATATTACATATGATGTTGCATAGAGTTTTATGTAAATGTTCCATCTTATTATGAAGAGGTTATTAATAAAGATTAGTTCACATGACAGTTCTTGCTTCATTCTTAGATCAGAGATTTATTATAGGGATAACATCTTAGGTGATGACCTCAGACCCTTATAACATCATAATTTGGTGACAAGGTCTGAGGTCAGACACCATAATGAGATGACCTCAGACCCTTAGGGTCCAGACCTATGACCACGAGAATAATGGGGAGGAGAGAAGACTCGACGTAGATCTGATTGAAGAGAAAAGGGAAGACGCAGAAATCAGGCAAGCAGCATACCAGCAGAGAACAACAAAGTTCTACATTCAGTGGGTAAAATCAAGACCCATAGCTATGGGAGACCTAGTGCTAAAGAAGACATTATAGAAGGCAAACAAGCTTCACCCAAATCGGCATGGTCCTTATAAAGTGGTTGAGGAGGTTGTACCCGGGACCTACAGGCTAGAAAACGTCGAAGGGAAACCTTTCTCCAATCCTTGGAATGCTGACCATCTAAAAAAGTATTACAAATGATGTTACTAGGGCTTTCATGTAAACGTATTATCTTATGAAGAGATTATTAATGAGAAGATCAGTTCCCATGTCAATTCTTGGTTCATTATGCTCTAGTGGTAGAAATTATGAGGATAACATCCAATATGACGACATCAGACCTTATAACATCATAATTAGTGACAAGGTCTGAGGTAAGAAATAATACTTGGATGACCTCAGACCCTTTACATCATTAATTTGGTGAATACTTATTTGTGGGGACAACATCATAGTGATGACCTCAGGTCTTATAACATCAAAATTTGGTGACAAGGTCTGAGGTCAGACATATTACTTGGATAACCTCAGACCCTTAACATCATTAATTTGGTGAATAGTTATTTATGGGGATAACATCTTAGTTGATGACCTCAGGCCTTATAATATCATAATTTGGTGGTAAGGTCTGAGGTCAGACATCATAATTGGATGACCTGAGACCTTATAACATCATAATTTGGTGACAAGGTCTGAGGTCAGACATCATACTTGGATGACCTCAGGCCTTAGACATCATTAATTTGATGAATACATATGGGGATAACATCTTAGTTTATGACCTCAGACCTTATAACATCATAATTTGGTGACAAGGTCTGAGGTCAGACATATTACTTGGATGACCTTAGACCCTTAACATCATTAATTTGGTGAATAGTTATTAATGGGGATAACATCTTAGTTGATGACCTTAGGCCTTATAACATCATAATCTGGTGACAAGGTCTGAGGTCAGACATCACACTTAGATGACCTCAGACCTTAACATCATTAATTTGGTGAATAATTAGTTATGAGGAAAACATCTTAGGTGATGACCTCAGACCTTATAACATCATAATTTGGTGACAAGGTCTGAGGTCGGACATCATACTTGGATGACCTCAGACATTAGATAATTATATTGAGACTTCAAATATAGAAAATCATTCAAGAAACATCCAGCAATTGAAGAAATAAAGCCCTCCTCAGAGGTTGATATATACAAGTTTAAAGTTACAAACTACAAGGTAACAGAGTTTCATCAGAGGTTAAAGTTCCTAATAGAAATTAAAGTTACAAAAAGGTTTAGGAGATAGTCAAGTGTTTGCATCCTCAGGGTTAGTTGCCATGCCTCCACCTCCCTGGCCGAGGGTGGTTAGTTCCACCCCTTCGTCCTGAGCACCAACATCTTCAGTCCTGGTGTCATCTTGGGGAGAAGTCTCGGTAGGCGTGTCACCTCCCTCCTACTCTACCTCTTGCAAGGCCTGAGCAAATCGAGGATCGGCATAACCCAAACTAATGAAGTCATAGGCTGCAAGGCTCCCTAATTTCTTTTCCTTCATGGGAGCCCATTTGCCAATGGACTTTACACCCCTTTCCAGGTATTCAAAGACGAAGCTGACAAACTCATCAGAGACCTTGTACTCCTCCAAGATCTTCTCGAAGGCATCATCCAAGGCATCCTTCACAGCCACATCAACCTTATGTTGAAGGGAGTCAGCCTGAGTCTTCAAGGCAGTGCTATGATCCTTCCTCAGCTTTTTCCATATCCTTTCCTAACCTATTCACACTTTCCTCAGACTTATCCAAAGAGGCCTTCAGACGCTCCACTTCAGCATTTAAAGCAACCTCGGTCTTCTCGGCCTCTTGGCCCTTCTCAATCAGAGGAAGTTTCCCCAAGGTCCAGTTAACAAAATGTTGCATGGTGAGGAGACCCTGTAGAACATGTGTAGAGATGTTAGTCTAAGATCCGGTATAGTTCAAAACCGATGTTACTCTTGAATATAACAAAAGTTCAAGGTCTTACTTGGATAGAGCGATGGAGGGAGAACTCAGCCAACAGAGGCCTATCCAGAGAATGACAGAAGTGCTTGTCAGAGTCGATCATGGAATCACTGATGTCATCCAGGGCCTTCAGACTATGGCCGATGAGACTATCACCAATCTTATGTTTCTCCAAGCGAGCAATCAATACGTCCTCAGAATAAATGGGGATATCACGATTCCCCTTTTGGTTTTTCTTCTTCTGCCTCTGATCTTCAGGGGCACGGTCGACAGGTTTCCTCTTCTTGGATGCCTCAACCCTTGAGGTAGTTGGAGTGGTAGTAGGTGCATTCAAACATGCCTTCTTTACAAGCTTCGTGAGACAAGGGGCTTCTATCTCCCAAAGGTCGTCAAAAATCCCTTTTAGATGCTCTGCAAAACAAAAAGGTCTGAGTTAGAAAATCATAGATACATAAAATTAGACGTATAAATTGTTGAAATAATAAAGCAACTTACGGAGCTCGGTCAAAGGACTCCCACCAAGGCCAGTCTCGGAGAGATAGTAGGGAGTCATCAAATTCTCGTACTTGACTAGCAAACCATTCTCCCGCTAATCCTGAAGGTCTTTGACCTTCTGAATATTATTTTAGCTTAGCCCAGGGTCAGCCCTAGCAGCCATTGTCACCTTTCCCCATCTCAGGGGTATTCTCAGCTCTAGGGAGGAAGAGGGGGAGCAAGGACCAAACTCCCATGGCCGTGGCGCAAAGAAGTAGCGTGGTTTCCAATTATGGTTCGAGGTTTAGGTAACCTGCAACATCTTCTTATTTGACTTTCGAGCTAAAAAATGGTAATAGCTCGAATGATTCCTGGTAGATGAGGGGGCGTAACACCCTGTGAAGACTTGGACGGGAAGGTCTGAATGATGGACTGCCCTCCATAAGACAATAGCTCCAATTATCACCCTCCAGGCATTGGGTGACAACTGGGAAGGAGCCAAGTTAATGTAGGATAATATTGCCCTGATGATGGGATGAATGGGCAGACAAAATCCTAACTTGAACATCTGCTCGTACAAGTAGATATCACCATCTCGGCCGCCGAAAGCCCTCTCTTCCCTCAGAGGTCTCCTAAGTTTTATGGAGGGACTTATAGAATATAGATGTCTGAAGGCTAGAAGGTCGACCTCACTGACAATGTTCTCTATCTCGGTCGCCTCAGAGGTGTCAACATCATTGTCATTACCATCTTCATCATCCGGTTCAACGTCGGCCTGAGTAGACGATGGGGCACCACTTGGGAACCTCTGAGCGAATTCAGCTCCTGTTACAGCCAATATGGGAATATCTTCAAGAATTGGGGGAACAGCCATGCAAGGTCCTATAATTTTAACGTCGAAGGAAGAGTTCGATGTGCTTGAACTCTTATGAGACGAGGCCCGACTGTAAACCTCGGCTTGATCAGGGACCTGATCCTACTGAATGGAAAAGTCCATAGCCTCTTCAAAGGAGTCCACAGACATAGGGTCTGAGATGGACGACTCAAACTCAGACATGGGGGTAGGTTCAACTGGGACCTCTACTGATTTAACAGGTTCGGCTGGCTCAGGGTATATGACCTTTAGAGGGGGTGGAAAGATAGGTCTGAGGGGGAACGCCTCTTCCCTATGAGCTTCCTCTTGGGCTCTTTCTATTTGCCTACTTTTATCTAAGATCTTCTCCCAAAGAGAGGGGAATTCCTCTAATAGTTGGTAAAGGGGCCTGAGCATATGAGCCAGACCCTACCCTTGTGACTCTCCTAAAAAAACAGGATTGGCAATTGAATTAAGGATCAAACTAGGTTTTTGAATGAAGAACGATCAAGGACATTTCACCAGAAAATGCATAAACTCATGGAAAAACTCTTAAAGTCGCTGAAAAATGCAAAAAATAGGAATTGAAGGGTGGAAAAATGGAGAAGAAGAGGTGATAAGACGATACCTGATGGAATGTGAGGAGAAGGAGGGAAACGTTGGCAAGAACTCCACCCAATGAACTGCTAACTAAGATTTTGTAGAGAGAGATAGAGAGCGCAGAGAAAATACGGGTGAGAGAATAAAGAAATGGAGGAGAAAGAAAGGAAATATGGGTTTAACCCGTAAACCGCCCCACACGCATCCCAAGGACCATCATTTCCTTGGGAGCCCAAAAGACTGCAATCATTACACTTGCCAGGCACGCTAGCTACTTCAGTAGCTGACACTTGCAGAAAGGTATTAACACCTAAGGAAGTCTAACCTCGGACAAACATACCCCTTAGGCACTTGATCACACAGGTAATTAAGGGCTAGGGGTGATTTATATGCCCTAAATGTACCCTATTGGCCAGAGACATCAACCTCGGCTAGGGAGATGGCCGAGGTTAGAAGGGCCTTAGATTGGCAACCAGTGGTCTCGTCCTAAGCAAGGTCGGCCATGGCTGACGTTACTTGTTACCTTAGCAGGTGAGGTCTTCATGATCCACAAGGGCAGTTATTCATCAGGTCATCCAATGCTTGCAAGCTCGGCTGGGTGCAGGCCCAACCGAGGTTGCAGGAGCTACTCCATCATCATAACCAATCTTGACTGGGAATCAGCCGATGTTCCTACCACTCCACCATTACCTCAGCCCAGGCCGACATTATAGCTCCACCTGCCTTACCTCGGCTCTCCCACTGAGCCAAGGTCACCACTAATCAAGCAGTTTCCCGACCACACCTGAGGTTTGGACCAATCACAGATGGCCGAGTCTTTATCAGCATATGTATGGTTGGGAACACGTGTACACAATCAGTAATAACAAATCAATCCCCTCACATGGGGGAATATTTCATCATCATTCTCTACATGTGGCAGTGACATAAGTCTTTATTAGATTGGCTATATCAGCACACACATGCTCATTACATGCATAGGGGGTGCATTACACCCCCAAATACTATATATACTTGTCTTCTCCTTCTTGGAGAGGGATTTGAAATTAGTAACCCTAGCTGAAACTCTGTCCAAATATACAGTAGAGAGAGAAATCTTAAGAGATTGTATCAATGGCCATTAAAGCCCTCATACTCTGATAGTGTAAGAGGGTAGTTTAGATAAGATGGAGGCGTAACCCCTTTTAAGTATGGTGATGACAAGGTTAGTTAGAAAAGCACTAGTGATTTAGCCACAAGACACAAAGAGCAGTTTGGAATGTATGGAACCCATCTTATACTCACAAATCTCTCGTGTATAACTCACAATATAATAAAGAACTTCAGAAATAACTTAGCTAGAGGGAGAGAGAAGTAAGCATCCTAGATACACCTGGTAGGCAGGCAAAAAATACTAAAACTCTCAAGGATCTCTGTTATGTATTAAAAGCTTCATAATACATGACAAAATGGTGGGTGGCAGAACTCTCTGGTTCTTTTAATAAATCTCTCTCTAGTAAATAAATTTCTCTAGTAATAACTTTTGAACTCTCAAAAGATCATCCTTCTCTCAGAGGTGGTTGGGGTCCTTAAATAGCCCCCCCACACCACCCCCGCGACAACTCAGTCATTAAAGACTATGAAAGACATCCCTCATACTTTATGTCACAACATTAAATGCCTGATTCACTAGTTGTCTCCTACGTCATAAACATTAAATGCCAAGACATGCCTTTTGCCTAACCACTGTATGTCAGGGGGTTGTTGTTGCAGAGGTAGCTCACCAACTATCTGACAGCCCCAAATACCACGGTGGTTTACTCAAGTGCATGTCTGACATTGTTTAGAAGGCTAGTGACATCACCCACAGTAGATGTGACTTTTAAGTAGAGGGTTGTTTGGTTCATAACTTAATGCCCGATGGAACTCCAAGCTGCTCCGCTTGAGGTTCCACGATCAGGGTCCTTCGGTGTTTTACCAGGTGTATCTAAGATGGTCAGGACAAGCCCCAACGGTGCCCCACTTCTCAATCCTCCAAACCAAATCCCTCTAAAGTTCCCACGGTGAGGTTGTTCGATAGAGCATGAAAGCTCTCCCAGGCCCTGCCAAGCCTGGTCTCTCGCGAGTACCGTTCGACCTCACGCCCATTCATTATTCTCGTTACAACATTACAATCATTACAACTCGTAGTAAATATAAACAAAGCTATAATATGGAAAAGTAACAATAAGCTAAAGTACGAGTTGCCACGCCAAGCTGCCTCACCAAGATGCCACGCTTGAGTTGCCACGCTGATCTTATCCTCAGAACACTGTTGCTAATTGGTGGATTATCCCTAATCCCAGGATTACCTTCAGGCCCCCTCTACAGATAGTAATCACACACTTGCACAGTGGATGTAGGCCTAATTGGCTGAACCACTTATATTCCAGTGTTAATCCTCTTTTCCTCACCTCCTTCTACTATATACCCTTATACTGTCGTTGTTAACATTGAATTGAGCTTAAAAACACCTTGAAGGGTGGTGCTATTTTCAGCATCATCAGCATATAGTAAAAAATTCAGGTGTATTAGAGATGAATCAAGAATAATATAGAATTAAGAATCTCCACATTCAGGTGTATTGTATAGTTGGTAGTTAGGCGTATTATATGAGGCAATATAATGTAACAAATATGAGGCAATACACCTGAACTACCAACAACAGTTCCTGCAGAAAAGGTAATGACGTGGAGATAGCATACACTTTATAGTACCTTATATAAAGTTAAATGACCATAGGCCTCTGCAGGAACTGTATGCCATCTATATTTACTATTTACTATTTATATTGCCTCATATAAAGTTGAATGTAGAATATACAATACACCTGAACTACCAACTATAGAATTAAGAATCGAAAATAATTGAATAAAAATTTAATCTTATTCAAAGGAATATTTAATGTGTTAATGATGTGAATTGGACACAAAAATAGATGTCAAAACATACCTACTTATTGAAATGTCCATAATACCTTTTGTAGATAATGGAGTAGATAAGAAAAAAACTAATATATAAGCTCATATTAATGATCACACAATATGATCAACTGATGCAAATATTCCATTGCTCGAATATATGAGCATCAAGTATTCCATTGTTTTCTAAATTAAGAACAAATATGTGCGGTTGAATTTCTTATGTTTCATTCACAATTATATTTTTTTAGACTTAACTATAAATAAGTATCATCAAAGAAAAGACCATAATTTTTTCTAAGGAAAATAGAGAAAAGAAAAGGTAAAGAAAAAAGATGAGAATTTACAATGTCATAGAGCTCTGCAATTTGTATTGGCTTCTTATTCAACTTGTGCAAGCAGCTTAACTTCCTCCACTTCCTTATCAAAATAAACATAAATAGAAGGATAATCCTCGGAGCCATTGTCATGTAAGGTCCCCCTCCAAGCGTTGTAATCTAAGTATCCAGTACGATTCTACGAAAATTTTTGCTGCAAGACAAATAACCAATTAGTCCATAAAGTACAAAAACCAATTCGTGAACAGTGAAGAAAACTCAATGTCATGTATTATCAAAATGGAAATGTGATATCAATATTTCACTATGCATAAAAAAAATAGGCCACTTCCCATTTATGAAATCTAAACTTCACAATTATATAATTCACCATCCATTCTTTGTGTCAATTAAATGGGCTACTGCAATGTATAAGGCCCAAAGAAGGCATTATTAAAAACAATAGAATACCTGGACATGGAGAAATGAATAACATAGAATTTTGGAAAACTTCTTTGCAATGCCTGCAATTCCATGTCCGAAAAACTTACCTTTAATACATCAATGCACTACTATACATCAATGCAGAGAGGTAAAACTTAACTCTAATACACATATACATCACTGCTATAAATCAATTCATAAAGGTAAAACATGTATCAATGCAGAGAGGTAAGTTAATCATCACTATAAAACTTACCTCTATACATCACGACTGTTCATCAATGCATCAAATGCACTACTATACTCATGTTCAAACTTCTTCTAATACAAACTTATTAGAGGTAAAACTTATTACATATTCAACTGTACCAAATAAGAATACTCATGTTTCAAATTGTACCAATTTCAAACTTATTCCACCCACATACAAAATCACAGTAGTTAGTGGGGGTACGTCCTAACAGTTCCCGAATATCACAAAATATAGTTGGAAAAACAATTAAGAAAATAATCAAAACAACATGGAACTGTCAGTTGAGAAAACAGTTATAAAATGGATTTCCAAAGTGTTATACTACCTAATCACATCGTACTGGTAATGGCCTACAACTCATCCATCACATCATCATCCACAACACCTGCACCATCTTCCGTATCGCTATCAACATCTTTTCCTTCCGCGTCATCCGAGTCGGCATCTTCATCATCAGAATCTGTCATATGTAGAGGATCAAATATGTACTTTACTCAAAAAATTTACAAAATTAACAAATTATAAAATGTAAAAATATATTTTCAAAACCATTATTCAAACCCAAATAAACAAAATTCAGGTCAAATTCAGCGATTTAATGCCTAAAAAGGTGATGTTCCGATTAATTTTACCTAAAAAAAGTAATGTTGCGATTTCAAGCTTCATAAAGATTAATGAAAATAAGAAGCTTCATATAGAAAGAAGACTACTTTTGCATAATAAAAGGAAAAAAATTGTAGACATATTTCTATTTTGTCTACCACTGATAGTGTGGTAGCTTGCGATTTCAAGCTTCATAAAGATTAATGAAAATAAGAAGCTTCACTTAGAAAGAAGACTACTTTTGCATAATAAAAGGAAAAAAATTGTAGACATCTTTCTATTTTGTCTACCACTGATAGTGTGGTAGCTCCTCACCCATTTATAAATTTAGTGCTAGACTGCTTGACTAAAAAATTATTTCACCCTAAATTGCAAAATGGCTCCTCGTCCATTTTCCATATGCTACTCGTACAATGTGCCCATTCTCCTCTAGAGTTGTCCCATTAATAGCTGCAAGAACATTGTTAGCATCCTCAACCGAATGGAAATGAACAAATGCAAATCATCTTGAGATGTGTGATTCAAAAATATAAACAGTAGTTCAAAATTTTTTATCTTCCTCTTGTAAGGGATGGTATAACTCATCCACCATAGCTACATTACCCCCCTCCCCCACATTGATCTCAACTGTCATATAGCTTCAACATAAAAGTATTAGTAAAAAATTAATTATGTACAAAAGGAGTCGATAATTGCAACAACCAAAATAAAAAAATCCAGAAAACTAAAATCAAAGACCTAGAAAATCCCACAGTATCACCATTAATAGAAAATAAAATTAGCATTATTAGAAGTAAGAATATCCCTACATTTTGATATCGCTTCATGTGCGCTGATCAATGCAACAATCTTCTTTTGTTTACCTTGGAAACAACATTAAA
Source organism: Sambucus nigra (assembly GCA_949130495.1). Taxonomy (NCBI): domain Eukaryota; kingdom Viridiplantae; phylum Streptophyta; class Magnoliopsida; order Dipsacales; family Adoxaceae; genus Sambucus; species Sambucus nigra. The sequence goes on from OX422214.1 coordinate 58,525,256, forward strand.
AAATATCCCTACATTTCGAAACAAAAATTAACATTTTAATAAGAGTAAATGTGACAACTACATTAAAAATCTCGTCTAGATCAAATCCATTTGTACCGTAATCATATAATTTTCCACAACTATATCTTGTAAGTACAATGGACAATAGAAGATAATAGTAGCTGAAATACTTAGTTCCATAAGTTGATGTGGCAATCCCTAAAAAATGCATTGATACAATCTTTTGAAAATGAAAAGGAAAAAAAACTATAGATAGATAGAGATAGCTGCCATTGCTTTAGATCAATCATAGCCAAAATTATCGAGTTTGAAATTTCGAACACAGTCATCTAGAGGACATCCAGTTAATTCATAATCTGGTCTCCAACCTTGCACTGAAGTCTAGCCACAAAAATAGAGGAACTGTAGCCTTGACAATGAAACCTGTTGACGAGGTAGTTGCATCTGGGATAAAGGGACTACAACCTTTTACTGAAGTCTACCCAAAAAATAGAGAATATAATGTCATTATATAAAAAATCTGCCAATTTAAAAAAAATGAAACACAAGAAATATAATAGGCACAATCTTGGCAACAAACTTGGATTTCAAAACAGGCATAATAGAGAACAATCTTACTAATTTAAGCCCATACGATGATGCTTAATGAGGTTTGTGAATGAGGTTTGCAACTTCTCTTTAATGAGATTTGCAAATGCTACAACATACTACAAATCTTGGTTGTCTACAATATACTACAACTTCTACAACAAACTAAAAATCTTGAATAAGTTTTGCAACTGCTCAAAATATAAAGCCTTAATGAACAGGTGAGGTTGGCATGGGGTGATAGTTGTAGAATGTTTGATTCCAAAACTATAATGACTTAGCGAATCGTTCACGCACTATGTTTTGGAATCTTTCACACTGGGTAATGATCTCGGCAGAAGTCCTGTACACAATAAAAAAATGTCAACTCCTCACTTCTCCCCCCCCCCCCAACAAAACACAATCCTCAACCCCTCACTTCTCCCCCTAACAAACATCTCATTCATCCGAGCTCTCACGCGCACACCCTTCCTCCACAAACTCATTCATGCACAATAAAAACTCACAAAATGGCAAACTGATCTCAATTGAAAACTACAAAATAGGAAAGTGGTGTCATATGATGTGGTAAGTAAAAATAATAAATAAATTATAGTTTGTAGACCCAATCACCTTAACTTCAAGATAGTTTACTTTACCTTGAGTAGTAAATCAAAATGTTAAACCCTTCCTTGATTAAAATGTCATCCAATCCAACCAACAAAACATAACATTTCAAAATACCTCTGATATGTGGAAGTGTATACCTTGTCAGTGAACCTTCAAAAATCTAAAAAACATATTATCCCAATTAAAATAGAGAACTCGAAAGTGTAAACCTCAGATATCTTGAAATAAAATAAAAAAATTAGAAACTCCATTGATGTCGCAAGAAAGTGTTATCCATTTGGTACAACAACACTGATACCATTAGATTCCACTAATACATTTAATTAATTTATGTAATTAGAAATGTGAAATAAACTAAAATATGAACTCACAATAACATAAAATCTGCAATAAATATTCCACTATAGTCATTAGTGATATTAAAACATAGTTGTTTACACACATGGTATTCACAGCATAGAAAAGAGAATAGTTACTTCAGCAAAAAAATAAAGGGTTATTACCTTTAAATCCATATCAGTATATTAAATCCGTAAAAGTATAAAAATAAAGGGTGATTCATAACAGTACATGAAATCCAAATGTCACCTGATTACCTTTCATGTGTAAAAGTCTTAGTTGTGACTGCAATACAACGACATAATTAGTTCATTATAGCAAAAATATCAACCGTTCAAAACCTAAAAACCCAAATCTTTGATTGAAACTCCAAAAAAATTATTTAAACCGAGAAACTATTTCAACATAGGTTTAAACGATTGTGCTTCAGCACATGGGGAGGCACGAACATGAGAGAAGGGGTGAGGCAGAGAGGAGGAGTGGGAGTCAGTTTAGTGAGAGAGAGAGAAATAGGATGAGGAGATGGTAGGGTTTGGGGAAAACATCAGACATAGGGTTTGTAAAGAGAATGAGGAGACGCCCCTACTTTCGAGTTCAAGGTCTGAATCATTGATTTGTTTCATAGCTGGTAGAGGCTCGACAAAGATTGAGTGGCTCGAGGGAACAATTAATGTGGTGAGTGGGAGCTAACTTTCACGTGCATTTTTATTTTACCATCAGATTTGGTCAATTGTGCCATGTCACAATGCTAAGTGGTGACATGGCACTCTCTCACACCTTTAGATTCCCAAAAAAATTCGATCTCAACCCTTAATTTCTTGGCATTATTCAAACACTCCTCTCCCATATTATATATATATATATATATATATATATAATAATACGGAACCTCTGCAATTATGTCCTGGTACATCACGCACTATATAAAGGAGTGTTGGTTCAGTATCTCTCTCTTGAACCATAAATACAAATCACATATATTGGAGGCGAACATAATCCCCAGCCAAATGGGTCATGCACACACTACGCACTCATTCAACCATTGAAACTACCATACTCTCAGATATAACGTGTCCAAGGTCCTATGTTCAAGGTACGAGTCTAAAATCCCCCCCAGTGGTCTCGTCAGGATAAGACCGTCCATAATGCGAAACCTCCTCCAGATAGCAAGTAGGGTAGGTATGTCATACACATAATAAATCAAGAAATCGGTATTCACACCAACTATTTATATCAACAGTATAGACATACACACATCCTAACTCATATATCCCATATGTAGCATATGTATAACCCAAACATTCTACGTATTAATAATTTGTAACTTTAATTATGATCATACGCTCTCGAGTATTTCTCACCGCTCAAAGGGTATCCTTTACTCTACACATAATATCAATAGGTAAACTCCCTATACCCTACTAGTCTAAGTCATCATTTATCTTGAATTTCTGAGACCCGAATTATTCTCCAAATTTGGTATTTTCCTCGATAAATCCTAATGAAGTTTAGCCCTTAATTCCCCCTCTTAGGACTAAGCCCGAAACACCACCTAGGCCTACTGGTGTCTCACTATATTCCCATTACATTTAAAAAAATAAGTTCCACGATTGAATCCTAAATGTCCCCCCAAAGATACTAAATAAAAGGAAGAAATTGGCCAAAACTAGGAAATCGAATCGATTCGCCTTGGTCCTAATTGATTCTTTTGCTAAATCGATTATGCCTGGAGCCGAATCGATTCTCCACCTACAGGTCTCGAATTCTGCATAGTTTTTCCTACAAGCTTCACCATTTTCAATCATAAAAACCTTCAGCAAACATTCCCAAACTCCCAACGAATTACTTCAAACATTATACTAACATATATGAATGATTTCTATCATACAATAATCATGAATTCATCAACAATCATCAATTAATCAATTTAATCCCAATTAAATTCTGAAAAACCCTAGTTTAACACTTTCATTCGAGAAGAAATATAAAACTCAAATTTCTTCATCAAGATTCAATGTAATTTCGTGGGTTTCATGCTACATATATGGAGGGTTCAATCCTATATCAGTTTCCAATGTAAGATTATGATTTAAGTCTTCCAATTTAACCCCAAGTATACAAATTTCTTATATGATACATCTTACCCTATATCTTACATGTTATAGCTTTGTAAGATTAAATAATTGCCTCAATACGAAGGTCTTATCCTTTAAAGAAGATGGGTATATCAGTGTTCCTTCCTTTTCGATCTACAATCCTCTCCTGGTGGTGGTGCGAGAGGGTGGTTCTTCGCCTTAAAACTCCTCGTCTCTTCCTCCTATGGCCTCTCTGTGGCTTCTCTTTATTTCTCACCTTTCTAACCCTAGATACCTTATCTTATCAGATATATTACACTTAGAAAATTCGTAGGTCTAATTCTCCCAAAAATACAAATGACCAAAATACCCCGCTGGGATGCCGGTATGGCCTAAAAGTGCCCAGGGACCCAAACTAAACCCTCGGGTATACTTTTCTTACTATCTCGAACCTTCCGAACTCAATGGTCCACTCAAAATGACCATTTGGATGACTTAAAAATAAATTACTTTTTATTCATTAAATTGAGTTCTAATAGGACTGACACGTGCATCCCGACTTAATTATCGTAACTGTCGTATATCACTTGCGACAATTTTAAATAAATTCATAATCCCATATTACTTTATTCACTTAGTAATAATCAATAAAATTCACATCAACTAATATTAATCCTTGACTCGCTAATTAATATTTACTTTTATTTCGAATTAATTTCCAATTTAAATTAAAATAATCCCATAATTGAAATCATTAAAAATACGGGGTGTTACACTATCATTCAATATGTATAAGAAGTTACTGTATAACTAATTTACCCTCACAATTATCCATCCATATAAATATATGTAAGGACATAATTTTATAAATGTCCGGGTAGAATCTAGAAATTTTCTATTTGTCCTAGATCACAGTATGTATGTCTGATACCGCTACATTCGGCACGTCAACACGATCATCCACGACAACCTTGATTCGAATCCATGCATCAACAATCTTCACACGTGCATCATGATTCATGAGACGTTTTGCTCAACCGTTCCCATTACTTCACTTCACATTATTTGTAAAATCATTTATTGGAGTTGTTTATATTTTCATAAATATTTGTGAATTTTTCAGAAAATATTTTTCGATGTCTGATTTGTTTTTAACAAAAAACAGGATTTTTTTTAAGTGTAGAAGCAGACCCTACCTCGGTCTTCGAGCTTGCAAGTGCTCGTCAAACAACATCGCTTTGTCATTCGAGCGACATGAGCATGTCGCGCGATCTCGTTCGAGCGACTTCGCCGCATCAATTTTCGTATAAATATTTGGGTGCTTTCTACACGTTTTCTAAGTCTTTTTCGCACACGATTTTCTGCGTTTTACAACCCAGAAAATAGACTTCAAGTTTTTTATGATTTTATTCCTTTTTTATTCACAAAAACATTTCCCATATATGTGTGTGAATCTTTAAACCTTCAAGGGATCGTTTGTACTCATCTGGAGTAACTTGTGGAGAAGCCGATTCTTTTCCATTGCCGCCCATCTGTAGTTCTTGAGGTAAAGTCCAGCCGAAGACATCGGAACCGGCACCCGAGGGTGTTTTGTATGTCACTCTTATTTTCAGTATAATAGGTGTAAACCGTTCTTTACAAATTATAGTGAAAATAAAAGGTTTTGCCCCATTGGGGGATTTTTCTTCATTTGTGTGTTTGTTTATGATTGAATGTTCTTGCATGATCATATTGTCTTGAATCACACCTAGATGCATGTATTAGGATTTAATTGAAAAATTGAGTTTGATTAAGTAATTTCTTTGTTTGAACAAAAGCGCACTCTTCAAATTGGTATCATAAACAATTACGCAATTCTACCGTGTAATTTTCCGTAAAATTTTTCTAAAGATATCAATTTTCTAAAAAATCGATTTTTGAAAAAGGCGTGTTCAAAATGGAGAAATTATATAATAAAATGCCAATTTTTGACCTGATAAATTATGCTTACTCAAAAGCTTGCATGAAATCTTCTTTAAAAGCCCCAAATGAAAGAGTTTGTATTTTGGTTGAAAGAAGGTGGACACCTCCCTCCATCACTGTTGACAACGTGACTAATTTAAAATCTCTGACTGCATGGACTGAAGATGAATTTAAAGGGTAATCCTTTAACTCCAAGGGTCTTAGTGCTATTTCTGGATCCGTCACTCTTGATGAGTTTCGGAGGATAATGACGTGTTTCATGTCAAAAGAGGCATGGGATGTTTTACAGCTTACCCATGAAGGAAATATTACCGTGAAAGAATGAAAATTGCAAAACTTAACAACTCAATTTGAAACTATCACCATCCTTGAGTCTGAATGTTTTGATGAATTCTTTGCTAGACTATCTCATATTGTAAACACTAGCTTTAATCTTGGTGAACACATTCCTAATGCTATATTTGTTAAAAAGATTCTAAGATCTCTACCTCAGCATTTTATCCCTAAAGTTATTGTGCTAAATTCTATGGGTAATTTAAACTCACTTAAATTGGAGGAATTGGCTGGAGACTTACAAACCTTTGAAATTGACATGTTTCCTAAGTCTGTTAAACCAAAAGATAAGGGAATTTCACTTAATTCCCATGATAGGAAGAGTGAGGTATCGGTAAGAAATAGTGTTGAGTCATCTAGAAAAAGTGAGAAAGAAAGGTCAGATTCTGAGTGTGACCTTGATTAAGATGATTTGGCCTTATTTGGAAAAAACTTCAAGAAAATTCTCAATTTCAAGAAAAATGGAAATTTCAAAGATAAAAAGTTTTTTGAGAAGTTTGAGAAGAAAAATGAAAAAGATTTTAAAGATCCTCCTAAGAAAGACGGTGACAGATGTTATGAGTGTGATGGTAAGGGTCATAGAGATTTTGAGTGTGATACTAAGCTAAACAGACTTGCAAAAGAAAAGGGCAAAGTTGTCCTTAACTCTACCCTTAGTGACGATAGTGAGGTCGAGTCGGTCGACTCTAGAGACGAGTCATCGCATGAGTGTAACTTCACCGCATTAATGGCTAGTCATATGAGTACCTCTAGTTCTCCTCACGATGATGAGGATTCTACTTCACAGGGATACCTCGACAGTGAGAATGAAGTAAGTGAAGGGGAGGATGATCCAAGTGAGAGTGAGAGTGATCTTCAACGCGCCTACATTGAGTTATATTCTAAATCATTTAAAAACAAAAAAGCATAACAAAGTGTTAGTTTTTAGGATCACCGATTTAGAGAAAGATTTAGGATAAGCGAGAGAGAGAGAGAGTCCTCCACCTGCACTATCATGAGAGAGAGAGAGAGAGAGATTGCCTGTATTGAGAGAGAAGGCCAGTATAGAGAGAGAGAAAATGACTGTTTGGAGAGAGAGAGATTTGTTTTGAGAAAGAGAAATGGGACTTAACTAATAAAGTGGCTATTCTTACGAGTGAGATCCATTCCTCCCCGAAGACTCGAAAGAAACTTGAAGCCCTTGTACCCCAGCTTACTCATGATCTTGAGAGAGCACGGGAAGTCATGGTTCAAATCGAGGACAGATCTGGAAAGATGGTAAAGATGCTCCTCGATCCCACTTTAGGTTTTGGTGATAGCCAGGGACTAGGTTTTGATGGTGCCTCCACCTCCAAAATTACACCTGGACCAGTTCCTAAGTTTACTACTACTCCATATGGCCATCATAAAAAACCACGAAGGAGAGTTCAACCAAGAAAAGCAAACCAATGTCCGCCTAAGACTGTGTACTTTTGTACCTACTGTAAAAGAAAGGGCCACCTTAGGGAGTTTTTCTATAGTTTGGGTCGAACACGATATACTACTACTCCGCCACCTGCCACTAGCGATTTCTCGAGTCTGAGAGTGCGTGTTGAGTCTTTAGCCACCACATCACAGAGTCTAATGGAAGAATTTCGCCAGATGTCTCTATCGTCCGTGAATGCTTCCCGCATCCCGGCTAAAACCAACAATAACAAGGGTAAACAAAAGTTTACCACTTCTTGGGTACCTAAGAAAGACTAAAAGGCCCTTATTTTTCTTGTCGCTATCAAAGAACATAATACATCACAGTGGTATTTCGATAGTGGGTGCTCCAGACATATGACTGATGATGTCTCATTTTTGACCTATCTAGAGGATTATAAGGAAGGTAAATTCACCTTTGGAGACGGGATAAAGTCGAGCATTGTAGAACCAGGTATAGTAGGTTTACCAGGATTTCATAATCTAGAGAATGTTTTGTACGTCAAAGGTTTGAAAGTAAACCTTCTCAGCATCAGCCAACTGTGCGACACTGACTTTGCCGTAAAGTTTGAATGGGACGCGTTTACTCTCTATAATCAAGCCGGTAAACTTTTAGTGCAAGGGGTGAGGATAGAGGATAATTGCTATAAAACTATGCCCAAGTCCTCACTTGTCTGCAATAGCGCCACAATCACTCGTATGGATTTGTGGCACCAACGTCTAGGTCACGTGAAATTTAGATATCTAACACGTTTTGCTAAAAAGGACCTAGTAAGTGTCTTACCAACACCTGGAAAGCCAACTTCCACAGTTTTTGGACCCTGTCAGTCAGGAAAGAAAATTCGTAGTCCCTATAAGAAGTTGCATTCCATTACCACCTCCCGTGTGCTTGAGTTGATTCACATGGATCTTATGGGTCCAACTCATACTGAGAGTCTAGGTGGTAAGAGGTATATCCTCGTGATGGTGGATGATTTATCTAGATATTCGATTGTAGGTTTTCTGAGAGAAAAATCCGATGTTGTAGGGTTTTTAATGACCAAGTGTCGTGTCCTACAAAACCAATATGGAGTCACTAATAACAGTATACGTAGTGACAACTGTACGGAATTTAAGGAAGCAAAAATAGATCTTTACTATGATAGACTTGGGATTAAACATGAGTTTTCGCCCATAAGGACTCCTCGAAAAAATGTGATTGTTGAGAGGAAGAATCAGACGATTCAGGAAATGGTTAAATTTATGCTTTTAGGTCGTAAGGTTGCTAGGAGATTTTAGGCAGAGGGGGTGTCTACTGCGTGCCACATAGTGAATAGGGTTTACCTGCATCCACACACACTTAAGATGCCTTATGAATTGTGGACTAGAAATAAACCCAACCTTGCATATTTTCGTGTCTTTGGGAGTGAATGCTACATCCTACGGGATAAAGAGAAATTAAGAAAGTTTGACTCCCGGAGCGACGAGGGAATTTCGCCTGGATATTCATCAAACGGTAAAGCATACAGGGTTTTCAACCTGAATAGCTCTAAGGTTATGGAGTTAATAAACATCACCGTGTAAGATGACGAACCTCCGGCAATTATTGATCCTAACCTTCAGTGTGAAGATGAGGACTTTTTTAAAAGCGATTTACTTATCCCGCACACACACCCTGTGGACCGTACTCCTGTGTTAGGGGACACACCTGCTTGGGTTCGTAAGAGTTATGACCATGCCTCTATTCTAGGCAATCCCACTTTAGGGGCCAAGACTCATGCTCAGCTAGAGAACGTTGTTAGTCATTTTTGCTACACATCCATAGTCGAGCCCAAAAATCATAAATAAGCACTCAAGGATGAACACTGGATATATACTATGCAGGATGAGTTGCTTCAGTTTAAAAAGAACAATGTCTGGGAACTTGTCCCCCGACCTAGTGAGACGAATGTGATAGGTATCAAGTGGATTTTCAAGAATAAAATGGATGAAAATGGTACCATAATCATAAATAAGGCTAGTTTGGTCGCTCAAGGCTACACATAGATAGAGGGTGTAGACTTTGGGGAGACATTTTCTCCTATTACGAGGCTTGAGTCGGTCCGCTTACTACTCACCATGGCATGTCATCTGCACTTCCAGTTATATCAGATGGATGTCAAGAGTGCCTTTCTAAATGGCATTCTACAGGAGGAGGTTTACATGGAACAACTAAAAGGTTTTGAAGACCTTATGCACCCGTAGCACGTCTAATATCTGAGGAAATCCTTGTATGGTTTGAAGCAAGCACCCCGTTCTTAGTATGAAAGGCTTACTTCCTATCTCTTAGCCGGTGGCTTCAAGAGAGGGGGAGTTAATATGACGTTGTTCATCGGGAGAGATAACAGTGCTATTTTGGTTGCCCAGGTCTATGTGGACGACATAGTCTTTGGATCCACGTGCTCCCAGCATGCTCACCACTTTGATGAGGTTTGAGATGATCATGGTAGGAGATATTACTTTCTTCCTTGGTCTCCAGGTTCGTCAGCTAGAGGTTGGTATGTTCATCTCCCAATTCAAGTATGAGTACTTCTACCAAGCATAGTAAGGAAACTTCAGGCAAGGACGTAGAGCAAACCTTGTATCGAAGTATGATAGGTAGTCTTCTCTACTTGACTTCCAGTCGTCTCGACATAGACTTTAGTGTTGGTGTATGTGCGCGATATCAGGTGTCCTCTAAAGAGTCACACTTACTCTCTATTAAACGTATTATCAAATACGTGAGTCGGACTCTCTCCCATGGAATTTGGTACTCCTTTGATACCACTAATCATTTGTTCGGAAACTCGGATACTGACTTAGCTAGGGATGCATATGGATGTAAGAGAACTTCTGGTGGGTGTTTCTTCTTTGGTTCTACTCTTGTCTCTTGGTTGATCAATAAGAAAAACTCCATCTCTTTATCCACTACAGAGGTTGAGTACATCGCCGCCAGGATTTGTTGCACGCAACTCTTGTGGATGAAGCAAATATTGGAGGATTATGGGATTTTATAGGACACCATGACCATCTACTGTGATAATACGAGCGGGATGCACATATCTCGCAATCTGGTCCAATATTCACGCATAAAGCACATCAGGATATGCGAGAACTTTATACGTCAGTTAGATGAGGAGAAAGTCGTATCCTTGAGTTTCATACCCACTGACCTTCAGTTAGCCGATGTTTTCACAAAATATTTAGATGCCTTTAGATTCTAAAGTGTTAAGGAAGTCTTTAGGGATTTTCACAGTTGACTGAGGGGATGGTCCTTTTCTAGGATATGATGCATTGTCATGTTCATATCATATGATTCCTATTGCTAGTTTGTATCATTTGCATTTTTATTTTTTTTGGTTTTTTATATTTCTGTTAAAAAAATACAAAAAGATTTTCTTTTTATAAATTTTTTTGAAAAGCTCAAAAAGATTTTTGTACTTTGTTTACACCTGTTATGGATGAGCATTTAAGATAACCGAGTCATAACTTTCACTTCCATTTTCCATATGACATTTGATAGTGATTTGAGACACTACATCATTGCATCCATGTGCTTTACATTGTTCGGAGTCTTTGAGATGTGATTAGTGATAACTTTCTACATGTTTGGCTCCTATCTCCTTTATTGCACACATGCACGACTTTATTTGATTATTGTAATTGTCTATATAATATTGGCTTGAGTGTTTCCATCTCAATTCTATCTATACACCGTACCATATGCGATAAAACTTGACAAGATTGAAATGCCTGTAAAAAATTGTTTGATGAGATTGTGTGGTATTTTAAAAATGAGGAAGGTCTGCGAAAGGTTCACTTTTTTCCTTTCCAAATACTAAGCCACTGTTAAATCGGACCTAAAAAATTGAGGAATTTTATTATTTGGGATCTAAAGAGGTTAAAAGAGCCCGAAAAAATTTAAAGGCAATAAAAAGCAATTCATGCCACGTATGGGCCATTAGGTTTCACCATCAATTCTCCAAAGTTTGAGAATTTAGATTACCTCTATTCAAAATATAAATCTGAGGGAGTTTGGTTGGAGAATTTAAACGGGTTTGCACTTCCTTGAAAATCTTAAAAAAGCATTAAATAGTTTCGGACGTTATTGGTGTGGAAATCACTTTGAGATTTGATTTGATGATTTGATGGAGTCAATGTCTTATATTTCCATCTTTTTACACCTAAGGAAGCTGTTGAGTTCATTCGTTAGGAGTATCCGATATTCATCGTGCACATATGTTATGTTTGTATGCATTGATTTTCCTATCGAATTTATCACACCCCTACATTTTCGCAATCATCGGCTTGGTTGTTTTTGCGTTCTTTCATGGTGTGATTCTTTGTTGTATATTTTGTGTGAAAATTTTTGAAAATTTCAAAAATGGAAAATTTATTTCCTTGTGACATCCTCCATTTGCATTTATTTGTGTTTCTTAGATCTGTCTATTTGGGGACATCATAAAAAGGGGGAGAGTGAATTATAGGGGAGAATATTGTTTGGTTGATTTAGCAATGATTTTCCTAAGCTTAATTGATCTTTGATTTTTGCATGTCATTGTATTTCAAACAGTTGTGTGTCATGGGTATCAGCTTTATCTCATGTGTATAGGTACAAAATTGATCATTATTGGATTGCACAACCTGATGAGAAAAGCTTTGAAAGTTTCTAAAGAGCTGAAGAATTGAAGATGTGGAAGTTTGATTGACGACATGTCAGTTAGTATTCTCAGTTTGAGGGATTAATGGGAATATTATCTTGTATGTCATTTTCTTTATGGAGTTTGCATAATTCGGATTTTTTATATATGTATCGGCATAGACATAGGGGGAGATTTGTAAGAACATAATTTTATAAATGTCCGGGTAGAATCTAGAAATTTTCTATTTGTCCTGGATCACAGTATGTATGTCTGATACCGCTACATTCGTCACGTCAAGACGATCATTCACGACGGCCTTGATCCAAATCCATGCATCAACCATATTCACACGTGAATCATGCTTCATGCGACGTGCTGCTCAACCATTCCCACTGCTCCACTTCCCATTATTTGTAAAATGATTTATTGGAGTTGTTTATATTTGCATAAATATTTGGGAATTTTTCAGAAAATATTTTTCAAAGTCTGATTTTTTTTTAACAAAAACCATAAATTTTTTTAAGTGTATAAGTGGACCCTGTCTCGGTCATCGAGCTCACAAGATCTCGTTCAAATGACATCGTTCTGTCGTTCAAGCGACATGAGCATGTCGCGCGATCTTATTCGAGCGACGTCGCCGCCTCAATTTTTGTATAAATATCTGGGTGCTTTCTACACGTTTTCTAAGTCTTTTTCGCACACGATTTCTGCGTTTTACAGCCCTGAAAACAAACTTTATGTTTTTTAAGGTTTTAAGCCTTTTTTATTCACAAAACCGTTCCTATATACGTTTGTGAACCTTTAAACCTTCAAGGGATCGTTTGTACTCATCTAGAGTAACTTGTGGAGAAGCCGATTCTTTTCCATTGCTGCCCATCTAGAGTTCTTGAGGGAAAGTCTAGCCGTCGACATCGACCCCGACACCAGAGAGTATTTCGTATGTCACTCTTGTTTTCAATATAATCCGTGTAAACCTTTCTTTACAAATTATAGTGAAAGTAAAAGGTTTTTCCCCTTTGGGGGATTTTTCCTCATTTGTGTGTTTGTTTGTGATTGAATGTTCTTGCATGATCATATTGTCTTCAATCACACCTAGATGCATGTTTTAGGATTTAATTGAAAAACTGAGTTTAATTAAATAATTTCTTTATTTGAAGAAAAGCGCACTCTTTAATATAGCCTTCTTGGCTTAATCATAACGTTTTAATAAGCTGTTACATAACCCATTATTATGTCCTTATCCTACAACTACTCCCTAATTAATTATTTAGTCCCATATAATGTCTCCTAGGCATACTTATTCATTTACTTGATTATTTACTTCACCATATACATATGTTTAGTTATCCCATAATACTTCTTTCAATTTAAGTATTACTTCCCATATTTTGTTCTCTTAGGTACAAGCTTATATGTACATATATAAGGACTCAACTAAGTGAATAAGAGTTATATGTACATATCTAAGGAATCCACTATTATGAATAAGTAGTTTATCCCTAACTACTTGTGGGGACCTAATTATTACGGTCCTTAAGAGTATCCAAACAACCCATATAGTTGCCCGACCTAAATCAAGGATCTCATTTCATCACATGTGTTTAATATGCAGTAGGAAACTTTTGGATACTCAAGTCGGTTGCTATAATCTAGGAAACATATATTCAACACCCATGAATTATCCCCATGTTACATAGAGTTACTGGAATTACTCAAATTCCGTTTTTATGCATCTATAAATTGTAATCCCTATCCCGGGGCATAGGAGCATGTAACCTGAAGAAATTTGAGAGATACATAATAAAACAGTAGACCTCTCCGTGGACATAGGCACATTGCCGAACAATGTATATTCTGTGTTATGCGTTCTATTAATTACTTTCGATTTGATATTGCTTCGTAAATCATTCTATTGTGATATTTTCTACAGTCACAATTGGCTCCATCTGTGGTGACATGTTATTACTACAAAATCTCTTATCAAAATGAAAAACTTGATGTCTCACCACAGTAGCAACCTCCCCCAAGACGACGATGTATAGGAAGAGCCTACCCAACCCAGGGTCAGGTTAGAGATTTTCCAACCACAAAATCCAAGGTTTCGCTAGGAAAGGCAACCTTCTAAAGAAATCCTTGGACCACCTTAATCAACTCAAATCTATCGGCTGGTAGATGCCTACAAATCCAGACTTCTAGAATAAGAGGTGGTGACTTACCTATAGATGGAAGAAAATGCTTGCCTACAAAGGCGACTCGACATAATGGAGAGAGATCTCCATAAAAATCCTAGAAGACGTCATAACAGGTCTCCCCACCCTCAGGTGAGCAAGTCTTATAGCCGAGGAAGGAGTCCTAGGAGTGAGTTGGATCTATCCAATTATAATAGGTCAGAACTTGCTCGAGACGAGCGTGGCCAACCCGGGAGACGCCACAAAGATAATGACCGTAAAGACACCTCAAAAATATAATTCATAGGGATATGGATCAGCATCCAACCAACTGCGGAGCTAGAACCACTAGGGAGTTAGCCTAGAGATCCCTAAATACCCAAATGAAATCCCCTTTCTCAAGGGAGATCGAAGAGGAAGATCCCGTGAAGAAGTTTGTTGTCCCCCGGTTCAAGATATACGCTAGCAAAACTAACCCCATTGATCAGGTTCGTCAGTACAGACAAGCCATGACTTTGTGGATCCATAATGATTCCCTCATGTGCGGAATCTTTCCTTCTAGTCTTCACGATGTGGCACAGAAGTGACTCAAGAGGTTGCCACAAAGGTCGATCAGAAACTTTCCATCCCTCGCAGAGGCTTTCACCGTTCATTTCATTAATATCGACAGCCACCCCAAAAGAATGGACTTCTTTATTATGATGAAGAAAACAACATAGAAAAGCCTCCGTGACTATGACAAATGATATTGGGAATTATTTAACAAAGTAGATGATTTCTCGAAGCAAGTGGCCGTGTCTTCCTTCAAAATTTATCTGCCAAACAACTCCGTATTGTATCAATTACTGATGAAAAAAGAGGCAAAAACCATCGATGACCTGATGGGGCGTATTAAAAAATACGCCAAGGTTCAAGATGTGATCCACGTCATCATGGGGGATAACGTCCTCTCAAAAGCAACCAAAGGAGGAGACAAGAACGACGCTCTAAAGAAGGGAGATAAGAACAGTACAAGAATGGTTCCAAAAAAGGAGGCAAGGAGGATCCTCTAAAGACATTCCACGATGTTAACACGGTCTTCAAGGAGCCTATCTAAAAAATCCTAAGTAAGATCAAGGATCATCCTTTCATTAAATGGTCCAAGAATATGGGCGGCGACCCAAGCAAAAGAATAACGCGCTATGATTTGCATTTCACAAGGAAGGTTACCACTTAACAGGAAGTTTCAAATAACTAAAAATGCACCTAGAGGAGCTCGCCCAAGTTGGGCCCTTGAACGAGTATGTGGAGAAGAAGGGTAGCAAGGTAACAGCCAATGGAGACCCAAAACCAGATAATGTCCTCAATGATGATCATGGGCATGAGTTCACAGTCATTCATAGAGCATTCAACCTAAAACAAATTAGGGGAACTCTATTCGGATGGAACATAAGAAAGTCACTGCAGTTATGGAAGCGTTCCAGATAGATACTGCAAAGAGTCAGGGTGGCAAGCGCCGACAACCGGAGGATGTTGATTATGCCAAACACATTGTCTTCAGAGAGGAAGACATGGTTTCGGTAAGAACACCACACCATGATGAACTCATGATCACCCTTAGGATCGCAAATTGGGATGTCGACAAGCTACTGGTAGACCAAAGAAGTTCATCGGAGGTGATGTACTTGGAACTATTCCACAAGTTGAAGATCAATATGGCCTATTTGAAAAAGGCGACCATTCTGTTGGTCGGCTTCGCAGGGAAGATGCCGATGACAATAGGAAAGATCGTCCTACTAGTCAGGCCAGGGAACATTATAAAACTGATTGAGTTTGTAGTAGTTGACATTAACTCTTTATACCATAATATTCTGGGCCGAGGATGGCTGCACGCCATAAAAGCTATCCCATCCACATACCACTAAAAGCTGAAGTGTGTCATCGACTAGGGAATGGTCGAGATCCGTGGTGACCAGGCGACCACCTGGAAGTGCTTTATAGTTGCCATTTGTCCCCAAAAGGAGAAAAAAGATAAGAAAGTACCCCAAGAAAAGACACATGAGGGTATCACCCCTTCCAAATTAATATTACGGTATTGCAAACCTGGGGTGGAAGAGACCAGAATCCATCTTGTAGACAGGGTCATCGAAAGATTGGAAGATGTTGAGGCTGATGACGAATCGACCAATCGTAATTTTCTAATCAGAACCACTCTCACAGATGACGAGAAGACAAAGTTTGTTACTTTTTTAGTAATAAATCTTTATATCTTTTCTTGGGAACCTTATATAACCCAAGAATTGATCCCAATGTAGCCTCCCACTGCCTACACGCAGACCCAAACATCAAGTTGATCACCCAAAAAGCTGGTCAAACAACCCTAGAGAAGGCAAAGGCAGTGGAAAATGAAGTTAGGAAATTATTGGATGCAGGATCCATTAGGGAAGTTCGATTCCCCAAATGGTTGTCCAACCCAGTGGTTGCATGCAAAAGCAATGGTAGCTGGAGTGTTTGCATTGATTTCACAGATCTTAACCATGCATGGCCAATGGACAGTTTCTGAAAATCCCTTGCTAGTTTGTTTAATAAAAGTTGAAGCTATTAAGAAGGGTCCGATATGTCATTTTGGAGAAACTCTTTTATAAAAAATATAATCACACAAGATATTTTTTCCAGAATGAACAAGATATTTCAGTTACTCAGAAATTAAGTTTTTAAGAGAAACTTAAACAAGTATAGCAATGGTAGTTAAGAAATCATTAAAAACATTCACACAAGACAAGAAGCTTTTAATGTGGTAAAACCCTAAAGTAATGGAAACATCCACGAGGTCTCTACACCTCAAACCAAAAATCCACTAAAATAGTATTAGGTTAAAATAGTCAACGAATTTAACACACAACAAGACCTATACTAAGTCAAGAAATATACCAGTACACTTCAGTTGTTCTGACTTCTCTTAGGCTCTTGATGTTGTCCTTGTCATTCTTCTGTTTGGCTCCTCTTTCTCCTTTTAGTCTTTACTTCGACTCAGAAATTGAAATCTCTCAACCAACACACAATTTCAGTGTAATAGTGGGTGTTAGTGAGTGTTGAACCTAAACACATTCATGAACACACACACACACACACACACACACACACACACACACACGCGCGCGCGCGCGCGTGCGCTTATACAAACAGTTCCTTATAAATTACAAGTTCTTCTAAGTATGATATGTAAGGTTTCACAATACTGAACTTAGGTTTCTTTTGAAACAAAAGTTTATCAGATCTTGAGTTCTTTGAAGACCATTAAAAATCAGATTCTTTGAATCTTTATTTATCTACAAGTTTTTCAAAATGAAAAACTAAGATCTAAAACTTTGAAACCTTCAAATCAGTTTTATAAAAGCACGGATAAGAGATTTGTTGGATAACTTTTGATAAAAATGTTTTAGAACTTAAATCCAACAAGAGAGATGTAGATTTCTTAACAAAGAAATCAAATTAACTACAACGTGATTGTATCACTTTGCAAATCAGATCTACAAGTTTCTATTTAGTAGAAACGAGTTCAGATATAGTGACAGTGTTTTAAGAGAGATTAAAACCTAAGAGGTTTTGAATATGAACGAACCAGAAACCCTCAAACTCACAAGGTAATTTTCTCGAGTAAAATCGATGGAGTTTGGTTTAGGGTTTGAAAATTTCTCTCGAACTTTCTTTTCTCTCTCTTATCTCTCTTTTTTCTCTCAAATCTCAAGTCTCCGAAAGATTGTAACTGAGGGGAAGATGAGGTCTCTTTATAGTATGCGAGGAAGGATTTGGGACCTTTGAGGAAAATCAACGATCACGATTAGTTCTATCGTTTGAAGACTAAATCTAACGGTTTACAAGGCAACGCTTCTATAAACGTTTTGTTTGGTCAATATCCGTGTTACAAGGATAGATAAAGATTACATGCAGGCCATGGATTACATTTAACGAACATCTTAGATTAAGTCTTAATACTGTGAGAGTAAAAAAACACAAATTCACTCAATACCATCTCAACACGTGTTCGGTTAGGATTGATTTTCGGACGCGTGTTTTAGAAGTTTTACTAATTCCAGTTGCACCCACACTATTTCGTTGCGCTTCTGGATTCTACCTTGCCAGTATTTTAGGAAGGATAGATATTTTAAAATCAACCCCAAATCTTTTTAAAATCCTAATTTTTGTTTTAGAAAAAGGGTTTTAAATGTTTTTAAAAATTCCTAAAATCATTTAAAAATGGTAGAAAGTCTTTTTAAGTCCAAATGCAACACACACACCTCAAATATGCACAATGCAAATGAAAAATGTAAACTTAGAGTGTTTATGTGTTGGTTTACTACCTGTTTAACCTTCTTCATTTTGTAAGTAGATATCTCTTGAATCTTAAAAGAGGCCATGAGGCTTAGGGAAAAGACAAGGATGACTCAATTTTGTCTTAATTTCCAAACTAGATAAGCTCCTATATATTAGACTCAAGTAAGTCACATATATAATGTGCTTCAATCTCCCCCTTTGGAAATATGAAGCAATATCTCCTTTGAGTCATCTAGGACTCATAGGGATAACAAAAAAAATAAGAAAAACTTATTCCTATACAAATTTTTAACTACCCCATATCCTAGGAAAAGAAAAGTATATCACTTAACTAATTACAGACCAACACGCTAAAGATATTCTGATGAGAATGGTACTGGAATCCTGAAAAAATAATAGCTAAGAGCAAGGATTTTAGTCAAGTGTACATCAAATTGTCCAAGATAGACTCAAATATTTCTCTCACATTTTGTCTTTAATGGACAAAGGGTGAAAAGATCATAGATAAGCATCTATGATGTATAAACAAAAATCTATCAACCTATAATAATAAATGGGCCACACCATGGATCTCCTACATTAATTAGATATAGGAGGAGTCTTATGTCATTTTTTAAACGACAGTGTCCTATATCCTCGAAAATCGATTATCAGCATGAATATAACATGAGGATATATAAAAAGAAGATAGATATTATTCTGGAAGAACCATCCCAATAGATTTCGTAAGGGATTCAAATGTCAAATTATCATAAGTAATTAATTTCCAATTTCTTAGATTCTACTAATTCACATATAAAATGATGTCTTATTTTTATGTGTTTAGTACGTGAGTGTTGAACCGGATTCTTGCAAATATTACTCGCACTTTGATTATCACAGTAGAGATGTAATTTATGTTCGATAATGCCATAATCACTTAACATCTATTTTAACCACATTAATTGAGTGCAGCAACTGCATGTGACTATATATTCAGATTTAGCTGTGGACAGATAAGTGCAATTTTACTTTTTACTATTCCAGCCTACTAAATTATTACCAATGTAATAACAAGTGCCTGAGGTGCTTTTGCTATCATCAGAACAGCCAACCCAATCTACAATAGTGTATCTTATGATGGTGCTAGTATTATCATTTGTTTACCATATTCCTAAGTTCAAAGTACCTTTGACATATTTAATAATCCGTTTAACACATAACATGCGACATTATTTAGGAGAACTTTGATAACGTGCAGACACACATACAACATACATTATGTCCGTACGTGAGGCTGTATAGCAGGATACCTATCATACTATGATAAAGAGTAGGATCTATAGGTTTCCCATGTTCATCGTTAGATAGTTTAACAGAAGTTCTCATGGATGTTCTCGCATATTTGGCATTATCTAGACTAAACCTTTTTTTTGACTCTAAAGCGTATTTGGATTGCGAGATAAATAAACCATCAAAATTTTGTTTGACTTGAAGTCCTAAGAAGTATTGAACCTCCCCATCAAAGACATTTAAAACTCCCCATGCATGATTTTAGAAAAATCATTAACCTTAATTGAGGAGGTAGAACCAAAGATGATATCGTCTACATACACTAGAGCAATTAAGATGTCTTTGTTATATTTTTTAACAAATAGAGTTTGGTCATTTCCACCTCGTCAAAAACCATGGTTAATAAAAAGGTAGACAAACGTTCATACCAGGATTGGGGGGCTTGTTTTAAGTCATATAGAGCCTTTTTCAGTTTATAAACATGGTTCGGGTAATGGGGGTCAACAAATCCTTTTGGTTTTTCAACATAAGTTTCCTCTGTTAAAATACCATTAAGAAAAGAGGATTTGACATCCATTTGATAAAGTGTGAGTTGTAAGTGATAGCCTATAGCTAAGAGTAGCCGAACAAACTCGAGGCGAGTGACGGGGGAAAATGTCTCCTTGAAGTCTATCCCTTTAACTTAAAAGTAGCCCTGGGCAACTGATCTAGCTTTATTTCTAATGATCATCCCAAATTCATCTGATTTAGTTTGGAAAATCCATTGAGTGACAATAACCCTTTTATTTTCTGGCCTAGGTACAAGATACCATATGTTATGACTCTTAAATTGTACGATCTCTTATTGCATATCACCTATCCAAAATGAGTCATTAAGTTCTTCATTCACATTCTTTGGTTCTACAAGAGACACAAAGCATGCGAAATGAGCAACATTACGTAACTGGGATCTTGTACGTACAAGCTCATTAGGATTACCAACAATGCAATCTAAAGGATGGTCTTTAGAAACCTAGTTAGGCACTTCAGGGGTCTCAGTTGGTAAAGAATCACTCATCTTTGTGGAGTCATAGTTTAAAATATTTTCAGACTCATCCACTATAGTTGGTTCTTTTTTATTATTCTCAACATTAGTGTCACTAACTATCACATTTATAGATTCCATTATCACTTTGGTACATATATAATACGCACAACAAGCCCGACTATTAGGAGAATAACCTAAAAATATAGCTTTATCAGCACGGGTTTCAAATTTAGATAAATGATCTATGTCTTTGCAGACATAGCATGTACTCCCAAATGTTTGAAAATATTTTAAGTTAGGTTTTTTTCCATACCAAAGATCATAGGAAATTTTTTTGGTATTTTTCTTAAGGTAAACCCTATTGATAATGTGACATGGCGTTCTAACAGCTTCTACCCAAAAGTATTTAGGTAAATCCTTGGCATGAATCATGTCCCTAGCCATTTCTTGAATGGTTTGACTCTTATGCTCAGCTATTCTATTTTGCTGTGGGGTCTTAGGGGCACCAAATTCCTATTGCTAACCATTATAGATACAATACTCGGTTACACCTTTAAATTCACCTCCTCGGTCGTTATGGATTTGATTTACCTTAGTATCCTTTTCATTTTCTATACGTAAGAGAATTTTAAAAAATTCCCTAAAGGTGTAGGATTTTTGTTTGAGAAAGGCTGCCCAAGTATAACGAATGAAATCATCGACCATAACTAATATGTAACTGTTTCCACATAGGATAATAGTTCGAGAGGGATCCATGAGGTCCATATGAATAAGCTCTAGAGGTTTTGTTGTTAAGACATCCTTAACCTTCTTATGAGTAGACTTAACTATTTTGCATTCTAGGCAAGGCCCACAAATAATGTTTGAAATAGGTTTTATTTTAGGAAGATCAAAATAATATCTTGAGAGAACGGTCTACCAAGATTATCATAATTTATATGATCCAACCTATTGTGCCAGATTTCATTTTCATCCATTCGAGCAACGTTACACACCTCAGTACTCGAATTAACAGTGTAATAGTTGTCTAGAGTTCGGAGGCCTGTAATAATATAGTCACCATTTTCATTTAAAATTTTACAGTTTGTTTTTGAAAATGTGACAATATGGTTGGAGTCGCAAAACTTTGACATACTTAGTAAGTTGGCTTTAAGACCTTTCACTAAGAAAACATCTTCGAGAACATGTAACCCTTTCTCATGAAGTGTCCCTTTACCAATGATCTGAGCTGATACACCATCTCCAAACAGAACTTTTCCTCCTAAGAAGTTAGTTTTGTCTGAAAGTTTGGTATCATCTCTGATCATGTGTTTAGAACAACCTGAGTCTAAAAACCAACCAGAATTAGTGTGTTCATCTTTTAAGCCACTAATCACAATATTACACTTCATCTGGGGTATTAAGTAATATTTTCTAACACAAATAACTCTCATTTTAAAATTATGAGCCATTTGTTTAGACTTAGATTTAGGGTTCTTTCTCTTGGACTTACTTTTAGAGTTAAATTTTCTCTTTCTCTTCCTATAGTTAGAATTTAGATTGGACTGCTTAGGGAGAACGTAGTTACTTCTTCTCTTTTTGGAGTAATTAAAATTCTGGTAAATAGGTGAACGAAAGATAGGCTTCTAAACACGCTTTTAAAAGAATTCTTTAAAAGAAGGACTGTAGACTTCACAGTATGAGCAATAAAGATGGCTCGTTGGTTTCTTAACATTATGAAGACCATTGAAAATGGGTTTGTCCAAATGTTGGACTTTAGTCTTATGTCTAGAGGCTACAGGTTGAAACGAAGATTCACTTTGTCTTATGGGAAGACATACATATTTAGCGTTTTGATCAGTAATGTTCCTTGGATTACTACTTGAAGTAATGTTTGGGCCTTTCTATTCTTTATCAAACTCATTTTTCAAAGACTGAAAATCTGGACAAGTTTCAACAGGCCTTTTTTCGCTTGCCACAAACTTTATAGTTTGAAGGTTTTTAGTGTGTGCTTTAGTGTTAGGGCAAAAACCTATGCCAGTTCTATCATCAAAATTGTTTTTACTGGAAGTAACACAGTCTTCAAAGAAATTGGTGTTTTCTTTAAATTTAGAATTTTTTTTTAAGACTTATGAAGCTTTTTCTTTAGATTGTTCCAATTATAATAATGTGGATTTATACTTCTTTTCCAGAATTTCATTTGAATCTGACAAGTCTTTGATTTTATCAACAAAGGTTTTATATTTATTTTCAAACTCCAGACATTGATTAGTATAATCCTTGGCACTTTATTTCACAATAAGGCTTAGGGCTTCTAATTTTTCGGTGAGATCCTCGACGGGATTTTCATGTTTCGTGCTTTTCCTAAGAGTTTTGGTGTACCTTGTGTGACTGTCGGGAAGGTCATCATTATCGGACTCATCTAGTGTTGTGTGTGTATTGTCCACTATTGTTTCATTTAGTTTACTCACACACACATTCAATTCGTCTTTGATTTGATCCATTTGACTCACACACACCCCAGTTGTATTACTACTAACGGTATCAACATTATTAGCATTATGTAAGCAAAAAATAGATAGCCCAGTAACAAGAAAAGCATCACCAATCATGTTATTACTAGGCTGTCTCTCATCGACATCATAATTATTAGTAGGGATATCATCATTATATACTATTTTTGTAAAAAATAACATAAAGGGGTCAAATATATTGGATGAGTTACGCTCATCATCATCTAATTCACTTGAATCATCCCATGTCTTTCACAAATTGGTCTTATTGTTATTATATTCCATGTTTTCCTTACAGTTAATGGAAATGTGACTTATTTTACCACATCTCTAACATTTTGTCTTCATATAGTCTCTGTCAGGTCCATCATTGTTATCAATGTGGTGTTTGTCCGATTTTCTCTCATGAGGTCTGTTATTAGATTAATTTGAATAAGGAGCCTTTCCTTGTTTAGATGAAACATTGTTTCTAAACTTTAGTATTTTCTTAAAGTGTTTAGACATCAAGGTTATTTGATTATCCAAATCATCTAAGTCACAGTTCTCATCTGAGTCAAGCTCAATATTAGGTACTACAACCTATGGAGTTGTCATATTACATTGAAAGACAACATTGGAACTGCTATGTTTTTTTTATTATTGAGAAGTTATTTCTTATGCTCACATTCCATTTCCACAGTTCTTAATTTGCTACTGAGGAGTTCAGGGGTAAGATTTGGATCTTCCATTTCCTCAATTGCATATATTTTACTATCAAATTTTTGTGGAAGGGATCGTAGTATTTTAGAAACAATTTCCCTTCTGTCATAGATGATACCATTTACATGTAATTTGGTAATGACATCAGTCAATTTAATATAAAGTCATCAAAGGACTCAATTTCTTCCATAACTAGAGTGTTATATTGTTAGATCAACATTTAGGTCTTGGCAGGCTTAACACGTGTGTCAACTTTATGGGTTATTACCAATGTGTCCAAATCTTCATTAGAGGTAGAACTTGTGGATATTATTTTAACTCGTGTTCATTTATAGACATAAATATGTCATTCCTTCCTTTGATATTATAGAGGGAGGTAAATTTCTCTTCTTTAGTGAACTTAGTGAGATATTTTTTAATTCTTACTTCACTGCCTTCTGCTACAGGTCTAGTGGGATTAGTTTAACCAGGGTCTATGATATCCCCAACATCATCTCCCAAAGTCCATCGGATGAACGCAAACATCCTTACTTTTCAGTATGGAAAATTTATCCCATCGAAGAGGGGAGGTCTGGATAAATTTCCCTGTCTCTCAAATTTCTCGTCCATTTGTAGTTGTTTTCAAAACAATTTCAAAAACACAAGATTTGGACATGTTTTGAAAAATAATACTCAGCTATGATACCAACTGAAAATCCCTTGCTAGTTTGTATAACAAAAGTTAAAGTTATTAAGAAGGGTCCGATCAGTCTTTTTGGAGAAATTCTTTTCTAAACAATATAATCACACAAGATGTGTTTGCAAGAATAAACAAGATATTTTAGTTACCTTGAAATTAAGTTTTTAAGAGAAACTTAGACAAGTATAGAATTAGTAGTTAAGAAAGCATTAAAACCATTCACACAAGACAAGAAGTTTTTAACGTGGTAAAACCCTAAAGTAAGGGAAACATCCACGGAGGTCTTTACACCTCAAACTAAAAATCCACTAAAAGAGTTTTAGGTTACAAATAGTCAACGAATTTTACACACAGTAAGACCTATACTAAGTCAAGAAATATAGCAGCACACTCCAGCAGTTCTGATTTCTCTTAGGCTCTTGATGTTGTCCTTGTTATTCTCATGTTTGGCTCCTCTTGATCCTTTTAGTCTTTACGATGACTCAGAAGTTAAAATCTCTCAACCAACACATGATTTCAGTGTAGTAGTGTGAAGGTGTTAGTGAGTGTTGTGCCTAACACATGCATGATCACACACACACACTTATATATACAGTTTCCTACAAATTACAAGTTCTTCTAAGTATGATATGTAGTGTTTCACAATATTGAACCTGGGTTTCTTTTGAAACAAAAGTTTATCAGATCTTGACTTCTTTGAAGAACCTTTAAAAATTATATTCTTCGAATCTTTTATTTATCTAAAATCTTTTCAAAATGAAAACTAAGATGTGAAACTTTAAAACATTCAAATCAGTTTTGTAAAAGAAGAGATAAGTGATTTGTTGGATAAAATTTGATAAAAACATTTTAGAACATAAATCCAACAAGCGAGATCTAGATTTCTTAATAAAGAAATCAAATTAACTTCAACGTGAATATATCACTTTGCAAATCAGATCTAGAAGTTTCTATTTAGTAGAAACGAGTTCGGATATAGTGAAAATGTTCTAAGAGAGATTGGAACCTAAGAGGTTTTGAATATGAACGAACCAGAAACCCTCAAACTCGCAAGGTAATTTTCTCGAGTAAAACGGACGGAGTTTGGTTTAGGGTTTGAAAATTTATCTCGAATTTTCTTTTCTCTCTCTTCTCTATCTTTTTTCTCTTAACTCTCAAGTCTCCCAAAGATTGCAAGTGAGGGGACGATGAGGTCTCTTTATAGTATTGAAGGAAGGATCTGGAACCTCTGAGGCAAATCAACGATCAGAATTAGTTCGACCGTTCAAAGCCTAAATCTAACGGCTTATAAGGCACCGCTTCTATAAACGTTCTGATTGGTCAATATCGGTGTTACAAGGATATATAAAGATTATATGCAGGTCATCGACTACATTGAACAAACATCTTAGATTAAGTCTTAATATCGTGTCAGTAAAGAAGCACAAATCCACTCGAAAACATCTCAACACGTTTTCGGTTAGGATTGATTTTCAGACGCGTGTTTTAGAAGTTTTATTAATTCCAGTTGCACCCACACTATGATGTTACTCTTTCGAATTCTACCCATCCAATATTTTAGGAAGGTTAGATATTTAAAAATTAACCCCAAAACTTTTTAAAATCCTAATTTCTATTTTAGAAAAAGGGTTTTAAATGTTTTTTAAAAATTCCTAAAATCATTTAAAAACAGTAGAAAGTCTTTTTAAGTCCAAATGCAACACACACGCCTTATACATGCAAAATGAAAATGAAAAACGTAAACCTAGAGTGTTTATGTGTTGGTTTACTACCTGTTGAACCTTCTTCCTTTTTGAAGTAGATATCTCTTGAATCTTTGAAGAGACAATGAGGCTCACGGTAATAATAAAGATAACTCGATTTTGTTTGAATTTCCAAACTAGATAAGCTCCTATATATTAGACTTATGTAAGTCACATATGTATTGTGCTTTAGTTTCCCCTACCAAAGATTGATCAGCTAGTAGACGCTACCATGACCCATGAAGGGATGAGCTTTCTGGACGCATATTCTGGGTACCATCAGATCACATTATCCGGCCCCGACTAAGATAAAACATCATTTATAACCTCATTAGGCTTATACTATTATAAAGTCATGTCGTTCGATTTAAAGAAGATAGGGTAAACTTATCAAAAAAAAGTCACGAAGATGTTCAAACAACAAATAGGAGATACAATGGAGGTTTACATCGATGACATTCTCGTCAAAAGTAAAGACAAAGGAAATCATCTCACAGACCTGGCTACAACATTTGAAATCCTCAGGACCGACCGAATGAATCTTAATGCAAACAAGCGCTCATTCAGAGTCCAATAAGGAAAATTCCTTGGTTACCCAGTAAATAAAAGAGGGATAGAATCCAATCCAGACCAGATCGACACAATCAACATGGATCAGCGACCGAAGACTTTATGAGATGTTCAGAAGCTCATGGGGATGCTCGCAATCCTCAATCTCTTCATCTCTAAGTCCTTCGAGCACTGTCGACCTTTCTTTCAATTATTGAGAAAAGATAAATGCCTTACTTGGAACGACGATTTATCTAAAGCCTTGCATGATATCAAGTCCTACCTCAGTACACCACCTTTACTGGCAATCCCCAAAGATAGATAAACTTTGTACCTTTACGTTACTGTATCAGGCCATGCTCTTAGCTCGACCTTAGGGTGCAAAATGGAGGGAAAATAGCACCCGGCTATTATGCCAGCAAAATGATTTTGGAGGCATATCAACGTTACCTACCCCTAGAAAAGTTAGCATATGCTCTTCTAGTTTCAACGAGAAAGCTAAAACACTATTTCAAAGCACATTCGATAACGGTAGTTACTTATTTTCCCCTTAAAGTTGTTCTTCGAAAAGCCGACCTCTCTGGACGCTTATCCAAATGGTGAGTAGAACTGGGAAGGTTTGATATCCATCTTCATCCAAAAATAATAATCAAGGGAAAAGTACTCGCTAAATTCACACGAGACGAGCCATCCATATAACAATTATCCGAGATCCCAATGACTAAGGAGGCACAATCTTATGACTGGACCCTGTACGTTGACGGACCCTCCAATTCCAAGGGGTAAGGAGTGGAAATTTCTCTACTCACACCAGAACACACTCTCCTCGAGCAACGAATTAGATTAGGATTCGTAGCCTCTAACAACGAAGCTGAATATGAAGCACTTGTCACTGGACTATGCAAAGCCATGTTACTCGGGGTACAAAACGTCTAAACGTGTTCGACGGCTCCAAATTAGTCTCCAATCAGGTAAGTGGAGATTTTATCGTAAATGTTGGAAACATAGAACCCCTAATTTTCAATATTCTTTCAATATTGAATATAATTTCCTTTAAGATGCGGAATAAAGATGGTTCAATTAAACTAAACCAGATTTTAATTTTCTCAAAATTGAATTTACTCTTAAAAACAAACTTGTGAATTTTTAACTTTTAACCCAATAGAAATTTAACTCATGTCCTATAAATTTGCCTAACAAATAATTAATTCAATTTTGAAAATTAGGCCAAACCAAATTTTATCCAATAAAAATAATGACCTGAATTAAATTAATATTTACCCAAATTAAGTTAGCACCAAATTAAATATTCCAATTTTATCTTTTTACCTAATCATGTATCTAATGTGATTTTTCAAGAGATAAAATAAGCAAACCACTACGCCATGATATACGAGGAATACCCACAATGGGAAAAACCACCGATGGCCCTAGCCTTAAGTCCACTAAGTATGGTTTTATGATTACAAGATAGATAACTTACATAACTCAAATTGACTATGTCCAAGCCCCTAACGCATCTTCTTGCAACTACCTCCGCCTAGTCGATAATCTCGGACTCCACCGGAACCTTGGAATTCACCAATGAGGCTTTTGGAACAACCATCAACCCACACACGGTGCCTTTCACCGTATGAGAACGCCACAGCAAAAAAAATCTTCTTCTTTGTGGGATATAAAAGCAAAACCAAACAACTCTTTAATAGGTAGAGTAGAAACCGGTGCCAAACAACTCCAAGCAAAGACATATATAAAGAAACTTGGAATAAACAAACTATGGGTGTGTAAACCTTGATTTTGTTCTAAGGATTGAAACATTTTAACAAAAGTCAAGGGGACTTTTTCTTTGGAAGAATTAACTCTCAAAACAATTTAAGTGAAGAAAAGGTTATGAAAAAAGTCTCTTGAAAAATGTTGCTCCCGAACTAGTTAAATCTGTCAAAAAGTTAGTGGGCAAAAAGTAGTAGGAACATGGAGAAAACTGCCAAAAACTGCCAAAAAATGGTCCCCGCCAAACTCGTTCGAACGACTTTTTCGTTCGAACGACTTTACTAACGATTATCCAGTGAAAAAGGTAATATCGTTCGAACGATCTAGGAATCTCGTTCGAACGAGATTCCAATTCGTTCGAACGACTTGTCAGAAAATGGAAAATTATTTCTAAGTCCAAAACTTTTTATGAAAAGTTCAGAAATATTTTCTAAGTAAAACAAAGCCGTTAAAACTATTCATAAATTTTTTATAAAATACACCCAATAAATTTCCATGATTTTATGTATATATATATAAAGTGCATTCATACCTTAGGAGCATTGGAACCAATGTTGTTGATGTAGAAACGAGGCACAATAAACCCGACATATGATGAAGTTTTATAATCTTAGCCGCTACGTCTTCAACTAATCACGTCATAGGCTTGGATGGATACACTTGAACACAATCCTTTGACTCAAATGTTTTTTTTTTCTGAAATTAAGCCAAAAATACAAAGGACTCAATCGGAAATTTGTGTCCTTAAAAATCTCCATCTTTGTCTATTCTGGGAGAAAAACCCAAAAAAAAATTCCTAAAGGTCGTTAAGCTCTACTAGACTCAAAAAATTCCCACCCAAAAATAAAAATACAATGGTTGACTCAAACCCAAGGATAGCTTTGCCGAATAAAGTTGCCACTAGAAGAATTCCTGCACACTTAAGCAAAATATCAAATGCATAGGGAATATCAAGAATATTAATAGCATGTAAAAAAAATACTCCCCCTAAATTAATTCTGCATCAACTATGATAAACCTAAGAAGATATCGCTCTCCCCCTAAGTTAATTCACCCAAACTAAGATACGATAATAATAGGAATATATATCATTTCTCCCCTATCATTCTCCCCCTTTTTATTCAAGAATAGACAAAGGATAAAAGAACTAATTAATTACTCAATTCTCCACAAAATTATGTTAAGATCAATTTCTCCCCCTAAAAACTGCCTAAGGGTATAAAAATGGGATAATGAGAGAAACAAAAGTGCATAAAGTGCAAAGGACATGTAAACATACGGGAAACAAATAACTAATCGAAGAAAGAATAAAGGATGCTAACAATGATGCGAATAAAACGATATCAATTTGACAAGTAAGCTACTAAGAATGTGATATCAAACAAACTATGAAACAAAATAGATACCAATTATGAGTTAAAGCATAGATGGACTAGTTGGCAAGGCAAAGACTTAAACAAAATATCATATATATCTATATATATATATGTATATGTATACATATATATATATATATATATATATATATATATATGTATATATATATATTTACACAAACAATATCAATGAAGTACAAACAAACACACACACACACACACACACACACACACACACACACACACATATATATATATATATATAAACACCAAAATGACACACACAAAATAAACTGAGATTTCCACACTCTTATGGCATAAATGTGTCATATGAAAACGAAAGTGTAAGGGTGTGAACTAGTAACAAGTAAATTTAGACCAAATCAGTTAAAACATGTTCATGGACTTCTCATTTGATTGCAAACTTTATCACATTTGAATATAACCTGATAAGACAATATAAATTGAACTCAATGAACAAAGATACACAATGCATACAAGCCTAGAATTTTGATGATTCTACAAACCAATAGAGTCGTGACATTGAAAGTACAACTAGGATAAACAGACATTGTGCAAGCCGTTGATATACCATCCAAACTCCCTCAAAATAAGCATATTAATACTTTAATCTTTTGAAAGAATAAATCAACTAAACAAAATAGGCATCGAAAAATATTTTCTTTTAATGACATTATTCTTTTAGGCCTTTGGACCACGTATTTCTTTTAGGTCCAAGAAAACGGTGGCTTACTCGAAAAGGATGATATTTCCTTTCGGAGCCCTTCCCCGTGCACAAAAATATATTCATCATTTTTATAACTCAATTCTGACGTGCAACGGATTTTAACATGAACTAGTCCTCCTAGGTCAAAAATATATAGATGACTAGATTGGTAGGAGAACACCTCACAAAGCTCAAATATACAAGGTGAAGTTAAAAATTTCAAGTGAGCTTGTGCATGTGTGAATTGAGGCATATAAAACTAGAATCCATTGAGCAACACAAAATCCAATTACTCCATGTAAGTATGTTAAAGAACATTTTAAGGATTGGCAATCTTAACCAAAAGTTCTAGCCACATGGAAGCGAAACAGAGGGGATTCAAACATAATTATATGCCACATAAAGTGTGTCAACTAAAATACACACAAACTAAAAATCTTTTTGAGTTTTTGAAATTTTTTAAACCATACAAACAAAAATAACTCAAAAGACAAACAAAAATCATTTTCTATTTTTCATTATGTCCAAATAACTCACAAAAGTAAAATACAAATGATAAAGAAAATATTTTTGTATTTTTCATATAATGCAAACAAAAATGAAAAGAATATAATACAAAAGATAAACAAGTCATAATTCTAGTAAGTCATGGAAATTAATCATGGACTAGAAAATGACTAAACATGCATACAACTAGCAAGGAAATAACATTAGGCATGACTATTGTATGTAAACATGCAAACAATTACTCATAAGATATAGCAAGAGAGGATTCATGTGCAAGCATGCGAGAACCATCAAAAGTCAAAAATTTAAATTAGGGCATATTTTCCAAATTTATAAATTCAAAAGGATCATAAACACAATAATTTAGCTATCCCGCTCTGATACCACTTGTTGGAAACGTAGAACCCCCAATTTTCAATATTAAATATAATTTCCTTTAAAATGCGAAATAAAGATGGTTCAATTAAAAAGTACTATTTCACATTAAATTATTGCAATTTTAATTCTTCCAAAATTAAAATTAAACTAAACGGGATTTTAATTTTCTCAAAATTAAATCTACTCTTAAAAACAAACTTGTGAATTTTTAACTTTTAACCCAATAGAAATTTAACTCATGTCCTATAAATTTGCCTAACAAATAATTAATTCAATTTTGAAAATTAGGCCAAACCAAATTTTATCCAATAAAAATAATTACCTGAATTAAATTAATATTTACCCAAATTAAGTTAGCACCAAATTAAATATTCCAATTTTATCTTTTTACCTAATCATGTATCTAATGTGATTTTGCAAGAGATAAAATAAGCAAACCACTACGCCACGATATACGAGGAATACCCACAATGGAAAAAACCTCGGACGGCCGTAGCCTTAAGTCCACTAAGTATGGTTTTATGATTACAAGATAGATGACTTACACAACTCAACTTGACTATGTCCAAGCCCCCGACGCATCTTCTTGCAACTACCTCCGCCTAGTCGACAATCTCGGACTCCACCGGAACCTTGGAATTCACCAATGAGGCTTTTGGAACAACCGTTAACCCACACACGGTGCCTTTCACCATATGAGAACGCCACAGCAAAAAAAATCTTCTTCTTTGTGGGATATAAAAGCAAAACCAAATAACTCTTTAATAGGTAGAGTAGAAACCGGTGCCAAACAACTCCAAGCAAAGACATATATAAAGAAACTTGGAATAAACAAACTATGGGTGTGTAAACCTTGATTTTGTTCTAAGGATTGAAACATTTTAACAAAAGTCAAGGGGACTTTTTCTTTGGAAGAATTAACTCTCAAAACAATTTAAGTGAAGAAAAGGTTATGAAAAAAGTCTCTTGAAAAATGTTGCTCCCGAACTAGTTAAATCCGTCAAAAAGTAGTAGGAACATGGAGAAAACTGCCAAAAACTGCAAAAAAATGGTTCCCGCCAAACTCGTTCGAACAACTTTACTAACGATTATTCAGTGAAAAAGGTAATATCGTTCGAACGACCTGGGAATCTCGTTCAAACGAGATTCCAATTCGTTCGAACGACTTGTCAGAAAATGGAAAATTATTTCTATGTCCAAAACTTTTTATGAAAAGTTCAAAAATATTTTCGAAGTAAAACAAAGTCGTTAAAACTATTCATAAATTTTTTATAAAGTACACCCAATAAATTTCCATGATTTTATATATATATAAAGTGCATTCATACCTTAGGAGTATTGGAACCAATGTTGTTGACGTAGAAACGAGGCACAATAAACCCGACATATGATGAAGCTTTATAATCTTAGCCGCTACGTTTTCAACTAATCACGTCATAGGCTTTGATGGATACACTTGAACACAATCCTTTGACTCAAATTTTTTTTTTTCTGAAATTAAGCCAAAAATACAAAGGACTCAATCGGAATATTGTGTCCTTAAAAATCTCCAGCTTTGGCTATTCTGGGAGAAAAACCAAAAAAAAATTCCTAAAGGCCGTTAAGCTCTACTAGACTCAAAAAATTCCCACCCAAAAATAAAAATACAATGGTTAACTCAAACCCAAGGATAGCTTTGCCGAATAAAGTTGCCACTAGAAGAATTCTTTCACACTTAAGAAAAATATCAAACGCATAGGGAATATCAAGAATATTAAAAGCATGTAAAATAAATACTCCCCCTAAATTAATTATGCTTCAACTATGATAAACCTAATAAGATATCGCTCTCCCCCTAAGTTAATTCACCCAAACTAAGATACGATAATAATAGGAATATATATCATTTCTCCCCTATCATTCTCCCCCTTTTTATTCAGGAATAGACAAAGGATAAAAGAACTAATTAATTACTCAATTCTCCCCAAAATTATGTTAAGATCAATTTCTCCCCCTAAAAACTGCCTAAGGGTATAAAAATGGGATAATGAGAGAAACAAAAGTGCATAAAGTGCAAAGGACATGTAAACATACGGGAAACAAATAACTAATCGAAGAAAGAATAAAGGATGCTAACAATGATGCAACTAAAACGATATCAATTTGACAAGTAAGCTACTAAGAATGTGATATCAAACAAACTATGCAACAAAATAGATACCAATTATGAGTTAAAGCATAGATGGACTAGTTGGCAAGGCAAAGACTTAAACAAAATATCATATATATATATATATATATACATAGATATATATATATATATGTGTGTGTGTGTATGTATATATAAATGTACACAAACAATATCAATGAAGTACACACACACACACACACACACACACATATATATATATATATATATATATAAACACCAAAATGACACACACAAAATAAACTGAAATTTCCACACTCTTATGGCATAAATGTGTCATATAAAAACGAAAGTGTAGGGGTGTGAACTAGTAACAAGTAAATTTAGACCAAATCACTTAAAACATGTTCATGGAGTTTTGATTGCAAACTTTATCACATTTGAATATAACCTCATATGACAATATAAATTGAACTCAATGAACAAAAATACACAATGCATACAAGCCTAGAATTTTGATGATTCTACAAACCAATAGAGTCATGACATTGAAAGTACAACTAGGATAAATAGACATTGTGCAAACCGTTGATATACCATCCAAACTCCCTCAAAATAAGCATATTAATACTTTAATCTTTTGAACGAATAAATCAACTAAACAAAATAGGCCTCGGCAAATATTTTCTTTTAATGACATTATTCTTTTAGGCCTTTGGACCACGTATTTCTTTTAGGTCCAAGAAAATGGTTGTTTACTCGCAAAGGATGATATTTCCTTTCGGATCCCTTCCCCGTTCACAAAAATATATACATCATTTTTATAACTCAATTCTGACGTGCAACGGATTTTAACATTCACTTGTCCTCCTAGGTCAAAAATATATAGATGACTAGATTGGTAGGAGAACACCTCACAAAGCTCAAATATACAAAGTGAAGTTAAAAATTTCAAGTGAGCTTGTGCATGTGTGAATTGAGGCATATAAAACTAGAATCCATTGAGCAACACAAAATCCAACTACTCCATGTAAGTATGGTAAAGAACATTTTAAGGATTGGCAATCTTAACCAAAAGTTCTAGCCACATGGAAGCGAAAAAGAGGGGATTCAAACAGAATTATATGACACATAAAGTGTGTCAACTAAAATACACACAAAATAAAAATCTTTTTGACTTTTTGAAATTTTTTAAACCATACAAACAAAAATAACTCAAAAGGCAAACAAAAATCATTTTCTATTTTTCATTATGTCCAAATAACTCACAAAAGTAAAATACAAATGATAAAGAAAATATTTTTGTATTTTTCATATAATGCGAACAAAAATGACAAGAATATAATACAAAAGATAAACAAGTCATAATTCTAGTAAGTCGTGGAAATTAATCATGGACTAGAAAATGACTAAACATGCATACAACTAGAAAGGAAATAACATTAGGCATGACTATTGTATGTAAACATGCAAATAATTACTCATAGGATATAGCAAGAGAGGATTCATGTGCAAGCATGCGAGAACCATCAAAAGTCAAAAATTTCAAAAAGGGCATATTTTCCAAATTTATAAATTCAAAAGGATCATAAACACAATAATTTAGCGATCCCGCTCTGATACCACTTGTTGGAAACGTAGAACCCCAAATTTTCAATATTCTTTCAATATTAAATATAATTTCCTTTAAAATGCGAAATAAAGATGGTTCAATTAAAAAGTACTAATTCACATTAAAATATTGCAATTTTAATTCTTCCAAAATTAAAATTAAACTAAACGGGATTTTAATTTTCTCAAAATTAAATCTACTCTTAAAAATAAACTTGTGAATTTTTAACTTTTAACCCAAAAGAAATTTAACTCAAGTCCTATAAATTTGCCTAACAAATAATTAATTCAATTTTGCAAATTAGGCCAAACCAAATTTTATCCAATAAAAATAATGACCTGAATGAAATTAATATTTACCCAAATTAAGTTAGCACCAAATTAAATATTCCAATTTTATCTTTTTACCTCAGCATGTATCTAATGTGATTTTGCAGGAGATAAAATAAGCAAACCACTATGCCACGATATACGAGGAAAACCCACAACGGGAAAAACTTCGAACGACCCTAGCCTTAAGTCCACTAAGTATGGTTTTATGATTACAAGATTGATGACTTACAAAACTCAACTGATTCTGTCCAAGCCCCCGACGCATCTTCTTGCAACTACCTCCGCCTAGTCGACAATCTCGGACTCCACCGGAACCTTGGAATTCACTAATGAGGCTTTGGGAACAACCGTCAACCCACGAACAGTGCCTTTCACCATATGAGAACGCCGCAGCCAAAAAAAATCTTCTTCTTTGTGGGATATAAAAGAAAACCCAAACAACTCTTTGATAGGTAGAGTAGAAACCGGTTCCAAACAACTCCAAGCAAAGATATATATGTAGAAACTTGGAATAAACAAACTATGGGTGTGTAAACCTTGATTTTGTTCTAAGGATTAAAACATTTTAGCAAAAATCAAGAGGAATTTTTCTTTGGAAGAATTAACTCTCAAAACACTCTAAGTGAAGAAAAGGTTATGAAAAAAGTTTCTTTAAAAATATTGCTCCCGCACTAGTTAAATCTGTCAAAAAGTTAGTGGGGAACATGGAGAAAATTGTCAAAAACTGCAAAAAAAAAAAAAATTACCGCCAAACTTGTTCGAACGACATTTTCATTCGAATGACTTACTAACGATAATCCTGTGAAAAAAAAGGAAATCTCATTAGTAGTCTCGTTCGAACGACCTAGGAGGCTTGTTCGAACGAGATTCCAGTTCGTTCGAACGACTTGTCTGAAAATGGAAAATTCTTTGTAAACCCAAAACATTTTATGAAAAATTCAAAACTATTTTTGGTGTAAAACAAAGTCGTTAAAACTATTTATAAAAATTTTATAAAAGGCACCCAATAAATTTCCAAGCTCCTATATATATATATATATATATATATATATATATATATATATGTATGTATAAAGTATAGTCATACCTTAGGAGCATTGGAACCACTGTTGTTGACGTAAAAACGAGGCACAATAAACCTGATATATGATGAAGATTTATAGTCTTGGTTGCTACGCCTTCAACTAATCATGCCATAGGCTTGGATGGATACACTTGAACACAATCCTATGACTCAAATGTTTTTTGTCCGGAATTGAGCAAAAACTACAAAGGACTCAATTGGAAATTTGTGTCCTTACAGTAAAATATGATAGGATGGCGGCCTACCTCACGGTTGTACGATAACATATCACTGAATTTGAGGAAGTAAACATTCAGCAGTTCCTTCGAGGTCAAAATTGTCACGCCGATGCCTTAGAAACCCTAAGCTCGACGGTGGACTCCTACCTCAAAAGAACTATCAGCATAGAGTTCCTTGACCAACCTAGCATCAATAAAATAATAATTCTCGAGCAGATACTTCCTATATAATGAGCTCTCAGCTGGATGGATCCAATCGCTTCTTATCTGTGAAACAAAACCCTTCCTGACAATTGGAAAGTTGTCCATGAGATCAGAGTAAAGGCAACTCGATTTTATCTTGATCCGGAGGGTAAACTCTACAAAAGATCATTAATCGGACCCTATCTCAAGTGCATTCACCCATTAGATACCGAGTAAGTTCACACTGAACTGCATGAGGACATATACAGGAGTTATACCGAGGGAAGGTATTTAGCCTTTTGAGCAATCAAAAAAGGATATTGGTGGCCTTACACGGAAAATGATGCAACTTCTTACGCTCAAAATGTGAGAAATGTCAGAAATTATCCCCTATGGTTCATCAACCAGAAAGCAACCTAAAGGCCTTAACAAGCCCGTGGCTATTCGCACAATGGGGATTGGATATAGTGGGATCACTACCTACCGCATCTGGAAATTGCAAGTATCTAATGGTTGCCACATATTACTTCACCAAATTAGTAGAGGCAGAACCAGTGGCAAACATTCGAGATGCTGACATGATGAGATTCATATGGAAAAATATCTTAACACGCTTTGGGGTACCAAGATCTATCATAACTGATAATAGCACACAGTTCAGAAGTGGCTTCTTTCAGAACTTCTGTAATGAACATCACCATTTCATCATAGTGGCATACCCTTAAAGCAATGGTCAAGAAGAAGCTTTTAATAAAACTATGCTCGATAGTGTGAAGAAAAGGATGGAAAGGGCCAAAAGCGTTTGGGTAGACAAACTTCCCCATGTCCTCTGGGCCTATCAGACTATGCTAAGAAGATCGACTGTAGAAACACCTTTTTCATTGGCATATGGAATGGAATCTATCATCCCTCTTGAGGCAGGACTCCCAATGATGATAACCAATATGGTCAACCAGGGGCTAAACGATGACATTTTATGGGTTAAACTTAACTTAACGAATGGACATAGAGAGCAGGCCATGATTAAGCTCGCCTCTTATCATCAACAACTGTCTAGGAAATACAACAAGAAAGTCAATCTGAGGACATTACAGGTTGGAGACTATGTCCTAAGGAGTCCTCGGTAGTGCAATAAAACCATCAGATGACAAACTGGGGCCAATCTGGGAAGGACCCTTTAACGTAATAAGGGATGATATTCAAGGAGCTTATCACTTAGAAATGATGGAGGAAAGGGATATACCAAGATCACAGAATTCCGCCAACCTCAATAAATTCTACTTTTAAATCTTCTCGATCTTTACATCTAGCACTTTTAGTTTATTTCTTATTTTTAAACTTATGTGGCTAATACAATATTCAATGAATAAAGGCCTAACTGGTCCCATCACTTTTTATACCTTTACATTGGTTTCTTAAACTCTTATTGGTAACATCTCATTAATATGTACCCTTTCCAAGAATTATCTCCTTTGGATATGGCTAAAAATCCTGAGATCAGATCAAGTTATTCAATATGTTCTCTAAATGAGAAAACTTAGCATACCAAACAGGGTTCGTAGTAGTTATAACGAGTCATTAAAACTCATTCCAAATACTACATCCCTCAGGTTCTTTTCATAAACACAAGGAACCTCTGGGATTGCCCCGACAACCATAAAAAGTCATGCATAGGATTCTTAGGCATCAAAGCCATTTTAGGTTGGTCACCAATTTTATTGGTCACAAAAACCTGCTCGGGTGGATGGCCTAACTTCCAGTTGCATTCACGCCATCGTCTTACTTAGGCCCAAGGAAGCGTAACGACACAACCTAAAAGGTAAAGTAGATGGAATGACATTATCAATACACGTTGGACTGGGAGAATGCTTAAATACAAAACTACATTATCTTTTTACCATTTAGTCAGCTAAGAAGGTCAAAATGATAAAACCAAACACAATGTGTATTTGAATATG
This sequence comes from Sambucus nigra, assembly GCA_949130495.1. NCBI lineage: Eukaryota > Viridiplantae > Streptophyta > Magnoliopsida > Dipsacales > Adoxaceae > Sambucus > Sambucus nigra. The sequence goes on from OX422214.1 coordinate 58,564,460, forward strand.
AATGTTTAGTCAGCACAAGCTCAAAATTTCAAATAACACTTTGTTATTTACATCGAATATGAATGTTTAGTCAATACAAGCTCAAAACATCAAATAACACTTTGTTATTTACAATAAAAAGTTACATGTACATCAAAACCAAAGGATACATAAAGGATCCTATCACGGTCTAGGATTATGCGTCAGATAATTAGTAATTCTCACCCTTTGACCATCATTGGGGTAAAGGATAAACTCTTTTTCATCATCTTCTGAGTGACTCTCTAAAAGTTTGAAAGGAATAGCATCTATTGGGATCCATCTGTCAGCCCACGAGAAAGGATTATGACAATAAATAGGGCTCTCAATCTGGTACTGATGCCGAAGGTTAGATTCCTTAGGAGTTGTTTCTTACTTAAGGGAACTAAGGCACCCTCGGGAAAAATAGAGGTCCTCCACTTCCTTCAATCTAGTTGGGGCATTGATCCCACCTTGATCATAAGCATTCGCCCAGGCCTACCGAGGTCCTAGCTTGAACAGATGCCTTAGCCTCGTCACATCTCTATGGAGGCCAACAACAATTACATAGGCTCTCTTAACATCACTTTTCAACTCATCAATCTCTTATTTATGAACCTCATTCCCATCTTAGGCCACGTAGTTCGACGATGAAGAAGACCCCGTAGCACGAGGGGGCCCTGATGGAGTGTTTTCCTTTAATCGGATAACTTCTCTCCTTAAGTCATCGTTCTCTCTTTAGAGAAACTCCCGACCTGACTGACTTTAGTGGCATCCAGAAGCTTGGCTTTCAACGCATCCACTTCCTCCTGAACCGAATCTCCAATCTCCTCCATCTCCTTTACTTTGTCCTTTAATTTGGCGACCAACTCAGCCTAGTCCTTATATTATAGGTCCTCATTTTTAAAGATTCAGAGATCCTTATGAAGTACTTACGAGCCTCAACATTGATGTTTGATACCAGTATCTGCCTCAGTCGAGAATTAGGAGGAATATACTCATCCAAATCAATACACTATAATTAATAAAGCGAGCAGTAAAGTCAGGCAAACATCAGTAAAATCCATTACTAAAAAAGAGATTCTGGATTTCATTCAAATAGGGCATGAGCCAATACAAGGTTGGAGACGTAACAAATACAACAAAAATAAATAAGAAAAAACCCTAATAAACTACAAGGTCCACACCTGGTCATTCGTCACTGGACCATTACCTTTTTCAGTAGCTGTGATAGCTTGGTCACTAGCAATCACAATCGAACTAGGGTCACCGACAACTTGATCATAGGGAAGGCCTCCAACGACTTGAGCAATGGGATTTACTTCATATTGAACGACTGGTTGGTCGTCTAAAAGAACATCAACTTCCATAGGATTTGGACCTAGCGTGCTGAGAAAATAGAGGAGACTCAACAGATAGCCCCGCTGTGACAAAAGCCTAGTCCCGGGCTTTCTTGAAACCAACCTGCCGATCATAGCCTATCTGATGGTCGACATCATCATATGCCTCATCCTAACCTTCATTATAACCTCTCTCCCAAACAGTCCCAGCCTTCCCTTCCAACTTCTCCACCTCGGCGATCAGCTCCTTATTTGCCTTAACCATTGACAACTTATCAGCAATCACCAAATCATAGGCCAATTGAAGGTCATCTACCTCCTTCACCGACTACTTCTTCAAGGCACCCAAGGCCTTTTACTTTCTTGCTTAAAAGAAGCCTTCGCCTCACCCAAGGCCTTGTCAAAAAATTTCAAAGCATTCTCCAGCTCTGCATTCCTCTTCGACTGATCATCTTAACCATGGAGCAATGTGGTAAATTCATAAATAAATTCTAGAGGGTAAGAAAAAAAGTTAATTCACTAGAGGAAAAAGAATTCGAAAACGATAGAGGGTGAGAGGGGTGGCATACTAAATCAAGCCATTGAGCTGACTATTGGGATAACTAGTCTACACCCATTTTTTGCGAATGTTCGCAGTCAGCAGCAAGCACGACCCCCTCTAATAATGTGGGGGCAAAATGGGGGGGAATCAACTACAGTCATCTTATTTATTGGCCGTCTTCTTTTTTCCTATATTTTTATTCCCCCACTATCGGCATTAAGAGAATCCCTTTCCTTCCTCTTCAAATTCTTTTGGTGGTCGAACAACAGATCATCATCATCATCACTGATAAAGTTCCTCCTTATTGGTGGGGCCATCCTTTCTTAAATGGGTTCATCCCTACCGCTCTCATCTTCACTAACTTCCTCGCTGCTCTCTTTAGAACCTTCTCCTTCACTCCCCTCTTCAGACCCTATTTCTTCCTGTTCTTATAGAGTAATAAGCTCATAAGAACCACCAACCTCCTCCTCTGGAACACACAAGTGAGGGATGGTATCCACTTACTGAGCAATGAAACTGGAAGTTGTATTCTTATATTCCAACAAGAAAGCAGTCGAGCGAGGATGTTCACCGTCAGTAAAAACATCCCTTATCCTCAAAGCTATCAGGAGATCAGCAGCTCTGAGTTCACCAAGAGTGGGCTCCTAGTTCTTAGCCTTAGCTGAAAGAAAGACACCAAAAGAAACAGTAGTATAGATGAAAAAACAAGGAACATAAAAAGAGATGATGATAACAACCTATGTACTCCTCCCAAAGGCAGGCATCCGAGGTCCCTTGTACCTTATGTAACACCCCGTATTTTTGATGATTTAAATAATTATGTGATTAGTTATTGTTATGGGAATAAGTTTGTAATTAATTATTGTTGTTGGATTAATTAAATTAAAATGTGAGAAATTAGTTTGTTATTAATCTGGATTAAAATATTTATTAACTAGCATGTCAAGGGTTAATACTTATTATTGAGAATTATTGAATATTACTGTGTGATGCGTAATATGGAATTATGAAATTCAATAAATTATCGGAAGTGAGAAATACTACAGTTTGGTAATTTAAGTCTGACATGCGTGTGAGTTGTGTCGGGACTAATTGAATGGAATAAAAAGATAATTCATTTTTATTAACTCATATGGTCATTTTGAGTGCGTAGTTCAGTTTGAGAGGCTCGAGATAGTCAAAATAATATACTCGGTGTTTAGTTTGGATCCCGGGGCAATTTTAGGCCTAACCGGCATCCCGAGAGGGCATTATGGTAAATTGTATTTTTGGGTTTAATTAATGGACGAAAATTGGGAGTTATTTTATTAGACAAGAAAATCCCTTTAGGGTTGTGAGACATGGAAAGGAAAGAACGACCACAGAGGGTGTGAGGGAGAACCAATTTCCAAGAGGGAAGACCAAATTATCACCACCTTACACAACCACCACCACCAATGCGTAGATCGAGAAGAGAGGAATGCGTATATACCAACATCACCAATGGATCGGACCGTCATATTAGAGGCAAGTGTTTATTACTTGATTTCTTTTAGCAATAATCATACTCATGTTAGAGCAGGTGAAGTTAATTATGATTCACATGTTAATTGCGTGGAAATTGGAGGTTAAATGATGATTAAAGGTTGGGTTAATTAGTTGTTGATATTCCTTCATGTATGTAGAGGATAAATAATGAAATTGAATCATATATATTGATGAACGAATCTGGGTTGATTAGGTTCTTTAATTGAAATTTTGAAAACTAGGGTTCATGTGAATTAATTTGGGGATTTTACATAATTATGATGATTGATGACGAATTAATGATCCTGGGATGTTAGGAATGTTATATAAACTGCTATGTCTTGAATGGGATTGAGGATGAGGTGTTGGGTGATAAATCTTAATGGTTTTTAGGATAAAAAATGGTGAAAATGCTAAAAATCTGGGCAAGAAGACGAGCAGGGACATCTCGCGCAATCTCATTCTAAGTCGTTCGCGCGAGATGTCACTATTCGAAGTTGCGCGAACCAGATATGATTCCGCTCTAAGTCGTTCCAATAACACGTGGTCGTTCACGCGACATCTCATTCTGGTTCGAATGAGATCTATTTCTGGTTCAAGCGACAACCCTTATGGTTCAAGCGACATAGTGAATTTTTGGGGATTTTCTCAAAGTCCAATTTTGAGTTTTTCCGATTTATTGGAGTGAGAGAAACTTCCAGATAGTAAATTTAAACAGGACAGAATTTTAGGAAGAGTATGTGAGAATTAATACTTTAATTATTTCGGTATAGAGAGAATGTGCCCTGGAGATTACGAGAGAGATAGTAATCTAAATATTTATAATATACATAGTGTTGAGATTAAAATACACATGAGAAGTATATATGTAGGTTGGGGAAATACCTATAAATCTTAATAGGACATGTGTATGCCTATTATGCGATATTATTTTTAAGAGCACTAATGGGTGATAGCTCGGTGGTGCAAGAACCTTATAGTTAAGCGCACTAATGAGTGATAACTCAGGGGTGCAGAAACTCTATTGTTAAGTGTACTAATGGGTGATAACCTTGGGGTACAAGGATGATTATTATTAGGCGCACTAATGGGTGATAACCCAGGGGTGCTGAATTATTATTGATAGGTGCATTAATGGGTGCTAACCCGGGGATGCAGGATTCTCTTGATAGGAGCACTAATGGGTAATAACCCGGGGGTGCTGGATTATTATTGCTAGGTGCATTAATGGGTGCTAACCCAGGGATGAAGGATTTTCTTCATAGGTGCAGTAATGGGTCTTATATATATATGTGAACTTGTGAATATTTATACTGTGTGAAATTAGTAGACTTGGTAATAATAATAATCATTACATTGCACCAAGTGGTCTTAACCTAAGGGTGCAGGATTAGTGCATACATATAGGGATGATGAGACTATACGTATGTATGAGTGTACTTGGGTAACTTTCTACTTTGTAAAACTAGTAGGTAAAGTGGAAATGAGAGATAAAATAATCTTAGTGAATAAAAGATTAACCATTCAAACGGTGAATAATGAGATTTAATATGTGAGATAAACTATTTGAATAGCGTATTGTATGGGCGATACGGGAATACTACTAGTGAGCATAGTTAGTATTAGTATGGTTTCTGACTAGTTAGACCAGGTGGTATAACTAGGGGGAGATTAGATGTACGTTAGGCGTGCACAATAAATGAGAGGTGAGAAACTCATGTGAGAGTTCGATAACTAACATGCATATACGACTTGTTTTAAGAACCAGTTTTAAATACTTCCTAAATCATTTTTAAACATCAGGATTTGACCCTTTTTTTGTATTTATTCTCTCTTTCTCTCTCTCTCTCTCTCTCTCTCTCTATATATATATATATATATATATATATATATATATATATATATATATATTAGTATAGGTGCCTAGCCACAGGGACACCGGTTCTAGATACTTGGATGGTTTGTCGAGCTGCAACAGTTGTGGAAGTTGCGGGTCATTGAGATTAGACGCTTCTCACATATTATCCAGTTCCTAGTTCAAATATTTTAGTTCGGGCATGTTTCATCCATCCTCATTAGCGGGATAGTATTCAGTTCCTTTGTAGTTATTTTCTGTTGGATTTAGTATTTATTTTGGTTTGGTTTGTGACTTTGAACTAGAAGGTTTTATCCAGTCTTAATTATTCAGTATTTGATTAAATCATCATTCATTTCTTGTGTGTGGTTTATAATTCAATGTTCAGAAATTAATTGAATTAATTGGTCTCAAATTAAATTGGAAAATATTTTGACACTAGCTTAATTAAATGTTAGGTAAATAATTGGATTTAATTTTTCGACAGTGATGCTAATAATGAACTAACCGAAAATTCTGTTATAAATTTTATAAAGGACTGATCACCCGATATTTAATTGGGCGGCGTGTCACACCTTACGCCCTTCGGTTGTGGAGGACATTTGCAGTTCCTGGCAATAAATCTTGCGGACCCGTAATCCTTATGAGAATCAGGTAAATTAACCACCAAAGCCCTTTTAGGACTCCTCACCTTCAAGTATATAATACCCCCACTTGTACGGGAAAAGAAGTAACAATATCAAATCTCAGTGAGCCCCAAATTGTTACCATAGATTTGGTTTAACCTATGAACCCCATTTATGATCTTCCAAACATTTGGAGAACATTAGGCAGGAACAATATCAAAGAACTGGAAGAAATGCAAAAATAGATGATTGGGAGGAAATCTCAAACCACCCTGAGAAATTAGAAGTGTATGAATCTAATGACCATCCTCTATGTCATGGACATTATTGGGAATGGGTGTACACTCATTGTCCACCCAGTCCGAAATATTATAACACTCCCTTAACTCAGGAAAAAAATTGTTATCAAGAGTCGCCATGAGCGAAGAAGAAAAACATAAAAACCCAAACTACAGTTATAGGAAGACGAAAACTAGAGGAGAGATGTAACTAAAACTTACAAAGTGATTAGATGAGGCTTTGAAGACTGAAGAGAAGCCCTGATCTTAAAGAACAAAATGAGAAGAGAAGATTGGGAATACAGTATGTGTAATAGTGACTAGAAGCGACGAACTGACGGTTAACTTGCACAAGCAACTGGTATCTCAACGCTTAAACTTCTTATAAGGACAAGTGTAAACCTATTTGCTTTGGCGAATTATAAGAAAGCCTCTCAGCTTGAAGAATATAAAGTTTAAGTTACCAAAGCCTTTAGTTTTGTGAAAAATTATTCTCCCATAACCCACGAAGCCCAAAATATTTACGGGTAATTATGGGGATCAATTATTATGGTCCTTGAGAGTATCCAAACAGCCCCAAAGCTGACCGGCCCCAATCAAGGATCTCATTTTATCACATGTGTTTAATATGCACTAGGAAACTTGTGGATGGTCAAGTCGGCTGCTATAATCTAGGAAACAGATATTCAACACCCATGAATTATCCCCACGTTACGTAGAGTTCCTAGAATTACTCAAATTTCTTTTCTATTCATCTATAAATTGTAACCCCTGGTCCGGGGCATGTAACCGAAAGAACTTTGAGAGATATTTAATAAAACAATAAACCTCTCCGTGGATATAGGAACATTGCCAAACCACGTATATTTTATGTTTTGTGTTCGATCAATTACATTCCATTTGATATTTCTTCTTGAATCATTCTATTATGATCTTTTCTACACTCACACTACTATCATAACCGATACTAACCATTTAAACCTATCCCACTAGGCTTAGGGTGCATTTCTACTTAGTATCTTTATACAATAATAATTTGATTAAGCAAACCATTAATTATATTCTCGAGAATTCGACGTTTGTTTAATAAGATATTCCTTTATTTAAACATACCTCATCTAAATCATAAAATTATCATCGTACCTTTTAGGGTCTTATCACCTATGTACCCCTTCCAATATTCCCCAATCATCTAGTCACATCCGTGCCATTTAATATTTTTATTTTGTATAGTTTTTTTCAAGAATCCCACGTAAATCATCTTGTTCATATAGTTAACTTATACTTTAAGTTATCGCCATATCACGAACCCATCCATGTTTAACTACGTATATAAGTTCACACCAATATCATTAATATCTTGGAATAACTCTCTATACCTCACTTGGACAAAAGTGGTATCGCACACCCTTTCATAGAAAAATCATAACTAATTAAAAACAAATAATGAAAATACGAGGTCGGCGCCCACGCTTTCATTACGAAAAGATCTACAAGAAGGTGTACCAAACAAGTTTGATGGGGGGTGAATCGATTCAATTTTCCCAGTAATTCGAGAATAGGTATTCTTCTAAGACGGGATTTTTTCCATTAATTCTAAATCCATCAAACTTTGTTTTACTGATTCAACAAAATAATTTAGGATATGGTAATGAGGTTTAACATGTAATGGAAACATTCTAAACAAGATTTCTCATCTAAATCGTCCTCAAACATCAACAATTAAATCAAAGATTGTCAAGAACCTTAGGGTATATAAGTCTCCTCTCATATTTAACATCGAGAACATAATTCCAGATTGTAAAAGAGTACTACACATGAGTTCTATAATGGATTTAGAAATTAAACAATCGACATTTATATTTTTTTCATGGAGGAAACATGGATCTAAGATTATAATACATGAATATCATCAAAGTTATATCAAAACTCAAGAACCCTAGATATGGTTACATTACATCAAGAATTAAGTCCTATTCTAATCATGGATTCAACATTAATACAAGAAAAGAACATTTTGAATAACAATGGCAAGGGGGTTGGGGCAGGGTGGAAGGGGTTAAGGGGAGTTTGGGCAGAGGGACGGGGGGGGGGGGAGGGGGAGATGTGAATAGGGGGTAGAGGCGGGGAAGGGGGTTGCGTGCAGGGGGGTAGGTGGGTGGGGGTGGGAGGAGAGAAGGTTTCAACCAGGGAGGTAGAGAGAGAGAGAGAGAGAGAATGAAAAAATAAAACTGTAAGAGAGAGAGAGAGAGAGAGAGAGAGAAAGTGGAAAGAGGGAAAAAAGAGGGTTGGACAAAAATTCCCTCTTTAAAGTCATGTGCCACGTACATGTCTAATGGTTTTTGTCATGAGTTAATAGAGTTGGACAGTAGGGGGTAAATTGTAGCCGTTTTCATAGTTAGGGGGGTTAACTAAAAAAATCGAAATAATTGGTGGGGTAAACTGTTAATCGGGTTATAGTTCAAGGGGACCAAATGTAATTAACCATATTATAAACATGTCTTCACAATAAAAAATTATTAAATAAAATAAAAAAAGTATAATATAATTTATATACGATAAAAGAAGTCTAACTCTATCTTACACTATCAAATATAAGTTTCTCACTCCCATCCGGTTAAAATCTCTCTCACATGTAGTGTAGACATTGGTGCGAGTATTGTTGTAAAAAAAGAAAATAGATATAGGGTCATAGGCACAGAATGAGTAATGTGGTAGGCAAAAATACAAGTAATGCATTCTTTGAGACATATACAATTATACGAGCAATACCAGAAACATATGTATGAATATTGCAATGTGTATGGGTTTGTAAAAGTCATTGAAAAAAATACAATGTCCCTTTTGAAAGTCATCATAGTCATTAAGGGTTCGTTTGGCTTGATGTAAAATATGTTTTAACGCACTGAAAAGTAATATAGTGAAATACCGTTTCACTTATTTAAACTTAAATTTTCTTTTCTATTTTTGTTAAAAGTTTCATAATTATAGGGTGTGCACTTATCCATAATGTCAACCAAACAAAATTTTAATTTTAAATATGTGTAATACCCCGTATATTTTCGGAAAAAAATAAAATTTAATAACGATTAATTTAATTTGGTGAAATTAATTAATCAAAGTTGTGAGTAATTAGACTCAGTATTAATAATAAATTTTAGAGTTGAACTTTAATGATTTGGAATAAATCAAAAAAGGGATTTTATTTTTAATAAAAAGTATTTACATGTGTCACGTCACAATTAAAATATATTATTTTGATACAAATATTTGGGACACACTTTGAGAGGTATTACGGGCTCGTTTGGGCATTTTAGAGCCCTAGGATTTATCCCGGGGTATATATATATATATATATATATATATATATATATATATATATATATATATATATATATATGAGTTGGGTAGTTATCGGGTAAATTAAATAATGTATTCGGGCTCATTTGGGGTCCAAAGTTTTGGCCTAAATCCCAACATGGGAATTGGAGACTAATTGTATTATTTAAGAATTATCCCACTCATTTGGGAGTTACATCTAAGAACCCTAGACATAACCACCCAAGAGGATGAGGAAGCACCACTCTAGGAGGAGGAAGAGAGTCTCCTCTACAATTTTCGGTATGGATTCTCTTGTCATTCTTATTCAAATTGTACTATTCTTGTATTAATGTTGATAATATGTTTAGAATAAGATTTAATCATGTGTTGGGACTGTATGTCTAGAGACCCTTTCATTGATGAAGAAATTGATGATAATCGCAACATCCATATTTAGATTTGAAGCCCTCGTATTAAATCTATATCGGTGTGGCTTAAATTGATGATTAGATGTAGGAAAGTGATGTATAACCCTTCAAAAAAATATTGAAATCATTGTTGTAGGGTAATATGAAATCTAGAATTTTCATGTTCATAGGTTTTTGAAAGATCTTGATGATTTGATATAAATCTTGGAAGGAATTTGATGTTTAAAAATGTTTAGAATGACCCTATTATTTTTTATATTCATTCATATCACGTTTTAAGTTGTTGATTTATTATGGCGATCCTTGGTTCGAGAAGTTTTGGGTTGAAGAATCCCACCATGAGAAAACATCAAACCTACTTAAAACTGGTACGTGTAAACCGGTTCGGCCCGAATTCCGAACTGGCTAGGGGGACCTACTTTTAGATTTTTTTCGTTGTGATCCCGTGGGCGTCGTCCTCATATTTTTCTAATTTTTTTTAATTAGTTATGATTTTTATACGATAGGGACGAGATCATATGAACAAGATGATTTATCCAGGATTCTTGAATAAAGCTATATGAATAAATATATAAAAGGTTAGGATCTACCTAGATGATTTGGGAAATTCTGGTAGGGGCACATAGAGGATAAGACCATAAAAGATACGATGAAAATCTTATGATTAATTCGAGGAGAGTTTAAATAAAAAGAAGCACTTATTTGAGATAAGTTGAATGTATGAGGTTAAAATTAATAATTAACTTCCTGAAATGATTACCGTATAACAATGTTAAGTTGGAATGTATCCTAAGCCTAGGGGGCTAAGTCTAAGTGGTTGATGCCGATTGTGATAGTAGGTTAAGTGATATTACTTTCCCATATTAATGGGTTTATTATATATGTAGATATAACCCTTATTCACTTTAGTTGATTCCGTATATATGTACATATAAACCTTACTGAAAAGTTAACAAGGAGCAAATAATTATCAATAATCTGGAGTGATTTAAGTCTAAGTCAATAGGACAACATGCTAAGATCATTAAATGTGTTGGTAAAATTAGTTGGGGATAACTATACCTATTATCATGTTGTTAAGGTTAGTTTGATGATAACTATACCTATAGTGGTTTTGGAAAGGTTAGTTGGGAATAACTGTACCTATACATTTAAAGAGAAGTAAATTACGAAGAAAATGTGATTTAAGTCTAAAAGGTAATATATGGTACTTAACAATTAATTTGAAAGTCGTACTATGATAACGACTTACAATAAGTTTGGAATACTTGACTAAAATGTTATAGTTAAGCCAAAAAGGATACATTTTGTATGAATTGAGATTTCCTTGGGTTAAAATAGTTATAAACTAACTGCTTATACATATTAGATGATAATATATATGATATTATTTCGTGTGGGCATACTAATGTTCGTGGACCATCCTATTAGCTTCGGGGTTCGTGCATTCTGGCTGGGTACCACACGTCGGCACAGGTCGGCTTGGCAATTTTGTAGGTCATATAGGTACTACGTGAAGGCGCCATCTACGAAGAGGTAAGTATTGATGCTGACCCAGATTGTGTCATCACTGGGTATGGACCATGAAGGGATATCCCGCGTGGGGTCTATCCCCAACTTATGTGTGTCTTGTGATGTTCGTGTAACACCCCAAGACTTTTGAGACTGAGAAATTTAATTTTGGGAAAATTAAATTTAACTAAATTGGAGAATTTTAAAATTTGGGAATTTAAGTCCAAAAATAGAGGACATTTCAAAGTATTCCGGATGATATTTTTGAGGGTACCATCGATCCCGGAAGGGTCGAGATAGTCAAAATGACTGTCATTGGGTCTTATTTCGGCTCCGGAATGTTTTTAAGTTGATTTGACTTGAATTGGAGTCAACGAGTCATTTAAAGTGTGTATTAACATTTAAAACTGGGATTTTGTTTTAAAAGGATTGGGAGGCTTACGGATGAAGCCATTTCTCATTTGAGAGAAAGAGAGAAAAGCCCTAGAGAGAGAAGAAGAAGGGAAAGAAGAAGAAAGGAAGAGAAAGAGGAAGAAAAGCTTGGGATTTCCGGCCCAGCCGCGACATCGAGGATGATCCAACCTCTACAAACCTGAGGCAAGTGTTTAATCTTGCTAAATAACTATTTGTGTATTTAATTTCATAATTTGTGGGGGTAAAGAAATGGTTTTTGGGTATTAATGTCAAAACCTAGATTTTAGGTTTAATCTTGAAATCAATTTTCAAATATGGATTTAATGGATTAGAAATGGTTGGGATCAACTTTGGGTTGATTAATGGGCTTAAAATCATAAATTGTTGAAGGATTAAGGGTTAGAAATGGAAATTAAGGGTTTAAAACTCGTGGGTTTTGAAGATGCAGATGAACTCTTCAAAAATTGCAGGTCCGAATCGATTCGCCTCCTTAAGCGAATCGATTCGGTTTAGTGAAAATGGCAGGTCTGCATTGACCGAATCGATTCGGACCCAAGCCGAATCGATTCGGCCTATTGCAGAAGCCCAGGTCTTTGGACCCGAATCGATTCGCCTTGGAGGCCGAATCGATTCGCTAGTCCGAATCGATTCGGAACAGGGCCGAATCGATTCGGAAACAGGGCATTTTGAGGTATGTTTCTCCATAGTGAATTCAAACCCTTTTTGGTTGGGTTTATTGATTTGGGGCCTTCTCTTATGATGAAAGAGATATGTTCTTGGAGACACATAAGGAGCTTCTCACACATTAGAATTTTGGGGACTCCTTAGGGTAATTTGGGAGAAATATATCCATGTATGTAGTTGGAGTATGTATAGAGATTTTGGGGAAACCCTTTGGGATTGAGAAATCCTAATTGTAGATTAAAAGTAGGTATAGATGTGATGTGAGGCTAAGAACTCTTAGAGAGATCTCAGACTAGGGTATTCACAAAAGTGATCGAACCATAGTCGAAATCGAGGGAAATGAGATTATTTGATGATTGAAAGAATGAGCTTGAGGATGATAGACTATTAGTTATATGTATACCGATAGTCAAATTGAGTACTAGATTCTTTAATGTACTCTCAGATATAGATGAAATGTGTAGTGAAGGATTCCTACGCAAACTCTTGGGTGATAGCCCTAATGTTGAATATATATAGGTATAGATATATACATATGGTTTGGGAGACTATTCATCATAGGAAAATGATCGAATATGTTTCAAGTATGGGATTATATTCACGTATCGAGGTAAATTAAAGGAATTGTGGTGACGGCTTGCATATTGAGGACTATGTATATTTATAGCCTGGTATATATATATCTTATACATATGAACGAGAATTAGTTTATATATATAGATAAGGATATGTGAATATGTGTTGATATATATGTATATCTATATGTATATAGATATATGGATATCTTTATATTGTGGACATACATGGTATGGATATTTAAACCGTATATGATGGTTTATTATTTGATCATATGATTGGATCATATGGATTATATATATTATGCATGTAAATGATATATATACTTAATTGGTTAAGCATACCCCGCTCATGCTATCATAGGGAAGTTGCGCGCGTAGAGGGTGAGCATCCTGGCTAGAAAAGCAGGGTGTGGATATTCCCCAGGTCATAGTCGTCCCGTGTGTTATTATATGATATATATATTTATTTTGGGATGAGACGTGATGGGTATGTTTCGTCTCATTGCCGGTTTGGAGCTATGACCGCTTCCCGGGACGTCGTGTGCGTGAGTTTACCACGAGATGGGTGTCGTTTAGTCCCACCATGGTGGCCCCAGTATTGCTACGTGAGCCGGGCACTGGGAAGATGATAGCATTGATGCAGTTTATCGGCGATATATATATAGCCGGGTATATTATGTGTATGGCCTGGTACATCATATGTAGTATGTACACTTGGCTATTGAATTGATGATGATATATATATATACGGTTAGAAATAAATACCTATATATATATTTATATATATATCCTATAGATGAAAGGATATGGACTTTTATGATGTACATCTTAGATGATTATGGTGTACTAGATTGATGGGGGTTGATGTATCGCACATAAGGCATTATTCGGTTACATCATCCCAAGGATATTATTGGAGGTTCTTTTATTTTATTTTATTTGTTTTCTTTTTCTTTTCTTCTTTCTTTCTCTAGTAGTTATAGTTAGTAATAATGGTAGTATTAACTTGTACGTTTAGGATTATGGATGTCTAGGATCGACATTGCCCAGGAGTAGTGTAACGAGGTGGTTCCTTGTTTGGATTTCGCTTTGCGAGACACCTCACGCACGAAACGCAGTGCCATGTCGAGATTTGAGAGAAGTAATTCCATAGGTGGCATCTCGGATCTCTGGTCTTGACCTTGTCAGGAGTAGTGTAACGGGGCGGTTCCTTGTTTGGATTTCGCTTTGCGAGACTCCCCACGCACGAAACGTAGTACAATTTTGGGATTAGAGAGAAGTCTTGCCAATATTCCATGTGCATGTTATTAAGTATATTAATTCTTACGTTTTTAGCCTATATAGGTATATATATATATATATATATATATATATATATATATATGTATATGTATATGTATAGGGGTAATGTTTTAAGAATTATGATGATTATAAGTCATAAGATTATTAATCGGAATTCATTAAGCCTATTATGGCATAATTGTTGAAATCATAATCTAATAGGATTAGAACGGGTGGATCCTTAGATTATGACGGGAAGGTAGCTCTCGTGGATATAGGCTAGGCCTGATAAGTTAGGTTGTCCTAAAATCAATGGGGGTAATTTAACTAAAATTCGAGGACGCGAATTGGTGCGCGCCTTTAGATGAGAGGTGAGTTGGGGTTCCACGAGAGTGTGGTCTCACTTATTTATGAAATTAAGTACACCGGTATTTATTATGCACGGTTAACACACTTGCTACATATTTTACACATTCGGGGCTCTGACCCGTTTTCTTTTCTCTCTTGCTTGTATATATATATATATGTATTTCCACAGGTATCCTACCGCATGGATGCCGGATGACTTTCTATCCAGAGTCTTGGGAGCCGTGACAGGTGCGGACTGTTGCGGGTTGTTTCATGTAGCCGCTTCCTACTTCTTTAAAATTCTAGGTAGGCTTCATGTTGTATATCGGGTTTGTATCATAGGGATATTTATATACATGTTTATATTTATTCCATTTCAGTTATTGCATTTGCTGTGACCCGACAGCTTATTCGGGTTCATTTATTTATGGCATATTCATGTATAGTGATTCCTTTCATTTCTTATAGTGCTTCTTGCATCTCTCTCTTATTCTTTTGTAGTTTCATAGTGTTGGGTTATTGTATGTTGCAAGTTTTAATTTATATTAACATCTCGCTTATATGATATCGGGTAGTTAGTCCTATAATATATAGTACCGTTAGTTGATGTTGAGACTGGACCATCTGGAATTCCTGATTTAATATAGTATAGGGATGGCCACCCGTTATTATTTTAAGTGGGGTGTTACAATTCGCTTAGGATGACAGATTCCTCTGAACTTGTCGATAGAGAACAAATGAGACATCAAAGGTAGATGCCTTTGATTGTCTCATATATATATATAAAATAAAGTATAAATCTTATGTATGTCACAAGTTTGGCTCATGGTGTCATCTATATGAGTTTTTACTGCACTACCTCTTTTGCCCTTAACTATTTGGTTTCCCCCTCTTTTTTTACTTACCAAATTACACTTCAATTCAACATTGAGAGTACTTTGGTCCGAACCACTTCATTCTCTAATTCTCTCTCGCTAAGTCCCTCATTTCTCACACAAAGATAACATTTCTCTCATTCTATACTTCTTTCCCATTCTTTCATCAAAAACCTAAAGAAAACCTACCTAAAACATCCCCTGCTTGAGCCGCCGCCCCTTCTCTCTATCCGCTGTCGCTCATCTCTCCACATCGCTCCTCTTACGTAAGTTTTGTTTTTTATTTTAGATTTACTTTGTTTAGTATTGGTGCATATTGGTTCAAGCAGATCTATCGATTCTTTGTTCAAAATCTATTTTTTGTACATTTTATTCTAATTCGGGTTTATAGAGGTTTCCATTTCAGATTTGAAAGTACACAAATGTGTATGTGTGTTCTCCTATATTTTTTTTATTTTTATAAGGGTTTTATTCAAAATAAGGTTATGTGGGGTTTGATTTGGGTGTTTGTATGCTATATGTATATAATGTTTGACCATCATAATGACACTTTCTTCTTATTACTGTAGGTACACATGTGGGTACATTATCAATGATGCATTGTAATTGTTTGATGAAATGGTTATTGACACGGTTATACTTATCTTGACACAATTTTTTGTTTCCTTTTTTGGCTTTCGATTTTGTCCATTATCATTTAACTGATGTACATTTTTATGATTTTTGTGGTTGTATGAAGTTGTTATAGAATTCTTAGTTACGTGACAATGCAACATAAACGTTGGGTAAAAATTTGTTAATTTGAATTTGTGGGTCCTCCCTTTTAATCGTGTAATGGCATTTTTAGTGGGTCCTCTCTTTTATATTTTGGAAATTAGGACTCTATTGTTTTTTGTTTTGAAAACATTAGGACAAATAGTTTATACCAATGTTCTATTAATTACGAATTTATGATTGTTGTTTTGTACATAGTTATCAAGGTTCTATAATTGTGTACAAATGACATACTGCCAATTTTTTAGCCTCTTTTGCATGAAATCATTTTCCACAGTCGATTATTTTTCAATAGATTTTGTAATGCCATATGATCATAGGGTTTTAGTAGGTATATACCAATTCAAACCACATCTTGTGCGATTTTGGGTGATTTTGCTTCACAACATTTATTTTCTCAATATATGCATTTTTAGTGTCCTAAACTAATATTGATTACAAATATTAGCATTGTTTCTGATGCATACCAAATCAAAGCAAATGGATGACTTATGTATCAATCTTCAAAAAAGTATGCACCGCCACTGCCACCGTAAGTAGCACCACGGGCACCCCAAGCCTCATATAATATGAGAACCAAGTTTTCTTTTTTCATCAGGAACTAAATTTGAAAATTGTGAGACGAGGTTTTAAATTTCTCTTCAACACATATTTTCTAAACACTATTTTAAATCAGGAGTTTTAACTGATATACATTTTATATTTTTCACTTGAAAACTAAGGTTTTTAAGAATGCGCTTTACCTTTTGGTCGTCTTTATGTTCTAATTTATCTATGTAATCAATTTTTTATTGTTGTAAATGAAGATTTGAATTGCACTTAAATCGTTGGACTAAGGCCTTTGGTGCATATGAAGGCATAAGGTGTGAGGTAATCAAAGTACTTGAATTATTATTATTTTATATATTTCAATGACGTTCAATCTGATTTTCTGCTTTTGTTGTGTTATTATTTCTTTATTGTTCAGCTAAATGCCTATTGGGAAAATCTTGCATTCGTTCACAAACTCAGAGGTGTTGTAGGGCTCTAAACAACTGGGATGCTTCATACCATATTATATCGGTACTTTTACTATAATATTTTTTGCCTTTATGTGCTCCTTTTTTGAAAGTTTAACTACAGATCATGAATGCTTTATAGATCTGCATAATTATAATTTTTTTAGTAGCACACTAACATCAAAAGCTTAGCTGACTTGCCTTTATAAATCTCACACTAAAACTGTGCTTATATGCTTCTGGATGTTTTTGTTACTTCATTTTGAACATTTATGAACTTTGATATATATGTTTAAATTTGGAAATAAGAACCATGTTAACACTCCCATCTACTCTCCTTTCAAAGTGAAGAATCAAAGAACGTGATGGAGGAGAAACCTAAATATATGGTACCAAAATAATCTCATTTTTTTCAAATATGACTCAGAGAATGATATTTCAATTGATTTAGTTTTGATATTACAATTGATTTATGATCTACAAATATGGTACCAAAAATATCCTTTGCGTTTTGTATGATTTGGCTGTTATTTCATGGGGAAGGTTTTCACGAGGAAGGTTTTCCTTTAATGCCTTAACCTCACCCTCCTAGGAGTTTTGTAGGATAAATTTGATTTAATATTTGGTTTCTTAGTTCAGATTGGTGAATAAAACATCAATTGTTGGTTAGTGTCCTTCATTTTTCTTTGTTGGCTACTATTAGAAGATCATATTTTTAGGGAAAAGAAGTCCGATGGATTATTGAATCTAGATTTGGAAAGTATACTACTCTCAAAGTGTTACTAAGATATTGTAAGCAATGTTTCAAATATTCCTTGAGATCACTATTACGTGTCACTTGCTTTATTTCTTAAAATATGATATTAATATTTATCATTAATTTTTTACTCTGTTTTGTAATTGATGAAGACAAAGCTCATGACGTCGGGTGGAAGACATAAGGAAGGGGTAGTGGGGCCCACCCCAAATAGAGGAGGTGTCCGATAAGCTATAATTATAGGGGTTCAGGTAGTTGGGTAGCTCAATGGATGCATGACAGTGTCACTAATCAGTAGTATCAGACCAACAATCAGTACATCTGCTGTCTAATTCTAGGGGAGCTTAATAGAGGGAGTCATTCTTGTGTGGAAGAAAGGTTCTCTGTAGATCTTATTTTTTGTCAAGTGTGTTCATTTAACTACAATAATGTGTTCAGAAAGTGAATATGCATATTGGTATCTTACATTGGATTCTGACCACTTTTAATGGGACTTAAAGTTCAAATGTTGGCTTTAATATGTTACATAGATGCAACTAACAAAAAGTTCATGTGTCAATAGAGTGGTATTACTCCAAAAGGCTATAAAAGAAATTCATGTGTCAATAGGTGTGCTTTTGCATTTATGTTATGGTTGATTATGATATAGACGTTGAACTTAACTACAGATGATAGTCTATTGACACCTGTTCGTGCACCGATCAAATTTGGGTGTGTATTATTACATTATTACTTTGCTATTACAAAATGTACTAGATTTGGAAACCATTGTTCAATTTTTCTCAATAATTACTATTTTGTTATGGAGGGATTTGGTTGAAATATAATTTTCAATTCGCAAAATTTTCGAGCGAGTAAGCTAATACTATTTTGTTATGAAAGGATTTGGTTGAAATATGCAGGTCAATCAAACTTTCATAATTATGTGGAATCTGCACTCCATCAAATGCATTTCAGTCAAATAACTATGTCCTGAATTAGTCTTTCTCTCTCTCTCTCTCTCATCACTATTCACCTACTAATGTGTGGCTTCAACTGATGAAAATAAAGTATAGAGCTCTCTGGAGTGTTTATTAAAAATAGGGGCGTCACATCTAGGTTTTTACAAAAAACCCAGGTATTTCAATCCAATTTTTTCTCTTCAAACCCCCCATTTGTATATAGACGTATGAAATCGAACTTAGCTCAAATCATTTATACTCAAAGCTTAGGTTTGGGGAATCTTATGTTGTGATTTTAATATCAGTTCTTCAAAACCCCCTATTGTATATATACATACATGTTCATATATAAATACATATATGTTAAGATTTGAATTTTTATAACTTCATTACAGGTGTTTGAATATGTGATTGTCACCAACATCACTCGAAGACCATTTACACTGATCAATAATTAGAATAATATATTTTGGTGGTGGTGTAGCAAGATTGTTGGGGCTGTTTTGTTTATTATAATAATAAATTGGTCTATTGTTTCTAATTGTTCATGGATTTTTTTTGGTACATTCAAGCAGCCTGAATATAAGTCATTTCTCATTTGTGTTGGTAACTATTTATCATTTGTGCACGAGTACCTACACGAAATGTAAGTCATTTCTAATTTTTGCAGGTAACTGTTTATCATTTGGTAAGAGTTCCATATTCTCAAAAATGTAAATTTTATTTATGGTTTGATAGGTTGGAAATATCATGTATGGATAGTATGAGAGAAACACGGAATGATAACACTTCACGAAGCTAATGTCGATAGGATAGGTTGAACGCTTTACATTTTACATTGTTGAGAAAAAGGTATTCGCCATAACGAAGCTAATGGTGCGGACATTGAAATGACTCCGACCTTAATAGCTATGTGGTGCCTTCTCCATAACCATTCGGTCCTATCCCTATATCTTAGGCTTCACCTCTACTTTTCATATCAGGTAAGTTAAGTCTAAAAAATGCTATTTTGACTTAGATGTTTCTTTTAAACACGATAATTATTTTGATGTTTAATTTTGTACAGTTCCTTATTGTGGTATTATACATACTTGTTCTTTATTTAATGAATCATAAATGTAGTTGTTAAATGATAGATTTATATGTTAATTTCTTCCAGTGGTAAGGTTTTATATGTTAGTTTCTTACAATTCATTTTATATTGAACTTACGACCTATTTTTGCTTGCTCCTTATGGATTTAAAAAACTATCCTGGGGTTTTGCCTCTTTTGTGTTCAAATGGTAAGGTGTAAAAATCAAATGATGCGTATAGAGAACATGACAAACATGACAAACATGCAAGCAACATTCTCAAAGAGGAGAAATGGGTGGCTTAAGAAGGCATTTGAGTTTGGTGTTCTTTATCAAGTTGCCAGAGATAATAGAGCTCTATTGAAAGAAAAAAAGGAACACAACTAACAACTTTTCTATTTGAAGAACTGGTCAGGGTCTTTCTTTAACCTCTAGTCATAGTTTTTGAAAAATTATTTATATTTTGGATTTAAGTTGGATAATTTTTCTTATATAAATTATGTTTTCCATATTTTTTCTTTCTATTATTTATCTTTATGAAAATACTACTTGTAATTTGTACTTAAAAATTATGCTCACTTTTTTTGCTTCACCTTAATCCATGTCATGAACTTAAGATTCACGTGATAGTTAATTCAAAGTAAGCACATATTTTTTTATTTATTGGATTCATATTTGTAAGGTAATATTTACCGATTACTTAGGCTTTTTATCACCATTGTTTCCTTTTTCAGTTAAACAACTTAGTGATCAATTGTTTTCTCTATTTGTATACAGTGGTGGTAGCTAGGATGCTATCTTTCATGGGAATACAACTTGATCATATTCATAAAGTTATTATGACCTGAGGTAAATAATCTATACGATATGTATATTCAAAATGTCAGTATCCATTTTTCTTCAAAGCTTCAACATAATATCGAGTATAGTATTTTTTTTTTTAATTTTAATTAACACCTGATGTTACATAGTCAAATTATTTTCAAACATATATTCAACATCATGTAAAACTTGAGAATGTGTTCGTCAATTTCGTAGTCCAATTGTTTTACCAAAATTCTCAAGGTATGAGTTATGTTACAAGTTTTTCATTATGTTTAATTGTATGATTCTTATATGAACCATTAAATCTAGTAGAATGTTTACTTGGATGATTTTATTTTACACTAATTATTTGAACACTTCTTTGTTTCTGAAGTTTTATTTGAGGAGCTGAGCAAGAATGGAGAGGTTGAGACTATGTATCTGCTACAGTTATGATCTATGAGAATGTGTATCTGCTACAACTGATAATAAATGAGAATATGAATGTGTATCTGCTACAACTGATTAACTTGTGATTCTCAAAGTTACGATTCTCAAATTAACTTACGATCCTCACTGTTGATCTGCTACAACTGATTTACTTCACCGTTTGTTGTTGGACCTATTTTTTGTGGGGATTCTATCAAGGTAAGAGATATTTTTTTCATCTTTCTTACCCAAATGTATTCCTTACAAAATACAATTTCAAGTTCTGGATCGGATAAAATGCCCGGAGAGGGAAATACTGCTAAGGTAGCATCACCCACTGATATACAGAGCAATAGCGATAATAGGTCTATCTCATATGCAACCTCAACTAAAAATGTTGTACCTTCTTAACTTGGATACGGCGGGAAAGAAGACTCTAGATCACATAACATGAACCAAGATGGAAATGCTACTAAGTCAGCATCACCTACTGATTATTCACACACAATAGTGTAATAGCAACTGATAAATTATCGCCATGTATGGGAAAGTTATTGGTACAGGCAGTGCAGTGATGCCTAAGGTTCCAAGAGTTGGTATAAGAACTCAAACTTTACAATAAGGTGAAGATAATAAGTGAAACTATAAGAATAAGGTGTACTCTTAGAAGCCATACATGGTGGAGAAATTTAGGCCAAGGGATGGAGATAGGGCACTTTCGAAGCTGATTACAGGAGCTCTTCATAAGTTCAAGGAACAGGTGGAAAATCCAGTGGGACACAAGCCAACTTCTTAGGTGATTTCAGATGTTGTTCGTAAGAGGAATGAGGAATCGAAGACCGTTGTCTTCTATTTTTTAGAGGAATGAAGGGATGAAATGTTAGTTTATATAAACGTTTACCCCATCTTCTATTTTTCTGTAGGAATGAAGGGAGGAATATAGCATTGGAGTTTAATAAAAATTATATTTTTAATTGGCGTAGTAATGTAATGTTATGTTTCATATTTAGTTATTATATGTCTAACCTCTGTACTATTCTTCATTCATTTTCCCTCCATGTTACCTATTTCCATTTTCAATGTTATCAATAGTTAACAATTGGAACATATATGTTATACATATCTAAATAGATAATGATATTATGCATATCTAAATCGATACTATAAGACCTATTTCCATTTTCAATGTTATCAGTAGTTAACAATTGGAACATATATGTTATACATATCTAAATAGATAATGATATTATGCATATCTAAATAGATACTATAAGCAACTAGAAATGATTACTACATATGTTATACATATCTAAATAGATACTGATATTATATTTGAATTAGAAACTATTAGTTTTGTTATTGGTGTATTTTTTATTTCTTATACGGGGCGAATAATCCAATAAACAAAGCGAACTTTGCCCAAAAATTTTAAATTGTTTACGATTATTTATTTTATATAAAAACATTCGACTTACATTATACATGGCTAGATATTTTGAAAAAAAATCTTCGTGTCTTCCGTTAAAGGTCAATACACTTAATTGGAGGATCTTCAATAGGCGAATGTCATCTTTCTTACTCCGTATATGAAAAGGTTGCTCCCGTATCTGGAACCCTATACCAATCGTAGCTTTGGCGAGGTAACTTGCCATTACACTAAGGCACGACTTTATACTTTTCAAAATTATCAACGTGTATTCAGGCACGGACATACCCTAGTATATATATATATATATATATATATATATATATCTTTACACATTGTGGTTTGCCTTATATGGGAATGTGCCCTCTTAGTCTAAAGTTGTAGACAATGCTTAATGATAATAAAGTTGGGCTAATAAAATGATATGAATAATTAAGGAATAAGATGAGTCTTAATGAATAATGTCGTAGACAATTATTAATGAGAACAATAATTGGGCAGTCTAAGAGTATAAATAGAAATTAAAGAGAATAAATAACGTGGTAGAAAATTATTAATGATATTTATAATTTGGTAGCCTAAGAGAATGCAACCTAAAAATAAAATGAGGTAGATTATGAGAAGTATTAATTAAATATCAAATAACCTAAAAAGATAAACTAAGGTTATGGAATATTTTATGAGGTGAAAATAAACAGTGATTTTATATCAAATCAGTAGCCACGTTATGAAATCCATTCAGGGGCTAGAGTCTTAAGTATAAATCCCCATTTTTAGTAAATGCATCGCTAGATGGTTTATTCTTTGCATGTTAGATTACACAATGGAAGTTACAATTGGCATTATTATTTGAGGATAAGGGTAGGGCGGCTTCTAAATGAGAGGTGAGGTACTCGTTACATGTGAGCGTCGATGGAGAGGCATGAAGTATGAGTTAGTAATATTTTGCATATTTATTCCTGAATAATCCTTGAATTTCTAGGGCTCTGACCCAAATTATAAATGTTTCCCCCCCCCCCCCCCCCCAGGTATTCTTAATGACAAGGATAGCAGAACTGATGATGGATCAGACTTGTAGTTGCATTGGAGGTAGTGGATTTATCTCCATTGAATGTAGTATAGGTTGAACTTTAGAATTTTGTCATTACATTTCATTCTGGAATTGTTAGAGCATAAGCCCAACTGTTTATTTGTAGCAGTTGTACTTAGGTTTACGTAATGGACATTGTATGATGATTCAGTTTTATTGTTCATGTCTTAAATCAATTTTATTTAGATGTTTTTTTCATGGCAAATTTTGATATAAAATAAAAGAAAAATTATTCCTTTAGTGTTGAGAATGGTATAAATTATTGATGATCCCCATCTTCAGTGTATTAATCCCGAACAGCCTTTATGCGAAAAAAATGGGGGTTGTAACAGTTGGTATCAGAGCATGATTATAGTGTCGTTAGGATCAGTGTTTAAGCTTGTCACGTTTTGCGTTGTGTCTTTTGACGAAGAGCCCTATGATTAGAAATCATTGTTTTCTTTGCGATTGGTTACAACTCGTTCGGGCAAAGGGTTAATTTTGGAGTGAGATCCATAGAGACTTTTTTATGGGCCACTTGCTAGAATTTCGAGGAGTTCGATAAATTTAGTGCCTAGTGATTTAATGGAAGAAATTTAGAGAATTTAAAGAGGTGGTAATGTAAAATAATGCACCAGCAGAGGTTAGTTCGTTTATGCCAGGACCCATAATGAGACGGGCATCGAATTATAGATGAAATTATTTACGGAGAAAGAGACTAGTGATAGTATTAGTGGTAAATAAGGTGTTTTCTCGCTTTGGAGTATGTGAGATATGTTTTGTTTGATATTGAGAATTAGTATGAACTTGGGTTTTGTTAATACATAGGAAAGGATAGACTTTCTATTTTGGAGAGTGCTTTTCATTGACCCGCCGTGGGTGAGGAGAAACATTGTTTCGTTGGTGCATGGATACACAGACACGTATAATAGGAGGCATATGTATATTTTAGGCCTATTTGTTAGCTAAGTTGGAGTATAATATTTTTCGGGGAAGGGATTTATAGTTACTTGGAATATGTTAATTTGATGTGGACTTCTACAACTTTTGGTCATGTCTAAGAGACAAGATTGGTTAGAAATCGATATTCATCGTAGTCGTGAGGATTATTGTGAGAAATGTTTTTTGGGTGAACCTAGTTTTGGAACAATGAAGTTCAATAGGAACTTAGGTCGTGTAAGGACTTTTAGAAATTTGAGTGTGCTTGGGGAAGAAACATGTGAGTGTGATTTAAAATTTTGAATAACTCAAGGAGGTATGTGCATGTGAATAAACTCAAAATTATGGGATAAATCGGGTTATGCTCATGTTAGAGCAAGGGTCCTTTATGTGGGGGAAATCGTTGTGAGATAACGTGATGGTATGATTTGGTAAAGTATTGCCTTAGAGAGTTTAGGCAACAAAGTAGAAGTAAGACTAGTTACCACTTCGATTATTGAGATTGTACATGATCATGTTTAATGTTTGTATAGCAACGTTGCTATTGGATATGGTGATGGCAGACCTTATTAGGATGGGTATGCCTTTGGAGATTTTGAAATGACTAAGACCTCTATAGATTAAATAAGGATAGAGAATGTCCTACCTAGGTCGTGGTGATTTCAGTGTTGGGCATCGTAAGGTTGGTTGACTCTAAAGGAGTTTGACATAACTCTTGTAAAGAATGAGTGTTTTGTTTAGAAATTGGGAAATTTAGGAATGTTATGGTTAACAAGTTTATTCATGTTTTGTTTTAGGCTAATTGGGTCTTGATGAACAATAAATCTATGTAGTAGTGCTTTCTTTAGCGTGATTAGACCTGTCAATGGCTCGTATCAGTTTTTATTGTGTTCGGGTCTTATCGGGTTCATGTCTAAACGAATGACTTTTTTATCATGTGGAAAAATAATATTCAAACCCGACCCATTACCTTAACGTGTCGTATCGTGTTTACTCATTAATAACCACTAAGAAAGGTCCATTATTTTGAATTGTATACACGTTTACATATTATTTCATTTTTAAATGTAAGTAGACCTATTAATTCATTGACATTATTAAATCTCTCATTTAGTAAAATTCGTTATGATTAAATTAACACTATGCTACATAAACTATTTATAAGTCCCAACAATATATCCTATTTACTTAAATTAATGGGTTATAACGGGTCTTATCAGGAATTAACGGGTGAAGGGGGTCAACACTAACCCAACCCGTTAACTATCGTGCCTTATCCAGTTGGCATTGATTTGACCCAAAACCATTAAAGGTCCACCAATTAACTTATAACTACCTGTCGATTCGTGTCGTGCCTCGTTTTGCCAGGTCTAAGCGTGATGAGATCTTGATTGATAATGGGCAAAAATTGGAATTTAAATTATTTATGTAAATGTCTATTATTATGATTCCCTTTTTAGTCTTGGGTTGAGGGATCTCAACAATTGACTAAGTCTTGCATTAGCCTATCGGAAGGGTTCCTTATTTGGATTTCGCTTGCGAGACGTTCCACGCACGAAATTGGCAAAAAGTCAAGAGTTTAAGGAAATTTGATACTAAGATGGTTGTTTTCTTGTTACATATACATATGTAATGGTATACTAGATGTACGGTTATGCTTAGTGTGAATGGTACAAATTGGATGTATATGTGTCATTCATATTTGTTAATGGTACGTGTGTGCATGGATATAATGTGAAATATATGGGCGCCCCAGTAATGTTATGATAGGCATAGATGAGCCTTTTCATTTATCTCATGGGATATGAGTATGGACTAATTGGATATAAACTTAAAACAACGATGTGAAATAATAATGTGACTTTATACTACGTTCAATTCCGAGGACGGAATTCCGTTATTGGGAGAGAATGTAATACCCCGTATATTTTTGGGAAAAAATAAAATTTAATAAGGATTAATTTAATTTGGTTAAATTAATTAATCAAAGTTGTGAGTACTTAGACTCAGTATTAATAATTAATTTTGGAGTTGAACTTTCATGATTTGGAATAAATCAAAAACGGGATTTTATTTTTAATGAAAAGTATTTACATGTGTCAGGTCACAATTAAAAAACATTTTTGGATAAAAATATTTGGGACACACTTTGAGAGGTATTACGGGCTCGTTCGGGCATTTTAGACCCTTAGGAATGGTCCCGAGGTATATATATATATGAGTTGGATAGTTATCGGACTAATTAAATAATGTATTCGGGCTCATTTGGGGGTCCAAAGTTGTGGCCTAAAGTCCAAATCGGGAATTGGAGACTAATTGTATTATTTAAGAATTAATCCACTCATTTTGGAGTTACATCCAAGAACCCTAGACATAACCACCTAAGAGGAGGAGGAAGCACTACCCTAGGAGGAGAAAAAGAGGCTCCTCTACAAATTTCAGGCAAAGATTCTCTTGTCATTCTTATTCAAATTGTACTATTCTTGTATTAATGTTGATACAATGCTTAGAATGAGATTTAATCATATGTTGGGACTGCATATCTAGAGACCCTTTGATTGATGTAGAAATTGAGGATGATCGTAAGATCCATTTTTAGATCTGTAGCCTTCGTATTAAATATATATTTGTGTGGCTTAAATTGATGATTCGATGTAGAAATGTATTTTATGACCCATCAAACAAATCTAGAAATCATTGTTGTAGGGTAAGATGAAATTTAGAATTTTGATTTCATAGGTTCTTAAAAGTTCTTGATGATTTGATATAAATCTTGGAAGGAATTTGATGTTTAAACATGTTTAGAACGACCCTATGATTGTTTTGAGACTTCATCCATATCACGTTTTAAGTTGTTGATTTATTATGGGGATCCTTGGTTCGAGAAGTTTTGTGTTAAAGAATCCCCTCATTAGAAAACAGCAAACCGGCATAAAACTGCTATGTGCGAACCGATTCGGCTAAAATTGCGAACCGGGCCCCGGGGCCTTCTTGTTGATTTTTTCATTGCGATCGCATGGGCGTCGACCTCATATTTTTGTGATTTGTTTTAAGTTATGATTTTTCTACGAAAGTGTGTACGAGACCATATGAAGAAGATGATTTATGCGGGATTCTTGAATAAAGCTATATGAATAAATACATAAAAGGTCGGATGTACCTAGATGATTTGGGAAATTTTGGTAGGGGGACATAGAGGATAAGACCCTAAAATATGTGATGAAAATCTTATGAATAGTTCGGGGAGAGTTTACATAAAAAGAAATAGTTATTTGAGATAAGTCGAATGTATAAGGTTAAAATTAAAAATTAATTTCCTGAGATGATTACCGTATAACGATGTTAATTAGGAATGTATCCTAAACCTAGGGGGCTAAGTCTAAATGGTTACTGTCGGTTATGATAGTAGGTTAAGTGACATTACTTACATATATTAGTGGATTTCTTATATATGTACATATAACCCTTATTTACTCTTAATGACTCCTTATATATGTACGTATATAAACCTTACTGAAAAGGTAACAAGGAGCGAATAATTACTAATAATGTGTAATCATTTAAGTCGAAGTCAAGAGGACAACATACTAAGATCATTAAATGTGTTGCTAAAGGTAGTTGTGGATAACTATACCTATAATCGTGTAGGTAAGGTTAGTTTGATGATGTCTATACCTATAGTGGTTTTGGAAAGGTTAGTTAGGAATAACTATACCTATACATTTAACTAGAAATAAATTATGAAGGAAATGTGATTTAAGTCTAAAAGGAAATATATGGTACTTAACAATTAATTGGGAAGCCTTCGTAGGATAATGACTTAAAATGAGTTATAGAATAATTGACTAAAATGTTACAGTTAAGCCAAGAAGGCTATATTTGTTATAAATTGAGATGTACTTGGGTTAAAGTAGTTATAGATTACCTACTTATACATATTACATGATAATATGTATCATATTATTTCTTGTGGACATACCAATGTTCGTGGATCGTCCTATCGACTTGGGGGTTCGTGCATTCGGACCGAGTACAACACGTCGACACATGCGGACTTGGCGATTGTGTAGGTCATATAGGTACTATGTGGAGGATCCATTTATGAGGAGGTAGGTGTTGACGCTAACCCAACTCGCGTCACCGTTGGGTATAGTCTGTGAACGGATATCCTACGTAGGGACTACCCCCAACTTATGTATGTCTTGTGATGTCCTCTTAGGATAAGATATTTCTCTGAATTTGCTACTAGGGCACGAATGACACACCAATGGTATATGCCTTTGTGTGTTTCACACACACACACACACACTTTCACACACACACACACACACACACACACACACACATATATATATATATATATATATATATATATATATATATATATATATATATATATATATATATATATTTGTCTCTTTTCACATTGTGGTGTGCATTATATGAGAATGTGCTCTCTTAGTCTAAAGATATAGATAATGTTTAATGATAATAAAGTTGGGCTAATAAAATGATGTGGACAATTAAGGACTAAGATGAGTCTTAATGAATAATGTCCTAGACAATTATTAATGAGAACAATAATAGGGTTGTCTAAGAGTATAGACACTAATTAAAGAGAATAAATAGCGTGGTAGAAAATTATTAATGATATTTATAATTTAGTAGCCTAAGAGAATGCAACCTAAAAATCTGACGGGGTAGATTATGAGAAGTATGAATTAAATATCAAATAATATGAAGAAATAAACTAAGGTTATGGAATATTATATGAGTAGAAAATAAACACTGAGTTTATATCAAATGAGTAGCCTCGTTATGAAATCCATTTAAGGGCTAGAGTTTTAAGTATAAATCCCCACTTTCAGTTAATGCATCGCTAGATGGATTATTCTTTACATGTCAGATTAAACAATGGAAGTTACAATTGGCATTATTATTTGATGATACGAGTAGGGATGCTTCTAGATGAGAGGTGAGGTACTCGTTACATGTGAGCATCGATGGAGAGATGTGAGGTATGAGTTAGTAACATTTTACATATTTATTGGTGAAGAATCCTTGCAAATCTAGGGATCTGACCTAATTTATAAATGTTTCCCCCCATGTATTCTTAATGACAAGGATAGTTGGACTGATGATGGATCAAACTTAAAGTTGCATTGGACGTAGTGGATTTTGCTCCATTGATTCTAGTATAGGTTGTACTTCAGAATTTTGTCATTTGATTTAATTCTAGAATTGTACAGGCATAAGCCCGAGTGTTTATTTATAGTAGTTGTACTTAGCTTTACATTATGGACATTGTATGATGATTCAGTCTTATTGTTCATGTATTTAATAAGTTTTATTCAAAGGTTTTTATTCATTACGATTTTTGATATAAAACAAAGGAAAATTTATTCCTTCAGTGTTGAGAATGGTATAAATTGTTGATGAGCCCCATCTTCAGTGTATTGATCATGGCCAGCCTTTATGTGAGAAAATGGGGGTTGTTACAATATGTGAAAAAATATTTCACAATTTTAGTTTTCAATGCAATTAAAAGTATTTCATGTAATACCCCGCATTTTTATCGATATTTATTTATGGGATTAATTAAATTAAATGTGAATTAATTGAGAATTAATCCGGATAAAATGCTAACGAGATGTGAGTTGGTATTTGATTATAATGTGTATATATGTCAATATATGAATATTGAAAATATTGAAATTGTCGCGAGGCTGAAATACGTCAATTTGGAAAATTTAATTGGAACGCGCTTCTCAGTCGCGTCGAGAATGAATTTATGAGATTTAATAATAAATTATTTTTCTTTTGACCAAATAGTCATTTTGAGTGTGCCAACGTGTCCGTAAGGGTCGAGATAGTCAGAAAACACTAGCCGGGGGTTTAGTTTGGGTCCCGGGGCATTTTTAGGCCATACCGGCAACCGAAAAGGGTAGTTTGGTAATTTCGGAAATTGGGTAATTAAAACCCACGAAAATTAGAGTTAAAAATATGATTTAGTCTTAACCCACTAACCCATTTTCAACCTTAATCTAAGTAGTGGGCTACGGGAGAAGTTAAGAAAACATTAAACTTGCCAAAAACCAACCCCCACCTCCATTGTCATCTTGAGAAGAACTTGTACAGAGAGAGAGAGAGAGAGAGAGGAGAATTGTGCAAAGAGAGAGAGAGGAATTCAACCATCTTAAACCAACAACAAATATGAAGAACATAAGGCAAGTGATTTAGTTACAATTAATTCAATGCATGTGTTCTTCCATGTTTAGGTAATTATCGAATTTTGTCTTGGAAGATTGATATAGACCCATGAATTTGAGGATGAAAATTATGAACTATGTTAGGAATTGCATGTAGACATATTCTGGACGAATTATGAATTCAAAATATAACCCTTGATAATCTAAAAATGGATTTAAGAAGAGATTTATTATTGTTCTTGAAAGAAATAGAAAACTAGGGTTCTTGATGAAGTTTTGATCCAAATAAAGCCCTTGGTTGATGAATTATTGGTTTTAGAACGTTAACAATGTTGTAGGATGGTTGTATGATGATATTATAACGTTAGATTACAATTTCATGCATTATAATGGAGTTTTGGGATGATTTGAGGACTGCAGAACGAAGCGGTCCGTAGCCTACCTGGTGTGATCGATCGATCGACATTCATCAGTCGATCGATCGACCACCATCAATCGATCGAGGATCAAGGTCGATCGATCAACCTTCCCAGAATGAGTAAATTTTTCCCTAGTTAAATTTTAATGATGTTAACCCTTAGAAAATTATCATTGGAGACTTTATGAATATCCTTAGACTTAAGGAAGACCAGTAGGCATGGTTATAAAATTTGGACCTTAATTAGAATTAAATTTGAGGAATTATTCTAAAATCTAATGAAATTCGATGAGTGAAACAATATTAGGGTTAAAAGACTGAATTTGAATGATTTGATGAAATAGGTTTGGGGCAGAAGTAAGGACCTTAAGAATAATGATGTTATATGTGGAAATAATAGAAAAACTAATAATCCCTTTGAGATAAGTCTTAAGTACAAGAAACTATGACGTGAGATGTGTCGACAGCCTACATTATGTATTATCGAAAGACTTAAAATGTATAAAATTGGAATAATGGTATAAGGATGTAGGATATACCTTTCTTATATTGAGACATCTAAGATGTGTGCATGCTTAGTTTATGTATATGATTTTATGTGTGTGACATACCCACCATACTTGCTATCACGGGAGGTTTACGTACGCTTAGGGCCATCTAATCTTTGTGTGCCCGGATTTAGATTGGTACCTTAAGAACATAATGCTAGAATGACTTATTTGTGAGTTAATAAGTCAGCTGACTATGGAGCGTAGGTATGTACGTGACCCATGGATATGTTGAATTATGTTCGCCTCCATTTTTGTGTGTTGTTCTTATTCTAACAATTCCTGAGAGATTCGGAATTTATAATCCTTATGTACGTGATGTACCGAGATGGATAGCAGAGTATGTGTGCACCGCAGCTTAGCCTCTGGGTGCTTGTATTGTATATTTATGATGTGAATAATATACGGCTAAATAAAAAGGAATTGCTATGTTTAATCGCGAGTATAATTGTAGTAACGTTATGAAAAGATAAAAAGGGGATATATACAAATAAATGGTTTTGTTAATAATTGGGAATCCGAGAATTAAAGTAGAACTCTCTATTTAATTGTTAAAGTTGGAATTAAAACGTGAACCGAGTAGAAATGTTAGAAACTCTTTTGAACTAGATAGATATGAGAAACACATGAATGGGTACAGGAACGTTAGGAGTGCACAGTTAGACGAGAGGTGAGTATTTCATGTGAGAGCACGTCCTAACATGTATTTTGCATTCATTGTTTTAAATGTTATTAAAGCACTTGCTGTTTTGAAAATACTCTCCACTTTCGGGCTCTGATCCGTTTTCTTTCAAATCTATTTTTTTGTAAAAACCTTTTAGGTGCCCAGCCACAAGGACACCATGCATAGTATTTCCATTCAGGTGACGAGCTGTAGCTGTTGTGGAAGTTACAGGTCCTTGACAGTAGTTTCCTCTTTTCTAGTCTTGACTCCATATTCAGTTTCATCATTGTAGGGCATGTCGCCCATTTCTTTAGAGACATTTTATATTCAGTTATTCAGACTTTGGTTTGTATTTAATTCAGGAAGCAGACTTGTTTTATTTATTTTCCATATTGGGATTGTTGTGAGGAGTATTTCCTCTAGACTTATTATTATTTGTTGGTTATTCTATTGGTTCTTTATGGTGAATGGTTATGTTATTCTTTCGTAATTTCATTTATCGCATTTTAATCAGATTTAATTTAAATTTTGACAACTTACTTTTTAAATACTAGGTGGTTAGAAATTATTAAAATGTTTTCGACAGTGATGCTATTAACTGAACCAACTTGGCATTTTGTATTAATTTAATAAAGGAGTAGCTACCCGGTATTTAATTATTCGGGGTGTCACAGGTGGTATCAGAGCATCAGGTTCTAGTGTCCTTTAGGATCTGTACGGCTTATTATGTTTCCGCTGAGCTTTCTTTGATGTAGAGCCCTATATTTTAGGACTGTTGTATTCCTTTATGTATGCTTCTCTCTTCAGCTATTTTAAGTTTATAACTGCGAACTTATAGACTTTACTCTCATTTCAGATGCCTCCACGACGTACGCAGCGAGTTCCTAGGGATGCACAGCCAGAGCCACAGCCAGTACCAGTACAGGGCACCATGAATGCCGCCGAGGTTGCAGCCATTGTAGCCCAAGCGGTAAATGCCTCTCTCGCCATTTTACAATAGGCACCACCTCAAGCACCAGTAGCCCCGCCAGTTTAGGCACATGCATTCCCGTCTGCTTTGGAACGCGTACGTGATACTTTTCAGAAAGCACACCCACCGGAGTTCGCGGGTAGCTCCGATGTTGTGGTTTCAAGTCAATGGAGGAAA
The DNA here is from genome assembly GCA_949130495.1 of Sambucus nigra. Taxonomy (NCBI): domain Eukaryota; kingdom Viridiplantae; phylum Streptophyta; class Magnoliopsida; order Dipsacales; family Adoxaceae; genus Sambucus; species Sambucus nigra. The sequence continues at coordinate 58,598,239 of OX422214.1, forward strand.
GATACTCAGAGGCACTTGAGGATGTATGAGTGCACCGATGTTCAGAGGCAGATACTAGCTACTTTCAAGCTAGTGGGATCTGCATTGAAGTGGTGGGAGTCTATTACCACCGTGGAGGAGAGAGATACTCTCACTATACAGGAGTTTTGGGTGCGGTTCGACCGCAAATATTTTCCTTCAGCTGTTCACACGGAAATGAGGAGGAAGTTGATGAACCTTAGACAGGAGGGTAAGACTGTGGCCGAGTATGAGGCCGAATTCACTAATTTACTGAATATTGCTCCGGATGAGATACCGACAGAAGAGAAAAAGATCCATAAGTTCACCGATGGATTGACATGGAATATCCGTCAGCATTTGTTAGGGAACCTTTCGTTGGCCACTTATTCTGACGTGGTTAACGCTGCACTGTTACACTGCCAGGATCACCGCTTTCACATGGCTGAGAGCAAGAGATTAGGAGAGTCCAGCCATCAGGGCAGTACTGGAGGAAATGGTGCCAATGGGGCACAATCTACTCAGGGGCAGAGGCAGGGTGACCAGGGTTCCCAGCAGGGGGATCATAAGAGGTTCAGATCGGGAAATTTCAGGTACGGACAGGGAGGTTTTAGGCAGGGCCAGCAGGGTCCGAACGGCCATCAAGGCCAGCAGGGTCAAAATGGTCAACAATAGTAGTTTCACCAGGGCCTGCAAGGCTAGGGAAGAAATGGTAACGGTCACCAGGGCCGTGGTCAGCATGGGAAGCGAGGGGGAAACTTCCAGGGGAAGTGTTTCATTTGTGGTAAGATTGGCCACAAACGTTAGGATTGTCCTGATAAGGGCAGGGCCCCGCCGCAGCAGCAGCAGCAGGGTGCTCTACACGAGTCGCAGAGGCCTATGTTTCCCGCCGCCCTCCCCGCAGCACCACAGATGGCAGCATTACCACCCATTCCAAAAGTCCCAGTTCAGTAGGGACAGCTTCAGTATGGGAGAGTATATCAGCTTCAGCAGGTCGCAGCCCCACAGAATCCGCCAGCTATTGAGGGTATGTTCTCTATTCAGGGGACTATGGGGCGCATTTTATTTGACACGGGGGCTACACACTGTTTTATTGCTATGAGATTTGCACGCATTATTGGGTTGTTAGACACCGCAGAGGGCACCGCTACTTGTGTAGACTCACTGTTGAGTAGGGGTTCCATGATTTCGCTTATGTGTAGAGGTGTGGGTATAGAGATCAGGAGGTTTACTTTACCCGCTGATATGTTAGTGTTAGAGATGACCGAGTATGATGCCATTATTGGTATGGATTGGCTAGTGGCATACCGAGCCATGATTGACTGTTTTAATAGGAGTATTATCTTTGCCATTCCCGGGCAGGAGATGTTTTTAGTGGCGATGCCTCGCCCTGAGGGAGGATCGTCCACTCATTTGTACTACATAGAGGAGGAGACCTCTAAGGAAGTGGTAATACCACTTGATTCGATACCCGTTGTTAGTGAGTTCGCCGATGTATTTCAGGATATACCTGTACCTCCGAGTAGAGAGATAGATTTTGTGATCGATTTGACGCCGGGCACTCGGTCTATTGCCCGCGCACCTTACCGTATGGCTCCAGCTGAGATGAGAGAGCTACGGGATCATATTGAGCAGTTATTGGGTCAAGGATTTATACGAAGGAGTACTTCATCGTGGGGTGCTCCTGTGTTGTTCGTTAACAAGAGAGATGGATCGTTGAGGTTGTGTGTGGATTATCGGGAGTTGAATAAAGTCACGATACGGAATAAGTATCCGTTGCCCCGAATCGATGACTTATTCGACCAGTTGAGAGGAGCTTCTTTCTTCTTAAAGATTGATTTGCGATCGGGATACCATCAGTTGCATATCAGGGAAGAGGATGTCTCGAAGACTGCTTTCTTAACGAGATATGGTTCCTACGAGTTTCGAGTTATGTCTTTTGGTTTGACCAATGCTCCAGCCGTGTTTATGGACTTGATGAATAGGGTGTTCAGAGAGTTCCTATATCAGTTTGTCATTGTCTTCATTGATGATATTCTGGTTTACTCCCAGACAGGGGAGGAGCACGCCGAGCATTTGAGGCAGGTTTTGTAGACACTACGTCAGAACAAGCTGTATGCAAAGTATGAGAAGTGTGGGTTTTGGCTGAAGGAGGTTCAGTTTTTGGGTCATATTATTTCCGACCGGGGGATATCAGTTGATCCGAGAAAGGTATCCGCGGTAAGGGAGAGGGGACAGCCCATGACACCGACTGAGATCCGTAGTTTCTTGGGCTTAGCAAGATACTACCGGAGGTTTATTCGGGGTTTCTCCAAGATAGCGGGTCCCATGACACATCTGACTCGTAAGGGTGTGCCGTTCATTTGGAGTGATGCCTGTCAGTTGGCATTCGATGAGTTGAAGGACAAGTTGACCTCAGCACCTGTGTTAGAATTGCCGAGATCGAGAGTTGAGTATCTAGTTTACACCGATGCATCCTTATAAGGACTTGGAGGTGTATTGCAGCAGGAGAGTCAGTCCATAGCTTATGCTTCCCGTAAGCTTAAGCCTCACGATAAGAATTACCCCACCCATGACTTGGAGTTAGCGGAAGTGGTATTTGCCCTTTGGATTTGGAGACATTACCTTTTAGGGGAGAAGTTTCGATTGTTCACGGACCACAAGTCCCTACAGTACATATTCACGCAGAAGGAGTTGAATATGCGGCAGCGAAGGTGGCTTGAGTTTGTGAAGGATTATCAGTTCGATATCCAATATCACCCGGGGAAGGCTAACGTGGTAGCAGACGCGTTGAGCCGTAGGCCAGTAGATGAGGTGGCAGGGGTGTGGAAGGCTAAGTGGAAGGAGTTGGGACACCAGGATGCAGTAGCCCGATTGTTCATGTCTGTGATGACTGTTACACCGCAGATTGTCACGAGAGTGGTGAAGGCACAAGCAAATGACTCATTCTGTCAGGAGCAGATAGTTCGATTACGAGCAGAGGGAGTCGAGTCCTATTCCATTAGCTCAGACGGGGGATTACGCTTCAATGGGAGACTGGTAGTTCTGGAAGGGGAGGAATTGCGACACGAGGTAATGGCAGAGTCGCACGGATCACGGTTCACGGTACATCCCGGTGGGGACAAAATGTACCAAGACATGAGACGTCAGTATTAGTGGAGCGGGATGAAAAGAGATATTGCCGTGTTTGTTTCTAAATGCGCTACTTGTCAGCTGGTAAAAGTGGACCATCAGAGACCGACAGGATTTCTACAGCCATTAGAGGTCCCGATGTGGATGTGGGAGAGCATATCCATGGACTTTATCACGGGGTTGCCTACGTCATAGAGGGGTCACGACTCCATTTGGGTAATTGTGGACAGGTTGACCAAAGTTGCTCATTTTCTACCCGTAAGGACAGACTACACTACGGGACAGTATGCCCAGCTTTTTATGGCAGAAATAGTGAGACTTCACGGTGTGACCCTAAATATCGTGTCTGACCGAGACAAGATATTCGTTTCACGGTTTTGGGAAATTTTTCAGGAGGCCATGGGCACGAAATTGCGTTTGAGTACGGCTTATCATCCGCAGACCGATGGGCAAACCAAGCGTACAAATCAGATGTTGGAGGACATGTTGCGTATGTGCATCATTGATTTTGGGGGTGGATGGGAGCAGTATCTTCCACTGGTGGAGTTTTCTTACAACAACTCCTACCAGTTCACCATTGGCATGGCTCCATTTGAGGCGTTGTACGGTAGACCTTGTCGTTCCCCAGCATGTTGGTTGGAGGTGGGGGACAACAAACTACTTGGGCCGGAAGTGATCCAGGATACTTCGGCGAGGATATAATTTATACGGAGTCGCATTCGGGTAGCTCTGGATCGGCAGAAGAGCTATGCTGATACAAAGAAGTTCTTCAAGGAGTTCCAAGTGGGGGACCAGGTTTTACTCAGAGTATCTCCTATGAAGGGGATTATGCGATTTGGGAAGAAGGGGAAGTTGGCACCGAGATATGTGGGGCCATTTCCTATCAGAGAGCGGATTGGGTCTGTTGCGTATAGACTTGGGTTACCGAAGCATTTACACATGATTCATGATGTGTTTCATATTTCCTCGCTAAGGAAATATCTTAGAGATGATTTAGCTCATTCTCACATTACTTTGGAGGACATCGATCTCCAGCCCGATAGCTCCTACGAGGAGGGGCCGATTGCTATTTTGGACCGAAGTGAGAGGAAACTGCGGTCAAATATAGTTTCGTTAGTACGTGTTCAGTGGCGGAATCATAATGTCGAGGAGTCCACATGGGAGCGCGAGGATGAGATGCGCGAACGTTATCCAGAGTTTTTTTACCGGGTACTTTTTAGTTCCGAATTTTGGGACGAAATTCTGTTATTAGGGGGGAAGTATGTAACACCCCGCATTTTTATCGAAATTTATTTATGGAATTAATTAAATTAAATGTGAATTAATTGAGAATTAATCCGGATAAAATACTAACAAGATGTGAGTTGGTATTTGATTATAATGTGTATATATGGCAATATATGAATATTGAAAATATTGAAATTGTCGCGAGGCTGAAATACGGCAATTTGGAAAATTTAATTGGAACGCGCGTGTCAGTCGCGTCGAGAATGAATTTATGAGATTTAAAAATAAATTATTTTTCTTTTGACCAAATAGTCATTTTGAGTGCGCTAACGTGTCCGGAAGGGTTGAGATAGTCAGAAAACACTAGCCAGGGGGTTTAGTTTGGGTCCCGGGGCATTTTTAGGCCATACCGGCAACCCAAAAGAGTAGTTTGGTAATTTCGAAAATTGGGTAATTAAAACCCACGAAAATTAGAGTTAAAAATCTGATTTAGTCTTAACCCACTAACCCATTTTCAACCTTAATCTAAGTAGTGGGCTACGGGAGAAGTTAAGAAAACATAAAACTTGCCAAAAACCAACCCCCACCTCCATTGTCATCTTGAGAAGAACTTGTAGAGAGAGAGAGAGAGAGAGAGAGAGGAGAATTCTGCAGAGAGAGAGAGAGGAATTCAACCATCTTCAACCAACAACAAATCTGAAGAACATAAGGCAAGTGATTTAGTTACAATTAATTCAATGCATGTGTTCTTCCATGTTTAGGTAATTATCGAATTTTGTCTTGGAAGATTGATATAGACCCATGAATTTGAGGATGAAAATTATGAACTATGTTAGGAATTGCATGTAGACATATTCTGGACGAATTTTGAATTCAAAATATAACCCTTGATGATCTAAAAACGGATTTAAGAAGAGATTTATTATTGTTCTTGAAAGAAATAGAAAACTAGGGTTCTTGATGAAGTTTTTATCCAAATAAAGCCCTTGGTTGATGAATTATTGGTTTTAGAATGTTAAAATGTTGTAGGATGGTTGTATGATGATATTATAACATTAGATTAGATTTTCATGCATTATAATGGAGTTTTGGGATGATTTGAGGAATGCAAAATGAAGCAGTCCGTAGCCTACCTGGTGTGATCGATCGATCGACATTCATCAGTCGATCGATCGACCACCATCGATCGATCGAGGATCAAGGTCGATCGATCGACCTTCCCAGAATGAGTAAAATTTTCCCTAGTTAAATTTTAATGATGTTAACCCTTAGAAAATTATCATTGGAGACTTTATGAATATCCTTAGACTTAAGGAAGACCAATAGGTATGGTTATAAAATTTGGACCTTAATTAGAATTCAATTTGAGGAATTATTCTAAAATCTAATGAAATTCGATGAGTGAAATAATATTAGGGTTAAAAGAGTAAATTTGAATGATTTGATGAAATAAGGTTTGGGGCAGAAGTAAGGACCTTAAGAATAATGATGTTATATGTGGGAATAATAGGAAAATTAATAATCCCTTTGAGATAAGTCTTAAGTACAAGAAACTATAACGTGAGATGTGTCGACAGCCTACATTATGTATTATCGGAAGACTTAAAATGTATAAAATTGGAATAATGGTATAAGGATGTAGAATATACCTTTATTATATTGAGACATCTAAGATGTGTGCATGCTTAGTTTATTTATATGATTTTATGTGTATGACATACCTACCATACTTGCTATCACGGGAGGTCTACGTACGCTTAGGGCCATCTAATCTTTGTGTGCCCGGATTTAGATTGGTACCTTAAGAACATAATGCTAGAATGACTTATTTGTGAGTTAATAAGTCAGCTGACTATGGAACGTAGGTATGTACGTGACCCATGGATATGTTGAATTATGTTCGCCTCCATTTTTGTGTGTTGTGCTTATTCTAACAATTCCTGAGAGATTCAGAATTTGTCATCCTTATGTACGTGATGTACCAGGATGGATAGCAGAGTATGTGTGCACCGCAGCTTAGCCTCTGGGTGCTTGTATTGTATATTTATGATGTGAATAATATACGGCTAAATAAAAAGGAATTGCTATGTTTAATCGCGAGTATAATTGTAGTAACGTTATGAAAAGATAAAAAGGGGATATATACAAATAAATGGTTTTGTTAATAATTGGGAATTTGAGAATTAAAGTAGAACTCTCTATTTAATTGTTAAGGTTGGAATTAAAACGTGAACCGAGTAGAAATGTTAGAAACTCTTTTGAACTAGATAGATATTAGAAACACATGAATGGGTACAGGAACGTTAGGAGTGCACAGTTAGACGAGAGGTGAGTATTTCATGTGAGAGCACGTCCTAACATGTATTTTTCATTCATTGTTTTAAATGTTATTAAAGCACTTGCTGTTTTGAAAATACTCTCCCCTTTCGGGCTCTGACCCTTTTTCTTTCAAATCTATTTTTTTGTAAAAACCTTTTAGTGGCCCAACCACAAGGACATCATGCATAGTATTTCCATTCAGGTGACGAGCTGTAGCTGTTGTGGAAGTTACAGGGCCTTGACAGTAGACGCCTCTTTTCTAGTCTTGACTCCATATTCAGTTTCATCATTATAGGGCATGTCGCCCATTTCTTTAGAGACATTTTATATTTTAGTTATTCAGACTTTGGTTTGTATTTAATTCAGGAAGCAAACTTGTTTTATTTATTTTCCATATTGGGATTGTTGTGAGGAGTATTTCCTCTAGAATTATTATTATTTGTTGGTTATTCTATTGCTTCTTTATGGTGAATGGTTATGTTATTCTTTCGTAATTTCATTTATCGCATCTTAATCAGATTTAATTTAAAATTTGACAACTTACTTTTTAAATACTATGTGGTTAGAAATTATTAAAATGTTTTCGACAGTGATGCTATTAACTGAACCAACTTGGCATTTTGTATTAATTTAATAAAGGAGTAGCTACCCGGTATTTAATTAGTCGGGGTGTCACATTTCACCCCGAACTAAATGGGCCCTAAAGGTATGCATTTCAACATCGCAACCACATGTGAAATTATATAACAACTAATAGGTAGGTTATACTCTATAGAACTTCATTATCCCAAATGTGCACCACAAGTGCCTATGAAGCACCTTCACGAGTTTCCAACTTGGGATATATTGACTTTACCCGCCACTTACCACGACGTTATCCAATATTATATTTTTTAAACTTTATTCACCATTTTCACATTTAGCGACCAAAAATACATGACAAGAAGTGAAAAATAGCGTCGCTAAAAGTGAATACATAGGTTAAAATCTAAGGAAAAACAAAAAATGAATATAGTAAAATAATGATAATTATATAATAGGTAAGGTCAAAATAACCCTTTCAATTTTCTATGAATGCACTAAGCGCACACTTCCGTTAATATAAACTAGTGCTATCAATGTGGATATTTATCTAATAATTATAATATTAAGTAAAGGAGAAGTGTTGGCCTAGTAATAAAGAGTAATTTTGGATTATCTCAATTCCTCACCCCTCTATTCCCACCCTCTAAAAAATGATTTCTCGAGACACACAGACACAATCATTGAATTTAGATATTTAATCAACTAGTGGGTCTCTCATTTCAACCCCACAAAATTGGCTCCTCAATGTAAATGCCAAAATCAACCTTACCCGGCTGCAGCTACGAATTGAGAGAAATGATACCCTAGAATCAAGTGAGAGATCAGTAACGTCAAATAATGCCTCAAAATCATTATCACAATCTTTCTCAAAAACTTTTGATAAAACTTCATTTTCCCCTAGACTCTATAGTATTCTCAATCGGCTTGCATGGCTTATTTTCGACTTTCCACTCGGTTGTGACTTTTGCATCTACGGCTTGGATATCTTTAGGGGAAGAAGTAGAAGGGCTCAGGAGGTGATGATCCAACTTAGGAAAATTAAGCCTATCTGAATACGGGCCTTTAACAGCTAACACAACCATATCGTGGGCTCGAGCTGCCATTTCGGTTGTTAGGTATGTTCCAAGCCAAATTCGTGATTTTTTCCTCGACTCGCGTAATTCAGACACCCATGTTCCCCATTTTCGCATGCGAACTCCATGATAAATGAGATGTTTTCCACCTTTAATGTTGACTAATTTTAAGGTCGCATAAAATATAAACAACTAATTGGATTTGAGGCATAATAAACTACTGTCCTTAAGGTGTTATTTTCCCCCACTCGTACAGAGTTTGCTAATGGGTATAGGCAAATTACCTCCAAAATACAACAAATCCACGAGTTTATTCAAGTAGAAAACTTGTAGAATCCCCCCATAACACTCTATGAAATTGGTAAGAATAAATAAGAGAGAGAAAGGAAATTTTCAAAATTAATTATGATAGTATTTGGCCTGATATATATAGCCTCTTATGGTGTCTGTTCATGAACATGCACTTATCCAAAGGTCATTTAATCACGACCCTTGGATATATAACTATATATTTAACATTCCAGATTTGAACCAAAAAGGTGTGCATGTCCGGATTAACTATTAACGAAGTTGCGCCAAAATCCGACAGTTCAGATTCACTCGTGCCATAAATATGTGTCATTTATTGCTTATTTAATCTGGACCATTTGATCTTTTGACCTTTTCAAAAATCAAAAGCTCCTACTAGTTCTCACAACGATGCGTACGTGCAAAGTGCGCCTCTAAAGAGTCCTAAACGCCCAATCGCATTTTTGCACAAGCGCGCACGTCTGCGTGTGATTGTGCGTGTGCAGATGGTGCAAAGCACCATCCTTGGACCTAAGGTGTACACTAGTAGCATACACTTAAATGCACACATGTAATCTCTTATGGCATAAGAGCATTTATTAACCCACTCACTTTTTCACACTTTTCTATTGTTGGACTTTGGTTTTCCCACTTCCCTTTGTCTTTTCTTATTCCACATAATTAATGGTTTAACCTTTCATTATCTCTAACCATTAAGACCCACTAATATTAAAATCATCCATCAATCCCCCACTAGATTTTAATATTAATGAAATTTCTTCTTTTGATATGCTTATGCATACAAGAAGGTATCTTTCGATTTAAACCTTCAGTTAGTGAATATATGTCGAGGTTCTAATAAGACAATATTGTGCTTATTATGCATTAAAACTTGTCTTATTTTTTAGAACCGGATATATATCACACATGAGATATCCCAATCTCTACGAGATGTTCAATATGTTTTATGACTATTATTGCCATGTGCTCTATCTTGTCTTTAAGAATATTTATAAGAGTAAATCCAAAATCTTGCTAGAAGCAACACGACTTCCTATATTCATATAGGTGAAGTTATCTTTCATGTCATTGCTACTTTAGACAACAAACTTCATTAAGAGTTAAACTCATCAACTCAACTTAGCAATACGAACTGAACATCCTAGAGGGGATATGAAATTGAATAAATTTCAGTGCAACACTAATCACTTATCAGTAACTTGTTATTACCCATTAAACTTTGGAATAATTGTAATGCTATTACAAAGTTGGGTTACCATTACCGGTGATTATTGAAAAAATGGGTTTAGTCCCATTCCACTAGAAGTTTCCTTTACCAAATCTTTAGGGAGTCCTTTAGTAAAAGGGTCATCTAGATTCTTTATTGTTGGAGCATATATAATATTAATAACTCCATCAGTTATTAGTTGTTTGACATATTCATTTCTTAAACTTATGTGTCTAGATTTTCCATTACATATTTTGTTATATGCTCTAAACAATGTTGCTTCACTATCATAATACAACGAAGAAGATGGCATTGGGTTTGGCCATAACTTTATTTCCAATAATAAATTTCTTAGCCATTCTAGTTCTTTTTCGGCTGCTACCAGTGGTATAAACTCAGATTCCATTGTTGAATGTGTAATGCAAATTTGTTTCTTGGATGCCCAAGATATTGCCTCACCCACCAAGGTGAATATACATCTAGATGTGAGTTTAATATCATTTTCATTAGTTATCCAACTAGCATCAGAGTGCCCTTTAAGAACTGTTGGATAGTCATAGTAAAATAGACCTAATTCTTTGGTCTTTTTGAGGTAACTAAAAATCCTCCTAATTACTTTCTAATGATCCACACTTAGATTATTAGTGTATCTTGACATGTTACCTACTACAAATGCAATATCTGGCCTTGTACAATGCATCGCATACATTAAACTTCCAATTGAGCTAACATATTCAAGTTGTTCAATTGCTCTGCCAGATTTTTCTAATAATTTTACACTAGAATCTTATGGGGTATTTGCTTCTTTTATTTTGAAGTGACTGAATTTGTGAAGAACTTTGTCAATGTAAAGATATTGTCATAATGCATAACCCCCACTAAATTTCATAACTTTAATACCGAAGATAGTATCCACTTTATTAAGATCTTTCAACTTAAATTGTGAAGTAAGATACTTCTTAGTCTCAAATACACCTCTCATGTTTGGACCAAAAATTAATAAGTCATCAACATATGGACAAATAATTACACCATAATCGTTTGTGAATTTATAATAAATGCACTTATCAGCATTGTTATGTCTGAAACCATCTGAAAGAATGACTATATCAAACTTTTCATGCCACTGCTTTGGTGCTTGTTTCAACCCATAAAGTGACTTAATTAAATTACAAACTTTATGTTCATTTCCAGGCAAAACAAACCCTTCGAGTTGTTCCATATATACATCTTTATCCAGATAACCATTCAAAAATGTTTTTTTAACATCCAATTGATGCACAAACATATTATAAATAGATGCAATTTCTATTAAAACACGTATGGATGTAATTCTAACAACAGGCGCATAAGTATCGAAATAGTCAATCCCTTTTCTTTGTTTAAAACTTTTCTCTATCAATCTAGCCTTAAAGTTTTGAATAGAACCATCGGCATTATATTTTCAACTAAATACCCATTTGCTACTAATAGGTTGTTATCCTTGTGACGAGTCCACTAAAACCCATGTCTGATTAGATAGAATTGAATCCATCCCATCATTAATAGCTTCTTTCCAAAAAGAAGCATCTCTTAAAGTCATTGCATCGTTAAAGGTTTTAGGATGTTCTTATACATTAAGTAAGATAGGTATTTTATTAAGAATATTATCCCTATCTCCTTCAACCAAAAATGCTAAGGCTTGAGATAAAATAAAATCAGGGCCAAAAGATTTTTCTTTTCTAGTACGCTGACTTCTTCTAGGTTCTATTTCTATTTCGGGTTCCTTCCTTTTATCATTAATTGAAGCTCTAGGAATCAAACTAGTGGATGTATCAGGATTGACATCTAATTCGGGAAATTAATCTTTATAAAATTTATTTTCAATAAATTCAACATCCTTTGATTCAATTACAACATTAGAATTTAAGTCCAACAAACTATATGCCTTAGAATTTTCCACGTATCCTATGAAAACACTTTTAATTCCTCTTCACCCAACTTTGAACTTTTCGGGTCATAAACTGTATAGAAATCCAAACAACCCCAAACCCTTAGGTAGTCTAGATTTGGTTTTTGATTCTTCCACACCTCGTATGGAGAAACATGTGTTTTCATTGATAGAATTCTATTATGTAAATGACAAGTGGTGAGAAGAGCTTCCCCCACAAATTGTTTGGTAATTTTGAATTAATCAACATAGAGTTAATCATATTAGTAAGAGTCTTATTCTTTATTCAACCCAAACCATTTTGGTGGGGAGTATAAGGGGCATTTCTTTGATGTATTATTCCATGTTCTTTACAAAATGAGTCAAATTCATTTGGAAAATACTCTCCCGTACTATCACTGCGAAGAATTTTAATTTTCTTTTCATTTTGATTTTCAACTTCTGCTTTAAAATGTTTAAACATTGAAAAGGCTTCATCCTTATGTCTTATTAAGTAAACATATGTGAGTTTTGAACAATCATCAATGAATGTAATAAAGTATATTTTTCCGCCTCTAGTTAAAATACCATTATATTCACATATATAAGAATGAACTAATTCTAGTAATTTAGTACTTTGTTCGACTTTAGGAAAAGGTATTTTTGTTAATTTTCCTTGAATACAGATTTCACATTTATCTTGAGAAGTATTATCACGAGATATTAATTTATGTTTAGACATGTATTTCAACGATCTAAAATTTAAATGCACTAATCTAGCATGCCAAACATCAAAAGACTCAACAATATAAGCAGAATTATTCATATTACTAATAACAATACTGAGTTTGAACAGTCCATCACAAACATACCCTTTCCCAACAAATTCCCATTATTAGACATAATTAACTTATAAGACTCAAAGACGACTTTGATGGCACTTTTACAAATCAGACTTCCAGACACTAGATTTTTTTCAAATTTCTTGTTGATATAGAACATTTGTCAATGTCAATTTCTTCCCTAATGTGAATTGTAATTCAATGTTTCCTTTTTCCATAACCGTGGCAGAATTATGATTCCCCATTAGAACCTCTTGATCGTCCTCTTCTTTTTCATATTTCGAGTACAATGATTTATCAACGCATACATGTATGGTAGCCCCAGAATCGAGCCACCAATCAGAAGACTTCGTTATTGCCGCCATGTCTAGTTCGACAATCATATCAATTTGCATATCCGATACCATTGCTACAAGATCCTGGATCTTATTTTCCACCATATTTCCATTGTTTGCATTATTGTATTCATTAGCATTGATCTTTCATTTCTTATTTCTGCAATCACGGGCATAGAGGCCATTTTTTCCAAAATTGAAACAAGCCTCATTGGACTGTTTCTTATTGGAATTATTTTTCTTGAACTTTTTACCATTAGGGTTGAAGTTCTTATGATATTTCTTTCCTTTAACAAAGTTAACTTTGGTGGAATTCTGAGAAACATTTGTTTGGTCACGGGATTTGGTTTCTTCTTCCATTCTTAAATGTTTTTGTAATTCCTCTGAACTTATATTTTCTTTCCTATATAGGAGTTTCTTACAATAATCATTCCAACTTGGAGGTAATTTTTTAATAATTGCACCAACTTGAAATGATTCAGAAATTTCCATTTTTAATTCACGAAGCTTTATGACAAGAATTTGCAACTTATGCAGTTCGTTTAAAATAGTTTGGTTATCACTTATTTTAAATTAAAAATATTTCAGAATTAAGAATTTATCCGTACCTTCTTTCTCTGTTTTGTATTTGTATTCAAGAGCATTCCAGACTTCTCATAGAGAGTGCATAGAGCTATACAAATCATATAATCGATCATGTAGTGTATTCTGAATATGCCCATGACACGCCAATTTGTCTTTTTCACGTTTCTTTCATTGTGTTTTGACAGTTTCATCATCGTTTTATTTTGTTTCCGAATTGCTTCTAATTTAGGATCCAAAACATATACAATTTTCAAAATGGTGAGAAGAAAGAATAATTTTCCTTTCCATCGAGTGGAATTTGTTCCATCAAAGCGGTCCAAATACACATTGGGATTTAGAAACATATTCATATTCATATATAACGCCTTAAGATTGTTGAAGAATTTTAAGAACACAGAAAATATAACCAACCACTTGGATTTGAGGCGTAATAAACTACTGTCCTTAAGGTGTTATTTTCCGACACTCGTACAGAGTTTGCTAACAGGAATAGGCAAATTACCTCCAAGATATAAAAAATCCACGGGTTTATTAAAGTAGAAAACTGGAAGAATACCCCCAGAACACTCTATGAAATTGGTAAGAAGAAATAACAGAGAGAAAGGAAATTTTTGGAATTGATTATGATAGTATTTGGCGTGATATATATAGCCTCTTGTGGTGTCTGTTCATGAATAGGCACTTATCCAAAGGTCGTTTAATCACATCCCTTGGATAATTACCTATTTATTGAACGTTCTAGATTTGAACAAAAAAGGTGTGACTGTATGGATTAACTATTAATGAAATGGCTCCAAAATTCAATGGTTCAAATACACTCACGCCATAATTATGTGTCACGTATTTAATCTGGACTATTTGATATTTCAACTTTGTCAAAAATCAAAGGCTCCCACTACTCCTCGCAACGATGCGTACGTGCAAAGTATGCCTCTGAAGCGCCCAAAGCACTCGCACACGCGTGTGTGCGTGTGCGGATGGTGAAAAGCACCATCCTTGGACCTATGGTGTACACTAGTAGCATACACTTCAATGCACACAAGTAATCTCTTATGGTACAAGAACATTTATTAACTCACTCACTTTTTCACACTTTTCCAATGTCGGACATTGGTTTTCTCACTTCCCTTTGTCTTTTCTTATTCCCTATAATTAATGGTTTTAACCTTTAATTTTTTCTAACCATTAAGACCCAATAATATTAAAATCATCCAACATTTAATGTAGCTTTTAAGCTGATTTTTAGGAGGATGCTCAATAGTAGTGTGTTTGGCTTACTTTATGGTTGATAATTCAGTTAAAGTTTTGGAACCCATGGGAAGTGTTAGAGAATTTCATTTGAAGGTGGATGAAGTGAAGTTAAATGAAGAAGGAGAGTAATTTAGCACTATATAATGAGAGGTAAACAACTAGTGTGAGGCTATGCTATAAAGTGGAGAATTCATTAGGATATATATATATTTAGATAATACAATTTAGTTGTGTGTGATTTGAGCGGATGTATGAAAGTATAAGGAGTGGTCCGGATTATTTAGAGTTGATTTATTTTGCAACTATATAATTTTGATGAAAATTTTCATTTAACACACATGTTTTTAAGTACCTGATTATAATATTTCTGTGGTATAATTAAAGTTTTCAGAAAACAACAAAAGAGTGTTCTCTAACTTCTATTTTTTATTTTTAATCTCAAAATTATTCATTCTTAATATTTTATGCATTTATACTTTAATATATAATTTTTTGAATATATAATATACATACATAATACATTACATGCACACAACATTACATATATTTATATTTTATTAAATTATATAATATACTAAGATCCATCTATTAAATAATACTATCAATTAATACATGACACTCACATATAGTTTTATACATGTATTATTAATGTATGGAATAATATAAAGTAT
Organism: Sambucus nigra; assembly: GCA_949130495.1. Classification (NCBI taxonomy): domain Eukaryota; kingdom Viridiplantae; phylum Streptophyta; class Magnoliopsida; order Dipsacales; family Adoxaceae; genus Sambucus; species Sambucus nigra. The sequence goes on from OX422214.1 coordinate 58,613,681, forward strand.
AGATATAGTAAATATGTATTAAAAAATATTATCAATTCATGTATGTATATAATTTTATTGTGAATTATATATGCAATATATATATATATATATATATATATATATATATATATATATATATATATATATATATATATATATATATATATGTATATACATGTTCATCAATTTTGTCAAATTTTCAGAAACCGCATTTAAAAACAAATGTTTCAAATACGCACCAATATTTACGAACACAAGAAATTGAAGTTAAAAACTATATTTAAAAACTATGGTTACATCGAATTTTTGGAATACATAACCAAACGAGCCTTTAGTAATTATAATCTTCGTATTTTAGATATGTTTAGACTTAAATCAATGGCACATTAGTAGTTATTAATTTGACAACCATTGAGTTTATATTGTTGTGGTAATTAACCTTACCCATTTATCGGGAGAGAGCTGGAGGTCGGCTACATTAGGCTATAGCCAAGTTAAAATTTGAGAATTTTTACTATTACAATATGATATATTGGATAACTCATTTTTTAACTTACTATGTATAAACTCTAGGCAACACTTCCCATTATTCCAATTGGCGTTAGCAACAAAACCGCAATAAAATTGGTTGTACTCTTCATGGATGGTGCTTTATAAATGAAACCGACACTTAAATGATTTTATTAATTACACATAAACCTCCTGAATTATACCTTACTCAATACTTTGCCACCAATTCTTTCGAGTTTTTCAATTCCCTATGTTACTTTGAAAACAACTAGATTTGACACCCTGCGCCTAACTCGGTTAATTTTTGGCAAAAAAACGTTACTCATGTGCGTGCCACATGCCCTTAAGTAAGGGCATTTTTGTTCAAACCTATTTGTTTTTGAATTTTTTTTTAAATGACAGCAAAAACCTTTAAAAATTAGGAAAATATTAAAAAAATGTGGAATAAATTTACAAAAATTTTAAAACATCTGGAAAATATGAATATATATTTTTAAATTTTGAAAAATACCAAAAAAATATTTAAAATCTTCAAAATTGTAAAAGGAAATTACTAAAAAATTATTTCCCATTAAAAGAAATTATTTACAGCAATAAAAAATTAATTTTCAGCAAATAAAATTTGATTTCTTGCATGTAATATTCTAAAAAAGTAAATTCAGGAAAATATAATTAAAATACTACTATTTATTGAGAAATACGGTAAAATACAAAAAAAAACATTAAAAATACTTATAGCAAATCATTTCTAGCAAATAAAAATTATTTCACTAATAAAAAATGATTTTTTGCAATATAAATTATTTTCAGCATATCAAAATGATTTTCAGCATATAGAAAACGATTTCTAACAAATAAGAAATTATTTTCAGCAAATAAAAAATGATTTCGTGTACTAATAAGTTATTTCCAACAAATACAAATTAATTTCATCAGTAAAAAAATGATTTTCAATAATATAAATTATATCCAGCATATACAAAGGATTTTCAGCAAATAGAAATGATTTTCAAGTATAATAAATTGTTTAGAAAAAAAAAGGGAAAATTAATAAAATTAATAATACTGAAAAATATAGAAAAGTAATAAAATAAAAAATATGAAAAACAAAAAGTATTTGTCAAAAATCTAAATAAAAAATTAGACTTCTAATGAAAAGATAAATTTCTAATAAAAAGTTTAAAAAATAGGAAAAATACATAAAAATGATATATATATATATATATATATATATATATATATATAACTACATTTCTAATAAAAAGATTAAAAACAAAAAAAATATACATAAAAATGAAAAATGCACAAATCCAAACTCAAACATTTTTCCTATCTCAAATCGAAATCCAAACAAACTCAAGATCCAAATACAAATACAACTCCAAATCGGAATAAATCCAAACAAATTTTAGATCCGAATACAAATACAACTCGAAAATCCAAACAAATCCATCGTAAACCATAACGGATCTACGTTCCCCATGATGGATTTGCACTAGAAAAAAGAGTAGAAGAAAAAGGCGATGTAATACCCTGTATTTTTGGAATAAAATAAAACTTAGTGGGAATAATTGAATTCGATGAAATTAATTACTGAATGTTGTGAGTAATTAAACTCATTATTATTTATAAATGTTAGAGTTGGGCTTTAATGGTTTGAATAAATCTAAGTTGGCTTTTTATTTTTAAATAAGAAGAATGTCATGTGCCACATCACCATTAAAATATTTGTTTGAATAATTATTCGGGACACACTTTAGGAGGTTTTACTACCTCGTTAGGGCATTTTAGACCCTTAGGAATGGTTCGGGGGTATATATATAGGAGTTGGGTAGTAATCGAGCTAAGTAAATAATGTATTTGGGCTCATTTGGGGGTCTAAAGTTATGGCCTAAGGCCCAATTCGGGATTTGAAGACTAATAATATTTATTAAGAGTTAAACCATTCATTGGGAGTTATATCCAAGAACCCTCAGCACGCCCACCCATGAAGAAGAGGAATAACCACCCTAGGATTCTCTTGGCATTCTTATTAAAATTGTACTATTCTTGTATTAATGTTGATTCCATGCCTAGACTAAGATTTAATCATATTTTAGGACTCCATATTTAGAGATCTTTTGATTAGTGCAGAAATTGATGATAATCGTATGATACGTGTTTAGATCCGTGATTTCCCATAGTAGGTACGAATTCATGTTGTTTAATATGGAGTTTTATTGAAGGAATCATACGGTAGAACTCTTCTCTGAGATCTGAAATTTTGGTTAGAGTTTAAGATGAGATATCAAAACTTGCATGTCCATAATTTCTTGAAAATTATTAATGATTTGATGGTAATATAGGGATAATTTAGAGGTTTAATCATGTTTAAATTGTTCCCATTTCATGTTGGAACTCTTGTACATATCGTTTTTGAGGTTTTTGAGTCCTAAGGACTATCTTTGATACACTTGAAAATTGGTGGAAAAATCCCGTCTTGGACGAAGACCTGCACTTGGCTTACTGGGCAAATCGAATCAATTCGGCCTCCTACCGAATCGATTCGTAATACTGACTTGTGAAAATTTTCGTTATGATCGCGTGGGCATCGGCCTCGTATTTTTTTTTTGAATTAATTATGATTTTTCTACAAAAGGGTGCACGAGACCATTCTTATTCAAGTGAGGGATAAAGACTTATTCCATGATATTAATGATATTGTTATGAACTTATATACGCAACTAAACTGGGATGGGTTCGTGATCTAGCAATAACTTAAAGTATAAATTAACTATATGAACAAGATGAATTACGTGGGATTCTTAAATAAAGATATATGAAATAAATATATTAAAAGGTCGGGATGTACCTAGATGATTTAGGAAATTTTGGTATGGGCATATAGAGGATAAGACCCTGAAAGATTCAATGAAAATATTATGATTAGTTCGGGGAGAGCTTAAATAAAAAGAAACACTTAGTTGAGATAAGTCAAATGTTTGAGATTATAATTAATGGTTAGCTTCCTCAAATTTTTATCACGTGAGAATACTAAGTAGAAATGTATCCTAAGCCTGGTGGGCTAAGTCTAAATGGTTACTAACGGTTGTGATAGTAGGTTGGGTGAAACTACTTATTCATATTAGTGGATTCCTTATATATGTACATATAACCCTTATTCACTTTAGTTGACTCCTTATATATGTACATATAAACCTTGTTGAAAAGGTAACAAGAAGCAAATAATTATTAATAATCTATAGGGATTTAAGTCTAAGCCAAGGGAGCAACATGCTAAAATCATTAATTGTGTTGGTAAGGGTAGTTTGGGAATAACTATACCTACAATGGTTTTGGGAAGGTTTGTTTGGGACAACTATACCTAGATATATATGGATAAATAAATGATTAAATACATGTGATTATTAGGTCTAGGAGGTAATATATGGGACTTAATATGTAATTGGGAAGTATTCATAGAATGGTGACTTATTATGGGTTATGTAATAATTGACTAAAATTTTATCGTTAAGCCAAGAAGGCCATACATGTATGGATAGAGATTCCTTGGGTAAAAGTAGTTATGGAGTAACTTCTTATACATATTGGATGATAGCATGTATTATATTATTTGTGTGGACATAACTGGGTTCGTGGACCATCCTATCGATTGGGGTTACGCGCACGTTCGGGATCGGAGCACATACTGACACAGGTCAGCCAGGCGTAGTGTTAGCTCATATTATAGGTACTACAGAGAAACACCACTTATGAGAGGTAGGGGTTGATGATGGTATCCTTTATCAATACTGGGTATGGGCTGTGAATTGGTGTACTTCATAGGTACCGCCCCACTTGCTTGTATTTTGTTTTACCCGCTACAGGATGAGGGACTCCTTCGAGTATTACCGATAGGGCATGAACAGTACACTGAAGATAGTTATTTTCGTGTGTCATACATATATTTTCGGACATATGTACTTATCTCTATACACATTGTGGTGTGCCTTTTATGAGAATATGTTCTCATAGTCTATAGATATAGACAATACTTAGTGATAATAAAGAGGGATTATCTTAGTGATATGGAAAATTGGTAACGAAAATAAGTTCTAATGGTCTAATGTGGTAGACAATTATTAATGAGAATAATAATTAGGAAGTCTAAGAATGTAGACGGTAATTAAAGAGAATGAAACTTAGAAGTCTAACGATGTGGATGATAATTAGTGTAAATTAAAAAAAAATCAAATAGTCTAACAAAGTAGACTAAAGTAAAGGAACATTATGTTACATAAAAATACGCATTAAAAATATATATGGAACTTAGTGGCCAACATTATGGAGTTAATCCGGGGGTGGGATGTTAAACATAAATACTCACTTTTAGTCGATGCATAGCAAGATAGCTTTATCGTTACATGTCATATTGGATATTGGAGTTCATAACTTCTATTTGTTTGAGGATACAAGTAGGATTTGTTCTAGATGAGAGGTGAGATACTTGATACATTTGAGCGTCGATGGAGAGACGTGAAGTATGGGTTAGTTACAATTTGCATATTTATTGGTGAAAAATCCTTGCAACTCTAGGGCTCTGACCCAAAATTATTAATATCCCCCCCCCCACCCCCCAGATTTTCTCATAAACTGGGACATCAGGACTAGCGATGGGTCATACTTGTAGTTGTATTGGACGTAGCGGATTCCATTCCGTTGATTCTAGTGTAGGTTGTACATTTTCATTTGGTTATTTTATTTAATATCTATATTTCTTTGGGCATAATCCCAATGGTGTATTTATATCAGTTTACACTTGTATTTAATTTGTGAGCATTGCATGATTATTCAGTTTATATTCATGTATTAAATTCGTTTTGTTCAGATGTTTTTATTTATTATGAATTTTGGTAAAGAATAAGCAACTTATATTTTCTTCAGTGTTGAGAATGGTATAAATTGTTGATAAGCCCCATCTTCGGCGTATCATGTCTGGACAACCTTTACATGAGAAAATGGAGGTTTTTATAGCTGGTTTCAGAGCATGGTTCTAATGTCGTTAGGATTTGTGTTTGAGCTCATTACGTTTTTTACTGCATCCTTTGATGTAAAGCCCCATGATTAGGAATCATTGCATTCTTTGCGATTACTTACTACCCGTTCGGGCAAAGGATTAGTTTTGGAGAGAGAAAGATATAGAGACCTTCGTGTGGGTCACTTGCTAGAATTGTGAGAAGTTCAGTCTATTTGGTGCCTAGTAATTGAAAGGAAGACATTTAGAGAAATAAAGGAATGTGATAGTTCATGATATTACACAAGAAGAGTTAAGTTTGTTTAGACTAGTAGGAGTGGCATTATGGTAGTAAAGGTTTGTCACCACGTTATAGGAGCGGGACCAATTAATTAGTGATTAGTTTCGGGTGATGTTCGAGGGGAAGTTTCCAACACTTTTTTGCGTGTGTAGTTTAAATTCTTCTTTTTTTCCCGATATGTTCTAAAAGTTTTAAAATTTTGGTATTCATTTAAAACGACACGAGAGTGTGCTTTAGACCTTCGACTTTGTTTGGAAAAATCATTTTTTTATTTTATGTATGAGTACTTTTCATGGGTTATAATTTTATTAAATTAATTGATAGTCCATGCTTAAAGATTATATTTTAATATCTAAAAGTGAACTTTTTAAGGGAATACGAATTTTAGCCGTCTATATTTAGAGACATTAAATTTTATTGTGAACTTAACTGTGTTAATTTTTGAATTAAATACAACGAGAATCGGTTTAATTTGAGTTATAAAATTGGAAATAAAGAGTTTAAATTATTGCATAATATTAGTTAAACGTCATAAATGGATCCAACGTTCTAGTTTTCACACTCACTTGATTATATCTCTCGTAGTCAAACTTTTTATTTGTGTTTGTATAGTTTAATATTACATGTCTTCTCTACACCCATTTCATCTAGTTGGACAGTCACAATTATTTTGAATGAAAAAATTGATAAACCTTTGTGGGTTCGACCCGTACTTACACTCGTTGTTCTATAATAGCCCGTGCACTTGCGGTATTTTATAAAATTGACAACAATCAACTTCCCACATAAATAAACCTTCCCCATATCAAGTGGACTCGCCGAAGCCTCACACATAGTCAAAATATCTCTCCATCTCTCCAAATCTAACACCTTAAGACCTAAGTCCTTATTCAACTTCTTCGTCTTTAAGGTCTCGGCGTATAAATATTTAAACGCTTTTTGGAGATCACTTTCACCCTGGCTTCCAATCTCACCCGCACTCTCACTCGAAACACTCAATTCATCATCGGGAATCTTATGTGTACAAGTGTCCTCATCTTCGTGGGACAAACTATATGTGCTCACTTGACTAGCCATAACGCAACACACACACCATGTGATGATTCATCCCCCAAATCATTCACATCGGTGTCACTATCGCTAAGAGTGGCTAGCACCTTTCTCTTTAGCATAGAGGGGCACTCAAACGCCTTATTCCCTTTGCCCTCGCAATCAAAACATCTTGCCTCTTGCCTCTTCCTCTTCCTCTTTCCCTTTCTCACCGCTCTCCTTAGCCTCATCCTTCTTTTTGTTTTTCTGAAAAAATCTTTTATTGGAAGAATTTTCTTTGGAAAATTTGAGAAACTTTTTAAAAAATTTAGCAAACACTGCCATGCCATCTAAATCAACCCTTAGACTCAGACTCGGACTCACAAACTCTCTCTTTCTTCTTCTCTCTCTTCTCAGACACTTCCTCACCTTGTCTAGATTGAGTCCTAAGTGAAATCTCTCTATCCTTAGGCTTAACGATTTGGGAAAACATGTCAGTTTCATAAGTTTGAAGGTCTGCAACAAGTTCTTTTAACGTAAGTGTATCTCAGATCCCCAAACAGTTCAAACAGTGACCTTAGGAATAAAACATTTAGGGAGTGACCTCAAAATCTTTTTCATAACTCTCGAATCATCAATCTTCTCACCCAAATTAAAACTAGTGTTGACTATGTTCGAAAACCGAGCATAAAACTCGTCAAAAAACTCAGACTCTAGCATGGTGATGGTCTCAAACTGGGTGGTCAAATTTTGTAGTTTGGACGCCTTAACCGCATTGGTACCTATTTTGTCAATTGGAGGATATCCCAAGTCTCTTTTGACATGGTGCAAGTCATCATACATCGAAACTCATCCGGAATGACGGCTCCAAAAATAACACTAAGGCCTCGAGAGTTATAGGTACTCCATTTATAATCATCATCAGTCCAATCTGACATGGGTTTTAGATAAATGACATTATCAATGGTGATAGTGGGAGGAGTCCAACCTCTTTCACAAATGATCCAGACTCGTTCATCGGTTTCTTTTAAACAAGATCTCATGTGGTCTTTCCAATAGGCATAGTTTGTTCCATCAAATACGGGCATTCTATTATATAAGTTCTCCATCGAAAAAAATACGATTTTTCAAAACTCAATTTTTCAAAATCGAATGATATCACAAAAAATTTGCGAAAAAATGATCTCACGTTAATTTGGTGAAACCTTCTCTGATACCAATTAGTGGAGGTAAAAATCTTAACCTAAAAAGCTCTGATACCCATTTGAGAATGCGTGATATCCATTATTGAAAAATTCGCAAATTTCCAATATTAAAACTTATTTAATTAGAGTCAATTTTCGATCCAATTTATTAAACCCTAATCATGCATCTACAGGAGTAAATCAAACATGCAATCACAAATCAAAGGGCAAACAAATTCAGGAAAAATCCCTCGAATGGGCAAAACCTTTATTTCAATAAATGCTTGCAAATCGCAACTTACAACACACTTACATAAATATGCAATGAATCTTCCACAGAAAACTCACATAGACCTCAACCTAAGACTAGCAAAGATTCCCTCAAGAACCGCAGCTCCTCCTTTAGCACTGAATACCCACGAGTATCCCCAATGACCGCAGTCGCCAACAAATAGATCCCGCAAGACCTATCAATCCATCAGTAGAGTGTAACATCCATATTTTTATTTTAAATTAAAATTGAATTATTTTTGTTTCAAAATAACCTTTTACGACCCATTAATAATTTTTGCGACGCTTATGACATGTACATATTGTCCATAACATGAAAATAGGGTCGACACATTTATTCTCTCGCTCGAAATATAATATTTTTCATATAAAATGGGGAGTAGAACGAGTTTAAAACATATTATTTTTAATTATTATTTAAGTTAAAGCGTGTATAAATTTATGTAATTCAAAAGTAATGTCAATGCAAAAAAATACAGAAACGTATCCTACGTACTCCACTACTAATTTATAGTTGGATGAAATTTTACAAATTATAAAAATTAATATTCGCTAAATTTTATACACGAGTACCAAATACATTCAGTTGTGTAATTATCCTGTGCTGACTGTACCTAAACTAAACACTATAAATAGGACTCAACCCCTTTATTTTTCATCAGCACGATTTACTCTCTCTCTCTCTCTCTCTACCTGAAACCAACCTCGGCCACTCCTTCCCCCCCTCCTCACCGCTGGAAACTGACCTCCTTCTTCTTCATCTGATTTCATTTTTTATTTCTGTTGTTTTTACCATAGATTAAAGCTTGGAAACTAATATATATATATATATATATATATATATATATATATATATATATATATATATATATATATATATATATATATATATATATATATATATATGGATGGATATATATGGATGTATATGCGTGAATGTGCGTGTGTGTATGGGAGATTTGAAGTTTCGACCACTACCCATTTCCATGGTAGTGGTCGACAGTGAAAAAACCCATTTTCGGGTTAGACTTATTGATTTTTTCTACTGAAATCGTTACATATGGATGTATATGTGTGTGTGCCGAGTTTGAAGCCTGACCACCACCCATTTCCATGGTGGTGGCCGACAACTGCCAAACCACGATTTGGGTTTCTACTACTTTCGTTTTTCTTTATTTTTTTACATATATAAACTCATATATATATGGATTTCTCGATCTCAGATTGTTATTTGTTCGAATTCCATCCCGTTTCGGTTTGGATGTTTGGGTAGTCTAATCTCAATTTGGTATTAGCTACTGCAATTTTTATCCTAACAATACCTATTTATTATTTATACTCAATTACGTATAAAAATGGCCGTAAACACGAAATCCTGACACGTAAGAGTAGTCATACATTTTTCTGAATATAATTGGACTCGTTGTCATTTTTTAATAAAATGGTAACTTTTCTTTTAAAAGTACATTTAAAATGAGTAACGACACCCAACGACTCGAAATATGTCATTATAATCTAAGATTCTATTGCGAGGCATTTTTATTAAAAATATGATTATGCAGGTGTTGGAAAATTTGTTGTATTTTATTGACTAAATATTGGAAGTGGCATGACCATTGGTTTATTGTCCAAATGAGGAAGGGAGTTTTCGTGTTTATTTTAATTTTAGTTGCGTCACAAGCATTAATTTCATACTACCCGTACTGAATGCTGACACTCGAATAATATACAGTATGACAGACGGAGAATAATAAACACCAACACGGTGTCATATAATAACTAATATTTTAATTAATTTAATTAAACAATTAATCTCGGACCAACTTTGGAAAATAATATTTTTGGAATCACATAGCGGGACAATACTCCATATTAATATTATCATAAAATATTAAATTGTTGTTTATTCAATTTATTTAGAAAAATTGAATCCCTTGATTCCATTTAAAGAATAAATTTTATTAGTACTACCCACATTACGTCAGATATAATAAACCCAAACCATTCTTCCCAAACATAGATATAACCACTCTCATTTAACCCCTCAAGTCAAATAACTACGGGAATTGGAACACAACAATGAAAGATCTAGGAATAATAATGAAAACATTATAAACACCAGTAGGTGATTCTATTTGACTATTATACCTTGAACGTATGTCTTTGACACTAATGCTTGTTATATCACTGTGTGATAGCCTTGAACTCGTATTCTCATTTATGAACTCTTTGATAGTTCAAATGTACCTTGATTATTGATTCAATCTTTTATCTGATTAAGCTCAAGCTAGATTAACCCTGACACCCTATTTGATTTCAATAAATTATCCGGATTGCAGTACGCCATGTATCCTGTTGAATAATAATTTAAATTGTTTTACCATATTTCAGTATACCCTGCATATTATTAAACATTGATTTCAATTATCTGATTTGAAGGTTAGCCTGCCATTTTATAGACATTATTAGTGAAACCTTAAGTAGAATACCATATAATCCTGGGATTCGACCCGGTAAACCCCCGACTACTCTAATTGTCCTGAAGGACTAAGATGTTGAGTGCCTTGTTGTTATATTTACTCTACGTATGAATGTCGCTTTAGCTAAGTGTGCCGAGTTATTTGGTTATTCCCCAATTATTTGGGATTACCTGTTCAAGTGCATTTTATGTCTGGAACGATATTATCATGGTATGTCTATGCATTTTCAGCCCCTATAGACGATAATTTATGGGTTATTATATTATAGTATGGACCTTATTTATAAATCGATAAACACCATATCCAATTATTATCATTATACAGTTATTTCCTATATTACAGACTTTAGTATACCCCTGTTTAGTTCTGTTGATATTTCTTGTTGTTGCAGATTGCCATGCATTATTTTATATTTTGAGCATTTCAGAGCGAGTTATGCTATTTAAACAGATTCCCATATTTACATTATTATAGAACTAGAATTATCTACTGGGCAAAGTTTTTCTTATTCTTTCTTTTTTAGTTATTGTACATAAGTACCAATAGGCACTTGATGAATAGTTCAGAGATGAGATGATACATAGAGACAAAGAAAGGTCATGTTAGAAGAAAAGAAGCCTAGTTAGCTGGAGAAAAACTTTTGTGTTGTTCCTAGATTTCAGTTGTAACACATTTGAGAATCAATAAATGCCTCAATTATTTCGTTATTTAGATTTATTTATGATTTAGCAATTATTAGGTTAAACCTCACCCTCAGTAAACCCAAGATGTGACAGTTGGTATCATAGCTCAACCAGGTTAAATAGCCTATGTGGGACGTGAGTTGAGCATTAGTATCAAGTGAGTGATTTAGACCGTAAGGATAGTGAGAATCAGATGTTTAGACTTGAGTAAAGAAATTGATCTCGACATTATATGTGAAATACCAGGATCTTGGTTAGGAAAAGGTTTTGGAAGATATAAAGAATAATGGATATTTATACGCTATGTATTTAGAGATTATAAGAAGAAATTCATGAACTACGATTTGGATATATGTGATTTGTTTATTTAGAGTGTACGTGATCGGACGAATCATTAAGAATTTTGGGATGGTCAACGATTTGATTGAGGATTTAGAAATATACTAAGAAAATTATCTTAGGACAAGATTGTATACATGATAATCCATAAGTCTGTATGTACACCACTGCTATTTTGTCTACATTGTTCGATTGATACTCCCTTTGAAAATTATTTACGTCATTTAGAATTCTAAAAAAAACTTTCATTCTTGGAAGTTATTTCACTTCTCTGTTGAACTTTTATTATCAAATTCCACATTGTACTCTTGTTATACTTCATACTATTCCCTTTAGATTACGAGAAGAATTACTTATGTTAGAATGGTACCTATTCAAGAGTAGATAAGAAACTATTCAAAGAAATTGTTAATGAATATGGGGAGTTCTTTAGAAGAAAGTTTGAAGGTATTAGAAATATTACGATTGATGGTTCTACTCTTTAGAACATAATGGTATTACTTATCGGATCCTACCCCATGATTATACTTTTCCCAAATTTTACATGAACTTGGTTACGAATTTTAATTATTTAATCAATACCATATGCCTTGTAACCAATGTTAAATTATTTCCCAAACTTACTATAACTCAGAATGTTATTGAAATTCTTATCACCAGAAACACTATGAACTCCGTAGTAAGATATAATTCTTATGCTAAAGAACAAACCTAGTTGTAATTACATGAAAGCTTACCTAATACTCTTACATCACTTGGATATCCCAAATGTATCTTTATTATAACCCATTTTCAAAAAGGGACCCTAATATGGAACCAGATAATCTTGTTATTAGACAATATGACTTTTCTATTCCGACAGATAAATAAGAAGACAAAGAGTTTCCCTCTCCATTTTACGTGGGAAGAAATATGAATAAACCATGTGAATATAAACGACCCATGTTAATGACTTTGGCATGAATTACCAAGAGAACCTAAGTTATATTTGAATTTGTAGTTGTTACTCTTAATCTACTAAAGTTTTGCAGTATCTAAAAAATCCTTAGTCCCAAATTACTTGTTCCTTTTCTTATTAAGTTATTGTGAATTATCACAAATAATTTACCGTAAACAGTAAACCAATCTATAGACATGTAGTGGAACCTTATGCTTTCATCATATGGATCCCCAGACCACATTGACAAGTTACATTCGACACGATAAACTTTACATTAGCCCGCTCCTAATTCGGTATAGTTCAATTGCTGGTAACGTATGTAAGATCCTTTAACAGATAATTGAATTAGTGACCCATTTAATTTTAGGATTTGTAGGAGGGTAATGAGACTGGGTTCTATGAATAACTGGAAAGGGTGAGGCGTGACCCACTCCAATGGACGCTGTCTGCAAGGTTCTCCAGAACTTCTGGAGTAGCTTCTGATGAAACCTTCTCCTTTTTGGTAAAAATGGAGCTCAAGATGGCACTCCCTCCCTACAAAAAGATGAACTTACATAACAATAATAGTAATTTTCTCAAGAAGAACTCCTGAGAGTGATGGCTGTCAGTGGGGAGTGAAAGAACAAGGTACTCAGCACTAAAGAGACAACAAGGAGAGAATACTAGAGAGGTTATGGTGTGATTTTGACAGAGTAACTTTGCTATTGAGTTTTTCTATCTCCCATATGACCTTGCCCAGGGGTCCTATTTATACTTGGGAACTAGGGCTGAGTTGGCACTTTTGGCACCAAAACATAGAGAGTTGGTGAGGGACAAAGTCTGCAGTGTATTAATTGTCCCTACCTGCATGTAGCTCTACCTGTCCCCTCTAGCAGGTGCCACCTGGTTCCAACCAAAGTCAAAAAGCAAATATGTCTTCTAATGGAGACAAAATATTTGATTTGATAAATTTCTTCTGAAACGGTAACTTTTAGTACAAACTTTGTAAACTCGAGGGGGGTCTCAAGGATCACCTGCTCTAAAATCTTTATAAGCTTGAGGGGGGTCTTGAGGACCCCTTTCTAAAATCAATTTTCTTAAGAGGGGCCTAGAGGACCCTCTCCTTTAAAATCATTTTTCTTGAGAGGGTCCTAGAGGAGCCTCTCCTTTAAAATCATTTATAGAAAGTACTTTTCTTGTGAGAAGCTGATAGAGTAGACTTTTGTGTATATGTTTTTTTCGTCGTTGCTTGAAAATCTCCTCTAATCAAAATCCTCAAATACCTAAAACATATAACAATCTCAAGTGTAGAGGTAAGTAAGGGTATCAATCCACATCAAGGGGGTAAAGCTAGAGACAAACTCAATTGTAGTTCAATTTTTATTTTCTTTTTGGGCTTTTACTTTTTCTATTTTTTTTTTAGCTTTTTTAAAATATTTAAACAATTGGGTGACGTGAGGTGAGGTGAAATAACACTAAACTAAAATGTGAGATTAAAATTAAAAAACTCGAAAGTGAATAAAAATGAAAAATAAAGTCTAACACTAAAATTAGAGATAAAGTGAGGTAAATAAATTTGAGAACAATCAAGGAGTGGGATTACACTACAAATTTTAGCTATTCTAACTAATTAATTTAATTAATTGAATTCTTCCAAATTAATATCAAAATTACAAATCAACTCTCGTTGAAAATGTAATTTTAATAGTAAACTTTTAGAACATTACGTTTAACACCCCACAACTCTAGAAAAATAGATCTACACTCCTTTTAATTAATCACCCGCCAAAATCGATCAATTAAAATTTATGTAAATCTTAGAAAATAAAAATAAAGTTGAAATTCAAGTAATAATACACCACTTAAGAAACCTCTATCTTTAGTTCGAATCTAAAATGAGTATTATAACTAGAATTTCAATTTTCTCTCAAAAATTATTTACCCTCTCTCGAGGCGTAAATTTAAGGGTGGGGGATCAAAATTAATATTAAAAGGAAATTTTCAAGTAATCAAACTAATTAAATTAAAATAACATTAAATAAGGGTTTCCCCCCACCCCTTGAAAGGGAATTTAGCCTAACATGATATAAATCATGATAATCAAATAATCAATAGACATATAATATAAAAGAGAAAAGAGAAGAACAATCAAACCAATCTCTTGAATTTAATTGACTCTAATCCTCCATTTTGAAATCTACATCCCTCCAATTGAGCATCCAGGTGATTTGCAATTAAATAATCACTCAATTAAATCTCTTATAAAGTTTAACCTCGCAAATATCTAACAAAGATAAAAATAAAATTATTTACAAAATGGTGTTTATCCTAATTTATTTTGTAAACTAAACTATCTCTAACTCTCTCTATAATTCTCTTCTCTATTTCATGATATGATTTCAAATGGGGTCTGCCATCCTTTAAATAGTAAGCAATGATCATGGGGGTAAAAAAGGGAGGACAAGGGTGTATGGGATATGGAAGGTATTTAGGGGTGAGGGTATCTGGGGAATTATGGACACGTGTGCATGGGTAAGAGGTGAGGTCACGTGGGAAGTGTGGTGGTGAGGATAAAATCAGATTTGGTTTGAGGGGTATTTTGGGCATTGGGTAAAAAAGAGTAGTTGGGGTTTTTTAAGGGTATATTGGGAAAAGGGGTTTAAATTGGTTTAGTTGGCACATGTGGGTATTGTTGGGGTTTGGCTTGTTTATTGGCAGGTAAAATCGTGTGAGGCTTGGGTTGGAGATCGGGCATGGTGGAATGGGTAGGGAGAGCAGCGGGTAGAAGAGGTGATGGCCGGCGGTTAGATGTCGTGCCGGAGTTGAGTCGGAGGTTCAAGGCCGATGGGGTAGTGGGGTAATGGGTCGTCGACGCCGGTGGTGAGGTTTCTAGGTTCCGGTGGATTCCGCCATGGGGTGAAGTTTGAATCGGTTTCAGGTTAGTGGATCGCTGCCTCCGGCGCTGGGGTAAGGGGTAGGGTTAATGGGGACGCCAGAGTGCTCGCCGGAGTAGGTGGGTTATGGCTTCTGTAGCGGGTTAGGTTTTCCGACCGGCGAAGGGGGAGTCCGGCCAAGGTGGTTTTGGTTGTGGGTAAATGTAGGATGAATTAATGGAGGTGGGTGTGAGGAGAGAGAAAAATGAGGTTGGGAAAAGATGATGTGTGGGGGATTAGTGTGTGTGTGAGGTGTAGGGTGTATGGTGGGAATGAGGGTGTGGTATAGGTTATTTGGGTTTAGGATAAGTGTGTGTGGGTATAGGGTAAGTTAGTGTGATGGTGTGTGTGTTTAATTTGGACCCACCTAAAATAATAAAGATTCAACAAAATTTAATCAAACTAAAAATAAAAATAAAATATAACTAAAAATAAAACAAACTAAAAATAAAAAAAAATATTAAAACTTTAATAAATAAGATCCCAGGCTATATAAAAAGTAAAATGATATAAAAACATAAAATCTAAATGAAAACTAAAGTCCTAAAAAAATAATCTAATAAAACTAAGAAAAACTAATCCTAATAAAATAAAAACTAACAAAAATAAAGATAAAATAAAAAACTAAAAATACATTAATAAAATATAAAAATAGAAATTGAAACCTAAAAATTATAAATAAATCTAAAATAAAACCTAAAAAATAAAACGGCACAAAATAAAAATCTAAAAAAAATATAACAAGACACAAACTAAACACGCACATGCTTGGGGTGAGTTTAGGCTCGGTTTAGGGTAGGCTAGGATACGGGACAAGGTATTTAGCTCCATTCAATGCGCATTTGCCTCGATAGATTGTTTTTGACACCGCAAACTGATATTTGACCTACAAGATAAACATTTAAGCACATAAGACCCATATTGCCGAGAATTAGTAACTAAAGTACGTCTATTCGGGATATAAAATGTACAGTTTTGGGTGCTTATCCCACCACCCCCAAACAAAGCGTTGCTAGTCCTCGAGCAATAAGATAGAGAGAAAGAGAAAGATAAGTAAACAAAAGTGTACAACTTTCGCGGACACTTGCGATTTCACTTAGCATGTGCAACAACCCTTTAAACCAATAGGTTGCCCTACAGGACGAGTTGTATCTCATGAGGGTTTGTAGGGAATATACCCACAGAATTCTTATTTGCAAAAGGAAGTCAATCTCTTAATAGACGTAGAATAATCGCACAATCCATCACAAGAAAATAATTTCAGAAATACATGCTAGAATGTGTAAAAAGTTTAGCTAAGTAAATACTCAAGGCATATCCTCCCTAGAACTCAACATGTGTGGTGTGAATCAGTCAAAACGAGTCGAGTATCACAAGAGTAATTCCTAGATTGCCTCTTCGGAATCAACGTTTCAACTTCAAATCTCACCGGATATATCTCTCTCAAACGAACTCTCGAGATATGGGTAAGTGTATCGCTCTTGTATGCGAGGAGGTGAGTAAATGTAATCAAGTTCAAACGTCTCACACACACGTAAGAAAGAATGAACAATTTGAAAGAAAATAATCGCATGGAAGGAATGTTAATCACTATAGTGAGAACATTGAGTTATTCACCATGTTGACTTTCATTTGCCCGAACACCTAGGGGAAATATGGATGTATATGGGTGAGGGGGAAATGAAATGAGGTAGGATGGTATGAGGTGGGATATGATAAAATGGTGATGGATGAGTGATGGATATGCGATGGGTAAAAGATGGATGCGATATAAGAGTGTATACACTTTAGGCACAAATGTCTTTATTTAAAAACAAACTACTAACTACACACTCTTTTTTTTCGATTTTTCTTTTCTTTTTCTCTTTTTTTTTTCTTTTTTTTTTCTTTTTCTTTTTTCTCTTTTTTCCTTTTTTTCCTTCTTTTTTATTTTTCTCTCACTTTTCAACCCAATAATGAAGACATTTAACATTTAGAATAAACACTTTTTTATTTTAAAATGAAAGATGATAGGTGATGTTGTGGGGAAATATGTGGGAACATGGAAGAGCATGGGAATATAATGGGTGAAGTGAATGGTAAATGGTAGGTATATGGATGAAATTTTTTTATCCTGATAAATTTCAAGACACGCATTTCTTACAACTCGAAAAAGATGTAATTCTCAGTGATCAAGCCAAAATTTTATGAAAAATAATGAGTTCATGAAACAATTTAAAGTATGGACCCAAACGAAGTTGAATTAACTTGTGACTCGGAGATTGCGTAAAACACTCTGAAAGGGTGAAATGCACAAATCTCACAAGCTAAATTCTCCACTAGTGATCCTTAAGGTTCTCTTTAGAATTGTAGTACTCCTCAACTCTAAACGTAGTGATGTGATAAGTGCGTAAATTTTGTTGAGTCTAGAAATTCATGGTGCAACATGCCTAGATATATTTTACATAAGCCATTTAGAAAAATATAAATCCTCTAGCTTGATTCCTAGACTTAAAAATATGAATGATTGAAAATTCACATCAATAAATGAGATGAAAGAAACTGCACAAAATTTTAAAAATCAGGTTTAAAACTCATTTTTTTTCAAAAGAGGTACGATTTTGATAAAATTCCCAAACCCCCCCCCCCCCAAAAAAAAAAAAGGAACATTGTCCTCGATGTTAAGTAAAATGATATTTAAAATTGAGAGCATAAGGTAGGAAAGAGATTACCAGAATCAACCACTAATGAAGTGAACAAATGAAGCCAAGAATAAACCTGAATGAACGATAAGAGAAAAAATATGTACACGTCCATAACATGGTAAAGCATTGGGTGATGTGAAACACCACCCCCAAACAGGATGAGACTAGTACAAGAAATGCGGGTTGCCTCCTGTTAGCGCTAAGTTTAATATCTTCAGCCCGACCAAAGGAATCTCACCCTAAAAATATGAACGATGAAAGCTTGGGGTGACAGAAAACTAGGAAATGAGAATCACCCCCAAACAAGACTGAAGCACCAGTCTTATTAGAAACAGGCTAAAGTGGTCAATGCACTTGTATGGCAAAGTGCATCACACGATGCAAAGCATCGGTGGAACAAGGGCGGGTGGGTATTAGGGTAAGGTTGAGGAAGGCATGGGTGTTGAAGCATCGATCACGGGCCTTGTTGAGCTTAAAGGTGAGGGCAACAAGGGCCCTATAAGAATGGTGCTCTAGTAGGTGAGGAAGGCAAAATGGTTTGGTAAGTGGAATGGGGTGGGCCTCAGAGAAATTACATGACCATTCTATGAATGGGCGATGATAATGGTCGTGCCATGACATACCAGGGAGCTATCGAGAAGAAAAATCAACACCACAAGGAAGTGGTGTGCATAGGGTAACAAGCTCGATGTCACGGAAGTGGAGAGTAGCACCACAAATACTCTCATGGGTGGTGGAGGATGGTTTGACGTTAGGATATAAATATATGGTTGGGAACATGCAAGGTATAAGATCTAGATCCAAACTAGGTGATGGGACAAAGGGTGGGTCGGGTGGGATAAATGGTGGAGGAAGATGATCTATCTCTAGAGTAGGGAACACACACTCATTTGGAGGGACATAATGATCCTCAATATCCTTCTGAAGAGGGAGTGTGTCATCAAGTGATTTCGAGATCAACTTATCCACTAATGTATCACCATCTGATGTGGTGAAAGGGTCGAATGAGGCACCAAGACCAGAGATAAAGGAATCACTAGAAATATTTGGCTCAAAGGGAACCGTGCATGGTGGGATATCATCCATATCCGGATAGGAAGGAACTATCATGGATTCTATCTCGAGAAAATGGTGAGCACTCGTAGCTGGAGCTAACCTAAAAGATATGGGCATGTCAGAGACATATGCAATTGGGGCATAAGGTAAAAGCTCAGGCATATTTTTGAATATCTCAGGAGTGTGAACCGCAATGATGGGTTCATGTGGACATGGTGGGATTGGATCAGTCTCACTATCGATGGATAAGTCAACACAATTATCAACTTGAGGTCCGAACCATGGTATGGTCTCAACTTCAAGATTCTCGGGAGGATGGGGTTGGTCACACTCAAAATCTGTGTCACAAGAGGATACAACATCATCACACTCGGTTTCAATGATTGGTGGAGCCATGGGAATGTCCGACTCTCTCACACACTTCAAATCATTTAACCTTTGTTCAAGCCTTTGGAGGGCTTCATTTTGGATTTGAGTGTCTTGATCTTACTCGAATATGAACTTTTGTAAGAGGCTTTCGAGACCGAATGTGGGTGGTGTTGGTGGGGTGACGGGTGGTGGCAGTGGGTGAGGTGGACACAACGCGCTACTATCGTGAGTGTATCGAGAATACTCAAATGAAATGTCTGGAGTGGGGCCATGTTCATCATACACGAAAGGATATCTTTCGTGATGGACAATTGTGGGTGCGTAGCGAGGAAACTGGTCATGAATGGGTGCACAAGGTTTCCATGACAACTATTGGAACGTGTGAGGATCCACAACATTGGGTTAGAATTCGTATTGCGTGGCAGGGTCATCTAGCCTCCACGAATAATTGGGGTACTCACACAACTCAGGATTAGGTATATCGGGATAGTAGGCCGGGGTGGGTTCCGAAACAGTGTCATACGGATACACATGTTCCATGGTGGGTTCAGATGGATATGAAAAGTATGGGCACTCATGGGACAAGTGGTCGGCATAAGAACAATGGGTGCACGATAAGGTACGCTACACATCGACACATGACACCGAGGGTGATGGAAAATGAGGTGCATGCATGGACGGGTCAAGAGTATCAACGGTACTCGTGAGAGAGAGGAAACCATGAAAAAACACATAAAGAGACGGCTCGAGATCACTCTCACACGTGTCGCGTGACAATGAAAAATGACCAAAGTAGTCCCGTAAGGGATGTTCTTCGGCCATGTGGAGAGAAAAAATTTTTAGAGTTTTTTTTTTCATAAGGAAAGAAAATATTTTTGGATTTTCTAAAAAGGTAATAAAGAAAATATTTTTTCATTTTTTTATAAGAATAAAGAAAGAAAATATTTTCGAATTTTTTTAGAAGAAAAGGTGGGGAAAAATATGGAATCTTGATTTGGACGAACCAACTAAAACTGACTACTAAAAAAATGAATTGGACACACACACAAGTTAAGGAGAATTCCTAACTAGCACATAGCCAATTTTTATCTTTAGATTTAGTGAAAGGGTAGTCAAATTTTAATTAAGTTCGCGGACGATAAAAAAATCATGGAATAATTTGAGTCATCGCCTTTGAAAATTTTTCCAATATTGGGCTACCTAATTGATTGATTTTAAATTTAGTGACGGCTAGGATAGCACACAGTTGGTAAGCAAGTGAGTCGGGTGATGAAATCCCTTCTCGTGAGTGATCGGGTGTAGGTCTTAGTCAATTAATTCATCACACCATTCGAAAATAAATGCGAGAATAAAATCACACATGAGCACACAAGGCACACAAAAGAATTGATTCGCTAACAGGAGAGGCGCGAGGGTTTGAGAAATGTACCTCCCACGATTTTTAGGCCATGGGATGGCGATAAATTTGAGTCGACCGGGGGGAGATTACGCCTATCTCAGTCGGCCCCGGCAGTCCTACCGATCCAAGGTAGAGAGGCTTCTAAATCCTCGCCAATGGACTCCCTCTCTCTACCTCGTCCGATTTCCCTATCACGCTTGTCTTTGATCATTACAATTTAAAAGTGAAAAATAAAATAAAGGTGTCTCTATACAGCGCAATACAAGCAATGATAAAAACCCTAATACAAGCCTTCTAAAGATATAAAAATGGTACAAAAAATGATAAAGTGCAAAAAATAAATGAACTACAAATTGAAATCCGCTCCGAATGTTTCACGCTCCCAAGAATGGCAATGACGCCATTTGATAGAGTAGACTTTTGCGTATATATTTTTTTCGGCGTTACTTGAAAAGCTCCTCTAATCAAAATCCTCAAATACCTACAACATATAACAATCTCAAGTGTAGAGGTAAGTAAGGGTATCAATCCACATTAAGGGGGTAAAGCTAGAGACAAACTCAATTGTAGTTCAATTTTTATTGTATTTTTAGGCTTTTGATTTTTCTATCCTTTTTAGCTTTTTTCAAATATTAAAACAATTGGGTGAGGTGAGGTGAAATAAAACTAAACTAAAATGTGAGATGTAAACAACTAACTCGAAAGTGACTAAAAGTGAAAAATAAATCCTAACACTAAAATAAGAGATAAAGTGAGGTAAATAAATTTGAGAACAATCAAGTAGTGGGATTACACCACAAATTTTAGCTATTCTAACTAACTAATTTAATTAATTGAATTCTCCAAAATTAATATCAAAATTACAAATCAACTCTCGTTGCAAATGTAATTTTAATAGTAACCTTTTACAAAATTAAGTTTAACACCCCACAACTCTAGTAAAATAGATCTACACTCCTTTTAATTAATCACCCGCTAGGATCGATCAATTAAAATTTATGTAAATCTCATAAAATAAAAATAGAGTTGAAATTCAAGTAATAATAGCCCACTTAAGAAACCCCTATCTCTAGTTCGAATCTAATATCAGTATTATAACTAGAATTTCAATTTTCTCTCGAAAATCATTTACCCTCTCTCGAGGCATAAATTTAAGAGCGAGGGATCAAAATTACTATTCAAAGGGAATTGTCAAGTAATCAAACTAATTAAATTAAAATAACATTAAATAAGGGTTCCCCCCACCCCTTGAAAGGGGATTTAGCCTTACATAATATAAACCATGATAATCAAATAATCAATAGGAATTTAATATAAAAGAGAAAAGAGAAGAACAATCAAACAAATCTCTTGAATTTAATTGACTCCAATCCTCCAATTTGAAATTTATATCCCTCCAATTGAGCATCCAAGTGATTTGCAATTAAATAATCACTCAATTAAATCTCTTACAAAATTTAACCTCACAAATATCTAACAAAAATAAAAATAAAACTATTTTATCCTAATTTATTTTCTACACTAAAGTATCTCTAACTCTCTCTAGAATCATCTTCTCTATTGCATGATATGACCTCAAATGGGGTCTTCCATCCTTTAAATAGTAGGCAGGGAGCATGGGGGTAAAAATGGGAGGACAAGGGTGTATGGTATATCAAAGGTATTTGGATGAGGGTATCTAGGGAATTATGCACACATGTGCATGGGTAAGAGGTGAGGTCATGTGGGAAGTGTGGTGGTGAGGATAAAATCAGATTTGGTTTGAGGGGTATTTTGGGATTGGGTAAAAAAGAGTAGTTGAAGGTTTTTAAGGGTATATTGGGAAAAGGGGTTTAAATTGGTTTAGTTGGCACATGTGGGTATTGTTGGGGTTTGGCTTGTTTGTTGGCAGGTAAAATCGTGTGAGGCTTGGGTTGGAGATCGAGCATGGTGGAATGGGTAGGGAGAGCAGCGGGTTGAAGAGGTGCTGGCCGACAGTTTTTGTTGGATTAATTCCAATATTTATTGATATTTTATTTTTTAGTTGTTAATGTTTTATTATATTATTTGTGTTTTATTTTAAACATAGTTTGGGTTTTAATTTAGAAAGTAGAAACATGAGCAAATGGGTGTGAAAGATATGGGGAGTGCTCAAAATCCCATATTGTCCCACATTGGAAGAATACTACAAAAGGTAGTGGTATATCAACTAAAGGACAACTAAGATTCTTAGTTGACAAGTCAAATAAGAGGATATGATCCTACGCACCGCGGTGGTGCTTAAGCACCACCAATCGCGACACGCGTAAGCGCGACACGCGGCGCGAGAAAGGGCGATTGGGCGACTTAGGGCGCATTGCGCGCTTTGACGCGCACTTGGCACTTCGCACGTGCGACGTCTAAACCGTTAGATGAACTCGTAGCGTTTCGTGTAGGGGATGTCCATTCGCTTACGATGGGACGCCTAATCTGAACCGTTAGATCGTAGCTGTTCCAAATAGGCATCATCCAACGGTTGCTGAGTTACTCCATGAAGAGCTGTGACTGTTGAAGAATAGTCACAAAAATGGCTATAAAAAGAGTTCAAGACCTCTGTTTTGGACACCGAAAATTGCTAGTTTCTCCTCTCCCCGTCCTCTATACTTTGGCATTATCAAGTTACAAATTCAGAGTGTTCTCGGGTTTGATCAAACAGTACATAGTTTGAATCAAACAACTGTTCATACACTGCATTGTATCCTGAAGGAAGATTCTATAAAACCCATTGTGTACTCGCGGTTCTGGTTCTGTCTCAACCGGATTGGGAGAAATTTTGCCTAAAAGAAAGCGTTCCAAGAACGTGCCTTGCAGAAATTAATTATTATATTTCATTCTTTCAATAACAAAACTCCAACAGTTTTAGGCAAAATTTATATTCTTATTACTCCACTCAAATGGAAGGAACTGTGGCACAATCTATCCAAGTCATGACTCAAGACTTAATCCGACTTGACCGTTTTGATGGCGGAAATTTCACCCGTTGGCAAGAGAAAGTTATGTTCTTCCTCACATCACTAAAACTTGCATACATTCTAGATGATAACCTTGAACAAATTCCCGAGCCCACACCCGAAGACACCGAAGAAATAAAGCAAAAACGTGTGAAGAGGAAAGAAGACGAATTTATGTGTCGAGGACACATCCTCAATGCTTTGTCTAAAACTGTTTATAGAGCTCATAGAATGATTCCGACGGCAAAGGAATTATGGAAAGCTTTGGAGATAAAGTATTAAAACGAGGAGGCGAGCAATCGTAAGTTTCTAATTTCAAACTATATGAATTTTAGAATGAATAATGATAAATTTGTCGTTGCACAAGCCCATGAACTCCAACAAATTGTTGGTGACCTTAAAGCCGCTGGTATTAATCTTCAAGATGAATTTCAAGTAGGGGTGATTGTTTCAAAACTTCCATCCTCTTGGAATGTCTTTAAGAAGAAAATTAATCATGATGAAAAGACTTATACTATGGAATCCCTTCTTCGTCACCTTCGTATTGAAGATGATACTCGTATTCGAGAAAAGAAGGATGAACAAAGTGAGGGTCATTCAAAAGCTAATATGTTTGAGGATCAAAAATCCAAGATTACCAAAGACTCAAAATTTAAAGCAAAGAATGATTCCAAATTCAAGAACCAAGGTGCAAATAAGAAAAATAAGGGAAAATGTTTCTTCTGTTACAAACCGGGCCATTATTCTCGAGAATGTCGTCTTAAAAAGAAGGCATTTAAGGAAAAACAAGGGTCGAAGGAAACCAACAATGTTGAAGATCTTATTGCTACTGTTTGCGAAGCAAATTCAATTGATAATGAAAGTGGATGGTGACTGGATACCGGCGCAACGGTACACATATGCAAAGACCGCTCTTCATTCAAAACATATCAAGAAATTGATCTAAAAGAAGTGAAGATGGCAAATAATCTTCGCGCCAATGTAGTTGGAAAAGGCACAGTGGAATTGAAGCTAACTTCTGGAAAGACACTTACTCTAATTGATGTACTTCATGTACCTGATATGTGTAAAAATCTTGTGTCTGGGGACCTTCTCAATAAAAGAGGTTTCAAACTAGTGTATGAGTCTGATAAGTTTGTATTGTCTAAGAATGGCCAATTTATTGGCAAAGGTTACTCTTGTAACGGCATGATTAAAATTAATGTAATCAATGATATTAGTTCTGCTTATATGGTTGAGTCTATTTCTTTATGGCATAGTAGATTAGGTCATGTGAATTATAGAAGTATAAAAAATATGACTAATCTCGGCTTAATCTCGGATTGTAAATTTGATAACCTTTCTAAATGTGAAATTTGTGCTCAATCGAAGATAACTAGAAAGTCATTCAAATCTGTTGAGAAGAAATCCGAAATGCTTGATCTTATTCATAGTGATGTATGTGATATGAAGAGTAATATGACTCGTGGTGGAAATAAATATTTCTTAACTTTCATTGATGATTACTCTAAGTATGCATATACATATTTACTTAAAAGTAAAGATGAAGTTTTCGAGAAATTCCTAATTTTTAAAGCAGAAGTTGAAACTCAACAAAATCGAAACATTAAAGTCCTACGATCCGATAGGGGTGGTGAATATTACCCGAGTGAGTTTATACAATTTTGTAATACTCATGGGATAATCCATCAAGTTACGGCGCCATATACGCCACAACAAAATGGAACGGCGGAAAGGAAAAATAGGACTTTAGTTGAAATGATAAATTCAATGTTAATCAGTTCTGGTTTACCTTTGTCGATGTGGGGAGAAGCGATTTTATCCGCATGTTATATTTTAAATAGAGTTCCATTGAAAAACAAGGATATTACACCATATGAATTATGGTTTAATCGTAAGCCTAATCTTAGACGTCTTAAAGTTTGGGGATGTCTTGCTTATGTAAGAAAACCCGAACCTAAAAGACCTAAACTAGAAAATAAGACTTACAAATGTGTTTTTATTGGATACTCTAGTAATAGTACGACTTATAGATTTTTAAACCCTGAAACTCAAGATATCATTGAGTCGGTAGATGTGCAATTTTTTGAACATATAACAAAGTTTAGTACTTTGAATCAAGGTTTAGAAAATAATAATCCGACTGTTGACTCCTCAAATTTAGAAGAAAATTCACAACCTATATCTTCTTCAGAAACAACGAATGACGTTGAACCACGAAGGAGTAAAAGACAAAGAACTGAAAAAACATTTGGGCCTGACTTTGTTATTTATTTAGTTGAAGGGGATTTAAATGAGACTAAGAACAAAACTAAATTTGTTCTTAATGTAGAAGATGAACCGACCACATTTCATGAAGCGGTAACATCTAGGGATGCTGTCTTTTGGAAAGAAGCAATAAATGATGAAATGAACTCAATTTTGTCAAATCAAACTTGGGTTATTTCTGATCTTCCCTCCGGGTCTAAACCTATTGGGTGAAAATGGATATTTAAAAGAAAATTAAATCCGGATGGTTCTATAAATAAATTTAAGGCAAGACTAGTTGTTAAAGGTTATAAGCAAAAACATGGAATTGATTACTTTGATACATATGCTCCTGTTGCTCGAATCACTTCCATTAGGATATTAATATCTCTTGCTTCTATTCACAATTTAGTTATTCATCAAATGGATGTTAAAACTGCATTTTTAAATGGTGATTTAGAAGAAGAGATTTATATGGAACAACCCGAAGGGTTTGTATTGCCTGGCCAAGAAAAGAAAGTGTGTAAATTGGTTAAATCTCTTTATGGCGTTAAACAAGCTCCTATGCAATGGCATGAGAAGTTTAATAATATTGTTATATCCCATGGATATAAAGTTAATGATGCCGACAAATGTATATATAGTAAATTTGAAAATGGTGTTGGTGTTATTATATGCTTATATGTGGATGACATGTTAATATTTGGGTCTAATCTCAAATATGTTGAAGAAACCAAAAGGTTTCTTTCATCAAAATTTGATATGAAAGATCTTGGAGAAGCTGATGTGATTTTAGGAATCAAAATTGTGAGAAAGGATAATTCTTTAGCGTTATCTCAATCTCATTATATAGAAAAAGTTCTTAAAAGATATAATCATTTTGAACTTAAGCCAGCTACTACACCAGTGGATCGTAGCATCAAATTAATGAAAAATACTGGGCGTGCTATGGACCAACTTAAATATGCTAGTATTATTGGGAGTCTAATGTATGCCATGCATTGCACTAGACCATACATTGCTTATGCAGTGAGTGTATTGTGTAGATTTACAAGTAATCCAGGACAAGAGCACCGGAATGCAATTTCTAGGGTGCTTAGATACCTAAAGAGGACTTTGGATCATGGATTACATTATGTAGGATATCCATCTGTTTTAGAAGGATATAGTGATTCAAGTTGGAATAATCTTGAATCAAAATCCAAGTCAACTACTGGTTGGATTTTTACGCTAGGAGGAGCAGCTATCTCTTGGGGATCCAAGAAACAAACATGTGTATCAGATTCAACAATGCAATCTGAATTTATAGCCCTAGCAGATGCATGTAAAGAAGAAGAATGGCTTAGAAATGTGTTGTATGATATTCCTTTATGGAAAAGGCCATCACCTTCTATTATGATAAGTTGTGATAACCAAGCCACAATTTATAAAGTTTCGAACAAAACTTACAACGAAAAATCTAGACACATTAGTCTAAGACATCAAATTATAAGAAAATTACTCAAGGAAGGAGTAATTACAGTCGACTATATTAAAACGAACAAGAATTTAGCAGATCCTCTGACTAAAGGTCTTGTAAGAGAGATGATATATATCACCTCAAAAGGAATGGGACTAAGGTCTATTAAATAAGACAACTATATTTAATGGGAACCCAACTCATATCTTGAAAATATAGATAGAGTTCAATGTGGTACAAACAAGTTAAATTATAGTTATGGAACACTACGAATTTATACAAAAAGTTCCATTCCTATATGCCTAGTGTTGGTTTTCTGCATGTTAGAGGATGAAGGTTACTTCTTAATAAATCATATAAGTGTGACTCGCAGAATCACTAAAGTTGATTTACCTATTCGAGTGTCGAAAGTGTGGCCGCTTTCTATGAAATCAAGACCGATCCTAAAGCGCTCATGAAATCAGGATTAGCATAAGGCCATAAAAGTGCATGCTAGAAGAACACTTATAAACTCAGAAATCGGTATGTGTGATAGTTCCGGCTAGTCTCAAAAGGTCCTTGGTTCAAGATACGTTCACCACAGCACCTTGATGAAGCTTTGAATTATTTTCACTATATGGAAGTTCAAGTCCGAAAGACACTTCTCATTTATGTACTAGATTTTAGCGATAATGCCAAAAAGTTATTTATTATCTTTTTGATTCGCTCCCTTGTGTATATTGAAATTGGTGGGGGAATGTTGGATTAATTCCAATATTTATTGATATTTTATTTTTTAGTTGTTAATATTTTATTATATTATTTGTGTTTTATTTTAAACATAGTTTGGGTTTTAATTTAGAAAGTAGAAACATGAGCAAATGGGTGTGAAAGATATGGGGAGTGCTCAAAATCCCATATTGCCCCACAGTGGAAGAATACTACAAAAGGTAGTGGTATATCAAGTAAAGGACAACTAAGATTCTTAGTTGACAAGTCAAATAAGAGGCTATGATCCTACGCATCGCGGTGGTGCTTAAGCACCACCAATCGCGACACGCGTAAGCGCGTAAGCGCGACACGTCTTTCATAGACCTATGTTCTCGAGCGATAAATCAAAGATCCCATGGATTCATCAGGATATGACTGCCCTCACGCGCAAACCTCCCACCGATAGCAAGTAAGCTAGGTATGTCACACACATAAATCATCAATCAATCAATCAAATTGGTATTATAATACCTATAATATAATATCAATAAGGTAATATCACTACCCTAAGATAATTCCCATACGTAGCATTATATCTCTTTTAAATTCCACATATTAAAATATCATATCTTTACTTCATAATTTAATTATCCTCGCATCCTATAACATCTCTCCACTCCCGACGTCGTTAAGGTTCATGCGCGGAGCGTCTCGCAAAGCGAAATCCAAAAAAGGAACCCCTCCAATACACTACTACTTAACTTTGTTGATCGAGGAGGTCTGACAACTTCAACTATGCGATCGGGATAACCTCATACCCTCTTTCAACCAAATGTGTTCTAAACTCCCATCTCTATCCAGGAGTCATACTGCTAAGCGCTCGTATTACACTTAGTCCTTGCACAATCAATAATGAGCTTAAACTCAGTCCTTGATGTTCATATTGTAATCCTAAGGCTACCCAGGTGTTACATTCAATCACCACTACTGGACCTATCCTTAATCCTCAAGCAAACCAATTATAATCCAACAAATGAATCTAGCAACCGAAATTTCTTCCAATTTAACTAACATAATTCCAATCAATCAAATCCCAATCAAATCAATTCAAATCTTATCTAGGTCTTACTGATCTCCTCTAAGTCCCATAATATCCCATTAACAATCACCAAAAATCTACCAAAGTTTTGGGATAAGAACCAACATTAAAAAGAAACAACTTCATGAATTCTCATATTTTAAATACTCAGAAAAATCAGATCCAAAAATTATTCGAATCATCAATCCGACTTCAGATTTGGATTCTACACGAAAAATTGAGTCAGGTATGTGTTTTGAGTTTTTCCTTAAATCTCATCCAAATGCACTCAAAAAGAAGATCTAAACATTCGAAATTGGCTCTTCTCATTCCACTCGTTTTTGCCTCTTTTTCCAGAAAATTATCAACATATTATCTTCAAGAACACAAAATGATTTTAAGAATTTCTTCCACAGATTGATGAATATTTCTTGGATTATTATCATCCTACAATATGAGTTTACTTCCTATATCATTTCAGTTTCTAGAAATCCATAAAACAACTCCATTATGTCTTCCAAACATGAAAAATCATCTCTTTTCATAATTATTCTAACATGGTCAATATACGAACTTAAATTGCAAATAGCAAACACTTGCCTTTACTGAAGATCTGATCCTTTGGAGTTGAATAACACAGGTGGTGGTGGTGGTGGTGACCTTTGGTTCTCCTCCCTCCCAAGCAAACTTCTTTTTCTTTCCAAGCAACCTTCCACTCTCTCTAAGAAGATAAATTTTAAATTTTGTGTAGAAGAGATGAAATGAACCTACATACACTAATCTCCAAATACTTATAATAAGACAAAACCCTAAATCACTATTCACCCCCCTTGTAAAAATAACCAAAATGCCATTTTTGGTTGTCTTTTCATTTCCAAATGACCTGAGACTCAAAATTAACATCCAAATAGACTTTTCTGACTATTTCGAACCTTCCGGACGCAACGACGCGGTCGAAATGACTATAAGGTTGATAGAAAATAAATTTCCTTTTTTAATATAATAAATTAGTCCCGACACGTCCCATACCGCGTCTGACTAAAAATTCAAATTACCGAATTTATATCATACTGTCATATCAATGACATCACATTCATATATTACCTAAATATCTTTAAGTAATATTCAGAATCATCCATTTTAATATCCACAATTCGGATAAAACCCACATGAATTAATTTATAATAAGATCCAAATAATCCATTAATTTAAAATATAACCCATTTTAAAAGTCATTAAAATTACGGGGTATTACATACTTCCCCCCTTATAACAGAATTTCGTCCAGAAATTCAGGAATATAAATCATACCGATAAGGTCATCTCCGAGTATACATCTCACATCGCAAGAAATCTAAGATGTACCGCCCATACAGTACATTAACGAAAATCCCTATCGATGTGATACGCCAAGCCTCACCATATAGTTTCAACTGAATCGAATTTATACTTTATCCAATCTTCCCTATACCTTCCTCGTGACAAACTTTGGGAAAAAATGATCCTCACTTATTAAGCAAATAAATCCTCAAGTCACAACTACTTACTCTTTCACAATTTTGAAAACTACTACCATTTAACCATCCAGGGCGCCCATACACCCTATCGTACCACTTCGAATATAATTTTTTTTCGAAAAGGTTATAAACTCATATCCTAAGGACCTAACTTATTTCGACTCCCAACGGTTATTAGTTTCATGCGTGGGGTGTCTCGCAAGTGAAATCCAAACAAGGAACCACCCCGATACACTACTTCCTAAAGTAGTCGGTCATCGAAACTCCTAAGGTCCTTAGTCAATTATATAAAAATTTGGTTTATAAAAAAAAACATATCAGGTTTATCAATTTAAATTTTTTTTAGGTTTTAATGATTTCAAATAGAGTCTACTCATCTACTCTTCTCTAGAAGACAAGATGCTGGTTAATAGTAGTACATACGCTCTCGTATACCACGAGTCAATGCATGCCGATAGTCATATCATGCTCGGACATGCCCAAAGTAAGTATTACCTTGATAAAAATCAAACCCACATGATAACATGAAAATAATGGTATCCTACACCCGTCGGTGAGTCTACGTAAATAACAGTGCTATTGTCAAAGTTTAGCAACCCATTTTCCCATATAATATTAATCGCTACAAAAATCAATATACGCCTTATAATTCCTTAGATAGAGAACATACCCTCATTCGCGGGTGGTGGTTGTTGATTCGCACTATTATAACGTTGCTCCGATGAGTCAAGAAAAATTTTACCCCAAATTTTCAGTTCTAGTTAACCACACTCCTCTATATGCCTAAGCCTTTGAATATATAGTCTTCGTTAGGTAACACACACAATTCCCGCATTTCAAGAACTTCTACTGATGACTCTCCTCAATTTTTCCATAATACGGGGTGACCTCGACTACGGTCATCATACTCGAACATACTTTATAACCTCCTAAGTACGATCTCCGCTATCCGTTCAATGGCCCTCATCTTCCATACTTCTCGTACGAACCCGTTCAAACACACTAAGCTTCACTAACATATACGTGATTTTACCAAAGAAATCAACAATCCTAAACATAGGGCTCTACATCAAAGAACGCTAAGCTGAAAACACAGTAAGCCGTACAGATCCTAAAGGACACTAGAACCTGATGCTCTGATACCACCTGTAACACCCCGCCTAATTAAATACCGGGTGGCCAGTACCATACCAAATTAAAACAGAATATACAGTTGGCTCATTCTTAGCATCACCGTCGAAAACATTTACAACTCACCCAATACCCAATTAAGCTGGTGTTAAAAACTTTCCAAATTTTAATTTAACAAAATTCATTTTCAGTTTAAGAATAACACAACACATTTTATTCTACAACACTGATAACCCAATAAATAACACAAAAGAATTTAAATGTAATTGGAATAAACATTCCCAAATAATATTAATCCATTACAGTAATCCCAACAATATCAAATGTATTAAAATGACACGAATACCATAGTATTTGACCCCGGTAGAAAAGAGATAACTGAATCCTTTGGGCGACATGCCCTAACTAAGAATACTGTGAATCAAATGAACATAGGCGTCTAAGCAAAACTCCATAAATCCATAGCCTAGTCATAATCCGCTAATGTTGGCATCCCTGTAGCTGGACACCTGATATAGAGATACAATAGAAGAGAAAATATGCAAGGAAACGGGTCAGAGCCCGATTGTGTAAATGATTTTTTAAACAGCAAGTATTTAACAAGTGCAATAAAGCATTTATTATGTACATGTTAGATCCAACTCTCACTTGATATTCTCACCTCTCAACTAGAGTGCACACTTAACGTTTCATATTAACCTCTTAGTTAATGATTCCTCTTTAACAATTCCATAATATTATTCCATTCCCATATCATATTCCCGTATGTCCCATACCATACGTTATATAATCATTCTTATACATCTTTCATTTATATGAATCGTTGCTCATTAACATGAATCATTTCTCATTAATATGAATTAAGCTTTTCAATTCTATAAGAATAAACATTCATTAACTTAATTCCATTCTTTTCTCAATTCGCCTTTATCTACAATTATCACACAGTAGATGACTTAACCACAATATAACCATTCAATCATTTAATTCATTATATATATATATGCATATATAATACGGCACCCCGAGTCACAGCTACGGTGCAATGCATTACTCTGCTATCATGTCCCATCATCGCTGGTTGCCGAATAGTGGACAAAAGGTTCGGTAAGGATTCCTCGAACCATAAACAACAACACAAACATTGGAGGCGAACATAGTTCTCGTATCCATGGGTCACGCACATACCTACGCACCACCCACAGTCAGCAGACTTATCAACTCCCCGATAAGTCTTTCATAGACCTATGTTCTCGAGTGACAAATCAAAGATCCCATGGATTCATCAGGATATGACTGCCCTCACGCGCAAACCTCCCACCGATAGCAAGTAAGCTAGGTATGTCATACACATAAATCATCAATCAATCAATCAAATAGGTATTATCATACCTATAATATAATATCAATAAGGTAATATCACTACCCTAAGATAATTCCCATACGTAGCATTATATCTCTTTTAAATTCCACGTACTAAAATATCATATCTTTACTTCATAATTTAATTATCCTCGCATCCTATAACATCTCTCCACTCCCGACGTCGTTAAGGTTCATGCGCGGAGCGTCTCGCAAAGGGAAATCCAAACAAGGAACCCCTCCAATACACTACTACTTAACTTTGTCGATCGAGGAGGTCAGACAACTTCAACTATGCGATCAGGATAACCTCATACCCTCTTTCAACCAAATGTGTTCTAAACTCCCATCTCTATCCAGGAGTCATATTGCTAAGCGCTCGTATTACACTTAGTCCTTGCACAATCAATAATGAGCTTAAACTCAGTCCTTGATGTTCATATTGTAATCCTAAGGCTACCCAGGTGTTACATTCAATCACCACTACTGGACCTATCCTTAATCCTCAAGCAAACCAATTATAATCCAACAAATGAATCTAGCAACCGAAATTTCTTCCAATTTAACTAACATAATTCCAATCAATTAAATCCCAATCAAATCAATTCAAATCTTATCTAGGTTTTACTGATCTCCTCTATGTCCCATAATATCCCATTAACAATCACCAAAAATCTACCAAAGTTTTGGGATAAGAACCAACATTAAAAAGAAACAACTTCATGAATTCTCATATTTTAAATACTCAGAAAAATCAGATCCAAAAATTATTCAAATCATCAATCCGACTTCAGATTTGGATTCTACATGAAAAATTGAGTCAGGTATGTGTTTTGAGTTTTTCCTTAAATCTCATCTAAATGCACTCAAAAAGAAGATCTAAACATTCCAAATTGGCTCTTCTCATTCCACTCGTTTTTGCCTCTTTTTCCAGAAAATTATCAACATATTATCTTCAAGAACACAAAATGATTTTAAGAATTTCTTCCACATATTGATGAATATTTCTTGGATTATTATCATCCTACAACATGAGTTTACTTCCTATATCATTTCAGTTTCTAGAAATCCATAAAACAACTCCATTATGTCTTCCAAACATGAAAAATCATCTCTTTTCATAATTATTCTAACATGTACAATATACGAACTTAAATTTCAAATATCAAATACTTGCCTTTACTGAAGATCTGATCCTTTTGAGTTGAATAACACAGGTGGTGATGGTGGTGGTGACCTTTGACCTTTGGTTCTCCTCCTTCCCAAGCAAACTTCTTTTTCTTTCCAAGCAACCTTCCACTCTCTCTAAGAAGATGACTTTTAAATTTTGTGTAGAAGAGATGAAATGAACCTACATACACTAATCTCCAAATATTTATAATAAGACAAAACCCTAAATCACTATTCACCCCCTTGTAAAAATAACCAAAATGACATCTTGGGTTGTCTTTTCATTTCCAAATGACCCGAGACTCAAAATTAACATCCAAATAGACTTTTCTGACTATTTCGAACCTTCCGGACGCAACGACGCGGTCGAAATGACTATAAGGTCGATAGAAAATAATTTTCCTTTTTAATTTAATAAATTAGTCCCGACACGTCCCATACCGCGTCTGACTAAAAATTCAATTTACCGAATTTATATCATACCGTCATATCAATGACATCACATTCATATATTACCTAAATATCTTTAAGTAATATTCAGAATCATCCATTTTAATATCCATAATTCGGATAAAACCCAAATGAATTAATTTATAATAAGATCCAATTAATCCATTAATTTAAAATATAACCCATTTTAAAAGTCATTAAAATTACGGGGCATTACATCTCCTTCTCAATATGGATTTATGTGAAACCCCAGGTGGGATTCCTTCTCAATATGAATTTCAGCCAGGACCCTAGGTGGTTCCTTTTCAATATGAGTTTTTACAGTGAGTTCCTTCTCCAATATGAATTTCTACTGTTGAGAGACCCTAGGGGTTCCTTCTCCAATATGGCATTTCCGCGGTCGAGGGACCCTGGGGTTCCTTCTCCAATATGGCATTCTGGACCCTTGGGGTTCCTTATCCAATATGGCACTTCTGCGCTGGAGGGACTCTGGGGGTTGCTTCTCCAATATGGCACGTATGTGCTAGACGGACCCTGGGGGTTCCTTCTATAATATGGCACTTCTGCGGTGGAGGGAACCTGGGGTTCCTTCTCTAATATGGCATTTCTACGGTGGAGGGACCTTAGGAGTTCGTTCTCCAATATGGCATTTCTGCGGTAGATGGATCGTGGGGGTACCCTCTCCAATATGGAACTTATGTGGTGTCCTTCTCTAATAAGAATTTTTTATGTTGAGATACCCTGGGGGTTCCTTATCCAATATGGAATTTCTGTGGTGGAGGGAACCTGGGTGTTCCTTCTCCAATATGGCACTTCTATGGTGGAGGGACCCTGGGGTTCCTTCTCCAATATGGCACTTCTGCGGTAGAGGGACCCTGGGGGTTCCTTCTTTAATATGGCATTTTTGTGGTGGAGGGACCCTGGGGGTTCCTTCTCCAATATGAATTTCCGCCTTCTCTAATATGGTACTTCTGGGGTAGAGGGACCCCGGGGGTTCCTTCTCCAATATGTCGTTTTTATGATGGAGGGACCCTAGGGGTTTCTTCTCCAATATCGATTTTCAGCGGTCGAGGGACTTAGGGGTTCCCTCAACCTCATATTTTCTGTAGGCTGAAGGGGGGGGGGGGGGGGGGATTTGAGGGACCCTCACCCACAAATATAGTGGTCAAGCTTGAAACACCCTTCTACGTTAGCCCCTCGTGTAAAGTCTTTTGCGTTGAGTAGACCAAAAGGCTTTGTACACCATAAATTCATTTTTTTTTATTTTGAGGGACCCTAGGGTTCCTTCATCATTACCCTTAGGGTCATTAAATGTTATGTCACTTCTTCCCAAGTTTTGTAGATGAGGCCACTTATAGTGGACCTCCTTATCTGGGTATCAATTTTGGCGGAGGGGTTATTCGCGGTGAGCCCCTTATTCTTGGCCTTATTCTATGGGCTTCTACTTTGTTGAGAGGGGTTGCTCATGGTGAGCCCCTCGTCCTTGGCATTTTTTATGGCCTTCTATCTTGGGTAGAAGGGTAGATCAAAGTGATCCCGTCACCCTTGGCCTTCTTCTGTGGCTTCCATCTTGGGTAGAGGGATGGCTCGCGGTGAGCCCTTCGCCCTTGGCCTTATTCTGTGGCTTTCTATCTTGGGTAGATGGGTTCCCCACGGTGATCCCCTCGCCCTTGGACTTCTTCAGTGGACTTCTATTTTGGGTAGAGGGTTTCTCGCAGTGAGCTCCTTGCCCTTGGCCTTCTTCTGTAGCATAAAGTTTGGGAAGAGGGGTCACTCAAGGTGGATCCCCTCGCCATAGGCTATTTTCTGTCAAACTTGGAATCTTGGGCAGTTGGATCCACTCTAAGTGGATCCCCACACTCCAAGCTATTTTACTATTTGTTCACTTGATTGAGGACATCTCAATATTATCCCTCTCGTGCATAAGTGTATTGTAGTGTCGATAGACTTGTGCACGAAATTGTCGTACCTTTTATTTATACTTGGCAGTTACTCAGGACAGTGAGCACTCAGGTGCCCTTGGAGCCTTAGGTGCTAAACTGTTGAACCTTATATTTATACTTAGCACTTGCTCAAGACTAGGAGCGCTCTGGTGCCCTTAGAGCCTTAGGTGCCCATATAGCACAACTTGTATTTATACTTGACACTTGCTCAAGACTGTGAGCGCTCCGATTCCCTTTGAGCCTTAAGTGTCAAACGGTCGCACCATATATTTATACCTGACACTTGATCAAGACTGTGAGTGCTCCCATGACCTTAGAGCCTTGCGTGCTCAACTAGCGCACCTTATATTTATACATGGCAGTTGCTCAAGACTGTGAGCGCTCCGGTGCCCTTGGAGCTTTAGGTGCTCAACTGGGGCACCTTATATTTATACTTGGCACTTGCTCAAAACTCTGAGTGCTCCGGTTCCCTTGGAGACTTAGGTGCTCAATTGGCGCACCTTATATTTATACTTGGAACTTGCTCAAGACTGTGAGGGCTCCGGTGCCCTTGGAGCCTTAGGTGCTCGACTCGCACACCTTATATTTATACTTGGCAGTTGCTCAAGACTTTGAGCGCTCCGGTGCCCTTGGAGCCTTAGGTGCTCAACTGGAACACCTTATATTTATACTTGAGACTTGCTTAAGACTGTGAGCACTCCGGTGCCCTTGGAGCCTTAGGTGCTCATCTGGAGCACATTCTGTTTATACCTGACACTTACTCAAGACTGTGAGCGCTCCAGTGCCCTCGGAGCCTTAGGTGCTAAACAGTCGCACTATATATTTATGCTTGACACTTGCTCAAGACTATGTGTTGATCTATTTTTTGTGAGAATTTCAAGATCGAATTGCCCCTTAGTCTGTGGGGTACTTTGCCTATGATCTGAGCCAGTTGTCATTTTTTAAGCTTCCCCTCTATCGTGGGATACTTGCTTATATTTGAGCAAGTTAAGATTTGGAATCTACCCCTCTAACTGTGGGGTACTTGCATATAATTGGGCAAGTTAGAATCTAAAAGCTACCCCTCTAGCTGTGGGGTACTTGCATATAACTGGGCAAGTTAAAATTTAGAAGCTACCCCTCTAACTACACGGTACTTGCATATAGCTGAGCAAGTTAAAGTTTAGAAGTTGCCCCTCTAACTGTGGGGTACTTGCATATAGCTGAGCAAGTTATCATTTTTGAAGTTTCCTCTCTAACTGCGGGGTACTTGCACATGACTGAGCAAGTTAAAAAAATTTAAGTTACCCCTTTGACTGCGGGGTACTTGCATATAATTGAGCAAGTTGAAATTTTGAAGTTACCCCTTTAACTGCGGGGTACTTGCATATAACTGAGCAAGTTGAAATTTTAAAGTTACCCCTCTAACTGTGGGGTACTTGCCTATATCTGAGCAAGTTATCATCTTTTAAGTTTCCCCTCTAACTGCCCGATACTTGCATATAATTGAGCAAGTTAAAATCTGGAAGCTGCCCATCTAGTAGTGGGGTACTTGAATATAACTGAGCAAGTTATAATTTTAGAAGCTACCCCTCTAACTACTGGATAATTGCATACAACTGAGCCAGTTAAAATTTTGAACTTACCCCTATAACTGCGGGGTACTTGCATATAACTGAGCAAGTTATGACTTTTTAGCTCAGCCACATGTGACTGTGGGATACTTATTAGCGCAACCCCGTGTGACTTTGGGGTATATTTTTTTTAGAGCAACCCCATGTGACTGTGGGGTATTTTGTTATGCCCATTAATTTCTTAGGTAGTAACTAGGATATGGGGTTATCCCTTCTCCTTCCCACAAACTTTCCATAAAATTTCACATATATCATAAGTAAACAAATAATTATTTCTTTATACTGAAAATATCCCTTGTTCTGCAGGGTCCTTGTTCCAAACTTTTCTTAGGAACCTTTTTGTCTCATAAAAATAACAAGTTTAGAGAGGGGGGGGGGGGGGGGGGGGGAGTAGACCCGCTTCTCCTTATTTTCTGAAAACTTGGTCAAGTAAATTTTTTCTTGAGATCAAAGGTTAGGACTTGTTCGCTAGGCTATAAATCTGTATGGAATAATAAAAAAATGTAGTTATTTTTTTTATTATTATTACTAGGAGGGTAACCTCTTGCTGGTCATGTCGTGTCTGCAGAGCTTTACTCACTATACTTTTACTTCTGGGTTGGATATACCCCCAAGTATAATGAGGAAAGTTCCTTATATCATGGGTCCCCTTATAATCTAGTAGAGGTTCTACCCTTCTTTTAAGAAAAAGAACACATAAATCTGGTGTACCCACATCAAAATGTAGGTAAATGAGTCGAGCACAAAATTTTAGGTGCCAACAAAAATAACTAGTGTTCCTTTTCTTCATTGCAATCACAATTTATATTTCTTACAAGAAGTGTACTCATAAAATGAGAGCAGGTGTAACAACCCGTCCTTTTTTTGGAGACCATTAAATTCCATAATTGGATATAAATTGGAATTTGGAGAATTTCTCGGAATAGTGATTTTTGGGATTTTCGAGGATTGAATGATTTTCGAAGGATGTTGTGATTATTTTTGGGACTATATAGGTCGAAATATTTTAATTATATGTCGTCGTGGAGAAAAGCGACACGAGTTAAGATTTTTAATTGGAAAACCCGCATTTATTTATTTTGGGTTGGAATAGTGGTTTGCGTTCAAGTACCTCGGATGGGAATTTCGACTGCGCCATGAGTCTCGGAATGTCCGAGATAGTCGGAAAAGAGTGTCCGATTGTCGAAAATGAGTTTCGGGTAGTTTTAGAGGTAAAAGTAACTCGTAATTGGGTAAACGAGTCGTTTTTGGGTTTTAAGGGATTAAAACCATTTTCTCTTATAAAAAGAGGGAGAGAGGGAAAGAAAAGAGAAAGAAAGAAAGGAAAGAGAGAGAAGAGAGAGAGGAAGGAGAAAGAGGAGGAGAAATGGGAGATTTCGGACCAAACTCCGCCGGATTCGACTCGAGGTCGTCGGATTTTATCCACGAGGCAAGTGTTTACTTGATTTATTTATCTTTTTGCATAAATATCTCATACCGTAGTTTGGTATAAAAAAACCCTAATGGTTTTGGGGTGGGTTATCGTGGATAAAACGGGTTTTTGGGAGTTAAAACAATTAACCCCAATAATATTTCAATTTTGTGGAACTAGGGTTTTAATCCAAATTAATTGATGGTTTTGGGTTCTAGGATGTTTAGAACCTTTAATATATGTGTAGTTGTACTTGGTTGAGGTTGTAGGACGTTGGGTGAGGCGACAAAAACTTGGGAGAAGCTTTAATGGCGGAAATCGTCTCGGAGGTGATGATGAATAGTAACCCGTCACCTTTGGGGGCATTTTTTGCCAGGAAAAGAATTGATTTAGCTTTCGGCCAAAACACGAAAGTTGTAGATCTTTTCGATACGGTCGCGTGGGCGCCGACCGCGTATTTTTCTGACTTTTCTACGATTTGATATGATTTTTGCAAGATGACAGCTCCGGGTTGGAATTTCCAACTCGAAAATCAAATCGGGAATTGGAAAAATTACGGCTAGAATTAATGTCGTAGATGTTCGGGATAATTTTTGGGTAGTTTAGAAACCCCGAAAATGAATTTGGGCTGTTGGTTAAGGGAATTGAGAAATTTTATTTGGGAGACCTGGTGTGACCGGTCGACCGCGCCCCTATGGCCGGTCGACCGCGTCAAGGAGAAAGGGCCTACTGCTTTGTTTCGTAGGCTTAAATTGCAACCCGCGGTCGACCGAGGGTATAGGACCGGTCGACCGGTGCCCTGTTTTCAGCCCAAGATTTTGGAGATTAGGATTATTTCTCCTTTTTGATTTTAATGTTTAAGGCCCTTCCAAATAAGAAATTATGGAGGGTTATGTCCTAAAGGACTTGAGGAATTGGGAATATATATGTATATATTCACTTAGAGTGAATTATTATATTTGGAGATATCCAATAAACCTTTAAGAGTTGATTAAGGTAATTATTAGTCATC
The DNA here is from genome assembly GCA_949130495.1 of Sambucus nigra. NCBI lineage: Eukaryota > Viridiplantae > Streptophyta > Magnoliopsida > Dipsacales > Adoxaceae > Sambucus > Sambucus nigra. The sequence goes on from OX422214.1 coordinate 58,654,885, forward strand.
AAAGTATGAAATACTTTGGATTTAGAATCATGCTAAAAATGAATGCATGATTATGATTCCTGGAGGGAATCTTTGGGATTATAGTCATCGTTAGATGATATAGGCCATTATGGCCGGTTATATATATATATATTCTAGGAGGAATATATAGGCTATACATATATACTGTGTGATTTAGGTATACATATATATGTTATGATGGAAATGATCTTGAAAATATAAAAATGAATATTTTCAATATGGAAAGATAAATGTTTTTCATAATTGATAAATTATGGATTGTACACACCTCCCTAAATCGCTATCATAAGGGAAGTCGCGCGCGTTGTGGTGAAGCCTTCCTGGCTGTTGAGCAGGTTGGATATAGTCCCTAGGCCATATGGGCGTTTATTTGTACTGCGCTGGTTAGGAGATTCCGGGTGTGGTCTTGACTATCCCGCAGGCATATGGCCGCTTCCCGACGTTGTTAGGTTCCCAAGTTGTCTTGGAGGCCCTGGAAGATGATAGCCATTTAGGGGCGCGTCCAGTGGGGAAACCCGGAGGGACGGTCTTAGATTTATTAAAGCAATTCATGATAATGGATTGGCTTTAATTTACATTTCCTGAGTATAAAAAGGGAAATGGGATAAAAGGTTTGGCTTCGGTAACACTCCCGGATGTAGGAAGGGATGTGGAAGCATATGATTTGATCAAAGCATTTTCATGATAATGAAAATGGCTTTGGATACATTTCCTGAGTATAAAAAGGGAAATGGGATGATTAAAAAAAAAAGGAAAAACATTTTTATGATAATAAAACTGGCTTTTAAAAAGCATATGACTTGGTAAAGCAATTCATGATAATGAATTGGCTTTTATATTTACATTTCCTGAGTATAAAAAGGGAAATGGGAAGTTTTGATAAAATGAAAGGTATTGATAAATACTTGTATATAAGTCCTCAGTCCGGGAGATAGATCCGGATGTATATTGTAATATCAATATGTATATATGGATGAATCGAGTACCGAGGGTCTAATGGATCCCGACGATCGACCTTGCCGCATAGTAGTGTATCGGGGGGGTTCCTTGTTTGGATTTCGCTTCGCGAGACACCCCACGCACGAATATGGCAGTGTGTTGAGACTGGGGAGAAGTTTAATCCTTAGTGCTCTTATATTATAAATTCTTATGGTATATATATTTATATATATCTTTCTGTACTGAGGGACTAGCAGATCTCGACGATCGACCGTGCCGCGTAGTAGTGTATCGGGGGGGTTCCTTGTTTGGATTTCGCTTTGCGAGACACCCCACGCACGAACATGGCATAACACTGAGACTGGGGTGAAGCTTAGCCCTTAGTACATTACTTGGACTATCTAGGGTAGATAGTGGTTGGGTGATAGACTAGTTTAGCAGGGTAGCTTGACTAGAATGTTCTAGATAGTTGCGCTAGGAGTGCACTATTAGCGGAGAGGTGAGGGGTATCTCATGGGAGTGCGATACCAACCTTAAATATGAGATAAAACTATTTTTCTAAAAATAAAGCATTTATGCACTTGCAAAATATTTTCAAAATTCGGGGCTCTGACCCGTTTATCTACTTCTCCTTTCTTGTTATATTATATATATACATAGGTGTCCAGACACAGGGACGCCTGGATGGAAATTCTTTCGAGTCAGACGTCTGCTGCAGCAGCTGTGGATGCTTGCAGGTTATCGGTAGACGTTTCTTTCCTTGTACTCTAGATAGGAGTTATTGTATAAACTTTCGAGCCAATGGCTCAATTGCATTTATTTATTCTTTCAGTACAGCATTAGATATAGTTGTATATTTGGACCGAGTGTTCGGTTATTTTAGTTCCTTTAATTTTCATTTCAGTTCATTACGCATTTAAATTGGATGTTTTGAATTATTCGTTAAAAAGAGTAGTTAAGTAAAAGTTTTTAACGGCCACCTAATAGGATATTAGTAATTAAATGGATTTTTGACAGTGATGCTAAGGATGATCCATATGTGACTCCTGTTTTAATTTAATATTGGAGTGATCGCCCGGTATCTTATTAGGCGTGTTGTTACAGATGGTATCAGAGCATCAGGTTCTAGTGTCCTTAGGAATCTGTACGGATGTACTACGCTTTCAGCGTTGCTCTCGATTTGTTATAGAGCCTCAGGATTAGGATTATTGATTTCTATTGTGAGATTTCGTTCTCCTGCCATATTATGAGATTATAGAAATCTTCTGCGCGCTCGTTTGAGAATCGTGTGCGGAGCTTGAATGGCAGCAGGAGGCGAGGCTTAGCTGGAGCAGCTGGTAGAAGGTTGGGATGAGGACCATAGTAGAGGTCATTCTCCTTATGGTGATTATTAAGGATTTTGGCGGTGACTACTAAATAATGGTAGTTAGGATTACCGCAGTACCGCTGAAGTAGAGAGTGGTACTAAAGTCGAATTACTCATTGAAATTGAGGGTTTGAAAGGGATCTTACGGATAGTCTTAACCGTGAGTCCCCACGATTTAGTCGGAACGAGAAGGATGTTGTTATGAGTTGTACCTCAATTGAGGAGGTATATTTGGCGTGACTATATAAAGTCGCGGTATTAGTTAGCCCTAGACTCGTGTGGGTAATTTGAGTTATGGAGGTCACGATAACATAATATCATGTGTGTTTATGTGTTTTTTTCGCAATAGCGGAATTTTATTTTCCTTCATTCGCCATAGAGGCGGGTGTTGATATATTGTGTATATATATGTATATATCTATATATATATCTGGGTTGTGATACTCGTTTTATATGTCTATACGAGTATGGTAATATGGTGTATATATATGTTATTGGTATTTTCGGAGCGATAGCCGGCTAATGATGGCAAGTCTATCGTGTCCATGGTTCCTGAAGGGAACAGGTTGTTATTTTGGTGTCTCACCTTGATAAAGGTTGAGTTCACCTTTATTATTATGGAATGATGGAACCTCAATGAGCAGAGGCTTCCTTATTTTGGTTGGTATGTGTGGCAACCTTATAGGTATAATTTAAGGCCCACAGGATTATTGTTGAGCGGTAAGGTTTAGCTCAGTACCGGTTAGCGCAAGGACTTAGAAATAGTGCGAGCGCTGGGTGGTGTGACTCTTAGTTAGAGATAGGAGTTCAGATCACCTTTTGCTGTTTAGGGATAGGATTATCCCGGTTGCATGTCTGAAATAACGGGACTCCGTGACCGACGAAGTCAAGTGTTAATGTGTGGAGGGGTTCCTTGTTTGGATTTCGCTTTGCGAGACACTCCACACATGACTCTTAACGGCGTCGGGCGTGGAGAGCTGTTATTGGATGCAAGGATGTGGGTTAGTCTTATAGTGTGGATGAACCACTATAGACTACAAGCCCTGTGATGATGGTACGTTTAGGGAGATATTGTGCTATGGAAAGGCACTAAATTGGTCCTCTCACCACAAGTAGTTGGGTGGAGTGGGACTTAGAGAATTTGATTTGAGGATGATATCCCTGCCTTAATAAGAAGGCAAATTTGGATAAATTGGGTTGAGGAATATAACCAGCCTTAATGAAAAGGCAAATTTTGAGGAGATACAAATTGGGCATTATGTTCGTGACGCTTTCTACAGAAAGTGGGCACTTCGATTGATTAGGTTTCCTTCTGTATGGGCGGAAGGATAAGATAGTAGGAATGCGTTCATAGGCTAGCCTAGTAGGATTTAGGACGTCCCGCTTATGTGCCTTGGGTCGCTATATCTCGATGACCGACTACGCGAGGGAGTAGTGTAACGGGAGGGTTCCTTGTTTGGATTTCGCCTTGGCGAGACGTCCCATGAATGAAACCAAGCAATGGTCGGGAGTTGAGAGAGGCCTTGGGCACTAGGGACATACTTAGGATTATATTAGTTTCGCGTAGGTAGGATATCGCATAGACCTTAGTATTATTAGGAGGATTGATTTCGCGGGTTGGAAGGACCCATAGGTGAGTATTACACCGAGGAAAGGAGATCCTTATTGGGAGAGAGTGTTACGTGTTGAACGTTCGCTACGGATGTGCAGATGTGCACATGCTAGGAAGGTGTATGGGCACCTTGGTAAGTTGGTTTATATACCGCCTGAAATAGAATGGGCGTAGTATATAAGGTTGAAATTTATGCCGATAGGCATTATAGATGATGGGTATTAAGTGATGTATAAGAATCACTTTACGATCGTAGTAGTCGTATTGTATATGGTTGGGAACCATTGGGTTAGTATCGTTTCCTTTGAGGTATTAGGATTTGAAGTGATCCTAAGATTGGTGGTGTAGGTCGTATCTGAATTTCGAGGATGAAATTCCGTTGTAAGGGGGGGAGTGTAACAACCCGTCCTTTTTTTGGAGACCATTAAATTCCATAATTGGATATAAATTGGAATTTGGAGAATTTCTCGGAATAGTGATTTTTGGGATTTTTGAGGATTGAATGATTTTTGAAGGATGTTGTGATTATTTTTGGGACTATATAGGTCGAAATATTTTAATTATATGTCGTCGTGGAGAAAAGCGACACGAGTTAAGATTTTTAATTGAAAAACCCGCATTTATTTATTTTTGGTTGGAATAGTGATTTGCGGTCAAGTACCTCGGATGGGAATTTCGACTGCGCCGTGAGTCTCGGAATGTCCGAGATAGTCGGAAAAGAGTGTCCGATTGTCGAAAATGAGTTTCGGGTAGTTTTAGAGGTAAAAGTAACTCGTAATTGGGTAAACGAGTCGTTTTTGGATTTTAAGGGATTAAAACCCTTTTCTCTTATAAAAAGAGGGAGAGAGGGAAAGAAAAGAGAAAGAAAGAAAGGAAATAGAGAGAAGAGAGAGAGGAAGGAGCAAGAGGAGGAGAAATGGGAGATTTCGGACCAAACTCCGCCGGATTCGACTCGAGGTCGTCGGATTTTATCCACGAGGCAAGTGTTTACTTGTTTTATTTATCTTTTTGCATAAATATCTCATACCGTAGTTTGGTATAAACAAACCCTAATGGTTTTGGGGTGGGTTATCGTGGATAAAACGGGTTTTTGGGAGTTAAAACAATTAAACCCCAATAATATTTCAATTTTGTGGAACTAGGGTTTTAATCCAAATTAATTGATGGTTTTGGGTTCTAGGATGTTTAGAACCCTTAATATATGTGTAGTTGTAGTTGGTTGAGGCTGTAGGACGTTGGGTGAGGCGACAAAAAGCTTGGGAGAAGCTTTAATGGAGGAAATCGTCTCGGAGGTGATGATGAATAGTAACCCGTCACCTTTGGGGGCATTTTTGGCCAGGAAAAGAATTGATTTAGCTTTCGGCCAAAACACAAAAGTTGTATATCTTTTCGATACGGTCGTGTGGGCGCCGACCGCCTATTTTTTTGATTTTCCTACGATTTGATATGATTTTTACAAGATGACAGCTCCGGGTTGGAATTTCCAACTCGGAAATCAAATCGGGAATTGGAAAAATTACGGCTAGAATTAATGTCGTAGATGTTCGGGATAATTTTTGGGTAGTTTAGAAACCCCGAAAATGAATTTGGGCTGTTGGTTAAGGGAATTGAGAAATTTTATTTGGGAGATGATATGGCCGGTCGACCGCGTCAAGGAGAAAGGGCCTACTGCTTTGTTTCGTAGGCTTAAATTGCAACCCGCGGTCGACCGAGGGTATAAGACCGGTCGATCGGTGCCCTGTTTTCAGCCCAAGATTTTGGAGATTAGGATTATTTCTCCTTTTTGATTTTAATGTTTAAGGCCCTTCCAAATAAGAAATTATGGAGGGTTATGTCCTAAAGGACTTGAGGAATTGGGAATATATATGTATATATTCACTTAGAGTGAATTATTATATTTGGAGATATCCAATAAACCTTTAAGAGTTGATTAAGGTAATTATTAGTCATCAAAGTATGAAATACTTTGGATTTAGAATCATGCTAAAAATGAATGCATGATTATGATTCCTGGAGGGAATCTTTGGGATTATAGTCATCGTTAGATGATATAGGCCATTATGGCCGGTTATATATATATATATTCTAGGAGGAATATATAGGCTATACATATATACTGTGTGATTTAGGTATACATATATATGTTATGATGGAAATGATCTTGAAAATATAAAAATGAATATTTTCAATATGGAAAGATAAATGTTTTTCATAATTGATAAATTATGGATTGTACACACCTCCCTAAATCGCTATCATAAGGGAAGTCGCGCGCGTTGTGGTGAAGCCTTCCTGGCTGTTGAGCAGGTTGGATATAGTCCCTAGGCCATATGGGCGTTTATTTGTACTGCGCTGGTTAGGAGATTCCGGGTGTGGTCTTGACTATCCCGCAGGCATATGGCCGCTTCCCGACGTTGTTAGGTTCCCAAGTTGTCTTGGAGGCCCTGGAAGATGATAGCCATTTAGGGGCGCGTCCAGTGGGGAAACCCGGAGGGACGGTCTTAGATTTATTAAAGCAATTCATGATAATGGATTGGCTTTAATTTACATTTCCTGAGTATAAAAAGGGAAATGGGATAAAAGGTTTGGCTTCGGTAACACTCCCGGATGTAGGAAGGGATGTGGAAGCATATGATTTGATCAAAGCATTTTCATGATAATAAAAATGGCTTTGGATACATTTCCTGAGTATAAAAAGGGAAATGGGATGATTAAAAAAAAAAGGAAAAACATTTTTATGATAATAAAACTGGCTTTTAAAAAGCATATGACTTGGTAAAGCAATTCATGATAATGAATTGGCTTTTATATTTACATTTCCTGAGTATAAAAAGGGAAATGGGAAGTTTTGATAAAATGAAAGGTATTGATAAATACTTGTATATAAGTCCTCAGTCCGGGAGATAGATCCGGATGTATATTGTAATATCAATATGTATATATGGATGAATCGAGTACCGAGGGTCTAATGGATCCCGACGATCGACCTTGCCGCATAGTAGTGTATCGGGGGGGTTCCTTGTTTGGATTTCGCTTCGCGAGACACCCCACGCACGAATATGGCAGTGTGTTGAGACTGGGGAGAAGTTTAATCCTTAGTGCTCTTATATTATAAATTCTTATGGTATATATATTTATATATATCTTTCTGTACGGAGGGACTAGCAGATCTCGACGATCGACCGTGCCGCATAGTAGTGTATCGGGGGGGATCCTTGTTTGGATTTCGCTTTGCGAGACACCCCACGCACGAACATGGCATAACACTGAGACTGGGGTGAAGCTTAGCCCTTAGTACATTACTTGGACTATCTAGGGTAGATAGTGGTTGGGTGATAGACTAGTTTAGCAGGGTAGCTTGACTAAAATGTTCTAGATAGTTGCGCTAGGAGTGCACTATTAGCGGAGAGGTGAGGGGTATCTCATGGGAGTGCGATACCAACCTTAAATATGAGATAAAACTATTTTTCTAAAAATAAAGCATTTATGCACTTGCAAAATATTTTCAAAATTCGGGGCTCTGACCCGTTTATCTACTTCTCCTTTCTTGTTATATTATATATATACATAGGTGTCCAGACACAGGGACGCCTGGATGGAAATTCTTTCGAGTCAGACGTCTGCTGCAGCAGCTGTGGATGCTTGCAGGTTATCGGTAGACGTTTCTTTCCTTGTACTCTAGATAGGAGTTATTGTATAAACTTTCGAGCCAATGGCTCAATTGCATTTATTTATTCTTTCAGTACAGCATTAGATATAGTTGTATATTTGGACCGAGTGTTCAGTTATTTTAGTTCCTTTAATTTTCATTTCAGTTCATTACGCATTTAATTGTGGATGTTTTGAATTATTCGTTAAAAAGAGTAGTTAAGTAAAAGTTTTTAACGGCCACCTAATAGGATATTAGTAATTAAATGGGTTTTTGACAGTGATGCTAAGGATGATCCATATGTGACTCCTGTTTTAATTTAATATTGGAGTGATCGCCCGGTATCTTATTAGGCGGGTTGTTACAGCAGGATATTCAAACTTTTTTAAGAAAAGGAAACTTTGCAGGAGTTAGGCATAGTACCTTCTCGGCTATAGTGGTAAGGATGTATGTTGATGACGGGTTGAATTTTGGGATGATTACAGGTATTTAGTCGTCAGACATGTTGGAGTTTCCTCATGACCTTTGTCCACCACCAGATGATTTTGAAGCGCCGACTAGTATGGATTCCATGTCGAGGGTTGTGACGGTCGAGGTCCCTCGCAGGAGGCTGCTGCTTGCGCCAATATGGGTTCCTCAAAATTTGGAACTTCTTTATTTATGGGGTTCCTCAAAATATAGGTTCCACCCAAGATCTAGGTTCCCAAATTTTATTTACAGTCGTCAATCTGTGTTCCACCCAAGATGCCAGGGGTTCCTCACGAAGGTCATTGACTATAGAGGATTCCTCGCGACCGTGTATTGCCTATATGGGTTCCTTGCCATCATGCAATGCTGAAAGGGGTTGCTCTACGATTATGACTTACTCTATTCTCGCATCCATGAGGGGTTCCTCGAGCCCTGAGGATTTCCTGCCACCGTCGTCAATCTGAATGGGTTCCTCGTCTGAAATGGCGTTCAACCTATATTTTCCAATGAGTTCCTTGCCAACATCATTTGTGTCGGATAATTTGGGACATGTTATGAGTGAGGGTTCCTCGACGACTAGGTTCCTCGCCAACTGTTGTTCTTTGTCGATGGTTAATTTATTTATTTATTTTTTTTGGGGGGGGGGGGGGTTCCTCGCCAACTGCTATTACTATGGGGGGTGTGCTGTCAGCCGAGGGTTCCTCGCGACCCCCCTTATTGGTGAGTTCCTCGTGCGCTGATGGTTTGAGTCTCAGGGGTTCCTCGCCAAACAGGATTCCATACAGGGGGTCCTCGCACGCCGCTCAACTAAAGGGCCTTCAGATGGGTTCATCGCACGTCACTACTTGCCATGGGTACCTCGACGGTATTACCGTCCATGAGTTCCTAGGGACCACTTCAGGTTGGAGAGAGTTCCTTATTAGAGGTAATTTTTATCAAGGGTTCCTCGCATGTGCCACTACCACCGAAGTGTTCCTTGTAAGTGTTGCTATCAATGACGGGTTCCTCTCAAGCATTGCTATCGCCAGAAGGTTCCTCAATCGTAAGTTTAGAACTAAAGGGTTCCTCAATGGAAATTTTCACAACTGTGAGCCCCCCGTCTAAGGCTTCTCATTTGAGGGGTATCCCATCTGTCATTTTGGCCCAAAACGTTGTCACTATGTCCACCGCCCCAAGCGGCTTCCTCCTCTAGTCAAATGTTACCAGTGAAACCCCTTTTGATACTGAGATTTTCGATCCTTCCACTTTGGTACCGACTATCTTGTTAGTGAGTTCCTCACATGTTAATTATTTGGGACATGGGGTTAGCTCGTCTCATGGAATTTCAACCATGGGAACCACTTCTATGGGTCCCTCGCCAATACTTGTTGTTGCCACGGATTTCTCATTAGAATTTTGAAGTTCTTCACAATTTTATTCATTACTTGAGACCAATTTGGCTGGGGGTTTCTCGCCGTTTCCATTTTCCAAGGTGGGTCCCACGCTAAACATTTTTGTTAGATATGAGGAGCTCCTCGCAATTTGCGGTAGTGGGTTCCTCGTCAAGGGTTACTACCACAAATCCTGCGTTGATTGATGAGGGTTCCTCGACGAAGGCTGGTATTTATGTGGGTTCCTCGCCAACCATGGCTGGGATGGGGAGCACGCTGCCAAGGGAGGGTATGTTGTGACCCACTACGCTAGTGGGTAGTGCGTTTATAGTCCTTGGGTTCCTCATGACCCACCTTGTTGGTGGGTTCCTCGCCCACTGTGGATTCCTCATGCATTTTTTCCATCGAGGATTCCACATACCCCATTTGCCTCATTTGGATTTTCTGCTGGAAGTTCCTCGCACCCCATTTGATTTTCTATTGGAGTTCCTCGTTCCTCATTTTTGTTGGGGGTTCCTCATCCATTGGAGTGACGGCCTTTGGTTCCTCAGCTAGCATTCATACCGCAGAGGGTTCCTGCCAATGGGGGTTTCCTAGCCGACCACCACTTCTACCAATATTGGGGTATTGATCATGGGAGGTTCCTCATCTGGGCCTTCTGTCATTGTGGGTTCCTTACTTGAACTAGTGTTATTGGGGGTCCCTCATTGGGAAACCAGATCACTGAGGGTTCCTTGCACGGGACTTCTACTACCCTTGTTTTTTTCCTGTTTCCATTGAACTTGAAAATTTTAGGTGGAACATACCCATTTGGGTATGGTTTCTCGTTAACCTCTTATGGGCAGGGGTCCTGCAACTTCTCAGACAGATGAGGACCCTCCCTATGAAAAGAGGAGAGAAACTTCATAACCTCCTTCATAGTAAAAACTTTAGAGTGTGATTCCTCCAAACTCATGTCCTTTCCTCTTGGTGAGCTTAACAGTGCCATAACCTTATCCGACCCCGCCCTCTACAGTGGAGCTACTTCTACCGAAATTAATGCAGGAGCAACCGCCCATCCAAAGGGGTCTGTCGTTGGTATTACAAAACCTTGACCCAAACTGGCCAAGTCTACGTTGTCTTGTTTCAAGAACTCAAAAACATGATCACAAGGTTTCTACATGTTATCGGAGCCACTTTCGATGTACTGGTATGCTCTCCCTGAGGAGAAGATACTCTGGCTCCAGTTACCACCATATCCTCCTGAGTGGTCTGGTGTCCTTGAGCTCCATTCCTAGATGGAATGTCTTCAAACACTAGCTGGTTAGAAACATGAAAACCTACTTTGGCCATGGAAATAAAGATACCTCCCAAGCGGAGTCGCCAAATGTAGGAGGGTAGTGATACTGGGGTCTATTAATAACTAGAGAGGGTGAGGCGTGATGCACTCAAATGGACGTTTTCTACAAGGTTCTCTAGAACTTCTCGAGAAGCTTCTGATGAAACCTTCTCCTTTTGGTAAAAATGGAGCTCAAGCTGGAACTCCCTCCCTACAAGAAGATGAACTTTCCCAAAAATAATAGTAATTTTCTCAAGAAGAACTCCTAAGGTTGATGGTTATCAGTGGGGAGTGAAAGAACAAGGCACTCAGCACTAGAGAGAGAGCGGGGAGAGAATACTACAAAGGTTCTAGTGTGATTTTGACAGATTAACTTTGCTATTCAGCTTTTTTATCTCCCCTATGACCTTGCCAAGGGGTCCTATTTATACTTGGGCACTAGGGCTGGGTTGGCACTTTTAGCGCCAAAACTTAGAGGGTTGGTAAGGGACAAAGTCTGCAATGTACTATTTGTCCCAACCTATAGGCAGCTCTTCCTGTCCACTTTAGTAGGTTCCACCTGGTGCTAACCAAAGTCAAAAATCAAATATGTCTTCTAATGGAGACAAAATATCTTATTTGATAAATATCTTCTGAAACGGTAACTTTTGGTACAAACTTTGTAAACTTGAGGGTGTCTTAAGGACCACCTCCTCTAAAATCTTTGTAAGCTTGAGGGGGATCTTGAGGACCCCCTTCTAAAATCATTTTTCTTGAGAGGGGCCTAGAGGACCCTCTCCTTTAAAATATTTTTTCTCGAGAGGGGCCCAGAGGACCCTCTCCTTTAAAATCATGTTATAGACAGTTCTTTTCTTGTGAGCAGCCAACCCTTTGGCTGCTCACTTCACTTGTGACTAAGTGTGAGGTGTTTGTAGTCTTGAGTAATTCACGGGTCTTCCTACTAGTATTCTCTCAATCCTATAGTTCCAAGTGGTTGAGATTTCTCAACATACCTTGTCCTTCAGCCGCCAAACCAAAACTCCTAAGAGATCCCAACTGGTCTATTTGAGCACTACTTGCTCAACTAGGCTACCTTTACAAGAAAGTAAGTATTAGTACTTTTTTTCTTTTAACGAATCAATTTTCATGATGAGGGGTTGCTCATGGTAGCCATTCCTTCATCCTGGCCTATTTTTCTAGAAATTGAGGGGGAGGACATTGACTTCTCCTCGCCCCAACATTTTCTGGAAGTTGAGGGGGAGGACCTTGACTGCTCCTCGCCTCGACATTTTTAGGAAGCCGAGGAGAAGGATGTAACACCCCACCTAACTAAATACCAGGTGGCTAGTCCCATACCAAATTAAAACAAAATATACAGTTGGATCATTCTTAGCATCACTATTGAAACATTTACAACTCACCCAATACCTAATTAAGCTGGTGTTAAAAACTTTCCAAATTTTAATTCAACAAAATCCATTTTTAGTTTAAGAATAACACAACACATTTTATTCTACAACACTTATAACTGAAAAGATAAAACAAAAGAATTTAAATGCAATTGGAATAAACGTTCCCACATAATAATCCAATACAACAATCCCAACAATATGAAATGTATTAAAATGACACGAATATAAGAGTATTTGACTCAGATAGAAGAGAGATAATTGAGTTCTTTTGGGCGACATGCCCTAACTAAAAGAATAATCTGAATCAAATGAAGATAGGCGTCTAAGCAATAATCCATAGCTCCATATCTCGTCATAATCCTCTAAGGTCGGCGTCCCTGCTACTGGACACCTGATATAGAAGGTACTATAGAAAAGAAAATATGCAAGGAAACGGGTCACAGTCCGATTGTGAAAATGATTTTGAAAATAGCAAGTATTTAACAAGTGCAATAAAGCATTTATTATGTACATGTTAGTATCCAACTCTCACTTTCTATTCTCACCTCTCATCTAGAGTGCACACTTAACGTTTCCTATTAACCTCTTAGTTAAAGGTTCCTCCTAATTAGTTTCCATAATATGATTCCATTCCATATCATAACCCCGTATGTCCCATACCATACGTAATATAATCATTCATATACGTTTCTCATTAACATGAATCGATTCTCAGTAATATGAATTAAGCTCTCCAAATCTATAAGAATAACTGTTCATTAACTTAGTTCAAATCTCTTTCTCTATTCACCGTTATTTACAATTATCACACAGTAGATAATTTAACCACTATATACACATTCATTCAATTAATTATATATATATATATATATATATATATATATATATATATATATATATATATATATATATATATATATATATATAAATAATACGGCACCCCGAGTCACAACTGCGGTGCAATGCATTACTCTTCTATCTTGTTCCAATATCGTTGGTCGCCGAATAGGGGACTAAAGGTTCGGTAAATATTCCTCGAACCACAAAAGGCAACACACAAATTGGAGGCGAACATAGTTCTCATACCTACGGGCCATGCACATACCTACGTTCCCATAGTCAGCGGACTTATCAACTCCCCGATAAGTCTTTCATAGTCCTATGTTCTCGAGCGACAAATAAAAAATCCCATGGATTCATCAGGATATGACGACCCTCATGCCCAAACCTCCCACCGATAGCAAGTAAGCTAGGTATGTCATACACATAAATCATCAATCAATAAAATAGGCTGTGACACCCCGCCTAATTAAATACCGGGCGATCACTCCTTTATTAAATTAAATCAAGGTTAACAGTTGGTTCATTCTCAGCATCACTGTCGATAAAATAAATTTTCCAATTTAACACCCTAAATAATTAAGCTAAGTGCCAAAAACATTTTTCATACAAACTTTCCAAATTTTAATTAAAGAAAAGATTTATTTATTTAAAACAACATTTCTACAATTAAGAATCACACCACGATGAACTAAATAATAACATACATTCGTCAATCGAATGTCAACATAATAAAACTAAAATCACAAGTCCATACTGAAATAAATCCCAAAGAACAATACTGGAAATGACTGAAATATAAATGTCCCAACAACAAAGGAAATGATAAAAAGGGCGACACGTGCCCAATAAATGAGGGTACTAGGAGTGGAGTCAATAACAGAAGCCGTCTACTCAAGTGACCTGCAACTCCCACCTAAGCTGCAGCTCGTTCTTCTCAAGGGATCCTAAGCAAGACGCCCCTGTGGCTGGGCACCTGAAAATATACATATATATATACAAGAGAGGGAGAGAAAAAGAAACGGGTCAGAGCCCGAAAGTGTGTTTGATTTTAGAATACGTTAAGAAAGTATTTAAATTGATACAGACCAATGCAACAACATATTAGTGCGTCTCTCTCTTGAGAAATAATCACCTCTCTTCTAATGTGCACACCTATAGCACTAACCTTCCCAACGGTTTGTTTTAGCATCTATCATACTAGTCTTTCTAAAATCTTTAACTTAACTTAGATTACTCGTAAGATTTATAATACACGATTTTCACTTTAAAAGATGTTCCAACAAGTAGCCAAAATTCTCTATTTTTAACTTCATAAAAATAATAAAGTTCCCGTGACATTTTATACTTTCTCAAAACAAGTATTTAATAATTTGATTCAACAACCATGTTCTACTTATCAAATCTCAGTAGACAGTTTCAGATATCAATATCACATATATATATTGACTACTCGTATAATATATATATATAAGCACCCCGAATAAAACTATGGTGCGTGCATACTTCCACTATCCAAAGCCCCATATCACTCACATAAAGGGGAATACATTCGGAATCACTCTCGAATTGTATTAACATAAATACACAAACCATATTGAGGCGAAGCATAGATTCCAAGTCTCTAAGAGGGTAGCACATACCGGCGTCTCTTAGGACCGTCTGAACTATCACATCGATAGCCTGTACCAAGGATATCTATCTTCTTGGGTACAAGTCAATATCCCCCATAAAGGTCCCATCGAGATAAGACTTGTCCCAGCGCGGAAACCTCAGGGATAGCAAGTAGCGTGGGTATGATTTTCACATGCATATAATATATGTACGCACAATCATATAAATATACCACTATCATATTAATATAGGTTCTTCTCCTCACCCGTAATTATACCATTTATCCTTAATTACACTGTTATGGAATTACGTTTAAGGTTTTATTCCTAACCTTAACTCGAAGGGTTTTCTCACTTATTACCTAACACTCATGGATTACATCCTCACAAATCTGAAATTCAGTAAGTGACTTTATTAGATTCCAACGCAACCCTCTTACGTACCTCACCCTTTAAATTCATAAATCTACCAACCTAAAGTAAATATCCCATAAATACCATTTTCTTTGAAGATTAAAGGTTCTAACATTTATCCATATACTCTACTTGTCCTCAATGTCTCCCAAATCATATTATTTAGAATGCCCAAAGATAATTTCACGATAAACTTACGTTAACTAATTAAACAAGGGAAATAGGAGTCGTCCAGGAGGGGTCGATCGATTGAAGCTTGGAGCTCGATCGATCGAACCTTCGATCGATCGATGCTCTAGGCTCGATCGATCGATCAAGCAGGTCTGGGAAAAAATTCTGCAGAATTGCAGTTACGGGATTCATCAAAATTCTTAATCAAATTCCATATTTTTCAACACTAATCGACCCACAAATTCTACTACTAACATAATAACATACTTCCAGATGTTTTTAACGTTCAGCATGCGTGTATTAATCATTAAACATGGTTAAACAACCCAAAATATCATCTAATCATCAAGAACCCTAAAGTTTTCATAACTATGATTCAATTCAGTTTTTCTCCAGAATTTCTTCCTAATATAACATCGAAAATTCATGGGTAATACATCTATATCATCAAAAGTTTCCAACATAAGGTTTTAATTTTCTCTACATGCAATTTCCTATCAAAATTTGGGGTTTTCTTACATGGATTACATTCCTAATTAATCCTAAACTAATATGAACATTGCACTAACGAAATACGCAAGTTAAACACTTGCCTGGGATTTTCAGAAGTCTGATTTCCTGCTGATTATGGTGTGGTTGCGTTCTCCTCCTCGCGATCTACGCGTTGGTGGTGACGGCGGTGCAAACGGTGGTGTTTCGGCCTTGAATCTCCTTGAAAGGTCTCTCCTCTCCTCTCCAATGGACGTTCTAGGGTTCTGAATGTTCTAACCCTAAATGGCTAACCTAACCAGCTGATAAAGGCTGCTAAAATTCGTGGGTTTAATTACCCTATTTTGTAAAATGACCAAAATGCCCTCCCGGGTCACTAATTAGGCCTAAAAACGCCCCGAGGCCCAAACTAACCCCCCCGGGTATAATTTTCTGACTATCTTGACCCTTCCGAACGCGTTGGCGCACTCAAAACGACCATACGGACAACTTATAAAATGTTCACTTTTTATTTAACAAAATTAGTCCCGACGTGACACGGGCACGCCCGACTTAAATTTCCGAAATAGTCATTTAATTCACTTATGACATTCAATATAACGAATATAATATATTACTATGTTCATTAGTAATATTCAACAAGTTTCTCATAATTACTAACTCTCGTCACGTTAATAATTATAACATAATTAATTTCCGGATTTTTATTAAATAAACCATTACATTAAATTTAATAAATCCCCAAATTAAATATGGCATAAAAATACGGGGTATTACATACTTCCCCCCTAATAACGGAATTTCGTCCCGAAATTCAGAAAATAAGGCATACCTGGTAAAAACAACTCTGGATATCTCTCGCGCATATCTGCCTCACGCTCCCAAGTGGATTCCTCCACATTATGATGCTCCCACTGAACTCGCACAAGTGGAACTATTTTCGACCTCAATCTTCTCTCACTATAGTCTAGAATAGCCACTGGTCTCTCCTCGTAAGAGCTGTCAGACTGTAAGTCAATCTCATCTATCGCAATGTGAGTATGGGCCATATCAACCCGAAGATATCGTCTCAACGACGAGATGTGGAATACATCGTGGATGCGATGTAAATGTTCTGGTAATCCCAACCTGTATGCTACCGGCCCAATCCTCTCGATGATGGGAAATGGTCCTACGTACCTCGGAGCCAACTTCCCCTTCTTCCCGAACCTCATCACTCCCTTCATAGGAAATACACGCAACAACACTTGATCCCCCACATTAAACTCCCGAAAGAACCGTTTCGCATCGGCGTATCTCTTCTTCCTGTCTTGGGCTACCCGAATACGACTCCTGATTATCTCAATCCTCGTGGAGGTCTCCTGAATCACTTCTGGTCCTAGCAACTTGTTGTCCCCCACCTCGAGCCAACAAGTTGGAGAACGACAAGGCCTGCCATACAAAGCCTCAAATGGAGCCATGCCAATCGTAAACTGATAGGAGTTATTATAAGCAAACTCTACCAGTGGAAGGTGTGGCTCCCAACCTCCTCCGAAATCGAGAACACACATGAGTATCATATCTTCCAACATCTGGTTAGTACGCTCTGTCTGTCCATCTGTCTGTGGGTGGTAAGCTGAACTCAGTCTCAACTCTGCACCCATAGCCTCCTGAAAGCTTTCCCAGAAACGTGACACAAAAATCTTGTCTCTATCTGACACAATATTCAGGGGCACCTCATGTAATCTGACAATCTCAGCGATGAACAATTGGGCATACTGACCCGTGGTATAATCTGTCCTCACTGGCAGAAAATGAGCCACCTTGGTCAAACGGTTTACAATCACCCAGATAGAATCGTGACCCCGCTGTGATGTAGGCAACCCTGTAATGAAATCCATTGAAATACTTTCCCACTTCCACGCGGGTACTTCCAACGGCTGAAGTAATCCTGACGGTTTCTGGTGGTCCACCTTCACCAGCTGGCAAGTAGAACACTTGGACACAAACTCAGCGATGTCCTTCTTCATCCCACTCCACCAGTAATGTCGTCTCATGTCCTGGTACATCTTATCGCCACCCAGATGTACTGCAAATCGGGACCCATGAGAATGAGTCATCACTTCATGACGTAGCTCCGCTCCTTCTGGAACCACTAATCTCCCATTAAACCGCAACCCTCCATCAGAACTAACAGAATAGGACTCAGCACCCTCGGCTAGAAGTCGCACAATCTGCTCCTGACAAAACGGGTCTGTGGTCTGTGCCTGTATCACCCTCGTAACAATCTCGGGTGTGACTGTCATCACGGATATGAAAGAACGTGCTACTGCGTCCTGGTGACCCAAATCCTTCCACTTTGCTTTTCAGATGTCCGCTACATCGTCTACCGGTCTATGGCTCAATGCATCAGCAACTACGTTGGCCTTCCCCGGATGATACTGTATTTCGAACTGGTAATCTTTCACAAACTCTAACCACCTGCGCTGACGCATATTCAGCTCTCGCTGAGTGAACAGGTACTGCAGTGACTTATGGTCTGTGAACAAACGAAATTTCTCGCCGAATAAGTAGTGCCTCCAAATTCTCAATGCAAAGACGACCGCTGCTAACTCCAGGTCGTGGGTGGGGTAATTCTTCTCATGCGGCTTAAGCTTGCGGGAAGCAAAATCTATAGCCTTCTCCTCCTGCTGAAGTACTCCCCCAAGTCCCCGTAAGGACGCATCGGTGTAAACCAGGTACTCTACACCCGGCTTCGGTAAAGCAAGGACTGGTGTTGAAGTAAGCTTGTCCTTCAGCTCGTCGAAAGCCAACTGACAAGCGTCATCCCAAACATATGGTACCCCCTTGCGAGTCAGATTCGTCAATGGACCCACTATTTTGGAGAATCCCCGAATGAATCTCCTGTAGTATCCGGCTAACCCTAAGAAACTACGCACTTCCATCGGTGTCGTGGGTTGTCCCCACTCCCTCACCGCTGACACTTTGCTCGGGTCAACTGCTATCCCCTGCTCAGAAACAACATGGCCCAAGAATTGTACCTCTCGCAACCAGAATCCACACTTCTCGTACTTAGCATACAACTGATGCTCTCGTAGAGTCTGAAGAACCTGCCTCAAGTGCTCGGCATGCTCCTCCTCGGAGTGTGAATATATCAAGATATCATCTATGAAGACGATGAGGAACTGATCCAAGAACTCTCTGAATACTCGGTTCATCAAGTCCATGAAAACGGCTGGGGCATTTGTGAGTCAGAACGGCATCACCCTGAACTCATAGGACCCATATCTCGACAAGAAGGCAGTCTTTGAAACATCCTGCTCTCTAATCCGTAACTGATGGTACCCCGACCTCAGATCTATCTTCGAAACGAAAGTTGCTCCCTTCAACTGGTCGAATAGATCATCGATTCGAGGCAACGGATACTTATTCTGTATCGTGACCTTATTCAACTCCCTGTAGTCCACACACAATCTCAGTGAACCATCTCTCTTCTTTACAAATAAGACTGGAGCGCCCCAAGGTGAGGTACTCCTACGAATGAAGCCCTGACCTAATAGCTTCTCTATCTGATCTCGTAGCTCTCGTATCTCTGCCGGAGCCATACGGTACGGTGCGCGTGCTATAGGTCTCGTATCCGGCAATAAATCTATAACGAAGTCTATCTCACGACTGGGCGGTAGGCCTGGTATCTCCAGAAACACATCGGAATACTCCCTAACAACTGGGATCGAATCCAAAGGAATCACAACCTCCTTAGAGGTATCCTCTTCAATGTAATATAAATGAGCGGTCGGACCTCCCTCTGGGCGAGGCATCGCCACTACAAACATCTCTTGCCTCGGAATGGCAAAAACAATGCTCCCACCGAAGCAATCAATCATGGCTCTATAAGATGCGAGCCAATCCATACCAATAATCACATCATGCTCGTGCATGTCTAAGACTAGCATGTCTGCAGGTAATACCAAGCTGCCAATCTCTACCCCTACTCCCCGGCATATAAAGAATATAAGTGACCCACTCCCCAGTGGTGAGTCGACACATGTCACGGTGCTCTCTGCTATGGCTAACAACCCTAAGGACTTCGCAAAATGCGTAGCTATAAAACAATGCGTTTCCCCCGTATCAAACAAAACTCGACCCATAGTACCATGGATAGGAAACATACCCTCAATCGCGGGTGGTGCCTGTGGAGCTGCTGCCTGGTGGACGTTATAGACACGTCCATACTGTAATTGCCCCTGCTGCACTGGAGCTGCTGGAATGGCTGGTAGGGCTGGCACCTGGGCTGGAGCTGGAAGGGCAGGTGGAAAGAGTGGTCTCTGCGGCTCATTACGGGCTCCCTGCTGCTGTGGGGCCCTATCGCCCTCTGGGCAATCCTGGCGCCTATGGCCATCTTTACCGCACCCAAAACATCTACCTTCGAAGTTACCGCCCCTCTGACCCTGCTGTCCACGGCTCTGCTGGCTGTTACCTCCACGCCACTGGCCCTGATGTGCACGCTGTTGGCCTTGCTGGCCCTGCTGCTGTCCCTGGGGTCGGTGTTGGCCCTGCTGGCCCTGCTGATTAGGGTGGCCCTGATGGCCCTGCCTGAAACCCTCGAATTCCTTCCTAGAATCACCTGAATGGAATCGCTTAGCAGGGTCCCCCTGATGGGAACTCTGCTCGTGCTGACGAGTCTGTCCATGAGTTTGTGCCCCACCGGCACTATTACCCCCGGTCCTGCCCTGCTGGCTGGACTCTCCTGCTCTCTTTCTTCCCTAAAGATGGAAGCGGTGATCCTGGCAATGTAGTAACGCTGCGTTGAGTACGTCAGTGAAAGTACTCAGGGATAGATTTCCAATAAGGTGTTGACGGATCCTCCAAGCTAACCCGTCGACAAACAACAAAATCTTCTTGCCCTCAGTGGGTGCCTCATCCGGCACAATAGTGAGAAGTCTCGTGAACTCCTCCTCATACTCAGCTACAGTAAGGTTCTCCTGCTTCAGATTTAGTAATTTCTGCCTCATCTCAGTCTGCACTGCGGGTGGAAAATACTTGCGGTCAAACAGCTCCCAGAACAACTGAATAGGAATCGTGTCCCTCTCCTCCAAAGTAGTAGTGGACTCCCACCACTGTAATGCGGCTCCCACCAATTTAAAGGAAGTCAATAACTGCTTTTGCACGTCAGTGCACTCATACATACGGAGGTGCCGCTGGATGTCTTTCTTCCATTGGCTGACTGTAACAATATCGGAGCTACCAGAAAACTCAGGGGGATGCGCTTTCTGAAAAGCATCCCGAACCCTCTCCCATGCGGATGGAAGCTGTGCTGGTACTGGTGCCACCGCTTGAATCTGGGGTGGAGCCTGCTGAACCACCGCTATTGCGGCATTCACCGCCTGAGCAACAATGGCGGCTACTTCATTCGCATTCATTGTGCCTGGTGCCTGAGCTGCTGGCTGCTCGGCTTGGGCACGCCTATCTTTCGGAGCACGTCTCGGAGGCATCTGAAACGTGAACAAGTTTATTAGTCAATAGTTATCAACAAATCTCGAATAGCTGAAGACTTAAACGTAAAAGCAAGAATACAACAGTCCTAAAAATAGGGCTCTATAGCAATAACGTTAAGCTGAAAGCGAAATAAGCCGTACAGATCCTATGGACACTAGAACCTGATTCTCTGATACCACCTGTGACACCCCGCCTAATTAAATACCGGGCGATCACTCCTTTATTAAATTTAAATCAAGGTTAACAGTTGGTTCATTCTCAGCATCACTGTCGATAAAATAAATTTTCCAATTTAACACCCTAAATAATTAAGCTAAGTGCCAAAAACATTTTTCATACAAACTTTCCAAATTTTAATTAAAGAAAAGATTTATTTATTTAAAACAACATTTCTACAATTAAGAATCACACCACGATGAACTAAATAATAACATACATTCGTCAATCGAATGTCAACATAATAAAACTAAAATCACAAGTCCATACTGAAATAAATCCCAAAGAACAATACTGGAAATGACTGAAATATAAATGTCCCAACAACAAAGGAAATGATAAAAAGGGTGACACGTGCCCAATAAATGAGGGTACTAGGAGTGGAGTCAATAACAGAAGCCGTCTACTCAAGTGACCTGCAACTCCCACCTAAGCTGCAGCTCGTTCTTCTCAAGGGATCCTAAGCAAGATGCCCCTATGGCTGGGCACCTGAAAATATACATATATATATACAAGAGAGGGAGAGAAAAAGAAACGGGTCAGAGCCCGAAAGTGTGTTTGATTTTAGAATACGTTAAGCAAGTATTTAAATTGATACAGGCCAATGCAACAACATATTAGTGCGTATCTCTCTTGAGAAATACTCACCTCTCTTCTAATGTGCACACCTATCGCACTAACCTTCCCAACGGTTTGTTTTAGCAATTATCATACTAGTCTTTCTAAAAGCTTTAACTTAAATTAGATTACTCGTAAGATTTATAATACACGATTTTCACTTTAAAAGATGTTCCAACAAGTAGCCAAAATTCTCTATTTTTAACTTCATAAAAATAATAAAGTTCCCGTGACATTTTATACTTTCTCAAAACAAGTATTTAATAATTTGAGTCAACAACCATGTTCTACTTATCAAATCTCAGTGGACAGTTTCAGATATCAATATCACATATATATATTAACTACTCGTATAATATATATATATATAAGCACCCCGAATAAAACTATGGTGCGTGCATACTTCCACTATCCAAAGCCCCATATCACTCACATAAAGGGGAATACATTCAGAATCACTCTCGGATTGTATTAACATAAATACACAAACCATATTGAGGCGAAGCATAGATTCCAAGTCTCTAAGAGGGTAGCACATACCGGCGTCTCTTAGGACCGTCTGAACTATCACATCGATAGCCTGTACCAAGGACATCTATCTTCTAGGGTACAAGTCAATATCCCCCATAAAGGTCCCATCGAGATAAGACTTGTCCCAGCGCGGAAACCTCAGGGATAGCAAGTAGCGTGGGTATGATTTTCACATGCATATAATATATGTACACACAATCATATAAATATACCACTATCATATTAATATAGGTTCTTCTCCTCACCCGTAATTATACCGTTTATCCTTAATTACACAGTTATGGAATTACGTATAAGGTTTTATTCCTAACCTTAACTCGAAGGGTTTTCTCACTTATTACCTAACACTCATGGATTACATCCTCACAAATCTGAAATTCAGTAAGTGACTTTATTAGATTCCAACGCAACCCTCTTACGTACCTCACCCTTTAAATTCATAAATCTACCAACCTAAAGTAAATATCCCATAAATACCATTTTCGTTGAAGATTAAAGGTTCTAACATTTATCCATATACTCTACTAGTCCTCAATGTCTCCCAAATCATATTATTTAGAATGCCCAAAGATAATTTCACGATAAACTTACGTTAACTAATTAAACAAGGGAAATAGGAGTCTGCCAGGAGGGGTCGATCGATCGAAGCTTGGGGCTCGATCGATCGAACCTTCGATCGATCGATGCTCTAGGCTCGATCGATCGATCAAGCAGGTCTGGGCAAAAATTCTGCAGAATTGCAGTTACGGGATTCATCAAAATTCTTCATCAAATTCCATATTTTTCAACACTAATCGGCCCACAAATTCTACTACTAACATAATAACATACTTCCAGATGTTTTTAACGTTCAGCATGCGTGTATTCATCATTAAACATGGTTAAACAACCCAAAATCTCATCTAATCATCAAGAACCCTAAAGTTTTCATAACTATGATTCAATTCAGTTTTTCTCCAGAATTTCTTCCTAATATAACATCAAAAATTCGTGGGTAATACATCTATATCATCAAAAGTTTCCAACATAAGGTTTTAATCTTCTCTACATGCAATTTCCTATCAAAATTTGGGGTTTTCTTACATGGATTACATTCCTAATTAATCCTAAACTAATATGAACATTGCACTAACGAAATACGCAAGTTAAACACTTGCCTGGGATTTTCAGAAGTCTGATTTCCTGCTGATTATGGTGTGGTTGCGTTCTCCTCCTCGCGATCTACGCGTTGGTGGTGACGGTGGTGCAAACGGTGGTGTTTCGGCCTTGAATCTCCTTGAAAGGTCTCTCCTCTCCTCTCCAATGGCCGTTCTAGGGTTCTGAATGTTCTAACCCTAAATGGCTAACCTAACCAGCTGATAAAGGCTGCTAAAATTCGTGGGTTTAATTACCCTATTTTGTAAAATGACCAAAATGCCCTCCCGGGTCACTAATTAGGCCTAAAAACGCCCCGAGGCCCAAACTAACCCCCCCGGGTATACTTTTCTGACTATATCGACCCTTCCGGACGCGTTGGCGCACTCAAAACGACCATACGGACAACTTATAAAATGTTCACTTTTTATTTAACAAAATTAGTCCCGACGTGACACGGGCACGTCCCGACTTAAATTTCCGAAATAGTCATTTAATTCACTTATGACATTCAATATAACTAATATAATATATTACTATGTTCATTAGTAATATTCAACAAGTTTCTCATAATTACTAACTCTCATCACGTTAATAATTATAACATAATTAATTTCCGGATTTTTATTAAATAAACCATTACATTAAATTTAATAAATCCGCAAATTAAATATATCATAAAAATACGGGGTATTACATAGGCATTATCATACCTATAATGTAATATCAACCAGGTACTCACATTACCCTAAGGTAGTTCCCATACTTAGCATTATATTTCTCAAATCCTACGTATTAAAATATTATGACTTTACTTCTTTAATTCAATTCCCCGAGCCTCACTCATTACTCAAGATTCAAATAGGTTTTCCTCAATAGTATATTCATTAAGAAATCACTAATATCCTACTGGTCCATATCATCATATCTCCTGAATTACTACTAATTAAACTCTCCCTATACTTAGGGTTAAAATCGATAGTTTCAAATCTCTTATAAACACATCCTCTATCAACTAGTATTGAATACCATCATCACATGGCTCATAGTCTATAGTGTTTCATTCACAATATATGAATTATCAACAAAATCAACATCCTCGCATCCTATAACAGCTCTCCACTCCTGACGTCGTTAAGGTTCATGCGCGGAGCGTCTCGCAAAGAGAAATTCAAACAAGGAACCCCTCAAATACACTACTACTTAGCGTTGTCGGTCATGGAGGTCCGTCAACTTCAAATTCGCAATCGGGATAACCTCATCCCCTCTTTCAACCAAATGTGGTCTGAACTCCCATCTCTATCCAGTAGCCATACCACTAAGCGCTTGTACTACACTCAGTCCTTGAGCAATCAATAATGAGCTTAAGCTCAGTCCTTGATGCTCAAATTCTAACCCTAAGGCTACCCAGGTGTTATATTAAATCTCCTCTACTGGACATATCCTTAATCCTCATGCATACAAATTCAAATCCAACACATGAATCTAGCAACCGAAATTTCTTCCAAATTAAGTATCAAAATTCTAATCCATTAAATCCTAATCATATTAATTCGATTCTTATCTAGGTCTTACTCATCTTCCCTAAGTCCCATAATATCCAATTAATAATCACCAAAGATATACAAAAGGTTTGGGATAAGAAAAGTCATAAAAAGAAATAACTTCATCATTTCTGGGGAGGTCGATCGATCGATCGCCTAGATAATAACCCAGTTTTCTTCATTTCTTCTACTATGGGTTTCATCACTTTTAACCGTTCAAACCTTCATATTAACTACCCAAATTCCTTATAAACCTTACTACATGATATAACAACATATGTGAATGATTTCTAATGCTCTAAACATCCTTGAATCATTAAGAGTTTGAATTAAAAGGATATGTTTATCCTCTCTTTTTTTCAAAAAATTATATATATGATATCTTCAAGAACACACCATAGATTCTCAGAATTTCCTCAACAGATTTATGATTATTTCGTGGATTACTATCTACCTACAACATGAGTTTGATTCCTATAAACTTCCATTTTTCAGAAATCCATTAACAACTCTTCATTATCTTCCAAACATGTAAAAATCTCATCTTTTATAACTATTCTAACATGGACAATATACAAAATTAAATTGTAATCATCAAATACTTGCCTCTAATGAAGATCTGATCCTTCGGGGTTGTATAACACAGGTGGTTCTCCCCTTCTCCGGCCAACTTCCGGTGTTGGTTGGTGGTGGTGACCTTTGGTTCTCCTCCTTTCCAAGGAAGCTTTTCTTTTCCCAAGCAACCTTTCACTCTCTCTAAGAAGATGACCTCTCAATTTTGTGTAGAAGAGATGAATGAATCCACGTACAACTAATCGCCAAATACTTATAATAAGACAAAATCCGAAATCACTATTCATTCCCCTTGTAAAAGTAACTAAAATGCCCTTTTTGGTTGTCCTTTCATTTCCAAATGACCCAAGACCCAAAACCAACATCCAAATAGACTTTTCTGACTATTTCAACCCTTCCGGATGCAACGATGTAGTAGAAACGACTATAAGGTTGATGTAAAAATAAGTTTCCTTTTTAATTTAACAAATTAGTCCCGACACGTCCCATACCGCGTCTGACTAAAAATTCAAATTACTGAATTAACAATATACAGTAATACCAATAACATTACATTCATATATTACCTAAATATCTTTAAGCAATATTTAGAATCATTCATTTTAATATCCACAATTCGAATAAAACCCAAATTAATTAATTAATAATAAAATCCAATTAATCCATTAATTTAAAATATAACCCATTTTAAAATTCATTAAAAATCACAGGGTATTACATACTTCCCCCTTTATAACAGAATTTCATCCCGAAATTCAAAAAAATAAATCATACTGGTAAGGTCAACTCTCCGTATAAATCTCACATCGCAAGAAATCTAAGTAGTACCGCCCATACAGTACGTTAACGAAAATCCTCATCGATGTTACACTAAGTCTCACCATATAGTTCCAACATAATGGAATTTAAATTTATCCAATCTTCCCTATACTATCCTCATGACAAAGTTTGAAAAAAAAAGATCCTCAATCATTAAGTAAATAAATCCTGAAGTCACAACTACTTACAATTATGAAAACTACTACAATCCAACCATCCAGGGCGCCCATACACCCTATTGTACAACTTTCATTATAATATTTATCACAAAGGTTATAAACTCATATCGTAAAGACCTAACTTATTTCAACTCCCAACGGTTATTAGTCTCATGCGTGGGGTGTCTCGCAAGCGAAATCCAAACAAGGACCCCCCCCCCCCCCAATGTTGGCTATAGTAGTACATACGCTCTCATATACAACAAGTCAATTCACGTCGATAGTCACATCATGATCGGACATGCCTAAAGTAAGTAATTCCGTGATAAAAATCAGACCCACGTGATGACATGAAAAAATATAGGTGTCCCACACCCCTCAGTAAGTCTACGTAAATAACAGTGCTATAGGCTAAGTCTAGTAACCCTTTTTGCCCACACAATACTAATCTATACTAAAATCAATATACGCCTCATAATTCCTTAGATAGAAAACATACCCTCATTCGCGGGTGGTGGTTGTTGACTCCCACTATTATAACTTTGCTCCAATGAGTCAAAAAAAATTTACCCCCAAATTTTCAGTTCTAGTTCACCACACTCCACTATATGCCCAAGCCTTTGAATATATTGCCTTCGTTAGGTAACACACACAATACCTGCATTTCAATAACTTCTACTGATGACTCTCCTCAAGTTTCCATAATAGGGGTGACCTCGACTAAGGTCATCATACTCGAACATACTTCATAACCTCCTAAGTACGATCTTCGTTATTCAACCAATGGTCCTCATCTGCCATACTTCTTGTACGAACTCGTCTGAATGCAAATAAGATTCACTACTATATACGGAATCTTACCAAAGAAATCAACAATCCTAAACATAGGGCTCTACATCCAAGAACGCTAAGCTCTAAAAATAGTAAGCCGTACAGACCCTAAAGGACACTAGAACCTGATGCACTGATACCACCTGTAACACCCCGCCTAATTAAATATCGGGTGGCCAGTCCCATACCAAATTAAAACAGAATATATAGTTGGATCATTCTTAGAATCACTGTCGAAACATTTACGACTCACCCAATACCTAATTAAGCTGGTGTTAAAAACTTTCCAAATTTTATTTCAACAAAATCAATTTTTAGTTTTAGAATAACACAACACATGTTATTCTACAACACTTATAACTGAACAGATAACACAAAAGAATTTAAATGCAATTGGAATAAACGTTCCCACATAATAATCCAATACAACAATCCCAACAATATGAAATGTATTAAAATGACACGAATACAAGAGTATTTGACTCAAATAGAAAAGAGATAATTGAGTTCCTTTAGGCGTCATGCCCTAACTAAAAGAATACTGTGAATCAAATGAAGATAGGCGTCTAAGAAATAATCCATAGCTCCATAGCTCGTCATAATCCTCTAAGGTTGGCATCCCTGCTGCTGGACACCTGATATAGAAGGTACAATAGAAAAGAAAATATGCAAGGAAACGGGTCAGAGCCCGATTGTGAAAACGATTTTGAAAACAATAAGTATTTAACAAGTGCAATAAAGCATTTATTATGTACATGTTAGTATCCAACTCTCACTTGCTATTCTCACCTCTCATCTAGAGTGCACACTTAACGTTTCCTATTAACCTCCTGGTTAAAGGTTCCTCCTAACTAGTTTTTATAATATGATTCCATTCCATATCATAACCCCGTATGTCCCATACCATACGTAATATAATCATTCATATACGTTTCTCATTAACATGAATCGTTTCTCATTAATATAAATTTATCTCTTCAAATCTATAAGAATAACTGTTCATTAACTTAGTTTAATTTTCTTTCTCTATTCACTGTTATATACAATTATCACACAGTAGATAATTTAACCACTATATACACATTCATACAATTCATTATATGTGACACCCCGCCTAATTAAATACCGGGCGATCACTCCTTTATTAAGTTAAAATCAAGGTGAACAGTTGGTTCATTCTTAGCATCACTGTCGTGAAAATAAATTTTCCAATTTAACACCCTAATTAATTAAGCTAAGTGTCAAAACCATTTTTAACATTTCTTTCCAATTTTTTTTTTTTTTAAAAAATCATTTTTTTATTTATTAACAACATTATAAATAAGTAAGAATCATACCACAGTTATCCTGGAATATAATCCAATTAATTTAAACATTCAACATTCAAAATCCCAACATCTAAAACTTAAGGCAACATTCATGCCGAATAAATCCCAAAGTAACAGTACTAGTAATAACTGAAATACAAATGTCCCAATAAAACAGATAAATAGTGGAAAGGGCGACACATGCCCAATAACTGAGAATGATAGAAGAGGAATCAAGTAAATGAAATCGTCTAAGCAAGTGGCCTGCAACTCCACCTAAGTTGTAGCACGTTCCTCCCAAGGGATCCTAAGCAAGACGCCCATGTGGCTGGGCACCTGTAATATATACATATATATACAAGAGAGAAAGAGAAATGGAAACGGGTCAGAGCCCGATTGTGTGTTTGATTTAAAATTCATTTAGCAAGTATTTAAATTGATACAGGCCAATGCAACAACATATTAGTGCGACACTCTCTTGGGAAATTCTCACCTCTCTTCTAATGTGCACACCTATCGTACTAACCTTCCCAATGGTCTATCTCATCATATAACACCTTATCTTTCCCCAATGATTTAACTTATCTTAGGTTATTCGCAGGATTTAAAAGTGAACAATACAGTTGTTTGAAAAGAAGATTTCGACTAGTATCCAAAATTATCGATTTAACTTTATTAATTTATAAAGTTTTCCAGTGTCATATTATACTTTCTCAAAACAAGTATTACAATTTGAGTCATCAATCATGTCCTACATATCAAATCACAGTAAGCAGTTCCGGACTCCAGAATTTCATATATATATATATATATATATATATATATATATATATATATTTACTACTCGTATAATATATATATTACAACAGCACCCCAAATAAACTATGGTGCGGGCATACTCTACTATCCAACCCCATATCACTCATATTAAGGGGAATACAAATTCGGAATCACTCACGAATTATATTAACACATACACAACAATATTTAGGCGAAGCATAGATTCGAAGTCTCTAAGAGGATGGCACATACCCGCGTCTCTTAGGACCGTCTGAACCATCATTCCGATAGCCTGTACCAAGGATATCTATTTCCTAGGGTACGAGTCAATATCCCCCATAAGGCAACACAGGATAAGATCGTCCCAGCGCGGCAACCTCAGGGATAGCAAGTAGCGTGGGTATGATTTTCACAAGTATATAATATATGCATACACAATGATATAAATATACCACTTTTATTATATCAATTTAGGTTTATCCCATAACCCATGTTCACAACATTTATCCTTATTTTCCCATTATTATTTATCACGTAATAATTGTTTGTTTCTAACTTTAATTCGTCATTATTCTAACTTACCACATAATTCTCATGGCTTTATCCTCCCAATTATAAAATTCAGTAGGTATTCATCCATTCTTTATCATAACTGTTTGACGTAATCTCTCACTTTAAATACGTAGTTTCATCGTTCCTTTTGTAATTATCCCACACTTACAATTCTCATCATATAATAGAGGTCCCAAAATTATTCATATGTCCTACTGGTCTTCCATAACTCCCAAAACATTTTATTAAGGATGTCCAAGAATTATTTCACGATAAATTGAATTTAACTCGTTTAAAAAGGGAAATAGGAGTCTTCCAGGAGGGGTCGATCGATCGAGGTCTGGTGCTCGATTGATCGAACCTTCGATCGATCGAAGCTCTGGGCTCGATCGATCGATCAAGCAGGTCTGCGAAATCTGCAGAATTGCAGTTATGGGTTTCATCTTCTAACCTTCACCAAATCCATATTTTTCAATCCCAAACGTCTCAAAAATTGTACTATTAACATTATATCATCCTACTAGGTATTTCTAACGTGAAGCATGAGGATTTTTATCATTATACATGGATTAACAGCCCAAAAATTATTATAATTATCAAGAACCGTAGAATTCTCTTAAACATGGTTCTAACAAGTATTTCCAAAAATTTCTTCTTATAAACATAATAATTTCGTGGGTAATTCCTCTACATGGCAAGGGTTTCCAGGATTATCATTTAAACCATAACTACATGCGATTCCTATCTCATATCTTTGGTTTTCTTCCATAAAAACTCATTCTAATTACTCCTGAACTAATATGAAAGATGCACCAACGAAATAAGAAAGATAAACACTTGCCTGGGATTTTAAGAAGTCTGGTTTGGTGCCGAAATTGGTGTGGTTGCGTTCCCCGTCTCGCGATCTACGCGTTGGCGGTGGTGGTAGTGCAAACGGGTGAGTTTTGAGCCTTGGAATGCCTTGAGAGCTCTCTCCTCTCTTCTCCAATGGCCATTCTTGTGTTTTGAGTTTTCTAACCCTAGATGATAATCCAAATATCTGATATAGCCCCTTTAATTTTCGTGGGTTTAATTACCCAAAAATACAAAATGACTAAAATGCCCTCCCGGGTTACTAATTAGGCGTAAAAATGCCCCGAGACCCAAACCAAACCCCCGGGTACACTTTTCTGATTATCTCAACATTTCCATACGCGTTGGCGCAATCAAAACTACCATACGAACAACTTATAAAATATTCACTTTTATTTATCAATATTTAGTCCCGACGCGTCACGAGCACGTCCCGACTCAAATTTCTGAAATTGTCATTTTATTCCCTCGTGACATTCAATATAACCAATCTTATATATTACTTTGCTCATCAGTAATATTCGACAAATTTCCCATAATTACTAACTCTCATCACGTTAATAATTATAACAAAATTAATTTCCGGATTTTTATTAAATAATTTATTCACATTAAATTTAATAAATCCCCAAATCAATATAGCATAAAAAATACGGGGTATTACATTATATATATATTTATAAAATATGTCACCCCGAGTCCCAGCTGTGGTGGAATGCATTACTCTGCTATCATGTCCCAATATCGCTGGTCGCCGAATAGGAGACTAAAAGTTCGGTAAAGATTCCTCGAACCACAAACAACAACACACAAATTGGAGGCGAACATAGTTCTCATACCCACAGGCCACACACATACCTACGTTCCCATAGTCAGTGGACTTATCAACTCCCCGATAAGTCTTTCATAGACCTATGTTCTCGAGCGACAGTAAAAAATCCCATGGATTCATCAGGATATGACGGCCCTCACGCGCAAACCTCCCACCGATAGCAAGTAAGCTAGGTATGTCATACACATAAATCATCAATCAATCAAATAGGCATTATCATACCTATCATATAATATCAACCAGGTACTCACATTACCCTAAGATAGTTCCCATACGTAGCATTATATCTCTCAAATCCTACGTATTAAAATATTATGACTTTACTTCTTTAATTCAATTCCTCGAGCCTCACTCATTACTCAAGGTTCAAATTGGTTTTCCTTAATAGTATATTCAGTAAGAAATCACTAATATCCTACTGGTCTATATCATCATATCTCCTTAATTACTACGAATTAAACTCTCCCTTTAATTAGGGTTAAAACCGATAGTTTCAAATCTCTTATAAACACATCCTCTATCAATTAGGATTGAATACCATCATCACATGGCTCATAGTCTATTGTATTTCATTCAGAATATATGAATTATCAACAAAATCAACATCCTCGCATCCTATAACATCTCTCCACTCCTGACGTCGTTAAGGTTCATGCGCGGAGCATCTCGCAAAGCGAAATCCAAACAAGGAACCCCTCCAATACACTACTACTTAACTTTGTTGATCGTGGAGGTCTGTCAACTTCAAATATGCAACCGAGATAACCTCATCCCCTCTTTCAACCAAATGTGGTCTGAACTCCCATCTCTATCCCGTTGCCATACCATTAAGCGCTTGTACTACACTCAGTCCTTAAGCAATCAGTAATGAGCTTAAACTCAGTCCTTGATGCTCAAATTGTAACCCTAAGGCTACCCAGGTGTTATATTAAATCTCCTCTACTGGACATATCCTTAATCCTCATGCATACAAATTCAAATCCAACACATGAATCTAGCAACCGAAATTTCTTCCAAATTAATTATCAAAATTCTAATCCATTAAATCCTAATCATATTAATTTGATTCTTATCTAGGGCTTACTCATCTTCCCTAAGTCCCATAATATCCAATTAATAATCACCAAAGATATACAAACGGTTTGGGATAATAACAATCATTAAAAGAAATAACTTCATCATTTCTGGGGAGGTCGATTGATCGAAGGCAGGGGGTCGATCGATCGATCCCCCAAATAACAGCCCAGATTTATGCATTTCTTCTACAACGGGTTTCATCACTTTTAACCATTGAAAACTTCATATTAACTACCCAAATTCCTTATAAACCTTACTACATGATATAGCAACATATGTGAATGATTTCTAATGCTCTAAACTTCCTAGGATCATCAAGAGTTTGAATTAAAAGCATATGTTTATCCTTTCTTTTTTTCAGAAAATTAAATACATGATATCTTCAAGAACACAACATAGATTCTCAGAATTTCCTCAACATATTTATGATTTTTTCGTGAATTACTATCTACCTACAACATGAGTTTGATTCCTATAAACTTCCATTTTTTAGAAATCCATTAACAACTCTTCATTATCTTCCAAACATGTAAAAATCTCATCTTTTTATAACTATCCTAACATGAACAATATACAAACCTAAATGGTAATCATCAAAGACTTGCCTCTAATAAAGATCTGATCCTTTAGGGTTGTATAACACAGGTGGTTCTCCCCTTCTCTGACCAACTTCCGATGGTGGTTGGTGGTGGTGACCTTTGGTTCTTTGGTTCTCCTCCTTTCCAAGCAAGCTTTTCTTTTCCCAAGCGACCTTTCACTCTCTCTAAGAAGATGACCTCTCAATTTTGTGTAGAAGAGATGAATGAACCCACGTACAACCAAATCTTCAAATACTTATAATAAGACAAAATCCGAAATCACTATTCATCCCCCTTGTAAAAATTACTAAAATGCCATTTTTGGTGTTCCTTTCATTTCCAAATGACCCGAGACCCAAAACCAACATCCAAATAGACTTTTCTGACTATTACAACCCTTCCGAATGCAACGACGCAGTCAAAACGACTATAAGGTTGATGTAAAAATAAGTTTCCTTTTTAATTTAACAAATTAGTCCGACACGTCCTATACCGCGTCTGACTAAAAATTTAAATTACTGAATTAACATTTCACAGCAATACCAATAACATTACATTCATATATTACCTAAATATGTTGAAGTAATATTCAGAATCATTCATTTTAATATCCACAATTCGGATAAAACCCAAATGAATTAATTAATAATAAAATCCAATTAATCCATTAATTTAAAATATAACCCATTTTAAAAATCATTAAAAATCACGGGGTATTACAGAGGACCTTAACTGCTCCGCGCCCCGACATTTTCTCGAAGTTGAGGGACCTTGAGGGTTCCTTCTCAATATAAGTTTCTGTCGGGATCCTGGGTGGGGTTCCTTCTCAATATGGATTTATGCGAGACCCCGGGTAGGGTTCCTTCTCAATATGGATTTATGCGAGACCCCGGGTAGGGTTCCTTCTCAATATGAATTTATGCCAAGACCTTGGGTGGTTCCTTATCAATATGAACTTTTACGGTCAAGGGACCCTGGGAGTTCCTTGTCCAATATGAATTTCTACTGTTGAGAGACCCTGGGGGTTCCTTCTCCAATATGATATTTCAGCGGTCGAGGGACCTTGGGGGTTCCTTCTCCAATATGGAATTTTGGACCCTGGGGGTCCCTTCTCTAATATGGCACTTCTGTGATGGATGGACCCTGGGGGTTCCTTCTCCAATATGGCACTTCTGTGGTGGAGGGACCCTGGGGGTTCCTTATCCAATATGGCATTTCTATGGTGGAGGGACCCTGGGGGTTCCTTCTCCAATATGGCACTTCTGCGGTGGAGGGACCCTGAGGGTTCCTTCTCCAATATGAATTTTTTATGTTGAGAGTGGCACTTCTGCGGTGGAGGGATCATGGGGGTTCCTTCTCCAATATGGAACTTTTGCAGTGGAGGGACCCTGCGAGTTCTTTCTCTAATATGGCATTTCTACGGTGAAGGGACCTTGAGAGTTCCTTCTCCAATATAAATTTCTGATGTTGAGAGACCCTGGGGGTTCCTTCTCCAATATGTCATTTTGGCGGTGGATTGACCTTGGGGGTTCCATCTCCAATATGGAATTTTTGCGATCGAGGGACCTGGAGGTTCCCTCAACCTCATATTTTCTATATGCTGAAGGGGGGGGTCCTTGAGGGTCCTTCACCCATAAATATAGTGGTCAAGCTTGAAACACCCTTCTACAGAATTCTTTCCTATAAATATTTACCAGGTATCCCAGAATGATTACTCAACCTTGTACCATTATGACCTTTTAGAATTCAAAACACGGACGAATTAGGAATGAACATCAATGGAACCCTTTAACATCTAAGATTGTTACATGTTTTGTTATCATAAATGTACCGTACCTACCCAAATTAAGAGAATCATAGATTCAGACTCCATTACATCTACTTACGTTCACCTTATTACGAGTGCATCAGAAATCTAGGTAGCCTCATCTACGAGTAGTTCCTAAATTTCATAATTGTCCAACCTTTTGGATAGAAATAAATGATTTGAATCTTTTAATGGATGATTGAGGTACCAAGTAACTTCAGGATATCCAGGTTTGAGACACTCTTCACCCGATAGGACTCAACTAGGAAACATAGACGCCAAATGGATCTTAGAATGGATATAATCAAAGTTAGACTATCATCCCGAAAGATAATCGTTGTAGCCAACACTTAATAATGTGATCTTACTAGGAAACTTAACCATCTAACATTACAGGATGTTATTGATACCAAAGAACCATGTGAACTTGAGCAAAACTCGCACTTTTCCAAAATTCTCCAATACAGTTGTTTATCCAAACCTGAAAAACATTAGAATGATAGTATCTAATATCCCTTTGTAATGAAACACAAACCAGAATGAGAACCAGGAGTTATCCTATGATAGGTAAACAAACCTATATTTAGAAATAGATTTCATTTCTATATGAATCAGTATGTGGAGAGATATCACCAGAAGCTCCTAGCTTGAGATTTAAGATACACCCCAGAAACTCCAGAACATATCATGCAGAGAAGGAACATTAGTGGTCATTGATATAAGAATGATGCTAAGAACTTTTTGTTGAATTATCATACTTGTCACCAAGTCCAAATAAGACATTAGTATTCCCCTGAATTCCTTTAACTTATTCCGATCTATGAACATAAATGGATCGTATCACAATGAACTTTATTGTTGGAATGTTTCATATGTCTCAAGGATACAATTCAGTATGAAGGATAATAGACCGACTCGCAAAATTTGCCTTTCTCTCCCAATAAAAACTATTAATTATTTTTAATTTTTCAGTAGAAGAATTTATATTAATATGATTAATGTAAACAAGCCTATAGTCATTGCGTAGAAGAAACAAACGTACCTAAAAGGCCAGATAACCTGAATGTTGGAATAAGAATATGCTCTTTTAGATTATACCTACCACCCAAGTGAATGAGATTAGATGAAACCTCATCATGATTTAATAGTATATTACCTTGATCATACAACCCAATGCGAGTAAGCCCAAGTATTAGTAACTGCGACTTTGATACATCAGTATATAAAACAATTGAGAGCAATACACCCATATAAACAAATTCCCCTTAGTAGTATCTTTATATTAAATGATATAGATGTTAGTAACTTCATTTTCATTTTTATATGAACTATGTTGAAGTGAACTATTTTTGGATTACGTAAACCCCGTTCATCTAAGAGATCCGAATTATCCAAATTTATAGGAAATATCTAGCATAGCCCCGATATACCTTAAAAGAATCCTTTTGTCTTGTATGAGTACGGAAGATCGCCGCAAAATAGTTCTACATTTTTTATTATTTTTTTTTAGGTTCAAACCTTGGGGATGGGGATGGGGAGGGGGTGAGACTTGAACTCCCAACCACTTACAAAGCAAGGGTTGGTGGTAACCATTGGGGCAAGCCCCTTTGTTTAGAATGGTTCTACATTATTAGACCTCATAATTGTGATAAGTTTTAGTAAATTCATGTAAACCCCAGAACTAATCAAATCAATGGACCTACTTAAAATATTCCACCTTTATCAGATGCTTACTTATATCTCAAATTAGTGGATTGAAATTCCTATAATATCCTTGGTTGTTAGATGAAAAACATATTGGATTTAGTTATCATTATAAACATGTTATCACCAAACCTTGCTTACATTTATTGTAATTAGTGGATCTTGAAAGTTATTAGAAGTTTCAAATTATGTTTAGCATAATTATAAATTAACATTACTCAACCTCAAGAACGATTGCCCTTATCATCTATTACTTTTGCCACATGACCATTATAATTAGTAATCTTTGAACCAAACATGACGAATTAGTCGAGAAAGTCTTTATTTAACCTTAAAGATTACCAGTTTTGATTGTAGAAATGAAGGCTAGAACATTTCATTTATACATCAACTATCGAAAATTTGATCAAGTGTCTATTAAAAATACGTACTTTTAGCCTAGAATACGAAATTTCTTTCGATTAAATATGAGAATCCAAAAACTATGATTTACAATTTAGCTAATGTCAATTTTGTGTTGATCAAATTTGAGAAGCCAACCTTTAAAACCTTCAATTATCAACTGTTGAACGTTAACCTTTACTTGCAAATGCCTACTGTGCAAACTATATAATACTGTTATTGTGAAACCCATTATTCCACCTATAATATTCTCTTACCCGTAACTATTGGTATAGCATGAGGAAATGCATTGTCTAAAACGAACCTCAAACCACGAGACCATATACGAACCATGTTACTAAAACCCCTATTTCGATACACGATACCTGTAAAAGCTTGTAAAAATGCCTATTAATTATCTCAAAAACCTTTTTGGTTACTATTATATCCATTTATCTGGATTGTCTCCAATTTTATTGGACTGACGTTGTTGTATGTATTTACTATTGCCCCTAAAGATTATAAACAGATAGTATGGGATATATATTTATAAACCACCCTCAACATTTAAACGGAACTAGTCCCTGATATTTAAACTCGTTGAACAATATCATCATATATTATTATATGCTAATTTTATTTCACTTCAGCTCTTGAATCAAATTTCTTAATATATTTCTAATTATGTCATTATTCTTTATATGATTGTCTTATGTCACTAGTCTCAAAAGATCGACCTTGGTCAATAATAGACTTTTTTAAATATGTTACATACGTTATACGATATATGCACTATGAGATTTTGAAGTTTCAGGATGTCATAATTTCGAGGACGAAATTTTTTAGGGTAGGTAGAATGTAACATCCTGATTTTTATTTTCAATTAAAATTGAATTATTTTTGTGTCAAAAAAACCTTTTACGACCCATTAATAATTTTTGCGACGCTTATGAATCGTACATATTGTCCATAACTTCAAAATAGGGTCGACACGTTTATTCTCTCGCTCGAAATATAATATATTTCATATAAAACAGATAGTAGAACGAGTTTAAAACATATTATTTTTAATTATTATTTAAATTAAAGCGTGTATAAATTAGCGTAATTCAAAAGTAATGTCAGTGAAAAAAAATACAGAAACATATCCTATGCACTCCACTACTAATTTATAGTTGGATGAAATTTTAAAAATTATAAAAATTAATACCCGCTAAAAATTATACGCGAGTACTAAATACACTCAGTTGTGTAATTATCATATGTTGATTGTACCTAAACTAAACACTATTAACAGGAATCAACCCCTTTGATTTTCCATGAGCACGGTTTACTCTCTCTCTCTGTAAAAAACATGTGCCCGATTTCCCTTTTTCCTCAAAACCAACCTCGGCCGCTCCTTTTCCTCCCCTCCTCACCGCCGGCAGTTGACCTCCTTCTTCTTAATCCTATTTCAATTTTTATTTCTGTTGTTTTAACCATGGATTAAATCTTGGAAACTATTATATATATATATATACTTGCCTGAAGGCACGAAGATATTTTTCCTCCATATTATGTCGTGTAGAATTTAAGGTAAAAATCTTTTTATATAACACAAATAATTTAAAATTTTAAGAAAAACTCCTCTATTTATAAAACTATCCGCCTTGTTCAAGGAAAAAGTGTACAACAAAGATACTAATAATCCTCCCTCAAACTCATAATAATGGCTAACTATTATATAACGCAAATAATTATAAAAATTTAAATTTTGGACAAAATTTACTCTGCTTATAAGACTATTCACCGTGTTTATGAAAAGAAAATAGCTCAATAACAATACTAAAATGTGATAATTGAGATCTTTTAATGTCTAAAAATATAATAAATGCACAAAGTAAAAGGCCTCAAATTTGAACAAACTAAGCTTGCACGAAACATATTTACCTTTTGACTCCATAATGGAATTTAGAGTTCAGAGTGATATGAAACGTTTCCACGACCTATATTATTTTCACCACTAGAAATTATAAAAAGTTGACAAAATAAAATACTTCAAGTCATTAGAACCTACACAACAGTAATAAGCGCATCCAAGCCTACATATCTTTAGTTTCCCAAGTGTGTCGAATCAGATGTATTGCTACATGGCTCTAAGTTCGTAGTAAGCACATCCACCTTTATACAAAAAATCCATCGAAAAAAAAATTTGTGCCCCAAAACAGGAAAATAATTGTATGATTTTGTATCATACACTAAGATCACTTGAATATGGACATATAGCGGGTACAGTAACAAAAATGATACCACTTCATAAGTATTTTCTGAAAAGATGGCCACAGTGGTAGAAAAGATGTTGCAGACGGGGTATTCCTTAGTCATTACAAAAAATAATAACAAAGTAGAAGTATGATCAGACATACCTTGCACCAAATCATGCAGACAGGAAAGGTGTTGATACTAATCAGACATACCAAATCTGAAAATAGTAAGGTGAACAAAGTAGTTGTATGATACTGAATATTTTTACCTATAGTCATAACAACAAAGTAGCAGTATGATACTGAACATTTAACTGTTAGAGATCACACATAACCTTGCACTAAAACACATGTCACAAATTTTCTAACCTTGCATTAAAACTCGGGTTCATGAATAAACAACTACTATAGTCCAAATATGGCTTGAAAATAAAAAAAAAAACACAAAAAATGAAATCAAACACATACTCTACCATCCAATAACATAGCTTGAAAGTTGAAACATATACAATGTTCAATGAGATCCCAATACAAAATAAACATACATCACAATATAAAGCCAAATATTTACTAGGCCAAATGTCCTAGTAAAACTACCAGAAGCAATAAAAAATAAAATAAAATGTCTTCTCTTTTTCAACCGTTTTTGATTTTCCTCTTGAAAGAAGTAAAAATTATTTAAGTTCAAAGGCATGAGTTTTGGAGAAGAAGAGCATCCTAGCACAAAACATAGCGAAATATTTTGGAGATAACGGATCAAACACAAAAAATACATAGATTTACTATGTACATACAACCCTTGAATTAAAATTTCAGCCCGTGGATTAAAATATGAGGTACTCCGCACATTAAAGATGCTATCCAATCCCAAGAAAAGAATATAAAGTAATTTTCCACACCAACTCGAATAACAAATAAAATAACATGAACTACCCACCAACAATCACCCTGGATATAATCAACAGATGGCCTTTGAACAAAATCGCGCACACAATCTCCACGTTGAATCTTACATAACGAATGTTTTTAGAAAAAAAGATAAAACTTGTTAAACACCATAGAGGCTAAATTTGAACTTCAACCAGTCAATGCCATACAATAAACATTATAATCTTGATATCATTTATAAAGCAAAACCAAATCTTATAATAAGTACAACAACACCCTCCATTTGATTCATTATGAAATTAATATCACATAATAAAATGAGTAATCAAACTTCCTCTTTTACACATGATTCAACAATACCCATCGGGTGTGTTTTGTAATCAAACTTCCTCTGCCACAAACTTCCTCTACCACATGTTCAGATATCTATGTTCGCAACCAACTAACGAAGATGTATATCTTCCTGCAAGACAAACACATATGAAGATACCAAAATACACGGTCATTAAATAAATTAATGAACAAAAAAACATAAATTCCCAGATCTATGGTTAAAGAAATAAAAAAAATACATGTTGATCCATAACTTTGTGTTGCCCCAAAAGTGTCTCAGCATAAGTATGGAATATTTACTTTTGAGTCACACCAAGCATGAACTTTTTTCTCAGAAACCACTCAACTATTTCCTCCATCGATGTCAGTTTTGTTCCCCAGAACTACAAAGGGGAAATTTTCAATAGCTGAAGGGCTAGCCTGGATAAGGAAATCTTCCCTCCGGTTATTTAAATCGTCAAATGACTTCATCACATTAACATCATACAAAAATACCCCTGTAGAAAGCATCACCAAAACTCTGAAACCTTTTTTTTTCATCCGTATACCAAATCTATAAAGTGAAGAGCCTATCTTCAAACTGCACTTCCTTGGTTAAGAAATCATCTCCTATGGTGACTTTTTATTGATTGTTGAACTTCTTATCTACATATTTATTCATCAATAAGGTCTTGCCCACCGCGTTGTCACCGAGGATTATGACCTTCAAAAGTGTTCTTCTGCGAGAAGGCGCCATAAAGGCGCGAACAAAATCGGTTTAGTTTCATGATGACTTTACACACTATAAAAGAAAATAAATAATTTCATTATGATATCCGAAAGAGAAAGGTTGCAAGATATTTAATAAATTGGTTTTAAGACAATGAATATAACTATATTACTCCCATGAATCAAATACACGCCAATGTCAATTTTGTAATCACCACAGATGGTGCCTGGTGAAGAATCTGATGGGTTTGTGGCTTCTATAATCTTACGACCAGTTGTAACTACATTCTTAACCTCCTGCATTCACAGTACTCAATCATAAGAAATGCCACCAAACTAACGAAGATGATGAAAATGGACACGTCTAATCTTATTTCTTTTCACCTATTTCTCGAATTCTCCATATGCTCAAGTAGAGAGATCCTAATATGCAACAAACACCCTATTTCAAACTACCAAAACAAAAATAAAACCCCAAAACATTATAAAGAGGATTATGCCAGTTTCAACATTCTTCCCTCTTTATGATGATAAATACAAGGACCAAACATAGGTTGGATAAAACACATAGAACAAACAACATAAATTCATATATAGAACGGAAAAATAATTTCACAAATATATAGATTGAATATACCGAATGTAGTTTATCGATGGAATAAAAAGTAGAGATACGGGAGGTTGAACAAAGAGTATACCTGCAAATTTGAAAGAAACTTCACAAATTAGAAAAAATTAAAAAAGGTTTGATCCAATACACGTAAACCAAATCTAATCAATCGTATACTAACAAATGATGTGCTCAGTATACAAAAGTACAGCATGAGGTGTCATGCTAACAATTACAAATCCTAAACGCAATTACAAATCCTAAAGCAATTAAACCATCCCCAAAAATTAGTAAACTGCATTCAAAACATGTAATAACAAAAAAAAATAACCTGTAAAAAAATATATCGGACTAAAGAAACAGTAAACCATCTCCTAAAAATATACCAGACTAAAGAAATAATCAGAAAATAACCTGTGTTTGGGGATAAAACCAAGTAAAGAAACAAAATAAACCCCATTCAAAACCAAAAAAACACTCAGTAACGGGTCTAATTCAAAATAATGGGTTTGTTTCAAAACCAAACTAACCCCACTCAGTAATGGGTCTGTTTTAAAATAAACCAAAAAAAGGCTCATGAAATCTATAGAAGGAAGTATGAAATGGGTCTGATTAAAAAAAACGTTCATGAAATCTGTGTTTGGGGCTAAAACCAAAATAAATAAACAAAAAAAATGCTCACGAAAAATGCTTATGAAATCTATGAAAGTTAAAAATGGGTCCGTTAAAAATGGTTTTGTTTTAAACAGACCTTTGTTTGAAACCCACAAATAGTTGCCGGAGAGATTGTTATTCGCTAAAAACAAAAATTGGTTGTAAACTGTAAGGACATAAATTTCCAATCGAGTCCCTATATTGTTTTGACTTAATTCCGTGAACAAAACTATGTTTGTAATATGTCATAGGGAGATTTTATTTTGTCACAATCCCACTTGGTCTATGACGTATCGAAGAAATTAAAGACGTTGCGGAAAATCTTCAAGGAATTAATCATGCCGAAGTTTAAATTGGTGCAAGTTTATTCGTCTTCAAGTTAATTGCATTATGAGATTGCATAGGTATGAATGCGTATAATTAATGGAGAACGAAATTGTTTTTATAAAAGATAAGGATGTAATTTATAAGGAAAAATATTTTAAAATGGTTTAAAAGCGTTTTAAATGTTTTACACTTCGTTTTCTTCTTATAAGCTCGAAAAAAGAGTTTGACTTAATTGGATATCTTTTGAAGAGATGTTTTAAAGAAAAAGTCAAACTGACAAGCGCGTCGTTCAAACGACAAAAGAGCTCATTCGAGTGAGATGGCTATGTCGCATGAATAACTGACCATCTGGTTCGAGCATCACATTTTTTGAGGTGGTGAATGTTTCCTATTTAGAGCGTGGTTTCATTAGAATTTCGTAAGTGTGCAATCTGAAAAGAAGTTTTCAATCCAGAAACGTATTTGCACATGTTTTTATTAGGTTTCAAAGCTTAGACACATCCTTAGGAGTTTGCAAATATCTGAGATATCATTACTATATGTTTATTTGATATTGCTGCACCAAGAAGGTTTGTTCTATACTTGAACATCTGGGTTTTGCGGTGAAGAAAAGAGAAGTACTTCTTGTTTGACATTGTAGACGTATCAAAGCCATTCGGTGGACACCGAGACATACGTGGATGCGTGTGTTATGGACATATATCGTGGAATAAGGACTTTCTATGTGGGCAATGTGAGAGGAGTGGTTGAAGATCAGAAAAGCGTCAAGACCCGTGGGGATCGAATCGTTGAGTGAGTCTTTTGTCTGTTAATTGTAATTCCACATTCATAGTGATTGTCTGGCTTAGGTCGTCCGAGGTTTTTTCCCGTCTTGGGTTTTTCCTCGTACATCCTGCGTTGTGAGTATTGTTTACTTTAATTTACTTGCTTTAATCACTAGATGCATGTTTAGGATTAATCAAGATAAAATTAGTTTAAAGTAAAAATTGGTTTTTCACAACTTGGTTTGGTGCTAATTAAAAAGTTGGATAATTTTTTGGTGAAAATTGGTTTGATTTGAAACACACTCGTGTAGGGACACTCTTCAAATTGGTATCAGAGCTAGAAAACAAAATTTATTTATTTTGTGATCCTATGTGTTTTCAAAGATGAATTTGGAAATAACGAATTTTCTCGAACTCCTATTTTTTATGGCATTAA
Source organism: Sambucus nigra (assembly GCA_949130495.1). Classification (NCBI taxonomy): domain Eukaryota; kingdom Viridiplantae; phylum Streptophyta; class Magnoliopsida; order Dipsacales; family Adoxaceae; genus Sambucus; species Sambucus nigra. The sequence continues at coordinate 58,699,278 of OX422214.1, forward strand.
TTACACCTATTGGAAGATGATAATGAAAAGTGCATTAAAATCTATTGATGAGCGTGTGTGGCTAGCAGTTGAGAAAGGTTGGACACCCCTTGTCGCTGTTATAGGTGAGGTCACTAATTTAAAGCCTGTCGAGTCATGGACCAAAACTAAACTAGACTTTCACAATATAATTCTAAGGGTTTGCACGTTATTTCTTCACATGTCACACCGGAAGAATATAATAGAATTATGACTTGGGAGACATCAAAAGAGGCTTGGGGTATTTTGGCACTCACTCACGAGGGCACTAGCACAGTTAGGGCATCGAAACTTCAAAATCTTACTACACAGTTTGAGACCATTATGATGTTAGTGAGTGATACTTTTGATGAGATTTATGCTAGGTTGTCCAATATTGTCAACTCGTCGTTTAACCTAGGTGAGAAAATTCTCGACAACCGTGTAGTTAAGAGAATCCTTAGGTCGTTTCCTAGTAGGTTTGATGTGAAAGTGACTATTTTAAACTCCTTCGGTAAGGTAGAGTCGAAGAAACTAGAAGAAATTGTAGGTCACTTACAAACCTATGAAATCGACATGATTACCTCCAAACAAGTTCCTAAGAAAGAAAAGGTTATTGCTTTGAAAACCCAGACGAAGGAAATTAACGTTTTGGATTCCGATTTTGATTCTGATTTTGAGGATGTTTATTTGTTGGCAAATAAATTTAAAAATTTTATTAAATTTCAAAAGTAGTTGAAAGATGCCAAGAAGTTTGAAAAATTCATGAACAACAAAGTTGATCCCACCTCTAAGGATAAGTTTGAGAAGACTAAGAGAGATGAGTCGGATAAGTGTTTTGGGTGTGAGGGGTATGGTCACAAAGTTAAGGAGTGTCCCACTAGACTTAAGAAAGAGGGCAAGCAACCCATTGTATATAGTGCCACCTTAACAAAGTTAAAGAGTTCCTGCATTGAGCGTAACTTTGTTGCACTTATGGCATGTCATGTGAGCAATGATGATTCTCATATGAATGACACTTCCGAGGAGGTTTTGAGTGAATCCCATGTTAGTGAAGGAGAAGAGAGTGAAGAGGAGGAAATAGGTGTGAAAGAGTTGCAAGTTGCATTTAATGAGTTATATGCCGAAATGGTGAAAGTGAAAAAGTAAAATGCAATATTACAAGCTAAGTTGAATGAGCGTTCCATAGAAATAATGATAGTTTGATTGAGGATATTAGGTCACGAGAGAAGACTTTTAGGGAGAAATTAGACTATGTCGAGGGTGAGAGAGATAATCTCCATGGTTTGATGGAGTCTTTGAAAAATGAGATTTTAAAGTTTGAGAAGTCTAGGCGTTTGCTAGAGTCTAGGATCAATGAGTTGGAAGTGAAGTTAAAAGACTCGTCTAGATTTGGAGGCTAGGTTGGAGAAGTTAGATAAGATCTTAGGCACCGTCCAAAATAATGGAGATAGGGGAGGTATAGGTTTTGATGAAAAGAGTTGTTTCCATTCCCCCCGTACGTGTGAGAAACACTAGGAAGGTTAGAAAAGGCCCACATGTAGGTAACCATCCCCACCATCGCTGCACTTGCACGTTTTGTGGTAGGAAAGGTCACCTTAGGAGTTTTTGTTATGACCTTAGACAAGCTCGTAGGAAGTTTAGGAATAAAGTTTCCCCAGTTCCCTAAACCCCCATGCGTTGTATTACACATACTAGGGTTAGGAAATCAGATTTAGTGGCTTTAGGAAAAAAACTTCATGATTCTCATTTGGGTTCACTTGATTCTTCCCATGCTAAATCTAAAGGATGACAGTGTTGCCATGTTTTTCATATGCTAGTTTGCTTCATGATATTTTCATTGCTAGTATACTGACATGTGTATAATTTTGTATTATAGTTGTAGACACCCCATTCTCGTACCCTCTCAACCTCTCCTTAGGTCCCTAACACCTCCTTTTATCACTACAAACCTAAGTCGTACCCTGGGTACTGACCTACAGGCCATCGGGCACTCCCAGGCTCCATTTGACCAAAAGTCAAACTCTTCAGCTCGATTGAGACTGAATGAATCTTCAAAGGGCACTGAAACCCCTTTTCAACGGTCCGTATCGTACGTGATTCTGACTTACGGTACGGACGAACGATCCATTTTACTCTGAAAGGTCACCGAACGCTTCCAGGCCCCGGTTGACCAAAGTCAACTTCTTGAACCGATCCAAACTCTTTGGAATGTATAAGGACATCTCCTAACCTTTCCAACAGTACACCCCGTGAACAATTCTGACTTACCTTGCGGACAAACGATCCGTTTGCGTCCAATGTTTCCCCGTCCAAAGGACCGACGAGTATTTCCAATCCATATTTGTCCCAAAGACAACTCCCAGACCCGGGAGAAGTCCAAGGACTTTTGAAGGTCTCTGAAGTAACTTTCAAATGGTTCACCCCATGCACGATTAGAATAAATGGTTTGCGCTCTACGACTAATTCCTCGAAGGAACCTGAAAGAGACTTCCAAACGGTAGGTTCCAAACCCTGTCTATCAGCAGTGTGCCTAAACGCACCTGTCGATTTGCAGGACTAGGCTATGCCGATTGACAAGGCCCTGGGCCTATAAAAATAAGGGCCTGGCCTCATTGCAAAAGGACCCAAGATCTAAAATCCATCATTCTCAGTGAATTTAGAAAACCTCTCTCGAAGTCAGTGCGATTTCCACATCCAAATCCTTTTCCAACCTTCACTTTTCATCATCTTTTTCATCAAACTTGATGAATTAAGTACCCTTCATCATCATCATCCAAGTGCAAGGGCTGTTCTCTAACATTCAGGATCAAGCTCAAGATCTTCAAGAAGGTCCACCTTTCTTAACCCTCTCTTTAAATTCTCCTAAATTCGCATTAACTTATTTTATTACTTAACACTTTTATTCTCTCATCTCACATATCCTAATATACTTTTTATTTACTTCTATTGCACATCTCTTATTTTCATAAATAAAACCCAAAAAAACAAGAAAAAGAGGGTTCGCTCATAAATTCCAAATGGGAATTATCATACTTTTCTCACAACTAAAAAACTTTTTTATACACACACATATAAGAGAAGTGCCCGATTCGATTTATGGGATAAATCCCACCCCTCATTTTTCATGCGAACTACGTGGACTTTGATGCCTCTATAGGCTGCGTAGGCATCTCGGGGTAAAACCCGAAACTGGAGTCCTATTCCTACTTTTCTCTCAACTTAACTCCCTTAGATTCAATATATATATATATATATACATATACATATACATATATTTGTTCTTAGTGGCGTATTATTCCGTATGCGTTATCGTTCCGTTATAATGATCAATGCTACGATAATCGCGTAAATCCTTTTTTCTAATATTACTTTTAGGAACATTCCTCTGGATGACTCGCTTTATCTCTTCCATGATACAAGTCGAGGATTCCTATATCCATTAAATATACACATGCACACATATCACGGTGAAATAAAGGGAAATAGCAACAACCCATGAGAGACCACAAGGGCGGAATGGGTGCCTAACACCTTTCTATTTTGTAACTTAGCCTCCGAACCCTTTTCGAATCACTTTTGGTTTCTTATGTATCAGTATGTCTTTGGATGTTGTCCTTCCGGATGGCTCCCTTTTTCTTTTATCAGTTTTGAGTAAAATAGATTAGCGAATCCATCTCTCTATATTTTTCACGTCATCACCAACGCCGGCCGAAGCGCTCCTGAGAGGGATGCACGGGACCAAGATCGTATCAACCTTGAAGACACACCTCTTCTTCGTCTCTCTCCCGCCGCGAGGATCGGGGATGGCCACAGTGGCGACTCCGCTGGGGAAATTTTGAGGGCTAGACTCTATTTACATGGGTGTTATATTTGCTTATATTTTCCCCTATTTTTCATTTTCCCCTTTTCCATGTGTACGTCATGATTATGCTTCTATTCACACACTTGTAGAAAATTCTCCATGTACACTTCACACCACGTGCACCATGGATCACATATATCCGCATATTATACGCATCACCCATCCATATTTGGTATACCGTTGGTACTTGTACTTTGCTCCCTGTTTGGCATGATCAAGAAAGATACTCTCATAATAAGATACTAATAAGAGAATCATGCATCATTCACACAACATCACCAAAGAGCATTGTTATTGAACAAATTTTTTCCAGTAACTAGAGGGTCACTTCGTGATGGGCGTTGTTCTGGCAGGGCGCAGTTAGCCTAAGCGATATGACTCTCACCTTCCATTGGCCAAGTACCTTCGATAGATATAGAACGGTTCCCTCACATCGTACCTCTTGACCGAAGTCATGACGGGAGGTATATCACAGGGAACTGTTTCACATATGCCGAGTATATCAAATTCACTCTCACATGTATCGTCCCCACAAGGTATATGGTGAGGCAATTCACGTACACTAAGGTATATCAAATGGTTTGTCCACATGTACCTATTTCCTGTAAGAGCAAGACATATATCATGGAAGTCACGCCAAAGGGGGAACCCTTTCGATTCACCCAACCAACTACATATCCACATATAGGCGTCAAACCTAGGACACACATGTTAGATTGTCGGTTTCGACCCGAAACTCTGCCGAAATTCAGGCTCGGCCTCCCGCCCAAAATTTTGCGCATTTTTAAAATGGGACCCTGCACGTGAGCCTGGTTACAAGTCAAACCATAGCTTTACATATATTACAAACCTAACTTTTCCAGGCTCGGGTCCCGTCCAGTATTTCATTTTGCATTAGGAGAATTTAATACAAGTGAGAACATAATAATTATAACAATCATGCTGAGACCCGTCTACCAATACATTTATCTCTTCTTTATCAAAAAACATTTCTCCTATTTTTTTATCAAAATTCCAAGACATTTCTCTCTTCTTTATCAAAAATCCAAAAACATTTCTCCCTTCTTTATCGAAAATCCAAAAACATTTCTCCTATCTTTATCAAAAATCCAAAAACATTTCTCCTTTCTTTATAAAAAATCCAAAAATATTTTGTCTTTTAATCTCAAAAAGGAAAAAAAAGTCCAAAAATATTTTTCTTTCTTTTTTTAAAATAAATCCCATTTTACACCTTCTCAGGTCGATCGCGCGCCCTTGACCTGGCTCCTTATTGGCTTCGATCTTCAGTCAAATCACCACGAAGTTTTGCTCGTTCCCCTGCTACTTCTTTCGAGTCTGGTATCCATCCACTTTCCATGGAGAACACCATTCAAGTGCCAGTTATGCAGCCAGATCTGAATGCAAATTTAGCCCAGCTCGTGTCCAAAATTGACAACCTTTAGATTGAGGACCGAAAGATGGAACGAAACTAGGATCCTATTCCTCAAGAGCCCGAGGCCCTATTCCCTCATGCTATGGGTCCACCCGAGCCTATTTGGATTCCTTAAGAGTATCAACATACTCCACGTGCCCCTCCTGTTAATGGGTAACCGCCTACCCAACTTCTTATGCCAAACCTTTCCCAGCATGGGGATAACTTGCCTATGGTCATTGATCCAAAAGAGGAAGAGTTGAACAATGTTAAAGAAGATATCAAGATGCTAACTAAGAAGTTTTACCAAGTTAGAATCTCTAGAAATTATGTGGACTACACCCACATGTCTCCTTATCCTAAGACGATGTTACCCGAGAAGTTCAAAATGCCAAATATCGACAAATTCGGAGGAAGTGGACCCCCAATTGTTCATCTTCACAGTTATCACCATTCTAGGACTCTCCTAGGGGCTTATGAAGAAGTGATGGCTCAATTATTTTAGCAAACTTTGAAGGATATCACCCACCGATGGTTTTTGTCTCTCAAGGAGTCCAGAATTCGTAATGTAGCCCGAGAATTCATGTTGCAATAGACATAGATCGAGGAGGTTGAGGTCACCCGCCGTGATTTAGAGCTTCTCAAATAGAACTCTGGGGAATCAGTTAGTAACTTCATAGCCCTATGGAGGGAAAAAGCATCCACCATGACCAATCGGCCATTCGAGGAAGAACAAGTCAACATATTGAAGAAGAACTTCTTATCTCATGTCCGAGAAATAATGGGAGGATAATACTATCCCTACTTCCGAGCTCTCAGTGAAGCAGGAGTAAAAATCGAGGAAGTTCTTGCTAAAACAGAAGTTAAACCAAAGAAAGTGTCCGGACAGTTCACCCCCAAAAAATATGACAAACCTGGCAGTGCTGCAGTCTCAGCCATTAACAACATTTCTCAACCAACCACCTCGTGGGCACCAGAAAGCCTCCATGTCCCAGTCTGAAAGGAATACACCAAGCCTCAAGCTCCTCTCTCCAAAGTTTATCAAGCCCTGTTAAGACAAAACCTTATCAAACCCTTCGATCGTCATCCATTTCCGAATCCACTCCCAAGAAACTTCAAGGAAGACGCCCATTGCGCCTTTCACCAAACTGTTGGCCATACCACTGACCAATGCTTTCACCTCCGAAACATAATCCAAGGTCTAATTGACCGGGGTACCATTGCCCCACTAGCCAATCCTAAGCCAAACACTATTCACAACCCACTCTCAAATCATATTAATACCATCTTCTTCGAAGAGAACCCATAATTTAATCCCTCAACTCAAATCACACCCATATACTCACTCAAACCTCTCCAAACTTCCCCATATTTCCTCCTACACCCTGTTAACCTCGCTGATCAGGCACTGTCACTCCTCGCCAGAGCATGCATCGCTGTTCGTACCCGTTCTGAAAATGGAAGTATGGAATTATCATAAGTGTTAAACCAACTCCTAGAGTTCAGGATGAAACTACCCCCACAGATGATCATTGATTGCCAGAGGTTCAGTACGCTATTATCGGAAGCATGGAAATGGGCCCAAGATTCAGGGTGATACCAACCAATGAAGTCAGCCTAGATGACGATGTCCCGATCATGGCAAAATTATTTAGGCAAACCAATAATATTTGCAGTATGACCGAGTTACTTGATACTCTGAAGCTACAAGGGCGCTTGTTCCATCACCCTTACATATACCCACAGAATGGTAAGGCTTGTATGAAGAAGCCATTGAAGTTGTGGAATGCATTGACTTTACATGGAAAGACATAATTGTTACCATCGAATGGGGGGAAGAATTTAGAGATTCGAATAAAGAGCAAGCTCCTTATAAAACTGGACCGGTAGTTGACATGTGTGGGATGATATCATTTGAATAACTCCTCGGAGAAAAAAATAAGGTGGCAGAAGAACCCGATATTGACGAGGAAATAGGGTTCATGTTCTTCACTTATTCAGTAAATCAAATGACCAGATCATGGAGGCTTTACCAGATCCCAAGCTCACTACTAGCAAATAACAAAGGGAAGGGCGTTGAAAACCTTCCTATGCCAGAAATGACCCTCAAGGAGAGGAAGATCCTCGATAAATTAAAGAAAACTCAAGTTAACATCACTCTATGGGGGATTTTCATCTTCCCAGCTTCACATAAATGCTTTGATCTAGTTGCTCACTAGACCCACGGTTCCTCCATCTATCACATCAGAAAAAGCGATAAATTTAGTTGAATCCTTGACCTTTACCCGAATGATATCCTTTTTTGAAGAAGAAATCCCCAGAATTGGGCCAAACCACAATCATGCACTCAACATCTCCGTCAAAGTTATGGGGAAGGTTGTACCACTCTTTCTTTTCGATAATGGATCCGCCTTGAATGTTTTCCCAATAAAAACCTTCAAATTCTTAGGACTGAAGGAAAGTGACCTCGGTCCAACCTCCAATGATGTACGTGCCTACGATAATACTCGTTGGGAGGTGATGGGTTCCATAAAAATTGTAATAGGGGTTGGCCCTATAAACTCTGTTGTTGAATTCCATGTTATTGACATCCCATCTTGTTTTAAGCTGTTGCTCGGATGACCTTGGCTGCACAGTATCAAGGGTGTGTCTTCCTCGCTCCATCAGAAATTAAAGTTCTTTACAGACGGACGAGTAATCACCATTTTGGGCGACGACGATAATGCCAAGGGTGCAAGTACCAGCAATCCTGTCCTTGAGATACAACACGGGTCAAATGATATGATCCTATCAGGATTTTGGGTTGAGCCACTTCTACTCCCGGCAGGGGACGATTTTAAAGAAAGAGTTTTCCAAAATACGACCCTCATGGCAACGTCAATGTGATTCAGATGTTCAGAAACATGCACTTCATGCCCGGACTGGGGGTAGGGTAAAGACCGCAAGAGATACTTAAGACCGTTAAAGTGAAGAAATCTTTCCCTCCTTATGGTTTGGGGTATCAACCATCAGAAAAAGGGCTCAAAATGATCCACCAGTCCCAATTAAAGAGAAGACTAGAATGCATCCAGACTATCATAGGTGACTGCTTGAATGGACGATTCATCAAAGAGGGCGAAGACTTCCCCTTTTGTGTCTTTTCAAAACCATGGTATGACCATATGGATAAGAAGATGAAGCCTAGAATGGAGATCTTTTTCCAAGACAGCTAGCCATGGCCAGAAAGTTCCTAACAACATGTACAACCACCCATTAAAGATACCATAGATTCCGAGGGAAGTGACTCCGAGGATTCGTTCAATTTACCGACACTTGCACTTTTCATGGTTCATTCAAGCACTACATCACTGGATGCATCCCACATGATTAAAGATGCTGATACACCTTTCCTCAATTGGCATGATGCGCCATTTCTACCTGTTGAAATCCCACCTAATCCCAATATTTACCCTGTTTCTTCTTCTCTGATATATCCTTGCTCAAATATAATCGAGACCTCCTTTGGTGAGGTTCTCAATGTTGTTTTTCCTATCATTGAAATAAATGAAGATTTTGAGTATCTTGTTGTGCCTTACATTAATTGTTTAGATTCTAATCAAACTTTTGATGATGATGATTTTGCAAATGAACAATTCTTAACTGATCTAAATAAGGTTAATAACAAACAACAGAACCGCGTTCAAGTTAATAATGAAGAAGCTGTTATTGTTAACCTCGTTTCTAGTAGCCAACTGCGTGAGATTAGGATAGTGGCTACCCCTAATGAGCATGAGCGTGCACAACTCGAAAAATTACTTAAAGAATTTGTGGATGTCTTCGCATGATCTTATGACGATATGAACGACATTGATCCTGAAATAGCTCAACATAAGATCGTCACTCTTCCACATTACATGCCGGTTAAACATAAGTTGAGAAAGCTCTGTACCGAATGGTCGCTCAAGGTCAAAGAATAAGTGGTCAAACAGATGAACGTGGGCTTCATTCATGTGATCGAATATCCCACATGGCTAGCCAATATAGTGTTTGTACCGAAATCAGGAGGAAAATTTCGGATGTGTGTAGGCTGCTGGGACATGAATAAAGGCTCTCCGAAGGATGATTACCCGCTACCCAATATCGACATGATCATGGACAACACAGCCAGTCATTCTTCGACGGGTTAGTCGAATACAACCAAATCAAAATGCACCCAGATCACCAAGAAAAGACCGCATTAATCACCCCATTGGGGAACCTTTTTCCACACTGTTATCCCATTTGGTCTCAAGAATGTTGGGGTTATCTACCAGAGGGCTACCACAACCATCCTGCACGATATGATTCATAAGAAAGTCGAGGTCTATGTGGATGATATGATTAATAAATCTGAAACTAGAGAAGGTCATATTCCCGCTCTCCAAAAGTTCTTCAAACGACTGCGAAAGTATCAAATGAGACTCAATCCGTAGAAATGTGTCTTCGGTGTTACAAAGGGAAAACTCTTGGGATTCATGGTTAGTGAGAAGGGGATAGAAGCAGATCCTGCCAAGATGAAAGCCATACTTGAGATGCCACCTCCCCAAACTGAGAAAGAAGTCCGTGGTTTCCTTGGGAAATTACAATATATCAGTCGATTCATCAGCCAACTAACCTCCATCTCCGAACCAATTTTCAAACTCCTCCAGAAGGATTTAACCAAGGTTTGGAACGAGGCCTGCCAAAAAGCTTTTGACCATATCAAACATTATTTGACCTAACCTCCGGTACTCATTCCACCACAGCCTGGTCTCCCCTTGCTCCTATACGTAACCATAATTGACACTACAGCTGGGGCTTTTCTAGCCTAATACCTTGAAGATTCCCATAAACAAAGATCCATATATTATGCTTGTCGCATATTGATCGGGTACAAAGTCAACTACACTACTTTGAAAAAGGCATGTGTCACGCTTGTTTGGGTTACCCAAAATTTGTGGCATTACATGCTCGCCTTCCCAGTCAAACTTATATCTCGAATGGACCCCATCAAGTACCTGCTTGAGAAAACCGCCTTATTTAGCCAAATGGATCGATGGTTGATGCTCCTAGCCGAGTTTGATATCGTGTACTGTTGATACCAAATTTAGTCTGCTGACATGGCTCAATTGAGTGAAGACACATGGCAGTCTGCGTGGCAATAACAAACACTTCCGAATAACACCTTGACTCCGAGGAACCATACTGCAACGAGGAACTCTGCTTCCCCGATCAACTCAGACGCTCCGACCAACAAGAACTTTACGAGGAACTTTTGAGTTTCGAGGAACTTTTGAGTACTGAGGAACTTAGGCGGTCCGAGCAGCTTAGGCGGTCCGAGCTGCACCTCCAATAAAGCCTTAATAGCATGATAACCAAAGAATTCACTGCGCATTAAATGCTTATTATTATCATACAGATGTATACGCTTAAGGGGCATTGAATGTATTACCCTTTCACATTACAACCTTAGGGCTATAAATATAATGTATTATCCTCATTGTGGAGGGACCGGAATTTCTTGAGAAAACTTGTAATCGAGAATTCCCAAACAGTCAGCAATAACAGAAACAGTGGACGTAGGCCATTCTTATAAGGCTGAACCACTTTAAAATTTCTTTGTCTCATTTTATTTTATCCGTGATTAAATAATTAGATATAATCTAATTTTTTACATCAACAGATTGGAGCCGTCTATGGGAAATAACTGGTAATATCGTTTTTCATCAAAAATAATTCATCATAAATGGCTGATATTCCAGAACCCAGTAATGGAAACGCTGGAAGCCCTCCAAATCCATCTGCTTCGCCCAATATTCTAGATGTGGCTGGAATAATGACAAATCTGGCCCAGGGCCAGACAGTCATGCAAGAAACTATGCGACAACTCATACAAACCCTCCATGGCGATGCACCAACCCATTCAGGACCGTGAAGTATTCAACGAAATACCCGTTTACCTTCTTCGCGTACTAGGCGTACCGATTCATATCGTACTGAGGAGTCTGAGGATTTTTCTTATCAACCTGGATGAACTTCGTCGGTACGAGCCACAGATACTGAACAACGTATCACTCTCTCTCCAGAAAGGACTAGTGCGCTAGAAAGATTAAGCAGAGTATCTCCTTTTGATCGATTAGGTCCTAAGAGGAGCAAAAGTCCTCCTAGAACCGCATCGAGGAGTTTTTGACGACCATCAGACTTAAGGGAAGGATCTGCCCATTCGTGACCAGCTGCTCGTCAAGATAGATCCCAGGAAGCCACATCAACGCGATCACTTGCTCGAACCAACAGGCCCGAGGAAGGAAACGATGCGTGGAAAGGCTCTATTCAGAGGCTGAAGGATAGATTAGGGGAAATGGCTAAAGCCTAGAACCCTCTATAACGAACTTTTGTTCAAGGAACACCTTTTGTCCAGGCCATTGTAGATTTTCCAACACCATCAAAGTTAAAAGCACCTGTTATGACCCCCAAATATGATGGAAAGACCGACCCTGTCCTTCATATAGAATAATACCAAGCTGCATCCGATATCTATGCTGTTCCAGAAGAGATGAGATGTAGAGCATTCTAGGGAACTCTTACCGGATCTGCTCAAATATGGTATAATAATCTTCCTCGGGGTAAGATCTCAACTTTTTTTCAACTGGCCGAGTTATTCATTGGGAATTTCTGTTTTGGGGCAAAACCAGTTAAACGAGTAGCGCATTTGTTAAGTGTTAGACAAAAAGCTGGTGAAAGTACCAGAGATTATATAACTCATTTTAATAACGAGAAACTCGAAGTCATTGATTATGAGGAAAAGACAGTGATTACCGCCTTGATGAGTGGACTACTGCCCAACAAGTTGTACTACACTTTGGCCAAAGATCCACCTAGAACCATGTTAGATCTGATGGGAAAAGCGGCCAAGATTATGAATGCCGAGGAGGCTATGGCTGAGGAAAAGAATATGGATGCCAAAGAAACCAAGGTGGAAGGTGATAAAGCTAAGAAGAAAGAGCATAAGAACAATAGTAGTGACAAACACTCAAAAACAAGGTCGTCATGGGAAGTATTGAAGAAATTTGATAATTATACTCCTTTGAAGAAAGACATCAACCATGTTCTAGAAGAAATCAAGAACAAAGAGGAATTAAACTGGCCAGAGAAAATGAAGGCAGACCCTGACAGGAGAAATAAGGCAAAATATTGCGAGTTTAACAAAGATCATGGCCATATGACCAAAAATTACATAGCTCTTCAGAATGAGATTGAAACACTCATCATACGAGGAAAATTGGCAAAGTATGTTGATCGAGGGAATGAAAGAAGAAACAAAGACCGAACAAGAGAGAGGTCTATATCTCCTCGTCGAGCAGAGGAGAATAAGAAAACAGACCATGAAGTTGATCCAGAAGACGACCTCGATCTTCCCAAGAGACCAAGGCAGCCAGAACGTGAGGTATTTTCGATACGCTTTGGGACATTTGATTATAATGTTATTACAGGTGGAGATGCGGGAGGAGGAGACCTTACTGCAGAGACAAAAGCTTACCTCTGTGAGGCTCAAGCTTGCTCATACATTCAACGAATAAATCTAGCTGAGGAGGATCACCCTAGAAAAGTAAATAAAGAGAAATTGGTCATTGGTTTCTCAGAGAATGACCTCGCAGGTGTTCTATATCCTCATGATGACCCATTGGTGATCAAAATGAGGATGAAGGAAGTGATGATTTCAAGAGTATTGGTAGATAATGGTAGCTCGGCAGACATCATATTCTACTCGTGCTTCGACAGTTTAAATCTAAAACTATCTCAACTAGAGCCTTATCACAGACCCCTCCTGGGTTTTCCTGGTGAGAAAGTTTTTCCACTTGGGACGATCAAGTTGGATATATTCATTGGTACATGGCCTTCTTGTCGAACAGAAAGAATACGCTTCTTCGTGATGGATAAGAATGTTCAATCAGCATACAATATCATCATGGGAAGAGTATGATTGAAGAAGTTCGAGGCGGTACCATCTACGGTACATCAATGCCTAAAATTTCCAATAAATTTTGGAGTAGGAGTTGTGAAAGGTGATCAGAAAGTAGCTCGGGAATGCTATTATTCATCCGTCGAGCAAGAGGAACTAGAGGAATCAAGGAAAAAGACTACTACCTATCAAGTGGATGAAGGTGCAGAAATTGAAACATTGGATCCTAGAGATGAGTCGCAACTCATGAAGGGTCAAGTGGTGGAAGCTACTGAAAACATCATTCTGGACGACGAGCACCCTGAACGAACTACTCAAGTAGGTTCGTCGTTGGAAGCCTCACTAAAGCAGAAATTGATAAATTTCTTAAGAAGAAGAAAGCAAACTTTTGCGTGGAGTCATGAGGATATGCCCGGGATAGACCCAAATTTCTTATGTTACGAGCTCAATGTGAATAAGGGGATCAAGCCTGTGAAGCAGAGAAGAAGAGTATTCAGTCCCGAGAAGAATCAAGCTGTACAGGAGGAAGTCGAGAAGCTCCAGAAAGCTTGCTTTATTGAAGATGTTAAATATCCAGACTGGTTAGCAAATGTGGTGATGGTGAAAAAGAAGAACAACAAATGGAGGATGTGTGTAGACTTCACCGACATCAACAAAGCATGCCCAAAGGATCACTTTTCGCTTCCCCGAATTGATGAACGAGTGGATGCTACCTCGGGACACGAGCTGCTGAGCTTCATGGATGCTTATTCTGGTTACAATCAGATTAAAATGAAACCTGAAGACAGGGAGAGTACTTCTTTCATTACCCCTAGGGGAACTTATTATTATAATGTTATGCCTTTTGGTTTGAAAAATGCAGGTGCAACATATCAGCGGCTGATGAACAAAGTGTTTGCAGAACAAATCAGTTGTAATATGGAAGTCTATGTTGACGGTATGCTGATAAAGAGCAAGAAAGCTGCTGATCATCTAGTTGACTTAGGCCAGACTTTTGATCAACTAGATAAATATCAAATGAAGTTGAACCCGACGAAGTGCATATTTGGAGTACGATAAGGCATGTTTCTCAGATACATTGTCAATCAGCGAGGCATTGAAGCTAACCCTGAAAAGATCAAAGCTCTGTTAGGGCTGCGATCCCCAACGACGAAGAAAGAGGTGCAAAGTCTTACAGGACGAGTAGCAGCACTCAACAGATTTGTATCGCGAGCAACTGATCGATGTCTCCCATTCTTCAAGACGCTCCGAAAGACTTTTGAGTGGAATGATGAATGTGAGAAGGCTTTCCAAGACTTGAAGAAATATTTGGGAGCACCTCCACTGTTATCCAGGCCAGTGATGGGAGAAAAATTATACTTGTATTTGGCAGTGTTCGAGAATGCAGTTAGTTTGGCATTGATAAGAATGGAGAATGGAGTACAAAAACCAATCTACTACAGAAGTAAGGCCTTCCGAGGAGCAGAGATCAGATATCCAAGGCTGGAAAAATTGGCACTGGCATTGATCGAGGCAAGTAGAAGAATGAAGCCATACTTCCAGGCTCATACTATAGTAGTATATACTGATATGCCATTGAGGCAAGCCCTTCATAAACCAGAAAAATTAGGAAGATTGATGTGCTGGGCAATAGAACTTGGTGAATATGATATAGTTTATGAACCAAGATCATCGCTAAAAGGACATGCGGTAGCAGATTTTATAGCAGAGTTCACCTATCCTGATACCCCCAAAGAGCAAAAGTTGCTCACTGATCAACCTGTGGATATTACAGGATCATCAAATACAAGCCCAGACCAACTTAGCATGGTAAAAGGGCAAGTAGATGTTACAGAATCATCAAATTCAAGCCCAGACTAGCTTAGGTTGGTAAAAGGGCAAGAAATATCAGGAGATGGTGAAAGGATGCAATAAATTTTCCACCGAGGAACTCTGTCAGATCAGAAATTTAAAGACGAGTTACCTATATGGAGTCTATATGTGGATGGTTCATCCTGCACTACAGAATGTGGCACAGGGATAGTTTTGAACAGTCCGAACGAGGTCGACATGGAATACGCCCTACGTTTCCAATTCAAAGCTTCGAATAATGAGGCTGAATATGAAGCCATGATTGGAGGTCTTAGTTTGGCAAAAACCATGGGGGCAGAACAAGTTATTATTTTCAGTGACTCGCAATTGGTCATAAATCAAATGATGGGAGTATATGCAGCCAAAGGAGAATTAATGATCATAAATCATGCAAAGGCAAAGGAATTGGTGTCGGAATTTGCTGCTATTCAGCTGGTCAGAATACCAAGAATGGAGAATGCAAGAGCAGACGCCTTAGCTCAATTAGCATCAGCTACTCGTACCGAGCTACGAAGAACAATCTCAATTGAAGTTTTAGCTGGTCAGAGAATAGATAAAGATCTGACGATAAACTTTAATACCCTCGATTTAGGGTCATCATGGATGGATCCCATCAAGGCATATATTGAGAAAAGGGAATTACCAACTGACAAACTTATAGGCAAGAAACTGAAGTTTAAGGCTGCTCGTTATGTACTGACTAATGGTATTCTATACAGACGAGGAATTATAGCAGGTTTGCAAAGATGTGTGCATCCCGCCGAGGTGAAAGATTTCATTGAAGAGGTCCATGAAGGGTCCTGTGGAGCCCATGTAGCAGGTCGGACACTTTTGCAAAGAATGATGACTCAAGGATACTACTGGCCGACGATGAGAGCTGATTGTATAGCCTATGCCAAAAAATGTGACAAGTGTCAACGCTTCTCCTCCATACGAAGAACTCCCCAAGCATTATTGACACCCATTACCTCCCCTTGGCCATTTTCCATATGGGGAATAGATTTGGTCGGGCCACTGCCGACGACAAGGGGAGGATTTAAGTATCTCGTGGTCGCTGTGGATTATTTTACTAAATGGGTTGAGGCTGAGCCTCTCATTGATATAACGTACGACAAGGTGTACCAATTTATTTGGAAGAACATCATTTGTCGATATGGTCCTCCTCATGCCTTCATCACAGACCATGGAACACAATTTGACAACGAGGAGTTCGCTGCCTATTGTCATCAGTCAAATATCTTGAAGATCCACTCGGTACCAGGCTATCCTAAAAGCAATGGACAAACTGAAGTGACAAACATAACGCTACTAAATGGTTTGAAAAAAAGACTGAATGACGCGAAAGCAAACTGGACCAACGAGCTACAATCAGTGCAATGGGCTTATCGAACTACTCCCCGAGCAGCAACAGGGGAATCTCCATATATGCTAGAATTTGGAAGTGAAGCTGTTATACCCGCCGAATTGGGTCTCCCAACACACAGAATACTGAATTTCAATTCCCCTGTCAGCGATTTAATGAAAAGGTTAGACTTGGACATGCTCGAGGAGGTTAGGGAAGAAGAAGCCATTAGAAATGCTGCTTACCAGCAACGAACAGCTTTGTTCTACAACAAGAGAGTGAAGAAGTGCGACTTGAAAGAAGGAGACTATGTGCTAAAGAAGGTGATTCAAAAGCACAACAAACTGGAAGCAAACTAGCATGGACCCTACCGAGTTAAGGAAGTTGTTCGACTAGGGACATACAAAATAGAAACTTTAGAGGGGGAGGAGTTTAAGAATGCATGGAATGCGGAACACATGCGCAAATATTATCAGTAATTTAAACTCTCATGTAATTCAGTTTCATCAGTATGAATAAAGGGACAATGTTCTGCCGAGTTCTTTCCTTTTATTGGAAATTTTTTACGGAATACTAGTGCTACACACTACTCAGCAAAACTTGAACTACTCAAATCTATTCCTAAAAATTCCAACTAAGGTTGGTAAGGAAGTAAATCTATTCCCAAAAACGCCAACTAAGGTTGGTCGGGAAGTAAATCTATTCCTAAAAATGCCAACTTGTTTGGTTAGGAAGTAAATCTATTCCCGAAAACGCCAACTAATGTTGGTCGGGAAGTAAATCTATTCCTAAAAATGCCAACTTGGTTGGTTAGGAAGTAAATCTATTCCCGAAAATGCCAACTAAGGTTGGTCGGGAAGTAAATCTATTCCTAAAAATGCCAACTTGGTTGGTTAGGAAGTAAATCTATTCCCGAAAACGCCAACTAAGGTTGGTCGGGAAGTAAATCTATTCCTAAAAATGCCAACTTGGTTGGTTAGGAAGTAAATCTATTCCTAAAAATTTTACTTCCTAAAAATGCGAAGTTGGTTGGTTAGGAAGTAAATCTATTCCAAAAAATGCCAACTTGGTTGGTTAGGAAGTAAATCTATTCCTAAAAATGCCAACTAAGGTTGGTTAGGAAGTAAGTCTATTCCTAAAAATGCCAACTTGGTTGGTTAGGAAGTAAATCTATTCCTAAAAAATGCCAACTTGGTTGGTTAGGAAGTAAATCTATTCCTAAAAATGCCAACTAAGGTTGGTTAGGAAGTAAATCTATTCCTAAAAATGCCAACTAAGGTTGGTTAGGAAGAAAAACTATTCCGAAAAGTGCCAAAGATTGGTCGGTAAGAAAAAGCCACTAACTATGGTTGATCGGGTATAAAAACCCACTAACTGTAGTTGGTCGAGAAGAAAAATTTACCTACCTTGGTTGGTCGGAAACATTTTATGAGTACGAGAAAGTGATCGAGCAAAATTTTTGATACTCGTGACTTTTTCAATTACTACCAAGTTGGTCGAGAAACAAAGTATCATCAATTTTGGTTAGTCATCAAATGATTACCACAAATTCAAGATAGTCGATAATAAGTTTTAACAAACTCCAGTTTATCAACAAATAAAATAATGTTGTTATCTTTTTAACAGATATATATGCACAGATGTAAAGTGTTTTATGATTACAAGACAATGGCAGTCAAGATTTGTAAATAAAATTATTTCATTAAATGTAGAACAAAATACATCAAGAATGAAATACAAATTTATTACATCAAGATTCCTATTCTATTGGTTTCTTCCCCTCTGCTTTTGAAACAGGTTCCTCGCCAGCAGGTGGATCATTTAAAGCATAAGGGGAATTTATGAAGTTAAGATCTTTAAGCATCCTGATGTTCATCACAGATGGTCAATCGAGTAGGTGCTCGGGACGAGATATCTCAACATTGGAATGGAGATTGTAATCTCCAAGGTATTTGGAAATCAAACACCGAGGGATGGCCCGAGCAGGGATCCAAATTATATCAAGCTTGAATGGTGGCACTGGTAGGTCGAGCAGCCTAGGATTTTGGTAATCCCACAGGTAATGACCCTGTTCCAGTTGCAGTACACCTAAGGCATTCAACCATCCCTGTTTGTAACCCTCATTATTTGGATTTTGGATACGATCATCCAAATGGTAGAGAGCCTCGTTGTAGCCAGCCATCCAGAATTCTCTGGGCTGCTTGTGGAATTGATATGTCAATCTTTCCAGTTGGTCGTGGAGATTTTTTATAAAGAGTTCTGTTTTCTCCAAGACAGACCTCTACGTAGAAAGCTGCTCGTCCAGACTCCTGATCTTCTTAGACATCTCAGCCAATGCCTGGTTCTTTGCCATCAGTTGGAAGGCCTGGTTCTCTAGAGCAGATTGAGTTCTTTGTTCCTCGACAGAAATTCGAGCAGCTCTTGCTCATCCTCTAGGAGCTCTTACTCGTCCTCGAGTAGATGTAGAAGAGCCAGACCTCTTCAAGGTTTCTAACTCATCCCTCAGGTTGGCGTTTTTGACCTCCAAGAAAGAGACTCCCTCGTTGTTTACAGGGACCAAAGCATTTGAGGTGGCAGCTGCAGACTTCAACTGAGACACCTCTTTTTGCAGGTTATTATTTTCTTGTTCTAACAACTCAGCTATCTGTCTGGGCTCTTCGACCTCAGCCTTCAAAGTTCTCTCCCTCACATCATAAGAAGCAAACCGTTTATCGTATCCCTTATCGGCACTGATTTGCTGATACTTCTTCTCATACCCCTCGTGCAAAAGGGCACTAGATTCCTTATATTATTACTGAAGTTCTTCAAGAGTGCCTTGGAGATCTTCAATCATATCATAGTATGCTACGTTGTTAGCCACTGCACGATCGAGCAGGCACTTCAAATACTGATAGGCTTCAATTGCTTGCTCTGAAGAACCTTGACCGAGGATGTCAATGATTTGAGCTGCACTCATGTCTGTATGACCAGCTTTGAAATACTCATTGCATTTCCTTAACAGTTTTGAATCATGAGTAGACAATAATTCCATCCTGGCCAGAAACTTGTAAAGGAAGAAAAAGTAATAATCAATAAGAGTACAAACAGAGCATGAAAAAGAGAATCAACAGTATGCATAAGCAAAAGTTCAAATTTTATTACATCATAAAGGATAAGTACAAAGTTCAAAATTACATTTGACAAAGAAAAATAAAATAGAGAGAAATCCGAACAACTCTACACCTTTTCCTTGTCTCCCAAAACTTTCTCGGGAGGCTGGGACGAGGAGGTAGGTTGCTCGAATGGAACAGAGGGTTGCTCGGGAAGTGCTGGAGGTTGGTCGGATGAAGTAACAGGTAGCTGAAGTTCCTCGCCAGTGGCCTGGATAGCTGGGGGATGAGAAATTTGATCTCCCATCACCATGGAAGATTCCTCAGAGGCAGCTTCATCCTCTTCTTCTTCTTCAGGAGTTGGAGGGGGCCCCGGGATATGTCGCTGAAATAGTTCAGAATTTTCATCAACTTTCATCTCTTGCAGAGAAGCGACCCATCCATCTCTAAAGTGTTTGAGGCTGCCATATTCCACTTGCGACATCTTGGCAACAAAACCTTTATTCCAACCTTTATCCCAGCCGGCGCTGAAAGATTTTTTGACAACCAATTTCCTATTTGTCTTCTCCGAGGAAAGCTTCTTGGAAAGAAGATCATCAAGAGCTTTTAATTTATTCTCAACTTCCTCCTTCTGACGACTTACTTCCCGAAGTTGACCCAACTCCTCCTCAGCAGTCTTGAGCTTATTTTCAAGCTCCCCAGAATTTTTGAGCTTCCCTTCAAGCTCTTTATTCTTCTCATCCAAATCATTTATTTTTTTCTCCAACCCCTTGGAGACCACAATAACCTGAGCTTTCTCATTCTCGGTCGAGATAAGACTCTTCTCCAAAATCTCCTTATCATCATCATATTTCTGACGAGAATCTTTCAGAGACTGCGCTAGGCACATCAAAGCTTCCTCTACACCAGACGAGGAGCTTGAAGATTTAATAGCTTCATCTTTCTTCAAAATTTTATTAAAACATCTCACCAACTGTGAAAAGAAAATGAAAGCAAGTCAGTGCACAGATACAAAAAGGAAAGAATGAAAATTTAAGACTATAGGACTTACAGAAGCAATATGACGATCTGCTAATGTGGTAACCGTGTCCCGAGAAAGGTTTTCTTCAATACCTTGGATCTCGGGAATGATCCAAGACGAGTTCATAGCAGAGCTCGGGGGAACAAAAGTGGGAACACCACTAGTCGGGGGCTGAGAGATGGATTCAGCCAAATTAATAGAGGAGCTTTTCTTCAGCCTCCTCATAGGAGCATCAACTTTCTCGACTAACGATGTAGTCTTAGTCAGAGAAATGACAATCACCTCGCTTGGAGCAGCAACCTTGCTCGAGGCCACTGGGGGCTTCTCGACAACCTTCACAGGAACAGCTGAAGGAGGTGCATCAACTTTCTTTGCCCCCTCTCCTGGGACATCAAGCTTACTTCTCTTTGCCTCTCCAGCACCAGAGGCAGATTTCTCAAAAAGGGTAGGAGGTCTTATTTTCTTCATCCTTTCACTCAAAGGAATATGTGACTCAGGTGAAGAACTTGTAGAGGCTAGTATTGGTTCTACGTCGCTTATCACCGAACGAGCAGTAAAAGAGGAGGTGTAACTCTTATACTGTAGCAAATATGAAGCTGACCTAATATGCTCGTCGGCAACAGTCTGGTGCAAACTCCAGATAAGTTTTAAATGCCTTATGTTAACGTCTGCCTCTTTTGGAGATTTTCTTTTGCTGTCAACTGCGAATAAATAAAAATTAAAATATCAGTGGCACATTTTATCAAACACAAAGGAAGCATAATTTTGAAAATAAAATAAAAACAACCTATCCCATTGCCATAGGGAGGACATCTGGGACCCTGGTAAACATCATCTCCAGTTAATGGAGGGTGTTGCCAATTTTTCATAACAACCCCGTGCTCAAAGTAGTCCCTATTGGCATCTGGGAGATTGACCACTAAAGATCTATTTAAAAACCTAGTTTTTAAATAAAAACTATTATCGCCCACAGCCCATCTATAACAAAACATAATTTCAGGAATTCCTATACGAGTTCCATGAATTTGATTTAATCTATAAACACCGTTAACTATTCTCCATGTATTGGGGGCTATTCTTGCAGGAACAACGTCAAAGTATTGACAGAATTCCAGACATAGAGGGTTTGGGGGAAAAGAAAATCCACACTCATCGACAAAGAGTCTGGGGAACCAATGTCCCTCAGCCAAACAAAAATAGTCTGAAGGCTTAGAAAGCTCTTCCAAAATAACCCATGAGGGAATAGAGAAATCAGAGCGAAACTTATTAATCGATTCTACAGGATAAACCATGATGAAAGAAGGAAATCAAAGAGAAAGAAGAAAATCTTACAGGAAAGGGATGAGTCTGTTGACAACAAATGATGAAAGAGATGAACGCCCAGGAGAGAGAGACGATGGAAAACTCAAAGAGTCAAATTTGAAAAAGTAGAAGACGATGGGATTTTCTGCAACGTTTAAATACTTTTTCCTTGGGAAAGGGTAAAAGTAATGATTACAAAAAGAGACGGTTACGTTACCGGCGGCTAAAAAGATAAAAAGGGCGCGGGAATCGAAGCGGTTAGGAAAATTCAAAAAAGCGCGATTCTACGAAATTGGAAGGAGAAATAAATACAAAAGAAAATACTCCTAAATTTCAGGATAACCATTTAAAATCGCCATATTTCGAGAAATAATGTTCCACACTCCTCAAATTTCGAACTATGAAACATTGGGGGCTTCTATTGATACCAAATTTAGTCTGCTGACATGGCTCAATTGAGTGAAGACATGTGGCAGTCTGCGTGGCAACAACAAACACTTCCAAACAACACCTTGACTCTGAGGAACCATACTACAACGAGGAACTCTGCTTCCCCGATCAACTCAGACTCTCCGACTAACAAGAACTTTATGAGGAACGTTTGAGTACCGAGGAACTTTTGAGTACTGAGCAGCTTAGGCGGTCCGAGCTGCACCTCGAACAAAGCATTAATAGCAGGATAACCAACAGATTGACTGCATTTTAAATGCTTATTATTATCATACAAATGTATACGCTTAAGGGGCATTGAATGTATTACCCTTTCACATTACAACCTTAGGGCTATAAATACATTCTATTATCCTCATTGTGGGGGGGCCAGAATTTCTTGAGAAAACTTGTAATCAAGAATTCCCAAACAGTGAGCAATAACAGAAACAGTGGACGTAGGCCATTCTTATAAGGCTGAACCACTTTAAAATTTCTTTATCTCATTTTATTTTATCTGTGATTAAATAATTAGATATAATATAATTTTTTACATCAACATGTACGTCACGCAGAAAGCCATGAAAGGAAGAGCCATCTCTGACTACCTCATTGACTACCCCATGAAAGGAGCTGATAATTGGATCTTCGAATGCCCAAATGAAAACATCCTCTGCGCTGTGCAAGATGACCTTCAATGGAAAATGTTCTTTAATGGAACTGCCAATAAAAAAGGATATGGCATTGGGATACTTTTGATTGCCCCAGATGACTCCCACACTCCCATCGCCATCAAATTGGATTCCCCTTGAACCAACAACATGACTGAATATGAGGCGTGTATGGTAGGCCTCAAATTTGCTCTCAGGAAAGGTATTCAATGCCTACATGTTTATGAGGATTCTTCCCTCATCATCGGTCAAGTGCTCAGAAAGTGGAAGGTCAAGGACGAGAAACCCCAACCCTTCTATGCCCACTTAGAACAACTAGCCTCCTAATTCTAAGATATCACCTTCCACTACCTACCTCGAGCAAAGAATAACCTTGCAGATGCCCTTGCTACCTTGGCCTCAATGGTCAACATGCCCGAAGGAATAACAAAGGCCCCTTTCCTGGTTCAAAAGAAAGATAAGCTAACCCACTACTACCACATTGATCTCATCACCAAAGAAGATCCCGAACTAGCCAATTGTTGGTACTATGATATCTAGCACCTCCTCAAATATGGTAGGTATATAGAGGGTTACAACAAGAAAGACTGGGTGACACTTAGAAGATTGTCTGCCAAGTACATCATTTATCACAAAGCACTATTAAGAAGAAGCTTCGATGGAACCCATCTACACTGCATCACAGAGGCTGACATTGAAGTGGTAATACAGAAAATCCAAAGGGGGAATGCGGGCCCCACATGAATGGCCACATTCTGGCCAAGAAGATCATCCGACAAGGCTACTACTGGACCACCATGTTCCAAGATTGAACCACCTATGTCCGGAGATGCCTTAAATGCCAACAGTTTTCCATCCTTCAACACCTGCCTCCACGAGAATTATACAACATGACTTTTCCCTTGTCGTTCTCCACCTAGGGTATCGACATCATAGGAAAGGTTACACAAAAGGCTTCCAATGGCCATGAGTTCATCCTAGTTTCCATTGATTACTTAACCAAATGGGTCAAAACCGAGTCATACGCAGTCCTGAATGCCAAGAAAGTGGCCAAATTCATCAGGAAGAACATTATCTACCGATATGGGGTCCCGCACGAGTTAGTGTCAGAAAATGGGTTGCACTTCGAGGAAGAAGTCACAAAAGTGGTCAATAAATATGGGATTCAGAGACACAAATCCTCTCCCTACCGACCTCAAGCCAATGGTGCAGTCGAAGCCGCAAAAAAGAACCTTAAAGCCATCATCAGTAAGATTATCGAAAGCTATCGAGATTGCGTCGATCGAATCCCATACTCCCTCTAGGGCTATCGAACCTCAATTTGAACCTCTAATGGGACTACCCCTTACTCTCTAGTCTATGACTTGGAAGCAGTCCTACCCGTGGAGATGGATATACCCTCGTTGTGCATCATGCTTGAAAGCAAGGTCAGTGAAGAAGACATGTACCAAAGCCGCCTTGACGAGCTAACCCTACTAGATGAAAGGAGATTAAAAGATCTATACCACATACAAGGGTACCATCGTCGTATACGGCGATAATTTAATATGAGAGTCAAGGACTGCAGTATTTGAGAAGGGGATTTAGCCCTCAAAGAAATAATAGAGCCCATCTAGGACCCCAGAGGGAAATTCAAGCCCAATTGGAGAGGCCCATACATTGTGAAGAAAATCTTGTCCGGTGGTGCCGCCATGATCACCGACCTAGATGGAGAAGAGATGGCTCATCCAATTAACATGGACTGTCTCAAGAAATTTTACCCCTAGTCCAAAATCTCGGTGCGCTACGACTCCTCTCATCTCCCTTCTATTCTTAAATTAAAAAATTAAAAAAATCTTTATTCCCTCTACCGAGAACTACGTGGGCCTGATCCTCTGCAAAAAACCATTTTCAGAAAAATTAAAACCTTTTAAAACCCCTAGAGGTACGTAGGCAGCTCATACATCTTACATGAGCACGACCCTTCTTTTTCATAAAAAAACTATTCTTTTCTTATCTCTGAGAATGACAGTTCACTCTAACATATACTTGAACAAAAGGATTATGCATGCCCTAGCAATCGGTATAGATAATTAAAAATACATAATTCATCAAAAGGCACAGCTGGATGATCAAAAACTTATTTATTTCACTAAAAAGAAATTATGGTATAATTACATAAGAAAAGGAACGAATTACTCCCTTCCCCCTACCTTCCTAAACAGACAAATAAATCCTCAAACTTATTCCCCTGGTACAAAACAAACTCCCCTAAGAGTCTTATCCACATCTACCAGAGGAGCCCGCTCCATCATCATCATCTGCATCCTGGAGTCCCCAAGTTTCCCCTGCCTGAATAGAGTACTGTAGACGCTACATGGACCGATAATCTTGAAACCAAGCTCAAAAAAACCACAACACCTCCCTCCATGGTATCGGATAAGATAAGACACCTTTGTCTAGTCTCCACTTCCAACATCTTGTTAACTACTCTTCTCCACAACCACTTCATACTATCCACATGGATGTGCAAAACTCTCCAACAGACTGAGAAGGACGGGTCGATGGACGCCAATTTCCCCACAAAGAGCCAAGTTGCATGAGCAAACACTCTGTCAGATCTTCTACCGGGAAGAAATCTAGTGTCCGAGATGGCACGACCTTCTCCCATCCAAATTGGTGCAGAAATCGCCAAGGGAAATAAAAAGAGGTTTTCCTGAGACCAACCAGCCGGACGTACGGGTATTCCCCCAACTCTAGAATAGGCCGTAGTTGTCCATACCAAGGCACTAACCAGTACAGATTTGAAGCCCCATGCTCCATAAACCAATTTCCCCGTTCTCAATATCCAAGCCAACACTGATGAAATGGCATAAAACCGGGTATTTTGGAGGAGTCACCAGGTGGAGTCTTTCAGACAACCACATGAATAACATCACAGGGCTAGCCCTCAGAAAATCAGAACGAGCTTCTCGCCAGGCATCCAGGCCATTCAATGTCTTCTCCAGTATCACCACTGTAGGATTACGACGGTATGACATCCATAAACTAATGGCTGCGATTTGTGGATCCACCAGCATTTCCCCAGTCACTAGCAATAATTTCAAAATCAAGCCTAGAATGACAGCTCTGGCATATCCAGCATCACCAACCTCCCGCAAATGGAAGAACTGCCACACCATCAGAAGGGAGATCTTTCCTCTAGCAACCAGTGGTCTGGCCGCCGAAGGCGAAATACAAAGAATCCCAACCAAAAAATCCCTAGGAGAAAGGGAAAACATAGGTAGAGCCGCAACAACGCTAAGATTTATCACCAGCATGGCAAAAAATTCCTCACGGGTAGGACAAATCTCATCCAACCCAAAACAGAATACATGGTCTTCAGGGTACCAAAATTTTATCGCCGCCATCAGCATGTTCCACTCAATGGGCCGGTTGTGCCACAAAGAGACTCGCCACATGAGAAAAGCGTCATAATCAACATTATAAGAACACATTGCTTCCAAGGCTTCGAAGTAGTTAGCACACTCAATGCTACCAGGGAGAGCCATCTTGCAGGACTAAGAGATAGTAAGCAAGTAAGAATGTGAAAAAGGAAGAAAGTGAAAGTGTGAGGAGGAAAGACCCATCCACACTCCCTTTTATACTTGGAAACCCCCAAGCAAAAACATAACCCCTGTAGAAATCAGAGGGAACCCTACCCCACAAGGTACCAAAGGCTGAAGAGGATACCAATCAAAGCCTTAAATTAATGCGAGTGGACTGACCTGTCAATAGGCAAGACAATGTTCTTGCCAATCGACGACCTTCTATTTTAGAAACATCCATTTTTCCTCTTTTGTCAAAATCCGAAAACTCAATAAAAATAAATTGGTATTCTCAACAGAATTTCAAAAGCCCCTTCCATCTTTATGTAATTTCTCATTATGAATCAAACATTTTTTCAAAATTCCAAAAATACTTCTTTTTATGGTCTCAGCAGCAAAGTAAAAAGCGCATGTGCATGCATTCATTCATTCATCATTAACATAAGATAATAAAAAAACTCCATTGCATTGAATTTTTACATCAATCTTGTAGGAAATGAAGAAAATAAAAAACAACGGGACTCAGTCCGAACCCACTCTCTCTCTCTCTCTCCCTAAGAGCTTCCATCCCTGCGATGGGCTATCTTTCCCCTATGGCGAGACGACGCACCACCACTACCCAAACTAGACTCCTCTCGGGATGAGGCAGATGGAACCAAGAAAGAAGGAATAGTAACTGCAACCCGAATATGGGTAGTCGCCAAAGATATCGAGTCCCTAATATCCCTCAGCCAAGTGGTGGACACCCAGACTTACTACAAGAAAAGGCAGAATCAGTATCAAGCAGAAAAGAAACCAAAAAAAAGAAAATGAAAAGAAAAGAAAAGTATACCAAAGGACGAAGAACCTCCTCTGTCAAGCCCAACTTCTCCGGATCCATCGCATGAGGATGGTGAAATATAGGCACCATCCCTCCATCAGCCCGTCGAATGTTGTATGAAGGGGTATGCAACCGCCCAAAGGGAATCTCTGAAGTCACCGCGATCGTAGATGTCAACGGACCACCACCAATATGGGAGGACCCCACCAGCCGACTCGACACACAGGAAGGAAAGGCAGTGCATCATATATGTTGGGCGCCATCAGCCAACTCGTCACGAAGTCCATATAATCATATGGCATAGCCGTATCATTGTACAAGAGATAGGACTCGCTGATTATCTCTGTAATCCTCGCATCCTCCAGCAACAGTTGTTCCCGCCTCACAGACATAGAGGGCCTCGCAGGTGGCACTACCACCTCCTCTTCAGCAATCTATCGGATCACCCTCTCCCCGAGATACTGAGAGTGGAAAAACTCATGCGCCATCAAACGCCTCATCTGTGCGTTCACCCCAGTCGCCCCCGTATCCAGAACAGCCGTCCCCTAAGGGTAAAAGGTCACCTGAAAAATCCCCAACAAGATATAAGGCAATATGGAACCAGAGCATACAAAGACAAAGACTGAAGAAGAAAAAGTCTTACCCTATCACTGGTCAGGCCATTCAAGACCTAACGCACCGCCTCCAGAGAAAGAGACTTCCTCGACTGATGATTGGCCTTCTGCCATCGATACAAACGATAAAAGTCCCCAACAGTCTCGTCCTTCAAAGAAATCATCTGGGTATTACACCCAATCACCTCATTGAACCACGTCTGCCAAAAATAAGAATCCACAATAAAAAAAGATGCACAAGGAAAATGCAAATGCATGAAAAGAAAATTCACAAACTAAAGAGTAGCTCAAGGAGATATGTGGCTCCAGTAAAAGTTTGTCAGCAGCACCAGTTAATGTGTCCAAAGAAAAATAAAGGGTCGCCAAAGTCAGGCTCCCCCAATCATAGAAAGGGATGTTCAAAAACATCCTCAAATACGGCAGGAACCACAAATGGACAACGTCGCCGCTCGACACCACCAAAAATCCCCCCAGCACCAACAAAATGAACATTCGGGCTATCTGTCTCACCTGCAGCCCGTCCTCCACATCAATCACCCTGCCCAACAAAACATCCCTCAGTATGGACAAAAGAATATAGTCCCCAGATACTATCCTCCCCACATCATCGAGCGCCGCCCACACCGCCTTCGGCCTCACCCGCAAAGAGAGACCCACCTCTATCTAATCTCCATCGCAATCCAGCCCTAGTAGCTACTGCACATCTATGGGAGTCACATTCATTTCCCTAAAGACAAAATGAAAGGTGTGGGTAGTGTCCCACCACCTCTCCCCCAGAGCGCACAAGACCGCCGTTGAATGAGGCGTCTCATCCAGCACAGACGCCAGCCTACCAAAGTTTACTGACGATACTACTCAATGCACCATAGGTGGAAGATACTCCCAGACATCCTTAAGCCCTATTGTCCCGCAGGCACGCATAGTCGACAAAGAAAGATAATACTATTAAAGAAAAACCCTGTCAAAATCCAAGAACAAACTAAATCACCAAAAAAAGGAATGACAAAAGTCATTTTACTTACATAACCGTCAGGGTTCACCATCCTCAAAGAGCGATGATGCGATGGATCCCACAGCAAAGTCCGCTCATCCGGCTTGAATGCATCAAAAGAGTTCTCACTTCCCAAAGCAAGTGGCACCCTGGACCTCCACTCTATATTTGCCCAATCGTCAACAGCCAACCACTCCCGGTGTACCACAATGCTCACGAAAGTGGCCATTTTTTAGATTGCAGAATGCTAGAATGATTCGCAGAAGAAAATCACAGAAAGAGAGAAGGCAAGAAGCTGTGAAAAATGAGGGGAACCTGCCCCTCTTTATAGGAAACCAAGGGTCATGCCGATCGGCACTCACCATAAACCTACCGATCGGCGCTGCCCCTTTACCTTCTCGAGGCAGTCCAAAAGTCCGTGCCACTGCCGAATGGTGCCCTCCATACTATGCCGATCGACAGCCCCCTTAAATTTTCGTATAGAAAGTCCCAGAAAATACCAGAAGAGGCTGAAAAATTCTCAAAAAATTCCTGAAAATCCCGAAGAGGATTTAGAACATTCTCACTAAGAAAATTTCACACTCCCTCAAGCAAAACCCTTATTTCCCCAGTAGAACTCTTAAAAGCCAAATGGATCTCTCCCCGGTAACGTCCCCAGTGGAATTTACAACATCAAATTGACTATTCCCCCGTAAAGTCTCCAAAGGATATGAAGATTTTCCCAGTAATCATCTCCCCAACTCAAATAAAAAATCAGGAGGTAATTTCCCCCGGTAGAGTTCTCCGAGAACATTTCAACTTAATCCCTCACAATCGGCTTCTACCCTTAGAATAGTTCACCCTCATCTTCAAGCCCTCAGAATTGGCTTCGACTCGCAGAATCGGTCACCCTCATCTTTAAGCCCTCAGAATTGGCTTCGACATGCAGAATCGGTCACCCTCATCTTTAATCCCTCAGAATTAGCTTTGACCCGCATAATCGATCACCCTTACCTTCAAGCCCTCAGAATTGGCTTCAACCCGCCGAATCGATCACCCTCATCTTCAATCCCTCGGAATTGTCTTTGACTCGTAGACCCGTAGAATTGTTCATCTTAACTTAAGCCCTCATAATTGGCTTTGACCCACAGAATTGGTCATCTCAACTTAAGCCCTCATAATTGGCTTTGACCCGCAGAATTGGTCATCTCAACTTAAGCCCTCAGAATTGGCTTCAACCCGCAGAATTGGTCATCTCAACTTAAGCCCTCATAATTGGCTTCTACTAGCAGAATTGGTCATCTCAATTTAAGACCTCAGAATTGTCTTCAACTTATAGAATTGATCATCCCAACTTAATCCCTCATAATTTGATTTTACCCGCAGAATCGGTCACCCTCATCTTTAAGCCCTCAAAATTATCTTTGACCCGCATAATCGGTCACTCTCATCTTCAAGCCCTCAGAATTGGCTTCGACCCGCAGAATTGTTCACCCTCATCTTCAAGCCCTCGAAATTGTCTTCGACCCGCAGAATCGTTCATCCTCATCCTTAGGTCCTCAGAATCAGCCTCGACCCTCTGAATTAGTCATACTCTTTCAAAGGCATCATGTTGTGTCTATTCGACGGTTATCGTTTGTTCCAAACTCACCCATCGAGGGGCTCTATAGACACCCCCAACCTCTCGTTAGGTCCCGAGCACCTCCCTTCATCACTTACCCCGGGTACTGACCTATAGGCCATCGGGCACTCCTAGGCTCCGTTTGACCAAAAGTCAAACTCTTCAGCTCGATCGAGACTAAATGAATATTTCAAAAGGCATTGAAACCCATTTCCAAAGGTCCATCCCATGTGCGATTCGGACTTACAGTACGGACGAACGATCCGTTTTACTCCAAAAGGTCATTGAACACTTCCAAGCATCAGTTGACCAAAGTTAACTCCTCGAACCGAGTCAAACTCTTTGGCATGTTGAAGTACATATCCTAAACTTTCCAATGTTCTACCTCGTGCGTGATTCTGACTTACCATGTGAACGAACGATCGATTTGCATCTGATGTTTCCCCGTCCAAAGGATCGATGAGCGTTTCCAAGCCAAATTTGTCCCAAAGACAACTCCCGGACTTGATATAAGTCCAAAGGAATTTTGAAGGTCTCTGAAGTACCTTTCCAATGGTTCACCCCATGCATGATTCAGATTGACAATTTTCTCTCTACGACCAATTTTTCGAAGGAACTTGAAAGAGACTACCAAACGACAGGTTCCAAACCCTGCCAATCGGCAGTGTGCCTAAATGTACCTGCAGATTGGCAGGACAAGGGCTATACTGATCGACAATGCCCTGGGCCTATAAAAAGGAGGGCCTAATGTAATTTCAAAAGGACCCAAGATCTTAAATCCATCACTCTCAACGAATTCAGAAAACCTCTCTCAAAGTCATCGCGATTTTCACATCCAAATCCTTTTCCAACCTTCACTTTTCATCATATTTTTCATAAAACTTGGTGAATTCACTACCCTTTATCATTTTAAGAGGGTACTTTAGATTATGGATGGAGTCATAACCCCTTTGAAGTATGGTGATGATAAGTTGATTAGCTAAAACCTTGGATTAGTGATAGAACATGCCAACACAAACCTATAGAAGATAAGACTTAGTTTAAACTCACAAATCTCTCGTGTATATCTCAAAAAAGTAGTACAGAATCTTTAGAAGTAACTTAGCTATAGGTAGAGAGACGTAATCACCCTAGATACACCTTGGTAGGTAGACAAACACACCAAAACACTCTCAAGGATCTCTGTCACGTATTAAAAGATTAGTAATAAATGACAATGGCGGGTGAATGAGACATCTGGTTCATAATAACTCTCTCTCTTTGATGTGTATTATCTCTAGCAATAACTTCTTAAAATCTCAAAAGATCATCCTCTCCTCAGAGGTGGTTGGGGTCCTTAAATATCCCCCTACACCATCCCCGAGACAACTCAGTCATTAAAGACTATGAAAGACATTCCTCATACTTTATGTCACAACATTAAATGCCTGATGCACTAGTTGTCTCCACGCCATAAACATTAAATGCCAAGACATGCCTTTTGCCTAACCACTGTGTGTTAGGGGGCTATTATCGCAGAGGTGGCTCACCAACTGCCTGACATCCCAAAATACCATGGTGGTTTACTCAAGTGCATGTCTGACATTATTTAGCTAGCTAGTGACATCACCTACAGTACATGAGACATTAAGTAGAGGGTTATTTAGCACATAGACCAAAGCCCGATGGAACTCCAAGCTACTTCGCCTGAGGTTCCACAGTCAGGGTTCTTCGGTGTTTTACCATATGCATCTAAGATGGTCAGGACGAGACCCAACGATTCCTCACTTCTCAATCCTCCAAACCGGGTCCCTCTAAAGTTCCCGTAAGGAGGTCATTTGGTAGAGCATGAAAGCTCTCCCAAGCCCTGCTAAGCCTGGTCTCTCGCGAGTACCGTTTGACCTCACACTAAAACTCATTATTATTCTCGTTACATCATTATAACCATTATATCTTACAGTCAATATAAACAAAGATACAACATGACTAATACAACAAGCTAAAATACAAGTTGCCATGCTGAGCTACCACACTGAGCTGCCACGGGGCCTTAATCCCCAAAACACTATTGCTAATGCGGAATTACCTCTAATCTCAAAATTAACTTCAAGGGCTACTCTCCAATATTCAAGATCAAGCTCAAGATCTTCAAGAAGGTCCGACTTTCACAATCCTCTCTTTAAATTCTCCTAAATTCGTAATAACTTATTTTGTTACTTAGCACTTTTATTCTTTCATCTCACATATCCTAATATACGTTTTATTTAGTATTATTGCACTTCTCTTACTTTCATAAATAAAATCCAAAAAAATAAGGAAAAGTGGGTTTGTTCATAAATTCCAAACGAGAATTCTCATACTTTTCTCACACTCTTCCCATAACTAAAACACTTATTTACACACACACACATATAACAGAAGTCCCCGACTGGATTTATGGGATAAATCCCACCCCTCATTTTGCATATGAACTACGTGGACTTTAATGCCTCTGTAGGCTACGTAGGCATCTCGGGGTAAAACCCGAGACTCGATTCCTATTCCTACTTTTCTTTCAACTTAACTCTTTTAGATTCTCTCTCTCATTCTCTCTCTCTCTCTCTATATATATATATATATATATATTTGTTCTTAGTGGCGTATTATCCCGTATGCGTTGTCGTTCCGTTATAATGATCAACACTAGGATAATCGCGTAAATCCTTTTTCTAATATTACTTTAGGAACATTCCTCCCGATGACTCACTTTATCTCTTCCATGATACAAGTCGAGGATTTCTATCTCCATTATATATTCACATGCACACATATCACGGGGAAAAAAAAGGAAAATAGCAACAACCCATGAGAGACCTCAAGGGCTGAACGAGGGCCTAGCACCTTCCCATTTCGTAACTTAGCCTCCAGACCCTTTTCGAATAATTTTTGGTTTCCTGTGTATCAGTATGCCTTTGGATGTTGTCTTTTGGGATGGCTCCCTTTTTCTTTTTATTTTTTTGAGTAAAATAGACTGGCGACTCCATCTCTCTACATTTTTCACCTCATCACTGACGTCGGTCGAAGCGCTCCCGAGAGGGATGCGCGGGACTAAGATCCTCTCGACCTTGAAGACACCCCTCTTCTTCGTCTCTATCCCGCCGTGAGGATCGGGGATGGCCACAATAGTTTTTAATTTGATTTGAGTCCTATTGAAAAATACAAAAAGATTTTGTTTTTGATAAAATTTTTAAAAAATTGAAAATAGTTTTGTTTTCTTATTTGGTTGGGTTTTTGTTTTTGAGTTTACATGTTTGATGTGGCATATTGGTGTGCTTGGACACCCATCATTTCATTATCCATGTGTCTAGGACATTTGGTCATTATTATCGATGCTTTGAATGATCTTAACCATTGTTCAAATGGGGTTGTTTCGAAGTTGATATGAATTCTGATTCGACTTTGTATATATACCAACATTGCACACATGCACGAGTTTATATGGATGTTTGACTTCTCTTGGATATTTGAATTTAGTGAGGGGGTTTTATCTCAATCTTGTCATCTATGCGTAAGTAGACTTAAGGAGAAGTGTTCATATAAGAACCAATTATCATGAGGATTTGAATTGGCATCTAACTGAAAACAAGATGAGTGATTCACGGGAAAGGGCTGCGAGAGTTAAAAATTGACTCATCGTGAAAGCCACCATTTAAAAGAGCCCAAAAGAAAAATGTGACATGTTAAGAAAAGGGCCAATAATATTTTCTCTAAGTTGAGAATGCTAGAAACCTCAAAGAACTTGAAAAAGTATATATTTATGAGGGAGTTTGGTTAGAGAAAATTTGAACGGGTTTGCACAACTAATCCTAATGTTGAAACATTGCAATTTGATGCTATTGTTTGTAGAATCGTCAAAATTATGGATTTTTGTGAATGTAGTATGTTTAATTCATTAAGCTCACACTTTAATTGTCATATGGCTATGATATAGTTTGATGATTTATCGCTATCATTTAGAGCTTCTTGATCGTTTTTTATGTGTTGGAATTGTGACTCATTTATTGTAGTTTCCTGCCCATACATTCCATGTCCATGTTTATGCACATCGGTACTATGTTTGTGTGTAACTCGCATCGTTAGTTTTTATGCGTTCTTTGCATTTTGGGTAAAAAGCTTACTGTTTTGCTGATGTTAACCCCTTTCTAGAATTTTTTCCTCGAAATTTTTTCACTGGGCAAAAATTTATGATATTTCTGGGAATCTGGGAAAGTTTGGAATGTCACGAGAAGTCATTCAAACAATATCTCCATGTCGCGAGAAGTCTCGTTCGAGCGACGTCCTCATCTCGTTTGAGCGACGTCCCTAGCTCGTTCGAATGACAGTCTGGGAATTTGCTTCTAGTTATCTGCAGCACCCTGGTTATTGTGGTATATCTTTTGGTATTGCTGGAAGCTTTCTGGACTAACTGGTTTATATGCAGGTTATATTGTTTCAAATTTGATATTTTGCATATGATTCATTTTATCACACCTGATTAGATTGCTATATTCTTTGTGTGATACATTGGTTTACTAGCTTCTGATTTGTCATTACTTGATCATATTTAGCTGGTTGTTTCTTGACTATCTAGCGATTTTTAATTGGTATATTTTCATGCTAGATTCTTGTTGATTCATTTATTTTTTTCACTGGATTGTCTATTCGAGACAAAAAGGGGAGAGATGTATGTGATATAGGGGGAGATTTGTTGAGCATGTTTATTGATAGGTTGTTTGATTACGTATTTTACAAAAGTTTTCTCAAAAACAAAAATCGTACAAATTGGTATCATATTGTTGCTCAATTGTTTAACAAAAGATTTTTCAGAGTTTATTCATATTGGTATCTATTGTAAATTTGGTATCATTTGGATATATATATATATATATATATTAGTTTAATTTGTTCCTCCATACTTCACTCGGTATTTGTTTGTCTGTTTCATGTGCATAGGTATGCTTCAACGATTTAAGATTTCAAGTCTACATCACATTCAGACAGTTCATGCTTGTCGGTGCTTCATATACTAGTACGTGTCCTGTAAGTTTTTACTTTGGGTTTATAGGATGGGATTTAGGCGTCATACGACTTGACGGCCCGGTTTAGGCATTTCACTGGTTTAGTTTTGTCCTGGAATAGTCAAAGGGGGAGATTTATAAGAACATAAATTTCCAATTGAGTCCATGTATTCTTTTGACTTAATTCCATGAACAAAATTGTGTTTGTAATATGTCATAGGGAGATTTTATTTTGTCACGATCCCACATGGTTTATGGCGTATCGAAGAAATTGAAGATGTTGCGGCAAAGTTTCAAAGAATTAATCATGCCGAAGTTTAAATTGGTTCAAGTTTATTCGTCTTCAAGTTAATTGCATTCCGAGATTACACAGGTATGAGTGCATATAATTAATGGAAATCGGAATTGTTTTTATAAAAGATAATGATGTAATTTTATAAGGAATTTTTTTTAAAAATGTTTTAAAAGTGTTTTAGATGTTTTACACTTCGTTTTATTCTGATAAGCTCGAAAAAAGAGTTTGACTTAATTGGATCTCTTTTGAAGAGATGTTTTAAAGAAAAAGTCAAACAGACACGCGCATCGTTCAAACAACAAAAGAGCTCGTTCGAGCGAGATGTCTATGTCATGCGAACGACTGGTCATCTGGTTCGAGCGACACATTTTTTGAGGCAGTGAATGTTTCCTATTTAAAGTATAGTTTCGTCAAAATTTCATAAGTGTGCAATCTAGAAAACAGTTTTCAATCCAGAAACTTGTTTGCACATGTTTTTCTAAGGTTTCAAAGCTTAAACACATCCTTAGGAATTTGAAAAAATCTGAGATATCATTACCATATGTTTATGTGATCTTGCTTCACCAAGAAGGTTTGTTCTATACTTGAACATCTGGGTTTTACGGTGAAGAAAAGAGAAGGACTTCTTGTTCGACATCGTAGACGTATCAAAGACATTCGGTGGACACCGAGACATACGTGGACGTATGTGTTGTGGACATGTATTGTGGAAGGACTTTCTACGTGGGCACTATGAGACGAGTGGTTGAAGATCAGAAGAGCGTCAAAACCCGTGGGGATCGAGTCGTTGAGTGAGTCTTTTGTCTCTTTGTTGTAATTCCACATTCATAGTGATTGTCTGGCTTGGGCCATCTGAGGTTTTTTCCCGTCTTGGGTGTTTCCTCGTACATCCTGCATTGTGAGTATTCTTTACTTTACTTTACTTGCTTTAATCACTAGATGCATGTTTAGGATTATTCAAGATAAAATTTGTATAAAGTAAAAATTAGCTTTTCACAATTTGGTTTGGTGCTAATTAAAAAGAGGGATAATTTTTGGTGAAAATTGGTTTGATTTGAAACACACTCATGTAGGGCCACTGTTCATAAACACATCATCTTTAAAAATGGAAACACATCAACTCTGGAAACACATCAGCTCCGTGCAACATTTCTGTACGTCATCTCTAAAAATGGAAACACATACCAAAAATTTCAACTCTACTTGGATACAACTATGTGGGAAACTTTCACCACAATGGAGGATTCAACATCATCATCGTACTCACAATCTATCAACCTCAACAAGTTAGCATCAAGTTTCTCCGTATCTTCATTCGATCACTCTCTAGTATTTAAAGAATTAACTTGTGGAATGGGGAATTTCTCAGGCTCCTCAAATCTTCAGAGTTAAATTGCTCTTCCCCTGATGAAATGTAGTTGAAGAGGTCCCCCACATCACAGAAGCCCAAATCGATGCCTTAAAAAATTGGAGTTTAGGCTCTATCTTAAGTTACTCGATAAGTGAAATAGCATCTTTATGCTCTAATTCATCCTTCCCTACATCCTTTTTCCCAGCCCAGATGGCATCATCCACCTAAAGTGGCAACATAAATGCAGAAATACTCCTCTAGTAATTTGCCTTTTGCTTGATAATTTATGTGTTCATCTGGATAAGTACAAAGAAAAAAAGTGGCAAAAAAAATAAATAAAAATAATAGTGAAGTTATCTTAGATGATAATATAATCAACCCACCGAGACATTAGAAGATATAAATCAATTACAAAATCAAGAAAGTTGGATAGGATTGAAAACATATCACTCTACTCTAGAACTCCTAGTTCAATAAACTCTGAAAACATGAAAAAGTAATTCACTAAGCAAGTTATTTTTGACTTCTTCTTAGACAGACTTTTTAATAATTTCTACAGAGGGAATTTCAACTGTTTCTCCTAAATGATCTTTGCTAGGATTTACTTGTAATCGCCTCTCGAGTTTGAGTTTGTCCTGGACAATCATGTTGGATATGATGTGAGAGGCCTCTCAAGCATCGTCTAACGGTCTCTCAATCTCTGCTTGGGAGGTCATGTCACGCTTCTCTTTGAATTGTTTTCGAACTTCGGCGATGGATTATTTGAACATAAAAGTGTCGCCTTTGAAGGATCTATGAGTGGCTCTTAATAACTTTCGCGTATGCATATATCATGACCTGAACCTGCTGCAAAGAAGGTGAAGCAACTTCATCATCATCTGTATAGCCCCAAATATTAAAATCTGAATGATTCTTTTGGCACACATGGCTATAAGTCAGTTCCTTAGTGCCTAAATCCTCATTAATAGCGGGACAAATCTTGACCTTTCCACTATTCTCAATAGAATAGAGCTCGGTAGCTGGGCGATCATCATGTGGTGCCACATCAAATGGTTTATCCACTGCTAATGGCTTTCGAGGTGTTTCTAACACAGACTGGTTGGACACTCCCATAGGTGCAAAAACATAGGGAAAAAACATTCGCTTTAGCAAACAAAAAATGAAAACGATAACTGAAAAAATCGAGTATTAGGTTTAATCGAACATGAATTGAAACAATCGATCGTGAATCGAAAAAATTAGAAACGGTAACAGCAAACGATTAATACGTTTCAACACACGAAAAAATGTATCGTTGATAGTCGTTGATAGTTGAAAAAATTAATACAATGGTGTACTGTGTATTAATCGTCAGCACACGAAATACATTTCAGCAACGATAACAGACATTTTAGCAACGATAATAGCAAACGATTATTTCAGCACATGATTATAACAACAAATAATTAATACTTTTCAGCAACGATCAACGACTATCAAACGATTAATTGGAAATGATAACAGCAAAAAATAATTACCTTGGTTAATAGTCGTTGATTGTTGTATGGGTAAAAATCTTAGATACCCACATCTCTGCTCTCAAATTTGAGAAACCCAATGAAGATGAAAACAAACACAACTCAAACATTAAACAGTTATGGGTATTCATGTAAGAACAATTATCAATAGACCCAACAAAGGCATATACTCCAAAAAAATGTTCAAATAGACATAACCCCAACAACAAAGAGAGAGAGATAGAGGGAAAAAATGCATAAAAAATGGAGAACCCCTCTTCTCTTTGTCATCGCACCGTCGCCATTTCCTGGACCTTAAACTATTTAGGGTACGGAATTGGGGATTTGGGTAGCCGGACAAACGATGGTATTTATGTAAGAACAGTTATCTATAGACCCAACAAAGCCATATACTCTAAAAATGTTCAAACAGGCATAACCCCAACAGCAGAGAGAGAAAAAAAAGATGCCTGTAAAATAGAGAAACCCTCTTCTCTCAGTCATCGCTAACCCTCGTCGTCGCCGTTGCTCGGACCTTAAACCGTTTAGGGGATGGAACTGGATATTTGGGGATATGGACGAGCGACTCGGGTCGGGAGGTCCTAGTGATTGTTGCTGCCAGTATCTTCTTTATCTCTCTCTCTCTCTCTCTCTCTCTCTCTCTCTTTCTCAACTTTATGCTCGTAGATAGTCTATGTTTGAGAGAGGGATGGAAGATTTCAGGTACATGCAAGAGAAGAGAGAGGTAATGAGTGTAAGATTACCATTTTACCCCTTTTTTGAATTCTTATGAAGAGTGGGAAAATAAGTTGTGAGTGTTGTTTAGGGGGGACTTAAATTCCGGAGGGGTAAATTAGGTAGAGCATAAATAATTCATCTTGTGATTTCATAGTTGAATCTTATGACATACACAAGTTTTATGCTTTATTATATATGTATATATATATATATATATATATATGTGTGTGTGTGTGTGTGTGTGTGTGTGTGCGCGCGTGCATTTATATGAATGTGTGTGTGTATGGGCGATTTGAAGCTCCGACCACTACCCATTTCCATGGTAGTGGCCCACGGTGATAAAACCCATTCTGGGGTTAGACTTATTGAGTTTTGCTACTAAAATTGCTACATATTGATGTATATGTTTGTGTGCCCAGTTTGAAGCCTGACCACCACCCATTTCCATGGTGGTGGCCGGCGACTGCCAAACCACGATTTAGGTTTCTACTTCTTTCGTTTTTCTTTATGTTTTTTACAAATATAAATGCATATATCTATATATATACATAAATATATGGATTTCTCGATCTGAGATTGTTATTTGCTCGAATTCCATCCCGTTTTGGTTTGGATGTTCGGGTGGTGTAATCTCAATTTAGTATTAGCTACTATGATTTTTATCCTAACAATACCTATTTATTATTTATACTCGATTACGTATAAAAATGGTTGTAAACATG
Organism: Sambucus nigra; assembly: GCA_949130495.1. Classification (NCBI taxonomy): domain Eukaryota; kingdom Viridiplantae; phylum Streptophyta; class Magnoliopsida; order Dipsacales; family Adoxaceae; genus Sambucus; species Sambucus nigra. The sequence goes on from OX422214.1 coordinate 58,739,421, forward strand.
AAATCCCTACACGTACGAGTAATCGTACATTTTTCTGAATATAAATGGACTCGTTGTCATTTTTCTAATAAAATGGTCACTTTTCTTTTAGAAGTACGTTTAAAATGAGTTATGACACCAAACGACTCGAAATTATGTCATTATAATCTGAGACCCTATTGCGAGCCATTTTTATTAAAAATATAATTATGCAGGTGTTGGACAATTTGTTATCTTGTGTTGACTAAATATTGGTAGTGGCATGACCACTAGTTTATTGTCCAAAAAAGGAAGGGAGTTTTCGAGTTTATTTTAATTTTATTTGTGTCACAAACATTAATTTTATACTACCCGTACCAAATGTTGACACTCAGATAATATACAATATGACAGACGGAGAATAATAAACACCAACACGGTGTCAGATAATAACTAATATTTTAATTAAACAATTAATCTCGGACCAACTTTAGAAATTAATATTTTTGGAATCACATAGAGAGACAATACCCGAAAATGGGTCTTTACGTTCATATAAATTGGCGATTTTGTTAAAATAGTAAACCAAATATTTGGCCAAATTAATATTTTTATAAAATATTAAATTGTTATTTATTCAATTTATTTAGGCAAATTGAATCCCTTGATTCCAATTAAAGAATAAATTTTATTCCTATTACTCGCACGACGTCAGATATCATAAACCCAAACCATTATTCCCAAACACCGATATAACCACTCTCATTTAACCCCTCGAGTAAAATAACTATGGGAACTGGAACGCAAAAATGAAAGACTTGTGAATAATAATGAAAAGCTCGTAAACACCGGTAGGTGATTATATTTCAATATTATAGCTTGAACTTATGTCTTTGACATAACTGCTTGTTATATCACTATGTGATAGCCTTGAACTCGTATTCTCATTTATGAACTCTTTGATAGTTCAACTGTAAAGTGATTATTGATTCAATCTTTTATCTGATTAAACTCAAGCCAGCTTAACCCTGACACCCTATTTGATTTCAATAAACTATTCGGATTATAGTACACCATGTATCCTGTTGAACAATAATTTAAACGTTTTTAGCTTATTACAGTATACCCTGCATATTATTAAACTTTGATTTCAGTTATCTGATTTACATCTTAGCCTGTCATTTTATAACTATTATCAGTGAAACCTTTTGTAGCATACCATATAATCGAGGGATTAGACTCGGTAAACCACCGGTAACTCTAATTGGCCTGAAGGACTCAGATGTTGGGTGCCTTGTTATATGTACTCTACGTATGAGTTCTGCTTTAGCTAAGTATTCCGAGTTGTTTATTTATTCCCCAATTATTTGGGATTACCTGTTCAAGTGCATTTTATGTCTTGAATGATATTATCATGGTATGTCTACGCATTTGCAATCCCTATAAACGATAATTTATGGGTTATCGTATTATAGTCTGGACCTTGTTTATAACTAGATAAATAACATAACCAGTTATTATCACCATACCGTTCTTTCCTATATTCCAAACTTCAGTATACCACTATTTAGTTCTATTGATATTTCCTGTTGCTGCAGATTGCCATACACTATTTTATATTTCGAGCATTTCAGACCCAATTATGCTATTTAAACAGATCCCCATATTTACATTGTTATAGAACTAGAATTAACTATTGGGCAGAGTTTTTCTTGTTATTTTTTTCCAGTTGTTGTACACAGCTACCAATAGGCCATGATGAATAGTTCAGAGATGAGATGATACATAGAGACAAAGAAAGGTCATGTTAGAAGAAAAGAAGCCCAGTTAGCAGGAGAAATTTTTTTCTATTGTTCCTAGATTTCAGTTGTAACACATTTGAGAATCAATAAATGCCTCAGTTATTTTAGTATTCAAATTTATTTATGATTTAGCAATTATCGGGTTAAACCTCACCCTCAGTAAACCCGAGATGTGACATAGAGTCTCCTCTATAAGAAAAACTTCAATAAGAAGTATTTTGGGATCCAAAATGATTCACTAAAGTGTATGGGATGATTTGTGAATCAAAAAACAAAGTTTTTTTTTCCTAAAAGTGAAGAGTAAAATTTTACCAATATGCAGTTTTCATGTATCAAAAGTCTTATTGAAAATGTCTTCCAACGAAGGTATTTATACCCAAAAAAAAATTTTTGAGGTGGCGTTGTCGTTCGAACGTCATGTACTATGTTGTTTGAATGACTTTAGATGTCGTCATAACGACCAAAGAAATGACCTTAAAAAATGTAAAACAGTGTAGAGTCATTTGATTCAACGAAGGAATGACCTATCTCACAACCTATCGAACGACATGTGATGTCGTTAGAAGGTTTCGTTAGAATGACATTGCCAATATCATTTGAATGACATGGCTTATTTGAACGACTGAAGAAAAAAATATTAGTTTTTAATGCTCACTTACATGTCTTCCAAAAATTATTTTGACTTAGAAAAATGCCTCATTTTTAATTAAACCAGTTTCGAAAAATATCCCAATACCAAACTAAAACGTTCTCAAAACTTAAACACACTTCTTACCAAAATCAATCTCATAGATGACCTTTGTTTAAGATACTTGATATTCGGATCCATCGTCTTGAACAAACGATCATGAACTTCCTTCCACGGTTGTAGCGGTATATGACATACTCATTCTAAACACGGGACTAAGGAAATTATGTCCTTACAGTTCTCTATCCAAAACAAACCCTTTGCCCGAACGGGTAGTGATAACTCGCAAAGAATACAATGATTCCTCTACATCAAAGGATGCAACGCATAACATAACAAGCACAAACATAGATCCTAAGACACTAGAACTGTGCTCTAATACCAAATGTAACAACCCCCATTTTCTCATATAAAGGATGGCGAGACACGATGCGCCAAAGATTGGGCTTATCAATAATTTATACCATTCTCAGCACTAAATTATAAAGATAGAAGTTTATTCTTTACCAACAATTCATAATTAATACAAGAAACCATTTCAACAATAAAAACGATTTAGTACATGAAATAAATAAAAAAACTGAATCATCATATAATGTCCATAATGTAAGGGTAAGTATAGACTAATATAAATAAACTCTTGGGCTTATGCCCATACAAATCTCGATATGAAGTAAAATGACTAAGGGTCCGTTTGACACAAAAATGGGCAAATGGGGAGCATGGCAAATTTTTCCATAATAAAATTTGCCATGGCAAAATTTGTGAGGGAAAATCCTATAATTTGCCACATAAGGTTGTTTGATGGGATTAATTTTTTAGGTGGCAAAAGTGAGTTGTTTGATAGCATTAATGGAAAATAAAAACAAAAAAAAGTTTAGAACAAAAAACCAGTTTATGAATTAAAAAAACAGTTTTCAATAAAATAAAAAGCTTTAACAAAAAAACAGTTTTTAAGAAAAAAAATAATTTAACAAAAACAAAAATGTTTAAAAAAAAACAAAAGTTAAAACAGAAAAACAAACAAACAGTTTTAACGAAAAAAAACATTTGTTTAGAAAAACAGTTTTTAACAATAAAAACACTTTTAAGAAAAAAAAACAGTTTAGAACGATTTATTTTTTAAGAAAAAACACTTGTAACAAAAAAAACAGTTTTTAGCAAAATAAAAACGATTTTAACAAACAAACAAACAGTTTAAAAAAACGATTTTAACAAAATAAAAACATTTTTTAATGGAAAAACAGTTTTTAACAAAAAAAAATTACAGAAAAAAAATGTTTATTTAAAAAATAAGTTTTAACAAACAAAAATTAGTTTTTTTAATATTTTTAAAAAGGATGGAAAATTTGTGGAGAAATTTTGCTTTGATATATAGGTAAGCAAATTTTGCCAATAAAAATGGGAAAATGATGGCAAATTTGTATGTGAACATGGGTATCCATGAAAAATTTTCCATGGCAAATAATTGTCATCAAACACACAAAATAGTGGGCAAATTTGTGATTTGCCACCATTTGCCACATTTGCCATGGCAAATGTGGTCTATCAAACGGACCCTAAATGATCAAGTACAACATATACTAGAATCAATGGAATGAAATCCACTATGTCCACTACAATTGCAAGTCTGATCCATCATTAGTCCTGCTATCCCTATTATCAAGAATACCTGAGGGGGAAACATTTATAATTTGGGTCAAAGACCTAGAGTTGCAAGGATTCTTCACCAATAAATATTCAAAATGTAACTAACTCATACTACACATCTCTCCATCGACGCTTGCATGTATCGAGTATCTCACCTCTCATCTAGAAGTCGTCCTACTCATATCCTCAAACAAATACCAGTTATGAACTCCAATATCCAATCTGACATTTAACGATAAAGCTATCTAGCTATGCATCAACTAAAAGTGAGTAATTACACTTAACATCCCCGCCCCCGACAAAACTCCATAATGTTGCCCATTAAATTCAATGTGATTCTCAGTGCATATTTTATGTAATATAACGTTCCTTTACTTTAGTCTACTTCGTTAGTCTATTTGATTTTTAATTCACACCAATTATCGTCTGCATCATTAGACTTGTAAGTTTCATTCTTTTTAGTTACAGTCTACATTCTTAGACTACCCAATTATTATACTCATTTATAATTGTCTACCGCATTAGAGCATTAGAACTTATTTTCGTTACCAGTCATCCATGTCTCTATGATAATCTGACTTTGTTATCATTAAGTATTATCTAGATCTGTACACTATGAGAACGCATTCTCATACAAGGTACACCATAGTGTGTATATAGAATAATAGATATGTCTGCATATATGTATGACACACGAAGACATCTATCTGCAGTGTCATGTTCGTGCTCTATCGGTAATACTCGAATGAGTCCCTCATCCTAAAGTGGATAACAAAAAAACACAATCAAGTGGGGTGGTACCTACACAGTACATCATTTCATGGGCTATACCCAACGGTGGCAAAGGATCCCATCATCAAACCTTACCTCCCGTAAATGGCGCTACTACATAGTACCTATAATATGACCTAACAATATGCCTAGTCCACCTGTGTCAACGTGTGTTCCGATCCCGAATGCACTCAAACCCCAACCGATAGGACGATCCACAAACTCAGGTATGTCCACACAAAATAAAATAATATAATACATATTATCATCCAATATGTATAAGCGGTTACTCTATAACTACTTTTACCCAAGGAATCTCTATCCATATAAATTTAGCCTTCTTAGCTTAACCATAAAATTTTAGTCACTTATTACATAACCCATATTAAGACTCCATCCTACGACTACTTCCCAATTAAATACTAAGTCCCATATATTTCCTTTTAGACTTAAAATCACATTTTCTTCATCATTTATTTCTCTTTAAAATATATAGGTACAGTTATTCCCAAACTAACCTTTACAAAACATTATAGGTATAGTTATTCCCAAACTAACCTTTCCAAAACATTATAGGTACAGTTATTCCCAACCTAATCTTTCCAATACTGTTAATGATTTTAGCATTTTGTCCCCTGGACTTAGATTTAAATCCTCCTATATTATTAGTAATTATCCGTTTCTCGTTACCTTTTCAACAAAGTTTATATGTACATTTATAAGGAGTCAACTAAAATGAATAAGGATTATATGTACATATATAATAAATCCACTAATATAAATAAGTAGTTTCACCCAACCTGCTATCACAACTGTTGCTAACCATTTAGTCTTAGGCTAGGCTTAGGATACGTTTACCTTTAGTATTCTTTCTTGATAATGATTTGAGAGCGTTACCTAATAATTATATTCTAAAGCGTTCGACTTATCTCTAATAAGTATTTCCTTTTTTTTTATTTAAACTCACCCTGAATAAATCATAACATTATCATCATATCTTTTAGGGTCTTATCCTCTATGTACCCTTACCAAAATTACCCAAATCATCCAGGTACATCCCTGCCTTTGAGTATATATATTTATTCCGTATAGATTTATCCAAGCATTCTACATAACTCGTCTTCTTTATATAGTGAACTTGTATTTCAAGTCACTATGCATGAACCCTGATATCATGAACCTCTCCCAAATTAAATACGTATACAGGCCCATAATAATATCTCTAATATGTTTTAACAATCATAGCCCCTCACTTGGATCAACAACGAAAGGCTAAATCATCAAAATCAACCCAAACTGGATTCCCGCATAAAACCGAATTGATTCTTCCTTCGATCAAATTTATTTGCCTAGCAGTCCGAATCGATTCGCCTGGGAGGCCGAATCTATTCGGACCTGGGCAGAAGCCCAGATCTTCTACAAAATTGAATACGGGATTTTCCTCCTCAAAGCCTCCTTCTTCTGATATCATTATAATGATTTAACAACTTAAATAATGTTATGGATGTATTCTCTAAAACATTATAGGATCATTATACATATGACTAAACCTCAAATTCAACAATAGATTTGTCATCAAATTATCAAGATTACGTTAAGAACGTATGAACATGAAATTTTCAGATTTCATCTTACACTACCCCCAATGATTTCTAGATTAGTTTAGAGGGTTCTAAGACATGCTTTCTACAATGATTTTTTAGTTTAAACTTCATGAGTACAAATTTAATACAAGGGATTATGGATTTAAACATGGATCATACAATTATCATCATTTTCTGCACTAATCAATATATCTATAAAGATGCAGTCTTAAAACATGATTCAATCTTAGTCTAAGCATGGAATCAACATTAATACAAGAATAGTACAATTTGAATAAGAATGACAAGAGGATCTTTGCCTAAAAATAGTAGAGGAGCTAATATTCTTCCTCCTTGGGTGGTTCTTCCTCTTTCTCTTGGGTGGGTGAGTCTAGTGTCCTTGGATGTAACTCCCAAGGAGGGGGTTAACTTGTAAGGACAGATTTCTAACGGAGTTAGTTTTTATGTAATCGACTTAATTCTGAACAAAATCAATTTTAGGTCATAGGACGTATTTTGAGTGTCCATCCACATAATCCTATGACATAAAGTTTAAAGATGTTGTGGCCAAGCTCTAAAGAATTATCATGTCATGTTTATTGGTGCACGTTTGGTATCTTCATCACGTTTTGATCCTTCGGGTATGAATGTATAATTTTCACAGGACTCAGAAATTATTTAAGGATGTTATTTTTTTATTAAAATTTATTTTAAAGAGTATTAAAATTTTTAAACTTATAAGAAAGAGTTTTAAAATGTTTAAACTTCTTAGGAAGAGTTTTGAAATGTTTAAACCTCTTAGAAAGAGTTTTGAAATGTTTACACTTCCAAAAAAGGAATTTTGAAATGTTCAAACTTCTTAAAAGAATTTTAAAAATGTTTAAACTCCGTTTATTATGAGATAAACATGTTTTAGAGTCATATTGATTTATTCTTCTAAGTTTTGGAAAAGTTCAAATGAGATGGATCTCGTTCAAACGGCATTTCAATGTCGTTCGAATGAAATACATATGTCTTTCTCATTCGAGTGACATCACTGACTTAAAAATTCTTTTTAAAGAGTTTCGTCTCAGAAATTTCGAAGGGTGCAGAACCAAAATTGTAGAGATAACGTTACGTTTTTCTATATAAGTTTTCCAAAGGTTTTTCAAAGTAAAAACATCCTTTGTGTTTTCAAGATCCGATGTCCATATACACATGCTATAGGATCTTGTTGTTTTCACTAAGTTTGTTCAACATCATTGAACACAAATTTTAGAAGGTTTTGCGGTGAAGATTCGGTGGACTCTGATTTTAACATTGTAGACATTTTCAAAGATTTATTGGTGGACATAGAAGTATTCATGGATGCATGTGATATGGACGAGCATCATAGAAGATGAAATTTCTACATGGTCACTATAGAGGAGTGGTTGAAGATTCAGAAGAGCGTCGAGGCTTATGGGGATTGAGTCGTTGAGTAAGTCTAAGTTCTGTAACTTCGTAAAACCTAATCATAGTGATTGTCTAGCCTGGGGCATTCGAGGTCCCTTTAGTGGTTTCCTTGTACATCCGATGTTATTTACATCACTTTACTTACTTTAATCACCTATATGTATGTTTAGTATTAAACAAGATAAAAATAGTTTAGAGTAAAAACGTTGATCACTTAACTTGGTGCTTAATCAAAAATTGGTGAAATAGTTGTTTTGATAAAAATTTGAACTTTGGCTTAAAACCCACTTGTTGATTAAAAAGGGTCCTACAAATTGGTATCAGATCTAGAAATATAAAATTATTGTGTTTTGATCCTGTGTGTTTTTAAGCATAAATATTGGAGGGTTTGATGTGTTTAGAACTCTTGTTTTTTATGAAACAAAATACACTTATTGGAAAATGCGTATGAAAAGTGCACTAAAAGCAATTGATGGGAATGTGTGGTTAGATATTGAAAAGGGATGGTCATCACTGTTCATGAGAGAAGGTTAGGTCACTAGTTTAAAAACTGTTGAGTCGTGGATCGAAGCCGAACATTGACTTTCTCTTTATAACTCTAAAGTCTTACATCTTATTTCCTCAAATTTCACACTGGAAGAGTATAATCGAATTATGAAGTGTGAAACCTCAAAAAAGGCTTGGGATATTCTTGCACTTACTTAAGAGGGAACAAGCATGGTTAGGGCGTCTAAATTTCAAAACCTCACTTCATAATTTGAAACAATTAAAATGTTAGAGAGTGAGACGTTTGATGAGTTTTAAGCTAGATTGTCGACCATTGTCAACTCGCCTTTTAATTTGGGAGAGAATATACACGACAATCGAGTCATAAAGAAAATCTTTAGGTTGTTGCCTAGTAGGTTTGATCCCAAAGTGACCGTTTTGAACTCCTTAGGTACTCTTGCATCTACGAAACTTGAAGAACTTGTAGGTGGCTTACAAACCTATAAGTATGACATGTTTACCTCCAAGCAAGTGTCAAAGAAAGAAAAGGGTATTGCTTTGAAAACCCGGAAGGAGGAAAATAATGTTTTGGATGATGATTCCGACACTGACTTTGAGAACATGGATTTATTAGCAAAGATGTTCAAAAAATTTCTTAAGTTTTAAAAGCAATCGAAAGATGTTATGAAATTTGAGAAATTCAAGAACAACAAGTCAGAACACGTTCCTAAAAATAAAAGTGATAATGAAAAGAGGGATGAGTCGGATAAGTGTTTTGGGTGTAAGGGTTATGGAAAGTTAAGGAGTGTCCCACTAGACATAAGAAAGAGGGAAAGCAACATATTTTATATAATGCCACCTTAAGTGATAGTGAATCGGAAGAGGGGGAAAGTTCTCCGATTGAGTGTAACTTTGTTGCGTTTATGGCATGTCATGTGAGCGACAACAATAAATATTCTCGTGAAGATTCTCATGTGAATGACACTTCCAAATCCGTTGTGTGTAAATCCCAAGCGAGTAAGGGTGGAGAGAGTGAGGAGGAAGAAGTAGATGTGAGTGAGTTACAAGTTGACTTCAATGAGTTATATGCGGCAGTGGTTAAGGTAAAGAAGGAGAACTTGAAACAAGAAGCTAAGTTGAAAGAGAGTGCCATAGAAAATAATGATAAATTGATTGAGGATCTTAGTGCATGAGAGAAGACTCTTCTGGAGAAACTAGAATGCATTAAGGGTGAAAGAGATACCCTTTGTGGTTTTATGGAAGCTTTGAAAAGGTGATTTTAGAGTTTGAGGAGCCTAGGCGTTTGCTTGAATCTAGGATTAGTGAGTTAGAGAAGAGTTTGAAAAACTTGAGTCACGTGAAGATTGAATTGGAATCTAGGTCAGAAAATCTAGATAGGATGTTAGGCACCGTCCAAATCAAGGAATGTAGGAGTGGTATAGGCTTTGATGAGCACGTCATACCCATTACCAAAGCCAATACCAATCGTGTGAGAGAACCAAATAGGAACGTGAGGAGAGGTCCACATGTAGGTAATCATTCCCACCATCGTTTCACTTGAATATTTTGCGGTGGGAAAGGTCACCTTAGACGTTATTGTTATGACCTTAAAAATGCTACAAGAAAGTTTAGGAATAAAGTCGATTCGGTTCCCCAAACCCCCATGTGTCATTACTCACCTACTTGGGTTAGGAAATCGGACTTAGTGGCTTTAGGAATTAAACTCCATGATTCTCATTTGGTTGCACTTGATTCTTCCCATGATAAATCTAAAGGATGATTGTATTACCATGGTTTTCATATGCTAGTCTTTGTTTCATGATATATACTTTGCTAGTATTATGACATGTGTATCATTTTGTATTATATTTTTCATTTGTTTGAGTGTTATTGAAAAATAAAAAAAGATTTTGGTTTTATAAAATTTATTGAAAACTCAAAAAGATTTGCGATTTATATATTTTTTGAAAACGCAAAAAGATTTTTCTTTTGAGTCAAAAATATTTTTAGAAAAACACGAAAAGGTCGTCAATTTATTTTCGTGTCGTGAGTTTACATGTTTGAGCATATTTTTGTGCTTAGACCCCCTACATTTCATTATCCATGTGTCTAGGACATTTGGTCATTATTATTGATGCTTAGAATGATCTTAACCATTGTATTATGGGATTGTTTCGAAGTTGATATGTTTTATGATTTGACTTTGTATATATTCCATCATTTCACACATGCACGGGCTTACATGACTATTTGACTTCTCTTGTATATTTGAGTTTGGTGAGACGTTATTATCTCAATTTTGTCATATATGGGTAAGTATACTTGGAGAAGAAGGGTGCATGTAATAAATGTTGTTTCGTGAGAATTGTATTGCATATATTGAAAATATGATGAGTGTGCACAGAATCGGGCACCAAAAGATTAATCTTTGCATGAATAGCCTCCGTTTAAAAAGAGTCGAAAAATTGGGCCAATAAGAATTCTCTAAGGAGAGAAAAGTAAACCTCAAAAGCTTACAAAAGAAAAAAAATATATATATATATGAGGGTGTATGTATGGCAATATACAACAGGTTTGCACCACGAATCCTAACATTGAAAATAGTATCATAACGCTATTGTTTGTAGAATCGTCAAAAATCCGAATTTGTGTGCATGTTGTACGTTTAGTTCATTAAAATCACACTTTAATTCTCATATGGATAAAATTAGTTTTATGAAATTTATCTATCAATTAGAACTTCATGACCGCTTCGATGTGTTGGAATTGTGATTCATTTGTCATTGTACACACCCATACATTCCGTATCCATGTTTGAGCACATTGATACTATGTTGGCATGCAAACTCGTATTGTTTTAGTTGTTTACCATTTTTTGTTTTGAGTTTGCATTATTGTTTTTTAGTATTTCCAGGTACTTTTTTTGCTAAATTTTTTTGCAGGGCAAAACTTTAACATATTTTGGGGCTGGAATATGAACAATTTGTCTGTTGTTCAAACGACAATTGGGTCTCGCTCAAACGAAATTGAGATGTCGCGAGAAGTTCTTTCTAGTGAGATTCAATCGAAAATAAAAATTCTACAGGTCTGTGTCATGAGAAGCTCGCGAGATTCAAATCTTCATACGAGAGCATACTGGCTTGCAAAATTGTGTCGTTTGATGTCGTTTGAAGTTTTTGACTTCACGCGAGATCATTTTATCATTCAAACGACATGTGATTGTCGTTCAAACAATATGAATAATTTCTTTTCTTCGTCTATTTTTGTACCTGCTATTGTTTCATGATAATATACTTCTACTTAGGTACAAATTAGTTGATTTTATGCAGTACACATTGATTCTCCATGCTTAATTTTTTTCATTGCATAATTGGTTTAGTCACATGAGCAGTAATTTTGATGATTCAAGTTTTGTGACTATGATTGTTTTCTAGCTATGATGCATTATCATTTGATATATTTTAGCTATCGGTTTACATCTGTTTATCTAGTAATGATTCATTTGATTATTTTCATACTAGATTCGATGTTTGTTTGTCTTTCCCATGGGTTGTCTATTCGAGAAAAATAGGGGGACAGATGTCAGTGATGTAGGGGGAGTTATTTTTTTGATACTTTGCTCATTGTTTAACAAATGGTTGATTTTTATAAATTGAAATCATTTAATATTTTATATCATTTGTTCCTCCTTATTTAACAAGGTATTTGTCTGTTCATGTGTGTAGGTATGCTTAAAGAATTCGAGAGATTTTGCACTACATCATAGTTAGACATTTCATGTTGTCGGTCCTACTTATACTAAGTCATTATCCTGTAATTTTATTTTGGGTTTATGGGATGTGATTTAGGTATCATACAGCTTGATGGCCCGACTTAGCATTCACTGTTTGGATTTTGTCCCGGAATAGTCAAAGGGTGAGATTTGTAAGCATTACATCACAGATATTTTTATGTAATTGACTTAATTCCGAACAAAATCAAGTTTAGGTCATAGGACGTATGTTGAGTGTCGATCGACATAATCTTATGACATAAAGTTTGAAGATATTGCATCCAAGATTAAAGAATTATCATGTCCTGTTTATTGGTGCACGTTTGGCATCTTCATCATGTTCCGATCCTTCAGGTATGAATGCATAATGTTCATGGGACTCCAAAATTATTTAAGGATGTTATTTTTTATCAAAAATGATTTTAAAGAGTTTTAACTTGTTTAAACTTCTAAGAAAGAGTTTTGAAATGTTTAAACTTCTTAGAAAGAGTTTTGAAATGCCTAAACCTCTTAGAAAGAGTTTTAAAATGTTTACACTTCTTAAAAAGGAATTTTGAAATGTTCAAACTTATTATAGAATTTTAAAAATGTTTAAACTTCGTTTATTCTGAGATAAACATATTTTAGGGTCTTATTGATTTATTCCTCTGAGTTTTGGAAAAGATCAAACAAGATGCATCTCGTTCAAACGACATTTCAATGTCATTCGAACGAAATACATATGTCGTTCCAATGACAGAGATTTTCATTCGAGTGACATCGCCGGCTTAAAAATTCTATTTGAATAGTTTCGTCTCAAAAATTTCGAAGGATGCATAACCAAAATTACACAGAGAACATTACATTTTTCTGCATAAGTTTTCCAAAGGTTTTTCAAAGTAAAAACATCCTTTGTGTTTTCAAGATCCGATTTCCATATACATGTGCTATAGGAACTTTATCTTTGCACCAACCAACTTTGTTCAATGTCATTGAACACAAAGTTTAGAAGGTTTTGCGGTGAAGATTCGGCGGACTCCGATTTCAACATCGTAGACGTTTTCAAAGCTATATTGGTGGACACCAAGGCATTTGTGGACACGTGTGCTATGGACGAGCATCATAGAAGACAGAATTTCTACATGGGCATTGTGGAGGAGTGGTTAAAGATTTAGAAGAGCATCAAGGCTTGTGGGTATCGAGTCGTTGAGTAAGTCTAAGTTCTGTAACTTTGTAAAACCATATCATAGTGATTGTCAGGCTTCGGCCATCCAAGGTTTTTTCCTTTTAGTGGTTTCCTCTTACATCCAGTGTTATTTACTTTACTTTACTTGATTTAATCACCCAGATGAATGTTTAGGATTAAACAAGATACAAATGGTTTAGAGTAAATATGTTAATGACTTAACTTGGTGCTTAATTAAAAATTGGTGAAATAGTTGTTTTGATAAAAATTGCAACTTTGGCTTAAAACACACTTGCTGATGAAAAGGGGGCCTACATAACTCTTATTAAATTATATTAGTCTTCAATTCCCGAGTCAGGCATTATGGCACAACTTTGGACACCCAAATGAGCCTAAAAAAATTATTCAATTAGCACGATAATTACCCAACTCATATATATATATATATATATATATATATATATATATATATATATATACTCCAGGACAATTCCTAAGGGTCTAAAATGCACTAATGAGCCCGTAATGCCTCTCAAAGTGTGTCCCGAATATTTTTATCTAAAAATATATTCTAATTGTGACATGACACACGTAAATTATTTTTATTCAAAATTAAAATCCCCATTAGATTTATTGCAACTCATTAAAGTTCAACTCTAAAACTTATAAATAATAATTGGTGCAATTATTCACAACCTCTATTAAATAATTTCATCGAATTAAATTAATTCCTACTAAATTTATTTTATTCCAAAAATACGGGGTATTACATCTTAGAGATGGATTTTCTAGTTACATACAAGGCATCTGTTGATTGTTACGGAAGGTCTATCGTCTTTGCCTTCCCAAGGCAGGAGATGTACCTGGTTACGATGTTGTACCCTGGGAGTGGGTAGAGCACGGACTTATACTATATTGAATAGGATACTTCTTAGGAGGCACGGTGTCTCTAGATTCCATCCAGATAGTTATCGAGTTCTCGATTGTGTTTGGGGAGATCCCAGGGTTGCCACCTAGTCGGGAGATAAACTTTATGATTGACTTGATTCCTGGCATAAGACCCATTGCATGTACACCATATCGGATGGCTCCTCTGGAGATGAGGTAGCTTCAGTATTAGATTGAGCAGTTATTGGTACAAGGGTTCACTAGAAGGAGTACTTCATCGTGGGGTGATCCAGTTTTGTTCATTAAGAAGAAGGACGGATCATTGACACTTTGTATCGACTACAGGGAGTTGAATAAGGTCACCATACGGAATAAATATTCATTGCCCCACATTTATGATTTATTTGACCAGCTAAGGGATGTTGCGTATTTCTCTAAGCTTGAATTGAGATCGGGTTATCATCAGTTGAGAGTTCAGGAGAAGGATATCTTGAAGACGACATTTCTTACGAGATACGGGTCATACGAGTTTTCATTATGCCTTTTGGGCTAACCAATGCACCTACAGTGGTTATGTATTTAATGAATCGGGTGTTCAGATACTATTTGAATCATTTCTTCATAGTGTTTATTGACAACATTCTAATTATTCTTGAACTGTGGAGGAGAACGCACAATATTTACGGGTAGTCTTATAAACATTATGGGACCACCAGTTGTATGCTAATTTCAAGAAATGGGATTTTTGGTTGAGACAGGTGTAGTTATTGGGCCACATTATTTTTCAGAGGGGGATATCAGTGGACCCGGGGAAGGTTTCTGCAGTGATGGAGTAGGGCCATCCCACTACACCAACCGAGGTACATAGTTTATTATGACTAGATGGGTACTACCGTCAATTCATTTAGGGTTTCTCTAAGATTGTCGGGGCCCTAAACAATTTGACAAGGAAGGGAGTGTCATTTGTATGGGATGATGTGTACTAGCAGGCATTTGATGAGCCGAAGACTAGATTGACTACAACATTAATTCTGGCACTACCTCAAGTAGGGACAGACTATAAGGTCTTCAAAGATGCATCATTGAGGGGAATTGGAGGGATTTTGATGCAAGAGGATAGGTCAATATCTTATTCTTTATGAAACCTTAAACCTCACGAGTGGCATTACCCCACCCATGACTTGGAGTTAGCAGCTGTGATATTTTCACTGCGAGTATAGAGGCATTATCTCCTGGGGAGAAGTTTCAACTATTCACACACCATAAGAGCCTACAGTATTTTTTCACACAGCAGGGGTTGAACATAAGGCAGAGGAGGGGTCTAGAGTTTGTGAAAGACTACCAGTTCAAGATGAAGTACCACCCCGGAAATTAGAATGTCGTAATGGATGCTTTGAGCCTCAAGCCGATGTTGGAGTTAGCAACAGTGTGGACGGCGAAGTGGAAATAACTTCATGGGGATGACGATTTAACCCATGCATTTATGGCAGTTCTCACCAACACACCCGAGATCATTATTTCGGTGGTGAAGGCACATGCAGGAGATCATCTTTGCCAAGAGCGAGTTAGACAAATATTAGCTGAGGGAACAGAACATTATTTGATTCGGTTCGATGATGGACTGAGATTCGAGGGCAGGCTAGTTATCCCAAATAACAAGGAATTGAGATGAGTCATTATGTTTCACGCTCACGATTCATGCTTTTTGGTACATCCCGGAGGGGATAAGATGTACCAAAACATGCGACGTTAGTATTAGTGGGTCGGGATGAAGAGGGACATAGATGATTTTATGTCCAAGTGTGCTATATGTCAGCTGGTGAAGGTGGACCATCAGCGTCCTGCAAGTGTGTTACATCCTTTGGAGAGTTCGGTGTGGAAATGGGAGATCATCTCCATGGACTTCATCATTTGGCTACCTACATCGCAGAGGGGGAACGATTCCATTTGGGTGATCGTCGATAGATTGACGAAGGTGGCTCACTTTTTATAGGTCCGAATATATTTAAGCTCTGAGAAGTATGCTAGGATTTTCCTCGCAAAGATTGTAAATTTGCATGAGGTACCGCTCAACATTGTGTCGGACAGGGACAGCACGTTTGTGTCCCATTTTTTAAGAGGCTTCTAGCAGGCTTTAGTTGCCAAGGTAAGATTGAGCACCTCTTATCATCCTCAGAACGACGGTCAGACATAGAGGGTGAACTTGATATTGGAGGACATGTTACGGATATGCATATTAGATTTTAAGGGGAGCTGGGAGTAGTACTTGCCTTTGGTGGAATTTGCATACAACAATAACTACCAGTTCATGATTCAGATGACACCGTTTTAGGTTCTTTACGAGAGACCTTGTCGTTCACCCTCATGCTGGTTGGAGGTGGGGGATAATAAGTTACTTGGGACAGATTTCATTCAGGACACCTTAAAAAAATGTAGAGATGATTTGGTCCAGGATACGGATTGCCCATCATAGGCAAAATAGCTACGTAGATGAGAGATGGAGACACTTAGACTTTTATGTTGGGGATCGGGTGTTGATTAAAGTTTCTCCCATGAAGGGGGTGATGTGGTTTGGGAAGGAAGGAAAGTTGGATCCCCGATACGTGGGGCCACTACCTATTCTTGAGAGGATTAGGCTCGTGGCATATCGGTTGAGATTATCTGAACAGTTACAATGGATGATATGATGTTTTCCACATATCTGCATTGCATAGGTTCCTTCGAGATGAGATAGCATACCAGCACATTAATACTGATGAGATATAGCTCCATCCAGAAGCTACTTACGAATGTAATACCTAGTATTGATAAGATAGCGTACCAGCATGGACTCCTATTATTAGGGGAAGAATGCAATACCTAGTATTTTTCTAGAATAAATAAAACTATATTTTTGAAATAAAACTATATTTTTGGAATAAAATAAAAATGGTGGAAATTAAATCAAATCGGTGAATTCAATTTATTAGTTGCGAACAAGTAATTTGTTATTATGTCATAATAACGTGTGATTGTTTTTTATGATAATAAGTATAATTGAAAATAATTTCATGTGTAGTTAAAAATTTATAAACGTTGTGCGACTCGATTATAAATGTAATTATGAATAATAATATTTGGTACGCATTTTGGGAAGTCATAAGGTCTCGTTTAGTTGTTTTAAACCTTTAGAAATGGCCCCGGGATATAGGTATATAAATTAATAGACTTTTGGGGTCTAATTATGGGTATTGGGCCCATTTGGGGGTCCAAATTTGAGGAAATAAATCCAACTCGGAATTTGTGACTAATAAAAGATTAAGGGGAAGATTAACACTCCCCATACTTAATCAATACATAACCCTAGCACCCCCATCTCAAGAGAGAAGAGAACAACGGTCAAAAAGGAGAAGAACCAAGGAAAATCAAAGGGGAATTCACCAACCGCGTATCCCGGCCAGAATTTTCTTGCTTAAGTTAACGTTCAATGTGCTTCTTGATTCATCGTAGTAAACCCCATGTAATTTCTGGGTTTTTAGTTTTTGATTTGTCGATTAAATGTTAGGGATTAATCTTATGCATGTAGTGGACTAATTGGAATAAAGGTTGGTAACCCAGAAATATAGGATAATCGACATCTTGAATTAAAGATAGATGCCTTAGGGTTTATTATGATAAATTTGGAACATTGGATTCACATGTAGAGGTTTTGATGCATTTCTATGATCCGGAAAATTAGTGACTTTAAATTCATGTTATATGCCCCAAAATCTGATTTGTATATAGTTGGAACTATGGTAGAAAATCTTAGCTAAGGGTCTTGTGTTACTCACATAAATTATGGGATTTAGAGAATGAATTTAACGTCAATACGTGAAATTAATTGTTCTATGATGAATAAATAATTAGTAGATGCCTTCTCATATGACTACAAAAAGGAATTAACAATTAAAATGGATCATCAGAAGAAATCAAGAAATCCCATATTGGAAAAATGTAGCAGATCTGGGCTTCTACCCAGGTCCGAATCGATTCGACCAAGAGGAGAATGGATTCTGATATTGGGCGAACTTATTTGACCCCTAGGGCAGGATGAGATGGGACCAGAGACGGATCCGGGGTATTTTTAGAAGTCCATACGAGCTAGTGGGATGCTGTTTGGGTCGATGATGAATTTATTAAAAATCCAATGTGTCACATATACTGATTGGGGAATTATACTTAACTAGATGGTTAAATAACCTTTTAAAGAAGAAGGAATTAAAAATTAACTAGATGGTCAATTATTAATAGGAGAGTATTTATGAACATCATGTGGGATACCTTAGGTCATTTTAGAGTAATTACCTACACATATTATATGGGAATAACAATCTGTATTTATAATTATCTCTGTGGACATACGAACATTTGTGGATGGTCCTATCGGTTTGGGTTTACGCGCGTTCGGGACCGTAGCACACATCAGCACATGTGGGCTAGACGTTGTGTAGGTCATTATTACAGGTACTACATAGCAACGCCATTTACGAAATGTAGGTGTATATCCTAGGATCCTTTGTCACCCCTGGGTATGGGCCGTAAACTAGTCTACTGCATAGGGACCACCCCACTTTTGCTTGTTTTGTGATGTCTGATTGGATAGAGACTCCTTTGGACTTACCCATAGAGAAAGAACAAGACACCACTAGTAGATGCCTTTGAGTGTCGCATAAATGAAATGACATGGATATATATATATATATATATATATATATATAAATTACCCGAATTACATGATTAATTTGTCTAAGGACATAGACAGTAATATAGACCCATATCATGTTGTTCATAATAGATGTTTATGTCACCTTCAAGAGATATATAAGACTAAGATACCTTGGTCATGGATATATCGAATGTAGACGGTTTCGTCTTATCATATTGACTATAGCTAATCCATTTGACATTAAATTGGCACAGTTGTCAGTTATTTATATCGGGACTTGTTGGGATACGGATAATATCACACTTAGACGAGGGGTGAGATGTTTATCGTATGTAAGCGATGATGGGGAAACTTTGAATCGACTATATTTATTGCACTTTAAATTAAATAAGTAAACTCTTGCAAATCTAGGGTGCTGACCAAAATTTTAGTGTTTTCTTTCCCCCAGGTGCTCCTAGACAGGGATAGTAGGATTGTTGACGTATCAACTTTGGGGTCTCCTTTTGCTCATCTGACTTTCTAGCTTTATTGATTCTAGTTTAGGTTCTATTCATCTTTAGGTTATTTATTTCATTTGGGATATTTGTATGGGCATAGGCCTAGGATTTATTTACTTTAGGTCGATTTGAGCTATCATATGCTTGGTGCTTGATTGGATTTTATTATTGTTGGGACATTAATTTAAACTCAATTACAGTTTAACAATATATACTTTATATGATTTTGATGTTGATAATGGTGTTAATTGACAAACAAGCCCCATGTTTTGCATTTCGTGTCTGACAAACCTTTACATGAGAAAATGGGGTTGTTACAGTTGGTATCAGAGCATCAGGTTATAGTGTCCTTATGATGTGTGTTGCGTTTATTACGTTATATGTTGCGTCCTTTTATATGTAGAGCCTATGCTTAGGGTTCAATGTAATCTTATGAGTGTACTAATTCTAACCTCATTTTATTTCAGATGGAAAATGGAAGGAGGGGTAGACCCAGGTGCATACTCGCACCCACTACGAATGAGGAGGCTCAATCGGAGCCACTACAGCATCCAGAGGCACCACTAGCCCCACAGTTGATCACTTCGATAGAGATCACCACTATTGTGACCTAGAGAGTTTCCACTTCCATTGCAGCCATGCTCCAGCACTTTGTATCGCCACAGTCTCAGTAGAAGCCACCACCACCGCCATAGCAGGTGGTCGTACCAACCCAGGCACCGGGGTTAGTTCGGGATAGGGCTAGGGAGGCCTTCGTAAAGGGACAACCTCTAGAGTTCTCGAGAAGTCCAGATATTCTAGTGTAAATTAGGTGAAAGAAAGATATACAACGACATTTACAAATGGCAGAGTGTACATCAGTGCAAAAGGAGATGTTAGCTTCATTTAGGCTTGTGGGGGATGCACTCCAGTGGTAGGAGTCAGTACCGTCAGTTGTAGAGATGGATAGCTTGACGATTGATGAGTTGTGGGAGAGGTTTGAGGGGAAGTATTTTCCCCAGTTTATGTAATATGAGATGAGGAGACGATTTATGGAGCTCAAGAAGGAGGGAAATATCGTGGGTGGGTACGAGGAGGAGTTTACTGCCCTTTCATACTTTGCATAGGAAGACGTGAATACTGAGAAAAGGGAGATAGACAAGTTCATTGTGGGGACAGCTTGGCACATTAAGAATGCTCTTTTGGGAAACCCGACGTTCACCACGTATAATCAGACGGTGAACGTCGCACTTTTCCACTATTGGGATCACAGGGCCTTCCAAAAGAACAAGGGAGAGAAGCAACATGGAGCTGAGTCGTCGAGCCAGCAGGGTAAGATTAGTGGGGGTAGAAAATTCGGAACCCAGCAGTTAAGGGGTACTTCATTCGCATATCAGCATAAGATATTCAGGGGTTCTGATGATCAGAATAGGCAGAGCCATCAGGGCCAAAGACAGTTGGGATAGGTTCATCAGGGCCAAGTCAGCAGGGTCGAGGCCAGTAGAGCCGACGGGCAGAGAGGATCCCATTTCACAGGAATTTTTACACTTGCGAAGAGAGGGGTGTGACACCTCGCCTAATTAAATACCGGGCGATTAGTCCTTTATTAAAACAAATCAAGATTTACAAATTAGTTCATTCTTAGAATCACCGTAGAAAACCAAATTAATTACTAATCACCTATTAGTTAATTAAATCGGTGCCAAAATTTTATCTTTTATTAAACAGATAACAACATGCAGAACTAAATAAACCATACACCAATAAAACCCAATCCATCATAAGATATAAATAAAAATAATCCTGCAGAATAACCATCGGCTAAAACCAAACTAAATAAAATCTAATAAATAACCAAATACTGAGATAATAAATCTGAAAAGGGTAACATGCCCAACTGAAACTGTAACTGAAAATAGATTCCTACATTAGGAATGAAGAATAGATGCATCTAATCCAAAAATGTACAAGCATCCACTTGTGCCGCAACTGCGTATCCCTGAAGCAGAATATCAAGTCTGGCGTCCTTGTGGTTGGACACCTAAAAGGTTTTGAAACAATTTTTATAGGAAGAGTTAGTATTCAAAACATTTCAAAAATAATTAGCAAGGGTTTATCACAGTTAAAAATAGGTTATTGATTACACATGTTACGTAACCTCACTTCTCACCTATAGTGCACGCTTAACGTTCTCTACTTATCCCACCTAATTGTACTGCCCAAGCTAACTAGACATAAGTAACTATCTGGACTAATCACATCTCGAAGTCCCCGTACCTCCCATACAGTACGCTAATCAAATTAACATATCTCGTATGTTAAGGATTGAAATTAATATTTTATTTATCTTCTTGCTCATTCAAGTAATTAAGTTTCACTCTTTAATTCATTCTTTAGATATACACTATATATTCGTCTACTGTCATACATAAGAAAAATAATCATAATTGTATATATATATATAACTCTCTAATATATATATCAACTACGGTGTCTCTCAAAAGGACCACCGTGAAACAATAGGCATACTCTGCTATCAGTCCATGTACCTCTCATACTAAATAGGGAATATTTATTTTGTATGTCTCCTCGAACCTAAAATAATAAACAACAGTAGAGGCGAACATAGTTCTAATCCTTTGGGCTACGCACATACCTAACGTACCCAAATGACACGTCGGTCCCACTACTACACATCACATAATGAGCCTCTCTAAGTTCTATGTTGTGGGGCACAAATCCAGACCTCCCTGGAATCGACAAGGTGGGATCGCCAACTGCGTGAGAACCTCCGTGATAGCAAGCAACATAGGTATGTTAACATATATCAATGATATAAGTACACACATAACCTATATATATATACATATTCAGTAGGTGTTCACACAACCTAATTATTAACATTTGTACATAGTATATGTCACTCGAATACTCACCGTACATTCAAATTACGATCATTCTCGCTATCGCATTCAATTGAGTATTATTCTCTAATCTAAGGGCCCTAGTCACCCCTTTATGATTTCAGTAGATAAGTCTTCCTTACCCTATTGGTTTATATAATTAAGCTCACTCACGCTCTCCCATAATTACATTCTTATTCTCTTAAATTAATTACATCATGATTTAATCCCGAAATAATGCTAGCCTTAACTCTCTCCATAAGACTACCACATACACTTATCATGGTCCTACTATAAACCCATAAGTCGCTTATAATGATTTAAACAGGCGTCAACAGTCACCCAATTATTTATAAGAAGTCTCAAGTTTAAATAAGCAAAATTTGGTAAATTTGGCAGCGTTGAATCGATTCGCCCAAACGCCAAATCGATTCTCCCTACCAAATCGATTCGGTCTTAATCCAAATCAATTCAGTTTGTAGCTGGTCATCTTCTTCACTAGGACAGACGTGTTTTTCACCATTAAAACACCCCTAACTCCCATGATAATCCATCAAACTCCAAACCAATTGTCCCAAACCCTTCCCACGTGAATTAGGATAGTTTCTAACGTAATTTTCACATCAAAAAATTAGGATTTATCATCAAGAATAGATTTAATCATCAAATCAACAAGAATCCTATGTTTTCATGTTCTTCCTCTACTT
Organism: Sambucus nigra; assembly: GCA_949130495.1. NCBI lineage: Eukaryota > Viridiplantae > Streptophyta > Magnoliopsida > Dipsacales > Adoxaceae > Sambucus > Sambucus nigra. Next base: position 58,762,391 of record OX422214.1, read on the forward strand.
TTCAACATAAACCCAGATTTATTCCGTAGAGATAATCATACACCTACTGATTTCAAATCCTCTACATGCATCAAATTAAACTACATGGAAATCCTACCCTTAACATGAGTTTAATCCATTATTTCCTTTCAAGATCATCAATTTATTCACAAATAAATTACACCTTAGGCACATGGGTATTATAACTTCAAGAAATCTGTATATAAACACTTGACTTGATTTAGGTGTTCTGATTTTGTGGATGAGATGTTGAATGGTGTGTCTCCTCTTCCAATCTTCAATCCCAACTTGTTAATGGTGCAAGAACACACCCCAAATTCCTCCAAATCTCTTCCTTGGGGCTCTACAATGGTTCTCTCTCGGTTTCCAATGGCTTATATGAGTTTTCTAAACTCTAAACCCTAGACACAAACCCTTACAATCTGATTTAGTGTTTGTGAATTCGTAGGTCACTTAACCCCTTAATGTAAAATGATCAAAATACCCTCGTATAGTCCCGCTTTATCCAAAAATTACCCCGTGACTCAATCGGCATCCCCGGGTATACTATTTTGACTAATTCGACCCTTTCGGACTCATCTGTGATCCCAAAATCATCATTCGAGTCACTCTAAATAATATATCCCATCTCGACCCTAAGTTAGTCTACACGTGACTTCCGGTTGAAATAAATTTCAATTACGCCCATATCACTCACTATGACGTAATTTCTAATCATTAATCATTTACTATTCACTCAATATATATAATTCATAATATTAATCATTATTTCACTCTCGATTAATATTTAAACATCTCATCATTATTCAATTAAATTAAATTACTTCTCTCGCTTAATTTAAAATAAAGTAATTTAATTACTCAATTAATTAAATCTCAATTATGTAAAAAAACGGGGTATTACAAGGGTCCATTCGTCGAGGTGGTGTCCTCAGGGTAATCAGGAAGCTCAGAAGCAGGGGGTCAGAGGGAACATCAGGTGCCATAGGGACAGTGCCTATCGTTACTAGCTCCGGGAGTTTCTGCACCAACCACTCCAGCACCTGTTTCCCCACCTCAGGGACAACCGCCCCTACAGTAGGGACATGTTTATCGCATTGCGCCCACAGAGGGGCCATCACTAGCTCAGGTTGTTCAGGGTATGTTCCCTATATTTGGACACGTAGGTCGTATTTTATTTGATACGGGGGAATCTCATTCATTTTTTAGCACATGTTTTGCACGATAGAGTTAGATGATAGACTTTGCTTCCGATATCGTACTACACATACATTCACCGGTGGGTAGAGGGGCACCCATACGTTTGGTATGTCGGGGTATAGGGATTAAGATAAGGAGACTCACTTTTGTAGTCAACTTACTGGTACTTGATATGCATGACTACGATGCTATCTTAGGGATGTATTGGCTAGCTACATACAGGCATGTGTTGACAGTTACGGGAGGTCCATCTTCTTCGCCATTTCGGGGTAAAAGATGTACCTGGTTGCGATTCCGCATCCTGAGGGTGGGTCGAGCATGAACTTATAATATATCAAGGAGGATACTTCTTCAAAGGTCGTAGTGTTTCAAGATTCCATCCCGGTAGTTAACGAGTTCTCGGATGTGTTTAGAAAGATCCCAGGGTTGCCACCTAGCCGGGATATAGACTTCGTGATTGACTTGATTTAGGGCATGAGTCCCATTGCACGTACATCGTATCAGATGGCTCCTCTAAAGATAAGGGATTCTAGGGATCAAATTGAGAAGTTATTGGGACATGGGTTCATTAGGAGGAGTACTTCACCGTGGGGTGATCCAATTTTGTTCGTTAAGAAGAAGGACGAATCATTACAACTTTGTATCGACTACAGGGACTTGAACAAGGTCACCATAATGAATAAATATTTTTTCCCTTCATTGATGATTTTTTTACCAGCTAAGGGGTGCTGCATATTTCTCTAAGATTGACTTGAGATCAGGTTATCACCAGTTGAGAGCTTGGGAGCAGTATATCTCGAAGATGGTGTTTCTTATGAGATACGGGTCATACGAGGTTTTAGTTGTGACTTTTGGGCTAAACAACACACTGGCGGTGTTTATGGATTTGATGAATCAAGTGTTGAGAGGCTATTTGGATCAGTTCGTCATAGTGTTTATTGACGACATTCTAATTTATTCTCGGACTACGGAGGAGCATGCACAACATTTACGGGTAGTCTTACAAATACTCAGGACCACCAGTTGTATGATAAGTTTGAGAAATGAGGCTTTTGGTTGAGAGAGTGCAGTTTTTGGGTCAGATTGTGTCTAATGGGGGGATATCAATGGACCTAAGGAAGGTTTCTGCAGTGATGGAGTGGGGGCAACCACCACACCCACCGAGGTACGCAGTTTCTCAGGACTAGCAAGGTATTGTCGCCAATTCGTTTAAGGGTTCTCCCAGATATTCAGGCCCCTAACGATTTGAGAAGGAAGGCAGTGCCATTTGTATTGTAATACCCCATAATTTTTATGACTTTTAAAATGGGTTATATTTTAAATTAATGGATTAATTGGATTTCATTATTAATTAATTCATTGGGACTTTATCCGAATTGAGGATATTAAAATGTACGATTTTGAATATTACTTAAAGATATTTAGGTAATATATGAATGTGATGATTATTGATACTTGCTGTGAGATATAAATTCGGTATGGGACGTTTGTAATACCCCGTACTTTGTGGATATTTATTTATGGGATTAATTAAATTAAATGTGAATTAATTGAGAATTAATCCGGATAAAATACTAACGAGATGTGAGTTGGTATTTGATTATAATGTGGATATATGGCAGTATATGAATATTGAAAATATTAAAATTATCGCGAGACTAAAATACGATAATTTGGGAAATTTTGTGGGACGTGCGTGACAGTCGCGTCAGGAGGGTAATTATTTAAATTAAAAATGAATTTTATTTTTATCAACCGTATGGTCATTTTGAGTATGCCAACGTGTTCGTAAGGGTCGAGATAGTCAGAAAACACTAGCCGGGAGTTTAGTTTGGGTCCCGGGGCATTTTTAGGCCAAACCGACAACCCGGAAGGGTATTTTGGTAATTTTAAAAATTAAGAAATTAAGACTCACGATTTTTAGTGTTGATTTATTTATTTTTGGTTAGGCCATTAGGGCCATGATCAGACAAAAACATAGAGGGGAGTTACGTGAGTTAGAGGAGAGGTTACAAAGAGTCCCCAAACCAAAACCACCACCCACCACCATCAATTTGGACGGAATTGTGACCGGAATGGAGAGAGGACCAACCCTTAAACAACAACAACGGATCAGAACATCAAATTTACAAGTAAGTGGTTTATCTTGCAAAGATTCAAAGCCTATATTTTACATGTTTCTATAGAATTGGAGATTTCTCATAAATAATGAAAATTAAATGGATTTGAATGGTTTAAATAATAATTTGGGTAGGACTTTCATGTAGGTTTATATTTGAGATGATAAATACTACGAATTTATGATTAATGAGTAGAGAATTTCGAAATTTGAAGGAATTATGGGATGTTCTTGAAGAAATAGGAAAAACTAGGTTTTATATGATTTTTGGGTAATTTGATCCATGAAAGTGATGTTATATGTTGATTTGATGAATCTAAAACTTGGGGAAAGAAGTAAACATGTTAGTAGGATGATTAGTGTATTCATTTGAGAGTTTTGGACGTTAGAATGATGATTATGAAGAGTAAAAAAATGCAAACCCATAACTGTTAAGGATTTCTGGGTTGATGCCTACTTGATCGATCGATCAACTCAAGAATGTCGATCGATCGAAGGTTCGATCGATCGACCCCTTTTTATCGATCGATCGACCCCTGCTGTATTTTGGCAATTGTTTCTCTTTAAGGTTTAATGATTATTCTAAAGCCGATGTTGGTTATTAGGAAGATTAATATGATAGTGTGGGACTTAATTAAAGTCAGTAGGTCCTTAGTTGTTATCGGAGAACGCTATAACTTATGGGATTGATTGATATTACGTACGAGGGTCTACCGAGTGAGGTACGGTTAGAAAATGTTCGAATTGGAACTACATTGAGAATTGAGGATGATGTAAGATAAGGGAAGTAACGGAGGGACTTTAAGTACTGAGATAACATTTGAAATTAATAAGAAATCTAGTAACCTTTTGAGTTAGGTTTAAGTACCCAAATTGATACGACGAGAGAGTTATCAAACGGAATATATATGATATGTAATACTCGGAGTAAATTTACCACGTACGTGATTAACTAGATGAAATGTGCGAACATCTGTATTGATATATGATTACTTAGGTTGTGTGAATGCCTAGTGTATGGATTTCTTATGTGTATAACATACCTACCATACTTGCTATCACGGGAGGTCGTTCGTAAGAGGATAGTCTAGTCTCGATGTGACCTTCGGGGGGACCTTAGATCTATACCTCAGAACATAGGGCTTGGAAGGGCTTATTGCTGAATGGATAAGTCTGCTGACCTTGGGAGCGTAGGTATGTGCGTGACCCATGGGTATGTGAACTATGTTCGCCTCCAATATGTGTAATTTGTATTTCAACGGTTCCTGAGTGATTCGGAACACGTGATCCTTACGTACGTGATGTACATGGATTTGATAGCAGAGTATGCGTGCACCGCAGCTTAGCCTAGGGGTGCCATATATATATATATATATATATATATATTTATGTACTGAGAGTGATGTACTTATGTATTTGTCATGGGTTCATTGTTTCTTAGTAGATGTGATTGACTAAGATATGCGAATGGGTTAAAAATGAGAATTTAACTAACACTTGAGATAAGTAAATTAACGAATGTGAACATGGGTTATAAATATGGCTTAATTGGGGGGTTATGTGTAGATACTCTATGTTTGAATGCGAATGCAGGAGTGGTATAAACTAGTTAGATAGTGTCATAACTAGTATGGGTTAAAGGCATACGTTAGACGTGCACAGTAGTGGAGAGGCAAGGAACTCATGTGAGAGTACGCAATTAACGTGTTTATAATATGTGATGTTCAATTGTAATTTAAATCACTTGCTAAACTTTTAAAATGTTTTCACATCGGGCTATGACCCATTTTCCTCCAAATCTATTTTTTGTAAAAACCTTTTTAGGTGCCCAGCCACAAGGACACCATGCATAGGAATTCTATTCAGGTGACGAGCTGTAGCTGTTGTGGAAGTTACAGGGCCTTGACAGTAGACGCCTACTTTTCTAGTCTTGACTCCATATTCAGTTTCATCATTTGTAGGTCATGTCGCCCATTTCTTTTAGAGACATTTTATATTCAGTTATTCAGGTTGTGGATTGTAATTAATTCAGGATTCAGACCTGTTTTATTATTTCAGTTGTGGGATTGTTGTGAGGAGTATTTCCTCCAGACTCTTTATTACTTGTTGATTACACTATTGGGACTTTATTGTGTATGGTTATGTTATTCTTTTACTCTTCCCTTACTTCATGTTAATCAGATTTAATTTAAAATTGGCAACTCGCTTTTTAAATACTAGGTGGTTAGTAATCATTAAAATGTTTTCGACAGTGATGATATTAACTGAACCAACTTGGCATTTTGTATTAATTTTAATAAAGGAGTAGCTACCCGGTATTTAATTAGACGGGGTGTCACAGGTGGTATCAGAGCATCAGATTCTAGTGTCCTTTAGGATCTGTACGGCTTATTATGTTTCCGCTGAGCTTTCTTTGATGTAGAGCCCTATGCTTAGGATTGTTGATATCTTTGGTGAGATTTCGTTCTCCTGCTTCGATATATATGATAGTGAATCTTATTTTCAATCAAGTGGGTTCGTGTGCCAAACGATGTAGTACGTCAGGCGAAGACAGTTGGGTGGACAGCAGGAGGCAAATATATATTGAGGTTAATTGATTTATTTAAAGAAGGATGACCGTAGTTGAAGTCACCGATATTATGTCACGGAAGTCCTGGATGATATAGAAGGCTAAGGCACGACTTGAGACTTCCGGGTACAGCTATAGTAGGAATGGGTTCAAATTAGACACATCCAACAAGGTTGGAATGGGAGAGAAAGAGTTATGTGTAACATTGAAGAGAACCAGCAGTAGCAATACTCGAAAGGCGAAGACGGCATGTGCTAGCCAAACGAACGCAATGTATCCAAAGGCTTGGACATATGTCGGAGTATGGCCAATCGAGAGTGAAAATTTGAGGAAAAATTTTTCTTGTCTCGTGAGAGCGGAGTTTCAATGGGGAGAACAATCACCACACTTATAAGTGGAATGTGACGTCGAGAGAAGGCGTACACGAATGGTTTGACCATAAGTTCCTTGATCAGATATTTAGGATGAAAACGAATGTCGTTCTGAACTCACACAAGAGGTCCGGACAGAGGTCACTTTGTGAGAAGAAATATAATTATTTAGTGAACCCTACACCGGGTGAAGTAGGTAAAACGGAGAAGGGGATATTAAAGGGAGAATTTACATAGAATAATTGCTAGTCCTTCTGGAAGAATTCTGCTTGGACGGTTAAAGCAAATGGTATTGTCGCATAGTGTTAATTTGGAGGTAAGCATCCCTGGGTGGGGAGATACAAGAATCGAAGGCTTTATATAAAGTAAGACGGGGGAAAACAGTGTTGGTGAAGCACCACAATGGGAAGACCCAACGGAGAACCAGTTAAAATTATTCGGATAGCTGAATTACAACCGGGCAAAGGTGATTTCAGTGAGAGATGTAGAAATTAGTAGCGTGTTCCTTAGGTCCGTCAAAACTAAGGGAATAACAGAGATAGTCGTCTGAGTCGAGACTACCAACGTCCGAGAAATGGACCGCCTTAACATGATTTGTGAGACAAAAGATAAGTGGAGTATGTGTAGAGGTATTTCTGTGGGGAGTGAAACCCGTGCGATTAAATTTTTTCCCGATACAAGAGTAGGGATCAAGGTATTGTGCCTGGCGAGGGAAACAATTATTGAAATATCCGGTTTGGGACAGACTTGTGTGGTAAGTCCAGGAACCATTTGAGCAGCAGGGACGATTATCAAGATAAAAGTATGAGTTATATACTCAGATGAGGATGCATGTTATTTGTGGCATGAATGAGTTACTACATTTGTTACAATTGTATTTTCACTTGAGAGTCGAGTTTAGTGAGTATATCAGTAAGTTTATGATATATAAGAACATTTTCCCTGATAGTGTGGGGGTTACTTTTATTGTCATCCGCGGAGGATGAATGGGTATATTAATAGCGGTTTATGCTTTATCGAAATTACTCGTTTTAGTGCTGTGTTATACGAGTATGATATGATCTTAATTATTATTTTATATATATGATTATACCGATAGTGTGCTGGTATTGCAAGTTTATTGGGATTACTACATCGGGGTAGCATGTTTTGTTCTGGTGAGGCCCCATCTGTTAGAGGGCCGGGCTCGCAATTGTACTTTCGTGCATATATGTATATCTATATATATGTTGTGATTTCAAAGTATAATGGTCTCGGATATTTAATCCCAGTATGCATAGGGATTTCATTATTATGAGTCGTATGTAATTGATTTACTAGTCAACAAAGAGTTAGTTGGTTTTTATAATTAACGATAGAGAGGTCGTAACAAAAAGAGCGCATTATTTTATCACCCGTTAGAGATTTGGAAGTTTATACTCATAGTTGTGTGTCTGGGGACGGGAATTTGAGGGTCTCAAATATCTCGCATGTTGTATATGAAATGTAATTTCCATCACTGTAAAGAGAAAAGTGACTTTCAGAAGGAGTTCTTTATTTATGTATAATTGCGAAGTGAGATGAAACTTTGTTGTTAAAAGGCGAGAGTGTAGGGGTCCATATTATGGATAGGGCTTAACGGATTCCGATGATCGAGAATGTTAGGTAGTAGTGTATCGGGGGGGTTCCTTGTTTGGATTTCGCTTTGCGAGACACCCCACGCATGAAACTTAGCGTAAGGTTGGTAGTAAGGAAATGTGTGGCCTTTCGTTCATGATTTGGATACCTCTATCGTTATGGGAGTACGTAGTTATAACGGGAAGTTACAAGGAGTAAATTATGATGTAAGGCCATTATAGCCAGTTGTTAGTAAATTACGATATAAGTACTAATAATGTTGGTTTTGTCACGGCGTGGTGAAGGACGCATTGAGGATAAGGAGGATTTAGGATTTCAAATTCAGAGGCGATTGAGAACGCCCAAGTGGTATAGCACCGTTGTATTTACAGTGAATAAAGAGTTTGGGAATTGTATGAAGCGTATATAATGTTTAAAAATCGTATGGTTGGGTTATAAGGGGCGTAGACATCTTGATTTGCTAAAGTGCAAATCAAAGGAAGAGGGAACATAGACGGGTGAGATTATTACTTATGAGATTAAATGTCATAAGAAAAGGTGTAAGTGAATATCATGTGTAGTAAGTGTAGCACGTTCAAATTTGGAGGAAAGGCAGTAGAAAGCCATTTAATAAAAGGATATCTCTTGAGAAGGCGAATAAATTATTATGAGCAATTTGGAGTAGAGTTCCGATCAAACGAATTTTGGGGGTGACTCAAGAGTAAATGGAGTGAGAATGTTAATAAGGTATAAGGAGTCCGGATTTTCACAAAGAGGTGAGAAAGTGTAAGGGTCGAAACTTTGGCATATGCCAAGAGAAGCAGAGGATCGTTAAGTATCACTTAACGGGAAGAATATTTACAAGAAAGTCAGCATTTAAAGGGGTGTAGTAAGTAGTAGAACGGTTGGGTGTTACATGATTAACCAATTAATTTTGTATCCAACCGATGATACCAGGGATGGAAGAGTCAAGTTAGTAAATTCCTTGAGGGGTAACAAATTCCTTCAAATACGCGAGTCATGTTGTTCAGAAGGAGACAAATTGTTATATACTTGAATGATTTACACTATTAGATAGTGAACACGCCGGTACGTGGTTCGACGTAGTATTATTAACAACTGGGATGAAATCCCCGAAATCCACATTTAGGTGGGGTGACAATAAGTAGTGGGAAATAACGATTCAAACTGAGGGTTGTATCACCTATAACCCGAGGTGCAGGTGCAAGGTGACTAACGACTGATGGATTGTATGAAAGAAATTTTGGATTCATTACAATATTTTCAATTCCAAATCGGGTATAACTAGTGAGGTATATTGAAGTCATGAGGAGGAGTTAGGGGAAGAGCACCCGTATCTATTTATGGTGGACAAGGTGCTTACAAAGGTTTGTGTGACACCAACAGGCTGAGGTGGATTTCCCTTGTGTGAAAGTCACAACGTCGGGATATTTCAAGGAATGGACAAGCGTAGTGAGATGTGTTATTGATTCATCCCAGGATGGGAGTTTGGAGTTTTGATAAACGCGGGAGTTAGTAGTGTGGTGCGGACTCACAATACTAATAAAAATAATGCGGCTAATGATGTATAGGCTATATTTATTTGAAGGTTGTTTAATAAGAGCACAACGTGAGGTGCATTTATCGAAGATTATTCTGATAAGGTATCAAGTATGTTAAACAAGCTTATTGTGAAGCGAGGGTTTTAGTGATTTGGGCTTTTCTTTATAATTGTCTTGAATACTGGAGGATACCTAATTTTTCCAGGTGTGCCTTACTTATCCAAATTTCGAGAAGAAATTATGTTATTAGGGGGGAAGTATGTAATACCCCGTACTTTTATGGATATTTCTTTATGGGATTAATTAAATTAAATGTGAATTAATCCGGATAAAATACTAACGATATTTGAGTTGGTATTTGATTATAATGTGGATATATGGCAGTATATGAATATTGAAAATATTAAAATTGTCGCGAGACTGAAATACGGCAATTTGGGAAATTTTGTGGGACGCGCGTGACAGTCGCGTCAGGAGGGTAATTATTTAAATTAAAAAGTGAATTTTATTTTTATCAACCGTATGGTCTTTTTGAGTGCGCCAACGTGTCCGGAAGGGTCAAGATAGTCAGAAAACACTAGCCGGGAGTTTAGTTTGGGTCCCGGGGCATTTTTAGGCCAAACCGGCAACCCAGAAGGGTATTTTGGTAATTTTAAAAATTAAGGAATTAAGACCCACGATTTTTAGTGTTGATTTATTTATTTTTGGTTAGATCATTAGGGCCATGATCAGCCAAAAACATAGAGGGGAGTTATGTGAGTTAGAGGAGAGGTTACAAAGAGTCCCCAAACCAAAACCACCACCCACCACCACCAATTTGGACGGAATTGTGATCGGAATGGAGAGAGGACCAGCCCTTAAACAACAACAACGGATCAGAACATCAAATTTACAGGCAATTGGTTTATCTTGCAAAGATTCAAAGCATATATTTTACATGGTTCTATAGAATTGGAGATTTCTCATAAATAATGAAAATTAAATGGATTTGAATGGTTTAAATCATAATTTGGTTAGGACTTTCATGTAGGTTTATACTTGAGATGATAAAAACTATGAATTTAGGATTAATGAGTAGAGAATTTCGAAATTTGAAGGAATTATGGGATGTTCTTGAAGAAATAGGAAAAACTAGGTTTTATATGATTTTTGGGTAATTTGATCCATGAAAGTGATGTTATATGTTGATTTGATGAATCTAAAACATGGGGAAAGAAGTAAACATGTTAGTAGGATGATTAGTGTATTCATTTGAGAGTTTTGGACGTTAGAATGATGATTATGAAGAGTAAAAAAATGCAAACCCGTAACTGTTAAGGATTTCTGGGTTGATGCCTACTTGATCGATCGATCAACTCAAGAATGTCGATCGATCGAAGGTTCGATCGATCGACCCCTTTTTATCGATCGATCGACCCCGGCTGTATTTTTTCAATTGTTTCTCTTTAAGGTTTAATGATTATTCCAAAGCCGATGTTGGTTATTAGGAAGATTAATATGATAGTGTGGGACTTAATTAAAGTCAGTAGGGCCTTAGTTTTTATCGGAGAACTCTATAACTTATGGGATTGATTGATATTACGTACGAGGGTCTACCGAGTGAGGTACGGTTAGAAAACGTTCGAATTAGAACTACATTGAGAATTGAGGATGATGTAAGATAAGGGCAGTAACGGAGGGACTTTAAGTACTAAGATAACATTTGAAATTAATAAGAAATCTAGTAACCTTTTGAGTTAGGTTTAAGTACCCAAATTGATACGACGAGAGAGTTATCAAACGGAATATATATGATATGTAATACTCAGAGTAAATTTGCCACGTACGAGATTAACTAGATAAAATGTGTGAACATCTGTATTGATATATGATTACTTAGGTTGTGTGAATGCCTAGTGTATGGATTTCTTATGTGTATAACATACCTACCATACTTGCTATCACGGGAGGTCGTTCGTAAGAGGATAGTCTAGTCTCGATGTGACCTTCGGGGGGACCTTAGATCTATACCTCAGAACATAGGGCTTGGAAGGGCTTATTGCTTAATGGATAAGTCTGCTGACCTTGGGAGCGTAGGTATGTGCGTGACCCAAGGGTATGTGAACTATGTTTGCCTCCAATATGTGTAATTTGTATTTCAACGGTTCCTGAGTGATTCAGAACACGTGATCCTTATGTACGTGATGTACATGGATTTGATAGAAGAGTATGCGTGCACCGCAGCTTAGCCTAAGGGTGCCATATATATATATATATATATATTTTTATGTACTGAGAGTGATGTACTTATGTATTTGTCATGGGTTCATTGTTTCTTAGTAGATGTGATTGACTAAGATATGCAAATGGGTTAAAAATGAGAATTTAACTAACACTTGAGATAAGTAAATTAACGAATGTGAACATGGGTTATAAATATGGCTTAATTGGGGGGTTATGTGTAGATACTCTATGTTTGAATGCGAAGGCATGAGTTGTATAAACTAGTTAGATAGTGGCATAACTAGGATGGGTTAAAGGCATACGTTAGACGTGCACAGTAGTGGAGAGGCAAGGAACTCATGTGAGAGTACGCAATTAACGTGTTTATAATATGTGATGTTCAATTGTAATTTAAATCACTTGCTAAACTTTTAAACTGTTTTCACATCGGGCTCTGACCCATTTTCCTCCAAATTTATTTTTTGTAAAAACCTTTTTAGGTGCCCAGCCACAAGGACACCATGCATAGGAATTCTATTCAGGTGACGAGCTGTAGCTGTTGTGGAAGTTACAGGGCCTTGACAGTAGACGCCTCCTTTTCTAGTCTTGACTCCATATTCAGTTTCATCATTTGTAGGTCATGTCACCCATTTATTTTAGAGACATTGTATATTCAGTTATTCAGGTTGTGGATTGTAATTAATTCAGGATTCAGACTTGTTTTATTATTTCAGTTGTGGGATTGTTGTGAGGAGTATTTCCTCCAGACTCTTTATTACTTGTTGATTACACAATTGGGACTTTATTGTGTATGGTTATGTTATTCTTTTATTCTTCACTTACTTCATGTTAATCAGATTTAATTTAAAATTGGCAACTCGCTTTTTAAATACTAGGTGGTTAGTAATCATTAAAATGTTTTCGACAGTGATGCTATGAACTGAACCAACTTGGCATTTTGTATTAATTTTAATAAAGGAGTAGCTACCCGGTATTTAATTGGACGGGTGTCACAACATTTCGGGACTAATTTGTTAAATTAAAAAGGAAATTTATTTTCTATCTACGTTATAGTCATTTTGACTGCGTCGTTGCATCCGGAAGGGTTGAAATAGTCAAAAAGTCTATTTGGATGTTAATTTTGGGTCTCGGGTCATTTGGAAATGAAAAGACAACCCAAAAGGGCATTTTAGTCATTTTTATAGGGGTGAATAGTGATTTCAGATTTGTCCTATTATAACTATTTGAAGATTAACTGTACGTGGGTTATTCATCTCATCTACAAAAAATAGAGAAGTCATCTTCCTAGAGAGAGTGCAAGGTTGCTTGGGAAGAGAAGCGTTTACTTGGGAAGGAGAAGAACTAAGAACCAAGGGGCACCACCACTAACCACCACCGGAGGTTGACCGGAGAAGGGAGAACCACCTGTGATATACTACACCAAAGGATCAGACCTTCATTAGAGGCAAGTGTTTGATAATGGTAATCTAAGTTTGTATATTGTCCATGTTAGAATAGTTATTAAAAGAGATGATTTTTCATGTTTGGAAGAAATAATGGAGTTGTTAAATGGATTTCTGGAAACTAAAAATATATAGGAATCAAACTCATGTTGTAGGTAGTTAGTAATCCATGAAATAATCATGAATCCGTTGAAGAAATTCTGAAAACCATTGATGTGTTCTTGAAGATAATATGTTGATAATTTTCTGGAGAAAGAGAATATAAACATGCTTTTAATTCAATCTCTTGATGATTCTAGGATGTTTAAAGCATTAGAAATCTTTCATATATGTTGATATATCATGTAGTAAGGATTATAAGTCATTTGGGATGTTAATATGAAGGTTTGAATGATCAAAAATGGCTAAACCTGTAGTTGCAGAAATGCAGAAAAACTGGGTTGTTACCAGAGTGATCGATCGATCGACCCCTGCCTTCGATCGATCGACCTCCCCATGTTGTTAAAGTTGTTTCTTTTTAATGTTGGTTCTTATCCCAAACCTTTTGTATATCTTTGGTGATAATTAATTGGATATTATGGGACTTGGAAAAGATCAGTAAGCCCTAGTTAAGATTTGAATTAATTTGATTGGGATTTAATTGATTAGAAAATTAATAATTAATTTAAAAGGTATTTCGGTTGTTAGATTCATTTGTTGAATTCTAATTGGTATGCATGAGAATTAAAGATAGGACCAGTAGGGGTGATTGAATATAACACCTGGGTATCCTTAAGTTTACACGAGGGTTTAATCCTAAGTGACAAAAGATGTTTTTATAAGAGATTTGAAACTATCGGTTTTAAAGAGAGATTTTAATTCGTAGTAATTCGGGAGAGATGACGATATGGACCAGTAGGGTATTAGTGACTTCTAACTGAATATATGTTGAGTAAAAACCTATTTGAACCTTGAATATTAAGTGAGACTCAGGGATAATTAAATTAAGAAGTAAAGTTATGATATATTAATACGTGGGATGTAAAGAGATATACTGCTACGTATGGGAATAATCTAAGGGTAATTGAGTACCTTGTTGATAGTATATTATAGGTATGATAACGCCTATTTGATTGACTGATAATTATGTGTATGACATACCTAGCTTACTTGCTATCGACGGGAGGTTTACGCATGAGGGCAGTCATATCCTGATGAATCCATGGGATCTTTGATTTGTCGCTCAAGAACATAGGTCTATGAAAGACTTATCGGGGAGTTGATAAGTCCGCTGACTGTGGGTGTCAGTAGGTATGTGTGTGACCCATGGATACGAGAACTATATTCGCCTCCAATTTGTTTGTTGATGTTTGTGGTTCGAGGAATCCTTACCGAACCTTTAGTCCCTTATTCAGCGATGATGGGACATGATAGTAGAGTAATGCATTGCACCGCAGCTGTGACTCGGGGTGCCGTATTTTATATGTATATATATATATAATAAATTAAATGAATGAATGGATATGTTTTATGGTTAAATAATCTACTTTATGATAATTGTATATAACGGTGAATGGAGAATAGTATTGAAGTAAGTTAATGAATATTTATTGAAGAGATTAATTCATATTAATGAGAAATGATTCATGTTAACGAGAAACGATTTATATAGAATGTAAGTGAATTATTATACGACGTATGGTATGGTACATACGAGATTATAATCTGGGATGAAAACATATTATGGAAATTAGTGAGGAGGAACCATTAACTAGGAGATTAATAGGAAACGTTAAGTGTGCACTCTAGTTGAGAGGTGAGAATCGCAAGTGAGAGTTGGAATACTAACATGTACATAATAAATTCTTTATTGCACTTGTTAAATACTTGATGTTTTAAAAATCATTTTCACAATCGGGCTCTGACCCATTTCCTTGTATATTTTCTTTTCTATTATATCTTCTATATCAGGTGTCCAGCAGGAGGGACTCCAACCTTAGTTGATTTTGATGAGCTATGGAGATATGGAGTTTTGCTTAGACGCCTATCTTCATTTGATTCATAGTATTCTCTTAGTTAGGGCATATCGCCCAAAGGAACTCAATTATCTCTTCTTTTGTCTAAATCAAATACTCTTGTATTCGTTTCGTTTTAATACATTTCATATTGTTGGGATTATTGTATTGGATTATTATGTGGGAATGTTTATTCCAATTGCATTTAAATTCTTTTGTGTTATCTATTCCATTTTAAGTGTTGTAGAATAAAATGTGTTGTGTTATTTGTAAACTAAAAATGGATTTTGTTGAATTAAAATTTGGAAAGTTTTTAACACCAACTTATTTGGGTATTGGGTGAGTTGTAAATGTTTTCGACAGTGATGCTAAGAATGAGCCAATTGTATATTCTGTTTTAATTTGGTATGGGACTGGCCACCCGGTATTTAATTAGGCGGGGTGTTACTTGTGGTATCAGAGCATCAGGTTCTAGAGTCCTTTAGGGTCTGTACGGTTTACTGTGTTTTCAGCTTAGCGTTCTTTGATGTAGAGCCCTATGTTTCGGATTGTTGATTTCCTTGGTGAGATTTCGTTCTCCTGCTATCACGTATATATTAGTGAATATTATTTGCGTTCAGACGTGTTCGTACAAGAAGTATGGCAGATGAGGGCCATTGGACGAATAGCGGAGGTTATACTTAGGAGGTTATGAAGTATGTTCGAGTATGATGACCGTAGTCGAGGTCACCCCTATAATGGACAATTGAGGAGAGTCATCAGTAGAAGTTTAGAAATACGGAAATTATTTGTGTTACCTAACGAAGAGAATATATTCCAATGCTTGAACATATAGTGGAGTGTGGTTAACTAGAACTGGAAATTTGGGGTAGAATTTTTCTTGACTCATCGGAGCAAAGTTATAATTATGGGACTCAACAACCACCGCCCATGAATGAGGGTATGTTTTCTATCTAAGGAGTTATGAGGCACATAATCATTTACGTGAGGACCTCATATTTATTGTAGCGATTAATATTGTATGGGCAAAAGGGTTACTAAAGTTAGCCTTTAGCACTGTTATTTGTGTAGACTCACCGAGGGGTCGTGGGACACCTATATTTTTACATGTCATCACGTGAGTTTGATTTTTCTCATGGGATTACTTACTTTAGGTATGTCCGAGCATGATGTGACTGTCGGCGTGCATTGACTTGTGGTATATGAGAGCGTATGGACAACTACAATCTAGCATCTTGTCTTCTATAAGAGAGTAGATGAGTAGACTCTATTTGAAATCAATAAAACCAAAAAAAAAATTAATCGATAAACCTAATTTTTTTTAAATCGATAAACCTAATTTTTATATACTATTGACTAAGGATTTGAGGAGTTTCGATGACCGACTACTTTAGGTAGTAGGGTATCGGGGGGTTCCTTGTTTGGATTTCACTTGAGAGACACCCCACGCATGAAACTAATAACCGTTGGGAGTCGAAATAAGTTAGGTCTTTAGGATATGAGTTTATAACCTTTGCGATAAATCTTATAATGAAAGTGGTACGACATGGTGTATGGGTGCCCTGGATGGTTGAATGGTAGTAGTTTTCATAATTGTGAAACAGTGAGTAGTTGTGACTTCAGGATGTATTTACTTGATGATTGAGGATCATTTGTTTTTTTCCCAAACTTTGTCACGAGGATGGTATAGGGAAGATTCGGTAAAGTTTATATTCGATTCAGTTGAAACTATATGCTGAGGTTGGGCGTATAACATCAATAGGAATTTTTGATAATGTACTGTATGGGCGGTATGTCTTAGATTTCTTGCAATGTGAGATTTATACTCGGAGTTGACCTTACTAGTATAATTTATATTCCTGAATTTCGGGACAAAATTCTATTATAAGGGGGTAAGTACGTAATACCCCGTAATTTTTATGACTTTTAATATGGGTTATATTTTAAATTAATGGATTAATTTGATTTTATTATTATTTAATCCAATGGGGTTTTATCCAAATTGAGGATATTAAAATGTATGACTCTGAATATTACTTAAATATATTTAGGTAATATATGAATGTGATGATTATTGATAATTGTTGTGAGATATAAATTCGGTAATATGGATTTTTAGTCGGGCGCGGTATGGGATGTGTTGGGACTGATTTGTTAAATTAAAAAGGAAATATATTTTCTATCAACCTTATAGTCATTTCGACTGCATCGTTACATCCGAAAGGTTTGAAATAGTCAGAAAATTCTATTTGGATGTTAGTTTTGGGTCTCGGGTCATTTGGAAATGAAAAGACAACCCAAAAGGGCATTTTTGTCATTTTTATAGGGGTGAATAGTGATTTCAGATTTGTCCTATTATAACTATTTGAAGATTAACTGTACGTGGTTTATTCATCTAATCTACAAAAAATAGAGAAGTCATCTTCCTAGAGAGAGTGAAAGGTTGCTTGGGAAGAGAAGAGTTTACTTGGGAAGGAGAAGAACTAAGAACCAAGGGTCACCACCATCAACCACCATCGGAGGTTGACCGGAGAAGGGAGAACCACCTGTGATATACTACACCAAAGGATCAGACCTTCATTAGAGGCAAGTGTTTGATAATGGTAATCTAAGTTTGTATATTGTCCATGTTAGAATAGTTATTAAAAGAGATGATTTTTCATGTTTGGAAGAAATAATGGAGTTGTTAAATGGATTTCTGGAAACTAAAAATATATAGGAATCAAACTCATGTTGTAGGTAGTTAGTAATCCACGAAATAATCATGAATCCGTTGAAGAAATTCTGAAAACCATTGATGTGTTCTTGAAGATAATATGTTGATAATTTTCTGGAGAAAGAGAATATAAACATGCTTTTAATTCAATCTCTTGATGATTCTAGGATGTTTAAAGCATTAGAAATCTTTCATATATGTTGATATATCATGTAGTAAGGATTATAAGTCATTTGGGATGTTAATATGAAGGTTTGAATGATCAAAAATGGCTAAATCTGTAGTTGCAGAAATGCAGAAAAACTGGGTTGTTACCAGAGTGATCGATCGATCGACCCCTGCCTTCGATCGATCGACCTCCCCATGTTGTTAAAGTTGTTTCTTTTTAATGTTGGTTCTTATCCCAAACCTTTTGTATATCTTTGGTGATTATTAATTGGATATTATGGGACTTGGAAAAGATCAGTAAGCCCTAGTTAAGATTTGAATTAATTTGATTGGGATTTAATTGATTAGAATAATGATAATTAATTTAAAAGGTATTTCGGTTGTTAGATTCATTTGTTGAATTCTAATTGGTATGCATGAGAATTAAAGATAGGACCAGTAGGGGTGATTGAATATAACACCTGGGTATCCTTAAGTTTACACGAGGGTTTAATCCTAAGTGACAAAAGATGTTTTTATAAGAGATTTGAAACTATCGGTTTTAAAGAGAGATTTTAATTCGTAGTAATTCGGGAGAGATGACGATATGGACCAGTAGGGTATTAGTGACTTCTTACTGAATATCTGTTGAGTAAAAACCTATTTGAACCTTGAATATTAAGTGAGACTCAGGTATAATTAAATTAAGAAGTAAAGTTATGATATATTAATACGTGGGATGTAAAGAGATATACCGCTACGTATGGGAATAATCTAAGGGTAATTGAGTACCTTGTTGATAGTATATTATAGGTATGATAACGCCTATTTGATTGACTGATAATTATGTGTATGACATACCTAGCTTACTTGCTATCGACGGGAGGTTTACGCATGAGGGCAGTCATATCCTGATGAATCCATGGGATCTTTGATTTGTCGCTCAAGAACATAGGTCTATGAAAGACTTGTCGGGGAGTTGATAAGTCCGCTGACTGTGGGTGTCAGTAGGTATGTGCATGACCCATGGATACGAGAACTATATTCGCCTCCAATTTGTTTGTTGATGTTTGTGGTTCGAGGAATCCTTACCGAACCTTTAGTCCCTTATTCAGCGATGATGGGACATGATAGTAGAGTAATGCATTGCACCGCAGCTGTGACTCAGGGTGCCGTATTTTATATGTATATATATATATATAATAAATTAAATGAATGAATGGATATATTTTATGGTTAAATAATCTACTTTATGATAATTGTATATAACGGTGAATGGAGAATAGTATTGAAGTAAGTTAATGAATATTAATTGAAGAGATTAATTCATATTAATGAGAAATGATTCATGTTAACGAGAAACAATTTATATAGAATGTAAGTGAATTATTATACGACGTATGGTATGGTACATACGAGATTATAATCTGGGATGAAAACATATTATGGAAATTAGTGAGGAGGAACCATTAACTAGGAGATTAATAGGAAACGTTAAGTGTGCACTCTAGTTGAGAGGTGAGAATCGCAAGTGAGAGTTGGAATACTAACATGTACATAATAAATTCTTTATTGCACTTGTTAAATACTTGATGTTTTAAAAATCATTTTCACAATCGGGCTCTGACCCGTTTCCTTGTATATTTTCTTTTCTATTGTATCTTCTATATCAGGTGTCCAGCAGGAGGGACTCCAACCTTAGTTGATTTTGATGAGCTATGGAGATATGGAGTTTTGCTTAGACGCCTATCTTCATTTGATTCATAGTATTCTCTTAGTTAGGGCATATCGCCCAAAGGAACTCAATTATCTCTTCTTTTGTCTAAATCAAATACTCTTGTATTCGTTTCGTTTTAATACATTTCATATTGTTGGGATTATTGTATTGGATTATTATGTGGGAATGTTTATTCCAATTGCATTTAAATTCTTTTGTGTTATCTATTCCATTTTAAGTGTTGTAGAATAAAATGTGTTGTGTTATTTGTAAACTAAAAATGGATTTTGTTGAATTAAAATTTGGAAAGTTTTTAACACCATCTTATTTGGGTATTGGGTGAGTTGTAAATGTTTTCGACAGTGATGCTAAGAATGATCCAACTGTATATTCTGTTTTAATTTGGTATGGGGCTGGCCACCCGGTATTTAATTAGGCAAAGTGTTACATGTATGTGATGACGTCTAGCAACAGGCATTTGATGAGCTGAAGACTAGTTTGGCTATGGCATCGGTTCTGGCACTACCTCAGGCAGGGATATACTATAAGGTCTTTACAAATGCGTCATTAAGGGAACTTGGAGGGTTTTGATATTATAGGAAAGGCCGATATCATATGCTTCATGAAATCTTAATCCCCAAGAGGGGTATTACCCTACCCATGACTTGGAGTTAGCAACCGTAGTTTTTTCACTGCAAGTATTGAGGCAATATCTCTCGGGGGAGAAGCTTCGGTTATGCACAAACCATAAGAGACTACAGTATTTGTTCATTCAACGGGAGTTGAACATGAGATAGAGGATATGGTTAGATTTTGTGAAAGAGTACTAGTTCAACATATAATACCACCTGAGAAAGGCAAATGTCATAGCGGATGCTTTGAGCCACAAACCGATGTTGGAGTTGTAACACCCCGTATTTTTTAGTAATTAGAAATAAATTGATTTGGTGAATTTTAAATTACACGTGTTCCATGATTTGATGACATTAAATATTTTGGGAGATAATTATTATTGTTGATGGAATAATTGGTGCAATAATTATTATACATTGTAGCAAGTGATGTCGACGGAACTCGGTAGAATCTCAACAGGAGTTGCGTGTAGACTATTTGAGGTCAAAGTGGGAAATTGTCGTAGAGTGACTCAGATTGTGATTTTGATGTCACGGTTGGTTCCTAATGGGTTGAAATAGTCAGAATAGTATACCTGAGCGTATAGACTGGGTCTCGGGGCAATTTTACACCAAACCGGCACCATGAGATGGGGTTTCGATCATTCGGGAGATTAGGGTAAGAAGAACTCCGAAAATTAAAAGGTTTTGTCTTCCCCTTTGAGTGAGAGGATAGGGTTAACACAAATTATAGAGTGGAAGGGCCAGAGGAGAGGAAGAGGAGAAGAAAATAAAAGCTTTCTACACCAATTTTTACCCCGAACATGACGGAATCAAAATCGAAGCGAGCGGAGATCAATCATGCCATCCTATCAACAGATTCAGACCTACATATCAAAGGCAAGTATTTATCTTTCATGTTTTTAAGAGGTTATAATACCCATGTAGAGTAGGGTTTTATAATAATTGATTAATTGATGTTCTTAAGGTTTTTGAGGGTTAAACACATGATCTTGGGTAGCATTCACATGTAGATTGAATCCCTATGTGATTAGAAAATGAAATAAAAAAATATATCATTATAATAATGGAAGAAATCTGGCTTTTGGTGAAATTATGTGAAGAACACAAATCTAGGGCTTTAATGATTAATGGGTTTTAATCTGATTTTAGATGAAATTTGTATGGATTTAATACATGATTTACATTTGAAATCATCCCCCCCCCCCCCCCCCCCCACACACACACATATATATATATATATATATATATATGATGTTTAGTTATGTTGGTTGAGAGTTTGGTGACGTTTCATGAAGAGTGGATGAAGTTTCAATGGAGAAAAATTGCAAAACGAGAGAAGAAGACCTGAACAATTTCGAATCAATTCGGCTCCTTGGCCGAATAGATTCCGTTAGCGAATCAATTTGGTTTCCCAGATTTTGACAATTTCCCCCTTTTTAGCCTAGAACTTATGATTAATGATAGGGTGAAATTTTGGAATACCTTTAAAATATAGTGAGAAATATTTTGATTACCAGTAGGCTAATGGTAGGGTTGGGGCTTAGTCATGAGTGAGAAGAATTAAGGCTAAGGTTAATCAGGCATAATTTTTAATTTAATTGAATTCGGGAGAATGAGATCGAGTCACGAGAATTTCGAATGAACCTATGACGTAGACCAATAGTGCATGAGTGAATTAAATACTGAAATAATTTAAGAGGTAACTAAGGCCCTTCGGGTAGAGAATAATACTCGGGAAGATATGATAGGAGTTATAATTGTAAATTTGATTGTATATGGAGTAATCGATATATATATATATATATATTACGTACAGGTTATACTTATAGGTTGTGTGTATACCTAAATGAATTATATTTATAGGTTGGGTGTATACATATACGAATTATATTTATAGGTTGTGTGTATGCTTATATGCTACATATGGATGGGCTGTGTGTACGCCTATTATGTTCTTTCTTATGTGTGTGAGCATACCTACGTTGCCTGCTATCCCGGGAAGTTTCGTGCAGAGGGCGATCCCACCTTAATTGCTCTAGTGAGGTCCGAATTTATGCCCCAGAACATAGAACCTAGGTACGATGACTATCTGAATGAACGATAGTATTGACGGTCAATTGAGTACATTAGGTATGTGAATAACCCATAGGCTTGGAATTATGTTCTCCTCCAATATGTGTTGATTTTATTTATGGTTCGATTGTGATATCCGAACCGATAGTCCTTGATTGGGTAGGAGAGGTACATGAACTTGATAGCAGAGTACGCATACTCGCACCATGGTTTTTTAGCCTTGGGATGCTGGAGTTATATATATATATATATATATATATATATATATATATATATATATATATATATATATATATGCATGTGTATTTGTCCTACTTGTGTGTGAAAGTAGTAGGTTTAGATAGCGTATATCTAAACGTGATTTAATTATGAGATAATATACTTATTGGGTGATAGTAGTGAAGTTAGATAGTTTATATCTAAAGATGATTTAAGTAGAGAAACTTAATGAAATGGTTTAATGATAACATATGAGAGATGTTAATTATAGTTAATAATAATATAAGAGACATGTTAATTATTAGTGTTACGATTGCATACTGTATGCGGAGTACGGGGGGAGTTAAAGAGATATTTAACTACGGACTTAATGAGTAAAGATTGGAATACTATAGTGTACTGTATGGGCGATACGGGGGAGCAAAACCTATTAGCGATTAAATAGATATTTTTTAGAGTTAGGAAGGTAGAGTTTTTATGATCATGTGTAGTGACTTGATACCGAGGGTTTGTGCAGTAGTAGATTGTGTGATAAGACTATCATGCTTGTTTATGAGGTATCACCTGAAAGAGGGTTGAGCCGCATGTATATATATATATATATATAGTATGGTATCGTAGACTTTGACGAGTATGTTTTCTTGTTATGTTTGATCCTGGTGCATAGGGACGTTTTACTGACGTGATTCAGGGTGCATTATGTTTATTGTCGTGTAGAGAGATATAACTCGTTATTTATACAGTCCTGAGAACTTAGTGATAATGAGAGCGTCGTGTTGGATGTCATCTTAGTGACATGATAGTGGACGAGTAGACTTTTTTTGTGAGGAGATGGGAATAGGGGGTATATGTTATGGACTGAAGGCCTAACGGATCTCAACGACCGGCAATGTTAGGCAGTAGTGTATCGAGGGCATTCCTTGATTGGATTTCTCTTTGCGAGACATCCTACGCATGAAAGTTAGCGAACATTGGAAGTTGGGAGAGGTTTATTCATTAAGACATGAGTTTAGTACCGTAGTTATTGTATGTATATGTGGTTATAACTGAGAGTTGATAGTTATATTATGATTTACGGTGAGTGGAGTTGGGTAGCATTTGTGCGATTACGCACGGGTATAGGGTGTATGGACTCCCAAGTTAGCGAGATTTTAGTATGGTCCACAATCATATCATGAGGACACGTATGTGTTAAATATAAGAGTAGTTGGAAAAGGGAGTTGGCGCATAGAGATATTGGAGTTTTTCCTTGTAGGAATAGCCCTATATCCGTTACTTTATAAGATCCATCAGAGTGGGAAGTGTTGGGCAAAGTGTTAATGTGTTGTGTAGTCACCAAGGTTGGTTGGTAAATAAAAGGATGAAATATTTTTGTGTAAGGTGACTAAAGAGGATTGGTCACTAGATTGGACGGTAATGTATAAACCGTCAGATTGAAGGATACCGTTAGTAGAGGTGTAGCGGGGACAACATAATGATTTTTGAGTTTAGGAAGAAACATATGTTATGTGACTTTATATCCGAAACTATTAGTACCAAACTTATCCAATTTCGAGGACAAAATTCCTTTGTAAGGGGAAGTATGTAACACCCCATATTTTTTAGTAATTAGAAATAAATCAATTTGGTGAATTTTAAATTATACGTGTGTCGTAATTTGATGAAATTAAATATTTTGGGAGATAATTATTATTGTTGATGGAATAATTGGTTCAACAATTATTATACATTGTAGCGAGTGATATCGATGGGACTGTGTAGAATCTCAACAGGAGTCGCGTGTAGACTATTCGAGGTTGAAAGGGGAAATTGTTTTAGAGTGACTCGGATGGTGATTTTGAGGTCACAGTTGCTTCCAAATGGGTCAAAATAGTCAGAATAGTATACACGGGTGTATGGACTGGGTCCCGAGGCAATTTTAGACCAAACCGGCACCACGAGAGGGCGTTTCGGTCATTCGGGAGATTAGGGTAAGAAGAACTACGAAAATTAAAGGTTATATCTGCCCCTTTGAGTGAGAGTCTAGGGTTAAAACATATTAGAGAGAAGGGAGTCCATAGGAGAGGAAAAGGAGAAGAAAATCAAAGCTTCCTACACCAATTTTCACCCCGAACGTGACAGAATTGAAATCGGAGCGAGGGGAGATCAATCTTATCAGCCTATCAATGCATTAAGACCTACATATCAAAGGAAAGCATGTTTTTAAGAGGTTATAATACCCATGTAGACTTGGGTTTTATAATTGTTGATTAATTGATGTTCTTGGTGGTTTTGAGGGTTAAACACATGATCTTGTGTAGTATTTACATGTAGATTGAATCCCTCTGTGATTAGAAAATAAAATTAGAAAATATGTGAGGATAATAATGGAAGAAATCTGGGTTTTTAGTGAAATTATGTGAAGACCACAAATCTATTGTTTTAATGATTAATGGGATTTTAATCTTATTTTGGATGAAATTTGTATGGATTTAATATATGATTTACGTTTGAAATCATCCCCATATATATATATATATATATATATATATATATATATATATATATATATATAAACTAGGGGAATGCCCGTGCATGAAGGCACGGTAAAAAGTTTCAAAGCATGTAATCGTAAAACGGTGAAAAATTCCAAAGTACATATTCACAAAACGAAAAAAATTTATTTCCTCGACAAAACAATGTATAATTTTAAAAATATTGACTACAATGTCATTTATTTATAGGACTATCCACCCTTCTTAACAAATAACAAATTTTCCAACAACATTCAAATAGTCTAAATTTACCCCCAATATTAGAACTTAGACTTATGACACGATGCCATCGCCAAGTACCACAAACACACCAACCTTCATAAAATATTTTCCAAAAGTGTTTGAATCCGTAAATAATTTGCACCATAAAATTTAATGGTAATACACATCCAGATAATGAGCCCAATAAAATTTACAATTTACATCATAAAATTACAACAATACATATAGTCCACAACAACAATCCATCTTAATACATAAGAAACTCATCTCAATATAGGATTAGAGTAAGACTCTTCTTCTTTTTGATAATCTTCAATCTCCAAGTTCAATATACAATGTACAGTTATGACCCTATAAAAATAATAAAGACTATTATCCAATATTATAAAGAAAGAAAGGATTCATGCCTCAGATTATAACATTAAATAAAAAAAGGCCCACTCCATTATCAAGACATTCATGAGCACATCATAAACATAACCTTTTAGATACTTAAATAAGAATATGATGTGATTGTATGTCCTGTTGAAAGCACCTTTAAACCCAAAGGAAATGTATATTAAGACCAAGCTGTGAAAAAAATAGCATCCCAAAACGTACATAATGAAACCAATCTTCAATAAAGAAAAGGATAATATGAAAATAAAGAAAAGAAGTTTGGAAAACAAAAGATCGTCATCTGGGCCTTTACTCAAACACGGGATGAGATTTTATCTCACACAAATGGTTTATTCAACATATGGAGAGTATTTCTTTTTTGCAAAACAAACATGTTATCACTGAATATGTTATTGGAAAGTAAAGTGTGACAATAGCACCACTGATAAACTAGAGAAACATAAACCAAATAGTTATGTACTATCCCATTCTCTAAACTCAAAGCATGAGAACAAATATACTTCATATCAATCAATATAAAATCCTCTAATGCCGCATAAGTTTATGCTTTACATCTTGATATATACTTACTAAAAGTGAAACCCTTTAATTAAAGAAGCTTTTTGAAGTCTAATCTGATCTTTAAACTTTGCTATAGACTCACCATCCTTCTTATCAACCTCACCACAATCGCTGTTGAAATCAAAGATTACATTATCATGGATAATTGATAAGATAGTAATAGTTAAGTTTTAGAGATCCATGTGAACCTTCATGTTTTCAACAGCGATTGAAATCAAAGTTTCAGTTACTGTTGTTAATGTTAATTATTACTGCTAAAAACATGACGTAATATTTTATTACAGTAATCATAGGGACTACTGCTGAAATCAAAGATTACATCATGTTTTCAGCAGAGATCCATGCGAACCCATAGTATTTTGGGGGTCTAACATTCCCGGTAACTATGAACCAAATATTAATAATTAGTGGTCCCTATGATTAATTGAACTGCATTTTGAAGAATAAAAAGAAGCCATTACAAAAATTTATGTCCTTCACAGTATTAACCGATCATTGAACCTCATTGGGTTAAGTAAATCCGAAAACATATAGCCGAACTCGCTATAACTCCCCAAGAAACATCAATACGTCCCCCCCCTGGGGCAAGAATTTAACTCAAAATTAAAGGACTTTTGTACGAAATGAATCACTAAAACCTCGACTTTGTTTACGAAATGTAGCTTGTATCATCGAACGGATGATACCGAAAACTCCAGTTCAAAATTCACATGGGTCAAAATCAAAATACTAATTTGTGTTGAATAGCTATAACTGCTATTCTGAATAGCAAAATACTAACTTCACAGATGTCAAAATCACTGCTACTCTAAATAGCTATAACTTTTATATCTTGTGTTGCTCTGGATATTATCAAGTTCAAAAAAATGAAGTAAACAATGACTAATAATCATCTATGGAAATAATCATTAATTAATTTATACCAATAACAAAACGTACAAACTATATAAGTTGAAAGGTGTGTGACCAAATGGAAATACACCCAAATGAATTTCAAGCTAAGTTATAATACTTCAGTGTAAAAAATGATTGGATATAGGGACTTACAATTTAGCTCTATCAACAAAATCAGAGCTGATGTTATAGAATAATGCCACATCTGATGCTGTTGTTATAGAATAATACGCACTGTTAATGGAATATGCACTGCTGCTGCTATAGAATATGCCACATCCTATAACAAATGAGCTCCACATCTATTGTTATAGAATACATCATTACCTCTAGCCCTCTAAACTACCACCCTGCACCCAAACCACCACCGTGAACATGATCAAAAACCACAAACCCAAAACAAATAATAGTTGAATCAATTTAATTAAAAATTAACATCAAAACGACCCTCAATATTCATAATAAAGACTATTTAAAGTAAATGTGGATCGAATATAGCAAACTTAAAATCTTAAAAATCCTATTTAAATTTATCATTATCAATATAACCGCCCATCCTCTATCAAGACTCATGTTCATGTACCCCAGACCATACCAAGAGAAGTCTAAATAATAGACATGATCAGGAAATAGTTCTGTTCTTTATCGATCTAAATAATAGACATGAGCATGACATCACATGTACCCCATACCATACCAAGAGAGTATGTTGAAGGACATCACAGCTCCATTCTCTGATTAAAAAAAGACATGTACACAGAATATGAGCTTCAGAACAGAACATGATCTCCATAGGGTTTGGTTGAGCAATGAAAGCTTAAATTGTGCAATTCACAATCATAAACTAAATCTGACAACAGTTAATTGGATATAAATAATTCACCCCTATTTAAACAGAACCAAAATGTAAACAATAGTTAAATGGATATAAAATAGCGCACATTGAAATCCCCAGCAAGCATTTAGTAAATATGGAATAAAATAAGGGAAATAATTCCAACTCCACACTAACACAAACACAATGTTTTATTTCTTAAACAAATTGTAAGACAATAAACATAATAGAACTAAAAAAACATGCAAATAAAACACCATTACTAAAAGAAAAAATAGGAACTTACTTTGAGACATGGGACTTTTAAAGAAAATATGGTTGATCGAGACTGAATCTTACACCGAGTGGAGACAACCAAGCCATCATTCTTTTCATATTCATAAGGATTTGATCCTTTCTGACTTCTTGACGTATAAGCTATGACAAACCTTACATTTGTAAAAATATTGTCGGCCAAATTTGCATTAAAAAGTTGAACACGTCAACAAAGCTTATCTTCATTAAATACATAATAAAGCATTGAAAAATAGATGAAAAGTTATTAAAATTCATGATTAACTATTAATATGAAAGCACAGACGGGAAAAAAGAGAATCAAACAATCCAATATTAAATTGTTAAAACTCGTACCTATATAACGAAGCTCGCAAAAATGTCAAAACAAAAAACTAATATACAACAATAGGGCGAATATTTGTATGAGGCAAAAGTACAATATTGAGTTGTAAAACCAACAAAAAAGCCCCCAAAAGAGTGGTCGGCTATGTGAAAAACAATTACTATATCTTCAGTAACCTAACTACTAGAATCTCTCTTGATATACAAAACAAAACTATAGCAGTGACTTGGACATTAGAAAATTGAGAGAGAGATAAGAGATACCTGAATATAGCTAAACAATTCATCAAATGTTAAATGCACTTTCTGATTGCTTTGTTTTCTTGGAAGCAGAGCAGAAAACATATATGATTATAATTATTTCTTTTAGTCCCTGCCAAATGAAAAAAATAAATTGGCATAAATGATGAAAAAAATTGAGGAAATACAAATGCATAAAATTCATGCACATTATTTAATTTGTTGATTGGGAGTAATGTCTGAAATACAACTAATTTATGTGTTTTGGAAAATGTAAAATAAAACATATGTAAACTAACATAAGTATGAGAACAAGCCCAATTTAAAAGTTAGTAAAAAAATGTAAGAGTCGAAAACCCTAAAAAACATCAGGCCTTGTGGTCAGATATGAAGACCTAAATCAACATGATAATGGAGACCCTTAACTAAAATCAATTTGATAATCACAAAACTCAATTTGAATATCACACAAATCAATTTGAACAAACAAAATACAAAGTTCCAAGTAGAGAGAGAATGTATACCTGATGAGGTTTCAATCTGAAAAAAACATAACCACCAAACACAAACAAAAAATTAGATTTGCAAAAACGTTGATTTGAACCAAAAAATAAAATGCAAAGTTCCAACAAAAACGAATTATATCGGAAAAAAATAGTCAAAATAGCTATTTAGATCTGCAAAAAAACTAATTAGATTTGAAAAAACTACCTAAACAAAAAATTGGTTAAAAACATTGCACATGGCTAAGGAATGAATAGAAAAAGTGAGACTACCTGCGGACCGAAATCTTTTAGATCGTGACTATGAGGATATTAGCAAGACCTTTAGATCTACAAAACTTATAGATCTACAAAATAAAGAGAGATGTGAGATAAGGAGGTGAACAATCGACTGAGTTAAAGAGAGAAAATAACCATTCGAAGGAAAAATCTCCCCATTAAGCCCAAGGCGACGACGAAGGTTGTAGGGGTGGTAAGGTATGAATTGAGGGGTTTTCATGGAGGTTGGTGCCGGAGGTGGGCAGAGGCAGGCAAAGGCGGGCGAAGGATTGCAGTTAAGGGCAGAGGCGAGTGAGATCGTGAGGGTTTAGAATGGGGGATTTGTTATGTGGGGGAATTGAAAAACGGTATAGGGTTTGTAAGGGGGTTATGGTTTCTCTCATTTTCCATGTCACAATGTATAAATGGTGACATGGAACAATCTGAGACACTTGGATCGTCCCAAAAAATTTGATCTCAACCATTGATATTTTGGAACAGTAAAACACCCCTGATTGAGGGCGAAAAGTAGCTCCTGTAAGGACGCTAATCGTTGTATTCGTTTCACCGCCTCAGTACAAAATAAACCTAAATTACGACTACACTCAACTGGTGAGTATAGCGGTAAGTCGGGTATCGAATCCACAGAGAATGTTTGATAGATCGTAACAGATTATTAATTTAGGAATAAAAGTGTAAAAGGGTGATGTGTAAATGGAAAGAAAAGAAAAGAGAAGTAAAGTCTAAATAAAGTAAAGCGAGGATCGGGATATCATCCAACCATATGGATCGAAACAACTACTAATCAAGATTTCAGCTCGAGAGCAATTTAATCGAGCATTATCAATTAAACATAAACTTCACACAATAAGGAATTTAAGCCAAAGTTGCGAGAATAAACACTTAACTGAAAATTGGTCGCAAGTGGATTAAATTCGTATTATCTCTTTAAATACTAACGTTGCATGACAAAGAAAGTTAAACGCATAATAATCCGACTTTAACACGCGCGGGTTCAATTAAACGCAATTTTGCACGAAACCTAATTTTCGGAGCTCGGGGACCGTTAATGGCGGAACGAAATCCCGACCCTGTTTATCTAAGGGCCCATAATGAATTAAACTAAATTCAAACAATTAAACTAGGAAAGAAAGAAATAAAGAAATTAAACTAATTACAAAGCATGGAAACTAATTTACAAAGCAAGGAAAAATGAAGAACAAAGCTATATTAAAGGAGATGATAGTGAATCGTTCAATCTTACAAAACCAAATGGTTGCCAATCCATGCAGAGAAGAAGATAAGCTCTCAAAACCAAACCCTAACCTAAAATATCTTATAAAACTAAGTATCTAAGTATATCTGATATTACAACAAAATTGACTTATATAGTAAGTTGGTATAAAAGAAAAGAAGAAAGAAAATAAGGCAAAAATATATGCTGAAATAGGGGATCGATCGATCAACCCCTTTTATCGATTGATCGACTATTACAATCGTGGAAAATTTATGAAGGATAGATCAATCGACCCTTTTGGTCGATCGATCGATCAAGTAGGGAAGAACCTTCTGCAATCCTTTCCTTCTCTTTTCCCCTCTTTTGGTTCATTATTTTTCCTTTCGCTAGACACGCCGTAACTTCTTCGTTATGAATCGGAATCGCGCACCATTCGTAACCATGCGAAGCTTGCGAGGAGGACTACAACTTCCGTGTAGATATCGGTCCAGGTGTCCAATTGAAAAATGACCGGATTGCCCTTGAACGTGCGATTGCGTACGAAACTTCACCGGAATGCATCTGAACTCCATACTTGGTACCTAAATACCTACAAAAGCCCAATTATACCTCATATAGCATGTTAACAATACAAAACGAGGTTGTCTGGTTAACGGGTTTAAATATAGAGATTAAGGCACCCGGGTGAGCTAAAATGCGTAGGTTCGGCGGATGAAATATGCAATATTTACGTATTATCACACCCCTAAATTACACATTGCTACTCCCTAGCAATGAAATAAAACAAAACCCTCCTCAAAAGAGCGTTAAGTATAGCAACAATATATACACTGACAAAGTGCCACTTTCGCGGGCACACGGTTGTATTTAGTGAATGCAACAAGCCGTAAAACCGCTAGGTTACCCCAGTGGACGAGTGTTGTCTCGTGAGGGTTTTCAGGGATGAAACGCACAAATATCAAATTTCCTCAAAACATGCACGGCCAAATAACCAATATGCCAAACTCAACAACAATTAGATATTTTGATGTATTATTAACAAAGCAAAAGAGAGGTTTTTGCCCAATAATCCAAAACTATTAACATTAGAAGAATAACTACATGGAATTGAAACCTCAAATGTGAGTGGTGTGGAAGCACATGTAAATAGTTTTGATTCGGTAAAAACGCCTACAACTCGGATAACCATTAAAGCATGCTTCCACTCAATCCTCTTCGGATATCACACTCAACAAATAGAAGCACTCGAAATGGGGTGTAACACACGGGACATGCGGGCATAAAGAGTAATTGAAAAAGGAAACTAAGCCGCGCACATGTCATTGATGAAGAACGCAATGTAGGAAATAAAAATTATAATCTCAGTGAAAGATATCGCTCATTAAAGGAGGCGAGATGCATTTTCACACATTATCAAAACTATTTCAACCTTTGAATTACATCTACTTAAGATCACATAGGACTTTATAGGGTTGTAATGTAGGCTTGGCTAGGGTACGACATGAAAGGGATATATATACGGATTCAAAAGTGTTTGGGGATGAAATTCGGGAAAATGGAAAAAAGTGGGCAATTTAAAAATTGGACAAATGATTTCCAAACGAGCATTAGATATAATAATCGAGAGAGTAATAAGGATTATTGAATCACTACAAATAATATATACAACTTTCTCTTTCTTTTTCTTTTCTTCTTTTTCTCACTTTTTTCTTTTGTTTTCTTTTGTTTTCAACTTTCTCTTTTTCTTATCTTTTTCACTACACTTTCTTATTTTCTCACTCTTTTCATGCTCAAATCACAACCACAATACACAACAATATCATTCAATCCCAAATAACAATCCAAACAAGGGTATGTAAAGTAATATGTATGGTATAAAACTCCAATTTAGAGTTGGTTATGGGATTTTTGGATAATGAAACGAAAGGTCATAATAAGGCTCAACGGGGTTGACTAGGGACATGTATAATGGTAAGGTTAAGGTCGTATGGGTTAACAACAAAAAGGGCCTATGATCCTTTCCTAAATCTTCATGTGATTCTCGAGACTCAACACCATTGAAAATCATGCTCATGTGATACATCAATTAATATGAAATCAATGAAAAGAAAATGAGATTGCCAACAAGATACGTTATTCAAGAAAGAGAAAGAGTAATGTATAAACACTCGAAAATGAAGAAAAGCATGAAGCTCGCTAGGTTTTTAGTGTACACAAAGCAACAACAAGATACCAAGCTATAATTGTCCTACCGAATGATTTTAGAAAATATGCTCAAGTGCTCATGGGTTTTCAAGGTTTAATTCATGCATTTATCCCCAATGTTGAATAATATAAGGACTAAAGTTTAATAACATGAAATAAATAGAAAAGGCATCATTGAATTAGCAATTGGATAGGACAGTTATTAAGTTTATCATAGGAAATTAGGGCAAAATGCCCAAGAAAGGGAAAAGAAATAAAGAAAATAATTTTTTTGATTTTGATTTTTTTTAATATATATATATATATATATGGTACACGAGGGATGGAAAAGAAATTGAGATGCATAAACACACCCCCTAACTTGAATCGCACATTGTCCTCAATGTAAATAAAGATATTATGAGAAAAAGAGGGAGTAGAATAAATCACCCCAATTTGGAGTGAAGTCCGAGGTTGTCAACGTGTGCCCTATACCATCATAAGAAAAAAAAATATGTACCACAATGATTAAGTTAGAAAGAAACATGTCATGAGTCGCAATAGTTTATAGGGGTTGAAATGTAGATACTAGATAATTGATAGTGGACATAGGATTTGAAAAAATGTATACACTTCAAAATCTAATAAATCAACAATGACTAAATTATCATAACTAATTTCATAGAAATAAATATAGACAGCTTAATCAGTGTAAAGAAAGCAAAATAGAGAATACATAGTTATCATAATCTCCCCAAAAAATGATACATATCATCAGCCACAAAAAACCACCTACACCCACACAACAGTCTAGAAACCTGCACCGTTGGACGAACCCCGAAAAGCTGGGTCGTACGAACTCTGGAAATGTGGTGGAATCGGTGCATCAGGGCCATGCTGCTAGATATACAGATCACGCATCATGGCTTGGACCATGTGAAACTCGTATCGCCGCTCGGTCCGGTCCTAGAGCTGATCAATCCCATACTGGTCAAAATGTGACTCCAAAGTCGTCAATGGCAACTAGGTCTCCTCCCATATGCGCTCGTATCGTGCCTCGAACGCCGCAAAGTGGGCATCGGTAAGTGCGGTAGGTACCTCAGTGTGCTGGCATGACCCCTGCTTAGCCCTCCTTAGCTCTATCTCCTCATCTACGTCCTCTACAATCACCATCGGCCTCTTTTAAACCGTCAGCTCGCTCCAGTAGTGCTTCAAGCACCTCCTAATGTTGTCTCTGGTTAGGACGGGTTTAAGGTCAACTTTTCTGTCAGAAGGGTACTCGGGGCACCTGGCTTGAAGGCATATCTAAGTCATAATACCGGGCAACGGAAGGGAGACGTTACATGCCTTTTCCTTTGATGCCAAGTACATCTGCTCCAAGAAGTATTGAGGGAAGTTGATGTCTCCCGACTGTTTTAGCAGTGTGTAGAGGAAAACTTCATGCTTGTGTCGTACCTCGGATCTGTTATTAGTTACCATCAAACAATGCACATTCACGTAGTGTAAGAGCCTCAGAAAATCTGCCATAGTAGCCGACCAGAATATTTTCTTTGTCCAAACCTCACCTGGGGTAAGAAATTTGATAAGCGTGTCCAGGTCAAAGGTTGCCTCATCTGAGAGGCTCACAAATGGGAACGGGTCAGCCACGTTGCCCATCCATCGGGCCAAGTCCTTGCGATGAAACGTGATCCTTACTCCTCGTACAAACGCCTCGAAAACACCCTTCTCTCCCTTACATTTAATCAATGAGGCATAGAAGATGCGTACAAGTTCTTCATTGATTGTTGTCTGGCACCCCACAAAAGAGTCCCAATTATAACACTTGAGAATGGCCAAGATATCATGAGGGAGGTCATATATTTTCCAAGACAAGTTAACTGCAAGCGGGTGTTTCGAAGTTGCAAAGTACGCCTCAAACCACTCTTTTTCATGGGCAAAACGTATCTTGTTGGCGATCTCATTTTCTTTTCATTAATTGCATATTAATTGATGTATCACATGAGCATGATTTTCAATGGTGATGAGTCTCGAGAATCACATAAAGCTTTAGGAAAGGATTATAGGCCCTCTTTGTTGTTAGCCCATACTACCTTAACCTTACC
This sequence comes from Sambucus nigra, assembly GCA_949130495.1. Lineage (NCBI taxonomy): Eukaryota > Viridiplantae > Streptophyta > Magnoliopsida > Dipsacales > Adoxaceae > Sambucus > Sambucus nigra. The sequence goes on from OX422214.1 coordinate 58,797,561, forward strand.
CTTATACATGTCCCTAGTCAACCCCATTGAGCCCTATTATGACCTTTCGTTTCATTACCCAAAAATCCCATAACCAACTCCAAATTGGAGTTTTATGACATATTACTTTACATACCCTTGTTTGGATTGTTATTTGGGATTGAATGATATTATTGTGTATTGTGGTTGCTATTTGAGCATGAAAATAGTGAGAAAAGAAGAAAGTGTAGTGAAAAAGGTAAGAAAAAGAGAAAGTTGAAAACAAAAGAAAAAAGTGAGAAAAAGAAGAAAAGAAAAAGAAAGAGAAAGTTGAATATATTGTTTATAGTGATTCAATAATCCTTGTTACTCTCTCTATTGTTATATCTAGTGCTCGTTTGGAAATCATTTGTCCAATTTTGAAATTGCCCACTTTTTCCAATTTTCCCGAGTTTCATATCCAAACAGTTTTGAATCCGTATATACATCCTTTTCATTTCGTACCCTAGCCTAGCCTACATTACAACCCTATAAAGTCCTATGTGATCTCAAGTAGATGTAATTCAAAGGTTGAAATCGTTTTGATAATCTGTGAAACTGCATTTCGCCTCCTTTAATGAGCGGTATCTTTCACTGAGATTATAATTTTTATTTCCTATATTGCGTTCTTCATCAATGACATGTGTGCGGCTTAGTTTCCTTTTACAATTACTCTTTATGCCCGCATGTCCCGTGTGTTACACCCTATTCCGAGTGCTTCTATTTGTTGAGTGTGATATCTGGAGAGGATTGAGTGGAAGCATGCTTTAATGGTTATCCGTGTTATAGGCGTTTTTACCGAATAAAATTTATTTACATGTGCATGCACACCACTCACATTTGAGGTTTCAATTCCATGTAGTTATTCTTCTAATGTTAATAGTTTTGGATTATTGGGAAAAAACCTCTCTTTTGCTTTGTTAATAATGTCGAAATATCTAATTGTTGTTGAGTTTTGGCATATTGGTTGTTTGGCCGTGCATGTTTTGAGGAAATTTGATGTTTGTGGGTTTCATCCCTGAAAACCCTCATGAGACAAAACTCGTCTACTAGGGTAACCTTGCGGTTTAACGGCTTGTTGCATTCGCTAAATGCAACCGTGCCCCCGCGAAAGTGGTACTTTGTCTGTGTATATATTGTTGCTATACTTACCGCTCTTTTGAGGCGAGTTTTGTTTTATTTCATTTCTAGGGACTAGAAATGTGTAAGTTAGGGGTTGTGATAATACGTAAATATTGCGTATTTCATCCGTCGAACCTACGCATTTTAGCTCCCTCAAGTACCTTAATCTCTATATTTAATCCCGTTAACTAAACAACCTCGGTTTATATTGTTAACATGTTATATGAAGTATAATTGGGCTTTTGTAGGTATTTAGGTACCAAGTATGGAGTTCAGACGCGTTCCGGTGAAGTTCGGTATGCAATCGTACGTTTAAGGGCAATCCGATCATTTCACAGTTGGGCACCTGGCCCGACATCTACACGGAAGTTGTAGCCCTCCTCGCACCGTTCGTGGCCACCGCCTCAATACAAAATAAACCTAAATTACTACTACACTCAACTGGTGAGTATAGCGGTAAGTCGGGTATCGAATCCACAGAGAATGTTTGATAGATCGTAACAGATTATTAATTCATGAATAAAAGTGTAAAAGGGTGATGTGTAAATGGAAATAAAAGAAAATAGAAGTTAAGTCTAAATAAAGTAAAGTGAGGATCGGGATATCATCCAACCATACGGATCAAAACAACTACTAATCAAGATTCCGGCTCGAGAGAAATTTAATCGAGCATTATCAATTAAACATAAACTTCACACAATAAGGAATTTAAGCCAAAGTTGCGAGAATAAACACTTAACCGAAAATTGGTCGCACGCGGATTAAATTCGGATTATCCCTTTAAACACTAACGTTGCATGACAAAGAAAGTTAAACGCATAATAATCTGACTTTAATACGAGCGGGTTCAATTAAACGCAATTTTGCATGAAACCTAATTTTCGGAGCTCGGGGCCCGTTAATGGCGGAACGAAATCCCGACCCTATATATCTAAGGGCACATAATGAATTAAACTAAATTTAAACAATTAAACTAGTAAAGAAAGAAGTAAAGCAATTAAACTAATTACAAAGCATGGAAACTAATTTACAAAGCAAGGAAAAATGAAGAACAAAGCTATATTAAAGGAGATGATAGTGAATAGTTCAATCTTACAAAACCAAATGGTTGTCAATCAAAGAAGAGAAGAAGATGAGCTCTCAAAACCAAACCCTAACCTAAAATATCTTCTAAAACTAGGTATCTAAGTATATATGATATTACAACAAAATTGGCTTATATAGTAAGTTGGTATAAAAGAAAAGAAGAAAGAAAAGAAGGCAAAAATATCTGCTGAAATAGGGGATCGATCGATCGACCTCTTTTGTCGATCGATCGACCATTGCAATCGTGGAAAATTTATAAAGGATCAATCGATCAACCCTTTTGGTCGATCGATCGATCAAGCAGGGCAGAACCTTCTGCAGTCCTTTCCTTCTCTTCTCCCCTCTTTTGGTTCATTGTTTTTCCTTCCGCTAAAAATGCCGTAACTTCTTAGTTATGAATCGGAATCGCGCACCGTTTATGGCCACGCGAAGCTTGAGAGGAGGGCTACAACTTTTTTGTAGATGTCGGGCCAGGTGGCCAACTGTGAAATGACCGAATTGCCCGTACGGAACTTCACCGAAATGCGTTCGAACTCCATACTTGGTACCTAAATACCTACAAAAGCCTAATTATACCTCATATAGCATGTTAACAATATAAACTGAGGTTTTCTGGTTAACGGGCTTAAATATAGAGATTAAGGCACTCGGGGGAGCTAAAATGCGTAGGTTCGATGGATGAAATACACAATACTTGCATATTAGCAACCCTCCTCTCATATTATATATATATATATATATATGTGTGTGTGTGTGTGTGTGTGTGTGTGTGTGTGTGTGATGTTTAGTTATGTTGGTTGAGAGTTTGGTGAAGTTTCATGAAGAGTGGATGAAGTTTGAATGGTGAAAAATCGCAAAACGAGAAGAAGAACAAGACTTGTACCTTGTTCGAATCGATTCCATTTGCGAATCGATTCGAGTCAAGACCGAATTGATTCGGTTTCCCAGATTTTAACGATTTTCCCCTTTTTAGCCTAGAACTTATGATTAATGATCGGGTGAAATTTTTGGATACCTTTAAAATAAAGTGAGAGATATTTTTATTACTAGTAGGCTAATGGTAGGGTTGGGGCTTAGTCATGAGTGAGAAGTATTAAGGCTAAGGTTAATCGAGCATAATTTGTAAGGTAATTGAATTTGGGAGAATGAGATCGAGTCACGAGGATTTCGAGTGAACCTATGATGTAGACCAGTATTCCGTGAGGGAATTAACTATTGAAATAATTTAAGGGATAACTAGGGATCTTAGGGTATATAATAATACTCGGGAAGATACGATAGAAGTTATAATCGTAAATTTGATAGTACGTGGAGTAATCAATATATATATATATATATATATATATATATATATATATATATATATATATATATATATATATATATGTATATATATATATATAATAAAGTAGGAAACTTATGTATGTCATAAGATAGAACAATGATGTCATCAAGATGAATTTTTTTTGCACTTCCTATTTTGCCCTTGCAAATTTTGGATTCCCCCTCTTTTTCTTTATCAATACTTAATTCCTCCTCTTCTACATTAATTCAAACATAAGGATTATTTTGGTAAATTCTCTCTTTTTGTACTCTCTCACGCACCCTTCCCTTCTTTCACGATAGTATACCCTCTCCTCAGCCCCATTCTCTAACACTTCTGCATTTTGAAGGTATTATTTCTCTTATCTCACTCATCTGATGTATCCCCTAAAACCCTACCTATTTCCACATTCTCTCCCTCACCCGCTTCCCCTCCCTCCTCTCAGCGGCCGCCGCCCCATTTTCCTTTTCGCCGCTGCCTCTCTCTCTCACACATCTATACAGTTTAAAGCCCCATCCTCCTTTTTGTCACTACCTCTCTCTCTCTATACACTCCTACAGGTTCAAAATCTATGGGTGTGTGTAAATCCTCTATCTCACTCATTCACATTTGTATTTGAAGTTTTAGGGTTTGTAGTTTTGTCATTTTGGGGATAGTTGAAATCGATTTGAGCTCTAATTCGTGTTTAATATTTTTTAGGTACTAATTGGAGTTTCTAATTTGTTTTTCGGGTTCAAGGTATATAAGGTATACTCTCTGCTATTTTTTCTTTTCTATTTTAGTTTCTAATTGATGTTGCCTTTACCAATAGAAAAGGGAGAAGCTGTATATCCAGAAATTAAAATCGTTGTCATTGGGTTATATGCTTTCGGATAGAAGGGTTGTATTTGGGTTCTATGCTTTTGGATAAATTTGGTTTTTGGAAAGTTTTTGTCAATTGGGTTGATGTTGAGGCTTTACATTCAGATTAACTGTTTAACAGGACCCGAAATATACCAACATTATTTTGAGGGTTTAATTCTGATCTAATTTTGTGTGTTATGATACCAACAATGTTTACAATCTTCACGTTTTTCCCAATAATGGGTTTTGAACAAATTTAGCCTTTTTTTAATTGTGTGACGCACTCGATTCAATTTTTATATAAATGTGTTTTTTGTATAAATGTGTTTCTACTATAATGCTTTTTTTTTCAGTTTCCATATTATATTCATGTGTTCTTTTACTCTACGAGATCGAAAAAAATGACCATATTGGGACTGTGAATGGAGAGTGGTAGAAACTTCTCAACTTCAAGGAACATCTTGAGGTATATATGGTTGTATTCTTTCAACATTTTAACTTCATATTCTTGCAACATTACTGATCTTAGTCTGTTTTTCTCTTTTAACATTTTAACTTCGTATTCTTTCCAATTTTTTAATTTAGATTCCATAAAAATGGGTGAGAAAACAAGAAATACAGTGGTGTGGTAATTAGGAAGAATGCAGTTCAACCTCATTAGTTTAGTAAGTGGAGTTTCCTCCTTTAACATGTAGTATGTGCGTGACCTTAGGGAGGTAGTATTTTACATGTTTGAATAAATGGCCAACTGATTTTTTATTTTCTGTGGCGATTTTCTTCTTTTTGATGTTTAATATTTTAGTGTTGGGTATGACGGTGGATGATGCCGCTGCTTTGACGATTTATTTGTTTGAGGGAAAAGTTGGTGGATTGGCATCGGTGCACGGTCCATATGGAGGGCTTCTTTAGCTTTTGATGTTCTTCGCGAGGGTGGATCATAGAGATTTTGATATGCAAATTCATAAAGGCAGTCCATTACGTACACTATAATGAATCTGTATAAAATAATTATGTTATTATTAGTTTCACTCAAAAGACAATTTAATAGGGAATACTTTTCAACCTTTTGTTTTCACCTAAAAATGTGAGATATTTAGTCTGAAACTAAATGGTTACTTAATGACACGTGTTGATAAATATGATTTCAAACCTTGAGACGAGAATTAGTCTTTGTTTGATTCACAAAATCTTGAGATGCACAATGTCTCGAATTTATGCTACCATTGAGATTCAAGTACTCTGTGTGGTCATTTTGCTCATTGACAAATTCGATTTAACAATCTATCAATGTATGGCATCCAAAGTCTCACTAAGAAATCAAAGGATAAAAGGACAAGGACTGATTGGGCATACTTTTTATACGGAGCTCAAGAAATCTGCCTAAGGTATGGCCTATAGATTCTATTTTAAGGTTTCTAAATATATATCAGTGTAAAAAAATAAAATTTGTGTATAGAAAGTTTGATTGGAACATTGTGTGGCAGAACCAATCCTCTCCACCTATACATAAACAATAAGCTACCCGCTTACTGTTGTTTTTGGTGATTCATTGTATTATTACATTTTTCATCTATTCAATCACATTGGTAATTGCTTATTTTATCCAATCAACCTACGAAAAATTCAAATAATAGACCAAAATTCCAGACATGGTGTTCTGTTATTTTCATCATTTATTATGAAGCATTCTTTGATGCCAACATGATTTTCTCAGTATTATTTGTTTCGGGAGTAGATAAAATATAAAAAAGATACAATGTTTCCAATATTGGGGCAGTTAAATAGCTAAATTTTCATATAATAAAGCTTCATGCACTTCATAAGGACACATGTTCTTTTCTTTCACCATACAGTATATGTCATTCTTTTTTTATGGTACCATTTCCTCCTTCCATTACATGCTTATAGATTAGATTAAACGCACTATCAGTATGAAATGTTTCACACAAATAAAAGGAAGTGCTTACAATACAGATTTCTTAATTTTGGTTAGATAGCGGACCATCATATAGCTTAACTAATATAGTGTCATTAATAGTTTAATGATTTCTAAATTCTGCAGCACTATCATTCTAAATTCTCTCTTATAACTACTAAATAGCTTAAATGGTTCATGAATAGATTAATGCACTATTTCTGGTTTTTGACTCCAAATTACTAGGGATATGGGATACAACAGAACTGGGGATATGGGATATGACAGAAGCAGGTCTCCATATTATTCCTATATATATTTTTAGTGGATATACTTTTTTTATATAGAGTAATTTTTATAAATATTATTTAGTTATTCATATATAGTTTTTATTTTGTTTTATTTTAACTTTTTTTACATCCTAACTCATTTTTCCCATTACAATAGGGGTCCATGACCAGGTCTTAAAAACATATAAAGCAGGTCTTTATGACCACTGGTGACACAAGACCTTCAAAAAAAGACAACTGGCTCAAGAGGTATATTCAATACTGTCGAGATGTATTAGATTCGGCAGCCACATTGTTGCAGGAGAGTAATGTGAAAATTAGACAAGATATGAGGCGACAAGCAAATGAAAATGGAGAATCAGCTGCAGTACCAGTGAGGCAGCTGGATGTTATAGTAAGGTTAAGCGAATTAATTACGAATTGGTTATTTAGGTAAGTGAATCATTACAACAGCTAACAACCATAGTTATATCATGTTAGTTGTTTATATCAACTGTAAGTGAATTGGTTATTTATATCAACACTAAGTGAATTTTTTGTTTATGTCATGTTAGTTCAGATTTATGCAACACTTTGATGGGCTTCTCATCACCAAGGAATGATGAAGAAGTACAGAGACGGCCAGTAATCAGGGCATATGTTAATGGTAGAATTGTTCCATATATGAGCAAAGATGTTATTATACTCTCAAGGTCAATGGGCACACCATCTTTTATGTTAAAACCGGATATAACTACTGGACCAGCAAATGCAGTGGCATCCCTGGTAGCTCCACCTCCTCCAGTTGGCAGTGGCATACAAAAAAGTCCATACACAGTTAGCGAACAACATATTGTTGAAGACTTGTCACACTCACTGGGCTTTGGAAAAATAAGACGTAAATTTCAAGGATAACGAAATGGATATGACCGTGCTAAGGCCGATGGGATACATTGACCTCAACGAGCTGGGAATTCCATTGGGACCAAGGAAAAAAAATTTGATTGCTCTCCTGCTCATTCAAAACGCCATCAAGTATGTCAAACTTCAGTAAAAAGACTTCCAGAGCATTGACGTTATTAATTTTTAACGAAGTGTTTATATGAAAGTAATCCCCTATGGCAGTGTCTCTACTCATACTACTGTTCTGCTCATACTATTGTTCTGCTAATTTTGTTAATACTGCAAATAGTTCTAATGCATAATCTTTCTGCTAATACTTTTGCTCACTGAAAAGGCATAATCATCAATGGCAAGTGAGAAAAGCAAACCAAACATTAAAAATTCCAGTATGAGGTGGATGTGGCAGTGGATCTAGAAAATTTCATTTGCTAATCTCTCAGGTAAATTTGTTAAATAAAAAGGCTCTTTCACCATTTTTAAATTTTGTAGAGACTTAAGTCTGTTTATTTAATGACTAAAATTAAGAATTTGATAACTAAAATTATCAATTGTCAAAAAAAAATTAGTTAAAGTAAAAACTTATTGAGTTTTGGTATGGGATTGTCTATAAAAGAATGAATGTACCGAGGGTACTAATTTTCGACATATAATTTACGTATGTACATTCATTGGGTATTGAGTATGGAATCTTCCTAATTCAACGTCTATTTATTATAAGTATGTCCCAAATAAACTCAAGTAATTAACATTCAATACTCACTTATTGCTTTGTCTACATAAATGCAATATATCTATATTTTGATGTTTAGTAACTCAAGATTCATTATAAGTTACTCGCAAACGTATGATCAACTCACAATTCTCCTATAGATTCTTCAAACGGTATACACACTCCTCTATATCTCACTATTAATGAACAAAGATCAATTTCAACTCTCAATAGTCATTACCATCGAGACTGCATATAGTCATTGACCATTATTCCTCTTCAATCTTGCAGGTCCCATTCGTTAAATGTAATTGAACGAGGCTTCCTAATTTCGTTGCAAAGGTAATTCATATATCTATAATCAGATTTTGTGTTATCTTTGTTATTGGAAATACGATTTCCCTTTACGTCAACCCTGAACGAGATGATTGGATCTACAATGATGGGAAGCAACTTCCCGTGTTACTTTCATTCTTGAAATGTACAAGGAAGAAGGACTTTTTTATACAATTAGATCCTCCATTCAAGTTATCGAGTTTATGATAAAGTATGGTCACACACTCAAGTTTTTTGAAAATAATTCAAGCAGACTGCCAAAATGGTGCAACGATGGGGACACGGTGAAGTTGCCTTTCTGTCAAATTAAATGGAAGTATCGAATGGAATTTCCTAGATATAATACGATTGAACCATACCCACATATGACCGAAAGGTGCCCCTCTTTTCCCCCAAATTACTACAGGCCAAAAGGTTGTTGAATGGCTTCTGATTTCTTTCTATAATCATAGAGAAATTATATAGTTGACTGGTATTGCTCTAGCTATGTCATAGTCTATTCTTATGTATATAAACTGGCTGATATGAATTAATGTTGCAAAATTAATGTTGTTCTTATGTATCGAAACTGTCACTACTGCACTTTACCCGGTATATAATGTTTTGGGTGTTACAGCTCTAATATTTCGGCATTGACATTTGGCCAAGTTCTGCTCTAACATTCTGCTCTAACATCATGATCATCCACCCCCAAGCTCTTCTTGGTAACAGATATTAAAGTCACCTCTCTCTTTATATATATAATATATAATCATTTTTTACAATTTGAAGTCATGGATAACCTCATGCTTTCCTAATTGGGCTGTATCTATTAATAGTTTTCCAAACCCCAATAGGATAGGCAAATAAGATTATCATGTTTATATTTTATGCTATTGTTTACTGTTTATGTGGATGGAAGTGAGATTATGTTGTTTTATTTAATATTTGGCGAATTTATTGTGGGTGCAGATGGGCAGGTATAGCTTCATACCCCCAAAGAACATATAATGCTATAAATAATTACTAGAATACCCAACTAAAAAAGAAGCTTAAAAAACTTCAAGGACAAGGTGAGTTTAATGATCATCAATTTGGGGGCACAATTTCTGAGTCAATTTCAAAGGGTCAGTGGGAGAGAAGGATACAAATTGATATCCACATGGCCAAGCAAGCTCTATGGGAAGAGGTATATGGGAGTGGGGTTTTGGGTGAACTAAGGTGGGATAGGCAACGCTGGGGTGGAGTGTTGCGTAATAGGTATGAGGTGAGGGGGTGGGTAAGTTAGGGTTTGGGAGGGTATGGGAGCACATATGGTAGCAGTGGTTTAGGTGGATTGTGTGCCTTTGAGTGTTTCGATATTTTTTGTTTTATTTTTTGGTGTTGGATGAACTTTAATATGTATATGGTGTTTGGGCAAGCATCATTGGGGACATTTGTATTTAATTTGTGGTGTTACAAAAATACTGAAAATTGAGAACTTTCCCATTGCTCTTATCCGATAATGAAGAAATATGACTTTTGTGATTTATGTTGTTGAGCATGCCCTATGAACTATAAATAAGATGTTATTTATACGAGTTTTAAGACTAATTCCATGTATTTATTGATGTATTGGTGTTCGTTCACTATTAGGTGAGTAAAATCGATGATGTTTGTGAGTTAAATTGATGATGTTTGCACAAGTTTCAAGATAGACTATTAGTGTTGATGTTTGCTATTTTTTCTTTCTTAAAAAGGGTGAATAGTTATATAAGCAAATAAAATTAATTCCAAATTTTCTAAATTGTGCACCACTATTTGTATTTTACAAAGAACTTTATGACAATTTTTACACATATTTTTGGAATTCTTAACAATTTTTACACCCAATTTAATTAGAGTAAAAACACGTTTAAAACGATAATACATGATAACAATACTTATGAACACATCCATGACATTGTATAATTAACTCAAAAAAATTATTTATCTGTTACGAAATAAATGCGACGTTTGGTCCTATCAACGACATACATTTTTGAAAATTAGCGATGTGCCTTCAGGCACGGGCAGATGTGTTGTAAACTGTTTAGACTCATGTGTTGTAATTTTTTTTTTTAACTCTTTACATTTATGTGTCATATAAAAAACTTTTTGACTTAATTATACAAGATTTAAGACTACTTAAATTTACACGATTCAACACATTGAAAACTTACACTTATAATATAGATTATACACGACTTCATAGTTTTCAAAATTATCAGCGTGCCTTCAGGCACGGGCATACCCTAGTGTGTATATATATATATTACGTACGGGCTATACTTATAGGTTGTGTGTATACCTAAATGAATTATATTTATAGGTTGGGTGTATACCTATATGAATTATATTTATAGGTTGTGTGTATGCCTATATGCGACATATGGATGGGTTGTGTGTGTGCCTATTATGTGATTTCTTGTGTGTGTGAGAATACCTTCGTTGCCTGCTATCCCAGGAGGTTCTGTGTTGAGGACGATCCCACCTTGACGACTCTAGTGAGGTTCGGCTTTGTGCCCTAGAACATAGAACCTAGGTACGATGACTGTCTGATTATACGATAGTATTGACGATCAATTGGGTACGTTAGGTATGTATGTAACCCATACGCTTGGAACTATGTTCGCCTCCAATATGTGTTGATTTGATTTATGGTTCGACGGTGATATCCGAACCAATAGTCATCGATTTGGTACGAGAGGTACATGGACTTGATAGCAGAGTACACATACTCGCACTGCAGTTTTTCACCCGGGGATGCTGGAGTTGTATAAATATAGGTAGTGATATATATATATATATACACTAGCGTATGCCCATGCCTGAAGGCACGATGAAAATTTTCCAAAGTATGTAATCGCGAAACGACGACAATTTCTCAAAGTACGTAATAAAGAAACGCAAAAATTTTCAAAGTACGTAATTATAAAACCACAAAAATTTCGTTCCTCAACAAAACAAAGTGTAATTTTAAAAAAATTGGTCATAATATCGTTTATTTATAGGACTATCCTGCAAAACGATAGTGTTTACTTATCTCATGTCGTGTTTATTTTGGTAAAGTTCATTTTTGGTTAAAAAAAACACTGGGTCGTATTTGAGATAGGTAAACAATAATATTTCATCTCGTGTCGTGTTTATTTTGTCCATAATTGCAATTCATAAAATACGCAATTGCAAAAAAAATGTTACCCGACAACAAAGTGAAATAAAAAAATTGTCATTCAAAATTTTCTAAAGCATATAATACAACTTTACTCAAGTGACGAAAATTTCCCTGAAAAAACAACATGTAATTTTAAAAAAATTGGTCATATTATCCCTTGTTTATAGGTATATCATGCTAAACGGTAGTGTTCGAGATTGGTAATAAAATTTCATGTCATATCATGTCGTGTCTATTTTGGTCAAGTTCGTATTTGGTTAAAAAAACATTGTGTTCTGCCGCTTTACTTAGGTCTTGTTCAAGATAGGTAAGCAATAATATTTCATGTCGTGTCGCGTCGCATTATTTTTTACTGAGTTCGTTTTTAGTTTAAAGAAAAATATTTTGTATATTGTCGTTTTTTCTTGGATAGAGTTCGTGATTGGTAAAAAAATATTTTTCCATGTTGTGTCATATTATGTCGAGTCATGTTTATTTTGCCGACTTCAAATTTTGTTAAAACAAATTTTTGTGTTTTGCCGCTTTTACTTGGGTTGAGATCGAGATAGATAAAAATATTATTTCATGTCGTGTTTATTTTGATCGTTTTTTTTTTGGAAAAAAAGCATTATTGTACCGCTTTTAATGGCTACAAAAATAAACAACCTGGGAAACATGAATATAAATTTTTAGTATTGAATATGGGATCATACACAATATCAACATTCATCCTATGATCTCAAAATCTTGGGTCATACACAATCACAACATTCATTGACCAACATGGACTTCAAGCCCCAAAATCTGCATGTGTTGACAAATTATACCTCTTATGATCTCAAAATACTCTACAATATACAGTTTGAAACCATTGAATAATTGCAGGCTATTAATAAAAAGGTAAAATAAATGAGAAAGGAGGGAGGCCATCGATATCTCAACAATGAGGTACTTCCTGATGGTTGTCCCACGGATGCGATTTTTAGCCAAACAATAAAAAATAGATGTGAAAAACTATTAGTCATGAAATCAACACCTAATGGAGTGATGAGTAAGAACAACTTATAGAATGTAGAAAATTTACACGTGTGACAAAAAGAATAGGCGTCTTCACACTGTGGTTGTGACAATAATCGATGACAACAATCAATGGCAGTGATAAAGTTCATTTCGTGATTCATCTAGCAAAACAGAGAAATGGGGAAAAACATGCATGTATAGATCGCAGAATGTATAGAACTACAAATATTTGAGAAGCAATAAATATGTATCCAATACTCAATCTCTATGTAGTACAAATTTGGCAATGTCATGTAGCTCAACCTGCTTATAACATTCAGCAATTCTCTCCACTAAGTCATCCCATGTTCCTTCAACAGAAGCTAAATGCAATAAAAAAGCAGATTCATCCAATGCAACCTGAGCTGGTGCTTTTCCCTTCTTTATATCTTCATGCTTTCCTTCCTCTGACACCTTCTCCTTAATGTATTCAATTTGTTCATGCTACCATTGATCCATATTAGCAACTTCCTCATATTCACAACCTAAAGTCCACCATGGTGACTTTAGGTCCCTTATTGCAGCGTCTTTGGCGTCTAAATTAGGCCCAGCCCTCAGCAAAACCTTTGAATTGAAGATAAAAAGTCTTCCAAATCTCTAAAAATGATCGTTATGTGTATAGAATCCAGTCACCAATTCCCAAAAATGCTTATTCCAAGTCCCCCTTTTTATAAAGTTTCTCCCCCATATCAGCTGAAGCATGAAATAACTCATCGTTGTTTTGCTCAAATTTTTTGGCATTTTTTTCGACTAGGATTCTATGAATATATTGGTCCACATTCTTTGCCATAAGCCACACTTTGTAATGACGGACCTCAACCACTCGCATATCTATCCCTAGCAGAGCAGTTGGCCGTTGAAGCAGTGCAGTTACAAAACCTTAGTTGTTTCTGGACAAAGGAATTGCAAGAGAAATCATCCCTTGCTTGGTTTTCGGAGAAAGTATTGGTTCACCTCTCGCCTGAAGCATTTTTAAAACATGATTCAAATGCTCAGGATGTTCAGTTGCACCTACATCTTTGACAAACGAAACATGTTGAGAGAGAGAGAGAGAGAGTCTAAAAAAAACACAATAAAAAAATATAATTAAATGAAGAAGGCTACATTAATAATAACAAATTGATACACAAATCGGCATGCTCACCATAGCTGTAAAGATCATAGACTTTCTCGCCATTGCTGTGGATCAAAATAAATATTGTGTTCTACTTTGCTAACATTTGTACTTGCGGTGGTTTGTCAGTGGTTTGCGCCATAACATCTGCACAGTCTCTAAGCCAAAAAAACTGTATAACTGAGCCTATCAATGCCTTAAAAAAAATCTAAGTTAAGATGATGTAATTCAGACACTAAATGCTAGTCCTATTTTCCACTAAATGTAAGGTGCGAGATTATATAAAATTTACATTAACCATTTAACTACCCACGGGAACCAAAATAATTATAGGATCTTCTAGCAATAAAGATAATCGAGAAAAAAAATGACACATGAAAGGTCAATCAAGATGTAAAGAATAAAAACAGAGAGCATGTATAATAAGAGCAGAAGCTTCCACAACATTTCTTTTCAACTGTACTCACATGTATAATGGGGGAGTAGATGTTTTTGCATGGGATTCACCATCAGTTGATCTCAAATGAAACTATTGTGTTTGTGCTTTTTCTCAAATACGGTTCATTGACATGTATATCGCGAGAAAAGATAAAGCCATGCCCGGACCCAAATTCACTACTATTCATCTTCACGTTTGAGTGATTCTTTGATCTCGTCTCCCTAGTAATCCTGCATATCAGACATCCATAACTTCTATCTTTTTATTTAGTTATGCATCTTGGAGCAGTAGATTTTGAAAAAGTTTCGCCCAATATCACCTTGAATAACATAGAACCAACAAAACAAAAGTAATTATTCTCATAGAACACCGGCAATGAGCTCCAAATATTAAGCATTACTAATTTCAATTCTACTGTATAGCAGAATATACCTGAAAACTGAAAAATGATGCCACCGTGACTAATCTGTTTGTTCTATCCGTGAATGCAAATAGTATCCTAATTGTGACATAGATAATGAGTAGTAGTTACATGAAGGTACAAACCAACATATATTTGGTATCTATTATATATAACCTTATACAAATGATACTCACTTGCATGTTATGCCATGTTAACGTGGCCTTGAATTTGACAATGTTCGACCTATAGAGAATTTGCTGAATTCAGTAGCTGATGTTTCTACAGATGGTCAATATCTGAGTGAAATAAAGGACCATGATCAGAGATTTGCAGCATTCTTGGATCCTTTGACATTCTGGTTGTGTAACCATTGCAGTTAGTGCGATTTACACATCAAAGATTAGTTTAGTAGTTGCCATAACGTACTCGCTGGCAAGGCGGGCGTTTTTTGTTATACGAAGAGGTTTGCAAGTTTTTTTTCTTGATTATGCAAGTCATCAACGTCGACTCTTATGCATACAATGTATGACTGTTATACTTCGGGCATTTCAAAGTTCTTTTGCTCGATTATCCAGGTCATCAACTTGCTGGCTAGGCGGACATTTTCTATTACACCAATGTACTGTTATAAATACAATGACTAACAGTTATGTAGTAAAGCACTAAAAACTGTATGCATTCGATAGATAAGAACTGTTATGAATTCAATAGACACGTACTGTTATGCATTCAATACATGTGCACTAAGAAATATTATGCATACAATATATAAGAACTAAAAATGTTATGCATTCAAAAAACACTACTAAAAACTCTAATGCATACAGAATAAGAACTGTGTAAAACACTTAAAACTAAAGCAATGTAACACTGTAAAACACTAAAGCAAATATATAAGCAAGTACCTTAAATGATCTAACATCAAAGCTAAGCCTCAAAGTTTCCTAAACAGTCGAGCATCCCAAACACCTGAAAAGAACTAAAATAGGGCCTAAAGAAGATAAAAAAATATAAGGGTAAAGACAATATTTGTTCAGTAGTAAGATGAATGATGGGCAGGCATAGCTCCGCTTATTCGAGAACCACCACTGGAACGCTGCAATTCACTTTCGATAACAGCTACCAAATGTTGGAAAATAAAAATTTTGGGTAGGAGGTGGGAAAATTTCTATAGAAATTGTGAAAATTACAACTCTACAGAGTTATTTCAAGGGTTACAATTGAAAAAATGGGCATTTGACTTATTAAATTTGAAATCCAGAATAGTCAAAATAAACAAAAAAGTAATAATGATAGACATGTCATTATATACATGTTTCATCGCATCGATAAGTCCCTTGAGTAGAAATATAGCTCACTGCCCATACATTTATGTTTTATAAAAGTGGATCTGAGTAGCAACATTTTATGAATCCTTCTATACCCCATACATTTAAATGTAACGTGGTAAAAAAATAAAATCAAAAGAATGTCAAATACTAAAAAAAGAGGCACATAAGAGAACATACATTATAGCAAAGAACCAGTTTCACTGCATCGTTTAAGACCACCTAATTACAGAAAATAAATGCTCTTGATCATCATATCTTCAGCACACCCCTACCTAGGATATGTTATAGTCATTAACCCTTAATAACTAAAATAGAACCAAACCTTATGTCATCATCAAATATCAAAATAAAATAAACACAAAAGTAAAGCTGAAATCCCAAACAATCAAAATAATCACAAAAGTAATAAATATGGATTTGATAAAGTACAACTAAAATAACATTATAACGAAACCTCGTGATGAGGAGATTCTTGTACATATTCCCCATACTTTTATAAAAACAGTGTGATGCATAAAGAGAGAGGGCAGAGACCGAATCGTACTGTAGAGACATATTTTGAGAGGAATGACAGTCCTCTAAATGCCATCGGTTGTGGTTGGGGTGTCACCCATTGCCGCTAGAGAAAAAAAAATAGGAATGTTTGTTAAATGGAAATGAGACTTAAGATATCTCTCATTGCATCAAATCAACATGTTAACTGTTAAACCAGTATTAATGCATCAAACCAATCTACATCTTAAATGTTAAACAAATATCAATGCATCAAACCAATCTAAAGAAATGGTTGGGCACATGTTAACTATTAAATCAGTTGGTTGATAAATCCAAAACCAAGTGAGAGATACTGACTAAATTGAACAGGAAACAGAAAATATATTAATCGACCATGAATAGAAAGGTATTGTATGAATCAAAATAGGTATCTGGTATTAGCAAATAACAAACATATGAATACAAACAGGTATCTGGTATTTGCAAAAAAAACGTGAACAATCGTATTAACCGACCATGAATCGAAATAGGTATAAATCGTATTTAGTTGCGGTAAGACTAAATCGTATTAGCAAACAAAAAACGTGAATCGAATAGCAAAAGTATCGTATGAATTGAAATAACAGACATGAATCGAATAGCAAATGTTAATCGAACAACAAACGTGAATCGAACAATAAATGTGTATCGAGTATAAAATCGACCATGAATCGAACAACAAACATAGGATGAACATTACTTGAGGGCAAAAATCAACCATGAATCTACATAAATATATACCTAATTAAACACTTCTGAGTTAGGAAATTAAGAAATACATACCAATTGTGCCCTTCAATGGAAAACACTTCTGAGTTGCAGAAGTTTAACGTGTGAAACTATAGATTTTCCATGTGAGACTGCCTTTTCTAGGTTCTATGGATTTTAACATCAAGAAACTGATTTAAAATGTGTACATATGTAGACACACTGAGTTGTGAGGATCGCAAATGTGTACATGTGTGTACCTCCAAAATATAAGATGAGCAAAATCGACATTTTAATGTTTGAAGTGAATTTAACTGAATTTTCTTTTAAGAAAATGGTTATTTATGAGCTTTTTTCAATGCTCGTGGGATGGGAATAAAGGGAACTGGTGTAGGATTTTAGATGAGTAAATTATAAATTATTGATAGATCTAGAAAGTAATCCTAAAAATCATAACATACCATATAATACTTTAAAACTCCAACATATAATACTTTAAAATCCAACATATAATACTTTAAAATCAAGTATCTTCCTACCATCAGATTAAACAGTAATCTTTAGACTGTCTCTAGGAAATATTGTAGTTGGTGTAGGCGATTAAAATACTGCATACCCCAAACAGTGACACATACACAGTTAAAAAAGTAGATAATGAGAATATTTTTTTTGTAGCCGATATAAGACCACCAAACATTAACATATACACATTTGAAACTTTAGCTAGCATGTGTTTACTCTTATCCAAGGCAAAGTAAATTTAGAGTTTCAATGAAAATGAGAAAACACCTAAAATATGAACAACCAAAACTTAACATGAATCACACTAAACCTGTAAGAAATATCATGCTGTGTTTCTTGATTTGTTTGCCCTAGTCCTGAAAAAATAGAGAAATAAATCAGAAAGTGTCAATGATACTGAAATATTCAATACAAAGCGATACACATAACCATCGCTAAAAATCATTTCCGAAAATTCATCTCTTGTGAAAAAAATCCTGGTAGATTCACCTAAAATAAAATAAACAAATGCATTACCTATCATACACGATGAGAGGAAAAA
The DNA here is from genome assembly GCA_949130495.1 of Sambucus nigra. Taxonomy (NCBI): domain Eukaryota; kingdom Viridiplantae; phylum Streptophyta; class Magnoliopsida; order Dipsacales; family Adoxaceae; genus Sambucus; species Sambucus nigra. The sequence continues at coordinate 58,815,867 of OX422214.1, forward strand.
AATTGTGGTGTTAAGATCACACACAAGCACACACCTTCATACACACACGAAAATTTGTCAAGAAAAAATATCAAATGAGTAAGCAAAAGCTCTAATTAGTTAACAATCCCAAACATAGATGATTGTGAACATTCTTGGCCAAACAATAAAATATAAATAATCACCAAAAATTAATAAAATACTTATGCCCTAAATACCTATTTTCTTAGAAATATATCATCAGATCTAAAATAAAATGAAAAAAATCATATCTAAAACATGGTATAAAAAGGTCAAATTGTACACTAAGAAACTTTAAAATACATCATCTAAATCAAAAGAAAATATACAGACTTGCTTAGCTGCGCGAATTTCATCAAGCATGTAGCTTACAACCTGTATAAAAATAGAGTTTTAGAATAGAACATGCATACAAACTATAAATTCATATAAGAAAAAACAAAGAAGCAGAAATAGAAAAAAAAAATTCATGACGGATTACCTCACCACAAATCAAATCTCATCTAAACCATGATTCAAAATGTAAAGATATAGTCACATCTGCACAAAGGGGGATGAAGATGAAGAGATCTCAAAAACCCTAGAAAATGCCTAGGAACATAAATTCAAGTGAAAACAATCGATGGAGAGAGGAGAGAGATACCTGGTGATTCTGTGAGAGAGAATGGAAAATGAAGAGAGAGGAGAGAGAGTTAGTGTTATCAAAGTTAACATCTAAAGGGGTAATTTACAATTGTATCCGTGTTTTTGAATTTTAGGTAGGAGAACAAAATGAAATCTAATCGAAAAAAGGGGGGGAAATGAAATAATACAGGGACATAAGAGGAAATGAGAGATCTTTGAAATGTGTATGTAGGTGGCATCAATCTCAACCCTTCATTTTAGCCAAAATGTGTAAGGAGGTGGCACACATCTTGACCGTTAAAATGTGTACATAATTCAAAAACCAACCTAACTTTATATATATATATATATATATACATGCAAGTTTATTTATCTTACTTGTTTGTGAAAGTAGAAAGTGTAGATAGCATATATCTAAACGTGATTTAATTATGAGATAATATACTTATTGGGTGATAGTAGTGAAGTTAGATAGCTTATATCTAAAGATGATTTAAATATTTTAATGATAACGTATTTGAAATTTTAATTATAGTTAATAATAACATATGAGACATGTTAAGTATTAGTGTTACGATACCATACTGTATGGGCGGTACAGTGGGAGTTAAAAAGATATTTAACTACAGACTTAATGAGTAAAGATTTGAATACTGTAGTGTACTGTATGGGCGATATGGGGGAGCAAAACCTGTTATAGGTTAGATAGGTACTTATGAAACCTAGTTGGGTTGGGTAGGATTGCTAAGTAGGAGACGTTAAGCGTGCACATTAGTTGAGAGGTGAAAAACTCAAGGGAGTGTACGTTGAACTAACATTTGTAATCAATAACTGGTTTTAAACTGTGATAAATACTTGTTAAATATTTTCAAAAGTTTTGGGCTCTGACCCGTTTGTAAAAATATTTTCAAAACCTTTTAGGTGTCCAGCCACAGGAATGCCAAGCTTGATTATCCATTCCGGGGATACCTAGCTGTAGCACTTGTGGATGCCTATAGGTCTTGATTAGCCACTTCAGTTAGTTTACTCTTAGAGTATGATTCAGTTATCAGTTATTTCATTCAGGTATGTTACCCCTTAAGCTATTTCATTTATTCAGTGTCATCAAATTATGTATTTTTGGATTTAGTTTTATTGTGTTAGTCTTGTAGTTGGACGTTTGCATTGTTAACCGATGGTTTATTAGGTATTATTTATTTGGTTAGTTATCTTGTTATGGATTAATATTATTATTACTATGTGGATGGTTTGATTATTGTTTTTATTTTCGCATGAGCTTGTTTAATGAAAGATAAAATTTGACATCGGCTTAATTTAACATAGGTGGTTAGTAAATTATAAGTTTTCGACAGTGATGCTAATAATGAACCAAATGAGATTCCTGGTTATTTTAATAAAGGATGAATAACACGTGGTTAGAATAGGTGGGGGTTCAAAGGAGTTTGCGGCAGTGTGCAAGGTGAAATGGAAATCACTTCGTGGGGATGACATTTGACCCATGCATTTATGAAAGTTCTCACCATCACACCCGAGATCATTATTCGGGTGGTCAAGGCACATGCAGGAGATCAAATTTGCTAGGAGCGAGTTAGATAGTTATTAGTTGAGGGAAAAGATCATTATTCTATTGGGTCGGATGGCAGATTTAAATTCTGGGGCAGGGTAATTGTCCCAGATGACGAGGAGTTGAGACGAGTCGTTATGTTTAAGGCTCACGGTTCATGCTTTACGGTACATATCGGAGGGGATAAGATGTACCACGACATGCGACGTTAGTATTGGTGGGTTGGGATGAAGAGGGACATAGAAGATTTTGTGTCCAAGTGTGCTATGTGTCAGCTGGTGAAGGTGGACAATCAGCGTACTGTAGGTTTATTACAACCTTTGGAGATTCTGATGTGGAAATGGGAGAGAATATCCATGGACTTCATCATTGGGATACCTACATCACATAGGGGCACGATTCCATTTGGGTGATCGTCGACAGATTGACGAAGGTGGCTCACTTTTTATCGATCCGAAAAAATTTCATCTCCGAGGAGTATTCTAGGCTTTTCGTCAGAGTGATTATAAAGTTTCATGGGGTATCGCTCAACATTTTGTCAGACAGGGACATGAAGTTTGTGTCCCATCTTTGGAGGAGCATCCAAGAGGCTTTAAGAGAAGAGTTGAGATTGAGAACCTACTATCATCCTAAAACCTACGGGAAGATGGAGAGGATGAAGTTGATGTTGAAGGATATTCTATGGATGTGTATATTAGATTTTAAGGGGAGCTAGGAGCAATATTTACCTTTGGTGGAGTTTGCGTACAACAATAGCTACCAATTCACGATTGGGATGGAATCGTTTCAGGCGCTTTAAGGGAGACCTCGTCGTTCAACCTCATGTTGGTTGGAGGTGGGTGAGAACACGTTACTTGGGGGAGATTTCATTCAGGATAACTCAGAAATGGTAGAGATGATACGATCTAGGATACGGATTGCCCAGGATAGGCAAAAGAGCTACGTAGATGCGGGTTGGAGATACTTAGACTTTGATGTTGGGGATCATGTGTTGATTAAAGTATCTCACATAAACGGAGTGATGAGGTTTGGGAATAAAGGGAAGTTGGCTCCCCGATATGTAGGACAATTCCCTATTCTTGAGAGGATTGGGCACGTGGCATCTCAGTTGGGATTACTGGATCACTTGCAGCGGATGCATGACGTTTTCCATATATTTGCATTACGGAGGTTCCTTAGAGACGAGATAGCCTACCAGAACATTGACATTAATGAGATAGAGGTCCATCCAGACGCTACATATGAGGAGAGACTTATAGCCATTCCGGACTGTCGGGAGCGCTGAATTCGATCCATGGTTGTTCCTTTAGTTCGGGTGCAGTGGGGATATCATAGGGTGGACCAGTCCACGTGGGAGATGGAGGACGACCTACTAGGTACGTACTCATCTAGATTCCGAGGACGGAATCCCATTATTAGGGGGATGAATGTAATACCCCATATTTTCTAGAATAAATAAAACTATATTTTTGGAATAAAATAAAATTCGTGGAAATCAAACTAAATCAGTGAATTTAATTTATTAATTGCGAATAAGTAATTTGTTATTATGTCATAATCATGTGTGGTTGATTTTTATGTTAATAATATTAATTAAAAAAAATTTCATGTGTAGTAGAAAATTTATAAATGTTGTACGACTCGATTATAAATGTAATTGTGAATAATAATAATCGAGACGCATTTTGGGAAGTCACAAGGGATCTTTTAGGTGTTTTAAACCTATAGAAATGGTCTCGGGGTATAGGCATATAAGTTGAGAGACTTTTGGGCAAGTCTAATTATGGTTTCGGGTCCATTTGGAGGTCCAAAATTGAGGAAATAAGTCCAACTCGGGATTTGTGACTGATGAAAGATTAAGGGGAAGATTAACTGTAAGAACCCCCATTTTCTCACGTAAGGGCTGGCCAGGCACGGTACGCAGAAGATGGGGTTATCAACAATTTATACCATTCTTAGCACTAAAGAAATAGAAGTTTATTTATTCTATGTCAAAATCCACAATAAATAAAAACATCTGAATAAAACTGATTTAATACATGAATGAAAAAAAATCGAATCATCATACAATGTCCATAATGAAAACCTAGGTACGAACTGGTAGAAATAAACTCTTGGGCTTATGCCCGTACAAATCCCAATATGAAATAAGATAACCAAATACTAAAGTACAGCCTACATTAGAATCAATGGAGCAAAATTCACTACGCCCAATGCAACTGTAAGTCTGATCCATCGTTAGTCCTGCTATCCCTATCATTAAGAATACCTGAGGGGAGAAATATTTATAATTTCGGTCAGAGCCCCATAGTTGAAAGGATTCTTCACCAATAAATATGTAAAATATTGCTAACTCATACTTCACGTCTCTCCATCGACGCTCACACGTAACGAGTACCTCACCTCTTATCTAGACGCACTCCTACTCGTATCTTTAAACAAAATGCCAATTGTAAATTCCATTTTTTAATCTAACATGAAAAGAATAACCCATTTAGCTATGCGTTAACTAAAAGTGGGTATTTGTACTTAACACCCTGGTCCCTGAATAGATTTCATAATATTAACTACTCAATTGGATATAAACTCAATGCGTAATTTTACATCATATAATATCCCATAACCTTAGTCTATCTCTTCAGACTATTAGATATATAATTCATACTCCTCATAGTCTACCCCATTAGACTATAAGTTTCATTCTCTTAGACTACGAAATTTTTATTCTCATTCATAATTGTCTACCCCGTTATTCATTCTCTGTAATTAGTGTCTACATTCTTAGACTGCCCAATTATTCTTCTCATTAATAATTTTTTACCACATTATTCATTAGGACTCATCTTCGTCCTTAATTATCCACGTCATTATGTTAACTCGACTTTGTTATCATTAAGCATTGTTTACATCTATGGACTAGGAAGGCACATTCCCATACAAGGCACACCACAATGTGTAAATAGATAATACACCAACAGAGGTTAGCTTATTTGGCATAATGACTATACTTATAAAACTGATTTAATACATGAATGAAAAAAACTGAATCATCATACAATGTCCATAATGAAAAGCTAAGTACAAACTGATATAAAAAAAAAACTCTTGGACTAATGACCGTACAAATCCCAATATGAAATAAAATGACCAAATGCAGAAGTACAACCTATACTAGAATCAATGGAGCGAACTCCACTACGTCCAATGCAACTACAAGTCTTATCCATCGTCATTTCTCCTATCCCTGTGATTATGAATACCGGGGGGGAAACATTTATAATTTGGGTCAGAGCCCTAGAGTTGCAAGAATTCTTCACCAGTAAACATGCAAAATGTTACTAACTCGTACTTCACGTCTATCCATCGATGCTCACATGTAACAAAAACCTCACCTCTCAACTAGAAGCAGTCCTACTCGTATCCTGAAACAAAATGCCAATTGTAAATTCCATTGTTTAATCTGACATGTAAAGAATATTCCATTTGGCTATGCGTTAACTAAAACTAGGTATTTATATTTAACACCCTGATCCCTGAATAGATTTCATAATGTTGGCTATTCAATTTGATATAAACTCAGTGCATATTTTTACGTCATATAACATTCCATAACCTTAGTCTATCTTTTAAGACTATTTGATATATAATTCATACTCCTCATCGTCTACCCCATTAGACTATAAGTTTCATTCTCTTAGACTACCAAATTATTTCTCTCATTAATAATTGTCTACCCCATTATTCATTCTCTTTAATTAATGTAAATCATCTTAGATATCCCAATTATTATTCTCATTAATATTTTTTTACCACATTATTCATTAGGACTCATCTTTGTCCTTAATTATCCACATCATTATATTAACCCGACTTTGTTCTCATTATGCATTGTCTACATCTATTGACTAAGAGGGCACATTCCCATACAAGGCACACCACAATGTGTAAATATATATATATATATATACACACACACACACTAGTGTATGCCCTTGCCTGAAGGCACGATGAAAATTCTCCAAAGTACATAATTGCAAAACGGTATAAATTTTCCAAGGTACGTAATGGAGAAATGACAAAAATTTCGTTCCCTAATAAAATAGTGTTGTTGATAGGACCAAGTTAATTGGAAAGTGAACTATCATGGCCCCATCACCATTTCTCATTGGTTGCATACTGCAAACGTAGTGGATTTAATTGATTACTATATTAAAAACTTCACAAAATAAATATTCTTCCAATGTCACAGAGGGGCATAACAACACTGCAACTTGAATGTGATTAGACTTTGTGAAGTCCACAACCATTTTGGCAACCGAACGATCAACCCGATTTAATTTCTATACAAATAAGTAAGATTTAAAAAATATGGACAAAGTTACCTTTATTTATAGGACTATACACCTATTTAAGGTTTAAAAAATGTCAACAACAAAATAAATATATCTTGCCTAAAGGCACGATGATATTCGATAAAGCCAACATAATCACAATAAAATAACGATCGACACAATATAATTTCAATACAGATAAGTTAAATTTAAAAAAAATGGACAAAATTTCCCTTATTTATAGGACTATCCACCTGTTTAAGGTATACAAAGCATGTTACAACCAAATAAAAATAAATAATTCGTTCCTTAATCACAACAAAATAATAATCGATCGGATTTAATTTCAATACAACTTGGTTTGGTTGTTTTCGAATATCCTAAATTCATGTGCATTTAGTCTCTGTGCAAAACACAAATATAAAATCGGATAATTAAACGAAACTGCATTTCATAGCAAATATGTATGTACGGTCCTTAGAAATTCTTCAATTTAGAAAGCACGGAAGTCACTGAAGAAATATTGGTAATCAAGATGATCATTTGTGCAGATATGGGCATTAGACTCGGTGCCCTCATCAAGTATAGCTTGGTTGCCGATCTCCAACCTCTGCCCAGACTATGAGGAGAATGTGCCCAATTTTTGCAACAGTCCTTAATGCTTCCCTGTGGCTGATATCTAGATTATTGGCATTGATTCTCTTAATATCCTTTTTTATGAACTGGTTATATGTAGAAGGTACTCGCTGCCTCTTCTCGAGAGGTAAATTCACAATCCTTTCTTGAGTGAAATTCATGCTTGGGGGGTCGCATTGCTAGATTATAGTTGTTAAATTTGGAAGAGGAGCCACCAAGATCTATCTTGTACTCCGGAGAGGTAGTTGGGAGCCTGATCATCTTGGATGGAAGGTAGTGACTGAAATGGAGCTGCCATTTTCTTAGCAGCAATGAACACTGAAAGCTCCAATCGCATACAACTCATCCAATTCTATACGTTTCACTGTAAAAAAATATAGAATGTTTTTACAACAAACGATAATGCACTAATATTAACATCAACGAACACTATTGTGTAAATAACATAGAGTAGAAATGAACTTAATGACTAAAATCTTAGACAGGACAAAAAAATAAGATAACTAAACAGCCATTGAAATGAAAATTATAACCTTCCAATTATAGAATGGTGACAACAATGCATTCGTGTGACTTCCATCATTGCTAAGAATCTTATCGTCCAACATGAGAAAAAGATCATCGTAAATCAATCATCTTCTAACGGCTACTACAATTCAAATGTAAAACCAAGTGTTTGTTTTGACCTTTTTTTTTACACTCGAAAAATCCAATTGCACACAACTCATCCAAGCGCGAAGCATTATAGCTGCTCGTTGTTGTCGATCAAGTGGTGGAATGTTTGGGGAGGATGTCATTCAACAACACATGCAAAAAAAGAGCAAATAGGAAAATATAATATTAGATATGCACATTAAAGACAAAAGCATATCAATGTGAATTCTTAACGACAAAAGCATACCTAGTCAAAAGTATATGAATGCTTAATGAAAATATCAACAATCACATTCACTTAATATGTGTTTAAGCGAATTATGCACTTACCCAAACACACAATAACATGTTGTAGCGTAGCCTTCGACTCCGTATGTTTCCATATGTGGTAGACAAAGCTAATGAATAAAATAGCAGATGAATAAGTGAGCCGAAGTCTGAACTAGACAATCTAAAACAATGTCAAAATCAAAATAAGCCAATAACGGATATGGTTTTGAATTTTTGGGTATATAAACACCATATTGATCCATAAACACCATATTGATCATCTAACAATGATCAATATGGGTTGAATGACGTCCCTTATTTGTCGAGTGATCTGAAACCAAAAAAGTAGCAAGAAAATAAATAAAAGTTAGAAAACGAAGAGCATGAAATATCTTGTTACATCAAACCATCCTGTGAGAGCCCATACACCCTTACTAAAGATACTACCTGTAAAAACAAATATGCTACCTGTATACTACCCGTAAACACAAAATCAAAAATGAGTATAGTGTTGCGTTAATAAAGATATGTTATTATTATGTGTGTACAACTTACAACATCAAAACACATAACGCATTAGACATATTTACATGAATGAACCATGATTCTCTATTAATGGTAATACAAATTCTTAATACAACTTAGTCACTTTGACTCCTATCACTGTGAGCAGCAGTAGTAGCTAGATCACAGCAGCAGCTAGAGCTAGCTCCAACATTTATTAGTCACTTCGACTCCAATTTGGCACTTCTCAATTTGGGAAATGTCATAATAATGTAATAAAACTTCCAAGAAAAAATGAAACATTATTAATAAAAGTTTCCACTTGCAAAAACATCAGCAATTCTATTACACGATTGATGTAAATTTTAGCAGTTTTCTAGAGTGTATGCGACACAAATTTTTGAAATTTGGGAATGGCATTTCCATTTCATCATAATATAAAAGTTAGATATGTCATATCATAACATTTTTACTTTCATTCATCTTAGTTAAATGGAAAAGGAACTTAAAAAGTATAGAATATCACCTTTCAAGGATGACTCACAGGGAAAATGATAGTAATCTAGCTAGTGTGTTGTAATCGAGCAGTGTTTATGGATAAAGAAGTGTTGTAGGTGTTGAACAGAGCTATACAAACAGTATCGTAGGACATGTTATATATAACAACGTAACCTGCTAGTTAGTCTCAACATACACTAATTAGTCTCAACATATAGTTCATAGGGAATCATGTTGTAATACACTAATTAATCTCAACATATTACTAAGTGAGATGTTAACTGATATCTACTATATCTATTATATCAGTCTCAATATAACTGATATCTGCTATATCATTAGTTGATATCAGTTAGCTGCTATATCAATATGATTAGTAGAAATATAATTGATATCTGTTATAGCAGTAGCTAATATCGGTTATATTTCTATTCATTCCATTCACCGTAAATTATGTACACACATACTTGCACACATAACACGAATACAAACAAAAATATAGGGATTGTCATTTATGCAGCTATATAGCAACTATATAGCTATAAAGCCGCTATGTAGCTATATTTTTGCTACTATAGCTATAATATAGGGGTTGTCATCTAATATGTTCAAATCTGTGTAAAAGTGATAATTAATATGTTAAAATTACCATTGAAAGTTATCCCACCCTAAAATTTCAAGCACCAAAATCACACCTGCAGATCCAAGAAACAAAATAGATAAATACGCTCCTCATTATTAATAAGTTCATCTCTATAATATTTAGAGTAATTGATTAAAATCTAGGTTAAGCTTTTAAGGCAAAACAGTAAAAACCACCAACAAAATGAAAAACAAAACGAAATCTAAAATTTGATAAAACAAAAATATGATTCAAGTAATATAAAGTACATCCTTCACAATGCAAGTACCATACGTACATTTTCAACCAATATGTAATTACATGATACCATCCTTCACAGTGCAAGTAATATAAGGATGTTCTAAGTAAGCTAATCAATTATTCAAGGATCAACATGTTCAATCATATTGTTTAATTGAATTTCAACATCCCTTTTGTGGATCCCTTCTAATTAAGCAAATCAATTATGTTCAAGGATCAATTACCAAAGGGATGTTGATCAATTTCTAATGTGGATCAATTGATGTTGATTATAATTGATCCACATCAGAATTTTGTGGATCCACATTAGACTGTATAATTTGATCAATTTGTTGATAAATTTTTAAGTAAGCTAATCAATTAATTAGCTTAATTGAGTTTCAAGGATCAACATGTGAATAATTCCAAGAATCAAATTCTTCTATGGTTGTGAATAATTCCAATGATCAATTGCCTAAATAAAGAATCATTATAGCTGATCAAACATAATTTATTCAAAGTAATTAATTGAAACTAACATAATGCAAGGATCAATTACTGTGGATTCAAACTAATTGAAGATCTTCCAAGTAATCACAAAGAATAACCCAGTTCTTAACTATTGGTAGCTCATAAAGTAATCACAAAGAAAACTGGAATGTTGATTGATACAAAACTACCAACAAACTTTTAAAAGTTTATAAAGAAAATGCATGAGGTTACTTAAAGAAAAACTCAAAGTATCAACACAAATACTCGATCTAAAAGAAATTTAAGTGACATAGAAATGTTTATTCATAATGGTGGAGTGGCATAGCAATGCTAAATTCAAGAACACGTTATATCTGCCAACATTGGCTTAGTACATGGGTTACGAAGCTTCCAACAAACATCTTCAATAAGATAAATTATATATAGTCAGTTTAAATTAGTTAGTAACATGAACAACAAACATCGTTTAAATGTGATACATATGTGATACCTAATATATTAAGTCATGCTACTTATGTGATACCTAATATATTCCACTTACACGCACGATATGTGTTGATAGCATTAAAAGATGACAACATTGGCTCGAATCACAATAGCTTTTGTATCGGTACTGAGTTGACATATAATAGACTTGTGGCAGCCCACAGTGCGTTATATATTTGCTATGGAGGCTGTCAAATACTTGATAGGACTCTTGTTGATTCTTAAAGAGTGAAACCAAAGAATACTACCCATATTTGTAATTATAACTTCGACATTTCTACTTCAGGGACACTATTGGAAATCAAGGGAGTAGAATCCTCAAGTAGGGGTAAAAGCACCCTCATTGTCATTTAATGATAAGGCATGAGCAATGTCCTTGGTGAAAAAGATGGCGGTGCAGGAAATGTTTATTGAGTAGGGGTAAAAATACCCTCATTTTTTATTATGTCCCCTGCTAAGGGAGCAGCAATTTCCCATGCTAAAGAAACGTTTTAACAATATATCAAATAAGCACCTCAAAAATAAAAAATTTACTTGATCCAAAGCTTTGAATATAGCAACGTCAGCATACTATAGCCCATATAACTAATAAGCACCAAACAAAAAAACTAACCTTCTAACCCGCAATTCAGAATTCAATGCAAGACTTTGTAGTCATAAAAGAGTAATAATATGTTTAGTATTGGGGAAAAATACACACCCAAAAAATTTAAGAGAATTAAAGATCCAACAACTCACTAACAAACCTAATTTTTGATAATTAGCTATCTGCAACACAATAACCTCCACAATAAAATTGTCCAATAAAACAACATACGGTTGCAACCCCCCAAAAAATTAAAATCAACTATAATTCTGAAATTAACATAAAACCAAAACCTACATATAAACATTTTATCAAACACCTATGTTACCTCTTATCAAACATTTTTCTCACTCTCAGAATATCTTGCACATAAATACAAAATAAGAGAAAAAATGTGTTAATGGAACCAATTTTGGTGGACAAAAATAAGATATAAGAACACAATATAAGAACTTGGATGAGGTATGAAAAAAAACACAACATCAATCTGAAAGAAAAATGAACATATTTCAATCTACATAAGAATTGAACAAAATATACACCACACAAATTTTGACTCCACAAATCTTTACCAAATCCTCAACAGATTTCATGAATGGAAGAATACTTGATTAAACCCAACTCAAAACCTAGAAAATACGCATTTAAGATTACAGGACGTAAACAAAAAATGGAGTTCATGCATTTAGATACCTTTGCTTGCCGTTAAACTCATCATACACGATCCTTGCCGATACATGCACCTGTTTACATTCTAAAATGAAAATTGAACTCACTTATTACTTGTGCAAGTCAAATCCGTTGAAATGATAACATAATTTAATTACAACATCAAAATTACTAATGGTTACTTGTTAACTATGACCAAGATACACATAAAGAAGGTAAATATTGTGAATTACTTTACATAGAATATCAAGAACCCCTATTTCATTTTTCGTTACAAATCCCAAAACAATTTTTCACATGTTTCAAAAAAAAGGATGAAAGATAAATTAGTGGGAAAATGAAAAAGTACCTCTTTTGAGATTAGGGCATTATTGAACTGAACATTGAAATGGATGTGTATACATAACTTGTAACTCAAAATCAATAAAAATAAATCAAAGGTTCATGGATGACAACAAAAGCTCTAATTAGTTAAAAATTCCAAACATAGATGATTGTGAACATTCTTAGCAAAACAATAAAATAAAAATAATCACCAAAAAGTAATAAAATACTTATGCCCTAAATACCTATTTTCTTAGAAATATATCATCAGATCTAAAACAAAATCAGATCTAAAACAAAATGAACAAAATCTGTAAACAATACCCTGCCATAAATTAAATAAGAAACTTATTACAACACATCACCATGAAATCAATACCCTACCATAACCTTAATCATCTTAATCAGGTCAAATTGTACACTAAGAAACTTTAAAATACATCATCTTAATCAAAAGAAAATACACAGACATGCTTAGTTGCGAATTTCATCAAGCATGTAGCTTACAACCTGTATAAAAATAGAGTTTTAGAATAGAACATGCATACAAACTATAAATTCATATAACAAAAAAAAAAAGCAGAAATAGAAAATCAAAGAATTGATGACGGATTACCTCACTACAAATCAAATCTCATCTAAACCAACCACGATTCAAAATGTAAAGATATAGTCGCATCTGCACAAGGGGGTAAAGATGAAGAGATCATAAAAACACTATAAAATGCCTAGGAACATAAATTCAAGTGAAAACAATCGGTGGAGAGAGGAGAGAGATACATGGTGATCGTGTGAGAGAGAATGGAAAATGAAGAGAGAGGAAAGAGAGTTCGTGTTATCAAAGTTAACATCTAAAGGGGTAATTTACAATTGTATCCGTGTTTTTGAATTTTGGGTGGGAGAACAAAATTAAATCTAACCGAAAAGGGAGGGAATGAAATAATACAGGGACATAAGAGGAAATGAGAGATCTTTGAAATGTGTATGTAGGTGGCATCAATCTCAACCCTTCATTTTGGCCAAAATGTGTAAGGGGGTGGCACACATCTGAACCGTTAAAATGTATAAACAATTCAAAAACTAAGATACTTTATTATATATATATATATATATATATATATATATATATATACGACATAGGAAGACATCTATATTCGGCATACTGCTCGTCCTCTATCGGTGATACCTGGAGGAGTGTCTTATCCTAAACGGGTAACAAAACACAAGCAAGTGGGGTGGTACCTACTCAATATACCTGTTCATAGACAATACCTAGCGGTGACAAAAGATCCCAGCATCAACACTTACCTCTCATAAAGTGGCGTTGGCACATAGTACCTAAAATATGACCTGACACTACTCCTAGCCCACTTGTGCCAACATGTGCTACGGTCCCGATCGCACTCAAACCCCAACCGATAGGACGGTCCACGAACCCAAGTATGTCCATACAAAAAAATATAATACATATTATTATCCAATATGTATAAGTAGTTACTCTATAGCTACCGTTCCCAAGGAAATCTCAATCCATATAAAATATACCCTTCTTGGCTTAACTATAACATTTTAGTCAATTATTCCATAACTCATTTTAAGTCATTATCCTACGATTGCTCCCTGATTAAATATTAAGTCCCATGCATTGCCTTTTTTACTTAAAAATCACATTTACTTCATCATTTATTTCTCTTTAAATATATAGGTATAGTTATTCCCAAACTAATCTTTCCAAAACATTATAGGTATAGTTATTCCCAAACGAACCTTTCCAAATCATTATAGGTATAGTTATCCTCAAACTAACCTTACCAATACAATAATAGTTATAGTTATAGTTATCCCCGAACTAACCTTACCAATACAATTAATGATTTTTAGCATGTCGTCCTCTTGACTTAGACTTAAATCATTCTAGATTATTAATAATCATACGCTTCTTGTTACCTTTCCAATAAGGTTTATATGTACATATATAAGGAGCCAACTAAAGTGAATAAGGATTATATGTACATATATAAGAAATCCTCTAATATGTATAGGTGGTTTCACCCAACCTCCTATCACACCCAGTGTTAACCATTTAGACCTAGCCCACTAGACTTGGAATACATTTCCACTTAGTATTCTTACACGATACAAATTTGAGGGAGTTAATAATTTCACTATATCCTCAAATGTTCGATTTATCTCTAATAAGTATTTCTTTTATCCAACTTACTTTTAATTAATTGTAATATCATCATCGCATCTTTTAGGGCCTTACCATCTATATGCCCCTACCAAAATCACCAAATCATCTAGGTACATCTCTTCCTTTTAATATATTTATTTCGTATAGCTTTGTTCAAGATTTCTACATAAATCTTCTACTTTATATAGTTAACTTGCATGTTAAGCCATCACGTATGCACCAATATATCACAAACCCATCCCAATTTAACTACGTATATAAGTCCATCAAAATATCCCTAATATGTTTTTACAATCATCGCCCCTCATTCGGATTAACCGCTAAAGAATAAACCATTAAAAAGAAGCCAACCACAATTTCTGAACATATTCGAATCTATTCGCCCAGCGGCCGAATCGATTCGCCCAGCGGCCGAATCGATTCGCCCAACAGCGAAATCAATTCTTCTGGGAGGTCGAATCGATTCAGACCTAGGCATAAGCCCAAATTTGTTATGCATTCTTTATACAAAATTCTTATACCCAGAACTTCTTTCATCAAAGATCACCGAAACGATGCAACAACTTATTTTATAGCATTGATATAGTGAACCTAAATAACGCAATTTATTAGTTTTGTTTATCATTTTTTCCTTCAATCTTTAACATTATGCTATATGATGCCTCATTATTAAATTTACATTCCATAAATTTCATTTTATTTCTACTCATTCTTAGCCATTTAGACTCTAAGGCTTTGCTCCAAGTATCTGTTCTCATCATTAAGCCCTCCTTTAAAGTGTCGAGGAAAATTATATCATCTGCAAACAACATACACCATAGGATATCTTCTTCTATGTCCTTAGTACTCTCATCCAAAACTACAAAAATAACTAAGGACTTAAGTTTGATCCTTAATGTTGACCCACTTTAATCGTAAACTCATTTGTTTCTCCACATATAGTTCTTACTCTAGTCTTTGTGTTATCGTACATATCTTCAATAACTTTAATATAACTCATAGGGATTTTTTTCTCCATAAATCCCACCAAATTATATCCTTAGGTAGTCTATCATAAGCCTTTTCTAAGTATATAAAGACCATATATAAATTTTTATTCTCACTTATACATTTTTCCATTAACTGTCTTAATGAGTAAATAGCTTATGTGGTTGATCGCCCTGGCATAAATCCAAATTGATTATCTGAAATAGTTGACTAATTTTTTAATATTTATTCTATAAACGTTTTCCGTAATTTTATAGTGTGATTCATCTATTTGATTCCTCTATAATTTTCGCAGTTTTGTACATCCCTTTTATTTTTATACCAAGGTATTATGATACTTTTCCACCACTCATCTAACATGTTTTCTTCTCTTAAAATTTTATTAAATAAACATGTTAACCGTTTTATCCCTATAATTCTAAGGGTCCTTCATACCTTTATGGGTATTTTATCGGTGCTAACCGCTTTATTCTTTCCCATTTTTCTAATTAATATATATACTTCTTTTTCGGTAATCAGGCATACCATTCCTATATTTGGTTCAATGTTCTCGACGTCTTTTTTGGGATATTCTTCATTCAATAATCCTTGAAAATACTCCCATCTATCTAGAATTTTATTATCATCAATTCATATATTTTCGATTTATGTCTTTAATACATTTAACTAGACCCATATCCATTGTCAATCTATTTATTCTTTGACAATTTATATATTTTATTTTCACCTTCCTTGGTACCCAATTTATTATAAAGATTATCTAGTGCATTTTGTTTTGCATTTCTAATAATATTTTTTACTTCACTTTTTAACTTCTTATATTTGTCTAAATCTTCTTGATTTTTACTCTTTTGTCACTCTTTAAAACTTACTCGTTCTTTTGTATTATCTTTTGTACTTCCTCATTCCACCACCAAGTCTCTTTTTAATGAATCTTTTTCCTTTAATCTCACCTAAAATTTTCTTACCTATTTTCTTGATATCATTCTTTTTTCTTGACCAAATATTGTTAACGTTGTCGTCCCAATTCTACTTCATATTTAATAGGAAATTCTGCCTAAATTTTATCTCTTTGCATCCTTTTAAATCCTTCCATTTTATATTTTGATAACCTATTTTCTCTTTTTGTTACTTGTATCCTTTAATTTCTATATCTATTACTAGAAGTCGATATTGATTTGTTAAGCTTTCACCTAGTATACAAGTCTCTTCTTTAAAGTAACCAATAGCCAATCTGAGTTTTATTCTTTCTGCTTTTATATGTTATTAAATGTTCTTCCCCTTTTTAAAAAAATGTGTTTGTTAATAGTAGATCATATTCCTTAGAAAATTCTAAGATATTGTCTCTTACTTCATTTCTCTTACCAAAATCACAACCTCCATGTATTCTTGGTTAATCATCTTGTTCTACTCCTACATGTCCGTTCAAGTCACCTCCTAAAAATATGTTTTCGTGCATAGGAATTTATTATAATACTTCATCTAATAATTCCATAAATGATTTTCTTGCATTTTCATCTAAAGATCCTTGGGGCATGTAAGCACTTATAATATTCACTATTGTTTTATTTAAGACGGTCATAATACTCACTAATCTATCTTCCCATCGTTTAACGCCCAAGGCTTTATCTTTCATAAAGTGAACAACAACAATATCCAACCTATTTCTATGATTATCTATCCCTCCTAAGTTAAATAATTTCTAACCTTCTCATATCTCTTTATCTTCTTCACCCTTCTATTTTGTTTCTTGTAGGCATGATATATTGATTTTTCTCCATTTTAAGGTATTTATAAGTTCTTTATACTTACTAGTTAGTATTCCTAAATTTCACGTACCAAATCTAATTTTATGTGTGTTATTTTTATTTGAATTTCATCTTTTAACTAGAGAATGCATAATTAAGATTTGACGTAAGTTTTTTAGTCAATTGTTAACCTAACACTAACCCACCTCGTTTCACATCTAGACCTGGGTACTGGCAATGGTAGAGCCAAAAGGATTAATTAATTAATTAATTAATTAATTAATTAAATAAGTAAAACTCTTACAAATTAATATCATAATTAAAAGTGTGAAACTAAAGTCACAAATATGCTAAAATGATACAAACGCACCTTTACATATGATAAAAATAAAACATTCTATGCTCGTAAACAAAAATATGTAAAACTTTGTGCAAGTTACATAAATAATAAATAAATAAACAAATTATAGCAAACTAAATGACACGCCAGAGTGAGGAACATGCGTCAACGGTTATCTTCTTTGTAACAACTCTCGATTTGATTTTGTAGAGTGAGTTTCGTCACAATGCTCCCCAAAATCTGATTATACTGTGTTCAATCCAAAGATTGAGTTCAATCTCAAAATTAATGTTGTGAACCAGTGAATAATTAAATGCCTGAAAAACCCAATGGTCCCAGGAGCATTATACATCTCTCTCTCCTCCTAATTGTGTAGCGTGGAACCAACGTCAACAATATTACTCTCATACAGACGACCTCTTTGCATTCCGCAATGGCCACTCCAAAAATATTGATCAATCGCTATGAAAATATGAAAAAAATCTCATCGACAACAATTCTTCCCTAACTGGTAGGAATAAAATCGTTTCCATTTATTTTAGTTCAACTATATTTGTGTATTAGTTTAGACGAACTTGGAAATTATGATTGATTTTTTTTGTTTTATTTTAATTGTTTTGTTATATAAAATTTTCTTCTAAATAAAATATTCATTACTTTACCTGATCCTTCATTTTATTTTGTTAATTCATTATATTAGAATACATTTCATGCCCGCCAACTGTTTGATATTGTTTCAAAGCTGGTTAGATCAATTTTAGTCCCCATTCTTGATTCACTTTCTTATTGCCATGCACTCTTTGATCAATACGATTTTTCTCCTCCTCTTCATAATTTCACTCTCTCACTATAGCATAAATAATATTTTGTTCCTCTATGTTTTTATACACATCTCAATTCTTTCAAATTTATGTAATGATTTTGATTATGTTCATTTTCTTTCAATTTTTCTTTGCATTGTATAATATAGTTTCAATTCATATGCAAGTATTATTACCTTGATGATTTTCCCTTACTTTGATATGTTTTTGGCATTACAGGAAGATAAAATAGGTCAAGAAACAACAATATTTCAGTTCTACAATTAACTTGACAAGGTAAATAGTTTATCGCTTTCTTTTCCTCTACGTTGATTAATAAACTTTGATTTTTTTTCTTTTTGCTTCTATGTTTTACTATTGTTAGGTACCAATTCTGTCACTGCTATTTTTCACTTATTTGTTGAATTTTACTAGATTAATTTTGGGGGCTAAATTCTAAAAGACGCTAAATTGTGTTTGAATCCATAGCATCTTGCATCTTAAAAGCTCTATTTTTTCTTCCAAAACAGATTTATAAATCTATTCAATAGTTGACTATTATATTTAGGCAACCAAACTATAACAGGATTTGATCAAGTAAGAAATCTATTATTGTTTGGTGTTTGTTTCACTGTAGAATTATAGTCATATCAATTTTTTGGTATTAATGTTATATGGTTTAATAGTTATTTTTTGTCTTAAATGAGAAATTTTATAACAGTGCTAGCATTTATTTCAAATTCAAAAGATTCAAATTAAGTAATGAAATAGTAAAAACTAACTATTAAACTGATTTATACTTACTTTACACTCAAATTTATACTTATTGTGGACGTATAGCCATTTTTTTAAAGGTGAATGTATAGGAAACGAAGTTGCCAAGTTTACTTTATATCAATCTCTCATAAGAAAATTATCTCATTTTTATGTAGTAAAATTGGTTAGAGTTTATGTTGATGTGCATTATTATAGGAAATTATCTCTTATTATGGCTTTAATTGTGTTGATTCTTTGATTTGGTATTTGCTATAATATTTAGTTGGACTCTATCCCTAGAATACTTTGATTATCTCTCTCAGTTTAGTCTATCTTTAAAATTTATATAACACTTTATTAAGTAAGGATGTTCAAAAAATAAAAGTACTAAGTAATTTAACGATTTTTTTATCAGACATTCTTTCTATGATTACAGTGTTAGGTCTTCAAGGCAGATATAAATTAAGTTTCTAATGAAATGTATGGTCTTAGGGTTATAATAAAAGTCTTTATGATGGTGGATAATGCAATTGATGATTCAAATCTTGATACTTGCATAGAGATTATTATTAGGTTATCTCATGTAATAGGTAATCTGTGTAAAGATTGTAAAAAGAGAATCCGTCCAATAAGTTTTCTTTTAAAGGAACATTAGTTGTTGTTTTTTTAACAGAGTAGTTGTGGACCTAAATAAAAGTGATAATGACAAAAATATTTTATATACAATAACTATTATACTTATTTCATTCTTTAGTAATTGTTTTATATATTTTCCCCTTCATGCTCATTCTATCACTTTTTAATGTAGTTGGTGAACGTATGAATTTCAACTTTGACTTATCTTTTTCACCATAAAATTACGTATATTTAATTATTAAATTTTACTAGTCGTGCATCAAGAACTAAAAAGTGCCCACGCATCGCACGGGGCTCCAATAAGTTTTAATTTTTAAGACAAAATCTTCACAAGTGATCTCATTTCATTATGTTAGTGTCACACGTGTCCATTAACTAGTATTATAAAGACCCTGCATATCGAGCGCGTTTGCACAACTGTCACTGTGACCACCCGAATATAACTAAGATAAATTATGTTTGAATCATGCTTATCGTATGTGTTATGTATAATGTTTTATATAATATATAATGTTAGGTTATTATATTTCATTCTAATTCAACATTTAAAAATTGTGAAATATCGAGCTGGTTACAAACACAAAATTTTATGATTTTCAATAGGAATGCTCATGTTAGATTCTAGTTTTGACCCGTATAAAGTGACAATTATTCAAGGTAAAAACTACGTAGTTTTAAGTATCTAAGTTGGATTTTTAATGCAACAAACGGTGTGTTAAATGGATGTTCGAGTAAGAAGTTGTACTGAATTTATAAATCGGGGGCAAAGTTGTCCATCTTTTTAAGTGGTATTTTATCTTTTAGTACAATAAATGTTTTGTTTAGAATGGTTAGAGAGGGAATCTAGTTTGGCTGACTTTAAATGCCTATAATCACATTCCTCTTCATCAAATTCAGCCCTTGGTTCAGTGTGAAGAATATTTAACTTGATGAGAGAGAAAGGAGAAGCTTAAGGAGGAAACGGTTCAATGAAAAGCTGGAAAAAATTCAAGAAAATTATTAAAGTGTTACCAAGGTATAATTATGTGTTAATCATGTTTTATTCTTTTATTATACTTAATAAAAGTAAATAAATAATCAAATATTGATTATTGTTTCATCCTCCTTTGTATATATATGTATATGTTCATACATAAGATAAATGGTATGTATAAGTCGCATTGCTTTGTACAGAACTCTCTTGTATTCAAACTTGCATATATTTTTGTATACTTACTAGAATTGAGTAATTTTAGTTGGATATTAAAATAAACACATATTTGAAAAGCATATCCAAAAATTAGAATTAAACCCCATGTGGTTAGACCTTGGTGATGGTTGTAAATTGGTACATTGTTGCTATTTGCATAATTCGTTTGGATATTCCTTGAGTTTCATAAAGCTTTTGACATAGAAAATGAACTCTAAAAATTATGAAACTTTAATTTTGTATAATTCGGTATGTGTATCGAAAATGGGTGGAAAATAACATAAATTTATGATGAAAAAAATTATGAAAATTCTTGGAAGTTGACTGAACAATAAAGGAGCTTGTAGGCAGATGTGACACCCCGCCTATTTTAATCATACGTGATCAGTCCTTTACTAAAATAAACAGGAATCTTATTTAGTTAATTCTTAGCATCACTGTTGAAAACTTTTTAAATTTCTAACCATACATGTTAAATTAAGTCCATTCCATATTTTATATTTCATTAACATACTGTGTTATGCAAAAATAAAATAATACAAATTATCAAAACAATAATAAATGTCTGAAGCATCGCATGATAATATAGATAGATAATAAATGTTGAATGAACCATCGACTCACATTCCAACTTCCAAATCATAAGCTTAACTGAAATGAAATAAATCTAAATACATAGTCTGATACTAAAATAAATAAATATGAATAATTGCCTAAACTGAATGGGCAACATGTCTAACTGGAATAACTGAAAAGCAATCCTAATCTAGTAATAAAAAAGCTGAAATGTCTATTCAAGTCCTATATGCGTCCATAAGTGTTGCAGCTACGCATACCTAGAATGAATCATCATACATGGTGTCCCTATGGCTGTACACCTAAAAGTTTTTTAAAATAGATTTGATACGGTCCAGGGCCCAAAACCTTTGAAAAGTATTTAACAATTATTCAAAATGCAAGAAGAGCAGTTACTAGATACACACGTTAGTTTCATGCACGCTCTCTTGAGTTCCTCACCTCCTAACTATAATGCTCACTTAAAGTCTCCTATTTTAACCACCTGATATGCTACCCAGCCTAACTAGTCCCAAAGCATCTATTATCCAGTACTATGCTTATCACACCCGTACTACCCATATGATACGCTACCTTACATTAACCAATATTTACCGACTAATATGTTTGAACCATTAGTCAAGTTTCTCTTACTTAAGTTATTTTAGATATACTGTTGATACTAAATTTAGTCTGCTGACTGGACCAATTATGTGGAGACTCGTGTCAATCTACATGGCACCCGCGAACATTTTTGACAACACCTTGACTCCGAGGAACTCAACCTCCCTCGCCAACTCAGGCCCTCTGAGAAACAAGTGTTCTCTAAGCAACTCATGAATACCGAGCTACTTAGGCGGTCCGAGCAACTTTGGCGGTCGGAGCTGCACCTCGTACAAAGCAGTTATAGCCAGATAATTAAGAGGATTGAATGCGCATTAAATGCTGATTGTTATCATACAGATGTACATGCCTATTGGGAAGCTATGTAATATTCTCTCGCATGTACAGCCTCAAGGATATAAATACATTGTAACCTCCTCATTAAGAGGGGACCCGGAATTTCTTGGTAAACCCCTTATCGAGAATTCTGCAAACAGTCAGCAATAACACAAACAGTGGACGTAGGCCATTCTTTCAAGGCTGAACCACTTTAAAAATCTTTTGTCTTGTTTAATTTTATCTGTGATTAAAGAATTAGGTCAAATCTAATTTTTTACATCAACAGATTGACGCCGTCTGTGGGAAACGATTGAAACTATCGTTTTTCACCAAAATAATTCATCTCCAATGGCTGATAATCCAGAATCCAGTAATCAAAATGCTGGAAACCCCCCAAATCCATCTACTCCTCCGAATGTTCAAGATTTGGCCGAAATAATGGCTAATCTAGCCCAAGGCCAGACAACCATGCAAGAAACTATGAGACAACTCATGCAAACTATCCAGGGCGGAGTGTCGACCCATTCAGGACAACGAAGCGTTCAAAGAAACACCCGTTTACTTTTTTCACGTAGTGGGCATACCGATTCATATCGCACTGAAAGATCTGATGATTTTTCTTATCAACCAGGTCGAACTTCGTCAGTACGAGCCACAGATACTGAACAACACATCACCCTCTCTCCATAAAGGACTAGTGCATTGGAGAGATTAAGTAGGGCCTCTCCTTTTGATCGATTGGGCCCTAGGAGTAATAGGAGTCCTCCTAAGGCTGTGTCGAGGAACTTTCGATGACCATCCAATCTAAGGGAGGGTTCTGCCCAATCACGACCAGCTGCTCGTCATGATAGATCCCAGGAAGCAACTTCAATATGATCAATTGCTCGAACCAACAGGACCGAGGAGGAAAATGATGCATGTAAAGGCTCTATTCGAAGGTTGGAGGATAGATTAGGGGAGATGGTTAAGGCCAAGAATCCTCTACAAATAACTTTTGTCCAAGGGACACCTTTTATCCAGGTAATTGTGGATTTTCCCACACCATCGAAGTTCAAAGCACTTGTTGTGACTCGTAAATATGATGGAAAAACTAACCCTGTCCTTCATATAGAACAATACCAAGCTGCTGCTGACATCTATGCCGTGCCTGATGAGATGAGATGCAGGGCATTTTCGGGAACTCTTACCGGATCTGCTCAAATATGGTACAATAATCTTCCTCGGGGGAAGATTTCAACTTTCTTTCAACTGGTCGAGCTCTTTATTGGAAATTTCTGTTTTGGAGCTAAACCAGTTAAACGAGTAGCACACTTTGTTAAGTGTTAGAAAAAAGCAGGTGACACCACCAGGGATTATATAACTCGTTTCAATAATGATAAGATTGAAGTTATTGATTACGGGGAAAAAATAGCGATTACCGCTTTGATGAGTGGGTTATTGCCCAATAAATTGTACAACACTTTAGCCAAAGATCCACCCAGGACCATGTCAGAACTGATGGCAAAAGCGGCCAAAATCATGAATGTCGAGGAGGCTATGGCTGTGAAGAAGAACATAGACACCAAAGAGATCAAGGTGGAAGTTGATAAAGCTAAAAAGAAAGAGAATAAGAACAATGGCGGTGACAAACAGTCAAAAGAAAAGCCATCATGGGAAATGTTGAAAAAATTTGAAAATTACACTCCTTTGAATGTAGACATAAACCATGTTCTGGAAGAAATCAAGAACATCAAGGAGCTAAACTGGACAGAGAAAATGAAGACAGACCCTGACAAGAGGAATAAGGCCAAATATTGCGAGTTCCATAAAGACCATGGTCACACGACCAAAAATTTCATAGCTCTTAAGAATGAAATCGAAGCACTCATCAAACGAGGAAAGCTGACCAAGTATGTTGATCGCAGAAATGAAGGAAAAAGCAACGATCAAGCAAGGCAGAGGTCTAGATCTCCTCGTCGAGCAGAAGAAAACAAGAAAGGAGGTCATAAAGATGATCCAGAAGACGATCCCGATCTCCCCAAAAGACCAAGACAACCAGAGCGTGAGGTATTTTCAATTCGTTTTGGATCGTTTGATTGTAATGTTATTACAGGTGGAGATACAGGAGGTGGAGACCTTACTGTAGAGAGGAAAGCATATCTCAATGAGGCTCAAACTTGTTCATACATTCAGCGAATAAATCTAACTGAGGATGATCGCCCGAGGAAGGTGAATAAAGAAAAACTAGTCATTGATTTCTCCAAGAACGACCTCGCATGTGTGTTATATCCTCATGACGATCCATTGGTGATAAAAATGAGGATGAAGGAAGTAATGATCTCAAGAGTACTGGTGGATAACGGTAGCTCGGCGGATATCATGTTATATTCATGCTTCGACAACTTAAATTTAAAGTTGTCTCAACTGGAGCCTTATCATAGGCCCCTCCTCGGTTTTGCTGGCGAGAAATTTTTTCCACTAGGGACGATCAAGTTGGATATGTTCATCGGTACATGGCCTGCTTATCGAACAGAAAGAGTGCGCTTTTTTGTGATGGATAATAATGTTCAATCAGCTTATAATATCATCATGGGAAGTGTAGGTTTGAAGAAGTTCGAAGCAGTATCATCTACTGTACATCAATGCGTAAAATTTCCAACCAACTTTAGAGTAGGAGTTGTAAAGGGTGACCAAAAAGTAGCTCGGGAATGCTACTATTTATCTTCCGAGCAGGAAGAACTGGAGGAATCTAGGAAAAAGACTACTACCTATCAAGTGGATGAAGGTGCAGAGATTGAAACAATAGATCCCAGAGACGAGTCGCAACTCGTGAAAGGTCAGGTGGTGGAAGCTACTGAAAATGTCATTCTGGACGACGAGCACCCGGAATGAACAACTCAAATAGGTTCGCCATTGGATGCGTCACTAAAATAGGAATTGATAGTTTTTCTAAAAAGCAAAAAATAAACTTTTGCTTGAAGTCACGAGGGCATGCCAGGAATAGACCCAAATTTTTTATGTCATGAGCTCAATGTAAGTAAGGAAATCAAGCCAGTGAAGCAGAGAAGAAGAGTGTTCAGCCCCGAGAAGAACCAAGCTATACAAGAGGAGGTCGATAAGCTCCAAAAAGCCTGCTTTATTGAAGATGTCAAATATCCAGACTGGTTAGCTAATGTGGTGATGGTGAAGAAGAAGAACAACAAGTGGAGGATGTGTGTAGACTTCACCGACCTCAATAAGGCTTGCCCAAAGGATCATTTTCCTTTGCCCCGAATTGATCAATTGGTGGATGCGACCTAGGAACACGAGTTGTTGAGCTTCATGGATGCTTATTCTAGTTACAACTAGATTAAAATGAAACTTGAAGATAGGGAGAGTACCTCTTTTATTACCCTTAGGGGAACTTATTGTTATAATGTTATGCCTTTTGGTTTGAAAAATGCAGGTGCAACATATCAGCGACTGATGAACAAAGTGTTTGCAGAACAAATCAGTCACAATATGGAAGTTTATGTTGATGATATGATGACAAAGAGCAAGAAGGCTGCTGACCATCTAATTGATCTAGGTCAAACCTTTGATCAATTAAATAAATATCAAATGAAGTTGAACCTTACCAAGTGCATATTCGGAGTACGAGAAGGCATGTTCCTCGGGTATATTATCAACCAACGAGGTATTGAAGCAAATCCAAAAAAGTTCAAAGCTTTATTGGGGCTACGATCTCCAACGACGAAGACGGAAGTGCAAAGTCTCACAGGACGTGTTGCTGCCCTTAACAGATTTGTGTCATGAGAAACTGATAGATGCCTCCCATTCTTTAAAACACTCCTAAAGACTTTTGAATGGAACGATGAATGCGAGAAGGCCTTTCAAGAATTGAAGAAGTACTTGGGAGCACCTCCACTGTTGTCCAGGCCGGTGATGGGAGAAAGATTGTACCTGTATTTGGCAGTTTCAGAGAATGCAGTTAGCTCGGCATTAATAAGAATGGAGGATGGAGTGCAAAAACTAATTTATTACACTAGCAAGGCCTTCCGAGGAGCAGAGATCAGATATCCAAAGCTGGAAAAGTTAGCACTGGCATTGATCGAAGCAAGTAGAAGAATAAGGCCTTACTTTCAAGCTCATACCATAGTAGTGTATACCGATATGCCATTAAGGCAAGCTTTGCACAAATCGGAGAAATCAGTAAGATTGATGTACTGGGCTATAGAGTTGGGTGAATACGATATAATTTATGAGCCCAGGTCGTCACTTAAAGGGCAAGCAGTAGCAAATTTTATCGCAGAATTCACTTATCCTGATACTCCCGAGGAGCAAAAGTTGAATACCGACCAGCCTGTGGATGTTACAGGATCATCAAATTTAAACCCTGAGCAACTTGAGTTGGTTGGTGAGTAAGAGAAAATGGTCGACGAGCAGCAAGAAGTGCTAGAGGAGGATAATAGGAAGAAACAAATATCCCACCGAGGAACTCTGTCTGATCAAAAATTTGAGGACGAAGCATCTATATGGAATTTATATGTGGATGGCTCATCCTGCACTACAGGCTGTGGTGCAGGGATTATTTTGAACAGCCCGGATAAGGTCGATGTGGAGTATGCTTTGCGCTTCTAATTCAAGGATTCTAATAATGAGGCTGAATATGAAGCTATGATTGCAGGTCTTAGTTTAGCAAAAACCATGGGGGCAGAGCAGGTTATCGTATTCAGTGACTCATAATTGATTGTAAATCAGATGCTGGGAGTATATGCAGCCAAAGGAGAATTAATGATCAAATATCATGCAAAAGCAATGGAGATTTTATCAATCCTGATTGCAGTACAGATAATTAGAATACCAAGGATGGAGAATGCAAGAGCAGATGCCTTAGCTCGGTTAGCCTCAACAACACGCACCGAGCTACGAAGAACAATCCCGATAAAAGTTTTGGCTAGCAGGAGCATTGACGAAGATATGATGAACTTTATTTCTCTTGATTTAGGACCATCTTGGATGGATCCCATCAGGGACTATATTCAAAAAGGGACATTACCAACTGATAAGCTCGCGGCCAAGAAGTTGAAGTTTAAAGATGCTCATGATGTATTGAATAATGGTATCTTATATAGACGAGGAATCATAGATGGCTTGCAGAGATGTGTACATCCCACCGAGGTGAAAGACTTGATCGAAGAGGTCCATGAAGGGTCTTGTGGAGCCCATGTAGCAGGTTGAACACTTTTACAAAGGATAATGATGCAAGGATACTATTGGCCGACGATGAGGGCTGATTGTATAGCCTATGCCAAAAAATGTGACAAATGTCAACACTTCTCCTCTATCCGAAGAACTCCCCAAGCATTTTTGACACCCATTACTTCCCCTTGGCCATTTTCCATGTGGGGAATTGACTTGATCGGGCCACTTCCAATGACCAGAGGAAGGTTTAAATATCCCGTCGTTGCAGTGGATTACTTTACTAAGTGGGTGGAAGCTGAGCCTCTTATCGATATGACGTATGAAAAGGTATACCAATTTATTTGGAAGAATATCATCTGTAGATATGGCCTTCCCCATGCATTCATCACCGACCAAGGAACTCAATTTTCCAATGAGGAGTTCGCTGCATATTGTCATCAGTCAAACATATTAAAAACCCATTATGCACCAGGCCATCCCTAGAGCAATGGACAAACTGAAGTGACAAACAGAATGATGCTGAATGGTTTGAAGAAAAGACTGGATGATGCAAAGGCAAATTGGATCTACGAGCTGCATTATGTACTATGGGCTTATCGTACTACTCCACGAGCAATAGTGAGAGAATCTCCATATATGCTGGCATTTGGAAGTGAAGTTGTTATACTTGCCGAGTTGGGCCTCCCAACACATAGAGTGTTGAATTTCAATTCTCCTATCAGCGACCTGATGAGAAGATTAGATTTGGATGTGCTCGAGGAGGTTAGAGAAGAAGAAGCGGTCAGGAATGCTGCATACCAGCAACGAACAGCTATGTTCTACAACAAGAGAGTAAAGAAATGTGACTTAAAAGAAGGGGACTATGTGCTAAAGAAAGTGATTCAAAAATACAATAAACTGGAGGCTAACTAGCATGGACCCTACAGAGTAACAGAGGTTGTTTGACCAGGGACCTATAGGATTGAGACCTTAGAAGGAGAAGAGTTTAAGAATGCATGGAATGCAGAGCATCTACGCAAATATTATCAGTAGTTCAATCCCAATGTAAATACAGTTTTCTTCAATATAAATAAAGTTTTGGATGTTGTGCCCAATTCTCTCTTTTGTTGAAAATTTTTCGGAGTACCAGTGCTACACACTACGCATCAAGACTAGAAGAAAAATCCACCAACTACAGTTGGTCGGGAATGAAAATCCACCAACTACAGTTGGTCGGGAATTAAAATCTACCAACTATGGTTGGTCGGGAATAAAAAATCCACCAACTAGAGTTGGTCAAGAATAAAATTCCACCAACTACGGTTGGTCGGGAATGAAAATCCACCAACTACGGTAGTTGGTCGGGAATAAAAATCCACCAACTACGGTTGGTCGGAAACAGGATGGTTAAACAAAGCAGGATCATGGAATGAAAGTCGTCTCATGGCTTAAAAGTAAAAAATCATAAGTCACTATAAAGAATAAAACAGAATTGCTTTACTTGTGATATATCAAAAAATTGGTCATCAAATACTTATTACCAATCATTACCAACTCAGGATAATTAACAAATTTTTACCAAATCCAGTTGGTCGACGGTTTAAAGTAACACAGGACATTTTTTATACACATATATATCAGTAAATAAAACGGAATATTTCAGAGACAATGACAGTCAAGATTGCGAAGAAAACTAAAACTTTTTCATTAAAACTAGAACAAATTACATTAAGAATTAAATATTACTTAGAAAGCCATTACATCAAAAATCCTATTCTATTGGCTTTTTCCCCTCTGCCTTTGAAACAGGTTCTACTCCAGCAGGAGGATCGTCTAAGGCATAAGGAGAGTTTATGAAGTTTACGTCTCGAAGCATCCTAAAATTCATTACCGAGGGCCGATCAAGTAAGTGCTCCGAGCGAGATATCTCAAAATTAGAATGAAGACTGTAGTCGTCGAGATACTTGGAAATTAAACACTGTGGAATAGCCCGGGAATCCAGCTCATGTCCAGTTTAAAAGGTGGCACATGTAACTTGATAAACCCAGGGTCATAGTAATCCCAGAGATAATGGCCCTGCTCCAACTGTAACACTCCCAATGCATTCAGCCACCCTTACTTGTAACCCTCGTTATTTGTATTCTGGATTCGGTCATCTAGATGGTAGAGGGCTTCATTATAACCAGCCATCCATAACTCTTTGGGTTGTTTATGAAATTGGTAGGTCAACCTCTCCAGTTGCTCATGGAGGTTCTTCACTAAAAGTTGTTTATTATCCAAGGCGGATTTTTGTACAGAGAGTTGCTCGTCCAGGTTCAGAATCTTCTTGGACATCTCAGCTAATGCTTGATTCTTCGCCATCAACTGGAAGGCCTGATTATCCGAATCTGATTGAGTTCTTTGCTCTTCAATTAAAAGGCGAGCAACCCTTTCTCTTCATCAAGAAGCTCTTGCCCGTCCGCAAGTAGAGGTAGAGGGTCCAACCCCCTTTAAAGTTTCCAATTCGTCTCTCAAATTGGCATTTTTAACCTCCAAGAAAGAGAAACCCTCGTCGTTGACAGGGACCAAGGCTCCCGAGGTGGATGCTACAGATTTCAACTGAGATATCTCTCCTCGCAAGTTATTATTTTCCTGCTCTAACAGCTTGGCGATTTGCCTATGCTCTTTAACCTCGGTCTTCAGAGTCCTCTTCTTCATATCATAAGCGGTGACCAACTTATCATATCCTTTGTCAGCATTTAATTGCTGATATTTTTTCTCATACCCCTGATGCAAAAGAGCAGAAGACTCCTTGTATTGTTCTTGAAGTTCCTCGATAGTACCCTGAAGGTCTTCAATCATCTCATAATATGCCATATTATTAGCAACTGCACGGTCGAGCAAGCATTTCAGATACTGGTAGGCTTCTACTGCTCGCTCAGAAGTATCTAGACCGAGGATATCGATGATTTGAGCTTCGTTCAGGTCAGCATGGCCAGCCGTGAAGTAGTCATTGCATTTTTTCATCGGCTCAGTATCGTGGGCTGACAAGAACTCCATTCTAGCAATAAACTAGTAAAGAAAAGAGATAGAAAGAATCAATAAAAATACAGACAGAGCAAGAAGAATAAAATAGATTAATAATAAGAGTAGAGCAAGAAAAAGGAAGTTAAGAGGCACAACAAAAATTTTGAATTTTATTACATCATGAAAAGAAGTACATGGCCCAAAGTTACATTCAACAAAAAATAAAAAAGCAAATAGCTCGAACAACTCTACACCTTTTCCTTGCTCCCTAAGATTTCCTGGGAGGCTTGGACGAGGAGGTAGGTTGCTCGGATTGATGAGAAAGCTGCTCGGTAGACATGTTGGTTGGCTGGGGCTGCTCGTAGCGAAGTTCGACATTAGGGACTTGGTCCCCAACTATCATTGAAGACTCTTCAAAGGCAGCTTCGTCCTCTTCTTCTTCGCCAGGAGAGGGAGGAGGACCATGAGTATGACGCTGAAATAGCTCAGAACCCTCAGAGACCTTTAACTCTTGAAGAGCTATAACTCAGCCATCTCGGAAGTATATGAGATTGGCAAACTCCATCTGAGAGGACATGGAAGCTAGGCCTTTATTCCAACCCTTGTCCCAGCTAGTACTGAAAGATTTCTTAACAGCAAGTTTTCTCTTTATCTTCTCCGAGGAAATCTTCTGAGAAAAAAATTCCTCGGCAGCCTTCATCTTTCCTTCCAGGACCTGCTTCTAACGATCAACGTCACGAAGTCTACCAAGCTCCTCTTCAACAGTTTTTAGCTTGGTCTCAAGCTCTCCAGCATTTTTGAGCTTTTCCTCAAGCTCATTATTCTTCTTCTCACATTCTTTCATTTTTCTCTCCAACTCCTAAGAGGCCTCCACAGATTTATCTCTCTCTTGCTCGATGGCTTTTAGTTGCGTCTCCTAAGCAGATTTATCTTCGTCATACTTCTAATGAGAATCCTTTAAAGACTGTGTCAGACCTACAAGAGCCTCCTCCACACCTGGCGAGGAGCTCAAAGATTTAATAGCTTCATCCTTTTTCACAATGGTGTTGAAACAAGTTACCAACTGGAAAAAGAAAATAATTATAAGTCAGTACAAGGACACAACATGGAAAAATGTAAGTTTAGATTAGTAATACTTATTGAGGCAATATGTTGAGCTGCCAAAGTGGTAACTCTCTCCCGAGAAAGATTTTCTTCAACGCCTTGGATCTCGGGGATAATCCAAGACTTCACTGAGCTCATGGCTGAGCTCGGAGCAACAAAAGTGGGAACACCACTTCCAGCAGTTAGAGGCTGAGAGATGGATTCAGCCAATTTATCTGAGGAGTTTTTCTTCAACTTCCTCGTGGGAGCAGGAACATTCTTGACTAAATATGTTGTTTTGGTCGGTGATATAACTATAACCTCGCTTGGAGGAGAAAAAGCTATAATCTTGCTCGGAGCCATAGGGGGATTCTCGAAAACCTTCTTAGTAGCAGCTGGAGGGGGTGCATCAATTTTTCTTATCCCTTCTTCTGGGACATCCTGCTTACTTTTCTTTGCCTCTCCAGCAGTAGAGGCATACTTATCAAAGATGGCAGGAGCTTTTCTTCTCTTCATTCTATCACTGAGAGGAATATGCGATTTAGGAGAAGAACCTTCAGAAGCTGGTGCTGGTTCTACGTCACTTATCACTGGACGAGCAGTAAAAGATGAAGTGTAACGCTTGTACTGAAACAAGTACAAGGCTGATCTGATATGTTCATCGGCAACAGTTTGGTGCAAACCCCAGATAAGTTTCAGATGCTGTAAATTAACCTATGTCTCCTTTGGAGATCTTCTTTTGCTATCAACTGCAAATAAATAAAAATTAAAATATCAGTAACACATTTTATCAAACACAAAGAAAACATAATTTCAAAAATAAAATAAAATAAAATAAAAACAACCTATCCCATTGCCATAGGGAGGGAATCTAGGACCCTGATACACATCATTTCCAATTAATGGAGCATGTTGCCAATTTTTCATAACAACCCCATGATCGAAATAATCCCTCTTAGCATCTGGGAAATTGCCAACTAAAGCCCTATTTAAAAACCTAATTTTTAAATAAAAAGTGTTATCACTAACAACCCATCTATAGCAAAACATAATTTCTGGAATCCCTAAGCGGGTTCCATGAATCTGATTTAACCTATGAACTCCATTAACTATTCTCCAAGTGTTTGGTGCTATTTTTGCAGGAACCACATCAAAATATTGACAGAATTCCAAACACAAGGGGTTTGGAGGAAAAGAAAAGCCACATTCAGCCACAAAGAGACCATGGAACTAATGTCCCTCAGCCAAACGAAAATAGTCAGAAGGTTCAACAAGTTACTCCAATATGACCCATGAAGGAATAGAAAAATCAGAACGAAATTTATCAAGAGACTCCACAAGGTAAACCATGATGAACGAAGAAAGAAAAAGAGATGGAAGAAGATCTTACAGGAAAAGGGTGGATCAGTTGACAACGAACAATGGAGGAAATGAACGCATAAGATAGAGAAGAAGGGAAGAAGTTCTTAGATGCAGATTTGAAAAAGTAAAAGGCGATCGAATTTTTTGAAGAGTTTAAATACTTTACCTCGGGAATACAAAAAGAACAATGATAACCAGGATGGGCGCTTGCGTATTCGGCGGCTAAAAGAATAAAAATGGGCACAAAAACCGAAGCGGTTAGAAAAATTCAAAATATTCATGAAGACAGATTCTATGAATTCAAAGAGGAAATAAATACAAGAAAAATATTCCTAAAATTTAGGATAACTATCTAATCCTGCCATATTTCAAGAATAATGTTCCACACTTCTCCTCAACCTCGAACTGTGAAACATTGGGGGCTTTTGTTGATACTAAATTTAGTCTGCTGACATGGTCCAATTATGTGGAGACTCGTGTCAATCTACATGGCACCCGCGAACATTTTTGACAACAACTTGACTCTGAGGAACTAAACCTCCCTGACCAACTCAGGCGCTCCGAGTAACTCATGAATACCGAGCTACTTAGACGGTCCGAGCAGCTTTGGCAGTCCGAGATGCACCTCATACAAAGCAGTTATAATCGGATAATTAAGAGGATTGAATGCGCATTAAATGCTGATTGTTATTATACAGATGTACACGCCTATTGGGCAGCTATGTAATATTCTCTCGCATGTACAGCCTCAAGGCTATAAATACATTGTAACCTCCTCATTAAAGGGGGACTCGAAATTTCTTAGTAAACCCCTTATCGAGAATTCTGCAAATAGTCAGCAATAACACAAACAGTGG
Organism: Sambucus nigra; assembly: GCA_949130495.1. NCBI lineage: Eukaryota > Viridiplantae > Streptophyta > Magnoliopsida > Dipsacales > Adoxaceae > Sambucus > Sambucus nigra. The sequence goes on from OX422214.1 coordinate 58,849,964, forward strand.
ACTTAGGCCATTCTTTCAAGGCTGAACCACTTTAAAAACCTTTTGTCTTGTTTAATTTTATATGTGTTTAAAGAATTAGGTCAAATCTAATTTTTTACATCAACATACGTTATCTACATCTTCTACTACCACACATAAGTAGAAAAAATCACACATATATGTGCATATAACACACTATCTGTATGTACAATTATAGTATTCTGGACTGAGAATCGCGAAAGCATTTATACTCTGCTATCAAGCCCATGTACCTTTCGTACCGAATAAAGAACTATCGGTTCAAAATGGAACCTCCAACCATAAATCAAATAAACACATATTGTAGGTGAATATAGTCCTAATACTTTGGGTTACGCACATACCCAACGCACCCAAATAATTAATACACACTATCATACACACAATTATAGCTCCATCCTAAGTCCTATGATCCGGGGAACACATCCATACCTCGTTGGCATCGCTAAGGTGGGATCACCCAGTGCTCGTATCCTCCCGTGATAGTAGGAAGCATAGGTATGCCACACATATAAGAAGACACATAATAGGTATATATACAACCTATGTTCTACATATGTTCTGAATATCAAACGTACTATGATTCACACTTAATATTATTTTTGTGTTTTCTCGAGTATCACTCACTATCCGAAGGGTCCCATTTTATCCCTTAAGTAAATTCAGTAGTTATTACCTCACTAACCTACTGGTATTAATTGCAGGTTATCATTTACGCTTCTCGCAACCCAAATGTTAAATTCTCGATACTTACACAATCATTTTATTTCTTCGTCATAATTTCATTTTACCCTCATTATAACTAAGACGAGCTTTAGCTGTAGGTCTAATAATATCCTACAAGTCCTCAGATAGTTAATAATACATTACCGAATTCCCCCACATTTATTGGTAAAGAAAACTATGCAAATAAATAAAGGCCTCCCGTTCTACAACTATCGATCGATCGACACCCCTCGATCGATTGATCGATCCTGGGCAGATTCATATTCCAAAAATATATTCTCCATTATTACACAACCCAAACTCCATGGAACTCATCCAAACGTTAACCCAAGTTAACCAGACATCATATAGGGATGTTTTAACAGTTTCGAACATAACATAATCTCAAATCAACAAGAATTTACATTAACCAAAATCAAATCTTCACTTTATTCCTATAAACCCTAGATTTACTTTTTATGCATGCTCATCTCCAAGAACGTAGAAATTTCTCATTATTTTAAATTCAGATATCATATTTTGTGTTACAGTGATATGGAGTTGATTTCTACGATGATATTTACACAAATAATGAATTAAACCTTTACATATATTCCCAAAATTCATATTTTCATGCAATATTAACCCTACACTACCATAGGTATTATAAATGGTCAAAAGATTGCAAGATAAACACTTTTCCTAGGTTTTAGTGATATGATTTTTGTTGGTTGATGATAGAGGTGTTATTTTCTTGCTTCGATCTTGATTCTGGCGACGTCGGTGAGGAAAACGGTGTGGAATGGCTTAAGAGCTCTTCTCCCACTCTCTCTTATGACCCCTCTTCTCTCTCAAGTTTGTAATCATGGCCTCTATACCTAAAATCCTGATAAATAACTATGAAATTAGGAGTTTTTCCAAGCCTAGACTCCCAAATGACCAATCTGCCCTTTTGTGGTGTCGGGTTGGTCTAAAAATGACCCGGGACCCAATTGATACACCCAGGTACTCTTTTCTGCCTATTTCAGCCCATTCTGAATCAACCATGACCTCAAAATCTCCATCCGAGTCACTCTATATAAATTTCCTATCTCAATCTTAACATAGCCTACACGCGACTCTCGATTGAGATATAACATAGTCCTGTCAATATTACTCGCTACGTCGTATAATGATTACCACATGCTATTTACCACACACTTAGTAAATTTATCCCATAAATATTAATCATAATCTCTACCGATCAATATTTAGTAAACACACAATATTTTATTTTAATTAAATTACTTTACATGCGAAATTTAAAAATACTTGAATAAATTAAATTCTAAATGCTTAGAAATATGGGGTGTTACAACAGAGTTAATATGTTGTAATGAAATGGCCATATCTTACTCTAGGAAGATTAAAAAATTATACCATCACTTGTAATGGAAAGGATATTCAGATATGTTTGCATATTGATAAGGTTGGACACCTGTATTTCTATAAATTATGAATATAGAATGGTTAAGAATAGACGGCAACAATTTGATGCCATACTAGATACCCCATGAAAGAATGTTCTTATCTCCTCCTTCCAAAGGGAATTTCGAGTACATGTTCCATGTGTATACATATTGAGAAGTATACTTTTATGTTCTTTAGTTTTATTTATAAATTCATTATGAAGTAATTTCTAGGATTGAATATTTATAACTTTATTGACATAGATACAATCGCATCATCCTTACTCAAGTTTCATGGAATTCTATGTAAGTGTAATTATATTATGGTTGTATAGTCATTAAAAGTTACATATATATATTAATATGATACTTATGATTGGAATAAAGTAATGATTTAATTAGATTAATAGGTCTAAGGTCCAATCCACCAAGTTCATCTCCACCCGAGGGAAATGCAAATATATAGTTGAGAATCCAAGGTGAGTGTACTCACTGGAAAGATGTATTTATACATTGTTATGGACATTATTAGTACATTATGAAGATGAAATTTTTCATTTCGGTTTACAAAAATGTGAGGTTACTCCTCGACCCGGAATGGGGGAGAATTGTCTATTACAGACAACGGGTTACTCCTCGACCAAGAATGGGGGAGAGTTGTCTATTGCATACAGGATATGTGAATCATGATTCGAAAAAGTTGGATCATTCTTTATGAATGGAGTGGATACATTTAAACATTATTATATGGATATGATTTATTTCATCCAATGTTATGCAATAGTGTAGTAGTGATGCATTCACTTAGCTATTTTTCTCATGGATCCCATGTTTATATTTTCCAAGTATTGTGATGTCCCTGCCAAATCTAAGAGGTCGGGTTGAGTAAGCCAAGAATGGATAAAATGATGATTTTGTTTAAATGTTAATTATGTGATTAAGTCAACTTATCCAGTAAACAAGTTTGTATAAACATAAGTATCTTAATAATGTGAGAAGTTTTTATCTATATGGATTTACGTTAATGACTCTAGAATTAAGACTCATGTTTATGGTTTGGTGAATTTAATTATGGTTTGACTCACTTTGACTTTCAAACTTAATTAAAAGCAACTTGCTTGGGGTGTGTCAGTCACCCTTAAACAACTCAATTGTTGTTAGAAACCATTCTTCTCCTCTTAGTTGAACACTTTTTGCTGTTGCGACATAACTTTTCTCAAGTTTCTATAAACTTTTCCTAATAGCTTCAAACCTATAGAACACCAACTTTGGTTTAGAGCTAAAATCCCCTTTTAGAAGGTCTGAAAAACCAACCAAGGTTGTGACTCTATCTAACATCATCTCCAAATGTTATTTTCCATTTTGGTCTACAAAAAAGATGAAATGGGAGTCTTGCTAAAATCTTGATGCCCTAAATTTTAGATAACATATTAATAAAAACATCCATATGACTAAGGGAGATCAAATTCCAAACTTCCATAGGAAGATAACTAATATGGTTATTTTAAGAAACAATAGCATATTCATATTTACACATGCCAAAACTTCGTGATATGTTGACCAGTGATTATTATTAAGTAAGAGAAGTGCAATTAACAAACTCATATTTATCAGCAAGGATGGAATGATTCCTGAAAATTTATTTTTACTGAGGTCCAGTTCTCTTAGCTTTTGAAGCTTTCTAATACCAGTGGAAATAGTGTCCGCGAAGTTGTTATTCCATATGTAGAAACTATGATGGTTTTGAAGACAATTAGACAAAATATTTTAACCCCTCAAGTTCATGCGACTATTACATATCATGAACTTTTCCTAGAAATTGATTTATTCACATAATAAAGAGATTGAGATTTGATGCATTTGAAATATAAACAAACTAACATATAACCCGCGCGATGCGCGGGCGTTTTATAGAAAAAAAATACTTAAGATTTATTTAAAACAATCATAATAATATAAATTGATAATAATTGATAGAATATGTAGATATATTATGCTTCATATTTTATGGTATGAGTAGGGAAAATTATTCAAAATTAGGAGTGACAATTTTGACACGATGGAGTGATACGATTCGAATTTTGTTCAAAATTTACACAATATCATTTTGTGTCGTGTACGAGATGAGGTTTTAGCATAAAAATGTGTCAAAATTATTACTTATAAATTTTTGAAGAATTTCTTTCATTGACCATCTCAAACTAATCCATTTTTACTATGTATTTAATATACAAAAATAGTCAAAGAGATTCAAAATAATATAAGGTTATCAATGATGTAAAAATATTGTATGTAAAAGGCAACTTCACATCACTTACTAATACCCTTTAGGATTCATGTAGTCGACTCCAAAGAATTAGGAAAAAAGTTTGTTAAGTTGAATACACAAAAATCGAAAGAAGTCTTAATAGTATGGTGCTAAATGGTGAACTATCTACAATCGTTATCATTTGTTTAAAAAAATATAAGGTAATTTTTCCCATGAACTACATGGGAATCACCACTTGTTTGGAAAAATATAGATTTAGTGTTTTTATAAGGGATAAATCCAAATCATAGATAAATTTAAAGGCAAACGACTAATTTCTTTCGTATATAATCGCTAAAATCGCAGTTGAAAATTAAAGGTAAAATAAAAGCTCAGGGTATTCCAAACAACTTCCCATTTTTTCCCGAACATCCCATTATACCAAAATAAACCATAAAAATTATGATTACTCTAACAACCACAAAAAATCTCAAAAAAATATGTATGATTTATTGAACTTCCAATTTGTATAAAAACTAGGAAGTTAATTGGAATTCGAATGAAAAAATTCTAATTTTCATACAAATTCCTATATTGTATGTTTCAAAAATATAAGACTCAAATGTTAAATTCCCATATTGCATGTTTCATATATTGAACAGAAAATTTATTAAACATTTAAACTCACAATTGTTGGTTTCCTCCATTAAAACTATTAGGGCATGTTTGGTTGTCCTCAAAATTGTAAATTAGCCCATTTAAATTGGGCTCATTCCTTAATTGTCATATTATTACTATTTAATTCTAAGAATGAAAAGATTCAAAATTCTACCAATTTAAGCTAATTCATAAAAACTTAAATTAAGCAAATTTCATTGCCTATCAATTTCAAACTGACCAATTTATATATTTAAACAATTACACAACAAAAGGGTCCTTAATCATCAAGTCCATAATGTCACGTGTTTATGACATTCAGTGCAATCACATTATTAGATCCCATAGACATTCTTTCCAATCGGGGAGCATATATGACCATTGAAATAATATCCTCAAACAATAAATAGGTCTTGAAAGAGTCCAACTTTTTTTCTTTTTAGAGGTCACTACCAGTTGAATACATGCAACAGGATAGAAACCAAAGACAAATCTCTATAATAGCCTAATCGAAACCAAATGTATTAATCTCTTAGTCGACGTAAAATGACCCAGATATTATCCATCGTTCACAAAAAAAAATCCCACTTTGAAACACATCCATCATCTCAATACCTGACATGTAAACTAAAGGATTACCAAAGAAACTAACAGGATCAAATCCCATAAAAAGATCAAGACCTTACAATTTGAATCATATATGATAGCGTACAAACTGGACATAGGCATATCTAAAAATGATTAGAACTCTTATCTATCATAAAATGATCAACTTGTGGGGTGATGATTTACACACAAACGTAGTCCATACAACATCACCTCCGCTACTAAAACCTAACACGGCTAAGAGCTTATTTAACGAAATCCTGAATAAAAACCATCTTTAATCGGAGCCAATGATTAGATTTTAATATGAAATCAAAATATTTATGTAACAATCATGAATGATGTGAAACCTCTTGCCCCAAAATCTGGAACCAATATAAGAATTTTAGTTTTCGAGAACCCTCCGAAAACGATCCAATATGATTTGGATCTCCATGGGAATAAATATAAGAAAATAAAACCACCATTATTATAAAAAAAAAATTAACTGAGAGAACAGTGTAGAGTGTAGAGAGAATCAGATTATATATATATACAGAGAGAGAGAGAGAGAGAGAGAGAGGGAGAGATTTAGTGGAGAGAAGTAGCTGGATAGTTACGTTGATAGGAAAAGTTTTTTTCGAATTTTTTATATGTTGAAAAACTAAAATGAGAGAAACGAATAGAGCAATGATGTATTTATTACATGTTATTAACCTCTAATACTATTTTATTCGAGGTATAACTAGCATGTAACCCACGCGATTCGTGGGTGCATTACATTATTACTTTATGACCTATAATTTAAAAGGACAAAACAAAACAAATAAATAATTATTAAAAATGTGCTTCAAAGTAAAATATTTAGAGGAGGATCAATAAATCATAAATTCAAAAGTCACAATGAACAATCCAAATCCATATAATGATTTAGTAAAGTTTGAGTAAAAAAAAATAAAGAAAACGAATCTCACACACTGTTAAGGTAAGTTTTATATATATATATATGTATATATATTGAAGTATATCACGAATCCATAACTCATAGTGAACAATCCAATAAACAGTGCAAGTAGAGTAAAATCTTCACACACATCCTTAGTGTCTTTAGTTTAATTCTAAAATATTAGTCCCATAATTATTACAATAAGACGAACAATTAAAAGAACCAAAAATATAAGTTACTACTAATGAATCTTTAAATATCGGACTAAATATGTACATTAACTCAAACACATATACATGTTCTCATCGCCGATTAAAAACTTCCCCATACAAAGTCGCACACATAAAAAAATGAAGGGACACAAAGAACGTGAAAGATAATCGTCCTTAAAAAACAAAAAAAACATGCATCAACAATGGGAAAAAAAAATAGTCAAAACGAAAAACATATGATTTTAATTCAATATAAAATGACTCTAATCTCTTTTGGTTCATTTATATTAGGATTAGCATAAATTTACAGCTCGTAACAATTTTGTATAGAAAGTAGTTTCATAATTTGAGTAGTTACAATTTATTACAATGTGCATCTACATCTCTTTTTTCCACAAAATGATGAAAAATCCAAAAACGCTGCCAAATTGACTCGTAAAAATCTTTTTGCATTAAAAATACCCACCACCGAATAATTGGAAGCCCGAAATTCCTATAGAAGAAGCTAATCATCAAAACCCTTTCGAGGCCACCACCTTGGTCGAGGAAAAATCAATCTTTGATCCTTGGCAGTTTGAAAAAAATCCACATCCTCAAAATCATGATCAATCTCCTCACCAAACATGTTCAAATCATCCAAAAGATCACTAAAAAAGTGATTGTTAGAAAAAGTAGCAGAAACATTCTTCTTCTCTTACCTGGAACTCACTCTTCCCCTTTTCACTTAACTAAATGTCAGGAGTAGCAAAATGAAACGGAGAACCTTCAACTATTACAAAATATAAACAGCCTTCTCCAATGCCTCATACACAGTCTTCTTATGTTTATCGGTAAACAACATCATGTGTTTATCTATAAATGACTAAATAAAAAAATTAATTGTGTTAATGAGCTTTTAAAAAAATTGAGATGATTTAATAAAACTTGTTAATTAAAAAAACATAGTCCTAATCAGTCCTAATCTAATACCAAAAAAAATCTCATACTAAAAGAAATCTCATACCAAAACTCTCAAAAACAAAGTCCTACAAAAAAATCTACCAAAAAAATCTCATTCCAAATAATCCCTTTTTATAATCAAATATCAAAAAGTCACTCAAACATTTTTTATACACATTTTTAGTCCAAGTGTTTTTATTTTGTTCCGAAAAGTTCCACAAACACTCATTTAACCAATATTCTCTTAATTACAAAGTTCGCACTAGCGACATGTTGAGGAACTTTTTGAAACAAATAAAAACGCTTGAACTAAACGCATATTAAAAAATATTTTTACTTTTTCGTATATGAAACTTTTTTTATTACACACTGTTTTTTAAACATCAAAATATTTTTTATTATACACTATTTTTTTATTACTCACTACATTTTTTTGTACTATAGGAAAGGAGAAGAAAACACAAATATCAAACTCAAACTCAAAACACACAACATTAGAGTTGCGTCCAGTGCCACAATCGTTTTACACACCATGAACCAAAATTTAGTCAAATTGTCATAATTTTGAATACCCCTTATTTTGACAACTATATCCATAGTACCCTAAATCAGTGCACTTTTTCTCTTTGATGGACTACCTAAGCTTTACCAACTTGGTATAACAAACCCAATAGCGCAAAAGCAAAGTGTGTACCGATCGAACATTTTTTTAGCAGCATAAATTTTAGATAAACAGAGAAACAAAGAATCCTCATGCATGGATCTTGATTTGCCTTTCGACTAAATCAAAGCTTAAAAGTTTCTATTGGGAAATACATGTATAGGTATTATAAAACCCAAGAGTGAAGAAATTTTGCAAAGAACGTATATAGTTTTCGGGAAAATTGGTATATATATAGCACAAATAGAGAAGGGATAGTAAAAAATAAGATGAGTGGATCAGATGATCAAAATAATAAAACTCAGAGTGAATAACTTAAATATTGAGGTCTAGAGAAGTGAGAACCGGGGTGGACGCTCAATATCTAGCGTCACCTTCATCATAGAAAAGAGAGAATCAAAATAGATGAGGCGATTGTATATTTAATGAACATGGGTAAATACTTTGGTTTGTGAGTAGTTTGGGAGAGGCCCGAGATTTGTGCTTGAGAGGAAGGATTAATTCCATTAAAGTTTCATTAAACCTTTAATCGTATTAGAGGTATAATCTATGTAGATATATAAGAGAATCCACAATGGTGGAGGGTTTGGACAAAAAAAATAGTAAAATTACAAATTTATAGACGTACAATGGGGATAGACACTTGACAAAACTGGAGAGAGAATGGTAAAGGATTTGTAAAGTTACCGGTTGGCTACTGATTCAGTAAAAACTTCTTACGAACTTCTGATGGTCGTAGGAACTTCCTACGAACTTCTTTTGTCCGTAAGAAGTTCTTACGAACAAAGGAAGTTCGTAGGAAGTTCCTACAAACTTCAGAAGCTCGTAAGAATTCCTACGAAGAAAAGAAGTTCACAGGAAACCCTTTTTACCCACTGTAAAATCTAACACCGTTTGAGATAATTCTTTATAAATAGGGGCCAAGTTTCTTCCAATTTCTTATTATCCCCCTTTATAAATTTTTAGAGTCTTTTGTTCCATTTTCTTATTTTCATTCTAAATATATTTTATTTCTATAAAAAAATATGTCTTCTTCTCAACCAATTATTTCTGGTACATCTCGACAACCTAATATGACTCCTTTTGAGGATGAAGTATTATGTACCATTTATGCAAAATATACAGCTCGAAGTATTGAAGGAAACTCAATATCATCGGGCACATTTTGGGACACTGTGAAAGATGAGTATAACGTCACGCATGGAATTACAATTACTCGTACGAGATCCATGCTATCAACACGTTATAATCATATATCGCATCAAATAATGCTATATATTGCAAAGCTTTCTCACCAAATGAATAATATGGGAAGCGGGACGAACGAATTCCAAGCGGTTACTGATGCACACGATGCGTACCGCGCTGAAACCAACAAACATTTTACGTTCGATAACTGCTATCAAATTTTAAAAGATTTACCAAAATTTGACTTGGAAAATACGTCGGGGAACGACGACAGCCCTACACCTGTACGCGAAGATGATACTCCGGGGGTACGAGACGTACCGGATAGACCCCCAGGAAGGAAGGGTGAGAAACAACGTGCACGTCAACGAGCGCATTCTGACAGCTTGGATTGTAACACGGCAGTACTCAAACATTGCGAAGACTTCAATGCAATGTTTAAAAGCAAGCAAGAGTGGAAGAATAATCGTGCCCTTAAATTTGACTCTCAAATGGATGCGTTCATTAAGATGAAGGGAGCTAATCAACTCACCAAAAAGCAGGATCAACTCATGCGCCTAGGACGAGAGCAATCGTACATCATGGAGTTGGATATGACCCATATGAATGAAATACAAAAGCAGATTCATTTTAAAAGGTTCAATGACCTAACAACGATGGTTGTTGCGATCGAAGCTGCGATATCTGAGTTGCAATCGAACTCTGCCGGGTCGTCTGGTCCAAGCAGTTCAATTAATGATTAGTAGTGTTTTTAAATGATCTATTGAACTCTCATAATTGTATTTCATTTTTTTTTCAGTATATGGAGAGTGATTCACTATCCATCTTAATAAATGAAATGCCACCCTTAAATAGATGAAATGTGAGTATTGTTTAATAATTTTCCGCTTATATAATATTGTCGGTTAAACCATTATTTTATATAGAATAACAGGTATATGATCACTACGACAATCCTACAAATACAAATTGAAAATGGAACAAACATAACATTTAACCACGATTAAAATAAAAAATACAATAAATTCATCAACCGACCATTTCATCACCGTGGGTGTTCCAAATGTGCTCTACCAAATCATTCTGTAACTGTTGATGTTTAGTTACGTCTCTTATCTTAGCATCCCGTATGAGGTAGTCGTAGAAATTAGTTTGTCCCCTCATAATTACAGGTGTTTCATCATTTTGATCGTACTCATTTTGCCATGGACAATCTCTACGTTCATCGTCAATAATCATATTATTAATTATAATGCACGATTTCATAATGGTTGATAGTGACGCCCTATTCCATAATTTACAAGGTTCCCGAACAAAATCGAATCGAGCTTGTAATACACCAAACGCACGTTCGACATCTTTTCTGCACGCTTCTTGGTACTTGCAAAATAATTTCTGTTTTTGTGTAATACCATTTTGGTTCCTAAATGTTTTTACTATTGAAGCGTACGGAGGGTAAATGCCATCTCCAAGGTAGTAGCCCATGTCGTAAGAACTTCCGTTAACATTGTAATTAACGGGAGCTGCCGTCCCATTGCGCAATTCTTGAAAGACATTAGATCGGTGCAAGACATTCAAATCATTGTAGGAACCAGGCACCCCAAAGAATGATTTTTAAATCCAAAGATCGTAGGAGGCAACCGCTTCAAGGATTATAGTTGGTGACTCTTTACGACCACTATATTGAGCGTGCCATGCTGTTGGACAATTTTTCCAACGTCAATGCATGCAATCTATGCTCCCTAGCATTCCTGGGAAACCTCTATTTGCATTTTGTTCGAGTAACCTTGTAACGTCGCCTTGTGTCGGATTTCTGGTGTACTGGGGATCGAAAATTCGTACAATTTCCTCTGTAAATCTAATAAAAGTTTCTAATAGATTGGTTTCACTCATAGCGTACTGCTCAGACCACACGTCATGGGAACCCCCATTAGCTAACAGTCGAATTGCCCCCAACACTTTCTCATGAGAGCTTAAACCTTGACGACCGCAAGCATCATTCTTCTGAACAAAGTAGTTATCATAAAGGCAAACAGATTCAAGGATGCGATTGAAAACACTATACCGCATCCTGAATCTCCTTAGGAAAAAAATACTCGTTGTATACCTTATATTCCCCAAAGTAATATTCCTATAGTGTTGCATGTCCCCTTTCTCTCCTACGATTCACTCGACGTCTCGTTTTGAGTTCTTTCCCATCGCGAATTATATTTTTTTCAGCATACCATCGGGTAATCTCCATCATAATAATCATTTCCTCGTCTGAATCATCGGATGATCCACCTTCATTAAATTGTGCATATTGGAGCAAAATATGCCGTCCCTCATCGCTAGAACAAGAGGAGTCCATGATATAATATGGTTACAAATTAATTTAGATGTAGATGAAATATTATACTCTACCTGTATAGTTTTACGATACACAGGTATTTATAATTTTAGGTAAAATCTTATATAGGTAAGTGTGCTACATGTAACTGTGCTACAGATAAGTGTGCTACAGATAATATAGGTAAAATGTTAATTTATGTGTCCTATTGGTAAGTTTGCAATACAAATCTATCTTGATCAGTGCGCTCGTTCAGGGTCAATAATATCTGTGTCCTTCCGTATGTAAATATACTGTATGATATTGGTAAGTGTGCTACTGATATTATCAGTGCTATTGGTAAGTTTGCTTCATTTTGGGTTCAGGTTCTTCAGGCAATCAATATGTTGTATAGTTAATTTAGAAAGTTACTATGTGGTAACTTCAATCGTCTGCATGTTATTATTGCGCCTTTATATGTGCCTTTTTATAATTTATAAATTTATAAAATTACTATGTGATAATTTTTCAGCTTTATGTGTGCCTTGGTATGTGTACCGTTATACAATTTATCTTTTACATTAGTATGTGTGCCTTTATATCATTGTATATTAAAATTATATCTTCGAAGGATTAAAATTACCTATAAATAAATTAGAAGGATTGCAATAATTTTTTATCTACCATTGTCTTATATTTCAAAAATGGCTTCATCTCCCTACTATTCATCCATTTACAATGGCTCTTACACAGATATTGTTGGTAACGATTGGTATGGGAAAAAAATAATTTTCCAAACATATCCAATTGATACTTCTCGACGTTTTCTCAATGACTTTGGTCATATATTCATAATCTCTCCCAATTCGGAACCTGAAGACGGAGTTGTGTATCCTTGGTAACACCTCACATGGCCAGATAAATATGATGAAAGCCGTGACCTGGAGGTGCTTTGCCATTACCATCACATATTCATGCCAAAAAATCGAGCTGCCGCACTTTGGCCAATATCGTATCCCGAAGAAGCGGATATGTTTTGTCTTGATTTATTGGAGGAAAAGATATGGCAGATGGAGAGGTGCCTACAACGTTATCACAAAGCACAACGCTATCAGGTTGTCACATTCAAGAACAATTAATTAACATATATAACGACTCTACGTTGGCATCAGATAACGATATTTCAGACTACACCAATTCCGGTTATGATTACTTTTCGGAATGCATATATAAAAATGATGGGGAAGAGTACGAACCAAATATATCAAACTACAACGAAGAATATATTGATTCAGATATGCAACGATATTATTTACCTAAATGTTTAGTGCGCAATGGGAAACCATATTGTTGTACTTCTACTAGGTTCGACCTAAGCGTTTGAACACATACTCCTAATAATCATTTTGATCGTGTATTATTGTTTTTACTACTTAAGTCAATAATAAAAAATGATATCAGAGCAATCGCAATAATTGTTTGTCATTATATCATATCAGAGCAATCGCAATAATTGTTTGTCATCATATCATAACATTTTTCAGAGCAAACGCAATAATTCTATGTGTAATAAATGAAAATAAATATGAGACATTATATTATAACATTTTTCATAAATATGAGACATTATACATCATAACATTTATCATCACAATTACATTGAGACAACAATAAGAAAATTTACTCTTAACATTTTTCAATTGTACATTATACATCACTAGCGCCCCGGGCCGAACTCAAAATCAGCACCTAAATCTGCATGTGAACTCATGTAAGGGTCAGACCCAAATAAATTACCCCAACCTTGTTGGGCCTCATATGTCGGGACCGGGTCAGAGGGTGGGGCTAGGTGTGGTCTGTAAACGCTCGGACGACTAGAACTAGTACCACCCTCCTCAAACCCTCGACTAGGCATAGTAAAACGTGCTAGTCTACGCTCCAACTCATCAATGCGATCATCACGTGCTTTGAGTTGATCCTCTCGCTGACGTGTCTCGTGTAATATTAAATGACGTAGACGTCGAATGTTATCTGCTGCCTCGACGTAGGACTGACGCCATTCTAACTGCGTCAAAAATTGAGCTGGAGGTGCGTTGGTTGAAAACTCAGGTCTCAGCACATCTATAGTATATGAAGCCCCCTCCGGTAGGCCTACGTCAACCATCCAATTCTGCCTCGGTGGTTGGATGTGCGTAGAACCACCCACAGAGAACTGTGTCTCATACACATGCGGATCATTTGTCGGTGCTGGTGCTTGCGGGATTCGCAACGTCGAAGGTGCCACTGAACCAACTCCAATCAAATCTACATTAACATATCTGGCAATCGGCGGTAGTATTGGCCCAAGTGCTACTGCCTTCCAATATGTATTATACTCTTCTTGTGACACATCTCTTACATATTGATTTGCGATAGGCCAATTTTGGGAGGCAGCTGCTTGGAAATCATGTTCTGAGGCACAACACAAACTTGATGGTGGGTTGTCTGCTATACATATCCTCCCAGTCAATTATCGGATGGCCCGATCACCCAAGTACCAAAAACCCTTAAATAGGGGATCCCAAAAAATCATTCGTAACCCCGATATCTCTCCAGCATATAAGATGACATCAGAGTCACGGTAGGCAGAAGTCTCGTATGGCTGCCATATAATGGACTCGGGTGACCGCATCTCAAGCTGATGTTGACTGCTTGAGATGTTAAACCGCTGTGCTCCCTTTACTTTCTTTATGTTCCCCCTCGACCAACGAAATATGCGGGGCCACGCATCGATAGACGGATCGACGAGAATAGGACATGCCGTGGCCATATACTCGTGATGTAAATACTGCAAAAAATTTCAATAAATTTAATTCATTAGAATAAGTTGACGTATATTGTAATGAAACATAAATTTTAATAAATAAGATGAAACGATAATATACCTCGAGTATTTGCCACATGCATTCAACGATCGTCGATTGGCTTTGTCCAAAGACCATAAAATACAGGCATAAATAGCCGAACCCCAATCGTATGTGCCGATGGCAGGAATATCCTCCAGATAATGTAAATAACCGAGGTCGGCAGTGGAGTGAGCATTTGAAAAAAATACACTCCCCAATACATAAAACCAAAATGCCCGAGCTATGATCGGGGACATATAATCTGGTAACGGTTCAACCTTGATAAAATTTTCTATGTATTTTTCTAGGTCAGAAACTGAAATTCCCGCACCAGTAAATCTGTGTATATTAATTTCTGGGAAAAATTCATTTATGGTATTAACAAAATTTGTATAACTTTCAATTCGTAGATTTTCAATCGGTCGTCCTTGTCCAATTGGAATGCCTGCACGAAGGTTAAAATTTTGTCATATATTTAAATAACTATGAATATAAAAACCATAATATATATTTCAAACAATCATTTATGAATTTAAGTGCAACTATTTATTTTCACATATTGAAACATTAAGTGAATATAAATAATTATTTTCATATATTGACACAATCGGAATGCGGGTACATTTTCGTAATTTTTTTGTCGTATATTGAAATAATTATGAATATAATTACCTAAAAATATATTTCAAACATTTAATTAAGAATTTAAGTACAACATATTATTTTCACATTTTGAAAAAATTATGATGCCGGTACATATATTTAAAATTTTGTCATATATTTAAATAACTATGAATATGAAAACCATAATATATATTTCAAACAATCAATTATGAATTTAAGTACAACTATTTATTTTCACATATTGAAACATTAAGTGAATATAATAATTATTTTCATATATTGACACAATCGGAATGCGGGTACATTTTTTAATTTTTTTGTCGTATATTGAAATAATTATGAATATAATTACCTAAAAATATATTTCAAACATTTAATTATGAATTTAAGTACAACATATTATTTTCACATTTTGAAACAATTATGATGCCGGTACAAATATTTAAAATTTTGTCATATATTTAAATAACTATGAATATGAAAACCATAATATATATTTCAAACAATCAATTATGAATTTAAGTACAACTATTTATTTTCACATATTGAAACATTAAGTGAATATAAATAATTATTTTCATATAATGACACAATCGGAATGCGGGTACATTTTCATAACTTTTTGTCGTATATTGAAATAATTATGAATATAATTACCTAAGAATATATTTCAAACATTTAATTAAGAATTTAAGTACAACATATTATTTTCACATTTTAAAAAAATTATGATGCCGGTACATATATTTAAAATTTTGTCATATATTTAAATAACTATGAATATGAAAACCATAATATATATTTCAAACAATCAATTATGAATTTAAGTACAACTATTTATTTTCACATATTGAAACATTCAAACAATCAATTATGAATTTAAGTACAACTATTTATTTTCAAATATTGAAACATTAAGTGAATATAAATAATTATTTTCATATATTGACACAATCGGAATGCGGGTGCATTTTTCAATTTTTTTGTCGTATATTGAAATAATTATGAATACAATTACCTAAAAATATATTTCAAACATTTAATTATGAATTTAAGTACAACATATTATTTTCACATTTTGAAACAATTATGATGCCGGTACATATATTTAAAATTTTGTCATATATTTAAATAACTATGAATATGAAAACCATAATATATATTTCAAACAATCAATTATGAATTTAAGTACAACTATTTATTTTCACATATTGAAACATTAAGTGAATATAAATAATTATTTTCATATATTGATACAATCGGAATGCAGGTACATTTTCATAACTTTTTTGTCGTATATTGAAATAATTATGAATATAATTACCTAAGAATATATTTCAAACATTTAATTAAGAATTTAAGTACAACATATTATTTTCACATTTTGAAAAAATTATGATGTCGGTACATATATTTAAAATTTTGTCATATATTTAAATAACTATGAATATGAAAACCATAATATATATTTCAAACAGTCAATTATGAATTTAAGTACAACTATTTATTTTCACATATTGAAACATTAAGTGAATATAAATAATTATTTTCAAATATTGACACAATCGGAATGCGGGTACATTTTCATAACTTTTTGTCGTATATTGAAATAATTATGAATATAATTACCTAAGAATATATTTCAAACATTTAATTAAGAATTTAAGTACAACATATTATTTTCACATTGTGAAAAAATTATGATGCCGGTACATATATTTAAAAAAATTTCATATATTTAAATAACTATGAATATGAAAACCATAATATATATTTCAAACAGTCAATTATGAATTTAAGTACAACTATTTATTTTCACATATTGAAACATTAAGTGAATATAAATAATTATTTTCAAATATTGACACAATCGGAATGCGGGTACATTTTCATAACTTTTTGTCGTATATTGAAATAATTATGAATATAATTACCTAAGAATATATTTCAAACATTTAATTAAGAATTTAAGTACAACATATTATTTTCACATTTTGAAAAAATTATGATGTCGGTACATATATTTAAAATTTTGTCATATATTTAAATAACTATGAATATGAAAACCATAATATATATTTTAGACAGTGAATTGTGAATTTAAGTACAACTATTTATTTTCACATATTGAAACATTAAGTGAATATAAATAATTATTTTCAAATATTGACACAATCGGAATGCGGGTACATTTTCATAACTTTTTGTCGTATATTGAAATAATTATGAATATAATTACCTAAGAATATATTTCAAACATTTAATTAAGAATTTAAGTACAACATATTATTTTCACATTTTGAAAAAATTATGATGTCGGTACATATATTTAAAATTTTGTCATATATTTAAATAACTGTGAATATGAAAACCATAATATATATTTCAAACAGTCAATTATGAATTTAAGTACAACTATTTATTTTCACATATTGAAACATTAAGTGAATATAAATAATTATTTTCAAATATTGACACAATCGGAATGCGGGTACATTTTCATAACTTTTTGTCGTATATTGAAATAATTATGAATATAATTACCTAAGAATATATTTCAAACATTTAATTAAGAATTTAAGTACAACATATTATTTTTCACATTTTGAAAAAACTATGATGTCGGTACATATATTTAAAATTATGTCATATATTTAAATAACTATGAATATGAAAACCATAATATATATTTCAAACAGTCAATTATGAATTTAAGTACAACTATTTATTTTCACATATTGAAACATTAAGTGAATAACAATAATTATTTTCAAATATTGACACAATCGGAATGCGGGTCAATTTTCATAACTTTTTGTCGTATATTGAAATAATTATGAATATAATTACCTAAGAATATATTTCAAACATTTAATTAAGAATTTAAGTACAACATATTATTTTCACATTTTGAAAAAACTATGATGTCGGTACATATATTTAAAATTTTGTCATATATTTAAATAACTGTGAATATGAAAACCATAATATATATTTCAAACAAGCAATTATGAATTTAAGTACAACTATTTATTTTCACATATTGAAACATTAAGTGAATATAAATAATTATTTTCATATATTGACACAATCGGAATGCGGGTACATTTTTCAATTTTTTTGTCGTATATTAAAATAATTATGAATATAATTACCTAAAAATATATTTCAAACATTTAATTATGAATTTAAGTACAACATATTATTTTCACATTTTGAAACAATTATGATGTCGGTACATATATTTAAAATTTTGTCTTATATTTAAATAACTATGAATATGAAAACCATAATATATATTTCAAACAATCAATTATGAATTTAAGTACAACTATTTATTACCGGAAAGCATTGTGAAGTTCAGCGGAGTGAACGCAAGCTCGACATATGGTAGTTGGAAGGTATGCGTCGTGTCCCACCAAAGTTCGACCATCGCCGTCACAATACATTGATCGGAATTGGGAATCACCATAGAAAAGAATTTCGACATAAAACCGACACTGTCGATAATTGTTTTGATATCGGGCTTTCTCGCTTGAATCAATTTGTACAATTTCATTGGCCCCGCCCAATTCCCCCGAAATTCGAATTTGTTTCCGTTTATTATCGGAGTTTCGCCGTCCGACGCGTGTGATACTCCGTCGTAAATATGGGTATAGTTGTCAATTACGGGATTCGACGATTGAATCGGCGCTGAAGAATCGGGAATTGTCATTGAAGTCAACCCGTGTTTTTTCGATTTCCCGATATTAATATATTTCTTCCATTTTCTACCTAATTCCATCGTGTTGACAGGACCTGATTTGGAGGATTTTCTATATCTAGATTGGGACTGATTTGAAATTATATTTGGGAATAAATGGAATGATTTTTGAGAGTATATGAATAAATTTAGGAAAAATATATAAAATATTTGGACTGAATTATATGAGACTGGTACATACAAATATTGAGTAAATAAGAAAAGAAAATGGAGGAAGAAGATTATCGATGAAAATGGAGAAGATGAAAGATGCAGAAGACAAATGAAGAAGAAAGAAGAGGAACTGAATAAATATAAATGGATTGGGAAGAATGAAGAAGAAGGAAGAAGTTTCCTGAATATATAAACGGAGGAATGTTACCGTTTGAATGTGACCGTTAAGTTCTTACGAACTTCTATAGTTCGTAAGAACTTCCTACGGACTTCATTTGTCCGTAAGAAGTTCTTACTAACTATAGAAGTTCGTAAGAACTCCACCACTACTTGCTGCCCATTTGGACGATAGGTAAAACACACACACGCGCCTCACACGCTGTTAAACTTACCTTTCGCCGATATACACCACTACGGATGCTCTAAAACTATAGCCTTAATACCTTGTTACAGTGTCAAGTGTCAACAAACTCATTAAATATAGAAATAATTATTTTGAAGTCCCATTCACTTGGTTAATGATGTAAAAGATTTTTTGAGTGAGTCAATGGTGTCAAAGGTCATATTTTGCCAACTCAACACATTAAAATGATAAATACACTATCAAAATCACTCACCCTCACATCTGTTTACACTTAACGTCGTTTTTTATAAAAAAAAATCACTAAATCTTTAAAAGTCCATAACTTCAAATCTACAAATCCAAAATTCATAGAATTTATATATTTGGAATCTACTCATCGAGATCTATCAAACAACACCCATATTCGATATTTTTTGACGAAAAAATCGAAACAGATAAATTTATCTGTTTCTATAAAACCTCCATTTTTTTCGGCGAAATCTCCATTTTTTTCGGTGAAACCTCTTCTTGTTCAGCTCGGGTGATGGTGTCGTTGGCGCGAACCAAAAAAAAATAAAGAAATAGACAAAGAAAGAGAGAGAGAGAGAGAAACACTTCGACGAAAATTTCGGCGGCCTCCGACCAATTTTTCCGGTGGGCTGTTTTCGATGAGTCTCCGGTGGGGTGGAGTGGGGTGGGGGTGGAAGTGGGCTATTAGAGAGAGAAAGTATGTGAAATTATGTGTTTATTTTTAGAGAGAGAGTAAGTAGATTTAAAATGGGTACATACGAGGGTATATTTGTCTAAATATATGTTGCCTATAATTAAAAAAGGACTTGATGCATTAAAAAAAATCAATGAGATTTGGTGCATCTTTAACCCAATAAATAAAACTAGCTTTGAATTATCTCTTAAATATATCTCTTTACTCATCAGAAGGTTTCCAAGAAAAAACTCATTTAATATATCTCTTGATTAATTCAAACGTATCCCAAATGATTCATTCCCTTTAAACCCTTCTCTGTCTTTAATGGTTAAGTTTGATGTCTTTCCAAATCACTTTTAATGATTAAGTTCCACAGACCCACCTCTTGAATATACACGCACTCAACACTGATCCTTTTAATAGGATTACAATGCCTAAGGCTTCGTTTGCGAGTTCTATTTTTGGAGAGAAAATAAAGGAAAGGAAGAGAAAGTGTGTTTCCTTTCCTTCGTTTGGGAGTTTCAAAGGGGAGAAAAAAAGGAAATTTTTCAAAAAACTTTTTTCCTTTCTCTCCAAAACTTTCTTTTCAAATCGGAAACTAATGGAGAGAAAGGAATGATATACCCGTTTATATCCTCAGCCTGGGTGAAGATTATCTCCAAAACGGACGACCCTACGAGGGGCCGACCCTGGCCCGGGCTCCAGCTGGCCTCCACCAGCACCAGACGGCCCTACGAGGGGCCGACCCTTCACCAGGCACCAGACGACCCTACGAGGGGCCGACCCTTCCCAGGCTCCGGACGACCCTACGAGGGGCCGACAGTACGAGGCCAGAATTAAGCCAGACTCACTCCCGGAGGGAACTTTGCCCTCGGCCTCGTCTCATAGGCCGAGGGTGACGTCATCACAGCGCGTGGTTTGGGAGACGCGTGGAACAGTGCGCGTGAGGCTCATATGACACGTGGCAGACCATTATAACAAAATCACACCCTCACGTGAGGGAATATTATGTCATCATTTGGCATCTACAGGTGTCAACGGGGGATTGGCTAGATCATCATTCACATGCACCATGCATACTTGGGGGGTACACTACACCCCCCAAGACCTATATATACTTATCACCTACAATCCTACAAGGGGATCAGATTATTGCAACCCTAGCTAAAACCCTGCTTGTACACACAGTAGAGAGAGAGAGGAGCTTATGTGCATTGTATCCAAGGCCATTAGTGCCCATACTTAGTGGATCGCGCACACATAGTGGATGTAGGTCAAATTGGCTGAACCACTATACATCATTGTCTTATTTCCTCTTATACTCATCCCCTTCTGCATACTTATACATTTATACATCTCAATGGCAGCCATGGCTACTACTGTTTGAGCTCATTATCACTTATCCGGTGGTGCTAAAGCCTAGCATCATCAGTTTGGCGCCGTCTGTGGGAACGAGAAGACATCTCTTCCTTAGCACAGCTTGACCTCATTGGGCACTCTGGTGGTGAACCCACGCTCCCCCTGAGAGGAGGTGTTTCACCATTGAAAGAGACCCACTAAGGTTCTCAAGTTTACCAGTCTTTTCTTCAGTCCAGCTTTTCACAGCTCAAACACATGGCACCTGAGATGCCACCACCACCTCTTCCCCCGCCGGATGAGGGGGGAAGACCCAGTTCCAGCCAGCCACCGCCTCAGTCTGAGATGGCTGATGTGACAGCAGCCCTAAAGTCTCTGGCAGCCAGCCAGCGGATGATGCAGGAGCAGTTCACAGCTCTAAGTCAGAACATACTGAGACCACCAGGGGTCTCACCTGAGATGATTACTCCGGCAGCAGCTCCAGGACAGCATGAGGCCAGGGGACCACCCCAGGCACCACGTAAAGACCTGCCACCCCCTCAGCGGCGTAGGGATGTTGCTGACCCCCGGCGTTTACGCCTGGGGAGGCAAGGAAACCCTTGCCCTGAGGACAGGTATGACGATCTGGAGGGAGAGGAGGCTCCAGTAGAATGCTGGGAGCCATATGAGGTCTCCAACAATACTGTAAGACCTCTCCAGGACAGTAGAGGAAAGTGCGGGAGACCAAACCCTGATGATCGTCCGAGAGGCTCTGCTTTTGACCGCCTGAGCAGGGGGTCGGCCTTCGAGAGGCTGGGCCCAGTGAATGACCTGCGGGACAAGTTGTCCAAGTCAAGAAGCGCTGCGAGATCTAGGAAAGAGGCAGTAGAGGGTCGACCCCAAAGACGGGATGATGGCCAAAGGGAAGTAAACAGCCGACACAGGCCTGCTGCAGCGGAACCCTCCATCTACCTCCAAGAGGCAACGGGGGATAACATCGGCCACGCTGACCCTGTGAGGCCCTGGAATGACTCAATCCAGCGGTTAGAGGATAAGATCGGCGACATACTGAAGAGTCGGGACCCTCTCCAGAAGGGATACACCATAGGCTCACCCTTTGTGGAAAAGATAGTCAACTTCCCCACGCCATCAAAATTCAAGCCTCCTGTGGTCACCCCAAGATACGATGGGAGCACCAACCCTGTCCACCACGTGGAGATGTATCAATCGGCGGCAGATATATACTCTATCTCAGATGAGATGAGGTGTCGTGCCTTCTCTGGTACCCTGACAGGGGCTGCACATGTCTGGTACATGTCTCTTCCAAAAAATTCCATTGAAAACTTCAAGCAGTTGGCAGACCGGTTCATCCACAACTTTTGTTTCGGGGTGAGACCACAGAAGAAGACCACACACCTGTTCTATGTTAAGCAAGGAAAGAATGAGAGTCTGAGGGACTACATAGCCAGATTCAATAAAGAGAAGATGGAGGTGGAGAACTATAAGGAGAGCATAGCTATGACAGCCCTGATTGGAGGACTCCGAAAGGGGAAGCTATTATGGAAGCTTGCCGAAGACCCTCTGAGGACGATGGCTGAGCTGCTGTCAGTAGCAGGGAAGGTGATGAACGCCGAAGAGGCGATGGCCGCAAAGCATGAAGACGAAAAAGGAGGTGCAAGCGGGGACAAACACCCTAAGAAGAACAAAGAGGGGAAGAAGAGGTCCACGGATGATAAGTTCGCTGGTTACACCCCTCTAACGGTCAGCTGTGAACAGATACTCAATGAGATAAAGAGTGACCGGTCCCTGAAATGGCCTGAGAAGCTGAGGGCAGCCCCCGGCAAGAGGAACAGGAACCTGTGGTGTGAATTTCACCAAGACCATGGTCACGTAACAGACAAATGCTTTGCTCTGAAAGATGAGATTGAGAAGATGCTGAAAGAAGGGAAGCTCAGAAAATACGTGGACCGAGAGGCCTTCAAGAGGGGCCGAGGGGACGACCCCAGAAAAAAGCGAGTCGATGCTTGCAAAGAAGGTCCTCAAAAAAGAGGGGACGACCCCTCTGATGACGAAGACGACCCTGACCTCCCGCCGAGAGACGACCACGGTCCTGTTAAGAGGCTCAATATGATCTCGCTCGGTGTAGGAATGATCTCCGGGGGTCTAGGAGGAGGAGGGTCTGAGGTAGCCGACAGGAAGGCCCATGTTGCTGAAGCTAAGGCAGTGACGAAGACGGTGCACTCAACCTCCCTAGAGGTCACGTCAGAAAAAAGGAAGAAGGTTGATATGGACACTTTGATTATGGGATTTTCAAGAATGGACTTCAAAGGGCTCTTGGCCCCGCACGATGACCCTCTCGTCATCACTACCAGGGTGCACGGGTGCGAAGTGCCGAGGATCCTGGTAGATGGGGGCTCATCTGCAGATGTGATGTTTTGTCCATGCTTCAAAGCCTTGGGCCTCAGTCGTGCCAGACTTGTCCCATACCATCATCCCTTGATTGGGTTCAGTGGGGAGAAGGTTCATCCCCTGGGAATATATGAGGCCGATGTCAGGATGGGGGACGAATGGCCGAGATGGCTCACCAAGAAGGTCAGTTTCTTTGTGCTGGATGAGCATGTGTTTTCGGCATACAACATCATACTGGGACGTGTGGCCCTCAAGGGGTTTGAAGTTGTGCCGTCTACGGTCCACCAGATGATTAAATTCCCTACCCCATACGGGGTAGGGGAGGTTCAGGGAGACCAGACGACAGCGCGAGAGTGCTACTACAACTCTGCTGAAGAAAGGGAGGCACACAAGAGGGCTACGGCCACTTACAACATTGATACCCTAGACCCCAGGGACGAGACGAAGCTCAAAAAAGGAGAGGTCGCCGAGGAGGTAGAACCCATCATCCTCGATGAGGATGACCCGAGAAAAACCGTCCAAGTGGGAAAGTCTCTGAAGCCCGATATCAAAGAAGACTTCATCAAACTGTTGAGGAGAAGACGAAGCATCTTCGCGTGGAGTCATGTAGATATGCCGGGGATCGACCCTGAAATCATGTGCCACATACTCAATGTGGTAGAGGGAGTGAAACCAGTAAAATAGAAGAGGAGGATTTACTCCAGAGAGAAGTACGAGGTCATCAGGGATGAGGTCAAAAAGTTAGAGGACGCTGAATTTATCAGAGAGGTCATCTACCCTGAGTGGCTGTCCAATGCAGTCATTGTCCCAAAGGCCAACGGCAAGTGGAGAATGTGTGTGGACTTCACAGACCTCAACAAGCACTGTCCCAAAGACAGCTTCCCTCTCCCTCGCATTGACCAGATGGTTGACGCTACTGCAGGCCATGAGCTCATGAGCTTCATGGATGCCTACTCAGGGTATAACCAGATTTTCATGGACCCTGAAGACTGGGAGAGGACAGCCTTCATCACTGATAAGGGGACATACTGTTACAGGGTCATGCCCTTTGGTCTAAAAAATGCGGGGGCAACGTACCAGCGCCTCGTAAACAAAATGTTCGAAGACCAAATTGGGAAGTCTATGGAGGTCTACGTAGATGACATGCTGACTAAGAGTCTGAAGGCAGAGGATCATGTGGCAGACCTGGAGAGGACCTTTAATACGATGGACAAATACAAGATGAAGCTCAACCCGGCCAAGTGTGTCTTCGGGGTCGGAGCGGGGAAGTTCTTGGGGTTCATTGTCAATCAGAGAGGCATCGAGGCCAATCCTGAAAAGATAAAGGCCCTTATTGAGATGAGGACTCCCAAGTCCATTAAAGACGTTCAGAGGCTCACAGGGAGAGTAGCTGCCTTGAACAGATTTGTGTCAAGGGACACAGACAGGTGTCTACCATTCTTCAAGATCCTCAGGAAGGCCTTTGAATGGAGTGAAGAGTGTGATGAGGCTTTCAAGGAGCTAAAATCATACTTAGGGTCTCCCTTGCTACTGTCACGACCCGTGCAGGGTGAACGACTTTACGTGTACCTCGACGTCTCAGAGTCCGCTATCAGTGCAACAATCGTAAGAGGCGAAGACGGGATACAGAAGCCCGTATATTTCAACAGCAAGGCACTCCAGGGGGCAGAGCAAAGATACCCGAGGATGGAGAAGTTGGCCTACGCCTTGATCCATGCATCGAGAAAAATGAAGCCATACTTTCAGTCCCATACAATGGTCATCCTCACCGACTCTCCTCTTAGGCAGGTCTTGCACAAGCCTGAAAAATCAGGAAGGCTAATGACCTGGGTTATAGAGATGGGGGAGTTCGATATTGTGTATTAGCCTAAGACAGCCATTAAGGGGCAGGCACTGGCAGACTTCGTTGCTGAGTTTACTTGGGAGAACGATGAAGGCGAGGGTGAGACCCTCGGGGAGACAGATATACAGCAAGACAAGATCACCGACACGCTCGCAGACAGGGCTGAGACAAGCACCGCGAGGAAGAAAGCGACTGAAAACGAAGAAGGAAGATACATCTTTAGACAGGGATCCCTCTCCGAGGGAAGTTTCTCAGAAGAACAGACCATGTGGAGTCTCTTCATTGACGGGTCCCCTTGCGAAAGCGGGAGCGGAGCTGGATTGATAGTATCAGCACCCGACGGCACAGACATTGAGTACGCCTTGAGGTTCAATTTCAAAGCCTCCAACAACGAGGCTGAGTATGAGGCCTTGATAGCTGGTCTTTCCTTGGTCAAATCTCTTAGTGTCGGGCAAATTTTGGTTCACAGTGATTCGAGGCTGGTGGTAAATCAGATACTAGGAGCCTACGAGGACAAAGACGAAAGGATGGCTAGGTACCTTGAGAAGGTGAGGTCGTTGCTGAAGGACTTCAAAGAAGTGAAATTCAAGAGGGTGCCTAGGCTCGACAATGGCCGTGCTGACGCCCTTGCAAGGTTGGCCTCGGCAACTAGGACAGACATAAGAAGGACAGTCCCGGTAGAAATCTTGCTTCGGCCAACTATTGAAGATACCGAGGGAACACTTAGAAATTACCTGAATGTTTCTCAAGAAGTTTCATGGATGGACCCTCTGATCAAATACATTAAAGAGGGAGAGATGCCAGAAGCAAGCCAAGAGAGGAAGAAGCTGAGATACAGGGCCGCAAAATTCACTGTCATCGGAGACACGCTGTACAAAAAGGGGTTTATGCTCCCCTTACTTAGATGCGTGCATCCCTTAGAAGTCCGTTCCATTCTGCAGGACGTGCATGAAGGGTCGTGCTCAAGCCACATTGGGGGTAGATCCTTAGCGAAGAGGGTGATCACCCAGGGCTACTGGTGGCCGACCTTGGGGAAAGATGCCGCAGAATATGTAAAGAAGTGTGACAAATGCCAGAGATTTGCCACCATTCCTCAACAGCCCCATCAGCCTCTCACCTCCATTACATCCCCATGGCCGTTCGCAGTATGGGGGATTGATCTGGTAGGACCCTTACCAAGGGCAGTCAATAACTATCGATTCCTCATTGTAGCAATTGATTACTTTTCAAAGTGGGTGGAGGCCGAACCGATGGTCACGATTACAGAGCAGAAGACCTTCCAGTTCATCTGGAAGAATGTGATATGCAGATACGGTCTACCCAACACCCTCATCTCGGATAACGGGACTCAGTTCAAGAATGCCTCTCTACAGAAGTACTGTGAGAGGGTAAGTATCAAACAATTTTTCTCCACCCCAGGCCGACCTCAGGCCAATGGGAAAACCGAAGTTACGAACAGGACAATCCTAGATGGGATCAAGAAGAGGCTTGAGGAGGCAAAAGGAAGATGGGTCGAGGAGTTATATGCAGTGTTGTGGGCATACAGGACGACAGTAAGGACCTCTACTAGGGAGACCCCATTCATGTTGGCTTATGGATCAGAAGCAGTCATCCCCACCGAAGTCGAGTTTCCCACTCATAGGGTCCAAATGTACAACCCCCAGGGAAATACGGAAGAGAGGATACTTGACTTGGACTTGATTGAGGAAAGAAGGGAGGATGCTGAGATAAGGCAGGCTTCCTACCAGCAGAGGACCGCAAGGTTTTACAATCAGAGGGTGAAACAGAGGCCTATCGCAGTAGGAGACTTGGTTCTCAAGAAGACTCGGCAGAAGCCCAATAAACTTCATCCTAATTGGCACGGCCCCTATAGGGTCACCGATGAAGTTGTCCCTGGGACCTATAGACTAGAAAACCTAGAGGGGGAACTATTTTCCAACCCCTGGAACGCAGATCATTTGAAGAAATACTACCAGTAGTGTTGTAAGGTCTTGATAGACCATAGTTGTAAAAGGAGTTGCTCCAACAGAACACTTTGGAAAAATTAATAAGAAATATCAGTGTTTCCCTCATCCTGTGGTTATCAGTTCTAGTAGGCATGGAAAAATCTACATAAAACAACCCTCGGCTATAATGAGGATCAGTGGAGGGGACGACCCCACGACTGTCCTCAAGAAAGACGAGGGTAAACTTTGTTAAAAACCATTAATTTGGTAAGTTGAACCCTCGGCTATAATGAGGATCAGTGGAGGGGACGACCCCACGACTGTCCTCAAGAAAGACGAGGGTAAACTTTGTTAAAAACCATTAATTTGGTAAGTTGAACCCTCGGCTATAATGAGGATCAGTGGAGGGGACGACCCCACGACTGTCCTCAAGAAAGACGAGGGTAAACTTTGTTAAAAACCATTAATTTGGTAAGTTGAACCCTCGGCTATAATGAGGATCAGTGGAGGGGACGACCCCACGACTGTCCTCAATAAAGACGAGGGTAAACTTTATTAAAAACCATTAAGTTGGTAAGTTGAACCCTCGGCTATAATGAGGATCAGTGGAGGGGACGACCCCACGACTGTCCTCAAGAAAGACGAGGGTAAACTTTGGAAAAACCATTAATTTGGTAAATTGAACCCTCGGCTATAATGAGGACCAGTGGAGGGGATGACCCCACCACTGTTCACAAAAAAGACGAGGGTAGACTTTATTTAAAAATCATTAAGTTGGTTACTTGAAACCTCGGCTATAATGAGGCCACATGAGGGGACGACCCCACATTGGTCCTCAAAAAAGACGAGGGAGGGGTTAGTAGCATCAACAACGAGCAAACCATAACAGAATTAAATATGGAAGACAGCAATTATGGAAGACAGTATAAGAAGAGACGATGATATTAATAAAAATCTGGTACAAGATATTCAAGTGTTTTATAATACAGAACTCAAAAGTAATAGATACATTGTGAGGGTATGGGCTACAGGCAGCCACCCTAAGGGACAGTGTCAGAGGGCAGAGCCTCAACATCCACCAAGGGGGTCTCTTCAACAACTATGACCGGCCGATCCTCAGACGTGCCGACCCCCTCAACATGAACTTGGGACTCCACTTGCGACAGGGCCTCAGCAATCAAGGGATCATCCAGCTGAACCACCTCAAGAGAAGGGCGGATGGATGATACTGTTTCGGCAAACTTTAGGACGACCCACCGACAGGCCGTCCTAATTCCCCTCTCAAGATATTCAAGGCCGAAGCCTTGGAATTTATCAGAGACCTTGTAAGACTCAACAGCATCAGCCTCGGCTTTCCGAACAGCTGCTTCAAGGTCAGTCTTGTTCTTGGCCTCCATATTGGTCAAGGCCTCGTCCTTGTCCTTGATCAACAAGTCCTTGGCCTTGATATCCTCTTCGTGCTGCTTCGTCAGTTGGTCCAAAAGCCTTGCGTGCTCAGCCCTAGCACTCTCTAACTCAGCCTTCGCAGTCGCCAAGTCAGATTGTAGGTCAGCCTTATGTTGAATGGCCCTCTCAGCTTCATGGAATTTCTGTTGGTTCTCAGCCATCCACTTGGTGGCTGAGGTGAAGTCACAAACACACTGCAAGAAAAATGAATAAATATCAAGAGGGGCCGAGGAAACAGTTAGTGAGAGAATGAAATTAAAGAAGGTCAAGACCAATACCTGAGCAAGGGAGTGCAGACCGTAGTCGTACACTTTGGCAGGAGGCATCTTTGCCAAGAACTCGAAGTCAGAGGCCGACGGTGCGAAGAACATCGAGGCCTTGGCTGCCCTCAAGTTGGCAATAAGAGATGAGGGGTCGACCCTCAGATGGGACAGATTTTGAGACCAGAAGGCCCCCATGCTGGACAAAGAGGTCGTCCCCTCAGAGGCTTCGACCCTTGCCCTCGTCCTAGGATCAGGCTGATGATCAACAGGAGCCTCAGGCTCCTTCCTTTTGTGGCTATCGGCTGTCGGCTCAACAACCGTCGGCCCTGAGGCCCTCGTCTTCTTTGGAGCTTGCTGAGGCTCCTTCCCCTTCTTCTTTGACAAACCAACGAGTAGGCTTGGAGCAGTCATTTCCCAGAGGTAATCTGACACACCTACAGGACGACCTGAAAAGGGTACGATGCATCAAAAAAATACAAAGATAAACAGGAAACACTTCAAAAAAGTAAAGAATGGAAAACGTGCTGTATAACTCACATAGTTCCGTCAGAGGGCCGACCCTCAGACCAGCTTCTTTGAGGTACCGAGGGGTCATCAAATCTTCGAACTTTGGGATCTCACCCCCTCTCCCTCGTCCCCTCAGATACTCAACAATATCCCTTTCCTCCAGGCTAAGTCCGGGGTCTGACCTAGCTTTCATTGAGGGATTAGACCATTTGTTAGGGACCCTCGGACCATCGGCAGAAGGGGACGCCTCGGTGGAGCACTCCCACGCCCCAGATATGAAGAAGAATCTCTTTTTCCAATCATGATTGGAAGTTTGAGCCACGTGGAGAAGTTTCTTCTCAGACCTTCTCGCCCCTAGATGATAGTATCCGGGCTGTTTAGATGAAGAGGTGATGTTGTAGCAAGCCAAGAATACGTCGGACGAGGGCTCATCAGTGAAAGCGTTTTTCCACAAGGAAATGTAACCCAGAATCGTCCTCCAAGAGTTGGGTGGAAGTTGAGAGGGGGAGACGCCCAGAGCCGACAGAATATCTACAATGGCAGGGTGGAAGGGAAGTCTCACACCTACTGTTGATGTAAAAAACTAGATTGCTCTAATTATTCAATCACAGATAAATAAATAAGAGAAAGATTTTTAAAGTGGTTCGGCTAGGAATAAAGCCTACGTCCACTGTTATGTTATTGCTGAGTGTTTGTGGAATTCTTGCTTACAAGATCTCTCAAGAAATTCCGGTCCCCTTGAATGAGGATGATACAAGGTATTTATAGCCTTGAGGCTGTACATGAAAGGTTCGATACATTAAATGACATACATATGAAAGGGTAATACATTTAATGCAGAATGCGTGCCAAGAATATAAGCATTCAATGAATATCTGAACTGTTGATTATCTGGCAATTAATGATACGACCGAGATGCAGCTCGGACCGCCATAGCTGTTCGCTGATCAGGAGTTCCTCGGAACATTAGAGTACCTCGGTGCGTTAGAGTTCCTCGGTGTGATAGAGTTCCTCGGTGTGATAGAGTTCCTCGGCGTATTCTCGTTGCTCGGAAAGAAGCATGGTTGGTCGGGAAATGATCTTCCTCGCTGCTATTGTGCCACGTAGATTGATACGTGTCTTCGTATTATTCGTCCACATCAGCATATTAATTTTGGTATCAACAGAAGCCCCCAATGTTTCATATTTCGAACTTTGAGGAGTATGGAACATTCTTTCTCCGTATATGGCAATATTAGATGTCCTTCCTGGATTTCAGGAACATTGTATTCAAATTTCCTTCTTATTTCGCAGTTTCCGCCTTTTTTATAAGCGCTTCGATCTTCGTGCAAATTTTGTCCTCTTAGCCACCGGAAGTTTAGTAGTTTCTTTTTGGTAATCATTTCTTTCGCCGCTTCCCAATGCAAAGTATTTAAACTTCTTTGGTAACCATACCGTCGTCTACGTTTTTCATTTTCTGCATTCAAGCTTTCTATTCTCTTCTTCTCTTGTGCGTTCATCCTTGTTTCCGTTCGTTGTCAACACATCTCCTTTCTTTCTGTAAGATCTTCTTTCTTTCTTCTGTATCTCTTTTATTCAATATGGTTTATATTGTGGAGTCTATTGAGAAATTCCGTTCTGATTTTTCCATTCCTTCGTGGGTAACTCTAGAGGTTCTTTCTGAGCCTTTAGATTACTTTCGATTGGCTGAGGGACATTGGTTCCCCAGTCTTTTTGTTGCTGAATGCGGTTTTTCCTTTCCACCAAACCCATTATGTCTTGAGTTTTGTCAATATTTTGATCTTGTTCCTGCAAAAATAGCCCCCAATTCATGGAGAATAATTAACGGGGTGCACAAATTAAATCTAACTCATGGGACTCGTATTGGGATCCCTGAAATTATGTTTTGTTATAAATGGGCCATTCTAGATAATATTTATTATTTAAAAACTAGATATCTGAATAGGGCTCTTGTAGTTAATCTCCCTGACTCAAATAGGGATTATTTTGAGCATGGGTTGGTCATAAAAAATTGGCAACATGCGCCTCTAGCTGGGGATGAAGCGTACAACGGTCCCAGATGCCCCCCATATGGCAATGGGATAGGTTTATTTTTCATTTTATTTTACTTGTAAAATTATGCTTTCATCATGTTTGATAAAATGTATGACCGATATTTCATTATGTATCTATTTGCAGTTGATAGCAAAAGAAAAACTCCAAAGGAATCAGAAGTGAATATTAAACATCTGAAACTTATCTGGGGTTTGCATAAGACGATTGCTGACGAGCATATTAGATTTGCTTCATATTTACTACAGTATAAGAGTTACACAACCTCTTATACTGCTCGCCCTGTTGAACCAGCTTCAACACCAGAAAGTTCATCTTCAGATTCTCATATCCCCTTATCTCAGAGAATGGGCAAGAAAAGAGCTCCTCCTGCTCTATTTGGTGAAATTTCTTCTGCTGTTGGAGCCCAGAAAGGCAAAATTGATGTCCCAGAAGGGACTAAAAAAGTAGATGCTGGGTCCTCCAAAGCTGCCGAGAAGCCCCCAGTGGCCCCGAGCAAGAAAAATGCTCCTGCTGATGTAATTACAATCTCTCCGACCAAGACTTCTTCCTTGGTTGATGCTGCTGACCCTCCTTTGAAGAGATTGAGGAAATCATCCTCAGTTAATCTTGCTGGAACTGCATCTTCTCTACCCGCTGGTGGTAGTAGTGTTTCAAACATCATTCTTTCGAGTTCTTCAATGAGCTCAGTTATACCCGAGGTTCTCGGGGTTGATGAAAAAATTCCTAGGGATACACTGACATCCCTAGCTGCTCGTCATCTTTCTTCATTAAATTTCTCACTCCTTTGGTCTTTCTTTCTTTTTCTTGAATTCTTGTATTTGTGTTGACTTTATTGTTTTTCTTATCTTTCAGCTGGTGAACTGCTTCAATACCATCGTGAAGAAAGATCAAGTTATTAAAGCTTCCAGTTCCTCGTCCGATGTTGACGATGCTTTGTTGGGTTTAGCCCAATCTGTGAAGGAATCTCGCCAACAGTACATCGAGGAGAAAACTGTTTGGGAGAAAAAGTTGGCTGTGGCTGAGGCTGATAAGATGAAGATGGCTGAAACCTCCAAGAATTTGGAGGAGAAAATTAAGGGTTTGGAGGTTAAACATCAGGAATCTGATGATAAGTTGAAGAAGGCAGAAGAAGAATTATCTACTCTGCGAGATATCAAGGTTAAGAAAGAGGAATTGGAGGTGAAGCTCTCCTCGGAGAAGTCGAGGAGAAAAGTTGCAATCAAGAAGCATTTCAGCGTTGGTTGGTAGAAAGGATGGGAGAGAGGGATAGCTGCAATGACATACCAAGTCCAATATGGGGAGTTGAAATACTTCCATGATGGCTGGGTAGCTG
This sequence comes from Sambucus nigra, assembly GCA_949130495.1. Classification (NCBI taxonomy): domain Eukaryota; kingdom Viridiplantae; phylum Streptophyta; class Magnoliopsida; order Dipsacales; family Adoxaceae; genus Sambucus; species Sambucus nigra. The sequence continues at coordinate 58,883,490 of OX422214.1, forward strand.
CTCTGCAAGAGCTAAAGGTCCAAGACGATTCTGAGCTATTCCAACAGCATCTCCCTGGTCCTCCTCCACCGATTGTGGAAGAAGAAGAAGATGAGCCTGCCTCAGATGAGTCTTCTTTAGCTATGGGTGATCAAGTTTCTGCCTCTCAACCCTCTGCTACCAAGGACGTTTCTTCCATGCCTCCTCCTCCCGAGAAGATTCCTACCGATCAAGCTGTTGTTACCACCGAGCAACCGAGCTCCTCGTCCCCGCCTCCCGAGAAAGTCTTGGGGGACAAGGAAAAGGTGTGAAGTTGTTCGGTATCATTTCTGTATTTCCTTGTAATCGAACAATGTAACTTTTTGATGATCTAATAAAATATATCTTTGCTCATCTCTGTTGTTGATAACTTATTTTTGTTGATTGTTGTCTTTTTCTCGTCCTTAGTTTGTTGCTAGAATGGAATTGATCTCTTCACATGATACTGAGCTGATGCAGCAATGTCATCAATACTACAAGGCTGGTCATACAGACCTTAGTACATCGGAAATTGCTGATATCCTTGGTCATGGTGCTTCAGAACAGGCTATTGAGGCTTATTGATACTTGAAAGATTTACTCGACCGAGCTGTGGCCAATAATGTGGCGTATTATGAACTGATCGAGGAACTTCATGGTTCCATAGAGGATCTCCAAGGTCAGCACAATGAATCAATGGCTTTGTTACACAAAGATTATGAAAATAGATACCAACAACTTTCTTCTGAAACAGGCCATAAGAAGATCATTGCTGCATATGATATTAGGGAAAGGACCCTAAAAGGTGAAGTTGAAGCCTGCAGACAAATTGCCGAGATCCTGGAACAAGAAAATAATAATTTGCAGAAAAAATTGGCTCAATACGAATCTGCTGCTTTATCTTCTACTGCATTAATACCAGTTACTGATGAAGGCTTCTCTTTCTTAGAGGTCGAAAACGCCAAACTAAGGCAAGAGCTGGAGGACTTAAGAAGATCTGCCATTTCTGGAACTGCTCGGGGACGAGGAAGAGGTTCTCGGGGGCGAGGAAGAATCCTCAGCCAAAATGTTGAAGAGGCTCGTACTCAGTCTACTCTGGAAACTCAAGCATTCCAGTTGAAAGTAAAAGACCGTGCTCTGACTGAAATGTCCAATAAAAATCTGTCTCTGGAAGATCAGCTTACATCGACGAAATCTGCCTTGCATAATAAGGATCTTTTTGCCAAAAACCTTCATGAACAATTGGAGAGATTAACCTTCCAATTCCATAAACAGCCAAGGGAATTCTGGATGGCAGGATATAATGAAGCCCTTGTTCACCTGGATGCTCGTATTGAACATGCCAACAATGAAGGTTACAAGCAAGGATGGTTAAATGCATTGGGTGTATTAAAGTTGGAGCAAGGGCATTTTTTATGGGACTATCATGCTCCATCATTATTAGACCTGCATGTACCACCTTTCAAATTGGATATGGCATGGATCCCAGCTCGTTCCATTCCTCGCAGCTTAATTTCAAAATACCTTGGTGATTATAGCCTTCATTCCCAAGTTGAATTATCTCGTCCTGAGCATCTCTTGGATACACCTTCTGTTATGAACGTCAGAATGCTCAGAGATGTTAATTTCATCAATTCTCCCCTTTGCCTAGAAGACCCTCCTGCCGGCGAGGAACCTGTTTCTAAAGCACAGGGCAAAAAACCAATAGAATAGTAATATCCATGTAACAATTTAGTACATTCTTGTAACTTGTAATTTATTCTAGATTAATGAAAAGATTTTCATTTTCTGTTTGCCAATTTTGTTAGTCTTGTGTTTATCAAACACCTTTATATTTGTACATAGGTATCTATGTATTTAAAAGGATGGCAATATCGTGCTATTTATCAACCAACTTAAAAATTTACAAGTATCAAGGTTGATCAATAAAGTAATGAATGTAAATTGTTCAAACTGTTTCCAACCAACCAAGGTAGTTGAATAATGTTTGTCGACCAATTACAGCTGATGGTTTTTTTATCCCCGCCCAGCTATACTTGGTTTAATTATAAAATTGCGTCCGACCAACTAAGATCAATAATTTGTCCTCGCCGACCAACTACAGTTATTGGGTTTTTATCCCCGACCAACTATACTTGGTGTATTTTTTGAACATTTTGTTCTTCAAAGAACTCATTGTAATAATATTACCTCCCGACCAACATAAGTTGTAATATGAGAGTATATTTTTATCTTACCAACCGTAGTTGATCATGCTGGTGTACACTTTTTGGCTCCTTAAAGCTTTTGGCTCCTTAGAGCATTTTTTGGCTCCTTAGAGCATGTCCTCCTAACCAAAGGAGGTTGGCTACTTATAGCACTTTTGCTCCGTAGAGCTGTCCTCCTAACCAAAGGAGGTTGGCTACTTATAGCACTTTTGCTCCGTAGAGTTGTCCTCCTAACCAAAGGAGGTTGGCTACTTATAGCACTTTTTCTCCGTAGAGCTGTCCTCCTAACCAAAGGAGGTTGGCTCCTTAGAGCACTTTTGTTGTGTAGTGTAGTGTAATAGTGTATTACACTAGTATTCCCCGAAAAATTTTCAACCAGAAAGAAAATGGCGAAACATCCGGCGCCAATCTGTTGATGTAAAAAACTAGATTGCTCTAATTATTCAATCACAGATAAATAAATAAGAGAAAGATTTTTAAAGTGGTTCGGCTAGGAATAAAGCCTACGTCCACTGTTATGTTATTGCTGAGTGTTTGTGGAATTCTTGCTTACAAGATCTCTCAAGAAATTCCGGTCCCCTTGAATGAGGATGATACAAGGTATTTATAGCCTTGAGGCTGTACATGAAAGGTTCGATACATTAAATGACATACATATGAAAGGGTAATACATTTAATGCAGAATGCGTGCCAAGAATATAAGCATTCAATGAATATCTGAACTGTTGATTATCTGGCAATTAATGATACGACCGAGATGCAGCTCGGACTGCCATAGCTGTTCGCTGATCAGGAGTTCCTCGGAACATTAGAGTACCTCGGTGCTATAGAGTTCCTCGGTGCGTTAGAGTTCCTCGGTGTGATAGAGTTCCTCGGTGTGATAGAGTTCCTCGGCGTATTCTCGTTGCTCGGAAAGAAGCATGGTTGGTCGGGAAATGATCTTCCTCGCTGCTATTGTGCCACGTAGATTGATACGTGTCTTCGTATTATTCGTCCACATCAGCATATTAATTTTGGTATCAACATCTACCTTGAACATTTGCTCATAAACTACAACCTCTCCCTCTTGGCAGTCAAAAACCCTCTCAGTATCAGAGGGAACCCTCATAGTTACCCCAGAGGGCACTCTGTAAATATGCCTCCATATCAGAAGGTCTCTATCCCTAACGGAGGAGATAAAGGACTAGGCGTGGGAGGTGTCAACCTCATCATCTGTATCATCGTCCTCGTCCTCATCCCCCTCCCTCTCATCACCTGCAGGAGGACCCTGAGGGAAAGCCACTTGGAAGGCATTGGGGGATAGGGTTGTCACAGGGACAGCCTCAGAGGGGATCGTACCCTCGGCCTCTCGGGGAGGGCTAAGGTCAGACGTGTCCCTTCTACCAGACGTTCTAGCACCAGTTGGAGAGGAGGTTCTCTCGTCCATTTCACTTGGTTTGGGAGTGCCGGCCGGACGAGATGACGACCCACAAGACTCAGAGGGTTCAGATGGTATTATGGTGGCAAGAGGAATGGGAAAGATGGGTCGTACCCAATTAGGGTCGGCCCCTCGTCTCCTCTCTTCCTCCTCCTCTATTCGTGTGATCTCGGCAAAGAGCTTCTCTCTCAAAGATGGGAATTCAGACACTAAGTTGTAAAGCCTCCTAAGCATTAAAGGGAAGACTCTACACTTGGAGAAATTACACTACACTTGGCTAACTTGGCTACAAACAAGTGGGGAATTGGCCAGGTTTGACTTTTGGATTAAACAAAAGAACTCAAAGGTTTTTGTCAAGAACGCTCAAGAACTAGTAACCGGAGAAGACACCGGAAAAGGCTATGGGGGAACTCAAAGAAAGTGCCGACCTACGACCCTAAAAAACATACAAAAATGAAGACAAAAGAAAGCGCTGGGTGAAAGAGGTTACCTGATTAGGAGAGAACAAGAATGCTGCTAGGCCTGAAGGATTGAAGGCTGCAAATGGCGACTGGTTCTAGAAAGAGAAAATGCTTAGGCGCGAAGAAGAAGAAGTTGGAGAGAGAGTTTGAAAATTTCTTATATACTTTGGTAATAAATGGGCCCTTTTACCAAGAAGGGTATAATTAGGGCACAAGGCCCCATGTAGTGTGCAGCCGCCATGCCTTGAAAACTTGAACAGCAATGAGTACCTGCCCATGTGTCACTCACCTAACTAATCATACACGCATCTCAATTTCAACAATATCCCTCAGCCATCTCAATGGCACCTATGGCTAAGGGCTGGGGGGTGATTGATATACCCGTTCATATCCTCAGCCTGGGTGAAGATTATCTCCAAAACGGACGACCCTACGAGGGGCCGACCCTGGCCCGGGCTCCAGCTGGCCTCCACCAGCACCAGACGGCCCTACGAGGGGCCGACCCTTCACCAGGCACCAGACGACCCTACGAGGGGCCGACCCTTCCCAGGCTCCGGACGACCCTACGAGGGGCCGACAGTACGAGGCCAGAATTAAGCCAGACTCACTCCCGGAGGGAACTTTTCCCTCGGCCTCGTCTCATAGGCCGATGGTGACGTCATCACAGCGCGTGGTTTGGGAGACGCGTGGAACAGTGCGCGTGAGGCTCATATGACACGTGGCAGACCGTTATAACAAAATCACACCCTCACGTGAGGGAATATTATGTCATTATTTGGCATCTACAGGTGTCAACGGGGGATTGGCTAGATCATCATTCACATGCACCATGCATACTTGGGGGGTACACTACACCCCCCAAGACCTATATATACTTGTCACCTACAATCCTACAAGGGGATCAGATTATTGCAACCCTAGCTAAAACCCTGCTTGTACACACAGTAGAGAGAGAGAGGAGCTTATGTGCATTGTATCCAAGGCCATTAGTGCCCATACTTAGTGGATCGCGCACACACAGTGGATGTAGGCCAAATTGGCTGAACCACTATACATCATTGTCTTATTTCCTCTTATACTCATCCCCTTCTGCATACTTATACATTTATACATCTCCATGGCAGCCATGACTACTACTGTTTGAGTTCATTATCACTTATCCGGTGGTGCTAAAGCCTAGCATCATCAAGGAAAGTTTTTTAATGAATTGTTCCTTCTTCCTCTTAAAAAAATTATTTTCTTCCCAAACTTCCAAACGCAAGAAAGAAAATTATTTTTTTTTCTCTCCCAAACTCCTTTCTCTTCTCTTCTTTCCTATTAACTTTCTCTTCTTTTCTTTTCTCTCCCAATAAATTTTTTCTTTCCTTTCTTTTCTCTCCCAAACTCCCAAACGAGGCCTAAAAAACGAATAGAACAAAAAAATTTAATGATTGACACGTGTTAATCTCATTAAATATATCTCTTTAGAGATTGTTGATGTAAAAAATTAGATTATATCTAATTATTTAATCACAGATAAAATAAAATGAGACAAAGAAATTTTAAAGTGGTTCAGCCTTATAAGAATGGCCTACGTCCACTGTTTCTATTATTGCTGACTGTTTGGGAATTCTTGATTACCAGTTTAGTCAAGAAATTCCCGGTCCTCTTACAATGAGGATGATACAATGTATTTATAGCCCTCAGGCTGTACATGTGAAAGGGTAATACATAGCTGTCTATTAGGCGTATACATCTGTATGATAATAATAAGCATTTAATGCGCAGTTAATCTGTTGGTTATCCTGCTATTAATGCTCTATTCGAGGTGCAGCTCGGACCGCCTAAGCTGCTCGGATCGCCTAAGTATCTCGGTACTCATAAGTTGCTTGGTGTATTAAAGTTCCTCGAAGAACTCTTGTTGGTCGGAGCGTCTGAGTTGATCGGGGAAGCAGAGTTCCTCGTTGCAGTATGGGTCCTCGGAGAGCATCTATTTCTCGGAGCATCTAAGTGGGTCAAGGTGTTGTTCGTAAGTGTTTGTTATTGCCATGCAGATTGCCACGTGTCTTCACTCAATTGAGCCATGTCAGCAGACTAAATTTGGTATCAACAGAAGCCCCCAATGTTTCACAGTTCAAAATTTGAGGAGTGTGGAACATTCTTTCTCGAAATATGGCGGTTTTAAATGGTCATCCTGAAATTTAGGAGTATTTTCTTTTGTATTTATTTCTCCTTCCAAATTCATAGAATCGGACTTTTTGAATTTTTATAACCGCTTCGATTCCCGCGCCCTTTTTGTCTTTTTAGCCGCTTGGTAACGTAACCGTCTCTTTTTGTAATCATTATCTTTACCCATTCCCAAGATAGGGTATTTAAGCGTTGCAGAAAATCTCCTCGTCTTCTACTTTTTCAAATTTGTCTCTTTGAGTTTTCCATTGTCTCTCTCTCCTGTGCGTTCATCACTTTCATCATTCGTTGTCAACAGACTCATCCTTTTTCCTGTAAGATCTTCTTCTTTCTCTTTGATTTCCTTTACTCATCATGGTTTACCCTGTAGAGTCGCTTGATAAGTTTCGTTCTGATTTCTCTATTCCTTCATGGGTTATTTTGGAGGAACTTTCTGAGCCTTCAGATTATTTTCGTTTGGCTGAGGGACATTGGTTCCCCAGTCTTTTTGTCGCTGAATGTGGCTTTTCTTTTCCCCCAAACCCTTTATGTTTGGAATTCTATCAATATTTTGACGTGGTTCCTGCAAGATTAGCCCACAATACGTGGAGAATAGTTAACGAAGTTCATAGATTAAATCAAATTCATGGAACTCGTATAGGAATTCCAGAAATTATGTTCTGTTATAGATGGGTTGTTGGTGACAATACTTTTTATTTAAAAACTAGGTTTTTAAATAGGGCTTTAGTGGTCAATCTCCCAGATGCCAATAGGGACTACTTCGAGCACGGGGTTGTTTTGAAAATTTGGCAACACCCTCCACTGACTGGAAATGATGTGTACCAGGGTCCTAGATGTCCTCGCTATGGCAACGGGATAGGTTATTTTTATTTTATTTTATTTTTGAAATTATGTTTTTTTTGTGTTTGATAAAATGTGTCACTGATATTTTAATTTTCATTTATTTGCAGTTGATAGCAAAAGAAGGTCTCCAAAAGAGACAGAAGTTAATTTAAAACATCTAAAACTTATCTGGGGTTTGCATCAGACTGTTGCTGACGAGCATATCAGGTCAGCTTCATATTTATCGCAGTATAAGAGTTACAACTCATCTTTTACTGCTCGTCCGGTGATAAGTGAGGTAGAACCAGTACCTGCTTCTGCAAGTTCTTCACCTAAGTCTCATATCCCTCTGAGTGAAAGAATGAAGAAAAGAAGAGCTCCTGCCATCTTCGAGAAATCTTCCTCTGTTGCTGGAGAGGCAAAGAGAAGTAAACATGATGTTCCAGAGAAGATTGATGCACCCCTTACGGCTACTACTGTGAAGGTTGTCGAGAAGCCCCCAGTGGCTCCGAGCAAGGCCGCTGTTCCAAGTGAGGTGATTGTTATCTCTCCGACTAAGACTACATCGTTAGTCGAGACCACTCCTGTTCCCCCGAGGAAGCTGAAGAAGAGCTCCTCGATCAATTTGGCTGAATCCATCTCTCAGCCCCCGATTACTGGAAGTGGTGTTCCCATTTTTGTTGCCCCGAGCTCTGCCATGAGCTCGGTGAAGTCTTAGATCATTCTCGAGATTCAAGGTATGGAAGAAAATCTTTCTCGGGACATGGTTACCTCATTAGCTGCTCGTCATATAGCTTCTGTAAGTATCATTGTCCTCAACTTTCATTTTTCCCTTGTTACATCTGTGTATTGACTTGATATCATTTTCTTTTCCCAGTTGGTGACCTGTTTTAATACCATTTTAAAGAAATATGAAGCTATTAAAGCTTCAAGCTCCTCGTTTGGTGTAGAGGAAGCTTTGGTGGGCCTGACGCAGTCTTTGAAAGATTCTCGTCAGAAGTATGATGATGATAAGGATGCTTGGGAGGAGAAACTTGATTCCACCGAGCAGGAGAGAAACCAAGCTGTTGAAGTCTCCAAAGGTTTGGAGAAAAAAATAAAAAACTTGGAAGAGAAGAATAAAGAGCTCGATGAGAAGCTAAAAAATGCTAGGGAGCTTGAAAGTAAGCTAAAAATATTGAAGAAGAGTTGGGCCGACTTCGTGAAGTAGGTCGTCAAAAGGAAGAAATAGAGAATTAGCTGAAGGCTATCGAGGATCTTCTTTCCGAGAATCTTTCCTTAGAGAAAGCGAAAAGGAAGTTGGCTATAAAAAAGTCTTTCAGCACTGGATGGGATAAGGGGTGGAATAAAGGTCTGGCTGCCATGATGTCGGAGGTGGAATATGGTATCCACAAATACTTTAGGGATGGCTGGGTCGCTGCTCTGCAAGAGATGAAGGTCGATGAAAATTATGACCTGTTTCAGCGACACATCCCAGGCCCCCCCCTCCAACTCCTGAAGAAGAAGAGGATGAAGCCACCTCTAAGGAGTCCTCCATGGTGATGGGAGATCAAATTCCTCATTCCCCAGCTATCCAGTCCACCAGCGAGCAACTTCAACCATCCATTGTTTCAAATGAGCAACTTCCAGCACTCCCTGAGCAACCATCTGTACCATCCGAGCAACATACCTCCTCGTCCCAGCCTCCCGAGAAAGTTTTGGGAGATAAGAAAAAGGTGTAGAGTTGTTCGGATTTTTCTCTCTGTTTATTTTTCTTTACCAAATGTAACTCTGAATTTTGTACTTCTCCTTTATGATGTAATAAAATTTGAAGTTTCGCCTATTCATACTGTTGTTTCTCTTCTTCATGCTCTGTTTGAACTCTTATTGATTCTTGCTTTCTCTTCCTTTACTAGTTTATGGCTAGGATGGAGTTATTGTCTGCTCATGATACAAAATTGTTGAGGCAATGCAATGAGTACTTCAAAGCTGGTCATACAGATATGAGTGCAGCACAAATCGTTGACATCCTCGATCAAGGTGCTTCAGAGCAAGCAATTTTAGCCTACCAGTATTTGAAGTGCCTGCTTGACTGTGCAGTGGTTAACAATGTAGCATATTATGAAATGATTGAAGATCTCCAAGGAACTCTTGAAGATCTTCAACAATAATATAAGGAATCTATAACCCTTTTGCACGAAGGATATGAGAAGAAGTATCAGCAACTCAGTGCTGATAAGGGATACGATAAACTGTTTGCTGCTTACGATGTGAGGGAGAGAACTTTGAAGGGTGAGGTCGAAGAGCACAGACAGGTAGCTGAGTTGTTAGAGCAGGAAAATAATAACCTGCAAAGAGAGGTGTCTCAGTTGAAGTCTGCAGCTTCCACCTCAAATGCTTTGGTCCCTGTGAACGACGAGGGATTCTCTTTCTTGGAGGTCGAAAACGCCAACCTGAGGGATGAATTAGAAACCTTGAAGAGAGCTAGCCCTTCTACATCTACTCGGGGATGAGCAAGAGCTCCTCGGGGACGAGCAAGAGCTCCTCGGGGACGAGCAAGAGCTCCTCGGATTACTGTCGAGGAACAGAGAACTCAACCTGCTCTGGAGAACCAGGCCTTCCAACTGATGGCAAAGAACCAGGCATTGGCTGAGATGTCTAAGAAGATCAGGAATCTGGACGAGTAGCTTTCTGCACAGAAGTCTGCCTTAGAGAATAAAGAACTCTGTATAAAAAGTCTTCACGAGCAGTTTGAAAGGTTGACTTATCAGTTCCACAAGAAGCCCAGCGAATTTTGGATGGCTGTCTACAATGAAGATCTTTACCATTTGGATGATCGGATCCAAAATGCGAATAATGAAGGTTACAAACAATGGTGGTTGAATGCCCTGGGTGTACTGCAACTGGAACAAGGTCGCTACTTGTGGGATTATCATAATCCTGGGTTGCTCGACTTGACAGTGCCACCCTTCAAACTCGACATGAGCTGGATCCCTGCCCGGGCAATCCCTCAGTGTTTGATTTCCAAATACCTTGGTGATTATAATCTCCATTCCAATGCTAAAATATCTCGCCCCGAGCACCTACTCGATCGACCATCTGTGATGAACATCAGAATGCTTAAAGATCTTAATTTCATAAACTCCCCTTATGCTTTAGACGATCCTCCTGCTGGCGAGGAACCTGTTTCAAAAGCACAGGGGAAGAAACCAATAGAATAGGAATCTTGATGTAATAATTAATTTGTATTTCATTCTCAATGTATTCTGTTTTTGAATTTAATGATAGACTTTTATTTTTGTTTGCAATCTTGATTGCCATTGCCTTGTGGTTGTAAAACACTTTATATATGTCTATCTGTTAAAAAGATAACAACATTGTGTTATTTGTCGATCAACATAGAGTTGATTAAAACTTATTGTCGACTAGTTTGAATTTGTGGTAATCATTTGACAACTAACCAAACTTAATGATGTTTTGTTTCTCGACCAACTTGGTAGTAATTTAAAAAGTTACGAGTATCAAAAATTTTTCTCGATCACTTTCTCGTACTAATAAAATGTTTCCGACCAACCAAGGTTGGTAAATTTTCCTTCTCGACCAACTACAGTTAGTGGGTTTTTATTCCCGATCAACCATAGTTAGTGGATTTTTTCTTACCGGCCAACTTTGGCACTTTTTGGAATAGTTTTTCTTCCTAACCAACCTTAGTTGGCATTTTAGGAATAGTTTTACTTCCTAACCAACCTCAGTTGGCATTTTTAGGAATAGTTTTACTTCCTAACCAACCTTAGTTGGCATTTTTAGGAATAGTTTTACTTCCTAACCAACCTTAGTTGGCATTTTTAGGAATAGTTTTGAGTAGTCTGAGTTTTGCTGAGTAGTGTGTAGCACTAGTATTCCGCAAAAAATTTCCGACAAAAGGAGAGAACTGGGGAGAACATTGTCACTTTATCCATACTAACGAAAATGTATTACATGAGAGTTTACATCACTGATAATACTTGCGCAAGTGTTCTGCATTCCATGCATTCTTAAACTCCTGCCCTTCTAAAGTTGCTATTCTGTAGGTTCCTGGTCGAACAACTTCTGTAACTCGGTAAGGTCCATGCCAGTTTGCTTCCAATTTGTTGTGCCTTTGAATCACTTTCTTTAGCACATAGTCTCCTTCTTTCAGGTCGCACTTCTTTACTCTCTTGTTGTAGAACAAAGTTGTTCGTTGTTGGTAAGCCGCATTCCTGATGGCTGCTTCTTCTCTAACTTCCTCGAGCATGTCTAAATCCAATTTTCTCATTAAGTCGCTGACAGGGGAATTGAAATTCAGTACTCTGTGTGTCGGGAGACCCAACTCGGCAGGTATAACGACTTCACTTCCAAATGCCAGTACATACGCAGATTCCCCTGTTGTTGCTCGGGGAGTAGTTCGGTAAGCCCATAGTACTGATTGTAGCTCGTTGATCCAATTTTCTTTCTCGTCATTCAGTATTTTCTTCAAGCCATTCAGTAGCGTTCTGTTTGTTACTTCAGTTTGTCCATTGCTTTGGGGATGGCCTAGTGCTGAGTGGATCTTCAAGATATTTGACTGATGACAATAGGCAGTGAACTCCTCTTTGTCAAATTGTGTTCCATGGTCGGTAATGAATATATGGGGAAGACCATATCTACAGATGATATTTTTCCAAATAAATTGACACACCTTCTCGTACGTTATGTCGACAAGAGGCTCAGCTTCTACCCACTTGGTAAAATAATCCACTGCGATGACGAGATATTTAAATCTTCCTCTGGTCGTTGGAAGTGGTCCGACCAAGTCAATTCCCCACATAGCAAATGGATAAGGGGAAGTAATGGGTGTCAACAATGCTTGGGGATTTCTTCGGATGGAAGATAAGAGCTGACACTTGTCACATTTCTTAGAATAGTCTATACAATCAACCCTCATCGTTGGCGAGTAGTATCCTTGCGTCATAACCCTTTGCAAAAGCGTCTGACCTGCTACATGGGCTCCACAGGACCCTTCATGGATCTCTTCAATCAAGTCTTTCACCTCGGTGGGATGCACACATCTTTGCAAACCTGCTATAATTCCTCGTCTGTATAGAATACCATTATTCAGTATATAACGAGCAGCTTTAAACTTCAGTTTTTTGGCTGCAAGTTTGTCAGTTGGTAATTCCCCCTCCTCAATATATGCCCTGATGGAATCCATCCAAGATGGTCCTAAATTAAGGGTAATAAAATTCATCATCAAATCTTCATCTATACTCCGACCAGCTAAAACTTCAATTGGGATTGTTCTTCGTAGCTCGGTACGAGTAGCTGATGCTAATCGAGCTAAGGCGTCGGCCCTCGCATTCTCCATTCTTGGTATTCTGACCAGCTGAATAGCATCAAATTCTAATACCAATTCCCTTTCCTTTGCATGATACCTGATCATTAATTCTCCTTTAGCTGCATATACTCCCATCATTTGATTTATGATCAATTACGAGTCACTGAAGACAATAACCTGCTCTGACCCTATGGTTTTTGCCAAACTAAGACCTGCAATCATGGCTTCATATTCAGCCTCATTATTCGAAGCTTTGAATTAGAAGCGTAGGGCATATTCCATGTCGACCTCGTCTAGACTATTAAGAACAATCCCTGCCCCACAGCGTGTTGTGCAAGATGAGCTATCCACATATAAACTCCATATAGGTAACTCGTCTTCAAATTTCTGATCTGACAGAGTTCCTCGATGGAAAATTTGTTGCTTCCTTTCACCCTCTCCTAATATTTTTTGTTGTTCGTCGATCATCACTTCTTGTCCTTTTACCAACCTAAGTTGGTCTGGGCTTGAGTTTGATGATTCTGTAACATCTACTTGCCCTTTTACCAACCTAAGTTGGTCTGGGCTTGGGTTTGATGATTCTGTAACATCCAAAGGTTGATCGGTGAGCAGCTTTTGCTCCCCGGTGGTATCAGGATAGGTGAACTCTGCTATAAAATCTGCTACTGCTTGCCCTTTAATCGATGATCTGGGTTCATAAATTATGTCATATTCACCGAGCTCTACTGCCCAATACATCAATCTTCCGGATTTTTCTAGTTTATGAAGAGCTTGCCTCAATGGCATATCGGTATATATGACTATAGTATGAGCCTGGAAGTATGGCTTCATTCTTCTACTTGCCTCGATCAATGCTAGTGCTAATTTTTCCAGCTTTGGATATCTGATCTCTGCTCCTCGGAAGTCTTTGCTAGTGTTATAAATCGGTTTTTGCACTCCATTCTCCACTCTTATTAATGCAGAGCTAACTGCATTCTCTGACACTGCCAGATACAAGTACAATTTTTCTCCCATCACTGGCCTAAAAAATAGTGGAGGTGCTCCCAGATATTTCTTCAAGTCTTGAAAAGCCTTCTCACATTCATCATTCCACTCAAAAGTCTTTCGGAGCGTTTTGAAGTATGGGAGACATCTATCAGTTGCTCGCGATACAAATCTGTTGAGTGCTGCTACTCGTCCTATAAGACTTGGCACTTCTTTCTTCGTCATTGGAGATCGTAGCTCTAACAGAGCTTTGATCTTTTCAGGGTTTGCTTCAATGCCTCGTAGATTGACAATGTGCCCGAGAAACATGCCTTCTCGTACTCCAAATATGCACTTCGTCGGGTTCAGCTTCATTTGATATTTATCTAGTTGATCAAAGGTCTGGCCTAAGTCAACTAGATGATCAATAACTTTCTTGCTCTTTGTCAGCATATCATCAACATAGACTTCCATATTGCAACTGATTTGTTCTGCAAACACCTTGTTCATCAGCCGCTGATATGTTGCACCTGCATTTTTCAAACCAAAAGGCATAACATTATAACAGTAAGTTCCCCTAGGGGTAATGAAAGAAGTAGTCTCCCTGTCTTCAGGTTTCATCTTAATCTGGTTGTATCCAGAATAAGCATCCATGAAGCTCAACTGCTCGTGTCCCGAGGTAGCATCTACTAATTGATCAATTCGGGGCAAGGGAAAGTGGTCCTTTGGTCATGCTTTGTTGAGGTCGGTGAAATCTACACACATCCTCCATTTGTTGTTCTTTTTCTTTACCATCACCACATTTGCTAACCAGTCTGGATATTTAACATCTTCAATAAAGCAAGCTTTCTGGAGCTTCTCGACCTCTTCCTGTATATCTTGATTCTTCTCGGGACTGAATACTCTTCTTCTCTGCTTTACTGGCTTGATCTCCTTATTCACGTTGAGTTCGTGACATAAGAAATTTGGGTTTATTCCGGGCATATCCTCATGACTCCATGAAAAAGTTTGCTTTCTGCCTCTTAGGAAAGTTATCAAATTTTGTTTTAGTGAGGCCTCCAATGACGAACCTATTTGAGTTGTTCGTTCAGGGTGCTCGTCGTCCAGAATGATGTTTTCAGTAGCTTCCACCACCTGGCCTTTCACGAGTTGGGACTCATCTCTAGGATCCAATGTTTCAATTTCTGTACCTTCCTCCACTTGATAGCTAGCAGTCTTTTTCCTTGATTCCTCCAGTTCCTCTTGCTCGGTAGATGTATAGTAGCATTCCTGAGCTACTTTTTGATCACCCTTCACAACTCCTACTCCAAAATTTATTAGAAATTTTAGACATTGATGTACCGTAGATGGCACTGCCTTGAACTTCTTCAATCCTACCCTTCCCATAATGATATTGTAGGCTGATTGAACATTTTTGTCCATCACGAAGAGGCGTATTCTTTCTATTCGACAAGCAGGCCATGTACCAATGAATATATCCAATTTGATCGTCCCAAGTGGAAAAACTTTCTCACCAGCAAAACCGAGGAAGGGTATATGATAAGGCTCCAGTTGAGATAGATTTAGATTTAAACTGTCGAAGCACGAGTAGAATATGATGTCTGCCGAGCTACCATTGTCTATCAGTACTCTTGAAATCATTACTTCCTTCATCCTCATTTTGATCACCAATGGGTCATTATGAGGATATTAAACACCTGCGAGGTCGTTCTTTGAGAAACCAATGACCAATTTCTCTTTGTTTACCTTTCTCGGGCGATCCTCCTCAGCTAGATTTATTCGTTGAATGTATGAGCAAGCTTGAGCCTCACAGAGGTAAGCTTTTCTCTCTGTAGTAAGGTCTCATCCTATTGCATCTCCACCTGTAATAACATTACAATCAAATGACCCAAAGAGTATTGAAAATACCTCACGTTCTGGCTGCCTTGGTCTTTTGGAAAGATCGGGGTCGTCTTCTGGATCAACTTCATAGTCTCTTTTCTTGTTCTCCTCTGCTCGACGAGGAGATCTAGACCTTTCTCTTATTCGGTCGCTGTTTCTTCTTTCATTTCTACGATCAACATACTTTGCCAATTTTCCTCGTCTAATAAGTGTTTCAATCTCATTGTGAAGAGCTAAGAAATTTTTGGTCATATGGCCATGATCTTTGTGAAAATCGTAATATTTTGCCTTATTCCTCCTGTCAGGGTCTGTCTTCATTTTATCTGGCCAGTTTAATTCCTCGTTGTTTTTTTTATTTCTTCTAGAACATGGTTGATGTCTATCTTCAAAGGAGTGTAATTATAAAATTTCTTCAATACCTCCCATGACGACCTTGTTTTTGATTGTTTGTCACCACCATTGTTCTTATGCTCTTTCTTCTTAACTTTATCACCTTCCACCTTGGTTTTTTTGGCGTCCATATTCTTCTTCGCAGCCATAGCCTCCTCGGCATTCATGATCTTGGCCGCTTTTGCCATCAGTTCTGACATGGTTCTGGGTGGATCTTTAGCCAAAGTGTAGTACAACTTGTTGGGCAGCAGCCCACTCATCAAGGCGGTAATCGTTGTCTTTTATTCATAATCAATGACTTCGAGTTTCTCGTTATTAAAACGAGGTATATAATCTCTGGTACTCTCACCAGCTTTCTGTCTAACACTTAACAAATGCGCTACTCGTTTAACTGGCTTTGCCCCAAAACAGAAATTTCCAATGAATAACTCGGCCAGTTGAACGAAAGTTGATATCTTACCCCGAGGAAGATTATTGTACCATATTTGAGCAGATCCGGTAAGAGTTCCTAAGAATGCTCTACATCTCATCTCATCTGGAACAACATAGATGTCGGCTGCAGCTTGGTATTGTTCTACATGAAGAACAGGGTCGGTTTTTCCATCATATTTGGGAGTCACAACAGGTGCTTTGAACTTTGACGGTGTGGGAAAATCCACAATGGTCTGGACAAAGGGTGTCCCTTGAACAAAAGTTCATTGTAGGGGGTTCTTGGCCTTAGCTATTTCCCCTAGTCTGTCTTCCAGCCTCTGAATAGAGCCTTTTCACGCATAATTTCCTTCCTCGGGCCAGTTGGTTCGAGCAACTGATTGCGTTGAGGTGGCTTCCTGTGATTTATCTTGACGAGCAGCTGGTCGCGACTGGGCAGATCCTTCCCTTAAGTCTAATGATCGTCGAAAGCTCCTCGACGCAGCCTTAGGAGGACTTTTGTTCCTCCTAGGACCTAATCGATCAAAAGGAGATACCCTGCTTAACCTTTCTAGCGCACTAGTCCTTTCTGGAGAGAGAGTGATACGTTGTTCAGTATCTGTGGCTCGTACTGACGAAGTTCGTCCAGGTTGATAAGAAAAATCTTCAGACTCCTCAGCACGATATGAATCGGTACGCCTAGTACGCGAAGAAAGTAAACGGGTATTTCTTTGAACACTTCGATGTCCTGAATGGGTCGGTACTCCGCCATGAAGGGTTTGTATGAGTTGTCGCATAGTTTCTTGCATGGCTGTCTGACCCTGGGCCAGATTTGTCATTATTCCAGCCAGATCTGGAACGTTTGGCGGAGCAGATGGATTTGGAGGGCTTCCAGCGTTTTGATTGCTGGGTTCTGGATTATCAGTCATTTGTAATGAATTGTTTTTGATGAAAAACGATATTACCAGTCGTTTCCCACAGACGGCGCCAATCTGTTGATGTAAAAAATTAGATTATATCTAATTATTTAATCACAGATAAAATAAAATGAGATAAAAAAAATTTAAAATGGTTCAGCCTTATAAGAATGGCCTACGTCCACTGTTTCTATTATTGCTGACTGTTTGGGAATTCTTGATTACCAGTTTAGTCAAGAAATTCTCGGTCCTCTTACAATGAGGATGATACAATGTATTTATAGCCCTCACGCTGTACATGTGAAAGGGTAATACATAGTTGTCCATTAGGCGTATGCATCTGTATGATAATAATAAGCATATAATGCGCAGTTAATCTGTTGGTTATCCTGCTATTAATGCTCTGTTCGAGGTGCAGCTCGGACCGCCTAAGCTGCTCGGACCACCTAAGTAGCTCGGTACTCATAAGTTGCTCGGTGTATTAAAGTTCCTCGGAGAACTCTTGTTGGTCGGAGTGTCTGAGTTGATCGGGGAAGCAGAGTTCTTCGTTGCAGTATGGTTCCTCGGAGAGAATCTATTGCTCGGAGCATCTGAGTGGGTCAAGGTGTTGTTCGGAAGTGTTTGTTATTGCCACGCAGATTGCCACGTGTCTTCACTCAATTAAGCCATGTCAGCAGACTAAATTTGGTATCAACAGTGATTAAAAGGTTTCCAAAAAAACTCATTTAATATATCTCTTGATTAATTCAAACGTTTCCCATACGATTCATTCTCTTTTGACCCTTCACTGGCTTTAATGGTTTAGGCCTCGTTTGATATGCCGTATAAGGGGTCCGAATAGGATAGGATAAGAGTCGGATTGGATAGGATAAGGATGAACCGTATAAGCCTTATTCCAATACTGCGTTTGGAACAGTTCTGAATAAGAAGACGGGATGGGATATAATGATATAGTCAGGTGTTTGAAATGCTCCGGATATGATTAATTTATCTCCAGTTTTCCAAAAATACCATTCTTTTGTATTTCATAATAAAAAATACAAAAATATATTGTTATCACATATTTCAACTCAATAATATAATATTTAATTCCACGTGGGAGGTTAAAAAAATAATATTATGAGATGAAATTTTGTATTTGTATTTGTATTTATAATTTGTACATACTCAACCACTAGTAATCACTTACACGCATACAAAAATCATGTGTACACAAACTAGCCGCCAGAAATAATGAGATAGTAAAACTGGTTGGTTACTATCTTCTCTTTTTATTCAAAACAAATTAGTTGCAGAAAATTGCTTGAAGTCACAACTGAATAACATCGATTTTACCCAAAATAGTCGCAAAAAATATACAGAAACAAATAAATTGAATTGACACAACTTTCAACTTGTCTACCATATAGGTTAATAATACATTAAAAAGATATGTGCAACAAAATATTAGCGGTGAATTAACAATACATAACTTTCAACTTGTCTAGTAGGTGAGTTAACATAATATTTGCATCGATTTAAACCAAAATAATAGTTCATGATAAAGCAATAGATAGAAAAAAATAGGAAAAAAAAATGAGGAGGTTACCTACCGTGGTGAAAAATATGAATGAAGAGTTATGTAAATCAAAAGGACCGCCGATTGCTATCTAATACTTGAAATATTGCAAGTTGCGTGAGTTTTTTTATAAATTAATAAGCGTAGAGTAGTAATTTTTAATCAAATTTTGACACCATATAATTTTATACGACCTTGGAGGTGAGATTTTTTTATCCCACTCCTGGTGGGATAAATAGCTCACTTTGGATAACTTATTCCATCTCATATCCCATCCTAAATTACACCAAACATTAAATAGAATAATTTTATCAAATACGAACCTCTTATACGACACATCAAACGAGACCTTAATGTCCTCCCAAATCACTTTTAACAATGGTTAAGTTCCAAAGACCCACGTCTTGAATATACATGTACTCGACATCGATCCTTTTTATAGGATTAGAATGCCTAAAATACAAACAGAAAAGAAAGTTTTGATCATTGATAGTAGAAAATAACCAAGGCAAGGGCCCCCTCTCCATTGAACGAGCACCATTCTCTTCACTCGGTTTCTTTTTGTAACGTTCATACACCAGACCACAACCACAATCTTTGCGATCAAGGTGTTCAGTATCGCTCCGATCGATTTCAAGTGGTTTATCTTCACAGAATCTGCCCAAAATATATCAACGGTTAAATTTAGGTCAACAAAATACAAGTTCAGCCATAGTTTCCCAAGACAGCACAAAGAAACTCCGACGACATGATTCTACTAATCGACCTCAGGGAAATTCATTAAAGCACTCTAATAAAATTTTTGGAATAGAATGAACGTCTAATGAGTATTAAAGCACTCTAATACAAGTTTGTCTTCCGTGTTTGTTTATTGTGTAGCCGGAGTTGATTGAAACAAACGACTATTTCTTGCCCTGAATGAGATATATGATGCCCTCGTAACAATATTTAACAAAAGAGTAAAAGCAATGCCATATACAGTTGCCCCTCATCCTATTATGAGGTATTCAATATGCGACATCCATTAACTAGGGGTCCTTCATAAGGTAACTCAATGCATCAACCATTAGAAGTGGGTTTCAAGAAAGATTGGTTCATGGGACCTATGTTTGCCTTTATTTCCATAATTGGACTAATCCCATGGGAGGAAATCTAATAATGGATTTATAAGGATTCATGGAAATATTCATGATGACAGTCAAAACACATTTGGGATAAATCAACACGATTTTTTATATCTCCCTCTTTGCCTCATTTTTTTATCATTCATTTAAAAAAATGGTGAAATAATACTAATAGCAACTTTTTAAAAGACACTTGGCCCTGTTTGATAGAAAACTTGAAATAGAGGTGGAATGAAAAGTTTTGCCCTGACAAATTTTATCTATGCAAATTTTGACTTGAAAAATAAAATTTTGGACTGTTTGATAGCTTAAATTTGCATGCTGGCAAATTCTCTAATTTTCAAGTTTTTGTGTTTGATAGACATAATTTGCCTACTAGAAAACAACAAAACTCATAGTTTTGGTGTTTGATAGTCAAAATTTGTCATGGAAATAGAGAGTTTTGTGAATACATAAATTGCCTTATTTTGTTAATTGTCCACTTTTTTGTTATCCTATATGTTTTAATACTTATCATTATTTTTATCTTCATTTTCAGGATTAGCAGGTGGCAAATGATTTGGATTAGTATTGCAGTTGGAATAAAAATAAGTCTTTATTATTGATGAGAGCACATTGAGTTGTACATAAGGTTGTTGACAGTTGTTTTGTAACTAGATTTAAAAAAAATAAAAAAATGATAAATTTAAAACTCGGAATTAAACATTACAACTGACATAATAAAAATAATAAACACATAGAAAAGAAAGTTGCATATTTAATTACTTCGTGGTTTCCTGGTCAACCACGGATCGCAACATAATGCATTCCCATCACCCATCAACATGTTTAGTAGATGTTGTACAAAATCCATGGAGGAATCGTCCATTTTGTAGTCCGGCAGTTCCGGATCCGATGCATAAATTGGATCGTCGAGTTCAGTATTTATCAAATTCTTACAATGCCAGCGTGTTAATCTTTTTTCCATCTGTTCAATTTCTCGTTGTAGTAGACGGATACATCTCTCACTGTCTTTAGTTGGATCTTTGCAATAATTTGCAGATTTTACTTGTGGTACCGGTAAACCATGCCAATTACAGTAGCACTCTAAATCGCATCGTCTATCATATAACCTAGGGCATTTCAAATGATCATCGCAGGTATATTGGCTTTAGTTGGAGGTAACCATTTCATCACATGGCCAACATCACCTAAAAAATGTAATGTGCATATAGGCATGTTTTCAAAAATCCTTTTCTCCCCAAACCAACTCCCTCCGTGTGGATCTTCGTAAATTCCTGGGTTAGTCAAAACTGGTGCAACATCGTCAACATGACCAACGTCATATGATGTTGATGCTTTAGATTTACGCTTGTCCTTCATGGGCTCTTTGTTTCTAGCTACCATGTTTGGGCTGAAGTAATCCAAACATCCTTTACTGGGGTTAAAATCGTCATTTTGTCTATGGTTTGTCATTTGATAGTGAGTGATATGAAACGAACTACCGTCTTCTTTATACTAGTATTAGACTTGCACTGTTGAAAGTAATGGGACTGAATTAGTAATGACTTGGACTGTTAAAGCACATGAGTTCATATATCTATATTGCACTTTTCAATCACATGACTCTGCAATATGTGGTTGAAAGTAATGGGACTGTAATTGTGTTGGAAATGGGTTTTGAAAAAGCCTAAATTAGCATTTTTAAACTCATTTAAAAAAAACACTTTTCTACCCATCAAGTTTCTTTTGCTTTGCAGAAAAAATCAAAGAAAAAACATTGGCTAGGAAAGGAGAGGGGCCCGCCATCGGAACCGATCTCGAAACCACCTACTCTTGCGTGGGTGTGTGGCAACATGATCTTGTCGAGATCATTGACGATGACCAAGTTAATGAAACTACACCTTCTTATGTTGGTTTCATTGACACCGAGTGTTTGATTGATGATTCTGCCAAGAACCAAGTCGCCATGGACCCCATTAACACTGTTTTCGATAACATCTCACCTCCCATATCTACTCCTATTTCATTCTTTGTGTTTCTGTAATATATATACTTTCATAGATCTTTATTTGTGAGGGTGAAATAAGTAAATAACATCTAAATATATTAATTATTTTTGTTTTATAATGATGTCAGATTGAAATAAATGATCATATAGTTTCATGTACTTGCATTAGAGTTTAGTTAGGTATTTTAAGGTGATATCATTTCTTAGATACATTAATTGAATTTTTTGTTATTTTTTCTCATGTAATTTTTCCTTATGTACATATTATTATTCCTCATCAGTGCTTTATTTTTATTGTTGAATGAGATGGTGGTAGAAATTTCTTCCCTACATAAATGTCGTATCCATTTAACTTATGGGTGTTTCTCAACCTCCTTTTGCCGAACTATCTGAGTGAGATGGAAAATTTTTAGTATAAAGAATGAAAATCCAGGTGTCCCTCCATTTTCTTCTTTCCAACTTACATTTCATGCTTTCTTTCTATTTTATTGTTATTTATTTATTAATTTATATTTTATTTGTTTTTAATTAAGGGTTTCATCTCAAATTATAAAAGACGGCATACTCCGGAGGGTTGGGGGAGGCATTGTGAATTTTGGCATCTGTCTTTGTTGGTGAATTTTGGCATTTATTTTTGTTGGTATTCATCCGTCTATCTCAAAGAAAATACAGATAAACAGTCTAATTGGTTCTCCGCTTGAAACAAAAAAAAAAAAAATGAGCCACTGTATATGTTTTTGGCTATTATCAAATTGGAAACGAAATTTTGTTCTATTTGGACTTAAATATAATTTATTTTTTGATTTTGTTCTAATTTAATTTATATCTCTTATTTATAATTGTATCGGGTTTATTTATTCGTAGAAATTCAATTAAAACAATACATTTTAGATTATCGATCACACATCGTGTGGTCTGCGTACTAGTATAGATATAGATATATTAGAATTCCAAGTGAATTTGATTTTGCAACAAGATATATTGGTAAAAATTTAACCACAATATGTTGAGGTGTAAAATTAGAATCCTTCGAGTCAGTGGTTAAATTTTTACCAATATATCTTGTTGCAAAATCAAATTCACTTGGAATTCTAATGTATCTATATTTATACTAGTACGCAGAGTCACTGGGATAACAAGTGGACCTAATAGTAATATTTAAAAATTATCATCAATGGACCTCCTACTTTTTTAATATTTATGTGATGCTGTCAGTTTCAACTACATTCCAACACTTTAATGGAGATGTATTTGAGGCTCCTAACATTTCTCTTCCGTAAACTCCGAAACAAAGCATGTGCCTTCATAAGGTTTATGAATATAAAAGACAGGACAATTTCTTGAGTAGGTTCTCCCCTTCAACCATGAATATCTGTTTTTTAAATTTAGGTGGTTCTGTAGTCCAATAAAATGCACAAAAGAGAGTGGATTAAAAAAACTAAGGAGTTGGGTGCTCCCAACATTGACATCTGGGACACACGACTAGATTGCAACTTTGGCATGGAGTGCGAACACACCACTAAATTAATTGATCACGAAGTTCAAATAATAGCTAATGTGAAAAAAGGAGAAATAAGTAAATTAGAGCAATCTATCTGAGAGCTCGAAAAAGATGGTGTGCTGGTCTAAAACACTCAACTAGTTTGAACTCACAAAGGCACTAAACACGTATAGACAATTTAGGTTGCTCGTGAATCACCTTTAATTTAATTTAATTTTATGAATTCCCATGCATGTTTGAATGCGAGTATTTAATTTAATTTAATTTAATTGACGGTGTCACTAATCCTCTTATTTTCTTTCTCGAGAAATAATAGGACGACATAGTTGTAAATCATCGCCATACGTTGACACTTCACTTCTCTTACCCTTCTCCGGAATGCACACACATACAATCTTATTACAATTTAAAGTAGTTTAATGATGAAAAACATGCAAAACAGGCAAAGAGTGGGCTGTTCAGTGTGCTTTAACAAAAAATGGACTTCTAATTAAATGCAAAACAATGAATAACAGAAATAAATGATTAATTTCTGTCAAAACTGCTCATTAATCAGTCAGGGAACATGGCCTACTTCTTTATTTTCTTATTCTTAATTTTTCCGTTCCCTTCTCTTCCCTTCTACTTGTACACAAATAGGTTTCAAACAAATACAAACCTTATGTGCGATGATGATATATGATGAGATTCTTTGAAGAAATATGCGAAAGAAAGTCCAAGAGAAAAGAATATAACCCTCTTTTATAATGTATGATAAGGAAATGAATTGAGGTATAAGGAAATAAGATTATTCCAACTGTGTTGATTCAATCATTGTGGTTAATACATGAAGCTAAATTTGTTCCACACAGAAGGATTTCTTGAAGCTGAATTTAAATATGAAATTACTACAAAATTAGTAAGAGGACTGCCCAATTTTATGAATTTGCTAGTCAATGAATCAATGTGATGGCACACACTTAATTTTAGAACAGAAAAAGAAATAGAAAGGGGTGATAGTATTACAAATTGACACCACGGTTGTCTCAGTTTTTCCTTTACAATCCAGCGGTTCTCTCAGTTTTATAAAATGATACCTGTGACTTCAAACATCTGAAATTGAAATCTGCACAACTGAAATTTCATTATAACTGAATTGAGGTATAAGGAAATGAACACTGAACACAGAACTCTAGATAAACTTGACACATTCTAGTGAGAGGAGAATCAGTCTCTAAAACATATAATATCAAAAATAAGTAATATTATGGACAAATTTTCCCATTTTTTGCTCAGTTAGAAAGTATCGGTGGCACAGTAGCGAGCAGCAGTTGCGGGCATTATTACTTGATTATAACACAATCAATTTATTGAACATCTAGGACTTGGTAAGATATAAAATAGTAGAAGTGCATGCCAAACACACTAACATATATAACAGCTCACTGATGGTAAGTAAGACTGCCTATGCTTTAAGAGTAAACAAAACACTGATTTTAGGACAACCTTAGTTTAATGCAAAACAGTGCATTAAGAAAATAAACTATTTATTTATACTAAAAGTGCGCATTATCAGTTGGCAAAATGGCCTACTTATCATATATTAAACATAATCATTATGGTGTCTTCAGAAAGTTTCACCACCTCTTCGATTTGTAAAAATGCCTCTGATGGATAGCAACTGAGCTGCAGCGTCACTGCTGCTCATTCGTTCTCTAGGCAATTCTACGGAGCAGGCTACTCCAATATTCAATATTGAAATTAAACATTCAGTAATTCTCCGACATCTTCTAGGACCATGATTTTGAGTACCACTTATATTCTCTTCTTCATCCAGAAGCAACACTGGATCTGAAATCTCCGCCACTCGGTCAGGCAACGCCTCCTTAACAAACTCGTGAAGGTTCAAACCCTCTTTAAACACGTCATCAGTTGGTCTCTTCCCAGTGAAAAGTTCCAAAATGAGGATCCCAAAACTGTACATATCTCCATATATTGACACCTCACTTCCCATACCATACTCTGCAAAGCACAAACTACAAGTGGTTAAAATAATCATTTCCTTTTTTCTTTTTCTTATTTTTTACTTTTCCTCCTCTACCCTTTCCTTCAACTTTTACATGTCAAGTAGGGATACGGCTCAAACAAATCCAATCCCTAAGTGAGATGCTATATGATAAGGCTCTTTAATCGCAATATGATGAAGTATTTGAGGAGTAAACAATATAACACTCTTTTCAAAAGCATGTTAGGAGATTCTATACAGACATATAAAGGAAGTCAATTAGTTCCATTGCACTCAACTGTGTTGATTTAATTACGTACAATTGCGGTTAAAATAGGAAGCAAAGTTTAACCGAGTCCACATAAATTGGTTATAATGTTTCTCAAAACAAAACTACAAAATTAACAAAAAAATTACAGTAATTGAATGAAAAACTATTATCTAATCCTTCTCTGGCAGTTGTAAGGGGACTTGCCAGTTTTGTGGAATTTCTATAAAATTAATCAAAATGATGGCATTACCTCGTAATTTTATACAGGGAAAAAAACAGAAAGAGGTGATGGCATTAAATTAGTGTCAACAAACTAACAAAATTACCGCAGATTCGTTAGCATCAAAATGAGAGAAACTTCCTAGTTTAAGAGTGAAATTGACCGTACATATACTATCAATGTGCACGTGGTGTCACCTAAACTCAATTGTATATGTAACACATTAAGGTTAAGCAAGAACATATCAAATATGAAAAGATAATTAATAAATTTTCCAAAAGTTACTTACCTGGAGCAGCATAACCAATAGATCCCCTCACACCGATCGAGCTCGTTAGGTTTACGGTTAAGTCATGATTGGCTTCGCGAATGAATCGTGCCAACCCAAAGTCTCCAACACGCGCAGTCATTTCATTATCCAGAAGAACATTGCTCGGCTTAAGATCGCAGTGAACTATGGAGGTTCCAGTGTCATAATGAAGATAATCAAGAGCACAAGCAACATCATTTGAAATATTTAGCCTCTGAAGAAAGCTTAACTTCCTCGGTTGGTCAAGTGATGTGTCCTGATTTGGTCTTGGATGCAACCACTCTTCTAGACTCCCATTATTCATGTACTCATAAACCAAAGCCTTGAAATCAACACCTTGATAATCAACCCCTGAACACGCGGTTATCACCTTTACGAGATTTCGGTGTCTGATGTTCCTCAATGCCTTGCACTCTGCCGCAAAGCTTTTGGAAGCTCCTTGGCGTAAGAGATTAAGTACTTTCACAGCAATAATTGTTCCATCTTGATCAAGAATTCCTTTATACACAGACCCAAAACTGCCCACACCAATCAAATTGGCCAGAGAAAACCCATTAGTTGCTTTGAGGAGACTGTCGTAGGACACTTTCAATAACGATTTTTCTGTTGAACCTGTAGAAGTTCTTTCTATGTCCCTTTCGAACAAACAAATGTACAGAAAGAATACTATTGAAGTTAGTACTAGAAGCCCACAAGATATAGACACCACTAATTTGATGGTAAAAGGTGATATCTTCTTTTTAGACCCACTGAAGTTGCATCCGGGAAGATGAAATTCAGGCACACCACCACAGAGTTTATCGTTTCCCATTACCAAAGTTGCACTAGCATTCTTAAATATGCCCTCTGTTGGTACTATGCCCTCAAAATCATTGAACGACAAGTTTAAATATTGCAACAGTTTCAAACCCTCCAAGTAGTCTGGAATTTTTCCAGATAGATTGTTGCTCGAAAGGTCTAACTCTTGGATGGCTCTCAAATTTCGTAAAGAAGAAGGAATGATCCCTTCCAAAGAGTTTCGCCCCATCAGTAGGGTTTCTAAGCTTACACAGCTACCAATAGTTGCAGGAATTTCACCCGATAACATGTTGTCCGAAACATCTAGACTACCTAGATTTATCAGATTTCCAACTTCCTTGGGAAGGGAACCACTCAAATAGTTTTGAGATAGGTTTAGGTCTATTGATAAGGATGAGAGACCGATAACTTCTTGGGGTATGCTGCCACTTAGATCGTTTATACAAATATTCAAAATCTGTAAATTGTGGCACTTTCCAAGACTTGGTGGGATGCTTCCCTGAAGATTATTTCTTCCTAAAACCAATTTGCTCAACAAACTCAGATTTCCCATAGATGATGGAATGTTTCCGGACAATTTGTTTGAAAAGAGATTCAATTCATGTAGGTTTTGAAGCTTCCCAAAATCAGCGGGAATAGCGCCCGTGAACTGGTTAGTCTGCATATATAAACTCTGTAAGCTAAGTATATTCACTATCGTCCTTGGGATGCTTCCGTGTATGTGGTTATTATCCACATACAACAGTCGAAGCGTCGTTGAGAGGTTTCCGATAGAATCTGGTAAAATCCCTCCAAAATTGTTACCGTTCACAGCCAACACTTGTAAATTGGTGGCATTGGTCAAGGAGGATAAAAAGCTCAAGTCATTGGCTTTTCGGTTTCCTAGATGATTGAGCGCTATGCTAAACAACTCAAGATCATGCAAATTTTCCAGATTAGGAACTTTTCCTATAAGTTCATTTTTTCCCATAAAAAGTGAATGGAGGTTTGTTGCATTTGAAATGGAAGCCGGGATTGGTCCAGATAAATAGTTTTCACCAATGTAAAACACTTTGAGATTAGGAAGAGTAATCCCCATGTCTTTAGGAAGACTCCCCATAATTTGGTTACCACCCACATAAAAATAGTAGATAGAAGAGCGATTGAAAATTGAAGGAGGGATGATACCGGACAATCTATTATCACTCAACCCAATTACTTGAATATTTTTCAATCTTCCAAAAGCATCTGGAATACTTCCAACAAAATTGTTTTCTATGGCAAAAATTATTTCTAGAGAAGACAAATTCCCAAAAGGAGAGAGACTCCCGGTCAGATTGTTATCATCAATGATAATGACCTGGAGCTTTGACAAGGAGCCAAGCTCCATGGGAATAACTCCTTCCAGCCTGTTCCAAGAAAAAGCAAACCTAAGGAGGTTAGAACAACTAGATAGGTTGGCAGGAATTTTACCGCTAAGCGAGTTATTATCTAGCCGCAAAGACTGTAATCGTTGTAGACGACCAATTTGTGGTGGGATCTCATTGACGAAGCTATTGTTCTGCAGAAATATTTTCCTTAGAAAGCTCATATTTCCGATATGAGGAGAAATGGATCCCCCCAGTTTATAAGACCTTAAGTCCAACACAGTGACCCTTTGATGGCGGCGTCCACATGTAACGCCTTGCCACTCGCAAAAGTGGATGGAGTCATTCCAGTTGCTCATAGCCTCGAGAGGATTGTCGACTATTCCAGCCTTGAATGCTAGCAATGAAATTTGATCCGTCTCGTTTCTGCCATGCTCCCTTGAGTGCAGGCAGCGTGCTAGTATTAGTATTTTGACAATGTGAAACGACCATAAAATGCTGGGATTGAAAGTTGGAACCTCCATACTATTGCTCTAGGTTTCAAGAACTTGTGTAATAAAGTATATGTAATCATGCCATGGATTTTATAGTCATAGTATTTGACCACAAAGACTTGTCTAATAAAATTTATTACTGTGAGTGACATTAAACAACAAGCAAACACGGTTGAACTGATTGATATTTCTTGTATTCTGCTTTGATACTTGGATATTAAATCAGCAATATGTAACATCATACTGGAAAGTTTTAACATATTTGTTCTGCTTTAATAATTAATACTTAGATATATGGAACTCAATACATTGCACATTGTCAAAATTTCACAACTGATCGATATTTATTGCAACGTAATGATAAATTTTGCTAAATATCACCGAAATGATACGTAGTCAGCATGAGAAGTGACCCAGACCCCATTTTAGAAAATGACGGGGGAAATTTGGCACACAAAAAATGGCGAAGACTGAAGACCACGATAATAATGAGGTTGAAAGTGGGACATAAAGTCCTAGAAATCAATCACACATGAGTCATGCTTCTCATATCTTCATGCCATGTTTGATAAGTTCCTTCTAACTAATGAATGAAAGTATAAACAATTAAAAGAGAGAGAGAGAGAGAGAGAGAGAGAGAGTAAATGCACATGATAATCAGGTTCAAGAATGTGCTAAGCAGTAAGAAAGAAAAATTAAGTAAAACTAGCATTCAATTCGTGCCGTGATGCAAAGACGATGTACAATAAATAAATATAATGATAATTAAAAAATTATTATATATCATAAATTCAATATTTTATCTTAAATCCATTATAAAATGTTATTTCTTGTTATTTCTTTCATAAATAAAATTTGTCTATTATTTTTAAATATTTCATTATATATGAACAATTTTTTATAAATACAAACCTCAAAACAATTGTACGTATTTTATATGATTTTTTTTTTACATATTTCTACTTGTTTTTAGTTTAAAAAACTATATGTCATTTATAGATACAAACTTAAATTTTTTTTCTATAAATTAAACGTTAAAAAAGTATTTATAACCAATTTTTTAATTTATACTAAAAACAATTTTGAAATTTTGAAAAAAAAATTTATCTTAAAAACTATTTTTTATAAATAAAAACCTTAAAAAAAATACACATATTTTATAGTAAAAAAATTAAAGATATTTTTATTTGTTTTTAGTTTAAAAAACCTTATGCCATTTATAAATAGAAACTCAAAGTTTTTTCTATAAGTACAATGTTAAGAATAATTTTATAACCAAAACCCTTTTTTATTTATATTAAAAATAATTTTGAAAACTTTTTTTAAACTTTTTTTTCTAGAAATAAAAATATTATACAAATGTAGTATTAGTAAAATTGTGTAATGTGATTTGAGTGGAGAATGATAAAAATAAATTAATTGAATCTAGATTGTGTTGAATCGAGAGATTAATTAATATAATCTAAAATGGATGATGTTTTTAGTTTTCAAGACACTTTTAATTTATTCCGTCTTTTGGTTTCAAAGAGATTTTTAATTAATCAATTTAGATGAAAAGAAACATAAATTTTAGGAGGAGGAAGATGTATCTATGCAAGAAGTATTAATTATCATTTACAGCTCTAATATTACAGTATTAGAGATATAATATAGATTGTGCAAACTAGTGAAATCTGTTATAACTAAATATAAAAAGTAAACTTTAAAAAATATAAAAAGTTATAAAAGGTCAAGATTCTAGCTAAAATAAAGGGTCATTGTATTTGAAGAGTTTTGATGGAGGATTCCTAGAGTCTCTTGTAAAAGCCATATAAGCCAAGTGGGCTTATTAATCGAGAACATTATGATTTTTGGAGTCTCCAAAAGAAGACTTTATTCATCTCTCAAAGATTATGAGAGTTCGTTGAAGAAGAAAATGATCAACCTGAATGTACATTGATTCTTGCAAATTGGACTCAAGTCAAATAAAAGGGTGTAACACCACACGATTTTGGGACCGAAAAATTTATTTTCGGGAGAAATAAAATCCTATTTAAATTGGGAAATTTTAAAATTTGGCAAATGAGGTCTAAAATTGTGGACGTTATAAAGTATTCTGGATGACGATTTTGAGTGTACCATTGATTCCGAAAGGGTCGAGATAGTCAAAATGACTGTCATTGAGTTTTATTTCGGTTCAGAAATATTTTTAGTAAGTTTGGCTCGAATTGGAGTAAACGAGTCATTTAAAGTGTGTATTGTCATTTAAAATTGAACTTATATTTTAAAGGTTTAAGAGGCTTACAGATCAAGCCAATCTCATTTGTGAGAAAGAGAGAAAGAGAAAGGAAAAGAGGGACAGAAGAAGAAAGAAAGAAAGAGAGGGGAAAGCTTGGAGATTTCTGGCCCATACGCGATCCCGAGGACGATTCAACCTCTACAACTTCGAGGAAAGTGCTTAATCTTGCTAAATAATTCATTTGTACATTTCATTTCATAATTTGTGTGCAAAAGAATTGAATTTAGGGTTTAATGGCAAAACCTAATTTTTGGGTAAAAATCTTGCATTTGAGGTTATAGAAATTGTTGGGTAGTAATATGATGAATTTTAGGGTTAGAAATATGTTGAGTATGAAGAGTTATGGTTGTGGGACGATTATTTATGGATTTTGGAGATTTGGGTTTGGAGAAAATAACCCCATTCCGTGGCTTGCTGAACAGGCCGAATCGATTCGCCAGGTTGCAGAAGCATCAAGTCTTTAGGGCCGAATCGATTCGCCCCTAGCGAATCGATTCGGTATGTAGCAGACTTATAGGTCTAGAGGGTCCGAATCGATTCGCTGGGGCCGAATCGATTCGCTGATAGGACCGGATTGATTCGGAGGGGCCGAATCAATTCAGAAACAAGGTTGTTTTAGTGAGGATTTTCTGGAGCGAGTTTTGTTCCACTTCAATTGGGTTTATCGATTTGGAACATTATAATATGATGTAAGAGATATGATTTGAAGATTTCTAAGGTTTTTATGATATGATATGATGGTGGGGACATATCGAACTATTTTGGAGACGAATATATATGTGTGTATTAAAGAGTGTTGTATTGGTGTAGTGTGGAAATTTCTTTAAGAACGGGAGTTCTATTTAGAGGTCAATAGTGAGCTTAAATATAACGTAAGGTTAAATACTCCTTAAGAGAGAGTGGCGAGGGTATGGTGTGTAATTGTAGGCCGAGATTTGTGCCGAATCCTTATAGCGATAGGATTCTATTTAAGATATGATCGGAGACCAACGAGAGAGAGAGAGAGTGATCACGTATCCTCAGTGATGATAAATTCAAGAAACATATTATAAATGTGTTAATGTTAAGAGTTCATAAGGACAATTGACCCACAGTCGGAATTGGGAGCGATTGGGTTATACTATCAACTAGAATAATGTGTTTTAAATCTAGTCGGGATAGTTATTATATATCGGTATGTGATTAACAATGGGAATTCCAATAAGTTATGGGATCATGGAATGAATCTAAGGTTTATCTTGAGGCTTGTATACTATTAGTCAAGTGTATACCGACAGTCGGGATTGTTATTGGATATATCGATGTGCATTCGGATATTAATGGGATGTGTAGTGATTGTTGTATATATTAAACTTTGGGATGATAATCTTAATGTTGAAAATATTGGAAGACTATACACATCATAGGGGCAATGGATAAATATGCTTCAAGTGAGGGATCGTATTTATATAATGAATTAAATTAATATGCTTGGAGTGATAACTAGTATATTGAGGATTATGTATGCTAATAGCCGAGTTTATAAGTTACATACATACGAACGAGAGATGGTATGTATATATGTATGTAGATATATCTATGTAGATAAGTATATATGTGTATACTCATGGCGTGAATATCTAAACCGCGTGTGATGGTTTAATTATATGATGTGATCATATGGATGTACATATATATTGTGTGAATGATATATATTTATGGTGTGAAGCATACCAGACACATGCTATCATGGGGAGTTGTGCGATGAGGGTGAGCATCCTGGCTTGAGGAGAAGGGGGTGGATATTCCCCAGGTCATAGTCGTCCTTTTTATTATTGTACGATTTTATATTTTGGGGGGTGAGAAGTCTTGGGTATGGGTCGTTCTCACTTGCAGGTTAGGAACTATGACCACTTCCCATACGTTATGATTGATTTTGTTTCCATGGCGGTGTGATAATAGTCCGATGGGTGGTGACCCCGGAGAAAGTGAGTAATTTCTAGAAGATGATAGCATGATGCAGTATTTTGGCATCCTATAGTCGTTTATGTTATGTGTATGGCATAGTGTACATTATGTGTGAGATGTATGCGTGGTTATGGGAATGAATGATATATATATATATATATATATGTATTTAGAGTAAATATATATAGTTTTATATCCTATAAGTGAAGAGGATATGAAATTTCTATGACGTACATCTTGGGTGATTTTGGTGTACGAGTTTATTTGTGGTTGAAGGATCGTATTTAAAGACATTTGTGGTTATGTCGACCCAAGGATTTAGTAGAGATTCAATTTATGTTTTAGGTAATACTATATATTTAAGTAGTTGCAGTAGTATGATATGTGTAGATGACATAATGGATCCCTACGATCGACATTGTTAAGGAGTAGTGTATCGGGGGGTTCCTTATTTGGATTTCGCTTTGCGAGACGCCCCACACACAAAACGCAGTGCAATGTTGAGAGTAGAGAAAAGTTTTCTCCTTAGTACTTGTATGTATGTTGTTAAGAGAATACACTTTTATATTGAAGCTTAATGCTAATATGTGACGAAGATATCCCTACGATCGACATTGTCAAGGAGTAGTGTATCGAGGGGGTTCCTTGTTTGGATTCCACTTTGCGAGATGCCCCACGCACGAAACGCAGTGCAATGTTGAGAGTGGAGAGAAGTTGTGTCCTTAAATACTTGTATATATGTTGGTTAAAGCATAAACTCTTATATTAAAGCTTAATGTTAATGCGTGTCGCACTAAAATTTATAATTGATTTAAACTAAGAATTGGAACCTAAGCCTATGAGGGTTTATTTGTGTGTATATATATTTCCGCGAGATTAGAATGGAAAGTATTTTCTGGTTATGTTAGGATGGTAGGTTAAGCAGGTATGGACCTGGCGTATGGTAAGTTAGGTTGTCCTTAATTGGATCGGGTAGCTTATTTAAGGTTGCTGGACACGATTAGGTGCGCGCTGTAGATGAGAGGTGAGTTTGGGGTTTCACGAGAGTGTGACTCCACTTTAATTATGAAATAATGCTAATAGATTTATTATGAACGGTTAACACACTTGCTAAATATTTTTACACCTCGGGATCTGACCCGTTTATATTTCTCTTTTACTGTATATATGTATGTATATATTACTACAGGTGTCCTACCGCATGGATGCTGGATGCTGGATGCTTTTCTATCCAGAGACTTGGGAGCCATAACAGGTGCGGACTGTTGTGAGATTTAGATTGTAGTAACTTCCTATCTCTTTGTAAATCTAGATAGGACTCTTTGGTGTATCGGGTTTATACCCTGGAGTTATATGTAGTTGTTTATACTTCTTCTTTAGGGATGTTGTACTGTCTATGACCCGACAGCTTATTCGGGTTATTTCTCTGTATATTCTCGTTTATTCTAATGTTAGAATTTCCTTTTTATTATCATGCTCGTGTACATTTTGCCCTTGCTAGCAGTTCTATAGTGTTGGTTTGTTATTCGTTACATGTTTTATTTAAATTTTGGCATCCGCTTTTATGGTTTCGGGTAGTTAACCTTATGTATTATGGTATGGTCTGTTGATGCTGAGACTGAGTCATCTGAGATTCCTGATTTAATGTACTATAGGGCTGACCACCCGTTATTATCTTAAGCGGGGTGTCACAGATGGTATCAGAGCATCAGGTTCTAGTGTCTTTATGATCTGTGCGAGTTTTCTGCGTTCTTTCGTAAGCATTCTTGAGATAAATCCGTACTATTAGGATTTCTGTGTTCACTACGTTTATCTTCTACTGTGAGGGGTACTCATTTGAATGATGTTCTGACACAATTTCCTTCGTCTCAAATGTCACTAAGAATAGGTCATCCAGGAAGGGGCAAGATTAGAGATGCAATACCCATAACAGATTTTGGGTACACTTTGACTGGAGGTATTTATTTCTGTGACTTAGGCAGGAAATAAGGAGGAGATTTCTAGCGGTGACTCTAGGTGATCTAACGGTGGTCGAGTGAGAAGAAGAATTGACTCTAATGGAGAATTTTGTGATCGATAAAGTAAGTACTGAGGTTAAGCGAATAGCGAAGCCGAGGGAGGTTTAGATTGATAAATTCGCCAATGTTTGTTAGGAAAACCGATGTGAGGGGTGTAGCATTGTTCCATTGTCTGGAGTATCGCCTTCTTGGAAGAGAGAATAAGAAATTTGGAGACTCAGGTTCATTGAGTAGAAATGAAGGAGTTAGTCAGTACGGCCTTTGTATGGCACCCTTTTTGGGGTAATGGACCGTCTCGTGATGAGCTAGTAAAGAGTTATGCTATTGATTTATGGAAGTGCGGACTGTTAAGGTTTGTTGAGTAGTGGTTATAAAGTTATTATTTTATGGATAGGCAAGTGCAGGTAATGGTAGTGTTCCAATGAGGGAAGGACTTACCTAGCGACAATGCTTTGATGTGATGTAAGGGATTTGTATAA
Source organism: Sambucus nigra (assembly GCA_949130495.1). Taxonomy (NCBI): domain Eukaryota; kingdom Viridiplantae; phylum Streptophyta; class Magnoliopsida; order Dipsacales; family Adoxaceae; genus Sambucus; species Sambucus nigra. Next base: position 58,918,748 of record OX422214.1, read on the forward strand.
CTGAGAGGTTCAGAGTTTAGTAGACTCATTATTGAGCGAAGAATTTAGCTTATGGTTGTGCTTGTTTTGATAACTAGGCATTGTTTAGAGTGTTGTATTTATTGGGGCCTTATGTCTTGTATATACGGTGTTTGATTGGTGTGTTGAAATGTATGAAATTACTTTATATTATATGGTTATGTAGGCCTTCGGGCAATATCTATAATTCGAAAATCTTTATAAAACCTTAATCCTGGTTCAACTAATCCCAATCCCCGACATAGCTACACAGTAGTGTATTGGGAGGGTTCCTTGTTTGGATTTTGCTTGCAAGACCTCCCCCGCATGAATGTAGCGAATGTCAGGAATTGAGAAGAGTTCAACCATTGGAAATTTCAAACTTTTATACATACTAAATATGCTGCTACAGAAATTTATTTTGAGTTATATTACGATTTTGAGGCTAGTGGAGCCGGGTTATGTTTCTACGAGTTGAGCTCGGGTACGGGGTGTATGGTCACCCTGGGTAGCTAGTTTGATTTTAAAGTTTATATGGTTCGTTGTGAGAAGTGATATACCCATATATACACAGGGGCCGACCCTTCATCAGGCCCGGACGACCCTCCAAGGGGCTGAACCTTCACCAGGCACCAGACGACCCTTCGAGGGGCCGACCCTTCATCAGGATCCAGACGACCCTTCGAGGAGTCGACCCTTCATCAGGCTCCAGACGACCCTTCGAGGGGCCGACCCTTCATCAGGCACCAGACGACCTTTCGAGGGCCGACCCTTCATCAGGCTCCAGATGACCCTTCGAGGGGCCGACCCTTCATCAGGATCCAAACGACCCTTCGAGGGGGCGACAGTACGAGGCCTAAATTGGGCCTGACTCACTATCAGAAGGAACTTTGCCCTCGGCCTCGTGTTACAGGCCGAGGGTGACGTTATCACGACGCGTGGTTTGGAAGACGCGTGGAACAGTGCGCATGAGGCTCCCACGGCACGTGGAAGACCGTTATAACAATATCACCCCCTCATGTGAGGGAATATTATGTCTTCATTAGCCACAGGTGGCATCTACAGGTGTCAACAGGGGATTGGCTAGATCATCATTCACATGCACCATGCATACTTGGGGGGTACACTACACCTCTCAAGACCTATATATACTTGTCACCTACAACCCTACAAGGGAGGAATCAACCAATAATCATAACCCTAGAAAAAAAGTAGAGAGAGAAAGTGAGCTTATGTGCATTGTATCCAAGGCCATTAGTGCCCATATTTAGTGGATCATACACTCATAGTGGATATAGGCCTAATTGGCTGAACCACTATACATCATTATCATATTCCTCTTATACTCATCTCCTTCTACACACTTACACACTTATACATATACATCCTTGTGGCTGTCATGGTTACTACTGTTTGAGCTCATCGTCACTTATCTGGTGGTGCTGAATCTGAGCATCATCAGTTTGGCGCCGTCTATGGGAACGAGAAGACATCTCTTCCTTTGTACATCTTGACCTCATTGGGCACTCTGGTGGTGAGCCAGTACTCCCCCTGTGTGGAGATGTTTCACCATTAAAAGAGACCCATTAAGGTTCTCAAGCTTACAAACCTTCTTCAGTGTAGCTCTGCATAGCTCAAACACATGGCACCAGAGATGCCACCACCACCACTTCCCCCACCGGATGATGGAGGAGGACCCAGTTCCAGTCATCCACCACCTCAGTCTGAGATGGCTGATGTGGCGGCAGCCTTAAAGTCCCTGGCAGCGAGCCAGCGGATAATGCAGGAGCAGTTCACGGCTCTGAGCCAGAACATACTAAGACCACCAGGGGTCTCGTCTGAGATGATTACTCCGGCAGCAGCCCCAAGACAGCATGAGGCTAGGGGAACAACCCAGGCACCACGCAAAGACCTGCCACCTCCTCAATGGCGTAGGGATGTTGCTGACCCCCGGCGTCGACGCCTGGGGAGGCAAGGAAACCCTTGCCCTGAAGACAGGTATGATGATCTGGAGGGGGAGGAAACCCTCATAGAATGCTGGGAGCCGTATGAGGTCTCCAATAATACCGTACGACCTCTCCAGGAGAGCAGAGGGAAGTGTGGAAGGCAAAATCCTGACGATCGCCCGAGAGGCTCTGCTTTCGATCGCCTGAGCAGAGGATCGGCCTTTGAGAGGATGGGCCTAGTGAATGACCTGAAGGAAAAATTGTCTAGATCATGGAGTGCTGCGAGGTCCAGAAGGGAGGCGGCTAATGGCCGACCCCATGGGGGTCGACCCCAAGGACGGGACAACGGTCAGGGGGAGGTCAACAGCCGACACAGGCCAGCCACGGCAGAACCCTCAGTCCATCTCAAAGAAGCAGCAGGGGATAACATTGGCCAAGCCGACCCTACGAGGCCTTGGAATGACTCGATCCAGCGACTGGAGGATAAGATCGGCGATATACTGGAAAGACGCGACCCTCTTCAAAGGGGATACACCATAGGATCACCCTTTGTGGCGAAGATAGTCAACTTCCCTACGCCATCAAAGTTCAAGCCACATGTGGTCACCCCAAGATATGATGGGAGCACCAACCCTGTCCACCATGTTGAGATGTATCAATCAACAGCAGACATATACTCTATCTCAGATGAGATGAGGTGTCGTGCCTTCTCTGGTACCCTGACTGGGGCTGCACATGTCTGGTACACGTCTCTTCCAAAAAATTCCATTGAAAACTTTAAGTAGTTGGCAGACCGGTTCATCCACAACTTTTGCTTTGGGATGAGGCCACAAAAGAAGACCACCCACCTGCTCTATGTTAAGCAGGGGAAGAATGAGAGTCTGAGGGACTACATAGCCAGATTCAATAAAGAGAAGATGGAGGTGGAAGACTATGAGGAGAGCATAGCTATGACAGCCCTGATTGGAGGACTCCAAAAGGTGAAGCTGTTATGGAAGTTTGTTGAAGACCCCCTAGGACGATGGCTGAATTACTATCAACAACAGGAAAGGTGATGAACGCCGAAGAGGCGATGGCCGCAAAGTACGAAGACGAAAAAGGAGGCGCTAGTGGGGGTAAATACCCTAAGAAGAACAAAGAGGGGAAAAAGAGGTCTACGGACGACAAGTTCGCTGGTTACACCCCACTAACGGTCAGCTGTGAACATATTCTCAATGAAATAAAGAGTGACCAATCCCTGAAGTGGCCTGAGAAGTTGAGGGCAGCCCCCAACAAGAGGAACAAGAAGCTGTGGTGAGAATTTCACCAAGACCACGACCACATAACAGACAAATGCTTTGCTCTGAAAGATGAGATTGAGAAGATGCTGAAAGAAGAGAAGCTCAAAAAGTACGTCGACAAAGGTGCTGAGAACGTGTGTGCTTGCGTTCAAATGAGCAAATTATATATTAAACCCTTTTAACCCAAACAAACCCTAAACATGCAACAGTATGTGATTGAATAAGATGATAATCTAAGCAATAACATTCAAACACATGCAATTGAGGAAAAATCCCCCAAAGGGGAAAAACCATTTATTTTCATTATAATATTGTAGCTATACAATTTCGGACTACAATGAAAATACAAGTGACTAAGAATTACCCTCAGGTATCGAATTCTGTAGTCGCGGCTGGAACTATCCCTTTCCAGTAGGGCTGGCGGCTGGAACTATCCCTTTCCAGTAGGGTTGCAATGGAGAAGAAAACGGCTTCTCCACAAGGGTGTGAACAGCAAGAATGCGTTCCTGGGTTGCAAAGTGATTCACAAAAGATTGGCAATTGTGTGAATTAAAATACCTAGAGTCTAGATGCTCAATAGGTGAAGACTTAGGGCTTTCTATACTTTGGAAATCGTGTAAATAAGTCTTGGAAAACCACTTCCCGTAGTGAAATTAAATAAGAGGAGTCGGGCCTTAAAAATCTGAACACGATCGGTTTGAGTTTATCCCAGGAGGACCGGTCCGGGTCTGAGGCGGATCGGTCCGATTCGACCGGATCGGTTCTTTTATTCTGATGCGGATCGGTCCGTTGATGATCGGATTGGTTCGCTTTCAGGCTTCATCGGTTCGCTTGCGGTCCGGGGTATAATGGCCTTCTGTCAAACAGCGGATCGGTCCGGGTCTTTAGGCGGATCGGTCCGGTTAGTCGGATCAGTTCTTTTATTTCAGCGGATCGATCCGGATGTCAGACTATGATTCCTCTTCTTTTTTTGATATTCGGATCCGTTGAATCTTGAATCTTGAATTTCTTCAACGGTGTAACAGAGTGCGACATAATAATTGATAATGGACAAAAATGTCCTTACAGGTGCCATCAAAATAGGGCTAAGGGGACGACCCCAGAAAGAAGCGAGGCGATGCATGTAGAGAAGATCCTCAAAAAAGAGGGGACGACCCTTCTGATGATGAGGACGACCCTGACCTCCCGCCGAGAGACGACCAAGGCCCTGTCAAGAGGCTTAATATAATCTCGCTCGGGGTGGGAATGATTTCCAGGGGTTTAGTAGGAGGAGGGTCTGAGGTCGCTGAAAGGAAGGCCCATGTGGCTGAGGCTAAGGCAGTGACGAAGACGGTACACTCAACCTCTCTGGAGGTCAAGTCAGAAAAGAGGAAGAAGGTCGATATGGACACTCTGATAGTGGGGTTCTCAAGAATGGACTTTAAAGGCCTCCTAGCCCCACACGACGACCCACTCGTCATCACAACTAAGGTGTACGGGTGTGAGGTGCCGAGGATATTGGTCGACGGGGAAGTTCTGCAGATGTAATGTTTTGTCCGTGCTTCAAAGCCTTAGGTCTCAGCCGTGCTAGACTCGTCCCATACCATCATCCATTGATTGGGTTCAGTGGGGAAAAGGTTCATCCCCTTAGAGTGTATGAGGCCGATGTCAGGATGGGGGACGAATGGCCGAGATGGCTTACCAAGAAGGTCGGTTTCTTTGTGATGGATGAACATGTGTTTTCGGCCTACAACACCATACTGGGGAGTGTGGACCTCAAGGGTTTTGAAGCTATGCCATCTACGGTCCATCAGATGATTAAATTTCCTACCCCTTACGGGGTGGGGGAAGTTCAGGGAGACCAGACGACAGCGCGATAATGTTACTACAACTCCGCTGAAGATAGAGAGGCACACAAGAGGGCTACAACCACTTACAATATTGATACCCTAGACCTCAGGGATGAGACGAAGCTAAAGAAAGGAGAGGTCGTGGAAGAGGTAGAATCCATCATCCTCGATGAGGATGACCCGGAAAAAACCGTCCAAGTCGGTAAGTCTCTGAAGCCCAATATCAAGGAAGACCTCATTAAACTGTTGAGGAGAAGACAAAGTGTCTTTGCGTGGCGTCATGTAGATATGCCGGGGATCGACCCTCAAATCATGTGCCACAAGCTCAATGCATTTTTATCAGAAGAGGAGAATTTACTCTAGAGAAAAGTATGAGGTTATAAGGGATGAGGTCAAAAAATTAGAAGATGCTGAATTTATCAGAGAGGTCATCTACCCTGAATGGCTGTCCAATGCAGTCATTGTCCCAAAGGCCAACGGGAAGTGGAGAATGTGTGTGGACTTCACCGACCTCAACAAGCACTGTCCCAAAGACAGCTTCCCTCTCCCTCACATTGACCAGATGGTAGACGCTACCGCAGGCCACGAGCTCATGAGCTTTATGGATGCCTATTCAGGGTACAACCAGATCTTCATGCACCCTGAAGACGTGGAGAAGACAACCTTCATTACTGATAAGGGGACATACTGTTATAGGGTCATGCCCTTTGGCCTAAAAACTGCGGGGGCAACGTACCAACATCTCATAAATAAAATGTTCGAAGACCAAATTGGGAAGTCTATGGAGGTCCATATAGATGACATGCTGACTAAGAGTTTGAAGGCAGAGGATCATGTGGCAGACCTGGAGAGGACCTTTAATACGATGGACAAATACCAGATGAAGCTCAACCCGGCCAAGTGTGTCTTCGGGGTCGGGGTGGGGAAGTTCTTGGGGTTCATTGTCAACCAAAGAGGCATCGAGGCCAATCCTGAAAAGATAAAGGCCCTTGCTGAGATGAAGACCCCCAAGTCCATTAAAGACGTTCAGAGGCTCACAGGGAGAGTTGCTGCCTTGAACAGGTTCGTATCTAGGACCACAGAAAGGTGTCTACCATTCTTCAAAATTCTCAAAAAAGCCTTCGAATGGAGTGAAGAGTGTGATGAGGCCTTCAAGGAGTTAAAATCATACCTGGGGTCTCCCTTGATGTTGTCACGGCCTGTGCAGGGTGAATGACTTTATGTATACCTCACCGTCTCAGAGTCAGCCATCAGTGCGGCCATTGTGAGAGACGAAGACGGAGTACAGAAGCCTGTGTATTTTAACAGCAAGGCACTCCAGAGGGCAGAGCAAAGATATCCAAGGATGGAAAAGTTGTCCTATGACTTTATCCATGCATCGAGAAAGATGAAGCCATACTTACAGTCCCATACAATGGTCATCCTCTCTGACTCTCCCCTTAGGCAGGTTTTGCACAAGCTTGAAAAATCAGGGAGGTTAATGGCCTGGGCTATAGAGCTGAGGGAGTTTGACATAGTGTATCAGCCTAGGACGGACATTAAGGGGCAAGCATTGGCAGACTTCATGGACGAGTTTACTTGGGAAGATAATGAAGCCGAGGGTGAGAGCCTCGGGAAGATAGATACCCGATAAGGTGAGCTCACCGACACACCTGCAGATAAGGCTGAGACAAGCACCGCTAGAAGGAAAGCGACTGAAAACGAAGAGGGAAGATATCTCTTTAGACAGGGGTCACTCACTGAGGGAAGTTTCTCGGAAGAACATACCGTGTGGAGTCTCTTCGTCGACGGGTCCTCTTGCGAAAGCAGGAGCGGAGCTGGATTAATAGTATCAGCACCCGACAGCACAGTCATAGAGTACACCCTGAGGTTCAACTTTAAGGCCTCCAATAACGAGGCCGAATATGAGGCCTTGATAGGAGGCCTCTCCTTTGCCAGATCTCTTAGTGCCGGGAAGATTTTGGTTTATAGTGATTCGAGGCTAGTAGTAAATCAGATACTAGGAGCCTACGAGGTCAAGGACGAGAGGATGGCTAGGTACCTTGAGAAGGTGCGGTCATTACTGAAGAGCTTGAGATAAGTAAAGTTGAAGAGGATACCGAGGCTCGATAATGGTCGAGCTGACGCCCTTGCTAGGTTGGCCTCAACGACTAGGACGGATATCCGGAGGACAGTCCCGGTGGAAATTTTGATTCGACCAACTATCGAAGATGCTGGGGAACACTTAGCAATTGCCTGAATGTTTCTCAGGAAGCTTCATGGATGGACCCTCTGATCAGATACATCAAAGAGGAAGAGATTACAGAAGCAAGGCAAGAAAGGAGGAAGCTGAGATACAGGGCTGCAAAATTCACTATCATTGGAGACACTTTGTATAAAAAGGGGTTTTTGCTCCCCTTACTTAGGTGTGTGCACCCCTCTGAAGTCCCTTCCATTTTGTAAGATGTGCACGAAGGATCGTGCTCAAGCCACATTGGGGGCAGATCCTTAGCGAAGAGGGTGATCACCCAAGGGTACTGGTGGCCGACCTTGGGGAAAGATGCCGCAGCATATGTAAAAAAGTGTGATAAATGCCAAAGATTTGCCACCATCCCTCACCAACCCCATCAGCCTCTTCCCTCCATTACATCCCCATGGCCATTTGCAATATGGGGGATCGACCTAGTAGGACCCTTACCAAGGGTAGTCAATAACTATCGGTTCCTCATCGTAGCAATTGACTATTTCTCAAAATGGGTGGAGGCCGAACCGATGGTCACGATTACAGAGCAGAAGACCTTCCAGTTCATCTAGAAAAATGTTATATGCAGATATGGTCTCCCCAACACCCTCATCTCGGATAATGTGACTCAATTCAAGAATACCTCTCTACATAAGTACTGTGAAAGGCTGAGTATCAAACAATTCTTCTCTACCCCGGGCCGACCTCAAGCCAATGGGCAAACAGAGGTTACAAGCATAACAATCCTAGATGGAATCAAGAAGAGGCTTGAGGAGGCAAAAGGAAGATGGTTCGAGGAGTTATATGCCGTGCTCTGGGCATACAGGACGACAGTGAGGACCTCTACCGAAGAGACCCCATTCATGCTAGCTTATGGCTCAGAAACCGTCATCCCCACCGAGATTGGGTTTCCTACTCATAGGGTCCAAATGTATGACCCCCAGAGAAATTCAGAAGAGAGGACACTCGACTTAAACCTGATTGAGGAAAGGAGGGAAGACTCTGAGATAAGGCAAGCTGCCTACCAGCAAAGGACTGCAAGGTTTTACAATCAGAGAGTTAAGCAGAGACCAATTACAGTAAGGGACTTGGTCCTAAAAAAGACTTGGCAGAAGCCCAACAAGCTCCATCCTAATTGGCATGGCCCATATAGGGTCATCGATGAAGTCGTCCCTCGGACCTATAGACTAGAAAACCTAGAGGGGGAACCCTTTTCCAACCCCTGGAATGCAGATCATTTGAAAAAATACTATCAGTAGTTTTGTAAAGTCCTATCGGACGACAGTTGTAATAGGTGTTTCTCCAACAGAACACTTTGAAAATTAATGAGAAATATCGGTGTTTCCTCTCATCTTGTGTTTATCAGTTCTAGTACGCATGGGATCATCTTTGGAGAATGACCCTCGGCTATAATGAGGGTCAATGTAGGGGACGACCCCCCCATCAACCTCAAGAAAGATTTGGGGGAACTTAATTGAAAAACCATTAAGGTGGTAAGAACCACCCTCAGCTATAATGAGGGTCAATGTAGGGGACGACCCATCCATCACCCTCAAGAAAGACGAGGGGGAACTTAATTGAAAACATCATTAATTTTGTGGAATCCACCCTCGGCTATAATGAGGATCAATGTAGGGGACGACCCCTCCATCACCCTCGAGAAAGACGAGGGGGAACTTAATTGAAAACATCATTAATTTCGTCGAATCCACCCTCGGCTATAATGAGGGTCAATGTAGGGGACGACCCCTCCATCACCCTCAAGAAAGATGACGGGGAACTTAATTGAAAAACCATTAAGGTGGTAAAAACCAACCTCGGCTATAATGAGGGTCAATGTAGGGGACGACCCCTCCATCACCCTCAAGAAAGACGAGGGGGAACTTAATTGAAAAACCATTAAGGTGGTAAAAACCACCCTCGGCTATAATGAGGGTCAATGGAGGGGACGACCCCTCCATCGCCCTCAAGAAAGACGAGGGGGGTACTTGATTAAAAACCATTAAGTTGGTTAAAAACCACCCTCGGCTATAATGAGAGTCAATGTAAGGGACGACCCGTCCATCACCCTCAAGAAAGACGAGGGGGGTACTTGATTAAAAACCATTAAGTTGGTTAAAAACCACCCTCGGCTATAATGAGAGTCAATGTAAGGGACGACCCCTCCATCACCCTCAAGAAAGACGAGGGGGGAACTTAATTGAAAAACCATTACGGTGGTAAGAACCACCCTCGGCTATAATGAGGGTCAATGTAGGGGATGACCCCTCCATCACCTTCAAGAAAGACGAGGGGGAACTTAATTGAAAACATCATTAATTTGGTGGAATCCACCCTCGGCTATAATGAGGGTCAATATAGGGGACGACCCCTCCATCACCCTAAATAAAGACGAGGGGGAACTTAATTGAAAAACCATTAAGGTGGTAAAAACCACCCTCGGCTATAATGAGGGTCAATGGAGGGGACGACCCCTCCATCGCCCTCAAGAAAGACGAGGATGGGACTTGATTAAAAACCATTAATTTGGTTAAAAAACACCCTCGGCTATAATGGGGGTCAATGTAGGGGACGACCCCTCCATCACCCTTAAGAAAGACGAGGGAGGGGGCTAGTGATATTGTCAATCCAAAAACATCACAGTGAAAATTATATAAGAGAGAAGTATGGAAGACAGAAAGAGGCATTATATTACAGAATGATGTTTGTTCTAGAAAAGTAAAGTACAAAAATGGAGTACATAAAGAGGGTATTGGCTACAAACAGCCACCCTATTGAGCAGCATCAAAGGGAAGGGTCTCAACATCAATAAGAGGAGTATCCTCAACGACCAAGACAGGCCAATCCTCAGACGTGTGTGTGCCTTCTACATGCTGAGATTCCACTTGAGCTAAGGCTTCAACAATGAGGGGATCATCCAGCTGAACTGCTTCAAGAGAAGGTCGAATAGACGACACTGCATCAGCAAACTTTAAGATGACCCACCGACAGGCCGTCCTAATTCCCCTCTCCAAGTATTCAAGGTCGAAGCCTTGAAATTCGTCCGAGAGTTTGTAGGCCTCCACAACATCGGCCTCGGCTTTCTTGACAGCTGCCTCAAGATCGGCCTTGTGCTGAGCCTCCAAATTGATCAAGGCTTCATCCTTCTCCTTTATAAGTAGGTCCTTGGCCTGCTGGTCGACATCATGCTGTCTCATCAGCTCATCCAACACCCTGGCATGCTCAGTCCTGACACTCTCCAGTTCAGCCCTTGCAGTCTTGAGCTCTGTCTGCAGGTCAGCCTCATGCTGAATGACCCTCTCGGCTTCATAAAAGTTCTGTTGATTCTCAGCCATCCACTTAGTGGCCGGGGTAAAGGCACAGACAGACTGCACAGAAAAAGACACTTATTAAGAGGCTGAGGAAACAGTCAGTGAAAAATTCAACTAAGGAGATGAAGTAAAAATAAATACCTGAGCCAGTGTGTGCAGACCATAGTCATACACCTTGGCCGGGGGCATTTTAGACAAGAAATCATAGTCGGCGGTCGAGGGGGCAGAGAACATAGAGGCTTTATCCGCCCTCAGATTGGAAATCAGGGAGGATGGCTCGGCCTTTAGAAGCGCCAAGTTCTGGGATCAGAAGGCCCCCATGCTGGAAAATGAACCAGCCCCCTCAGACGACTCTACCCTCGGCCTAGTCCTTGAGTCCGGCCGAGGGTCAACAGGAGTTTCAGGCTCTTTCCTTTTGTGTCCATCAGCAGTCGGCTCAACAACCGTCAGCCCCACGGCCTTCGTCTTCCTCGGAACTTGCTGAGGCTCCTTGCCTTTCTTTTTGCCTAGACCTAATAGTAAGCTGGGAGCAGTCATTTCCCAAAGTTGATCCGATATGCCAGAAGGACGACCTGAAAGGAGGACGACACGTCAGAAAAATATAGAGGCAATGATGAAACACTTGAAAAAAGTAAAGAATGGGAAACATTAAGTATAACTCATATACTTCTGTCAGGGGGCTGACCCTCAGACCAGCTTCCTTGAGGAACCGAGAGGTCATCAGATCTTCAAACTTTGGAAGTTCACCCCCTCTCCCTCGTCCTATCATATATTCAACTATGTCTTTCTCTTCCAGACTAAGTCCAGGGTCTGACCTGACCTTCATTGAAGGGTTAGACCATGTTATGAGAACCCTTGGACCATCGGCTACAGGTTATGCCTCGGCAGAGAATCCCACTCTCCGGAGACAAAGAAGAATCTCTTCTTCCAATCGTGGTTGGAGGTTTGTGCCACGTGGAGAAGTTTTTTGTCAGACCTCCTCGCCCCCAGGTGATAGTACCCAGGCTGTTTGGACGAGGAGGTGATATTGTAATAGGCCAAGAATATGTCAGCCGAGGGCTCATCAGTGAAAGCGTTCTTCCATAAGTAAATGTAGCCAAGGATTGTCCTCCAGGAGTTGGGAGGAAGCTGAGAGGGGGCAACGCCGAGGGCTGACAGGATATCCATGACAGCAGGATGCAGAGGGAATCTGACACCAACCTTGAACATTTGTTCATATACTGCAACCTCTCCCTCTTCACCCTCGAATACCCTCTCAGACTCAGAGGGAACCCTCATAGTTATACTGGGGGACACTACATAGGCATGACTCCACAATAAGAGGTCACGTTCCTTGACTGAGGAGATATATGATAAGGCATGGGAGGTGTTAACCCGATCAACATCCGAGTCCTCACCCTCGCCCTCTGTTCCCTCTCCCTCGGCCTCATCACCTGTCAGAGACCTCAGGGGAAAATCCATCTAGAAGGCATGTGGAGATAGAGTAGTTACAGGGACGGCCTCGGAAGCAACCATACCCTCGGCCTGTCGGCCTGGGCTCAGATCAGGCGTCTCTCTTCTCCCAGAAGAACCAGCGCCAGTTGGCGACGATGATCTCTCATCCATCTCTCTGGAATAACTCTCGGATGGACGATAGGACGACCCACAAGACTCAGATGGCTCAAATGGTTTTATTGTGGCAAGAGGAATGGGAAATATGGGTCGTACCCAATTAGGGTCGGCCCCTCATCTTCTCTCCTCCTCTTCCTCTATTCGTCTGATCTCAACAAATAACTTCTCTCTCAGGGAAGGGAATTCCTCAGCTAAGCTGTAAAGCCTCCTAAGCATTAAGGGGGAGACCCTACACTTAGATGAATTTCTAAGCTAACTAGAAACAAGTTTGTAATTGACCAAACTGGACTTTTGGATTGAAATAAAAGAAATCAAGTGTTTTAATCAACACTCAAGAACCAGTCGCCGGAGAAGACGCCAGAAACGTTATGAAACACACTAAGGAAAATCCAACCCTACAAGCCTAAAACAAGAAAGAAAGCAAGAAATGAAGGTAAAGAGGACACTAGGGCAGAGGGACTACCTGAGAGGGAAGAGCGAGACTGCCAAACTCGAAATATTGAAAATTACAGAAATGGTGGTTTGTTTGCTGAAAATCTAGAGAGAGAGAGGGCTTGGGCGCGAAGAAGAAGAAAAAAGAGAGATACTTCAAAAATCTATTTAAATATCTTACCAATGAGTGGGCCAACTCACCAATGCAGAGCACAGCCCACGAGGAGGGCATCATTAGGGCACAAAGCCCTAGGCCAAGTGTGCAGCTGCCACGCCTTGGAAACTAGAACGACAATGAATACCTCCCTAGGTGCCATATCAGATTAGCAGGTGTCACTCACCCAACTGATTACACACCTATCTCAATTACAACGCTATCCCTCAGCCATCTTAACAACATTTATGGCTAAGGGTTGGGGGTGATTGATATACACATATATACACATGGGCCGACCCTTCATCAGGCCCGGACGACCCTTCAAGGGGCCAACCCTTCATCAGGCTCCAGACGACCCTTCGAGGGGCCGACCCTTCATTAGGCTCCAGATGACCCTTTGAGGGGCCGACCCTTCATCAGGCTCTAGACGACCCTTCGAGGAGCTGACCCTTCATCAGGCTCCAGACGACCCTTCGAGGGGCCGACCCTTCATCACGCTCCAGACGACCCTTCGAGGGCCGACCCTTCATCAGGCTCCAGACGACCCTCCGAGGGGCCAACCCTTCATCAGGCTCCAGACGACCCTCTGAAGGGCCGACAGTACGAGGCCTAAATTTGGCCTGACTCACTATCACAAGGAACTTTGCCCTCGGCCTCATGTTACAGGCCGAGGGTGACGTTATCACAGCGCGTGGTTTGGGAGACGCGTAGAACAGTGTTCGTGAGGCTCCCACGGCATGTGGAAGACCGTTATAACAATATCACCCCCTCACGTGAGGGAATATTATGTCATCATTAGCCACAGGTGGCATCTACAGGTGTCAACAGGGGATTGGCTAGATCATCATTCACATGCACCATGCATACTTGGGGGGTACACTACACCTCCCAAGACCTATATATACTTGTCACCTACAACCCTACAGGGTAGGAATCAACCAATAATCATAACCCTAGCAAAAACTTTGCTTATACACACAGTAGAGAGAGAAAGTGAGCTTATGTGCATTGTATCCAAGGCCATTAGTGCCCATACTTAGTGGATCACACACTCACAGTGGATGTAGGCCTAATTGGCTGAACCACTATACATCATTATCTTATTCCTCTTATACTCATCTCCTTCTACACACTTACACACTTATACATATACATCTCTGTGGCTTTCATGGTTACTACTGTTTGAGCTCATCGTCACTTATCTGGTGGTGCTGAATCTCAGCATCATCAAGAAGTGGGAGAGATATGTATAGTGAGGTTGAGGGTAGATGTAAGGACTATATGAGATTCGAAGTCCTTGGCATAACCTAAATTTCGAGGATGAAATTTTTATAATGAGGGAAGATCTGTAACGCCCCACGATTTTGGGACCGAGAAATTTATTTTTGGGAGAAATAAAATTCTATTTAAATTGGGGAATTTTAAAATTTGGCAAATGAGGTCTAAAATTGAGGACGTTATAAAGTATTCCGGATGATGATTCGGAGTGTACCATGAATTCCGGAAGGGTCGAGATAGTCAAAATGAATGTCATTGATTTTTATTTCGATTCTGGAATATTTTTAGTATGTTTGACTCTAATTGGAGTAAACGATTCATTTAAAGTATGTATTGTAATTTAAAATTGGGACTTATGTTTTAAAGGTTTAAGAGGCTTACGGATCAAGCGAATCTCATTTTTGAGAAAGAGAGAAAGAGAAAGGAAAAGAGGGAAAGAAGAAGAAAGGAAGAAAGAGAGGGGAAAGCTTGGAGATTTTCGACCCATAAGCGATCCCGAGGACGATTCAACCTCTACAACTTTGAGGCAAGTGTTTAATCTTGCTAAATAATTCATTTGTGTATTTCATTTCATAATTTGTGGGCAAAAGAATTGAGTTTAGGGTTTAATGACAAAACCTAATTTTTGGGAAAAAATCTTGCATTTGAGGTTATAGAAATTGTTGGGTAGTAATATGATGAATTTTAGGGTTAGAAATATGTTGGGTATGAAGAGTTATGGTTGTGGGATGATTATATATGGATTTTGGAGATTTGGGTTTGGATAAAATAACAGTATTTCGTGTCTTGCTGAACAGGCCGAATCAATTCGCCCCTAACAAATTGATTCGCAAGGTTGCATAAGCATCAGGTCTTTAGAGCCGAATCGATTCGCCCCTAGCAAATCGATTCGGTATGTAGCAAACTTATAAGTCTAGAGGGTTCGAATCGATTCACTGGGGTCAAATCGATTCGCTGCTAGGACCGAATCGAGTCGGAAACAGGGATGTTTTAGTGAGGAGAGCGAGTTTTTTTCCACTTCAATTGGGTTTATCGATTTGGAACATTATAATATGATGTAAGAAATATGATTTGAAGATTTCTAAGGGGTTTCTTATATGATATGATGGTGGGGACATATCGAACTATTTTGGAGACGAATATATATGTGTGTATTAGAGAGTGTTGTATTGGTGTAGTGTGGAAATTTCTTTAAGAACGGGAGTTCTATTTAGAGGTCAATAGTGAGCTTAAATATGATGTAAAGTTAAATACTCCTTGAGAGAGAGTGGAGAGGGTATGGTGTGTAATTGTAGGCCGAGATTTGTGCCGAATCATTATAGCGATAGGATTCTATTTAAGATATGATCGGAGACCAACGAGAGAGAGAGAGTGGTCACGTATCCTTAGTGATGATACATTCAAGAAATATATCGTAAATGTGTTAACGTTAAGAGTTCATAAGGACAATTGATCCACAGTCGGAATTGGGAGCGATTGGGTTATACTATCAACTAGAATAATGTGTTGTAAATCTAGTCGGGATAATTATTATATATCGGTGTGTGATTAACAATGGGAATTCCAATAAGTGATGGGATCATGGAATGAATCTAAGGTTTAGCTAGAGGCTTGTATACTATTAGTCAAGTGTATACCGACAGTCGGGATTGTTATTGGATATATCGATGTGCATTCGGATATTAATGGGATGTGTAGTGATTGTTATATACATTAAACTTTGGGATGATGGTCTTAGTGATGAAAATATCGGAAGATTATACACATCATAGGGGCAATGGCTAAATATGCTTCAAGTGAGGGATCGTATTTATATAATGAATTAAGTTAATATGCCTGGAGTGATGGCAAGTATATTGAGGATTATGTATGCTAATAGCTGAGTTTATAAGTTACATACATACGAATGAGAGATGGTATGGATATATGTATGTAGATATATCTATGTAGATAAGTATATATGTGTATACTCATGGCGTGAATATCTAAACCGCGTGTGATGGTTTAATTATATGATGTGATCATATGGATGTACATATATATTGTGTGAATGATATATATTTATGGTGTGAAGCATACCAGGCACATGCTATCATGGGAAGTTATGCGATGAGGGTGAGCATCTTAGCTTAAGGAGCAGGGTGTGGATATTACCCAGGTCATAGTCGTCCTTTTTATTATTGTGTGATTTTATATTTTTGGGGGTGAGAAGTCTTGGGTATGGGCCGTTCTCACTTACCGGTTAGGAACTATGATCGCTTCCCATACGTTATGATTGATTTTGTTGCCATGGCAGTGTGATAATAGTCCGATGGGTGGTGACCCCGGGAGAAAGTGAGTAATTCCTGGAAGATAATAGCATGGTGTAGTATTTTGGCATCTTATAGCCGTTTATATTATGTGTATGTCATAGTGTACATTATGTGTGAGATGTATGCGTGGTTATGGGAATGGATTATTGTATATATATATATATATATATATATATATATATATAGAGAGAGAGAGAGAGAGAGAGTAAATATATATAGTTGTATATCCTATAAGTCAAGAGGATATGAAATTTCAATGACGTACATCTTGGGTGATTTTGGTTTCACTACACCAAATCCTGCGAATGGTCACGCCCAGTGGGTCACGGCCCAAGTCTGCGACCAGCTCGTCGCGGACTTGGGCCGTGACCCAATCAATATTTGGCGTGACCATATTTATTACCACACTAAATTATTGATGCTCGGGAAGTTATCACGGACTTGGGCCGTGACCAGGTCGTGACCATCTTGGCGCCAAACTCACGCCAAAATTCCCTCCAAGCTTGGTCGGGGGTGGGTCACGGCCCAAGTCCGTGACCCATGACATGATGACGAAGAGAATACACACATTGAGGGTCACGGCTTAGGGCCGTGAACATTTCTGGGTGTGGGTCATGGCTATGGGTTGTGACCAAAGATCATTCAGGAAGCAGGGTTGATGTGAAGAGGGTTGTGCATAGTGGGTCACGGCTCTAGGTCGTGACCAGGTGTAAGTGGTGTGAATCACGGCTATTGGCCGTGACCAATACCCAAGCAGGTAGTAGGGTGGAAGAGGGTCTTCAATGGGGGGTCACGGCTCTAGGCTGTGACCAGGTGCGAGCCAGAAATACCCTAGTTTCATTTATTGGTCGCGCGCTTTGTGGGTTACGGCTCTAGGCCATGACCAGATTAATGACTTAATAAATAAAACGCTGGTTAGTCATTTGCAATTTGTATGGGCTGTGTATCGGGGCTAAGGGATTTCATGTGATTTGGTGTCATTTCTAAGGGCTAAGCGATTTCAATTGGATTTCATTGGGATTAACCCGTGGTATGTATAAATTTCTTTTCATTTAATTTGGATTTTGTGATTTCTATTCAAAGCCCTAAGTTTTATGTGTGTTTGTGTAAATTTATGTTTGTATGTGTGTGTGTATGTATTGATTTATGTTTATATGTGTGTGTATGTGTAGATTTATGTTTGTATGTGTGTGTGTATGTATTGATTTATGTTTATATAGATTTATGTTTGTATGTGTGTGTGTATGTATTGATTTATGTTTATATAGATTTATGTTTGTATGTGTGTGTGTATGTATTGATTTATGTTTATATGTGTGTGTATGCATAGATTTATGTGTATATGTATGTTTATGTGTGTAACTATGAACAAATAAATTATTTTTTTGTTAATAAACCCTAGATTTATGTGTATATGTATGTTTATGTGTGTGTATGTATAGATTGTATGTGTGTGTATGTATAGATTTATGTCAAAAAAAATATTAAGGTTTAGTAAACCCTAAATTGTATCTGTGTGTATGTATAGATTATGTCAATAAACCCTAGATTGTCTGTGTGTGTATGTATAGATTATGCCAATAAACCCTAGATTATATGTGTCTGTGTATTTTTTTTTGACAAAATATAATTAAATGGATTTTTAAGGAGTAAAAAAATTTACATCCACCTTGTCGTGATTTTATTGGGGGTTATATGCATGCCATCATATTATATTGGGGGTTATATACATGTCGTGATTTTTTGCACTATAGTGAGATATTGTTGGCTTGGTTGTTGGATACTATGTTGAATTTATTGAATTGATACTAGTGTCGATAAATGTATATGTTATTAAATTTGTTGGGTGTGCTCTTGATTTGCCTATGAAAAAGTATATCACATATGCTTGTCTTGTTTATGTGTATATGTATGTTTAAACTCTCATAACTTTCAAACCTAAACCTTAATGGAAGGACTCGTATTCATGACCTCGTATACATTTCTCAGGAAAAATGGGGCACGGTGTTAAATACTGTCAACAAGAGTGGGAGAGGTTGCAGTTAGACCCCACACATAACTCTTTTATTAGCATGCGTCATATGGAGGGTACTCCTATTAATAGGTACGGAAATAAAAAGATCGAACAATTTAACTACCTTGTAAATCATGTATTTGATATCCAGCAAGATTACTTGTTTGATCGTATTATATTTTCTCTACCAGAAAACTGGGATGACGTTATACAAAATATATTTCGCACACATAATCCCGACATAGCCCTGACCTTGGTTACGTTGTTGGAGAAGGCGGAAAAACAAATCCACCCGTTATGGATACAACTGCGTACAGAGAGCATTGACATAGACTATGATGTCTCGCGCCACATGCATGTAAAATTGAATCTTGCCAACAAGTTGAGAAATAGGGGATTCCGAGTTCATGTCACTGACATCTACACATCAATCATAGATACCCTTCCTTCTAGTTGGCCACGTGCAAAAATTCATAGGTTCTTAAAAACTAATACCGAATGGATGGAGATCAGACACATTGAACTTATTCTAAAGTCTTACTTTGAAAAGGTATCTATCTATCTATATATATAAAACTAATTAAGCTTGATTAATTAGTTATAATTTCATATGACTATAATTATTTAGTCACTTATATTTTTTAATTTTTGTAGATAATGTCGAGAGGAAACAACCCAAGGGTACCAAGTGCCGATGTGACACCACAACGAGGTTCACCATGTCGTGCAGAACCCGAATTCTCAACACCAATGGCTGAGCAATTCACAACTCCACCAATGGTTCACTCCTCACAAAGTCCAACTCCAAGTGCTCCTACGCCCCAATCCAGCACTCCCGTTGCTTGAACGCCCCCATCCAACACTCATGATGCCACCCGCTCAAATGAAAAGAAGCCTATTGGCTTCTCCCTTCTCGGGAATAACCCGATGGGTGATAGGAATGACGTGCTGAACTTTAAAGCCCGGTGTTTGTCGCTGGGAAAAATTAACGTGGGAGTCGGTGGACCAGACAATTGGAACCTTATTGATCAAGATGTCAAAGATGACATACATGACCAACTTTGCAAGCATTTCTCATTTCCTGACCGTTCCAAGAATATGTTCTATCTCGGGTTGCTGAAGGATTGAGGACATACAGGAGAAACCTTCGGAAGAAACATTTCCCGAAAGAGGCAGCGAGCTCAGATATTTTGGCTTTGAAAGAGAAAGTGCCTCCCAATGTTGAAATGCCGGTGGATCAGTGGAATAAGTTTTTGGAGAATGAGGCGAAGGAAAAAAAGTTGGTCCAGAGGGAGCAAAACAAAAAAAATAGGGCACAAAAAACTGATATCCATAGGCTGGGATCCAAATCATATGAGGATTTGAAGAATGAATGGGAGAGTAGGACAAAAGATGGTCCAGATGCCGGTAAAAACCCAAATCGGTCCAACTTATTCCTTCATGCTCGACGGGACAAAGATAATAAATTCCCGCTGCACTTGGCTAAGACACTGGAATCAATAGAGTCCATCAGTAGTCAATCAGATTCGATCCCTACTGATGACTTTGACCTTGAAAATGATGCCCTGACTAAGACCTTTGGAAAGGACAAAAGGGGGAGGACGAGAGGTGTTGTCTCACATATGCCAAAAACAAAACTTCAACACATTGCACCTCTTGTGGACGAGATTTCTTCGGTCAAGAATTGTATCTCATCCCAAAAGGAGCACCAGTTGAAGACCGATGGGGATGTCCATGAGATTAAAAATTCCCTGGGATTATTGACAAATCAAATTGGGAAACTTGTGAATCTTTGGGAAAGTTATAGTCCCCCAATGCCTCCTCAAGGTTACCCTTACCCTACTCCTACTCAAGGTTTCACACATCCTTCCCCTCCAACATTCCCCTCTCAAATGCCTCATCCTCCAACATTCCCCTCCCCTGCACCTCCGCCAATCACGGGGCTCGGATCATCGTCAACAACTCACAGTGACTATGGCGAAGATTACTATATCAAGGAAATGAGCAATTGGAGGTTTGTTGGCGTGTGCATACTCTTCTCCATGGTTCCTGGAACTCTAGTACATCACCGACCTTTGGAGAAGGGTGAGGCTAAAATAATGGTCGATGAAATATACAACGGCTGCGGAGATGTACCTGTGTACGTTAACAGCGGGGATGGGATGGAATTGAGGAATTATGCAAAATCTTTTATTACTTGTCCACTTTATCTGTTGGCCAAGATTTAATAATATTTTCTTTCGTTTCAGTTTTAATAATTTTTTTTGTTTTAGTTGTAAGAATATTGGTTTTGCTTCAGTTGGAATGATATTTTTTTTGTTTCAGTTGTAAGAATATTGGTTTTCTTTCGTTTGGAATGATATTTTTTTTTCAGTCGTAAGAATATTCTTTTTGTTTCAATTGTAATAATATTTTTTAACCTATTACCACAGGACTGAAATTTGAAGATTATTACATGGATTTCCCACAATACAAAGAGTGGATGGGAGAGACTAACCGGATATCAATTAATCATGTAAAGGGAATTTATGAATTTCTTAAATACGCTTCCAAAAATATTAAAAGTGAGAAGATTATGTGTCTGTGCACTCATTCTATTAACGAAAAATATAAGTCATTGGAAGTTGTTGAGTTGCATTTACTAAAGTGGGGAATCTGTCAAGACTATATAATATGGACATACCATGGTGAAAAAGTTGTACCTTATGTTCCAGAAGAATTATCGGGAGACGACCGTGTAACGGAACCTCAAGGAGTAGAAGTGGTACATGATTCACCAACACATCGTCCATTGACCGACTTAATTGATGATGCTTACGGACTCCACAACCAATAAAACCACCAGCCTATGGATACAAATAATGCGCATTATGACCAAGTAAATGAACAAATTGATGCTGAACTACTAGGAGATCGGGAATACATACGGTTGAAAGCCGATGCGGCTAGACCGTTGTATAAAGATTGTGATGAAGATCACTCGATATTATATGCAATGATTGGTTTGCATAATTTGAAGAGTCAATTTGGTTTGTCTGGAAACAGCGTAACCGGAATTCTTAAGTGGGTTAAAGAAATTCTCCCAAAAGAGAACATGTTACCAGACAATTATCCTACCATGAAGAAGAGTTTGAAGGGTTTAGGTTTGAAATACAAATCTATTCATGCTTGCAAGTATGATTGCATATTGTACCGGAATGAGCACGAAGAGAAGGATGAATGTCCTATATGGAGTGAGCCTAGATATATGGTTTGTGAGAATGGAAATGGCAAACATGCAAAAAATCGCAAGTGCTCGCAAGTCCCACAAAAGGTTTTGAAGTATTTTTCACTTGGGCTATGGTTAAAACATTTTTTTACTGTACCGTGGATAGCGGAGGCCATGACATGGCATGCTCGATGTGAGGTGGGTGGGAATTTGATGCGTTTCCGGTTGATTCACTCATTTGGCAAATTTCAAATGCACAACACCATGAATTTGCAAAGGAACCGCGCAACTTTCGTCTTGCAATCTCAACCGATGGGTTTAACCCTTTCGGTAATTTAAGTACTAGTCAGAGTTATTGGCCAGTCTTATGGCGCCTTTAAGTCTTCCTCCGACATTATGCATGAGAAAGGAGTTCACATTGTTATCTCTGTTGATACCCGGGCCGAAGGCTCCCAGTTATGATATTGATATATTCTTAGCATCATTAATCGAAGAACTTAAAGAGTTATGGGATAAAGGCGTGGCGGCGTTAGATTATCATAAGGGTGAAGAGTTCACACTTAAAGAAATGGTGATGTGGGCGATCCACGATCTTCCTGCTTACGGGACCTTGTCCGGTTGTAATGTTCATGGTTATTATGGATGTCCCATATGTGGGGAGGAAACTGAAGCCTGTTGGTTAAAACATAGTGGTAAGTTTAGTTACACGGGTCATCGTAGATTTCTGCCGACCAGTCACCCTTTTAGGAATGATAAGTCTAACTTTTTGCCTGTCGGTCACGAGCGAAGAACGACACCTATTCTACTTTCTGGTCAGCAAATTGAGGAGAAGACGGTGGCTGCGACTGCGACTGCGGGGAATAGGTACGTAGGCAAACACCCCCAGTTTGTAAACCTGAAGCGTAAAGCTAGGGAGGATCCGAACGACCCTCGTAAAGCGAAGCCATGGTCCAAGTGATCAATATTTTTTGATTTGCCGTATTGGAAAGATCATCGTGGAAGGCATATAATTGATGTGATGCACACAGAGAAGAATGTTGCAGAACATTTGATAGGAACATGTCTGGGTGGATCTCATTCCAAAGATGGAGAGTGTGCCCGCCGAGATCTATAGGATATGAAAATAAAGAAGATAATGTGGTTAAAAAATCTTCCAACGACAAGAAGAATTTCTATCCCCCCGACTTCTTTCACTTTGACTACTAGTGAGAATAAGATCCTCTTAGACACGTTGTTCAACTTGTAGACTCCAACCGATTATTCTGGTAATTTACGTAGGGTAATAAGCTACCAAGAAAATGACTTGAAACAGTGCAAGTCTCACGACTGGCACGTAATCATCCAATTAATCCCGTTGTTATTTCGGCATTGCTTCTCTGAAAACAAAGATCTCCGTCGGGAAATTATGCAAATCATTTTGTGTTTTACCCTACTTTGTGCAAAAGTGGTAAACAGAAGGCACATTAAAGCTGCGAAATCAACTTTAGCCGGGGCAGTTTGTGTATTAGAGAAATATTTTCCTCCGTCATTCTTCGATATCAGTATCCACCTGCTTGTGCATTTATGCGATGTAGCTTTATTATGTGGTCCCGTGAGGTATCGTTGGATGTATCCTTTTGAGCGCTTGATGAAAACCTTCAAAGATTATGTAAAGAATACACGGTATATTGGAGGGTCAATTGCTGAAGAATACGTAACGGTGGAATCATCGCTATACGCTAGGGAACATATGCCAGAACAAGAGGTGAGGAGGTTTAATCCTTGTGGAGAATGAGTGATAGAGGAACCTGACGAGTTTGAGGACGAATTATCGTTTGGGAACCCTAAAGAGGTGAAACTCACAAACCTACAATACGAGCAAGCAACTCGTCATGTCTTCGAATCGCAAAATGAAGTCCAAGACTCGAGAGAGTGAGTATCTACTTAATTCTTCTTCTTTGATTATATGTATTTTTTATTTCATGATCTAAACTCTATAATTTTTCGGTAGGAAGTACGAGAACGAAATTATCCAAAATCAAAGGAGAAATTGGACGACAACTGACTTTAGGGCATGGGTGTCAAAAGAGGTACTTTTCACATCTTATGTGTGCGGTTATTTATTCATGCGTGGTAACAACATGCCCTAATACAAATTCATTAATAAATGCAGCTTCTAAAAAGAGGTGATGTCTCTTCCAGACTTGCACGCCTAGCAAAAGGTCCTAGTTTTCGTGCAAAAGAGTTTAAGAAATTCTGCACCAACGATTTTGATTTCATTTCATATCCATATGAGGAAAAGCTTTTGACGCAAAACAGTGGAATATCAATTTCCACCTTGACCACCTGTATCGCTAGCAAAAGTGATAAAAATCCAAAGAATACGGTGCTAACCTATTATGGGATAATTCAACAAATCCTAGAACTTGATTACTTGGATTTCACAGAAACCGTATTCTATTGTGATTGGGTAAAGGTGGAGGATACAAAGAATGCTTACAAAGTTGATCCCGACTCCAAACTTATTATGGTAGATTTATCAAAGCTGAAGACTAAAGACCGCATAGTCGACGAGCCTTTTATTTGTGCCTTTCAGAATGTAAAGAAGGTATTCTACTCGAAGTGCATAAACGATGGCAATTGGTCTATTGTTGTGCATGCACCAAAGGGTATGACTACTGAAGTAGACGCATTAAAGGCTCCAAAAGAGTTCCAGTCAGCTCTTGATGACAACCCTAATTTGAAGGATCTTTTAGTTGATTTAGAGGAAGATTGAGTATAAAAATATTATTTTATCCTCATCAATCTTATTTGTATCCTATTATGATATTGACATTGTATTAGCACTTTACATTAATTTATGAATTTCATCTACTTTTAAGTGTAATGTCCCGCTATTTGTGCAAATGTTAGGTGATTTATCGGTTCTTTTGTTTAGAATAGATATGTTTTCATTTATTTATCTCTATCGTTTGGCTTTAGAGGGCGAAAACCCAAAACAGCCACCGAACGACCCCGTGAGGCCCCGTGGGTGGTACCAACACCTCCCACAGGACCAATGTAACTCGTAGGGACAGTGAGTGACGAAAGCACTAGCCCTAGTTTTCTTCCTTTGGTTTTGAATTTGATTTTTTGGTTCTACCATTTTTTTAATTGAACATAACTGTTTGCACAAAATTCATTATTTTTTCACTGTCATAGGATACATTGATGTTGGAAGGTTCTGATTGGCGTTGGGTGTAACAAAATATCCAGGTAATGGATAGACCTATAATGAACTTTATTTTAATCTTAAATATGCATTGATTCAAATTTTTAATTATTTTGGGTTTGGATCCTATTTATGTCTAAACCCCGTAATTTTAAGTTTTTTGTGCCCCCTATAGCTTGGGTATTGTTGGCGCATTTGTTTCTTGTCACTTCCAGTGGGGGGGGGGGGGGGGGGGGGGACATAACTTTTAAACAAAGAATAGTTAGGGTGAACACTAGAAAAAGAAGTCATTATCCAACGGATTGCCACTTTCTAGGTTTAAGGCGCTCCCGGTTTGATTGTACGACGTAAATTTGCAAAAAATTAGACTTAAGCATAAAAACATGCCATCGAATGGTGAAAACATAAAATAGCCACAAAACAGTCCCGTAAGAGTCACGAACACCTCGCACGGGACCAATGTAACTCATAGAAACCGACCGCATAGTCACGGGGCTCCCGGTTAGAGTGTACGACCTAAATTTGCAAAAAAATAGACTTGAGTATAAAAATACGCCATCGAAGGGTGAAAACATACAACAAGCACAAAACGGTCCGGTAAGAGTCACGAACACCTCGCATGGGACCAATGTGACTCGTAGGAACCGACCGCGTAGTAACGGGGCTTCCAGGTTGAGTGTACGACGCAAATTTGTAAAAAATTAGACTTGAGCATAAAAATATGCCATCGAAGGGTGAAAACCTAAAATAGCCACTAAATGGTCTGGTAAGAGTCACGAACACCTCGCACGGGACCAGTGTGACTTGTAGGAACCGACGACATAGTCACAGGGATCCCAGTTTGAGTATACGACGTAAATTTGCAAACAGTTAGACTTGCATGCCATCGAAGGGTGAAAACGTAAAATAACCTTAAAACGGTCCCGTAAGAGTCACGAACACCTCGCACGGGACTAATGTAACTCGTAGGAACCGACCGCGTAGTCACGGCGCTCCCGGTTGTAGTGTACGACATAAATTTGGAAAAAAATTGACTTAAGCATAAAAGCATGCCATCGAAGGGTGAAAACGTAAAAAAACCACAAAACGGTCCCGTAAGAGTCACGAACACCGCACACGGGACCAATGTTAATAGTAGGAACCGAATGGGTAGTCACAGGGATCCCGGTTTGAGTGTACGGCGTAAATTTGCAAAAAGTTAGACTTGAGAATAAAAAAGATGCCATCGAAGGGTGAAAACGTAAAACACCCACAAAACGGTCCCGCAAGAGTCATGAACATCTCGCAAGGGACCAATGTAAGTCGTAGGAACCGACCGTGTAGTCACGGGGCTCCCGGTTGGAGTGTATGACATAAATTTGTAAAAAGTTAGAATTAAGCATAAAAATATGCCATCGAATGGTGAAAATGAAAAACGAACACAAAACGGTCCCGTAAGAGTCACGAACATCTCGCACAGGACCAATGTGAGTCGTAGGAACCGACCGTGTATATATATATATGCAGTGTACTGCAGTTTATATATATATATGCAGTATATGAAGTATATATATATATATATATATATATATATATGCAGTGTACTACAAAGTAGCATACCAGTATATATACTGCATATATATACTATATATACAGTATATATAATAGTATATATATATAGAGGGTGAAAACCCAAAACAGC
Source organism: Sambucus nigra (assembly GCA_949130495.1). Taxonomy (NCBI): domain Eukaryota; kingdom Viridiplantae; phylum Streptophyta; class Magnoliopsida; order Dipsacales; family Adoxaceae; genus Sambucus; species Sambucus nigra. The sequence continues at coordinate 58,945,215 of OX422214.1, forward strand.
CCCCGAACGGCCCCTGGGTGGCAAAAACACCTCCCACTGGACCAATGTAACTCGTAGGAACTGACCACGCAGCCGCGGATCTCCCGGTTTGAGAATACGACGATAATTTGCATATTTCTAGACGTAGGCTTAAAAACATGGCGTTAGAGGGTGAAAACCCAAAACAGCCCCCGAACGGCCCCGTGGGTGGCACCATCACCTCCCATGAGACCAATGTAACTCGTAGGAACTTAACACGCAGCCGCGGGACTCCCGGTTTGAGAATACGATGGTAATTTGCATATTTCTAGACTTAGGCTTCAAAATATGGCGTTAGAGGGTGAAAACCCAAAACAGCCCCCGAACGGCCTCGTGGGTGGCGCCAACACCTCCCACGGGACCAATATTACTCGTAGGAACTGACCGCGCAGCCGCGAGACTCCTGGTTTGAGAATACGATGATAATTTGCATATTTCTATATTTAAGCAAAACATGGCATTAGAGGGTGAAAACTCGAAACAACCCCCGAACGGCCCCGTGGGTGGCACCAACACCTCCCACGGGACCAATGTAACTCGTAGGAACTGACCCCGCAGTCGCGGGTCTCCCGGTTTGAGAATACGATGATAATTTATATATTTCTAGACTTAGGCTTAAAAACATGGCGTTAGAGGGCGAAAACCCAAAACAGCCCCCGAACGGCCCCATGGGTGGCACCAACACCTCCCACGGGACCAATGTAACTCGTAGGAACTGACCCTACTGCCGCGGGTCTCCCGGTTTGAGAATATGATGATAATTTGCATATTTATGGACTTAGGCTTAAAAACATGGCATTAGAGGGTGAAAACTCGAAACAACCCCCGAACTGCCCTGTGGGTGGAACCAACACCTCTCACGGGACCAATGTAACTCGTAGGAACTTACCGCGCAACTGCGAGACTCCCGGTTTGAGAATACGACGGTAATTTGCATATTTCTAGACTTAGGCTTAAAAATATGGCGTTAGTGGGTGAAAACCCAAAACAGCTCCCGAACGGCCCCGTGGGTGGCAACAACACCTCCCACGGGACCAATGTAACTCGTAGGAACTGATCCCTCAGCCGCGGGTCTCCCGATTTGAGAATACGACGATAATTTGCATATTTCTAGACTTAGGCTTAAAAATATGGCGTTAGAGGGCAAAAACCCAAAACAGCCCCCGAACGGCCCCGTGGGTGGCACCAACACCTCCCACGGGACCAATGTAACTCGTAGGAACTGACCCCGCAGCCGCGGGTCTCCCGGTTTGAGAATACGATGATAATTTGCATATTTCTAGACTTTAGCTTAAAAACATGGCGTTAGACGGCGAAAACCCAAACCAGCCCCCGAACGGCCCCGTGGGTGGCATCAACACCTCCCACGGGACCAATGTAACTCTTAGGAACTGACCCTGCTGCCGCGGGTCTCCCGGTTTGAGAATACGATGATAATTTGCATATTTCTAGACTTAGGCTTAAAAACATGATGTTAGAGGGTGAAAACTCGAAACAATCCCCGAACTGCCCCGTGGGTGGAACCAACACCTCCCACGGGACCAATGTAACTCGTAGGAACTTACCGCGCAATCGCGAGACTCCCGGTTTGAGAATACGACGGTAATTTGCATATTTCTAGACTTAGGCTTAAAATATGGCGTTAGTGGGTGAAAACCCAAAATAGCTCCCGAACGGCCCCATGGGTGGCAACAACACCTCCCACGGGACCAATGTAACTCGTAGGAACTGATCCCGCAGCCGCGGGTCTCCCGGTTTGAGAATACGACGATAATTTGCATATTTATAAACTTAGGCTTAAAAACATGGCGTTAGAGGGCAAAAACCCAAAACAGCCCCCAAACGGCCCCGTGGGTGGCACCAACACCTCCCACGAGATCAATGTAACTCGTAGGAACTGACCCCGTAGCCGCGGGTCTCCCGATTTGAGAATACGATGATAATTTGCATATTTCTAGACTTAGGCTTAAAAACATGGCGTTAGAGGGTGAAAACTCGAAACAACCCCCGAACAGCCCCGTGGGTGGCACCAATACCTCCCACAGGACCAATGTAACTCGTAAGAACTTACCACGCAGTCGCGAGACTCCCGGATTGAGAATACGATGATAATTTGTATATTTATAGACTCAAGAAAAACATGACGTTAGAGGGCGAAAACTCGAAACAATCCCAGAACGGTCCAGTGGGTGGCACCAACGCCTCCCACGGGACCAATGTAACTTGTAGGAACTCACCCCGCAGCCGCGGGTCTCTCGGTTTGAGAATATGACGATAATTTGCATATTTCTAGAGTTAGGCTTAAAAACATGGCGTTAGAGGGTGAAAACCCAAAACAGCCCCCGAACGGCCCCGTGGTTGGCATCAACACCTCCCACGGGACCAATGTAACTCTTAGGAACTGACCCTGCTGCCGCGGGTCTCCCGGTTTGAGAATACGATGATAATTTGCATATTTCTAGACTTAGGCTTAAAAACATGGTGTTAGAGGGTGAAAACTCGAAACAATCCCCGAACTGCCCCGTGGGTGGAACCAACACCTCCCACGGGACCAATGTAACTCGTAGGAACTTACCGCGTAATCGCGAGACTCTCGGTTTGAGAATACGACGGTAATTTGCATATTTCTAGACTTAGGCTTAAAATATGGCGTTAGTGGGTGAAAACCCAAAATAGCTCCCGAACGGCCCCATGGGTGGCAACAACACCTCCCACGGGACCAATGTAACTCGTAGGAACTGATCCCGCAGCCGCGGGTCTCCCGGTTTGAGAATACGACGATAATTTGCATATTTATAAACTTAGGCTTAAAAACATGGCGTTAGAGGGCAAAAACCCAAAACAGCCCCCAAACGGCCCCGTGGGTGGCACCAACACCTCCCACGAGATCAATGTAACTCGTAGGAACTGACCCCGTAGCCGCGGGTCTCCCGATTTGAGAATACGATGATAATTTGCATATTTCTAGACTTAGGCTTAAAAACATGGCGTTAGAGGGTGAAAACTCGAAACAACCCCCGAACAGCCCCGTGGGTGGCACCAATACCTCCCACAGGACCAATGTAACTCGTAAGAACTTACCACGCAGTCGCGAGACTCCCGAATTGAGAATACGATGATAATTTGTATATTTATAGACTCAAGAAAAACATGACGTTAGAGGGTGAAAACTCGAAACAATCCCAGAACGGTCCAGTGGGTGGCACCAACGCCTCCCACGGGACCAATGTAACTTGTAGGAACTCACCCCGCAGCCGCGGGTCTCTCGGTTTGAGAATATGACGATAATTTGCATATTTCTAGAGTTAGGCTTAAAAACATGGCGTTAGAGGGTGAAAACCCAAAACAGCCCCCGAACGGCCCCGTGGTTGGCACCAACACCTCCCACGGGACCAATATAACTCGTAGGAACTGACCTCGCAGCCGCGGGTCTCCCGGCTTGAGAATACGATGATTTGCATATTTCTAGACTTAGGCTTAAAAACATGGCATTAGAGGGTGAAAACTCGAAATAACCCCCGAACTGCCCCGTGGGTGGAACCAACACCTCCCACGGGACCAATGTAACTCGTAGGAACTTACCGCGCAACCGCGAGACTCCCGGTTTGAGAATACGACGATAATTTGCATATTTCTAGACTCAAGCAAAACATGGCATTAGAGGGTGAAAACTCGAAATAGCCCCAGAACGGCCCCGTGGGTGGCACCAACGCCTCCCACGGGACCAATGTAACTCGTACGAACTGACCCCGCAGCCACGGGTCTCCCGGTTTGAGAATACGACGATAATTTGCATATTTCTAGACTTAGGCTTAAAAACATGGCGTTAGAGGGCGAAAACCCAAAACAACCCCCGAACGGCCCCGTGGGTGGCACCAACACCTCCCACGGGACCAATGTAATTCGTAGGAACTGACTCAACAGCCGCGGGTCTCCCGGTTTGAGAATACGATGATAATTTGCATATTTCTAGACTTAAACATGGCGTTAGAGGGTGAAAACACAAAACAACCCCTGAACTGCCCCGTGGGTGGCACCAACACCTCCCACGAGACCAATGTAACTCGTAGGAACTTACCACGCAGTCGCGGTACTCCCGGATTGAGAATACGATGATAATTTGCATATTTCTAGACTCAAGCAAAACATGGCGTTAGAGGATGAAAACTCGAAATAGCCCCATAAAGGCCCCGTGGGTGGCACCAACGCCTCCCACGGGACCAATGTAACTCGTAGGAACTCACCCCGCAGCCGCGGGTCTTCCGGTTTGAGAATACGACGATAATTTGCATATTTCTAAACTTACGCTTAAAAACATGGCGTTAAAGGGTGAAAACCCAAAACAACCCCCGAACGGCCCCGTGGGTGGAACCAACACCTCCCACGGGACCAATATAACTCGTGGGAACTGACCCCGCAGCCGCGCGTCTCCCGATTTTAGAATACGACGATAATTTGTATATTTCTAAACTTACGCTTAAAAATATGGCGTTAGAGGGTGAAAACTCGAAACAACCCCCGAACGGCCCCGTGGCACCATCATCTCCCAGGAGACCAATGTAACTCGTAGGAACTGACCACGCAATCGCGGGACTCCCGGATTGAGAATACGACGGTAATTTGCATATTTCTAGGCTTAGTCTTAAAAACATGGCGTTAGAGGGTGAAAATCCAAAACAGCCCCCGAACGGCGCCGTGGGTGGGGCCGACACCTCCCACGGGGCCAATGTAACTCATAGGAACTGACCCCATAGCTGCGGGACTCCCGGTTTGAGAATACGATGATAATTTGTATATTTCTACTTGGTTACTGATAATTTTAACTCATATATGCAATTTTTCAGCTTGATTAAATTTTTTGTAAAACTACTTGGTTACTGATATTTTTTTTATGTATCCTATCATTTGTAGGATTTTTGCACGCGGATCAAACGAAGGAGTCAATGGTCTACAGGATGAAGATTGTTTATATGTTGTGGATAATCAGGATTTTGTCAGCCATGCGGGCTTTTATTGTTTAGTTTTATGGCCGTGCAGGCTTTTATAATTTTATTGTTGAATTTTATGGCCGTGCAGGCTTTGTTAATAAGTAGGTTTTACATTTACAGGTTTTGGAATGTCAAGAAAATAGAGGAAACACTGCCCAATTTTTTTTTTGGTCTGTGAATTTTTAAGATGTGTAATATTTATAAGTTTGTATATATATTTGTTTATTAACAACGTTCTCGATTCGCAATTTGTGATTTTTTTATTGTTTTGCCAATAATAAATATTTGTAACACCTCGTACGCGTCAAACGTTACACGTAGCAACTGATGGTGCACTCGCAGGACCCCCAGTTTTAGGATTGGACAAAAAAAATACATTTTTTTTAAATAGACTTTGTCCATGACCATTTTTATTTTTTCGTCACGCATAAAAATGGTCGCGGCCAAAGTCCGCGACCATTTTTTTCATCACGGTTGTGGGTCACGGACTTGGATCGCGACCATTTTTTTTTATTTTTTTTGTCACGGTTGTGGGTCGCGGACTTTGGCCGCGACCAATTTGTTACGGTTGTGGGTCACGGATTAGGACCGCGACTAATTATTTTTATATTTTTTTGTCACGGTAATGAGTCGCGGACTTTGGCCGCGACCAATTTGTCACGGTTGTGAGTCACAGATCAGGTCCACGACCAATTTTTTTTTATTTTTTTTGTCACGGTCATGGTTCGCGGACTTTGGCCGCGACCAATTTGTCACGGTTATGGGTCACGGATAAGGGCCGCGACCCGTCACGACATGGGTCGCGGCCTAAGTCCGCGACCATCTGCCGTGACCCCTATCGTCCATGACCATTTTTTGGTCACGGATTTGGGCCGCGACCCACGAAAATGGTTACGCTCGAAATGGTCACGGCCCAAGCCCGCGACCCATAGATTTGGTTAGGGATTTTGGCCGTGACCAATCGCCAGTTTTGGTGTAGTGTTTACGAGTTTATTTGTGGTTGAAGGATCGTACTTAAAGACATTTGTGATTATGTCGACCCAAGGATTTAGTAGAGATTCAATTTATGTTTTAGGTAATACTCTATATTTAAGTAGTTGCGGTAGTATGATATGTGTAGATGACATAATGGATCCCTACGATTGACATTGTCAAGGAGTAGTGTATTAAGGGGGTTCCTTATTTGGATTTCGCTTTGCAAGACGCCCCACGCAGGAAACGCAGTGCAATGTTGAGAGTAGAAAAAAGTTTTGTCCTTAGTGCTTGTATGTATGTTGTTAAGAGAATACACTTTTATATTGAAGCTTAATGAAAATATGTGAGGAACGGATCCCTACGATCGACATTGTCAAGGAGTAGTGTATCAGGGGGGTTCCTTATTTGGATTTCGCTTTGCGAGACGCCCCATGCACGAAATGCAGTGCAATATTGAGAGTGGATAGAAATTGTGTCCTTAAATACTTGTATTTATGTTGGTTAGCGCATAAAATCTTATATTAAAGCTTAATGTTAATGTGTGTCGCACTAAAATTTGTAATTGATTTAAACTAAGAATTGGAACGTAAGCCTATGAGGGCTTATTTGTGTGTATATATATTTCTGCGAGATTAGAATGGAAAGTATTTTCGGGTTATGTTAGGGTGGTAGGTCAAGCGGGTATGGACCTGGCGTATGGTAAGTTAGGTTGTCCTTAATTGGATCGGGTAGCTTATTTAAGGTTGATGGACGCGATTAGGTGTGCGCTGTAGATGAGAGGTGAGTTTGGGGTTTCACGAGAGTGAGACTCCACTTTAATTATGAAATAGTGCATTTAGATTTATTATGCACGATTAACACACTTGCTAAATATTTTTACACCTCGGGCTCTGACTCGTTTATATTTTGAAAAGTACGATTGTGTGATAATTGATTAAATTAAATTCGCAAGTTTCCAATCAACCTTTATTTATTTATGGGTTGACACACGCACCTTAGATGCATATTTAGGGGCTAAATTAAATAAAGGTTGATTGGAAACTTGCGAATTTAATTTAATCAATTATCACTCAGTCGCACTTTTCAAATTGATATCAGAGCGGGCTGCTCTAATTTATCGCGTATTCCTATTTTCCGCAAAATTGTGTGATATTGATTTTTCTAAAAAATCATTTTTTTTTGAAAAATCACATTTTTTCAATGGAGCGTTCATTTAATAAGGTGCCTATTTTTTATGGAAATAATTATGCCTATCGGAAAGCTCGCATGAAATCCAGTTTAAAAGCTATTGACGAGCGGGTTTGGTTGCTTTGTGAAAATGGGTGGACTCCTCCCACGATCACCGTTAATAACATCACCTCTTTAAAACCCGTGTCAGCCTGGACTGAAGATGATTATAAATTGTTTAATTTTAATTCACGTGGTTTGAGTGCTATTTCTGGAGCTGTCACTACCGACGAGTTTCGCCGAATTATGGCGTGCACCACGTCTAAAGAGGCTTGTGATGTTTTGAAATTGACACATGATCAAAATTACAAAATTTGGCCACCCAATTTGAAACTCTCACCATGTCTGAATCTGAATGCTTTGATGATTTTTATGCACGGTTGTCGTACATTGTTAACACATGTTTTAATTTGGGTGAGGTGATTGATATTTTGAGATCTCTCCCAAAACACTTTATTCCTAAAGTCACTGTTTTAAACTCTTTGGGAAATTTGAAATCACTTAAGTTAGAAGAACTTGTAGGAGATCTTCAAACCTATGAGATTGACATGTTTCCCCAAACCATTAAGGCTAAGGATAATGGCATCGCTTTAAGACTCATTGTAAGAAAAAGAAAGAAAAAGTTTGTGAGTCTGATTTTGAGGAAGACTTTGATTTTAATGATATGGCCTCGCTTGCAAAAAATTTTAAAAAAATTCTCAACATGAACAAAAATAATTCTGCCAATAAAAAGAGATTTTTTGAGAAAAATAAAAAGAAAGGAAAGGCCAAAGAAAGCGGTGAGAGGGAAAAAGAGAAGGACTCCGATGAGGAGTGTGAGGAATATTTGGAGAACGTGACTTGTTTTGAATGTGGGGGTAAGGGGCATAAATCGTTTGAGTGTCCTACGTGGCTTAGAAAGAAAGGGAAGAAAGTTGCCATGCCTGCCACACTTAGTGATAATGAGGGTGATGAGGGAGATAAAGGTTTAGCACATGGGATGGTTGTCTCTTTTTCTAGTCATGTGAGCACACCCACTTTGTCTCACGAGAGTGCACACGAGAGCGATGATTGTGATTTGTGTTCTTCGAGTGAGGGAGATAACGAGAGTGAGAGTGAAGATGAAAGTGAGCTCCAAAAATATTTTAGAGATTTGTACATCGAGACCTTGAAAACAAAGAAGTATAATTGTGATTTAGGTCGTCGGGTTTAGATTTGGAGAGAGAGAATGAGGTTTTAAGAAAGGAGCAGTGTGATTTTACCGACACGTTGTCTAGTCTGACGACATGTGTATCCCAACTCGCGAGTGATCTCGAACGTGCCAGGGTCGTCAAAGTCATGTTTGAGAACGCACCTAAGAAGGTTGAAAAGGTGGTTCTTAAGGGTAACAGTGATAATTTAGGAATAAGTCATGACGGTGCTTCTTCTTCCCAATTAGCACCCGAGCCAGTTCCCACTTTAGTGATAGATTCACACGAGTCTCACCCTTACCCACCTAGGCATCCCATGCCTATTAGGAAAGTGCGTCCTAGAGTTTTTGAGAGAGGTGTTCCGAGGCCTATTTATGTTTGCTCACATTGCAAAAGGAGAGGAAACCTTAGGGAATCTTGCTTTAAGTTGGGGTATGTGTCACGTTTTGCTTCTACACCTGTTTCTGGAACACATAAACCCACACATGATACTTTACATGCTCCCAGAGACTACACGAGAGAGTTTGCACATTTAGGCGAGCAAGTTAAGTTTTTGGTAAAATCTTCACAAGAATTGATGGAGGTTTTTCATAAGTTGTCACCACCTTTGGAAAACCCCTCCGCACCTAATGATTGAGGTTTGACTTGTTTACTAGCATAAGATGATTTTCATGATGACATTATTTGCCTATTGCTAGTATGTATCATTTTTTGTATGTTTTGTTTTATTTTATTTTTTAAAAAATTGAAAAATACAAAAAGATTTTATTTTGATAAAATTTTGAGAAAATCCAAAAAGATTTTTGTATTTTGTTTGCACAGTTTATGGATAAAAACTTAGGATGACCGAGTCACAACATCATTCCATTATTTTCATGTGACTATTTGATAGTGTTTTGAGACAATAGGTCAATTCATTCTCGTGCTTTATAATGTTTGGATTCATTAAGATGTAATTAAGTGTTACTTCCTACGTGTTTGACTCATGTTTCCTTTATTGCACACATGCACGGATTTGTTTAATTATTGTGCTTGTCCTATCACATGTTGGTTGGGTGTTTTCACTTCAATCTTGTCCTTAAAACGAACCAAGCGCGATAACTTTTGATAAGGAAATTGTGCATATCAAAACCGTTTTGTGAGTTTGTGTGTTTTGTTTGAAAACGGGGAAGGGCTGCGAAAGGTTCATTTTGACTTTGCGAATACTAATCCACCGTTAAATTGGACCTAAAAAATGGAGGAATTTTATTATCCGGGGTCCAAAGAGGTTTTAAAGAGCCAGAAAAAATATAAAGGCAATAAAAAGAAATTCATGCCAAATTATGGTCCATTTAGGTTTTTGCGCCAATTCTCCAAAGTTTGAGAATTTTGTTTATTCACCTCTAAAAGAAAATATATATGAGGGTGTTTGGTTGGAGAATTAAAACGGGTTTGCACGTCCTTGAAAATCTTGAAAAAGCGCTAAATAGATTTGGATGTTATTGGTGTGGAAATCATTTAGACTTTGATTTGTTGATTTTCATAAGACGATGTCATTTAAATTCAACAAAATTTTACACCTAAGGATACTTTTGATGTTCATTCGTTAGGGGTACACATATGCATCGTGCACATATGCTTGATTGAGTTGATTTACCTATCGAATGTGTTCACACCCATTCATTCCATTTCCATGACTTGGTTGTTTTAGTTTAAATCCATGGTGTGATTTTTAGTATCTTATTTTTGTATAAAAAATTTTAAAAATCAAAAATAGTTTGTGAAATTTTTGGGGACAAACCTTTGCATGCGCATAGTTTGATCCATATTTGTTATGCAGTTTATCATGTCACTCCATGTTTTGATTGTTTCTTCTTATCTGTCTATTTGGGGACATCATAAAAAGGGGGAGAAATAATTATCATGTTATGGAGGACTTTTTGCATTATGCGGGATTTGATTTTTAATGCTTTATTCTTATATCATTTCAAACTCGATGCGTCACGAAGGGTTTTGCTTTATCTCATGTGTGTAGGTACAAAGATTGAAGATCATGATGTTGCACACCCTGATAAGAAAAGCTTTGAAATTTGATGAAGATGATTGAAGAACAGTTTTGAGGTCTTGCAAATTTATTCATGGGAGGGTAGATTTGTATAGGCATTTTGGTTTTTGATAATTCGGATTTTTTGTGTATGTACCGGCGTAGATATAGGGAGATATTTGTAAGGACATATTTTCATAGGTCCGTTATCAATTTATTATGTCATATACCGCTACACCGTCGAAGAGCATTCAAGAGTCATCTACATCAAAGACGGATCCGAATTACTCAAGTTCTTCATCATTCAAGAGTCCGCGAAGTTTACTTTGGTAAGGTTATGTTTTAAATACCTTAACTTTTCACTTAGAGCTTTTTGGATATTTTTACAAAATATTTTCTAAGTGTTGGAGCGGACTTTTCGTCAAAATTTGAGAATGAGTATTTTTTCTAAGTGTTGAAGCGGACATTAAAATAATAATTTTTTTGCTATAGTCGTTTCGCGCGAGATAGCATGTCGCGTGATCTCATTCGAACGACAGTTGTACTTCGTTCGAGCGACTTGCTTATCTCGTTCGAACGAGATCGCGCGACATGCTATCTCGCGGGAACGACATGCTATGTCGCTCGAATGACTGTAGCGAAAAAATTATTATTTTAATGTTCGCTTCAACACTTAGAAAAAATACTCATTCTCAAATTTTGACGAAAAAGTCCGCTCCAACACTTAGAAAATATTTTGTAAAAATATTCCAAAATCTCTAAGTGAAAAGTTAAGGTATTTAAAACATAACCTTACCAAAGTAAACTTCGCGGAGTCTTGAATGATGAAGAACTTGAGTAATTCGGATCCATCTTTGATGTAGATGACTCTTGAATGCTCTTCGACGGTGTAGCGGTATATGGCATAATAAATTGATAACGGACCTATGAAAATATGTCCTTATAAATTTCTCTTTTGCTATATATATGTATGTATATATTACTACAGGTGTCCTACCGCATGGATGCTGGATGCTTTTCTATCCAAAGTCTTGGGAGCCATAACATGTGCGGACTGTTGTGGGATTTAGATTGTAGTCGCTTCTTATCTCTTTGTTAACATAGATAGGACTCTTTGGTGTATCGGGTTTATACCCTGGAGTTATATGTAGTTATTTATACTTCTTATTTATGGATGTTGTAATGTCTGTGACCCGACAGCTTATTCGGGTTATTTCTTTGTATATTCTCGTTTTATTCTAATGTTAGCATTCCCTTTTTATTATCATGCTCGTGTACATTTTTCCCTTGTTAGTAGTTCTATGGTGTTGGTTTGTTATTTGTTACATGTTTTATTTAAATTTTGGCATCCGCTTTTATTATTTTGGGTAATTAGCCTTATATATTATGGTATGGTCTGTTGATGCTGAGACTGAGCCATCTGAAATTCCTGATTTAATGTAGTACTGGGATGGCCACCCGTTATTATCTTAAGAGGGGTGTCACAAAGGGGAATAAAGAAAATAAGAAGGATGTCAAGGCAATACATTTCATTCAACAAGAAATGAGGAAATTTTTTTCCCAAGAATAATGGGTGCGAAAAATTCACAAGAAGCGTATGACATATTGAAGGAGGAGTTTGATGATTTGATGATGAAAAAACTCGATAATTTGATGATGAAAGATAGTGAAACAATTCAAGTGTTTTTTCAAAGAGTTTATGGCATCATTAATCAAATTCTAAGCTATGGAGGCACCATTGAGAATAACAGGATTGTTGAAAAAATGTTAAGAAGTTTGGCATAAAATTTTGACCATGTTGTTGCAGCCATTGAAGAGTCAGAAGTTTTGTCAAAATTATCGCTACATGAATTATCCGATTCTCTTGAGGCACATGAATTTTTTTTTCTAAGGCCCCCTTAAGACACATCAGAACAAGCTTTTCAATCAAAAAGTGAATTTTAAAAATAATGCCGTTGAAAATCAAAATTCAAGGTGGCATAAATTTATTTTGCAAAATTTTAGAAATTTCAATCGGTGTCGTGAACAAGGAAGAGGAAGAGACAATTTTACCGTGAGAGAAGTAATAAAAAATTTAACCCCTATAGTTTTTTTTGAAAAAAAGGTGGACATGAAAGTGAAGATTGCTGATACAAGTGCAAAAGATGTAGGATCAGTCTGAAAAGAAAATGAATTTGAGAATAATTTTGTTGAAGAAAATGAAATGGAACAATTGTTTTGTTGCATGAATGTTGAATACAATGCACTAAATATTTGGTACTCGGATAGTGGGTAAACTAATCATATGACTGGTAATAAAAAAATTTAGTGCAATTAGATGAAGTTGTAATTCTAAAGTTAAGCTTGCAAAGTGAGTTTTCAAAAATGCCAAAGATAAAGGAACTGTTGCAGTGCAAAAAACTGCGGTGAGAAAAAATTGATTCATGATGTTCTTTATGCTTCCGAATTAACCTAAAGTTTGCAAAGTGTTGGATAGCTTTTGCAAAGAGGATATCGCGCGGCATTTGAGGATGAAAAATGTATCATTTTTGACAAGAAGAAGAAGATGGTGGTGATAAAAATTCAAATGACTTCAAACAAAGTATTTCTACTAGTTATGTCGCCCACTGAAAAAAAGTCTGTGTGTAAAAAATTAATTCATAAAAAGCCCAAAACATAAAATGTTGAAATTTGTAGGGTTGCAATATCTATTCATGAAGACCTTCACATCGAAAAAGAAAAAATGGTGAAAAAGCTTCTCAAGTTTAAAACAAAAAATATTCCAGCATTTTTAGAATGAAAGAAAAATACAGTTGTGTATTGGAAAAAAAATAACGCCAAGCTCGGTCAGCATGTCATCAAAGAAATGGTTGAAGACAAAAATTTGGAGCGAAATTGTGAGTGTCGAAAAAATGTTGCGAGGACATCGTAAACAAAGCTCCCGTTGTGGAAAAATTAAAGTTCAAGAGTGTTATAGAAATTACACATTAAGAGGGGATGTTAGAAATAAATAAATAGTGGGTCATTTTGACTTATCCCTAATTTTTAATGCATAACTTGAATTAGCCCCTCATTTTAATAATCCTTTGACTTCACCACTAATATTAGAGGCTAAGTTTAATTTGAGATTATAAATAGGGGCAAAGTCAAATAAATCGTTAGATTTAACTCCTATTTTATTTATGATTTTGAGACAACCCCCTCGTGTAGGATCAAAGAGATTAGGAAAATGAGGATTAACTCAAATATCCCATTAAAAAGTGGGGGTTAAGTGAAAAAAAATGATAAATAATTTGTAATTTGTAAAGTTAAAAAAAAATATAATGTTTAAGAGTCATTAGATAAAAGGTCAACAATCTAGCTATTATGCTGAAATTAAAGAAAGGTCATGTATTTAAAGAGTTTTAGTGGAGGATTCCTAGAGGCTCTTGTAAAGGACATATAAGTCAAGTTAAAAAGAAGGAGAGATGAAGTGAAAAAGCAATAAAAAGCCTCCTCCATTCAATTTTTATTTTTGTTGAGTGTTTATGATAGAAAAAAAGTTCTCTTATTTTATTCTCCTACTTCAATACAAAATTTTTACTTCCGCTGCCAATTATCCAAAAATACCCCCAAACTCATGAGCTATAGAGAGTTCAAGATAAAAGTTATGATGTTCTCGTCGGAAATGGTTTGTAAAAAGAGCTTTTGGGCAAATTCGAGTAGGACCCACATTCTGAATTTAGCGGGTACCTTCTTTGATTAGAGGAGAACATCTGGAATATATTGGAATGCTTGTAATATATTAAAGAAATTAAAGGAGAAATATATATAGTAAGTGAAACCACATGAATAGAGATACACCTTTTGATGTTTGTTTATTCATGGACCCATATGACCAGGCTAATGGTAAAGGATGCTGCTAAAGCACCATCAAAATTTATGCCCCACACCACTGCACAATACTTTTAAGTACAATGTACAATGGTGGTGGGTCAAGTACCCCACCCAGAAATTTGACTTTTTTTAAAATAAAAAAAGGGAAAATATGTAATAATTACAAACTATGAGTTGATGGTGAAAAATATAAAAAGTAAAATGTTATATACCGTTTATTTTAACATCAACTTTCAACCACTCAAACGCTAAACACCCGATTTGTTTTTTCTACTACCAAATAATAAAACCTCTTTATTAACTCTCTGCCTCGCCTCACTCTCTCACGCTATCTTACCATCGGACCTCCACCGGACTCTCTGTCTCTCTCTCCCATCGTTCACACATAATCAAAAGGCTTTAGTTTGGGTAAATATTTTCTTATTGTTTGTTGTTTTATTTCAAAGTTAATATGATTACTTTATATTTCTTATTGGTGTATATAGTTTATGCTTATTTTTTTAAATGTTTGATTTACTTTGACGCTGTTATTGTTTTGTTTAGGGTTTAATTATTATGATTTGTTTGTTTTTTAGTGATCTGCAAGTTTTGATGGAGGATTTATTACATAAAAAGAGGCATATGGTCACAATTTTGGACTGTAACCAAGGCCTATGTGTCACGATTTTGGACCGTGGCCATATTGAGGGTGACAAAATTGTGAGTCATGGTCCAAAATCGTGATCCCAGATGGTGGTTATGATCCCAAATAATAGCATTCTCAATGGATATGTTAAACTTTGATATTGGTAGGGCAACATTATGGTATATAAAGAAAAATACATCCAATATGTATATGTTAAATTTGCCCCCCCTAAAACGATAACGTTCAATTAGGAGGGTGAAATGAGAAATACAATAATTACTAAACTTGACAGTGGAATATAAATTTTTTAATCTCAAAAGAATAATAGATATCGATTCCCAACTAAAACCTTAAACTTTCCTCCATCCTTTCTCATAATCATTACATGAGACTATCACTTTTGGATTGAAAAAACTGTTAGTTGTTCACATTATTCACATGTGTATTAGTTGAATACACTCACACACAACTCATCCTTAGATGTCATTCGCTTTATGTCAGCTAATGAATTCACATTATGTGTTCACACTTGTTGTAACCTAAAATAAAAGTACTCCGTAGACTAATGATAATGTGATACCTGTCATCATCCAGTGGGCCTAATCCTATGATATTAATTCAGTCATCTTATTATCCCTTACGGTCAGCAGAATGACCAACCGCATTCAGGATTGTGAACCATAAAAAAAGTGAAAAATGCACATGCTAGAATTTCTACAGTCGACCATACACATGCACATAAGGACATGCTAGTTATTATCCATAATGTAAAAGGTTGTAAATACCTAATGTATATAGATATTTTTCCTCTTCTCCTTCCCACTACTATAACTAGCTTACTACACCCCCCCCCCCAACTAGGTAACAACTAAAAACTGCCATACACTCAACCCTAGAGAGTTTATTTAGATATTGTACTAGACCCCGATACCTAGCAACTTAATACTCGTGGATGTAGGCACCTCATTAGGCTGAATTACGTAAAACTTTTGTCTCCTTCTTTGTCTCTCATCTCTCTCTGATTCATAACATCTTATTCTATATATGTCGTATATTATTCGTATTACTCAACTAAGAAACAAAATTATAACCATGCCAATTTTAGTCACCAACATATTGGCACTGTTTGGGGGAAACTAACAATTCGTTATTTCATACCTATTCTCTACCCCCAAAGTAATTTTATAATCACTTGCTTACGAATACTGGAAAATAGTAGAAAATACAGAAAGCATCCACGCAACTGAAACCTTCTGTAACACCCCATATTTCTGTGCACAAAATGCTTAATTAATTTGGGAAATATTAAATTACTTGGGTGTTGTAATTTAATTGAATTAATTATGAAAATATTTATTTAAATATTAATCGAAGAGTGGATGGTTAATATTTGGGGAAATTTAAGTACTAAGTGAATAGTTCTAATTTATTTACGTCATAACGTGTATTAGTGACGTGGTATTTATTTATCTCAAGCCGGGAGTCAGTATAGACTAATGTGGGTGTGAGATAAGAATTTTTATAAATTAATTCGGATGTCAATTTTGAGGGCACGGTTGAGTTCGGATGGGCCGAAATAGTCAAAATGAAGTACCCGGGGGTTATGTTTGGGTTACGGGAGCTTTTTGGACTAGTAGGGATTCGCAATTGAGTACACGAGTCATTTTACAATTGGGTATTCACCCAATTTCGGGTTTAATAAGGGGAGAGCCCTTATTTCCCCCACATATCATCCCTAAGAGAGAGAAATAGAAGAGAGAAAGAAGAAAAGAAAGAAGAAGAAAGAGAAGAGAAGAAAAGAAGGAAATTTCCGGCCAAACTTCGCGCGATTCGACTCGGGGTCGTCGGATTTTATCCACGAGGCCAGTGTTTACTTGATTTATTAATTTAGTATGATTATTTCTCATATTATAGTTGGTGTGTAAAGCTATAAAGATTTTTGGGATGAGTTTTGTGAATCAAAAACGGGGTTTTCGGAAGGTTAACGAATAAACCCCGGATAATATCAAATTTGAGAAATTTGGGAATTAATTGAAATAAATTTGTTGGATCTGGGTTCTAGGATGATTAGAACCCTTTGTATGTGTGTATGTATGGTTTATCGAGGTTGTATGATGATGAGTGAGAAAATAAAAACCTCGGAGGTGTATTAATGGAGTTTGGGATTTTGGGGAAGATGATGAATAGTAAACCCCTGGCTTGTGGGGTCATTTCGGCCAGGAAGAGTACTGATTTATCTCTCGGCCAAAACATAAAACTTGTATATCTTTTCAATACGGTCGTGTAGGCGCTGACCGCGTATTTTTCTAATTTTTCCTCGATTTGATATGATTTTTACAAGATGGCAGTTCCCAGTCGAAATCATCAACTCGGAAATCAAATCGGGAATTGGAAAAATAAAGGCTAGAATTGTTTGGAGATAAATATTTGGAATTTCTGAAAATAGTGTGGGGACTTCTAAATAAATTTTTGGCGTGTACCTTGGGTTAGTAAAAAGCAAAATCCAAGATTTACCCAAATAGGGGTGTTCATGAGGAATAATACTTAAAGAAGTATTTAAGTGTGAAATCTGCCAAAAAGTAAAGTTGTGAGACTTTGTGATTTTTAAGAGTCTAATGGGATAAAGACTCTTGGGGATTCGAATGAGAATTTTGAATTTCGAATTTAATTGGGATACGAGCTAGTTGTGATAAGCTTAGTATCCTGAATGTAAAAGAAATGTTATATTCATATTATAAGTAAGTGAATACTTATGGAAATAAATCGAATATGTATATTTGGGATTACAGGCTAATGCTATGAGAGATAGGCATGGATAGCCAGATTTGATGATATTGTATTATGGACCAAAGAGGTGTCCGAATATTTTGGTTGAGTGATGCCATGATAATAGATTAATTAATGGGGGATTAATTAATTAAAGCTTATAGCTGAAATAATTTATTATAGGATGAGATAATAAATTATTAAATATTATTTAATTAGGAGCGTTCTCTTTATAACAAAAATTTTGAGGAGTACATCCTAAGAAATGGAAATTCGGGCCATGTGAGCAAGTCTGGGTACATTGGTTGTGTGACACCAGGAGATATTAAATTAATTAATGAGTATTAATTAATAATTAGAGTCGGACCATAGACTCGGGAAGATTATAAATTAATTAATGAGCATATTAATTAATAATTAGAGTTAGACCATAGACTCGGGAAGATTATAAATTAATTAATGAGTATATTAATTAATAATTAGAGTCAGACCATAGACTCGGGGAGATTATAAATTAATTAATGAGTATATTAATTAATAATTAAAGTCGGACCATAGACTCGGGAATATGTTGGCTAGTGTTACGGACTCAGTACACGGTAAGGCCGGAAGATTTTATATTCATATATATATATATACGGTGTGCGATAATATATATATATATATATATATATATATATATATATATATATATATGGTGTGTGAATATAAATATCAGTGAGTAGATATTATTAATAATTAGAGTGGGAACTATAGACTCAGGAAAGTATTATATTAATTAATGTGTATATTAATTAAATTAGAGTCGGAACTATAGACTCGGGAAAGTATTATATTAATTAATGTGTATATTAATTAAATTAGAGTCGGAACTATAGACTCGGGAAAGTATTTTATTAATTAATGTGTATATTAATTAAATTAGAGTCGGACCATAGACTCGGAGAAAATTATAGGCTAGTGCTGCGAATTTTGTGCACGGTAATGCTGGGAAATAATTATTATATGCATGCGGTAGTGTGACAGTATATATATATTGTGTGCTCATGAATACCGGTGTTTAGGTATTTATTTAAAGTTAAAGGCTAGTGCTACGGATTTTGTGCACAGGAATGCCGGAAACAAATTATTATATATATACGATAGTGTGATAGTATATATATATATATTGTGTGTGCTCATAAATACCGATGACTAGGTATTTATTTAATTTATATGCTCTAGTATTATCGGGGGAGGTTGCGCGATGTGGGTGAATCCCCTAGCTTGAGCAGCAGGGTGAGTATATCCCCAGGTCATAGCGTGCGTTATATGGGTGAGGGGTTTATCTCACTTTCAGGGAAGGAATATGACCGCCTCCAACATTTATATTTTTGGCCAAGTTAGTGAGCGATTCTGACTTGGGATAACTAGGTTATGTGAGTACACCTAGTGTGATAGCACTTTAGAGAATACATCCGGTGAGTTATTACTCGGGAGGATGGGTTATATTTATATTCAACAAATGTGTGAATGTAGTAATATGGTTTTATGTACATAATGGAGTAGTTAATTATATACGGGAAATTAAATACACGAAGAGAATTTGTATTACTTATATAACTAAAGAATGTTATATGGTTTTTAAGGAAATGTGATAGCATTGATAGATTGCATCCATTGAGTTATAGCTCTGAGGGATGGCTATTATACTTATATAGTGTGTGATATATAAGTATGGATATACTTGATGTGTATAGTATATTGTATATATATATGAGATGTGAAACATATATATATGGACATAATAAAGAATGAAATGTGAGATAAATTCTAAATCTTTCGGGAGTATAAAATCCGAAAGAAAAATAGGGATATACGTATGTAAAGATGAGAATATTATATACGAGGTTAATAACACTAAAATGTGAATAGTGTAAATATCTAGTGAAAGTTATTAATGATGAAATGATGAATCAAAAGTGAGAGATTATGATGTATAAGCTCAAGCGATAGCTTAGAATGTATTAAAGGATGAATCGAGTGATATTATCCTTCCGGTAGATTTATATCCGGATTTATACGTATATGGATCATAGGTTCTAGTGAGAACTATTCACATATACGAGATGGTATAAAATTATGATCTTTAGAAGATGGGTGAAAGGAATTAGTTAGGCAGGGTAGCTTAACTAAGTTGTTTTAAGGTATGCGATAGTTGTGCACTATTAGCAGAGGGGTGAGGGGTATCTCACGAGAGTGCGATACCAATTTAAATATGAGAAATTTCATATTTTTAAAATATGGCATTTGTGCACTTGCAAAATATTTTCAAACTCGGGCTCTGACCCGTTTCTCTATTTTTCCTCTCTTGCTTTATCTATATATATTAGGTGTCCAGACACAGGGACGCCTGGATGATGATTCTTTCGAGTCAGACGTATGCTGCAGCAGATGTGGATGCATGTAGGTTTATTATAGACGCTTCTATCCTTGAGATCTAGATAGGAGGTATTGTAGAAACATTTGGGCCGATGGCCTAATTGTATTCATTTATTCTCTACCGCCTTTTTGTGCGGCATTCGATTTGGTTGTATTATTATACCGAGTGTTCGGTTATTTTTCCTTTCAGTTGTTGTATATAAACTGTTGTGATGGATTGATTTGAATGGTTTGATTAAAAATTTTAGTTAATTTAAAATTTTTTGACGCCAGCCTAATAAGTTATTAGTAATTAAATTGGTTTTCGGAAGTGATGCTGAAAATGAACCATATGAGACTCCTGTTTTAATTTGATATAGGAGTGATCGCCCGGTATTTATTAGGCGGGGTATCAGAGATGGTATCAGTGCATCAGGTTCTAGTGTCCTTAGGAATCTTTGCGGACGTACTACGCTTTTTGCATTGCTTTTGATTTAATATAGAGCGTTATGATTAGGATTGTTGATATCCTCTTGTGATATTTCGTTCTCCTGCCATTATGTAAGATTATAGTAAATCTTTTGCGCGCTCATTCGAGATTCGTGTGCTGATCGACGAAGGGCGACCAGGGAAGGACCTTTTTAGGGCAGCAGGAGGCGGGGCTTTAATTGTGTTGTAATATATATTTCGGGGACGATGACCGTAATCGAGGTCACCCCGATTATGTTTGAATAGTTGATGCTCTTACGTGAAGGGAGATAAAAGAATTGGAGGAATTCAGTCAGGCCCTAAAAGTCCAGTAGTGTGTTCCCTAGGGCCAGCGGAGCTAAAGGGACAATGGGGGTCCAGTGTGGCCACAAATATAAGGGATTTTATCGAGAGATATTTTTATGTGGGGAGTGAGACCACACGTATTGATTTTTTCCCAAAGCAAGCAAAGGGACACGAGTATGGTGCCAAGAAGTGCAATGATTAAGATAGTTTTGGGATTCGATTCGGACAAGCATGTTATATCCGAGAACCATTTGAGCCGCCAGGGAGATTGGCAAGGTAGAAATATGAGTTTTATCCTCGGACGAATGAGGTATATTTCCATGATGTTTGGATTAACGCTAAGTTCACATGTGAGACGAGTTTAGTGGACATGTCGATACATTATTATGTGTACATATTATACCGTTGTGCAACGAGATTATCATTGAATTCATCCGCAGGGGAGAGGCTATGGACTTAGTGGGGTGATTGAAAATACCCATGATTTTATGGGCACAGATGATATGCTCGGATTATGTTATAGTTGTACATATATGCACGAATGATAGGGTGTATGGGTACCCTGGTTAGTTAGTTCCAAAGATGTCCGAGATAGAAGGACATGAAAATGAAAGTGTAGAATATATGCTTGAGAGGCAGCTATAAACAAGGTTAAAATGGTATGACGGATTGAATGTCGTATGAGTATGTAGAGCGGAGTCTTACTCGAACGAGTGTTGACAAGTGGCTTGCGCATTAATGTATTGTTAACATACTCCAAGGAAAGAAGGGGTGTATGTAATACCGAATTTCATAAGAGTATATGAGAATTAACACTTTAAATTATTCGGTATAGAGAATGTACCATGGAGATTACGAGAGAATTAGTAATCTGAATATTTATACTATACGTAGCGATGAGAATAAAATACGTATGGTAAGTATGCAAATAGGTTTGGAGAATGCCTATAAATTTTAATAGGATGTGTGTATGCCTATTATTTGATATTTTGTTAAGTGCACTAATGGGTGGTAACCCGGGAGTGCAAGGTTATGTTATTTTATACACTAAAGGGTGATAACCCGAGGGTGTAAAATTTTATTACATGTACTAATGGGTGATAACCCGGGAGTACAAGGATATTATTATTAAGTGCGCTAGTGGGTGTTAGCCCGGGGGTGCAGGATTATTGAATATATATAGGGATGATGAGACTATATATATATATATGAGCATACTTGGCTGGAATTGTCCAAATTTCGGGGACGAAATTCCTTTGTTAGGGGGGAAGTATGTACCACCCCGTATTTCTGTGCACGAAATGCTTAATTAATTTGGGAAATATTAAATTACTTGGGTGTTGTAATTTAATTGAATTAATTATGAAAATATTTATTTAAATATTAATCAGAGAGTGAATGGTTAATATTTGGGGAAATTTAAGTACTAAGTGAATAGTTCTAATTTATTTACGTCATAACGTGTATTAGTGACGTGGTATTTATTTATCTCAAGTCGGGAGTCAGTATAGACTAATGTGGGTGTGAGATAAGGATTTTTATAAATTAATTTGGATGTCAATTTTGAGGGCACGGTTGAGTCCGGATGGGCCGAAATAGTCAAAATGAAGTACCCGGGGGTTATGTTTGGGTTACGGTAGCTTTTTGAACTAGTAGGGACTCGCAATTGAGTACACGAGTCATTTTACAATTGGGTATTCACCCAATTTCGGGTTTAATAAGGGGAGAGCCCTTATTTCCCCCACATATCAGCCCTAAGAGAGAGAAATAGAAGAGAAAAAGCAGAAAAGAAAGAAGAAGAAAGAGAAGAGAAGAAAAGAAGGAAATTTCCAGCCAAACTTCGCGGGATTCGACTTGGGGTCGTCGAATTTTATCCACGAGGCAAGTGTTTACTTGCTTTATTAATTTAGTGTGATAATTTCGCATATTATAGTTGGTGTGTAAAGCTATAAAGATTTTAGGAATGAGTTTTGTGAATTAAAAACGGGTTTTTCGGAAGATTAACGAATAAACCCCGGATAATATCAAATTTGAGAAATTTGGGAATTAATTGAAATAAATTTGTTGGATCTAGGTTCTAGGATGATTAGAACCCTTTGTATGTGTGTATTTATGGTTTATCGAGGTTGTATGATGATGGGTGAGAAAATAAAAACCTCGGAGGTGTATTAATGGAGTTTGGGATTTTGGGGAAGATGATGAATAGTAAACTCGTGGATTGTGGGGCCATTTCGGCCAGGTAGAGTACTGATTTAGCTCTCGGTCAAAACATAAAAGTTGTAGATCTTTTCGATACGTTCGCGTGGGCACTAACCGCGTAGTTTTTTGATTTTTTCTCGATTTGATATGATTTTTACAAGATGGCAGTTCCCGATCGAAATCATCAACTCGAAAATCAAATCGGGAATTGGAAAAATAAAGGTTAGAATTGTTTGGAGATAAATATTTGGGGTTCCTGAAAATAGTGTGGGGACTTCTAAATAAATTTTTGGCGTGTACCTTGGGTTAATAAAAAGTAAAATCCAAGATTTACCCAAATAGGGGTGTTCATGAGGAATAATACTTAAAGAAGTATTTAAGTGTGAAATCTGCCAAAAAGTAAAGTTGTGAGACTTTGTGATTTTTAAGAGTCTAATGGGATAAAGACTCTTGGGGATTCGAATGAGAATTTGGAATTTAATTGGGATACGAGCTATTTGTGATAAGCTTAATATCCTGAATGTAAAAGAAATGTTATATTCATATTATAAGTAAGTGAATACTTATGGAATTAAATCGAATATGTATATTCGGGATTACAGGCTAATGCTACGAGAGATAGGCATGGATAGCCAGATTTGATGATATTGTATTATGGACCAAAGAGGTGTCGGGATATTTTGGTTGAGTGATGCCATGATAATAGATTAATTAATGGGGGATTAATTAATTAAAGCTTATAGCTGAAATAATTTATTATAGGATGAGATAATAAATTATTAAGTATTATTTAATTAGGAGCGTTCTCTTTATAACGAAAATTTTGAGGAGTACATCCTAAGAAATGGAAATTCGGGCCAGGTGAGCAAGTCTGGGTACATTGGTTGTGTGACACCAGGAGATATTAAATTAATTAATGAGTATTAATTAATAATTAGAGTCAGACTATAGACTCGAAAAGATTATAAATTAATTAATGAGCATATTAATTAATAATTAGAGTCAGACCATAGACTAGGGGAGATTATAAATTAATTAATGAGTATATTAATTAATAATTAAAGTCGGACCATAGACTCGGGAATATGTTGGCTAGTGTTACGGATTCAGTACACGGTAAGGCCGGAAGATTTTATATTCATATATATATATATATAGATATATATATATATATATATATATATATATATACGGTGTGCGATAATATATATATATGGTGTGTGCATATAAATATCAGTGAGTAGATATTATTAATAATTAGAGTCGGAACTATAGACTCAGGAAAGTATTATATTAATTAATGTGTATATTAATTAAATTAGAGTCGGAACTATAGACTCGGGAAAGTATTATAATAATTAATGTGTATATTAATTAAATTAGAGTCGGAACTATAGACTCGGGAAACTATTTTATTAATTAATGTGTATATTAATTAAATTAGAGTCGGACCATAGACTCGGGGAAAATTATAGGCTAGTGCTACGAATTTTGTGCACGGTAATGCCGGGAAATAATTATTATATGTATGCGGTAGTGTGACAGTATATATATATATATATATATATATATATATATATATATATATTGTGTGCTCATGAATACCGGTGTTTAGGTATTTATTTAAAGTTAAAGGCTAGTGTTACGGATTTTGTGCATGGGAATGCCGGGAACTAATTATTATATATATATGATAGTGTGATAGTGTATATATATATATATATATATATATATATTGTGTGCTCATAAATACCGGTGACTAGGTATTTATTTAATTTATATGCTCTAGTGCTATCGGGGGAGGTTGCGCGATGTGGGTGAATCCCCTAGCTTGAGGAGTAGGGTGAGTATATCCCCAGGTCATAGCGTCCGTTATATGGGTGAGGGGTTTATCTTACTTTCAGGGAAGGAATATGACCGCCTCCAACATTTATATTTTTGGCCAAGTTAGTGAGCGATTCTGACTTGGGATAACTAGGTTATGTGAGTACACCTAGTGTGATAGCACTTTAGAGAACACATCCGGTGAGTTATTACTCGGGAGGATGGGTTATATTTATATTCAACATATGTGTGAATGTTTTATATATGGTTTTATGTATATAATGGAGTAGCTAATTATATACGGGAAATTAAATACACGAAGAGAATTTGTATTACTTATATAACTATTGAATGTTATATGGTTTTTAAGGAAAGGTGATAGCATTGATAGATTGCATCCATTGAGTTATAGCTCTGAGGGATGGTTATTATACTTATATAGTGTGTGATATATAAGTACGGATATACTTGATGTGTATAGTATATTGTATATATATATATGAGATGTGAAACATATATATACGAACATAATAAAGAATGGAATGTGAGATAAATTCTAAATCTTTCGGGAGTATAAAATCCGAAAGAAAAATAGGGATATACGTATATAAAGATGAGAATATTATATACGAGGTTAATAACACTAAAATGTGAATAGTGTAAATATCTAGTGAAAGTTATTAATGATGAATAAAAACTGAGATTATGATGTATAAGCTCAGGCGATAGCTTAGAATGTATTAAAGGATGAATAGAGTGATATTATCCTTCCGGTAGATTTATATCCGAATTTATATGTATATGGATCATAGGTTCTAGTGAGAACTATTCACATATACGGGATGGTATAAAATTATGATCTTTAGAAGATGGGTGAAAGGAATTAGTTAGGTAGGGTAGCTTAACTAAGTTGTTTTAAGGTATGCGATAGTTGTGCACTATTAGCAGAGGGGTGAGGGGTATCTCACGAGAGTGCGATACCAATTTAAATATGAGAAATTTCATATTTTTAAAATATGGCATTTATGCACTTGCAAAATATTTTCAAACTCGGGCTCTGACCCATTTCTCTATTTTCCTCTCTTGCTATATCTATATATATTAGGTATCCAGACACAGGGACGCCTGGATGATGATTCTTTCGAGTCAGACGTATGTTGCAGCAGATGTGGATGCATGCAGGTTTATTATAGATGCTTTTATCCTTGAGATCTAGATAAGAGGTATTGTAGAAACATTCGGGACGATGGCCTAATTGTATTCATTTATTCTCTACCGCCTTTTTGTGCGGCATTCGATTTGGTTGTATTATTATACCGAGTGTTCGGTTATTTTTCCTTTCATTTGTTGTATATAAACTGTTGTGATTGATTGATTTGAATGGTTTGGTTAGAAAGTTTAGTTAAATTAAAATTTTTTAATGCCAGCCTAATAAGTTAATAGTAATTAAATTGATTTTCGACAGTGATGCTGAGAATGAACCATACGAGACTTCTGTTTTAATTTGATATAGGAGTGATCGCCCGATATTTTATTAGGCGGGGTTTCACACCTTCTTATCCTCTGCATCTCCCGAAATAGGGAACATCCAATAAATTTTGATAATTATAACCAAAGTCTAAGAGGCCATGCAAGAGACTGTCAAATAATTGACTCACACCCTCCAAGTCGAGCCTGTGAAGGTCCCCGTTGTAAGAAATGAAATGTTACCTCTGGCCCCATAGGGAGAAGAAACTCATAAACCCAGCAGGAATGCAAGAATATTAAGATATTCTAGATCAACTAACAACCGAACCTATCGTCTATCTGCCATTTTTCCCTAAGGTCCATTGATTATTAGGGTGGGCATTCATCCCATCAGGAAAGGTTGAGCGTCCTGGAGAGGATGAGTAAGGTCTCAACATTTGATCGCTCGTGTCCTCGAGCTGTAAGGGTTCATCATCATAAAGAGTTTGTAGTTTTCAGAGATGACAAAGAAGGATCTATAAGATCAAGGACTAGCGTGCGAGGGTCATCGCGTGCCGAGCAGACTTCTCAAGAAGAGAGCTTAGCACAAAAACAATGACTGAGTAGCTAAGACTATCACAATAAATTTTGACCCCAATGAGCAACCTTGGAAAGGTTCAATTCAAAAATTATTAGATCGTTTGGGGGAAATAGTGAAATAAAAAAATCCATTGCACATAAGTTTCATAAAAGGATCATCCTTCACTCCTCCAATTGTGAATTACCCTACACTTGCCAAGTTCAAGCCACCAGTGGTAGCCCTAAAGAAAAAAACAAACCCAATACTTTATGTGGAAGAGTATCAAGATGTCGTCGACATTTATTGTGTCCCATATGAGATGCTTTGAACTTTATTTTCTTGTAATATTACTGGGTCAACCTATATCTTGCACAATAATTTATTGTGAGGACAGATCTTCAGCTTTTTAAATTTGGTTGATTTATTTTTCAGTAACTTCTGCTTTGGATCCAACCCAGTCAAAAGGGTACCTCACATACTGAGTGTTCGCTAGCGAGTCTAAAAAATCACGCGTGAGTACATCACTTGATTTAAAATAAAAAACGGGAGGTTATTGATTATTAGAAAAGATGGTAATCACTCCACTTTTGAGTGGATTACTCCTCAATAAATTATACTATGATCTATCTAAAGATTTCCAAAAAGCCATGACTGAATTACCACCTAAAGCAGGAAAAATTATGAACACCGAGGAGGCCATGGCTGACCAACAATCTCACGACCCTAAGGTTGACAATAATAAGGGCTCCAAGAAGAAAGAGCCGAAGGATAAGAAGGTGGATAAATCAAAGAGTTATGATGAATAAACCTCTATCACTAGTAGGATATATCACATTTTAAAGGAAATCTGAGGAAGAAATGATCTGAAATTGCCCGAGAAAATAAAGTCTCCCCCAATTTGAAATGATAAAATTAAGTATTGCGAGTTTCATAAAGATCACAACCATAACACGAATTGTTACATAGCGTTGAAGAACAACATGGAAGCCTATTTCGAAGAGGGTCGATATCCAAGTTCATAGATATAGAGAATGAACCAGACCCTTCGATAAATAAATAACCTAGAGGCGATCGGAATCCCCTTATAAAATGGGGGAAATAAGAAAATAGGGAAGGACGATAATGTCGAGGATGATCCAGATTTACTGAGAATGCCCAAAGTGCCTATAAATGAGGTGGACATGATCTATATTGGCTGTAATTTTATTGGAGGTGGTGACATTGGAGGTGGTGATGAAATAGTTAAAAGGAAATCCTACCTTAATGAAGCCAACTAATGATCCTATATTCGATAGATCAATTTGTCCGATGATGTGGATTATTTCTCGATGAAAGTAAAAAAAGATAGTTGGTAATAGGGTATCCAAGGAAAACCTATCAGGAATAATCTATCCACATGACGACAAACTAGTCATCACAATATTGATGCACAGTGTAAAGGTAGCTAGAGTGCTAGTCCACAATGGTAGCTCCGTTGATTTTTTATTCTGCAGCTGCTTCAAAGGATTAGGGTTGTGAGATAGCAAGCTTGAGCCATATAACAATCCCCTTATTGTCTTTTCAAGAGAGAATGTGTATCGTCTAGGAGTTGTCAATGTGGAAGTAGTAATTAGTACTTGACCAACATGGTAATCTGAAAAGATCCATTTTGTCATCCTTGACAGGAACATCAACTCATCGTACAACACTATCCTTGATAAGGTTGGAGAGAAAAAGTTTAATGTTGTGCCTTCCACTTGCACCAACGCCTAAAGTTCCCCATACATTATGGGGTTGGTGTAGTTAAAGGAAAGTGAAGCTAAGGAGTGCTATTACGCATCTGTGAAATAAGAAGAACAAAAAAAGCTCGCCACTACCTACCAGATAGAGACCATAAGCGTTAATGAGGAAGATGAATTGGTTAAGAGATATATTGTAGAAGCAATGAAGTTCATTGTCTTAGATGATGAACAACCATAAAAGAAAACACATATTGATCCATATCTAGAGCCAGACATTAGAAAGGAATTTGTGGACTTTCTTAAACAGTTAAAGAATTTATTCACATGGATTCATGTGGAATTGCCAGGGATTGATCCATAATTAGCGTGTCAAAAACTCACCATTATCGAGGATGTAAAGTTGATCAAATGGAAACCACATCTTCACTCCCCAAAAGAACATGGTTATACAGGAAGACCTGAAGAAGTTGCAAGGTAATTTTCATTAATGACGTCAAGTACCCCGAGTGGATAGGCGATATAGTTATGGTTAGGAAGAAGAATAATAAATGGCATGTAACACCCCGCGAGTCCAGAAGGACACGCGACGTGCTACTATGATAAAACTAAACTAAATCCATCAACAATAAGTATATAGCATCTAAATTCCACAATTTAAAATATAACAAATCCATAATTGTTCTCTTTCCACAATAAAGATTACAATAATGTTTATCTCAAATACAAAATTCTCCAACTAAAACTTCACCACTAATTTAAACATAAAAAAATTCTTCCAATATAAGCTCTAAATTTTTTTCCAAAATAGTCCATAGTGTCCCAATCCACGCTAACCTGCCACTAAAAGAAAATATGAGGAAGTACACAATATGACAGGAATAGATGCTAAAAAATAATTAGCACGATGAATAAATCTCAACAATACGAACCAGCATATACAAATCAAATGTAATACTCAACCATTATATAACTATTAATTTCTCAACAACACATCAATGAGTTACTAGGCCTCACCTCACCTCCCCTAGGCATCTCAAAGCCATATACCGATTTCTGGAACTATTAGCGGGTGATCATTCTCCGTGCCATATTAAAATCTCATGACATGATGCTCAAATCATAATATAATATATCATAATATTATAGATCCCAATAATTTTCAGATTTCAAATGAATATCACAATTCAATATGAATGAAATCGAGACAGAAAACAAAAGAAATACTCTAGAGAGAATTTATTAGCATATTATGTAAGTCCCATACCTCAAAATATCACATGAATCATCACATAAATTCAGCCTCTAAATCTGATCGGACCATTACGTTCCTCTCGCAAAAATAGTCAAATCACATTTTAGCTCCAACACGCGATAGCCCCAAATAGGCCTCCAAATCTAAGGTTAAAGATTGAATAAAATAGGGGCTAGGGTTTGTATAAAGAGGGAGAGGAACCTACATTATTTGTTTTGTTAAAAAGTTTGTTTAAAACTTCTACCCACGATATTTATTTATAAGGGAAAAATTAATTTGTAAAGGCTCCAACTCTTCAAAACAGATCTACAGACTCAAATCTGGGCATAATTGATCGATCGACTCCCTGGGTCGATCGATCGACCCCTCGGGAAAAATGAAAAATGAAAGGTTTAAATCTTAAAAACTCTTTTAAACTTAATTTTAAATCCAAATTTAAAACCTATTGAAATTCCACTTTTCAAAAATAAAACTCAACATATTTAATTATTCAAAATAATTAAATCCAAAAAATTTATTTTCCTCAAATTTTCCAAAATTTATTCAAAAATACCCATTTAAAAATGTGGATTGTTACATGACATATGTGAGTTGATTTCACGAACCTCAACAAATCTTGCCCGAAGGACCATTACCCCTTGCTAAGGATTGATCAATTGGTTGATGCTACTACCATTCATGAACTATTTAGCTTCATGGATGCGTATTCGGGATATAACCAAATAAAGATGAAGCTTGAAAATAAGGAAAAAACCTCATTCATCACCAACCAAGGTACCTACTGTTACAACTGTATGCCTTTTGGGCTAAAAAATGTTAGAACAACATACCAAAGGATAATAAACAAAGTATTGGAGGAACAAATCGACCAGAACATCGGGTATATGCAAATGGCATGCTCACTAAGCGTAAGAATGTCACTAATTACATTAAAAATCTAAGACAGACGTTCAGCCAGTTAGAGAAACATAATATGAATCTCAATCCCACCAAATGTGTGTTCAACATGTAGGAAAGAATGTTCCTTTGCTTCATAGTAAATCAAAGAGGTATTGAGGCAAAAAAAAAATGCTGGCACCGATCAACATCAGTCCCCCACAAATATAAAAGATATGAAGAAGCTGACATGTAAGGTATCTGCTCTTAATAGAGTTGTCTCGCGAGTTACTAACATGTGCCTTACTTTCTTCAACGTGACAAGGAAGACTTTGAAATGGAATGATGAATGTGAAAAATATTTCTTAGAGCTGAATAAATACTTACCTCTAACCGTACTCTCAAGACTGTTCATGGGAGAGAAACTTTACTCGTACCTTACTGCATTCGAGTCAATAGTTAGCTCGGCATTAGTTTGACTAGAAAATGGGTTGCAAAAACTTGTTTGCTACACAAGAAAATCTCACCAAGGTGCCGAAATCCGTAACCCCCGACTAGAAAAGTTAGCTTTAGCCCTAATTGAGTCTTCATAAAGAATGAAGCCATACTTCCAATCTCATACCATTGTGGTCTATATGGACCTACCCCTATGCCAAGCTATTCATAAACCTAAGAAATCAGACCCACTAATGGCCCAAGCTACAACATTAGGGGAGTATGACATATAATATGAACCCAGAGTAGCGATAAAAGGCCAGATAATAGCTATTTTCATATCAGAATTTACTTGTGAGGAAAAACCTACTAAACAGACTTCTATGGAAGAGAGCTCAATTGTAAAGAAACCGAGTTGAATTTTTCAAAAGAGAGCTCAAGAATTCATCCTACTGAGAAGACTTCTCCATACGATATCTCAATGCCTATTACATTCTAATGGGTGAAAGATATGCTAGAAGCATCCTCTAATTGAGAAGAAAGTTCTCACTACCAAGAGTAAAGAAAACATATGTTCAACTATGGGACATTGATAGAGGGAGATTTTGAGGGAAAACCTCAAATTTGGATGATGGATGTAGATGAACCGTCATGTTCCTTTGGAAAAGGAGATGGACAGATAATCAATACCTCGTACAACATTGACATTGAGTATGGCCTCACATTATAGTTCAAGGCCTCCAATGATGAGGTAGAGTATGAAGAAAAAATATCAAGGTTTGACTTAGTGATCTCTCTAGGTGTTGAGAAAACACAAGCGCACACCAACTCCTAATTTATTGGAAACCAAGTATTGGGTGTCTATGTATTCAAAGGAGAGTTAATGATAAAGTACTTGGTCAAAGCACAAGACATGATATACAAGTTTTCATCAGTCTAATTAATTAGGATTCATAGGATTGAGAATTCCCAACCATATGCACTTGCTCGACTCTTCTGTGTGACTAGAATATAGTTGAGGAGGACCATCCCAATAAAGATCCCCCTACATCAAAATGTCGATGAGTAAAAACTTAACATGATTGAATTGGATTTTGGCCCATCATAGATGGATCCAATAAAGGAATACCTTAAAAAGGAAATCTTACCGATTGATCCTAAGGAGGCTAGTTGATTAAGATAAAAAAAACTAGATACATTATGGAAGGAAATATCCTATTCAAAAGATGATTCATTATCTTATTTCTCATATGTGCCCATCCAGCTGAGGTGGATTACCAAATAAAGGAAATACATGAAGGTTCCTACGGGTCACATTCAGTAAGGAGATCACTATTCAAGTGAGTGGCCATATAGGGTTATTACTAGTCCACTATAAAGGCAGACTAGGCCAACTATGCATGGCATTAAGATAAATAAAAAAATATGCTGCAATTTATAGAACACCGGGGGCTACACTTAGGTCAATCACATCCCCTTGGCCCTTTTCCATGTGAGGGATTGACTTAGTCAACCCTTTTCCAAAGATGGGAGGAAGGTTCAAGTAATTAGTCCTTTTCGTAGATTACTTCACCAAGGGGGTGGAGGCAGAACCTCTGCTAGTTATGCCTTATGAAAAGGTCTTCCATTTCATATGGAAAAACATCATTTGTTGTTATGGAATGCCATATGCCTTCATCATCGACCATGGAATGCAATTTGACAACCAAGAGTTTGAAATTTACTGTATTCAATCCAAAAACTAAAAGATACATGATTCCCCTAGACATTTGCAATACAACGGGCAAACATAAGTAACGAATAATTTTCTACACGATGGAATGAAGAAGAGACTGGATAAAACCAACGGATATTGGATCAACGAATTACGAAGTGTCCTTTAGGATTATAGGACAAGACCTAGGATATCCACCGATAAAACTCGTTACTTTTTATCTTTCAAGACGAAAGCAGTGTTCCCCACATAAATTGGTCTGCCCAATCATAGGGTGCTCAATTTTAATTCTCCAAAGAGTGATCTCATGAGAAGGATAGATTTTGATTTGGTTGAGCAGGTTAGAGAGAATGATGCATTTCGAGTGGCAACCTATCAATAAAGAATACCCGATTTTATAATAAGAGAGTTGAGCCAAGCAATCTCAAGGAAGGATACTACATGCTAAAGAAATTCCTCCAAAAGGGGAGCAAGATAGAGCCCAATTAACATGGGCCATATTACATTTCTACAGTCGTCTAATTAGGAACTTATTGGATTGAAACCTTAGAAGGAGAGAAATTAAAAAAACCTTGGAACGCTGATCATTTGAGTAAGTATCATTAGTGATCAAACAAAATATAATCTCTTTGTATTTCTTGTAACTCATTTCCAATTATCAATAAAGATTGTCAATTTCAAAAAATAATTTTATCCTTTTTTATTTTTTTCTCGGAGTGGGAGATGTGCTAAATTCAAAGGAATCTCAAATAACAATAAAAAAACAAAATTCAAATCTTCAAATATGACTTTGTCTCTGGATAAGCCATGAACGAGAAGTGTAACTTCATATATGGCTCCACAAGGTCAAGAAAATGAAGTCCCAACCAGAAAACGTCATGTATGACTCCAAGGTCAAGAATAAGAAGTTTAGCCAGACCAGATTAAGGAATAATCTTTGCTGATTACCCCCATGGAACAAGTAGATGTTTAGGTATCTAAATTACCAGATGAAGACATTCTCTACACGTCTTACGAGGACCTCCGTGGTAAATGTTATTTGACTAAACTTCTAATAAGAAATGATGCATCATTGAGATACTCTTAACCGCCCATGATGACTCTCACACCCCTATTTCCATCAAATTAGACTTCTCCCGGACCAATAAAATAACCTCATACAAGGCATGTACTGTAGGCCTCAAGAACACCCTCCAAAAATGAATCCGACACCTAGACATCTACTGAGAGACTCTGCCTTTATCATCGACCAAATTCTCAAAAAATGGAAAGTCAAAGATGAAAATCTCCTACCCTTCCATGCCCACCTTGAAGAACTGACTTCTCAGTTTAATGATGTCACCTTCCACTACTTGCCCAGAGAAAAGAACAACATGGTTGTTTTCCCTGCCACCCTAGCCTCTATGGTTGACATGCCTGAGGGAATAGTAACGGCCCCTTTCTTGTTTCAGAAACATTATAAGCCTACCAATTGCTACCACATTAAACTCTTACTAAGGAGGATTCTGACATGGTCGGGTTATGGTACTATTAGATTTGGCTCCTCTTTAAACATTATAAGTATCCCCGAGACACCGATAAGAAAGATCGTGCAATTGTTCGCAAAATTGGTTGCCTAATATATCATCTGTCACAAATCACTATTCAAGAGAAACATCGATGTAACCCATTTTCACTGCATTATAGGGGAAGATGTTCGAGAAATGATGCAGAAGTTCTAAAGTGGGTAATGGAGGACCCACATGAATAGACACATGCTTACCAAAAAGATCATTCGTCAAGGGTACTATTGGACCACCATGTTTTAAGATTGCACTGCCTATATTCGAAGATGCTTAAATACCAACAATTTGCCCATCTCCAACATGTGCCTCCCCAAGAGCTATATAACATGACCTCTTATTGGCCCTTTTCCACTTGGGGAATCGACATCATAAGGAAAGTTAATCCCAAAGATTTAAATGGTCAGGAATTCATCCTGGTCGCCAATGATTACTTCACCTAATGGGTAGATAAAAGTCTCAAGACCATAATCAACAAGATGACTAAGAGTTGCAGGGATTAGGCTGATTGATCCCTTCTTCCCTCTAGGGTTTCCACACTTCAATGAGAACACCCACTGAGGCTAACCCTTATTCTCTTATATACGTCATGGAAGTAATCCTACCTATCGACATGGAAATACATTCCCTCCGCATCTCACTCAAAAGCTAAGTTGACGAAGAATAATTCTATCCGAGCCACTTGGACAAATTATCACTCTTGGATGAAAATAGGTTGAAGGCTCTGTTCTATATATAGGGATACCATTCACGGATAGCGTGATCATTCAATAGGAAAGTCAAGGACCGCGGTGTCAAGGAAGGAGACCTTGCCCTTACAGACGTCATAGAACCCATTTGGGACCCCAAAGGGAAACTCATATCGAATTGAAGTGGTACCTATATCATGAAGAAGATTCCCTCAAGAGTCACCACTATGCTCACAGACCTTGATGGAGAATAGATGGTGCATCCAATCAACTTGGACCTTCTTAAGAAGTTTTACCCTTAGTCTGAAATCGCGACACACTATGACTCTTCTCACCCCCTTCTATTTTTGAAAAAAATCTTAATTTCCCATATCCAAAATTACATGGGACCTCATCCTCTCAGAAAACAATTTTTTTTTTAAATCAAACTTATGAAATTTTTTAAAACCCCCAAAGGTATTTACGTAGACCATATGCCATACATGGGTCTCATCCCCTTCTTTTCATAAAATGCTATTCTTTTCTAAGCTATAATAAGGGCGCTACATTTTATCATTTACATTGACAAAAGGATTATGTGTGACTTAGTGATTAGTATAGACGATTCAAATGCAAAACTCATCGAAAGGCACCATAAAATATGTTCAAAATTAGCTTTTATTTCTGATTAAGGAAAATGGCGCTATTACACGAAGTATCTGCGAGGGAGTTAAACAAACCACCCCTCTCCGCTAACTAAAATTTTCTTAAACAAACCTACACAAAAATATCTAAAACCCCAAATACAAAACACCGAAATCAACATATCTTCATAAAAATAACCAAAGTTTCACAAGACACTACCTTCAACTACCGGATAGAACTACTTCATCATCATAACCAACCCCTGAAGGTCCCCAAGTTTTCCATAAAGATCCCAACATCATACTCTGTGATTCAGTCAAATACTCCATCGGGAAGAAATTTGTTATACGGGGGTGGGGGTATGATTTATTCTCACCCGACTTGGTGTAGGAGCCGTGAGGGGAAATAAAAATAAGTCTACCAAAGTCCCACCAATCGCACTTACCGATAATCTCCAAGATGCACGACAGGAAGCAAGTCCCCCCCACCATGGCACTGACTGGCAAAGGAAAAGGGATCCATAGTTTACGATCCAGTTTACCCCACTCTCCACAGATGGGCTGAAGCTTAAGAAAGGCCGAACAAAAAAATTGGGCACAACTTCCAAAGGATACTTTGGAGGGGCCGTCAGATGGAACCTCTCTGCAAGACACATAAATATCATTATGGAGATCCCCTTAAGAAAATCAGAACGACCCTCCTTCTAAGCATCCAGTCCATTCATGGTCATATCTAGCACCACCACCGCTGGATTGTGGCGGTAAGACATCCAGTCCGTTATCACAGTAACCTGGGGATCCTCACTCAAGTTCCTCGTTACCATTAATAGCTTCGCAGTAAGACCTAAGGCAACAACCCCAACAAAGTCGGTATGCTTTAAACCCCTCAAACACATTGAATATATAGTTGCCTAAAGAGAAATGGGCCCTCCGATAACCAACGGTATAGCCATCAGGGAAGAAATGTGAAACAAATATGATAAAAAAATATGAGAAAAATGGCACAAATCAGGCCTAGCTACCGCTACATTGGGGATGACCCCTAACATGGTCGAGAATTCCTCCTAAATGGGACATACCTCATCCAAGTAGAGGTAAAAAACATGATATTCTGGATACAAAAATTACACTGCTGCAACAAATAGGTTCCTGTTTATAGCACGATTGCACCACAAAGAAACTCGACATAGGTTAAAAGTGCCATAGTCAACATTATACAATCTCACATTCTCCAAACCGTCAAGATGAGAAGAAATTCCTTCATGCATGTGAAGAGCCATTTCCAAATGAGGAATTTAAAGCAAGAAATAATAATGTCAGTATTGGTGGAGAAAAACCCATCCCACATACCACCTTTTATACTAGAAATCTTTGGATAAAGACAAGAGCCTTAGAAACTCGAGCATAATCCAACCCTACCAGAGTACTCTGAAGTGTAGGAAAGAGCAATTAAGACCTAGGGATGATTTGTCACATCCTGCTTTTTGGTATGAATGAATAAAAAGTACACATAAAGCAACGAATTAAAGTTAAGGCGCAATAACATAACTTTATTAATTATTGAAGTAGTTTACACAGGGTAGTACCATGACATGGGTAAGTTAGATGTTTTAGTACAAACTATAATGTAAGAAATCGAAATGCACCACTCCTTGCTCCTATATGGCTTATTCTTTGTCCACACAGTCATATACACATACATACAAGTGACTGATATATGTCTTTAATAGGGATGAGATATTATCCTCTTTCTTCGGGTTCATCTGGAGGAAAAAGAAATTAGCACAAATATGCTAAGCAGTTTCCGCCAGTTCTGTAACAAATACACGTATAAATGATAGTTGAAATGTGTATCGAATAAGAGTTTAGAAATGCCAAAGAAATAAAGCTGATAATCTCAAACTTATAAGTTTATTTCTAAGTATTTCTATACTTACAATTTCATTTAGAAAATAAATTTTGTTACAAGTTCATTAAGGATCATGTAAAGAAAATCAAGGATCTTTGAACTAATAATCCCATACTTACAAGTTCACTAAGGGGTATAGACATATCTAAGCCAACGGTAAAACCAAAATAATAATAATAATCATCCCAAAACCTTTGGAAAAAAGTAACCCGTTGTAGTACCCTGTATTTTTATGACTTTTAATTATGAGGTTAATGAAATGGAATTGTTTTTAATTTGGGATAATTAATTGGAAAAAATTAATTCGGATTTAAATGCTAGCGAGACGAGAGTTAGTATTTGGTTATTAATATGTTGTTGAATATTACATAGTGATTATGTTAATATGTGATCATTGAATTTATTAAAATTTTCATGAGTTAAAAATACGGCAGTTTCGGTAATTTGGTTGGGACGCGCGTGTCAGTCGTGCCAGGACCCAATTTAATGGATTTAAAAGTAAATTATATTTTTTTATCAATCGTATGGTCATTTTGATTACGCCAACGTGTTCAGAGGGGTTGAGATAGTCAGAAAACACAAGCCAGGAGTTTAGTTTGGGTCCCGGGGAATTTTTAGGCCAAACCGGCAACCCGAAAGGGTATTTTGGTCATTTTAAAAATTGAGGAATAAAGACCCACAAATTTTAGTGTTTATTTATTTATAATTAGTAAGGCCATTACGGCCATTATCAGCCAAAAATAAGAGAGTGGGATACGTGAGTTAGAGGGAAGTTGCAAAACGGTTTCAAAACCAAAACCACCACCCACCACCACCATTTGGGATGGAATTGTGACCGAAGAGAAGAGAGAACCAGCCCTTGAACACCAGAAACGAATCAGAACATCAAACTTAAGGCAAGTGATTTGGTTTCATTAATGTCAATGAATATTTCCTCCATGTTTAGTGTAGTAATTGATATTTGTCTTGAAAGATTTGATAAAAACCCAATGATATTGATGTAGAACTCTAAACCTTGGTTAGAAATTGCATGTAGAATTGTTCTGGACTAATTCAGTACCCAAAACATAACCTTTGATGATTTAAAATGGATTAAAGAGGAAGATTATCATTGTTCTTGAAGAAAATAGAAAACTAGGGTTTCTATTGAAGTTTTGATCCATATGAGGCCAATTGTTGATGATTTAAAGGTTTTGGAATGTTAGAAATAATGTATTTAGGTTGTATAATGAATATAACCTTAGATTAGAGTTTCATACCTTGTAATGGAGTTTTGGGATAAATCTTGGACTGAAAGACGAAGCAGTCCATAACCCATCTGGTGCGATCGATCGATCCACATTCATAGATCGATCGATCGACCCCCATCGATCCACATTCATAGGTCGATCGATCGATCACCATCGATCGATTGACATTCAAGGTCGA
Organism: Sambucus nigra; assembly: GCA_949130495.1. Taxonomy (NCBI): domain Eukaryota; kingdom Viridiplantae; phylum Streptophyta; class Magnoliopsida; order Dipsacales; family Adoxaceae; genus Sambucus; species Sambucus nigra. The sequence goes on from OX422214.1 coordinate 58,984,293, forward strand.
TCGATCGACCTTCCCAGAATTGGTTACATTTTTCCCTTTTTTGAATTTTAATAATTTCGACCCAAGAGAATTATTATTGGGAGCTTTGTGAACACTCTTTGACTTGAGGAAGACAGTAGATATGTTTGCGAGACCGGAGTATAATTAGGATTCAATTTTGGGAATTATATAAAACCTAATAAGGCTCATCGAGTGAGATACTATTAGAGTTGAGATTAAATGATTAAATTTTGAATAGTGGATAATGTAAGGTTAGTGACAGAATTGAGGACTTTAATAATAGTGGATTTAAATGCGGTAATAATAAGAGACTTGATAACCTTTATGCGTTAGGTTTTAAGTACTTGGAATTTCGACGTGAGACGTGTCGGCAGTCTATATTGTATATTATCCGGAGACTTAAAAATGAACAAATTGGAATAACGGTATAGGGATGTAGAATATACCTCTATTAATATTATAAGATATCTAAGATGTGTGAATGCTTAGTATATGGACTTATATGTGTATAACATACATACCATACTTGCTATCACGGGAGGTCGGCTTTCGAACATGGCCATCTATTCTTTGTGTGCCTACGGGGGAAATTTAGATTGGTACCTTAAGGAAATAGGGCTGTGAATGACTTATTTGTGAGTTAATAAGTCAGCTGACTATGGGAGCGTAGGTATGTGCGTGACCCATGGATATGTGAACTATGTTCGCCTCCAATATGTGTGATTTTTCTTATTAAAACGGTTCCTGAGAGATTTGGAATACGTAGTCCTTATGTACGTGATGTACCGGGATTCGATAGCAGAGTATGTGTGCAACACAGCTTAGCCTAGGGGTGCCCCAAGTATATTATTATGTTAAAATTTATATATTGGTGATGATAATAGACTCATTGTTAATGTGGGTGAATGTTCTTATTAATGTGTGTGAATAGTTGCGACACTTTGAGTAAAGTTAAAATTGAGAATTTCATATATGATTTAAAATAAATTAATCTGAGAAATGAAAAGGTATATTCACATAAATTAGATTGGAATGTCTTGAACAAACCCCTATATTATCATGTGAGGACGGGTTTCATATAGACTAGTTAGTTAGCGGCATAACTAGGATGTATTATGGATATACGTTAAGCGTGAACATTAGTTGAGAGGTGAGAAATTCATATGAGATCACGGAACTAACATGTACTTTATATTCATTGTTTAATGAAATTAAACACTTGCTATATTTTAAACTGTTTTCACACCGGGCTCTGGCCCATTTGCTTTCAAATCTATTTTCTTGAAAAATCTTTTAGGTGCCCAGCCACAGGGACGCCAAGCTTAGGAGTTCCATTTCAGTGACGTTCTGTAGCTGTTGTGGAAGTTACATAATCTTGATGATAGACGCCTCCACATTCTATATTGATTCCATTTCAGACTTATTCACTTGTTAGGGCATGTCGCCCCTTTTCTTTTAGAGACAATTTTATCATACTCAGTTTCATTGCAGTTTTGAAGTTAATTCATTTATTATTTAGACGTTGTATTTGGTTTTATCCATTATTTGGGATTATTCGGAGGAGTGTTACTCCAGACTCATTTTATTATTCAATTATTATATTGATCTGACTGTGATGTGATGGTAGTATCATTTAGCTAATGATTTTAATTGGCTGCATGTTAATCTAATTTAATAAAATTTGACAACTCACTTTTTAAATATTAGGTGGCTAGAAATTTTATATAAATGTTTTTCGACAGTGATGCTATGAACTGTACCAACTTGACATTTTCTATTGATTTGAATAAAGGAGTAGCTACCCGGTATTTAATTAGTCGGGGTGTCACAGGTGGTATCAGAGCATCAGGTTCTAGTGTCCTTAGGATCTGTACGGCTTATTTTGCTTCCAGCGAAGCTTTCTTTGATATAGAGCCCTATATTTAGGATTGTTGATTTCTTTGGTAAGATTTCGTTCTCCTGCTATGATATATATGATAGTGAATATTATTTATAACCGGGAGTGTTCGTGCGCCGAACAATATAGTCCGTCAGGCGAAGATAGTTGGGCGAACAACAGGAGGCAAAAGATCAGTTGAGGTTATTTAATTTATTAAAGAAGGATGACCGTAGTTGAAGTCACCCATATTATGGCATAGAAGTCCAGGACGGTGCAGACGGCCAAGGCACGACTTGTGACTTCGAGGCACAACTGTAGTAGAAAGTGGGGTTAAATGAGATTCGCCCAACAAGGTTGGAATGGGAGAGATAGAGTTAGGTGAAATATTGAAGAGAACCAGCAGTGGAAATACTCGAAATGTGGAGATGGCGTGTGCTATCCAAACGAACGTAATATATCCAAAGGCTTGGACATATGTCGGGGTATGGCCAATCGAGAGTGAAAATTTGGGGAAAATTTTTCTTGGATCGTAAGAGCGGAGTTTCAATGGTGAGAGACAATCACCACACTTAGAAGTGGAATGTGACGTCGAGAGAAGGCGTACACGTATGGCTTGACCATAAGTTCCTTCATCAGATGTTCAGGGTGAAAGGCGAATGGTATTCTGAACTCACACAAGAGGGCCGGACAAAGGTCACTTTGTGAGGAGAAATTTAATTATGTAGCAAACCTTACACAGGGTGAAGTAGGTTAAATGGAGAGGAGGACATTAAAGGGAGAATTTACATACAAGAATAATTGTTAGCTCTTCTGGGGAATTTTGCTTGGACAGTCAATGCAGATGGTAATAATGTCGCGTAGTGTTAATTTGGAGGTAAACGTTTCCTTGGGTGGCGAGATGCAAGAATCGAGGAATTTCTATAGAGTAAGACTGGGAAAATGGTATTGGAGAAGCACCACAAGGGGAAGACCCAACGGAGAACCCGTTAAAATGATTCAGATAGTTGAATTATTACCGAGTGATGGTGATTTCAGTAAGAGATGTGAAAACTAGTAGCGTGTTCCTTAGGTCCATCAAGCTAAGGGAACAATGGAGGTAGTCGTCAGAACCGAGACTACCAACGTCCGAGAGAGGGGCCACCTTAACATGGTCAGTGTGACCGAAGATAAGTGGAGTATGTGTAGAGGTATTTTGTGAGGTGTGAAACCCGTGCGTTATAAATGTTTCCCAATGCAAGTGTAGGGATCAAGGTATTGTGCCTGGAAAGGGCAACAGTTATTGAAATATTTGGTTTGGTACGGACAGGTGTGTTAAGTCCAGGAACCATTTAAGCAGCCTGGACGATTGTCAGGATAGAAGTATGAGTTATATCCTCAGATGATGTTGCATGGTGTTTGTGATATGAACAAGTTTCTACAATTGTTATTATTATTATTTTTGCTTGAGATTCGAGTTTAGTGAGTATCGACAATTTTATTATTTATGTGAATACTTTCCTTGATAGTGTGGGGTTACCTTTATTGTCATCCGCGGAGGATGAATGGGTATATTGATAGTGGTATATACTTTATTAAAATTACTCGCTTTAGTGTTGTGTTATACGAGTATGATATTATTCTAATTATTGTTTTATATATGATTATACTGATAGTGTGCTGGTATTGCAAGTTTATCGGGGTTACTACCTTGGGGTGGAATGTTTCATTCTGGCGAGGCCCCATCTATGAGAGGGTCGGGCTCGTAATTGTACTTTTGTGTGTGTGTATATATATATATATATATTATTGTGATTTCAAAAAGGTATAATGGTCTCGAATATTTAATCCCAGTATGCGTAGGGATTTAATTGATATGATTCGTATGTAATTGGTTTACTAGTCAGCAAAAAGGTTTAGCTGGTTATTATAATTAAATCTCAAGATGTCGTAATAAGAAGAGTGCATTGTCGTATTACGCTTTAGATATTTGGGAGTTTAAACTCATAGTTGTGTGTTTAGGGACGGGATTTTGAGAGCCCCGATTATATTTGCATGATGTATATGAAATGTGATTACCATGAATGTCAAGAGAAAGTGTCTTTCGGAAGGAGTTCCTTGTTTAAGTGTCATTACGGAAGGAGATGTAACTTTGTTGTTAAGAGACGGGAATATAGGGGTACATGCTATGGACTGAAGGCGTAATGGATCCCGATGACCGACAATGTTAGGTAGTACTGTATCGGGGGGGGGGGGGGGGGGTTCCTTTTTTGGATTTCGCTTTGCGAGACATCCCATGCATGAAACTTAGCGTAAGGTTGGTAGTAGGGAGATGTTTGAACATTCGTCCATAAATTGGATGCCTCAATCGTTATGGAAGTAAGTAGTTATAACGGGAAGTTAACAAGGTAAATTACGATGTAAGGCCGGTAGAGCCAGTTGTTAGTGAATTATGATGTAAGTACTGATAATATTGGTTTTGTATGGTGGGTTGAAGGATGCATTGAGGTTAAGGAGGATTTGGGATTTCAAATTCGGAGGTGATTGAGAATGACCAAGTGGTATAGCCACGTTGTAAATGCAGCGGCAATAAAGAGTTTGGAATACGTATGAAGTGTATATGATGTTTAAAATCGTATGCATGGGTTATAAGGGGTGTAGACATCTTGGTTTACTAATGTAGTAATCGCCGGAAGAAGGGATATATATGGGTGAAATTATTACGTATGGGATTAAGCGTCATAAGAGAAGGTGTTAATGAGTATACTCATGTGTAATCAGTGTAGCATGTCCGAATTTGGTGAAAAGGTAGTGGAAAGCCATTTAATAAAGGGATATCTCTTGAGAAGGCAAATATTTAATTATTATGGGCAATTTGGAGTAGAGTTCCGACCAATCGAATGTTGAGGGTGACTCAAGAGTAAATAGAATGAGGATGGAAATAAGGTATAAAGGGTTCAGATGTGCACAACGTGGTGAAAAGTGCAAGGGTCGAAACTTTTGGTATACGCCGAGAGAAGAAGAAGATCATTAAGTATCACTTAACGGGAATAATTATACGTGAAGGTCGGCATTGAAAAGGGTATATAAAGTAATAGAACGGTTGGGGTTAGATGATCAACCAGATAATTTTGCATCAAGCTGACAATTCCAAGGATGGAAGAGTCAAGTTGATAAATTTCCTTGAGGGGTTGCCAACTTATAGATAAGTAACGAGTTCCTTCGAATATGTGGGACAGGTTGTCCAGAAGGAGAGAAATGGTTATATACTTGGGTGATTTACACTATTAGATAGTGAACACGCCGGTACGTGGTCCTACACAATATTATTCAGAACCAATAGGAGATCTCGAAATCCACCTTCAACGTGGGGTAGCAATAAGTAGTGGAAATAATGCTTCGTTCTGAGGGTTGTATCAACTATAGCCCGAGGTGTAGGCGCAAGGTGATTGACGACTAGTGGATTGTATGAAAGAAATTTTGGATTCATTACGATCTTTTCATTTCTAAATCGGGTATGACTAGTAAGTGAAGTATATTGTAGTAATGGGGAGAACATATTAGCTAATGGTAGAGTTGGGGGAAAGCACCCGTATCTATTTATAGTGGACAATGTGCTTACAAATGTTTTGTGTAACATCAACCGACTGAAGTGGTTTTCCCTTGTGTAAACGTCACAACACCAGGAATAGAGATTTAAAGAATGGGCAAGAGCAGTTAGATGTGTTATTGATTTCGTCCAAGATGGGAGTTTGGTGTTTTGATAAACGCGGGAGTTAATGCGTAGTGAGGTATGGACTCACAATAATATTGACATAATGCGGCCAATGATGTATAGGATATTTTTATTCGAATGTTGTTTAGTAAAAGCACAACGTGACGTGCATTTATTGAAGTGTAATCTGATAAAGCATCAAGACTATTAAACAAGCTTGTTGTGAATCGAGGGCTTTAATAATTGGGCCTTTCTTTATATTTTGTTTTGAGTACTGGAGGATACCTAATTTTTCCAGGTATGCCTTACTTTTCCGAATTTCGGGACGAAATTCCATTATTAGGGGGGAGTATGTAATACCCAGTATTTTTATGGCTTTTAATTATGAGGTTAATGAAATGGAATTATTTTTAATTTCGGATAATTAATTAATTAGAAAAAAATTAATTCGGATTTAAATGCTAGCGAGACGAGAGTTAGTATTTGGTTATTAATATGTTGTTGAATATTACTAAGTGATTATGGTAATATGTGATCATTGAATTTATTAAAATTGTCGTGAGTTGAAAATACGGCAATTTTGGTAATTTGGTTGGGACACGCGTATCAGTCATGTCAAGACCCAATTTAATGGATTTAAAAGTAAATTATATTTTTTATCAACCGTATGGTCATTTTGAGTGCGCCAACGTGTTCGAAGGGGTTGAGATAGTCAGAAAACACTAGCCGGGGGTTTAGTTTGGGTCCCGGAGCATTTTTAGGCCAAACCGACAACTCGGAAGAGTATTTTGGTCATTTTAAAAATTGAGGAATAAAGACCCACGAATTTTAGTGTTTATTTATTTATAATTAGTAAGGCTATTTGGGCCATTATCAGCCAAAAACAAGAGAGTGGGCTACGTGAGTTAGTGGGAAGTTTGCAAAAGGGTTTCCAAGCCAAAACCACTACCATTTTGGACGAAATTGTGACCAGAAAGAAGAGAGAACTAGCCCTTGAACACCAGCAACGAATCAGAACATCATACTTAAGGCAAGTGATTCGGTTTCATTAATGACAATGAATATTTCCTCCATGTTTAGTGTAGAAATTGATATTTGTCTTGAAAGATTTGATGAAAACTCAATGAAATTGATGTAGAACTCTAAACCTTGGTTAGAAATTGCATGTAGAATTGTTCCGGACGAATTTAGTACCAAAAACATAACCTTTGATGATTTAAAAACGGATTAAAGAGGAAGATTATCAGTGTTCTTGAAGAAAATATAAAACTAGGGTTCCTATTGAAGTTTTAATCCATATGAGGCCAATTGTTGATGATTTAAAGGTTTTGGAACGTTAAAAATAATGTATTTAGGTTGTATAATGATCCTATAACCTTATATTAGAGTTTCGTACATTGTAATGGAGTTTTGGGATAAATCTTGGACTGAAAGACGAAGCAGTCCGTAACCCATTTGGGGTGATCGATCGATCGACATTCATAGGTCGATCGATTGACCACCATCGATCATTCGACATTCAAGGTCGATCGATCGACCTTCCCAGAACTGGTTACATTTTTCCCTTTTTTGAATTTTAATAATTTCGACCCAAGAGAATTATTGTTGGGAACTTTGTGAACACTCCTAGACTTGAGGAAGACCAGTAGATATGTTTGCGACATCGGAGTATAATTAGGATTCAATTTTGGGAATTATATAAAACCTAATAAGGCTCGTCGAGTGAGATACTATTTGAGTTGAGATTAAATGATTAAATTTTGTATAGTGGAAAATATAAGGTTAGTGACAGAAATGAGGACCTTAAGAATAGTGGATTTAAATGTGGGAATAATAAGAGACTTGGTAACCTTTATGGGTTAGGTTTTAAGTACTTGGAATTACGACGTGAGACGTGTCGGCGGTCTATATTATATATTATCCGGAGACTTAAAAATGTACAAATTGAAATAACGGTATATGGATGTAGAATATACATCTATTAATATTATAAGATATCTAAGATGTGTGAATGCTTAGTATATGGACTTATATGTGTATAACATACCTACCATACTTGCTATTACGGGAGGTCGACTTTCGAACATGGCCATCTAATCTTTGTGTGCCTACGGGGGGGATTTAGATTGGTACCTTAAGGACATAGGGTTGTGAATGACTTATTTGTGAGTTAATAAGTCAGCTGACTATGGGAGCGTAGGTATGTGTGTGACCCATGGATATGTGAACTATGTTCGACTCCAATATGTGTGATTTTGCTTATTAAAACTGTTCCTGAGAGATTCGGAATACGTAATCCTTATATACGTGATGTACCGGGATTTGATAGTAGAGTATGTGTGCACCACAACTTAGCCTAGGGGTGCCCCAAGTATATTATTATATTGAAATTTATATATTGGTGATGATAACAGACTCCTTGTTAATGTGGGTGAATGTTCTTATTGATGTGTGTGAATAGTTGTGACACTTTGAGTAAAGTTAAAATTGAGAATTTCCTATATGATTTAAAATAAATTAATCTGAGAAATGAAAAGGCAGATTCACATAAATTAGATTGGAATGTCTTGAACAAACCCCTATATTATCATGTGAGGAGGGTTGCATATAGACTAGTTAGTTAGCGGCATAACTAGGATGGATTATGGATATATGTTAATCGTGCACATTAGTTGAGAGGTGAGAAACTCATGTGAGAGCACAGAACTAACATCTACTTTATATTCATTGTTTAATGCAATTAAACTCTTGCTATATTTTTAAATAGTTTTCACATCGGGCTTTGACCCGTTTGCTTTGAAATCTATTTTCTTGAAAAACCTTTTAGATGCCCAACTACAGGGACGCCAAGCTTAGGAGTTCCATTTCAGTGACGTGATGTAGCTGCTATGGAAGTTACAGAATCTTGATGATAGACGCCTCCACATTCTATATTGATTCCATTTCAGACTTATTCACTTGTTAGGGCATGTCGCCCCTTTTCTTTTAGAGACAGTTTTATCATACTCAGTTTCATTGCAGTTTTGAAGTTAATTCGTTTATTATTTAGACGTTGTATTTATTTTTATCCATTATTTGGGATTATTCAGAGGAGTGTTACTCCAGACTCATTTTATTATTCCATTATTATCTTGATGTGACTATGATGTGATGGTAGTATCACTTAGCTAATGATTTTAATTGGTTGCATGTTAATCTAATTTAATAAAATTTGACAACTTACTTTTTAAATATTAGGTGGATAGAAATTTTAAATAAATGTTTTTCGACAGTGATGCTATGAACTGAACCAACTTGACATTTTGTATTAATTTGAATAAAGGAGTAGCTACCCGGTATTTAATTAGTCGGGGTGTCACACCCGCTGGACACAAAACTATAGAGACACTCATACTTATGTAGCAATAATTTAGACTCTCAATCATTTGAGACCATTACGCCAAGTTGAAAGTTTCATTGGATAAAATGTCAGTCCACTTCCTACTTAATATTGATGCTTATAATATAAATATCTGCACTAAAGTACTGGGAAAAACTGAATCCATAAGGAACATGATATTTGTTATTAGGTGAGAAAGGTTAAATTCATCCATAGTCAAATTCAAATACAAATGATTAAATTCTAATAATGATGATACATAGTAAAAATATGTAGTATGTAAGTATTATAAAATGAACATACTAAGAGTAAATGAAAGCTATCACATAGTGATATTAATAGCAGTATGCCAAATATACAAAGTTTACTATTGAAGAGGTATAAAAACCTACTTGCTCGGTATATCAGTCGAATTTATATATCACAAGAGGATATCGAGAGGAACTGGTACTTGATTTTTAGTATACAATGTTTAGGTATGTAAGTATTTTGGATTAGGTCAGTAAGTTTATAAAAAAATGCATCTTTTAAAGTATTGGGGGTTTAATTATAAATATTTTGGGACTTTAAAATACTTGACCTAAGGTCATTTTTTATCATTGGTGCAAGAGACTTTTTATTGAAGTATTCATAGACAAAGTTTGGGGATCAAATTCATAAGTTGAAAAGTGGAGAGGGGTTAATTTGTAATTTTGGAAAAATATTCTTTCGTTAAACCTTATTTTTACATAACTTTGGCTAGGTTAATCCAAACATGGCCTCACCTTATACCATTTTGAACTGAAATATAAAATAAAAATATTGGGAAATTTTTTAGAAAATTCTGATTGGCCACGCGCCCACCCGTGCTAGGTCAAGGTTTTTAATAAAAAAGACCATCTTCTTCCCATCGACGGTGTGTCAAGTTCCATAATTGTATTTTTTCTGAAAATAGGACTAACATTCATGGATTTTAAAGATATGACAAGGATTCTTATGAACATAGTTTGTTTTTTTGCTATGTGTATCAGTAATTTGGTTTTTACTTCAAAGGTTGATATGTATTATACATGGAGAATTTCAAATTTGCAGTTTTCTTGTTCAAATTACATTTTCAATTGACTCAAGCTTAATTGCCACATTTGTGGAATTTTACCATTACACTCATATTACTGAGGTTCTAACGGATACATTCAAAGATTTAAACATGAGTTTTTATTGATATTTGGAAGTTTACCATTAAAGCTCAAGCTTTAATGGTGAAAACTTCATGTTTTTCACGTAGAGCTTATTTTCTACCTAAAATTTCACATTATTTTAATTTATTCTACCATTATAACTACACAGAAAACGATTGAAATAAAAAAAACTGAATATAGTACATTAATAATAGAATACCTGTTTGGAGTGAAAATTTCAAGTTTTGGAACATCTGTTTGAGTAAGTTTCAACTGAGGTTTTCATGGGGTATTTATAGTATAGTAGCAGGGCAGTTCATTGGTGAAAAAAGGAGGTGGACTTGAACTATTATACCTTCTAGGGGCTATTTTGTAATTAGTGAAACTTTAGGGGGTCCTAGTCAATTTAGTAAAGTTGTTGGGCATCAAGTATAGTTTCTTCCATCTTTGGACGACTTTTGAATTTGAATACTATATAAGGGTTAAAACAGTGATCGTAAGTGCTTAGGGTCGGTTTTAAAAATCCCAGTTATTACAGTCTACCTACCTTAAAAAAATCTTATCCTCAAATTTACATTGAAATAAGTCGGGTTACTGATCTTTCATCGCTTGTTCTAGTTCTCATGTAGCTTCTGGCTGATTTTGATTTTCCCAGAGTATTTTCACTAAGGGAAGTTCCTTTTTTCCACGGTACTTCACTTGGCGATCCAGAATTTGAATAGAAGGTACTCCAAATTCATAGGTTGGTTCAATAGAAATATATTTCCATGTAACGATGTGAGATAGATCAGAAATATACTAAAATAACTGAGACACATGTAATACAATGCGAATATTTGATAATTACACAGGAGATTCTAATTAATAGGCTACAGAATCAATACGTTTAGAAATTGTGAAAGTTCCAATATATCTGGGGGCTAATTTTCCTTTCTTTCCTCATCGTAAAATTCCTTTTCAGTGAGAAACTTTCAGAAATACTAAGTCATTAACATGAAACTCTAAGGGTTTTTGACGTTAGTCTAGATAAAATTTTTGTCAGTCTTGGGTTGTCTTTAATCTCTGTCGAATTTGTTGTATTCTTTCAGAGGTTTCTTAGACTATTTCAGGACCAAATTGTAGTATTTCTAACTTCTATTTAACATATAGGTGAATTACACGGTCTTTCGTATAAAGCTTCCAATGAAGAAGCTTTAATACTGGTTTGATAACTATTGTTATATGAAAATTCAATAAGGGGAAAATATACATTCCAATTATCATACATATCTAATGTACAAGCACGTAGCATATCCTCTAAAGTTTGGATTGTACGTTATGATTATCCATCCGTTTGTGGGTGAAATATGGTACTTAAATGAAATTTAGTACCCTTTGCAGTTTTCAATGCCTGCCAAAGCATTCATACAAAATGAGAATCTCTGTCTGATACGATGGATATAAGAATTCTATGTAATCGAACAATTTATCGAATGTAGAGCTTACTAAGATTTTGGAATGAGTCAGTGGTTTTCAAAGGTAGAAAATGAGAAGATTTAGCGAGTGGATCTACTATTAGCGAAATAGAATTATATCCTTGGGATGTACAGGGTATTCCACTAACAATGTACATGGTAATGTGATCCCCTTTCCACTCGAGAATTTGTAAGGGTTGGAGGAGTCCACCAATATGTTGGTGTTCTATCTTTACTTGTTAACAAGTAAGAATTTCCTTACAAAATTCTCGATATCATTTATCATTTTTGGCCACCATTATTGCTTCTTCAAAGCATGGTACATTTTCGGACTTTACGGGTGAATCATAAATTTCGAATGATGGGCGTCTTGTAATATTTTCTCTGGAAGAAATGCAACATCCGATGCATACAATATATTTCTAAATAGTAAACCTATTTAGTTATCGTATGAAAAGTTAATGTTTTTGTTTTGAAAGGTTTTTACAAATGAATTTTGGGTTTGGTTCTCTCTCAACTCATGATAAGCAATAATGTGAAAGAATATCGTGAAAGGTTATATCAACAGAACGTCAGATTGCCCTATGTTAGAAGATATATAGTAGGAAATTAAAGTGTGGAGTCTTCCTACTGGTTTTTGACTTAAATAGTCGGCTACTACATTACCTTTTCCTTGATGGTAATTTAATTTAAACCGCTATTCTTCCAAATATTTCCTCCCGCGTCATTGTTTTAAATTCAAGTCCTTTTGGATGAAAATATATTTTAAACTTTTATAATCAGAAAAGACTTGGAAATTTACACCATAAAGGTAACAACACTAATTTTTCATGCAAAAACTAGAGCGGCTAATTCAAGATTATGGACATGATAATTACGTTCATGAGTTTTGAATTTTTGTGACCCATACTCTATAACTTTCTCATTCTTCATTGACACACATCTAAACCCTCGTAATGAAGCGTCGGTATATACAACGTAGTTTATGTCACTAAAAGGAATAGTGAGGATAGGAGCAGATTTTTTCTTCAACACTTGGAATGAGTGATTACATTCATCCGTCCATACAAATGGAACTTCCTTCCTAGTTAGATTTAAAAGGGGAAGAGCAATGCGAGAAAATCCTTCTAGAACGACGATAATATTCAGCTAATCCTAGAATTTTTTTTTATTTCAGTAGTATTGGTAGGATTTTTCCATTCTAAAATTACTCAAATTTTTACTAGATTGACTTGGATTCCATTTTTAGAAATCACGTGTCTTATAAAATTTATTTCCTTCATTGAAAAATCACATTTGATCTTTTTAGCATATAATTTCTAGTTTCTAATAGTACCTAAACCATGTGTAAATGTTGGGCATGTTCTATTGGATTCTGAGAATTAACAAGAATATCGTCAATAAAAATGATAATGAATTTCTCAAGAAAAGGCCTAAAGGTTCTACGCATTAGATCAATAAAATTTGTGGGTTCATTGGTTAATCCAATTGACATAACGATAAATTTAAAATGTCCATAACGGATTCAAAAATCAATTTTCTAAATATCTTATTCTCTAACACGTAATTAATGATAACCATATTGTAAATCTATTTTAGAAAAGATCTTTGCTCCTCAAAGTTGATCAAATAGATCTCCTATTTGGGGTAAACGATACTTATTTTTAAAAGTTACTGAGTTCAATTTATGATAGTCTATGCATAATCTACAGCTTCCATCAAATTTCTTGACAAATAATATCAAAGCTCCTTGAGAAGATGAACTTAATCGAATAAAACCTTTTTCTAAGAGGTCATCTAATTAATCACAAAGTTGTAAAAGAGTCATTCAATACGGAGGTATCGAAATATAAAGTGTAGTGGGATACAGATTGATATTAAACTCGATTTCTTTTGAAGGGGGTAATCTTTGTAATTCCTCGGGAAAAACATCTTCGAATTGTCCCAACAGATTTGGAATTAAAGAAGAGATTTCGATTTGGAAACTTGAGGGTTCATATGAATTTGATCCTTGGAATACAAAAGAATAAATATCTTCATCTCAAAAATAAATTTTCATAGTATGGCAATTGATATAATAATGATGTCGTGACACAACTATAATACCCCATATTTTTATGTTATTAAATTATTATTTGATTAATTATTATTGTTGGATTAATTAAATTAAAAATGTGAAAAATTAATTTGTTAGTTAATTAATCCAGATGAAAATAATTATTTACTAGCGTGCCAAGAGTTAATACTTATGGATGAAAATTATGGTATATTAATGTGTGAATATGTAATATGTAATTATGAAATTTTATAAATTATCGAGAGTGGGAAATATGACAGTTTGGTATATTATGTCAGGACGCGCGTGTGAGTCGTGTTGGAACTAATTTAATGGATTAAAGAAGTGAATTATTTTTAGTAACTCGTATGGTCATTTCGAGTGCGCTATTTAATCCGAAAGGGTCGAGATAGTTAGAAAACTCTACTCAGGTATTCTATTTGGACTCCGGAATATTTTTAGGCCTAATCGGCATCCCGTAGGGGTATTTTTATCCTTTGAATTTTTGGGGAATCATTATGGACGAAAATTAAAGAAAATAAATAAGGTAAACATGGGGGAGAAAAGGGTCTGTCAATTCCAAACCTAAGAGGGAGAAAAGAGAGAGAGAGACATAGGAAGGAAGAAGGAGTTCATAGGTGTTCTTAGTGCATAACTCAAGGACTCACATCACAAATCCCACCAAAGCATAGATCGGAATACGAGGAAAAAGTCTATGCCAATTTCATCAATGGATCAGAACATTAAAATCGAGGGAAGTTTTTATTGCTTGATTTATTTCGCAATAATTGTGTTCATGTTAGACTAGGTAATTACCCCATTATTATGAAGATGAATATTGTCAAAAATTTGGGAGAATTGATCATAAATTAGGACTGATTTGAAAAAAAGTTTGATTCCCTCATGTAGATAGGATTATGTCCACGAAATTATGGTAATTTGATGATGAAATTTGGGCTTAATTTGGAGTTTTGCATATAAAATTGAGAATTAGCGTTCTTGATATATTAATTTGGGGATTTTAAATTTATTGATGATTAGTCATGATTTAATGATGATATATTGTTGGAAATCATATATAGATGTTAGGTAGTTGAGGGGGATTTAATGATAGGTGTTTGGGATAACTACTTTAGAGGTTTTAGGCTTAAAAATAGTGGAAAACGAAAATTTAAGGGTGTAGAATGTAACCGGTCTAGTGGGGGAAAAGATGGCCCAATCTCGTTCAAACGAGATTGAGCTTCATTCGAATGAGAAAGCTGATGTCGTTCGAATGACATCTGACCTCGTTCGAGCGACAGGTCCAAAAATCCGAGATATTTCCTGTTCAGTCCAATTCAAGTTACACAATTATTTTGAGTGAGGAAAACTGTCAATTGATGAATTTAGTATAGTGTAGAATTGTTGGGAGGTAATTGTATAATGATACTTTATATAATTGGAAAAGTGAGTTAACCGTGGAAATTTCAAGAGAGAGAATAATCGAGATAATAATATTATAAGTAGTAATGAGAGAATACTACGTATGAAAAATATATTTATGGGTAGGGTGAATACCTAATAACTTTTAATAGGATGTGAGAATGCCTATTATATGATTGTATTTGTGTGTATAGCATACCTACTCTACTTGTTATCGAGAGGAGGTTTCTTGCAGTGGACAGTCTTATCTCGGGTGACCCAATGGGGGGATATTTGACTTGTACCCAGAGCATATGAACTTGTATATGTGCTATCTGAGACGTAGGATAGTTTCGACGGTTGAATGGGAGCGTAGGTATGTGCGTAACCCATTTGGCTAGTGAGTATGCTCGCCTCTAATATTTGTGTTATGAGATTCATAGTTCGTGAGAGACTCCGAACCAATTGTCCATATGTAGCGAGCGATGCACTAGGACATGATAACAGAGTATGCATTTGTGCCAAGTGGACTTAACCTAAGGGTGCGTGATTATTATATATATATATATAGGGATGTTATGACTATATGTATATACATGTTTGTGGAAAATTCTACTATGTGAAATTAGTAGATATAATAATAATGAGAACTAGAATGATTTCAGTGAATAAAATTTTACCCATTCAAACGGGGAATTTAATGGAATTGAGTTATGGGGGATAAGTTATTTTAATAACGTATTGTATGAGCAATACGAGATACTCCTTTGAGATATATTTAGAAGTATAAGTTTATGACCTAGTTGGGAGTGATATAATTAACTAGGTTGGGTTAGATGCACGTCAGGTGTGCACAATAGTGGAGAGGTGAGAATCTCAGGTGAGAGTTCGAAACTAACATGCACATAATACTTGCTTCATTGAAGTTTTAAATACTTGCTAAAGAAAATATTTTTACAACTCGGGATCTGACCCGTTTCTTACTATTCTCCTCTCTTTTGCTATATATATATATATATATATATATATATATATATATATATATTATTTATCACGTGCCCAGCCACATGGTTGCCACCAGACTTAGACGCATGGATCATTTGGCTGCAACTGTTGTGGAAGTTGTAGGTTATTGAGATTAGATGCTTCTATCTTCCATTCAATTATAGTTCAGACATTTCAGTTAGGGCATGTGCCGCCTGCTTCCAGTTTAGTTATTCAGAGGTTGTACTTTTCTTAGTAGCATTTCTTCTATTGTTTGATTGAGTAGTATTACACGTTTAGTTGAGAATTTGAACTGGAATATTTTATCCAGACTTATTTAATTTAGTAGTTATTTTCTCTTTAGTATTTATTTCTTTCTGGTGGAATGCAAATAGTTTTATTTATTTATTTTAATAATGAAAATTTATTAACGAATTAATTAGGGATAATTCAAATTAAATGTTTTGACACTTAGATTAATTATTTATTAGGTGATAAATAAAATAAAATTATTTTTTGACACTGATGCTAAGAATGAACAAACCGAACACTGTGATTTAATTTAATAAAGGACTAATCACCCGATATTTAATTAGGCGGGGTGTCACAAGTGGTATCAGATCATCAGGTTCTAGTGTCCTTAGGATCTGTACGTCTTTTCTACATTTCAGCGTAGCGTCCTTTGATGTAGAGCCTTATTATAGGATTACTGTCTTCCCTTACGCAAACTTACGTTCTCCTACTATGAATTAAAATTGACGTGACGCATTAGGCGAAATCATTTGTATTTCAAGCACCGAACATTATAGGACGACCAGTGAGGGTCGTAAGAAGGACTCCAAGAGAAGAAGCCCGACAGAAGACATAGAGTATTCTGGGAATGGGGGTCGTGACAAAAGTCATCATGAGTATTATTTAAACAAGTGATAATCGAGTCATCACTCGGGAACAAAAGGGTTCCCCAGGCACAGTCGTAGGTAACGATGGAGAGATCTTAGGATGTTCTAGCGTAGTCGACAAGGGGGAAATCAGAGGGAATCTTTCAAAAAGTCATTGGTGAAGATGCGAAGGAGAAATAGATTAAGTGGAACCGGCTAGTGGAAGTAGAAAATCTGAAGGCAATTTAGTAGAGCGAAGTGCAACGACGCTCAGAATTAAATTGGGATTAAATTTGTAGCTCTTAGGAGCGACATAAAGTGATTAGAGTCAATCACCACATATAAAGAAGCATGTTTGAAATTTAAAGAGAAATTTGGGTACAATTTGACCGTAAAGTCTTCTATTCGATGTTATGACAGAGATGCAAGTGAAATTTTGAAATTTAACACAGTGGGTAGGCTAGACACCGATAAATGATCCAACCCACATCCCCTAGTGTCGCCTGTACCACCTCTGGTGTTAACCTCAATGTGAGTCCCACCACTATCTGAAACCCCTCACATTCAATCCTTGTTAGCTGCTAACGTCAATGGAAGTAACCGTCATCTTCCCAAAGCAAAGATGAAAAGTGTGGGTAGTGTCCCATAACCTCGCTCCCAGAGCATACAAAACTGTAGTACAAGATGGTGTCTCATCCAAAGCCTCCACTGAACGAACAAAACCCTCATAGGAGACCATCTATATTACAACACTAGGGATCTTCTCCCAAACCTCCTTTAACCCCGTTGTCCCCCGAGATTGATCAGCCGAAGGAGAAGTGTCAATCTACAAAAGGAAAAGATGAAAAATCCCCAATTAGCACAAAAGAATAAAAAGAAAAATGAAATGGAATACAAAAAATCACTACACTTACATAGCCAATATGGTTTCTTATCCGAGATGAGCGATGGTGTGCCAGCTCGTGTAGAAGAATATGCACGTTAGCCATAGGCTCAAACATATCAAAGAAATTTCCATTACCCAAGGATAGAGGAACCCCCTAGACTGCTATTCTAGGCTAGCCCAGTCATTAACAACTTGCCATGCATTATCGTACACCTTACTTGAACCCTCCATTTAAAGTCTTAAAGATCGAAGGACTTAGGAATGGTTTTTAGAAAGAGAAAGAAAAAGATTCAAAAACCTAAAGGTGTGAAAAATGAATAGTATTCGCCCCCTTTTATAGAAGACTAAAGGGTCTTCTGATTGACTGCCCCCTCACCATGTCAGTCGGTAGTCATATTTTCCCTTTCTCGCAAGAGTTAGTGCCCTTACCGATTGGCACGTACAGGACAACTTGTTGTCACCCCTCTCCAAATTTTGTATAGAAAATGCCAGAAAAATAAAAAAAATTGCCCGAAAAAATCCTAGAAAAATATAAATTCTCATTTTTCTCAAGAAAATCATTTTTTTAGCACCAAGCCCCTTATAAAATCTCAAAATCGCTAGTCAAATTAATCTTACACCCTTATCTCCACCATAATCTCTAGCCGGATTCATCTTACACATCTATCCTCAACATATTCCACAAGGAGAACCAACGATGCACCAATATCTAAGTCTACTACAATGCTCCAGCTTAAAAATTACCCAGTAGAGTCTCAAGATAATATAATCCCCAGTCATATATCTTAAAGATAAATCCTTCCCCAGTAAAGTCCCAAAGAAACACAATCCCCAACTGAACCACAAGTACATCCGTACCCCCCAAGATAATTTTAAATTCCCCAGGAGAGAAACTCCTTGCATTACAACTTTAGGTCCTAAGAATTGACCTCGGGCCTCAGAATCGATTGCTACAAATTTACATCCTTAGAATTGAACTTGAACCTCAAAATTTGTCTCTACAACTTTAGGTCCTCAGAATTGACCTCGACCCTCAAACTTGGTCACTACAACTTTAGGTCCTCATAATTAACCCCGACCCTACGAATTGGTCGCCACAGCTTTAGCTACTCCAAATTGACCTCCGACCTCAAAATTGGACGCTGCAACTTTAAGTCCTCATAATTGACCTCAACCCTCAAAATTGGTCGCTACATGCTTCAATTCCGCATAATTGACCTCGACCCTCAGAGTTAGTCATCCAAAGCATAACTTTAAAATTAACATCGACCCACCAAATTGGTCTCCCTAGACCCTTTGAACAAATCTTAACACATCTTTAACCCGCTGAACTGGTTATCCTCATCTTTTTAAGTTCTCATAACTAACCTTAACCCACTAAATCGGTCAAATTCATCCTATAGGTCCTCAGAATCGACCTACAAAACCTCTTTACAAATATTATTTGACGACCTTCACTTTATCCAAGCTCACCCATCGATGGTCTCTCGGTAATCACCCCATCCTAGGAACCCCTAACCACCTCCATAGGTGCCTAGAACTCACTCATTCATCGCAAACCCTAGGTCATACTCCGAGTACCGATATAGAGGCCACCCAGCTCTCCTAGACCCCGTATGACTCCGGTAAACTTTCTTGTCCGAGTCAAATCTCAATAAATCTTTGAAGGTCTATGAATCCTCTTTCCAATGCCCACTCCATGCGCAAATCGAACATACGATTCAAACAAATAGTCTGTTTTACTATAAAAAACTAATCTATTGGACATTAGGCACTCCCGGACCCTATTTTAACCCCAATAAACTTTCTCACCTAAGTTTAAGCTCAATGAATCTTCGAAAGGATCCACATAACCTTTCCAATAGTCCTTTCCATGTGCGAGACGGACTTACGGTTAGAATGAACGATTCAAAAGATAATTTGGAGGTCAATGTGCGCTCCCGAGATCCATTTGACTCTTTTTAACTCTTCATCTTAAATCAGACTGAATGAATATTTGAAGGTCTATGAATAACCTTTCAAACGATATACCTTGTGCGTGAATCAACTTTACGATAGGGACAAGCAGTCCATTTTACTACGAAAGCTCACCAGGCACCTTCGGGTACCGTTTGACCAAGGTCAACTCTCCGAACTGAATGAGACTAAATAAATTTTAGAAGTCACTGAATACCATTTCCAACAAGTCATCTCGTGTATAAATTGACCTTACAGTTTGGAAAAACGATCATTTATCCTTTGATAATTTCTCGTCTAGTGACCAACCGATGCTTTCAGGTCCTGTTTGACCTTAGTCAACTCCTAAAATTGGGAAGTAAAGTTTTGAAGGGATCTAAATACATTTTCCAATGGTTCTCCCAATGCATGATTCTGATTTACAGTTTGCATTTCACAACTATTTTTCCAAAAACCTGCCTTAAACTGTCAATTGGAAATCCTAGGACCCTGCCTATTAGTAGTGTGTCAAGGGTTCTAGGTCGGTAGCAGGTCTAGGACCATGATGATCAACACCCCATTGGACTATAAATAGAGGCCATGACCTCACTTAGGAAGACATAATTCAAAATCTATGAATATCCCTCTCAACAATTGAGAAAAAAATCCCCTTAATTCAGAGTCGTTCTTTCCTAAAAAGTCCATTTCCCACATTCCTTCCATCATTTTTCGTATTCTTTTGAGTAAATTCCCACACACCTCCTCAAACCATCATTATTTTATCTTGATGTCAGTGCATCTACAAACGAGATCTACTTCAAGTCTTCATAGGGAGGTCCATTTCTCCCTCTTTGTGTTTAAATTCTCTTAATTTTGAATTAGTTACTTCATTTTCGTTTTAGTACTTTACTTCATTACATCACACATCTTAATTCAAAGATTTTATTATTAGTATTTGCACATACTTTATCTTCATAGAAAAGCCCAAAGACAATAAATAAAGGGTTCACTCATAAATTTCAAAAGGGGATTTTTCATCGCACTTTCTCACAAAAACACATTTTTAAACACACATATATAATAAAGTCCCCGGTTGGATTTATGAGTTAAACTCACCATATATTGTCTTCTAACTACATGGACTTTGATGCTCTTCGAGCTACGCAAGCGTCTTAGGGAAGTCCCTTAACTAGAGTCCTCCCATATATAGCCATTATTTTATTATCATCATATATTCGTGATATATAAATTTTATAAGCTTGTTTTCTTGTGTCTTGTCCGATATACGCAATCTTTACTTTATAAAGATTTTTGAATCGGCAAACACTTACATCACATTTATATTACTAGTTAGGAACACTCATAAGGATGATCTTTCTCCGCCTTTTTCCATGACACGAGTCGAATGATTCCGCTTTCTATTTATATTATGCACAAGAGAAAACACTTCACGGAGTATTACAGGAGAAGATCAACACATGCCCATGAGATACCCAAAGGGAGGGATGTGTGCCTAAAACCTTACCATTTCTTAACTTAGTCCTCGCACCTTTGAATTACTTGGTTTCGCAAGCATAGGCATTGTCCTTAATGTCGTTATCTTAAGGCGACAACATTTCTTTTACCTATTTTATGAAAAATAAGTTGGCGACTCTATCTCTACATATGAACTCACATCGACGATGCTCGAGCACCCTGATAAAGGACGCAATCCTATGCGCACGCCAAAAAAAGATGGGGAAGGAAGGAGGGATCCACCTACGGATACCCTAACCCACCGACTCGGGGTAGCCACAAATAGCTTTGTCTTTATCCTTCAACAGATATATCTGGTCGACCAAGGTTTTCTTGTTCCTTTCTTCATCTTTAGTAAGCCAAGAAACTATCACCTACTTGGAATATTGACAAGCCATACCTTTCTGCAAACTATCCAACTCCTCCACCATGTGAGCATTCTCCATCTTTAAAAATGATGCTTCTTCACTTGGGACAGGGACTTTAGACTTATTCAAGTTTTCCACTTCCTTCATAAGGTTGTTATTTTCCCTTCCTATAGTTTGGAAACTTCTCGAGCACTCTATACTTCTTGGTTTAGTAAATTTTTTTTTCCTGAAGGCCGAGTTGATATCTTGGAGATTTTTGTCAAAACCCCAGCCTGCACTCAATGCCTCAATTTTAGTTTTATAATCAAAGTGAAACAAGGACAAGGAAAGGTTGTATTGATCATGCAATTTTTATCATTTCATAATAAGCAGCGTTGTTGTCTACTACCCGATCAAATAGACCCCTTAAGTGGAGGTAGGCATCATTAACTTGATCGAATGCATTGATGTCGATTAACCCCTCCAATTAAAAATTAGTCAAATATGTATTCAAACACAAGAACAATAAAGGACTCCCCATAGCCTTCTTCATCATCAACTTCTTCTTCAATATTAGGGGGAGATCTAGGTCATGCCTTTTGAATAAATTAGAATCTTCTGCTGTGTTGTCCTTCTTTAGTTCATCAGTCCAACCGTCTTTGAAGGAGACATTCTTCATATACTCAATTCAGATAGATGGAAAAGAAATGTCCTTCTCCCATCCCCTATTAAAAACATACTCCTTTATCTTCTTATATTAAGACTTCAGTTCTAATAGCTTCTTCTCGATAGCTTCTTTGATAACTGAGTTAGCGCCATTTGCTCAACACTTTTCACTTTCTCCTCGGCTACTGTGACTCTATCCTTTGATTATTGAGTTTTTCCTACCATTACATTTAATATCTATCATGGGCTACCTCATTGTCATTCAAAAACTTTCTTACTCCTTTAAAATATTCCTCCACATCAGTTGATGATTCCCTCAACCGGTCATCCCTTATCAGAAATTGGTCAGAATCGACCAAAAACTTCAAAACGGACTAGCAATAAGGAAGGTATCAAATACTAGTAAGGAAAATAAAAATTAAAGAGGACAATTACATGATTTATAATTACCAAAGAAATATTTTGATTTGCTATCTTTATCAAACTGGCCCATGTTATTGGTGCTCCTGCTAACCTATCAATTGGTAGGACTCCTGAATGGATCAAGCCCTTGGCCAAACTAGGGTTTACTTCCATAGAGGTAAATTTTGCAGCAGCTTGGTCAGGTGTAACTTTCTTCACAACCTCATACTGAACAATATGCCCTCTCTTTAACATATTAAACTGAGGATCCGTTTCCTTGAGATCTTCAGTAATGATAACTATTGGTCGCTAAGAACCACCTTCACCAGCATTCTTAGAACTACTTTTAACTACAATAGACTTCTTAGGTGGTGACATCAGTTTGGGAATTTTCTAATTTCCTTTCTTTTGTAAATGAACTAAGGATGGTACTGATATCTATGGACTCAAAGGAATTAAATGTTCCTCTAATTGCCAACTCTCTTTCAGCCAAGGAGGTAGAGACGTACTCTTCTTCCTCTTCAGGGTTAATGGAAGCTTTTGGTATGGAATCAGTTAATCGGGCAATGAATGAAGTGATTGCACTCTTGTAATAAAGTAAAATTGACGCTGACTTAGGGTTCTTTTCTCTTACTCTTTACTGGATTGACCATAGGAACTTCATTTCATCAAAATTAACTTTCGAGTCATGAGGGGGCTTTTTCTTCATTACATTTGTAAAAAAATTGAATACAAGTGTTAGTCGACATATTATCAAATAGTTATCAAGCATAGGAAATAAAAAAAGTTTGGAAATATAGCCAACCTATGCCACGCCATTCCTGGGGGCATGTGGGACCATTATACCTAACCCCTCAGGAAGGGGTGCATATTGCCAATTTTTCATTACTACCCCATAATCACAATACTCTTTATTGAAATCATGCAGATTAACCACCAAAGATCTATTAGCTTTTCTCGTCTTCAGGTAGAATGTGTTATCTTCTGTGGTACCCTATTTATAACAATGCATTATCTCGGTAATCCCTATGTGAGCTCTATAAATCTCATTCAAGCGATTCAACTCGTTCACCCCACGCTAAGTATTGGGGGCTACTCTAGCATGAACAACATCAAAATATTAGCAAAACTCCAAAAAGTGTTGATTAGGAGGAAAGGTAATTCCACACTCTATAATAAAAATATTAGGAATCCAGTGTCCTTCATCTAGAGCTAACACGTCTATAGGACCATCAACCACCTCCAAGGTTACCGAGTCAGGAATTTTTCTTCTCTCCCAAAATTCCTCTGTCGAGATTTCATCAATAATATACACCATACTTTCTAAAGTAACAAGGAAAAGAGATTAAGAGGAAAAAGACTTACTGATTTCCCTAATACTGCTACAAGTTCGAACGATAGGAAAGAAAGATGAAAAGAACGAATGCATGGTCCCTAGTATCGTAGTTTTTTATTTTTTGAATTAGTTATGAATTTTCTACGGAAGGGTCGGGGAAATCGTAATCTTTTAGTTGGTGATTTTAGGATGAACTTTATTGTGGGCCTGATTATGTTTAGAATGATTATAATCCCATGTGTATGCATCCCATTAGTTAATATGAATTCATAGTTTATGAAATTGAGGTTTACCAGGCTTAGAAGTCGTTGATGGAGATTGGGGAAGTTGATCACATTTGAATTGTAGGATAATCTAGGCTCACTACCTGACGCGAATCGATTCATCTTGGAGAGGGAATTCATTTGTCCATGAGCGAATCGATTTGGATTCAAGAAATAATCGATTCTACCCCTAGAGTTGGGTCGGGTCAAACCGGTGTAAATAGTCGTAGGATTTTTACGAACTCATTCTAGTATGTGGAAGGTTATCCGAGTGAGTGATGGTTGTCATAATTAGAAAGTTACGTTTATTAGGGTGTAAATAACAAGGCAAAGTGTGAAGTTTTAATTAAGGTAGAAGAATGGTTATTACTTAATTGATTGTACTATCCCACGTTGAGGATTGAATTAGAATAAATGGACGCATGAGAGAGCGATATCTATAGTCGTGTATATGCATTGTGCTTAGTTTAGGTCTGGAGAGATTATAGGCAGTAAAATTTATTTTGTAATTAAATGAGGAAATATATATGTACGTTAGGATAATGTATGTATATATATATATATATATATATATATATATATATATATATATATATATATATATATATATATATATATATACTCATAGTTTAGATATGTAATTAACTAGGAGGTTAATTTAATTAAGTCAAGAGCTGATAAACCTACGAGAATAAAGAATAATGCGGTGTTTAGGGATTTAATGTGATTTAGCATACGCATGAGTGTATGTGTGGTATCCTACTTGTTTATATATGTTTAACCTTGTTTGTAGATATTGTAAACCTATTTTTAAATAGTGATACAATGATATGGGAATCTGGATTGTTGAGTATGCTTCAGTGTATGTGTTATCCTATGGATATGTGTATGTGTGTGTGTCTGTGTGTGTTTGTGGACACATCTGTATTCATGTTGAATCTATCAGTTGGGTGTCGCATTTGATATTAGGACCAAATACGATGCGTCAGCTAAGATGTGTTAGGACGTAGTGGAGATCATTATTTTTTATCATTTGGTAAGGGGTCATCGCTTCGTGATCGGAGAAGTAAGATGACCCATTCCTACTACTTTGTCTGAGTATTGGCAAGTAGGTGGTAATTCTACTTTGTGATCACCCCCTTTTATATGTCCTTTTTTTAAGTATGTTAGGTGAGGGACCCCTATGTACTTACCGATAGAAGCATGAGTTTGACACAGAGGGTAGATGCCTTAGTGTTATATATATATATATATATATATATATATATATATATATATATATATATATATATATATATATATATATATATATTATGTAATGATTAATGTAGTCTAATGAAAGACTTTAATAATGATCATTATGGCAGCCAGGTACTTTAGGTGGTTTACTTGTATGTCCCTTGTGACTCAATGTACGCGGGTAGGTATTTGGGTTGTATTTTTACATATGTGGCTAGTTACATTCCTTAGTCGACGGTATGTGGTTGTGACCTATCCCATATGGTAGATGAATAATAATTTATATATGACTAGTATTCCATTAATTTTTTCATAATCCTAAACCACTCAAGTTATGGTTCCAATGATTTTTTAAAAATAGTTTTACATCTAAAGTAACAAAATTGTCATTTTTTGAGCAACCGAATCGGGTCATAAATTTTCTAGCAAATTAAACAACCTTTAGTAAAATTGTGATTTCTCATCTACAGAAATTCAAATGAACTCATTCAAATCTCATTGGTCTAAAAATGCCCTAACGAGGTACCAGGTTGGTCTAAAAATTTCCCGAGACCCAAACACAACCCCCAAGTACACTTTTTTGACTATCTCGACATATCTGGACACATCAGCGCACTCGAAATGACCATTTGGATGACTCATATATCACTTGCAAGTTATTTCATATTTTAAGTCCCGACATGACTCACATTCACATCACGACTAAATTATCCGAAAATGTCGTATTTCTCACTCATAAATAAACATAGTGCATTCTCAATATTCTATTCCTTGATCACTAAGAAGTATTTAATTAAAATCACAACCATAAATATTAACTCTAATCACACTAATTAATATTTATTTTAACTCAGATTAGTTCCCATTTTAATTTAATTAATCCCAATATAAATTACTCAAAATTATGTGGTATTACATATTATTTATTTTAACTCGGATTAATTTCCCATTTTAATCTAATTAATCCCATTAAAAATTACTCAAAATTACAGGGTATTACACATACTTTATTCAACATTATATGGTACCACTTTGTTCCCCCTAGGGCACACAAAAAACCTTAACCCATTAGTCTGCTCCATAACTGCTAACCTCATAGGTCGTCATAGTCTGGACAATCTATCCTGGCTTGATGCATAAGCCACCCATGAAACTGACTGACTACGACTTCGCTCTATTTTCCAAAACTGTTGAACCCTCTCTTATTAAGAAGGATCCCTTGCTTGTGTCTTCATAGTCCCTTAATCCATCTCGGATGTGATGGTTCTCTCCACTATAAATGCTTGGATTATTTTCTTCCCCTAACGAAGTTTAGTCCACTTTACCTTCCAAATCTATGGCTAACTTCCCTATATGAATATGACTCAACTCATTTACCTCCACATTACCTTATCTCGGATGATACTAAATATCGAACTGGCTAGGGTGCCCATACACCCTATACCAGTGCATACTTGCACAAATATCACCAATGTAACCTACATACATCAAACCGGGCCTTATATGCCTTGCATGATCATACGATAATGGTACACTCGATTACCCTACTAATCATGGCTCAATATTTATTAAAATATCCTACTTATAAACTAGGGGTGGAAACGTTCCCCAGTGCTCACCTTGCAATATTACTTGGCCTCATTGGCCCAATTATATAATAGCTCTCGGATCAAAACATTATATATATACACGTGTAGTGAATAGTGTACCAAACCAATGTCCTAGATCCTAAATGTTTCCTAACTCCCAACACTTACTAAGTTTCATGTGTGGTACGTATCGCAAGAAATATACAAACAAGAAACCCCCCTGATACACTACTACTTATCATTGATAGCCATTGAGATCCGTAGGCCCAAGGCACATTACCGTGGCACTCAAAAATCCTATCCCAAAAAGTACTAAATTATATTCCGAACTCCCACATCTGTAAACGAGTTATACAATACGGTGCTCGCACTATCACTAAGTCCTTAGTGTTGAGTCTGTTACTAATATATCTCTCAACATGGCTATTAACCCCGATATCCACTGAATCACAATAATAAATTTTCTACGCATAGGATCGAATATAATGAGACAACTATACTCTCTGAAGTCTCCTCCCACTATAATGTAAACACGGGCTTGACCCTCACTTGGGATGAGATATCCCAAAAGAAACACATCGTGCCCTGGTATAGCGAACACGATAACCTTACTGTAACAGGGCACCATCGATGTAACGGTCACTAACCAGTCCATATCCAGGATAAAATCGTACTCATTCCTCTTATAGAAAGTAGATCCACTAAAACATATCCTCCCGGTGTCCACACCCGCTCCCCTATAATTGGAAAAAAGAGAGCCCCGCTACCGAACACTAAATATACTCATAATAATAACGGATGCTATACCCACTAAACCCGTCTCATGCATGAATCTAGTGAAAATAAAAGAACTTGATGTTCCCCTATCACCCAAAACCTTCCTCATGTACCCATGGATAAGATAACATACCCTTAGTCGTTAACGGCTCTGGTTGTGTAATTGGTCAACGAACGTAATACATATGCCCAAACTACTCATGCCCCTACAAAGTCGATAATGCTGGAACTGCTGGTGAGGCTGGAATCTTCTACAACTATTTCCCTTATTGGGCATCCAAATCTTGACCTCTAGTCTTTCTCGAACATGCGCACTGCATATGGTCCTACTCCCC
The DNA here is from genome assembly GCA_949130495.1 of Sambucus nigra. Classification (NCBI taxonomy): domain Eukaryota; kingdom Viridiplantae; phylum Streptophyta; class Magnoliopsida; order Dipsacales; family Adoxaceae; genus Sambucus; species Sambucus nigra. The sequence goes on from OX422214.1 coordinate 59,012,462, forward strand.
ACATACGAAATACCTCCCTATGAAATCTTTATGCCTCGTGCTTGCTAACCCTGACGAAGCTACCCTCATCTCTGGACCTGGTAATTATTTCCCTGTTGGCCTTCAGTCTAGTTTTCCTAGACATAATGGCCCTACTTATAGCTATCGTTACCCGACCTAACTCTATTAGCCGAGTCCCTCTCTTAGTAATCTTTTCATGTTGTCTGGTCTATTACTATAGTGCTCCGTTGGCACCGTTATTCTCGGTCTTGCCCTGCTAACTAGACTCTCTGGATCTCTTTTCTCCTTTATAATGGAAGCGATAGTCTTGATAGGGTAAAATCACGTAATTGAAAATATCAACATAAGTCCTCAATGCTGGATTTTCCAATAAGTGCTGGCAAATTCTCTAAGTGAGTCAATTAATAAACTTAAGGACCTTTTTCTCCTCGATGTTCACCTTGTATGGCACAAAGTTTTTCAGGCATGTGAATTCCTCCTCATATTCGGCCACAGTTCGTCCCTCTTGTGAAATATCTAGGAACCTCCACATCATCTCTGTTTAAACACTCGAGTGAAATACCTTGTTGTCGAACCGCACCCGAAACTCATGTATTGTCATCGAATCCTCTCCTCAGATGTGGTGATTGACTTCCACCACTGCTACGATGCTCCTAAAAGCTTAAAATTAGCAAAATCTACTTTTGAGTGTCACTTCACTCAACTATATATAGATGTTACTGGATTTCATTCTTCTATTAGCTAGCATCCACAACTGATGCAACATCGTCTGATTAGAAGGAAAAGTTTTATGGCTGAGCACCTAAAAGGTTTTGAAAAATATTTTTGATGCTGGTTAGCAACCAAAACATTTTGAAAATATTTGCAAGTATTCAAAATGCAATAATGAATATGCAGTATAATCATTCATGCTCATCTAGTGTCGCACTCACATGAGATTATCCTCTCCCCTCATCTATATTGCTCACCTAATGCATGTATTTTAATTTCCTAGTTATACTACCCTTCCTAACTAGTCTTATCAATCTTAACATAGTCCAGCACTCTAAACCTCTATCCCAATGGTTCTACATGCTTTTACTTTATTTTGTTTATCACTTAGAAAATCACATACGTTATATCTAGTAACTCTCCATTATTCTCCTACTGTTATATAATCAACGTAACTATACACAAATTATAATTTAATGGTCACACATTCGTCTGTGTACACATATGGATATAACACTCTTTTATACATACATACACAGCACCCCCGAGTTGTCCTCCTGGATGCATTCCCTAGTATGCTATCAGGAACCAAGCACGTCTCATACCATCCCTGGGCCATCAGGTCGGAATCTCACTATCGAACCCAAATCATATACACATATTGGAGACGGTCATAAACATACATTTATGGGTCATAACTATACCACATAATCCTACCAAACTCGAAACTCAATTATCCTTACACACGAATACTGCAACAGTACTATGACCTAGAAAAAATGACCCAACACATGCTGGTCATGTTAGGGTAGACCACCCACTACACGCAACCTCCAACAATAGCATGACTAGAGTAGGTTAGTTCACATATAAATCAGTCACATGTATATATATATATATATATATATATATATATATATATATATATATATATATATATATATATATATATATAATCGGCTAGCATGCATAATGTGTCTTGCAACACTAGCCTACAAATCCCGAGTCAATCCCAACTCCCCAAGTTATATCAAGTATTCACTTACTTAGGATTAATTTTCTAACTTCATATTCCTGGCCAACATGATATTCTACCTAAGCACTTAGCCAATCCTTTTTAAAATCCCAACTCGATTTCATAATTACTACCTGAGTTTTTTTCACCCTAGTACTCCCAACTTTCTTCCCTGAAATTTACCCCCTTTTAACCTAAGGTACTTTTTAACGTTCCCTATATAATTCCAGAAGTTAAATCCCATCTCCTCGACTCCATAAACCACGTTGAGACCTAAACAACTCATAAAAAATATCAAAAGGCAGGGGGGAGCGAACCATGTTGAGCCCTAAACAACTCACAAAAATCACAACTCATAAACAATTTTGTGTTGGCAGCCCAGTATAAACAAACCGGTTCGCTGGGGGGAGCTAACCGATTCATTCACCAAACCGATTCTTTAGCTAGAACGAACTGCTTCGGTGAATGAATCGGTTCTCTCCCCTCAGCGAACCGGTTCAGTTCTACTAGGATGCCAACATGAAATTTTAACGGGATTCCCTTTTTTCGTTCAATCTTAGGATTTCTTACCTTCACAAAAACCCCTTATGTGATTACTAAACCAATCCCAAACACAAATTTATAGGTTTCTACATATTAATCATCCTAAAAAATACCTAATTCATGAGATCATCAATTTATATCAAGATTCATGCATAGTTTCAAACCCTAATACAAGATTCCATCTTTTATTGCTTAATCATTAAAGAATTCATGTTTATCATTCTATTCATACCAGATCTAACATGGTAACATAATAAGGTTCTTCTTTAATGATTTCATTGATCAAAATCCCATTTTATATGCACCCAAAATTTGTGTTCTTCCTACATCAAATTTCGACATATATTATTGAAACTATACTATGCTTAAAGCAACTTAAATACTTTCCTTGATATTGAAGAAAACCTGATATTATCTCCTTAAGTTCCTCTTTTGGAAATGTACTTGAGCCTGAATGCACTTGATCTCTCACCCAGGTCATTTCTTTTTTCAATTTTCTCCATTTTCTTCTTCTCTTTTCTCTCTTATGTCAAAGCCCTAGCCTCTTGAATGGTTGGATGGATGCCTCTCCCACCTTACCTAATTATAACCCTAAACACTCCAAATTCATAAATTAAGTCAGCCCCTATATGTAAAATGACTCGAATGCCCTTTTTGTTTGACGTAAAAGTCCCCGAAACCCAATTACAACCCCCGGTACCTATTTTCGACTATCTCGACCCATTTCGGACCATTGGCGTACTCGAAATTACAATTCTAATTACTTAAAATTAATTTCCATCTCATTTCCAACACGACCCTATCCGCGTGTTCCGAATGAGATACCATTAAATCCGTCGATTTTACTCACTTACGACATAATACACCTTAACATCTTAATTTATTTACCACACGAGTAAATGTAATTACAAATAAATATTAATTATTTTATTTATCAATTAATATTTATTTAAGTCACTTTCTATCTCAGTTTAATTAAATTACGTACACACGTGTAATTTAAAATGCTAAAAAATACGGGGTTTTGCAAGGTTTGGAGAGTTTGAGGGTTTCTTTGATAAGGAAGAGATTATACTTATGGTTGGGATAACCTTATAGGAGATTTTTTAGGTTTGGGGTGGTAGGAAAAAAGTATTTTGATGAAAAGCAACTGCATCATTTAATAATATTGCTTAGCAACACTACTCATTAATTTTGATCCGTATAACATGATGGTATTTAAGTCATTTTATTTATATCTTGCACATTAAAAATGGATAAATAAATTTTTAGTTCTAATAAATTATTTTATAATTAATAATATGTACAATAGTCACATCAATTGTGTAAAATTGACATAGATGTGCCAACATGATAAGTCTACATGACAACACCGATGATGACGTTGCAATTCGACATCTTAATTTTTTTGTCAAGTTTTCTATTTGAAGTGTCATAGCTGTTCTTGAGCTGGTATTTCCACTTATGCTTGGGCAATTAATTATTTCTAAAAGTATGTTGGACTACTAAAAATATTTCTAACAAAATTTTGGCATTTTTGTTAAATGCCTCCTAAAAATTATGGTCCTAACAAATTTAGTAAGTAGGTGTTTTTTATGGGAAATTTATTTAGGGACTAATTTTTCTAAAAAAACATATTTAGTATATCCTACTTACAGAACAAATATATAATTATGTAGAAAACAAAAAAACTCCGTATTTAAACTTATTCAAATTCTTTGGCTTTTAGTATACCTACACTTATTATGCTTTCGAGAGTCTCAAATAAGAAGATATTTCCCAATGAGGGAAGAGTACGACTTTACAGTACATCTATCTATGAGTTTAAGTCGGTTACTTGGGTAGGAATTTTGTTACTTACAACTGGTGATGAATAACGTATTAACACATAATTATCACATAAGTAATCATATATTTGCTGTTTAGGATCAGTTTGGAATTGTTTTCGTAAGTAGGATTCATTATTAGGTAAACTTATTCCAAACTATACATGCAAGGATTCCTAACTTCCTATAAATACGACCCACTACTTTATCATTTATAGGTCGACCTGTTTTTATCAAATTTTCATAATCCACATTACATTCTTTCTATTTCCTTATACACACCCACTATGGCCTTCAATGGAAAAGTTTTAGAAATATTTTCATGGTTTTCACCAAAAACTTTATACAAATTTTCATCTATTTGCAAGCAATCCAAGTAGCTATTGTTAGAATATTTCTTCATCATCAAGAAATCGATAAGCATGCAAAAGAGGGATGATTCTGATTTCTTCATTCAACCCAATTTAACCCAGAGTCAAAAGGCGAATGTGGAAATAATTTCTCATAATAATACTTCTTGTGGTCTTCCATATAAATCTCTTGAATTCTTATCAAACATGGGTCGAATTATTGGTTCGACCAATGGTGAAGATCTTAGCAAGTTAAAGAAGTCATCCTCTTTCGCGTTTTAAAATGATAATGGTGCAACACAAAAGATGGGGATGGAGACTCCATCAAATGCAGATGAGACAAATGTTTCTTGGGTTAATTCATTGGTGAAGGATGTTCCTTCAGCTAGGGCTGGGTTATATAGCTCTGATACTACTGTTAGTTTTAGGAGGTAGTATGAAATGTAGTTAAATGTTTAGTTTAGTAAATTGAGATTTCTAGATAATGGAAACCAAGAATTTGAAGGGAGATATTGAGGAGAATTTGGAAATATTGAAAAAGAAAGAAAGTTTTTGTATTAGACTTGATGATAAATTACAATGCTTAGCTTGGATTGGGGATGGTTTGGCCAAATGACCTCACCACCTATTTATAGGCATCTCACCTCCTTAATGTATGGTGGAGATTAAAGTACATCAATGGCCTAGATTAATTCTCCAAAAGGTTCCCACCTCCTTATGGGAACATTCTAGAAGCCTACATACTTCCCTAATATTCTAGAATATTCTAGAATATTCTAGGAATTATCTAGAATTATCTAGACTATTCTAGGAATTATCTAGAATTCTAGACTATTCTAGGAATTAGTATCACATTTCAATAGTTTTCACCAAAAACTTTATACAAATTTTCATCTGTTTGCAAGCAATCCAAGCAGCTATTGTTAGAAGATTTCTTCATCATCAAGCAATCGATAAACATACAAAAAATGGATGATTCTGATTTCTTCATTTAACCTAATTTAAGCCAGAGTGAAAAGGCGAGTGTGGAAATAATTTCTCATGATAATACTTCTTGTGGTCTTTCATACAAATCTCTCAAATTTTTATCAAACACGGGTCGAATTATTAGTTTGACTAATGGTTTGATTTGCTGTAGAGACATTACAAGCGATGGCATAAAGGGACTGTTCATATGCAATTCGGCCACTCAAACATGGCGATCAATCCGTTTACGAAATTTCTTGCAAGGCACGGAACAAGAATTTCACGTTATTTTTGAGTGCATGAGTGGTTCGGTTGAAAATTTTCCTAAGGATTATATGTTGACGATGTTGTTGGTGGATTTAGATGATTGGGCATCAAATATGCTAACCGTCATTGTGTACTCGCCACAATAAGGATTCTGGAAAAAGATTGGAAAATCTTTATTGGTGCTAGAAATATTCAACTCGAGAACCATATTTACAATAACGGTATGGTTTATTATATTTCAGATTCTTCCCCTTATCTCACCAAGGCGAGTCCCTTTTATTGGCCATATATATTAGCTTATGATGTTGAGAATTATAAATCAAGATTTTTGACTGTTCCAAAGGATATAAGGAGAGATTTACACAACATAAGCTACAAAATTTGTATATTTAAATGGAGGAATAGTTGGTTCAGTTCAATATGTTTGGTGAAATTTGTGAAGGGTGTGTTTGGCATATGGGTGTTGGAAGATGAAAAATTAAGCAAGTGGAAACTAGTTTTGAATATTCGAGTTTGAGCTATGGGATTGAGTGAATTGGATCCCAAAGTTGCGGGTTTTGCGGTACTGAATGGATGATCATTGATCATTGTCACAGAAGTAAAGGTTTATAAGTATAATCTCATAAGTTGTCAAAAGTGGGAGAAAGCTGAAGAAATAAGTTAGCATGGATGTGAAAGGAATGTGATTATACATCCCTACAAAAGTAGCCTTCGCCCTTGTGGAAGTGATGCATTGCCCTTGACTATCTAATTTTGGATGACTATTTGTAGTTTTGCTTTATTTGAATTTTTGTTTATTTCTTACTTAGCATGGGCAAGTTCAGTTACATAGATATGGATTAGTCTAAGTCTTTATTGACATAGGGTGTGAGAAACCGTGGTTTATCATTTTATTACTATCGTTGTAATGAGTATTTGGTTTGTGGCAATTGCAAATTAGTTTGCTAGTGGGAGTTTGCTAATTCCACAACTTTGATTTTGCACATACATACTCTTTTTATAAGGTTAGATAGGATGGCAACAGTTTTTTTGGGGCGCGAAACAAATTTTTGTTTTTAGTTTTGGGTGGAATTATATTTTTATGAGATAATATTTTGAAGGTCTTTAACTAGTGTATGAGAGATTATATGATGTGTAATTATTGATATGTATAATTATTGTATAAAAAATTCTTCTAATTTGGAATTCTTGTATAATTATTAAAATGAATTCTCATTGCCACGTAATTTTGTGGAACACGAAATTATGTCTGGTCAGTTTAGTTTGGGCTAGGTGAATGGTGATGTTGTTGAGTTGTGAGATTCTAGTCCATTATTAGGTTGGGTGAAGGCCTATAAATGGGTTGGGTGCTCTTAATCGTGTTCGAATTCATTTAGTTTTGGCGGATCGAGTCCTACCCAATTACCCAATGAATTTTATTTTTCTTATCTGACCCGAATTTGTTAAGGACTCGCGACCCAACCCGTTTATTCGACCCGATTAGTAGTCATTAGAGTTTTATTTTATAATTAAATTTTAAAGCACTTTATAAGAATAAACATCCTTTTGATTGAGTAAATAATATCATTTTTTTTCTTACGGAAAGTAACAACATTAACCTGTTTAAAAAAGTCAGAATATCCAACTAATAGTAATATTAAAGTACCACTAAAAATATGTTTTTATTATAAAATGAAAAATATTTAGGGAAATATAATTTTAGCGGGTCGGGTCCTAAGCGGGTCGGAGATAACATATATTAGACCCGACCATTTAATCAACGAGTATCGGGCATAAAAAAATTTATCTGGCCCACATAAAAGGATCGGGGTTGGATCGAGTATACGTCAAGCTATGATCCATTGACAGGCGTCGCTGAGTGTTTCGTACACTTTTCTACTTAGAGTAAATTACATCTATGACGTCTGAACTTTGACATTTGTAAAGATTTAGTTGACTCTTGTTTTTGTCATGATTTAGCTTTTGAAACTATCCCAAGTTTACATCATTGGCCATTCCATAACTTTGACAGAAAAATCCCAAAATATTCATTTTAACACCAAGGTTGCCTTCCAATTTATAAAGGGGGATTTTTTTTCTTTTATCGATTTTACCCATGGGTTTGTGATATTTTTTAAGCAAATTTATATCGAACCATATTTTTACTACACACAATGAATTTTATTACTCAAATTACAATATGGATAGGGTTTAATCACCAAAGGTTGTTGCTAAAGGCACCACATATTTTACTTCAAAATACCACGGTAATTTTTTTTAAAAAAAGGTACAATTATTTTAACATTATATGTGTGAAGAATATTGTTCTAAGTTAAGTTCCAATTTGGAAATCCCAAATTCTTCTACTTCATAATTTAGTGATTGAACTCAATCCATGTGTTAATTTGAAAAATTAAATTTATTGCGTGTCACAAATATATGATTATAGTTTAGCTTTTCTAAAAACAAATTGTAAATCTATATATAACTTGATAAAATTTGTTATGACACTGATTTTTACAGCGGTCATCTTAATACATTTATCAAATATTATATTATGACTTATTAAAATTTAGTATGTCCTTGCGATTAATTTTATTATTATTTCTTTTAAGTTAGTGGATAAATGCCGATAATTAATTTAATTTTATTTGTATGATAATATTGTGTAAAATAATAAAAGGTTAATTTTTGGATTATTTAAATTTAATTTATATTTAGGACTATATAATAAGGTTGTATAAGGGTGCTTTGTAGCCAAAGCCATAAAATTCCAAACATTTGAGAGATGTAGATTTTTTAAATTGTGTTTAAACTATAAAGTAAGACAAAGTGTATGTGTATATTTTCTATTTTTATAATATATTTGGATTGTTATAAATTATTTTTGAGGAATGATGACATGATAATGTCATTAAAAGAAAAATTTGTTTGTTTATTTTATTAGTTGGAATATAATATCGAATGATTCTTGATGAAAAAGAACAAAATTCTTGATTTAGATAATAATTTACTTATATCATAAGTAACATCATTAACAAGTTATATTAAGTTGAAACACTAAATTTCTTGTATGATTATCATATTTTTCATTGGAATTAATAAGTGGAGAGATAAAGTAGACTACTGTAGAAACATTCCCTAAAAGTTTCCACTACGAAATTTGATTATACAGAAGATGAAAATCGTGGGTACATTAGATTCATTGTGTTTTTTTAAAATATGAAATCTTTGCGAATTGAAGCCATTAGAAGAAGAGTATTGTTATGCCCTTCAAGCCTTATGATCGGCTAATGATTTGATCATCCCATGTGTCAGGAATCTATGCCCTGACCAAATTGATAGGGTTTGGACTACATTATGCACATTCCATACGGGATTAACTTCCATCGGAAAACAAATCCCAATACCCATACCTTGGATGCAAGTTCTTATTCAAAGTGATATTTTCCTTATGGGGGAATACATGGGGGTCATATATGTAGGCTTGAGAGGGGGGTGCAGTAGAGGTTAATTAAACCTAGGGTACACGAGCTAACATGCTAGTATAAGGGTTTCAGGGTTAAAGTTTGATACATTTTAAATCTCGAAGTTTTTGAAAATAGTTGATGATGATGCCAAAATTTGGCCTTTGCCTAGTATGAAATATGTGTGAGTTGGACTTTGGAAAGAAGGGAAAAAAATAATTTTGACGCAAGTGTTTAATGTGGTTCAACCCAAGGGGTTGGGCCTACACATCCACCGTTGGAATGCTCTATTTTTAAGTTCCCAGAGGCTTTCTTGGAGGCTAAGTTATAATTTTCCATAGGCTAGACACATTATGTGCCAGAGGTTAGGAATTATCACTAGAGATAGAGAGAGAGATATATAAAATATAATTATATAGTAAATGAACTCCAATACTATCATATTTACTTGCATTAGAGAAGTGTTGGGTATTTATAGCCTTGAAGTGAACTTGCTTGAGATTTAGGTGGGAAGGATGTATTAATTATGGTGGTTGGGAGCCATTAATTCTCACTTTATTCGAGGACATGTACAAGCCTTTAATGCTCACCTTCTTTGAGGACCCATCATTCATTAATTGTGTTTCGTGGGGCTTTGGGACTCTATGACAATGTTATGATCTCGATAAGTAAGGGCTTGGATAAGTTATCATGAGTCCCTTGTCGAGTTATATTAGTCATGTGCAGGACGTATAAGGCGTGGGTCATGTATATGACATAAAAATACAAGGTCATGTACAGGACATGCAAATAGAAAATCAGTGATAGTACATTGTCATGTCTATATGGTAGGTCATGTGTAGTACATGGTCATGTAGAGGGGTAAGTCATGCACTGGACACGATCATGTATATGGGGTAGGTCATGCGTAGGACATGGTCATGTGCAGGGATAAGTCATGCACAAGACATGGTCACATACAGGCGTACGTCATGCACTTGACATAATAATGTGTAGGGATAGGTCTTGTGAAGGAGTAGGTCATGTGTAGGACATCGACCATTCATGGTGGGATTGGCATTTAAAAGTCTACCCACGAAGAAAATTGGGCCTATGACAAATTCTTCACTATTCGTTCCCCCAATTTTCACGCCACTTTACATAGTTTTAGTCCAAGTAAAATTTTCCATAGGACTTATTAAAAATAGTCAGAGGGAAAAAAATTTAAGGGATGTGTAAAAAAAATATTCCAAGTGAAATTTGCCAAAGGACTTCGCAAAAATATTTGAGGACAAATTTGTGTTAAAAATGATTAAAAAAATTTTAAGGATTGAGTAAGAAAATATAGTCTGAGGATAATGTTTGAGGACTGAGTAAAAAAAATAGTTCGAAGACAATATCTAAGGACAGAGTAAAAAATTTAGTTTGGGAAAAATGTTAAAGAACTGAGCAAAAACTTCAAAGCCTGGATCATGTGGAAATTATTGTTCGTGCTTTTTTGAAAATCAGTTGGAGGACCTAAAATTTTAAAAAATTAACATCAATTACTCACTATGCAGAGTTTTAATAGGGGGTCAAATTTGGGAGAGAGACTTAGGTTTTTGTTTGCATCCCGTTGGGGGTCCTAAACCCTTAGCAAAACCTTGTCTCCATTTTTGTTTTCATAAATTGGGGTTCCCATGGATTGAAATTGATGAGCTCCTTATTGATTTATGCTGGAGATATTTGGTGGGGGTCCCACGTCTTGGCTCATGAAAAATCTAAAAATAAATGGCTACACTTTTAAGAATTTATATGGGGCCTGTAATAGACGTACTTTTATTATTAATCAATTTATGTGCGCTTTATATTATTAATTTAATTGGGAAAATTAAATTATATTTCGATAAATATAAATTAGAGAGATAAAAGATTAATATTTATTATTATTATTATTATTATTATTATTATTTTTATTATCATTTACTTGCGTGTGATAAGTAAATATACATGTGATTTATTATATGTGGAGTATGAGTGAAAGCGGTTGTTCATTATTATATGTCGATATAGTGTTACATTAACGAATCAATATATTTATGGGCGACACATAATTAAGGTACGCACATGTCAAACTCTATTAATGAGATGTTAGCATATTTGGAGTTGAGTGACTTGGATAACCTTTTCTATTGAACCGGTGATCCAAGAAAGGTAGAAATAGTCTATAATAGGTACTCATGTGTTACGATTGGGTTTCAGAGACTTTTTAGACATAACATGACCAGTATAAGGGTAGGAGTGTCTTTTTACACTTAGAGTTAAGTGAAAAAAATGATATTAGGGTAATTAATGGAGTATTTAAAAGGTTGAGAAGGTGGATGGTAGCCCACCTTTGATATTCTTCACAAAAGAGATTGAGAGGGTGTTCAAGATAAGAGAAAAAAGAAAAAGAAAAAAAGTGAAAGGGTTTGGATAAGAGAAATAAAGGATATCTCTAGATTCTACTCATCATCAAAGGTAAATAACATAGGATTCAATGCATAGAGGCAAGTAGTTACTTGCTTTAAATAGGTATTATGCATACCTAATTGCTTTCATGATTAGGGATAAAAATCTGAAACTTTGATTGATTGATGTAGATGATAAGGGATCTCTGACTTAAATTTACTATTACTTAGGATTAATCATGTTAGAATTTTGAAATTCAATCTAGAATTAAATGATGAGCATGCAAAACTTTAATAAGAGGGTTGAACTTTTGAAAATATAATTGGGGAAAATTTTGAGTTGAATTAAATTGATGCTTGATTTGTAATCATTTGTGTTTGATATAGGATTCATATTTAATTATGTGTTATAAAGTTTTTGAAACATTAGTATATCGAAGTAAAAAGTCAATTTGAGGTCTGAGGTGGTTTAAGAACTCCATTGGAAGGTCTGGATGAGCAAAAGCGAGCAAGAAGATGATAGGCAACCCAACAAATCGAATTGACACATGGCGAAGCTACGACTGTACAACTCGTCAGGAAATTGTATGTAGGTCTCGTCTTGTTAATGTCGTTTGAACCCAACATATGTCGAAGCTGAGACATAAGAGCACTTGTGGGTGTAGAGAGCATATATGATTGAAATTGTTCTGATGATGAGGTCTCAGAGGCCAAAACTTGTTGACATTGGCCTCTGTGCCATGGGCCCATGTGAGGAAGAGTCTGATTGGCCCTAGGAAGGGGTCATGAGGCTGGCAGAGTCTCGTCCAGCTGAAGTCACAATTATGTATATCAGAGGTTATATGTCCTAGTGAGACTAGGTAGTTTAATTAAACTAATAAAATGAATACGTTAAGTACGGACTCTAGTTGAGTGTTGAGGTTTTTTCTCATGTGAGTGCGACGAGTTAATGATGAAAGTATTACACTATAATTTTAATCGAGCTAAAATTATTATTTACTTGCAAAATATTTTCTACTTTTGGAACTTTGATCTGCGAGCAATTGTTTTTCCTCATTTTTCTTTTTTAAAATCCCCATGGGTGCAACTGCTGCAGTCGTAACCACAAGGATATATCCATTCTTGATGACACAGCAACTGTGGATGATAGATGACTTAATTTAGAAGCCTCTACTCATATTATCTACATACAATCTTTTCATTATAGTATTCAGTTTGGGCGTGCTACCCCTTGATGGATAGGATTTTATATTACTGTCAATTATTTTATTTCAATACTCAGTTTTATTCAATATTTGTTTTAGTTGGATATTACACTTTGGTCACCGATGGTTATTCAGTTCACTTATATTATTTATTTAATCATAGGGATCATTTTATTCATTTTAGATTATTGTTTTTTGTATTATATTCTGTTGTTGTTGTGATAGTGATGTTGAGAATGAAACTATACTGAGATTCCCATTTTATTTTGGTTGAGGATTGGCCTGAATGTAACTTAAAATGAAGCTACACTCAAATGCAGTTACTAGCTACATTCTTGTTTTTATAAAAAAAATGCTTGCTCGTTTATCGTACATTGTTATTTCTACTTTTAACCTAGTTGAGATAATTTCGGATACAAGAGTTGTGAATTTTTTTTGAGGTCTCTCACTGCTTACTTTATTCCTAAGGTCACCGTGCTTAATTCGTATGGGATCCTAGACACTCTTAGGTTAGAAGAACCTGTGGGAGATCTTCAAAAGTATGAGATATACATGTTTCCTAAAATTACAAAATCAAAGGAAGTAGGGACTCCTTTAAAGAACCAAACTAAGAAAATTAAGAAAGAAAAATTTGTGAGTCTGGCCCTTTTTGTAAGAAGAACTCTTAGGTTAATGTTGCTTTTGATGACTTGGCCCTTTTTGTAAAAAATTTCAAAAAGTTTATCAAATTTTCCAAAGAAAGTTCTTCTGAGCCTCGATGCTATTTTGATTCATTCAGGAGAGAGTGAGGCTGAGAATGATATTTTGAGTGAGGAAGAAAGTGGTCTCCAAAAGGCATTTAATGATCTTTACACCGAGACCTTGAAAACTAAAAGTCTAAATAAGGATTTGTCTCTTAGGGTGTTAGATTTGGAGAAGGAGGTGAATGTTTTTAGGGAGTGTGAGTTGTCGCTGAGCCTACTCGAGAAGGTGATTTTTTTTTTGTGAGAAATGGATCATTTTCAATCGGGAAAGTACCGATTTGACCAACATTGTGGCTAGTCATACAGGAGATGTTCAATCTTTATTTGGGACTCGTAAGAAACTTGAAGCTCGTGTATCTCAACTCGAGAGCGATCTCGAACGTTCCCGAGAGGTCAAGGTAACTTTAGAAGACACATATAAAAAAGTAGAAACGATGCTCCTCAATCTATCTTTAGGTAACGTCGAGAAGCAAGGAATAGGTTATGACGGTGGGCCCACAAACTAACCCACCTAGGAGATCTCGTCCTAGACATTTTGAGTAAGGTGGAACCAATCTCGTGTATGTTTATTCCTATTAAAAACAAAGAGGTCACCTTAGAGAGTTTTGTTTTAAGCTAAGGAGAGTGTCTTATAGGTATGTTCCATGGTTAGTTCCTACACAATTTCCCACACACTCTCCTGCGCATGTTACTCCGCATGCTCATGTACATCACTTGAGAGATTTAAAGAGTTTTCGAGAGCAAGTAGAGTTTTTAGTCAAGACTTTACAAAATTTAATGGAGTTTTTTCATAGGATGCCATATCCTTTGGAGAAGTCCTTTGAGCCTAATGATTGAGGTTGAGACTTATTTTACACCATAGGGTGATTTCATGCTCATAACATATGTCCCTATTGCTAGTATGTACTATCATTGTATTTATATTTTTTATTTTGATATATCTTTTGAAAAATACCAAAAGAGTTCTATTTTTATTGAAATGTTTTGAAAAATACAAAAAGATTTTCGATTTGTTTTTGAGAAAAAGTGAAAAAGGTTTTATTTTCATAAAAATTTTGAAAAAAATCCAAAAAAGAGTTATGTATTTTTTACACTGTATATGGATGAACATTAAAGATGTCCGACTCACCCATTCATTCCATATCCATGTGACTATTTTGTAGTGTTTTGAAACGTGACATCATTGCATTTATGTGCTTTATAAAGTGTGGAGTCATTAAGATGTGATTACACGATAACTTATTACATGTTTGACTCCTTGTCTCCTTTAATTCACACGAGCACGAGCTTATTTGAATATTGCACTTACTTATCACATGTCGACCATATTGTTTTCATCTCAATTTTTCTTTAAAAATGAACAAAATGTGAAAAATGAGATAATAAAAGTTGTGCATGTAAGAACCATTTGCTGGATTTAAGAAATCATTTTTTCAGTAACATTAGTATATTTTAAACAATGGAATCGGGCTGCAAAAGACAAAGTCTTTGCTTTAAAAGAAACCATTTGTAATGAAAATAGCCTAAAAAGATTAAAGGCACATAAAAACAGAAGTGTCGGGCCATTTTCTTGAAAATTGATGCTTTGCTGCAAATGAGCATTAATTTCTTCAAAATTATTGAGAGTGTAATTGTTATATGTGAGATTTTGTGGCAGTTAGGTCGAAGATTAATGGGTTTTCACATACTATAATAATATCGAATAACATTACATAATTTTGGGCGTCATTGGTCTGAAAATCACTTACGGTCTTGATTTGTTGATTAGGTTAAGTCAATTTCACATGAGTTCACCTTTTTTAACCTAAGGTAGACTTTAAGATAATTTATTAGTGGTGTCTCAATCCTTCGTGCACATGTATTATGTTTGTCTAAATTTATCAACCGATGAAATATTCTCATACCCTACATTCCATTTCCACGTTTCAGGTATTTTTATGTTTCTCCATAGTGTGTTATATTTGTAAAATTTTATACTGAAAAATTTAGAAAAATTCCAAAATTTGTTTGTGGATCCTTGGAGATTATCATTTCATATATTTTTTGTGATGATATATTATTCCTATTGGTGATGTTCTTTATATTTCATGCTTTAGTTTCTACTCCTTGTCAATTTCATACAAAATAAATGGAGAGAACAAATTACATGAGTTTATTTTATGGGGGATAAATTCTTATGAGTTTCATTTTGTATTTCAAACTCTATGCATCACGAGTATTGTTCTTATTTCACGCGTGTAGGTTCCCTTGGGCATTGATTGATTAGAAGATTAGAAGATCAAGTGAATAACAAGAAGAATATGGATATTGAAGAAAATATGTCTGCATACCAATCCATTTTGTAGGGTTTGGGTGATTATTATGATATTTTTATGTCTTGGGGGATTTTTAATGTAATTTGAATTTCAGTTTTATTTTTTGTACCGGAATAGTCAAATGGGGAGATTTCTAAGAGCATATTTTATGTCATTTCTCAACAGCATAGGCTTTTATGTATGTTTGGCATATCTCGTTACAATTCTACTCGTCCCGTCACGAGGAACCGAATCTCCAACATCTTCAAGTTCAATGGTTCTCCACTCTATGAAGGTATAAAGATTTTAGAAATTTAAATTTATTCATGAAATTTATTTTGTGAGGTTTTATTTTTATTAAAATTGAAACATGATTTTTTAAGTTTAAAATCGAGGAATTTTTTATGTTTAAATTTTTTTCAAAGTTTGCTTTGCTCATTCAAATGAGAAAGCATTCTCGTTCGAATGAGATGTCACTTTTGTTTTAAGCTAGTTTAATCTCTACATCTAACTTGCATCTAATGAGGGCGTACTATTTTGCATCATTTGAAGGTAGTTTGAAGCTTGTTCAAACAAGATATCTATGTTGTTCGAATGAACTTTCTTTCATTCAAATGAGATGTTATTCTCATTCGAATGAGCCCTAGTTTTGTTCGAACGAGCCTTGGTTTTCTTCGAACGAGTGACGCCTCATCGAAATATTTGTTCTCCTAATAAATACCTATTTTGTGTTTATTTTTCTAGGACTTTTTCCAGGACGACTTCTACATACATGTAGACCCCACATCATAGCACCCCCTGCATCACTACGAACCTAGGTCATACTCCGAATACTATTCTAGAGGCCATCGGACGCTCCCAGGCTCCGTTTGACCAAAAGTAAAACTCTTCAGCCCGACCGAGATTGAATGAATCTTTAAAGGTCACTAAAACCTCTTTGCAACGGTTCGCCCCTTGCGCGATTCTGAATTATGGTGCAAACGAATGACCCGTTTTCCCTTAAAACTTGATCAAGAGGCCAACGGTCCGCTTCGGGCCAAATTCTGACTTACGGTATGGACGAACGATCTGTTTTACTCCGAAAGGTTATCAAATGCTTCCAGTCCCAGGTTGACCAAAGTCAACTCCCCAAACTGAGTCAAACTCTTTGGAATATCTAATTTCATCTCCTAACCTTTTCAACGGTCTACTCTGTGCGCAATTCTGACTTACCATGCAGACGAACGATCTGTTTGCGTCCGACGATCCCCCGTCCAAAGGACCGATGAGTGCTTTCGAGCCACATTTGTCCCAAAGTCCACTCCCAGACCTAGGAGAAGTCCAAAGGACATTCGAAGGGCTCTAAAGTACCTTTTCAGTGGTATGCCCCGTGCGCGATTAAGATTAACGGATTACGTTTTACGATCATTTTTCCAAAGGAATATGAACGAGACTGCCAAATGGCAGGTTCAAAATCCTGCCTATCGACAGTGTGCCTACAGACACCTGTCGATTGGCAGGACCAGACCTATGCTAATCGGAAATACCTTGGCCTATAAAAAGGAGGGCCTTATCCCATTGCAAAGGACCCGAAAATCAGACATCCATCACTCTCAGCAAACTCAGAAAACCTCTCTAGAAGTCAGTGTGATTTCTACATCCAAATCCCTTTCCAACCCTCACTTTTCATCATCTTTTTCACCAAAAATCGTGAATTAACTACCCATCATCATCATCCAAGTGAAATGTCTTCTCTCCAACATTCAAGATCAAGCTCAAGATCTTCGAGAAGGTCCAACTTTCTCAATTCTCTCCTTAAATTCTCCCAAATTCGCATTAACTTGTTTAATTACTTAACACTTTTTCTCCCCATCTCACATATCCTAATATACTTTTTATTTAGTATTATTGCACATCTCTTATTTTTCATATAAGAAAACCCTCAAAACCAGAAAAAGTGGGTTTGCTCATAAATTCCAAACGGGAATTCTCACACTTTTCTCATAATTTTCTCACATTAAAACACCTTTTCACACACACACACACACACACACACACACACATAAGAGAAGTCCCCAGTTGGATTTATGGGATAAACCCCACCCCTCATTTTTCATGCGAACTATGTGGACCTTGATGCCTCTATAGGCTACGTAGGCGTCTCGGGGTAAAACTCGAGACTCGAGTCCTATTTTTTTTTAATTTTTAATTTTTAATTTTTCTAATTCTTTAACTTAATTCTCTTAGATTCTACACACACACACACACACACACACACACACACACACACACACACACACATATATATATATATATATATATATATATATATATATATATATATATATATATATATATATATCGTTCCATTATAACAATCAATGCAAGGATAATCGCCTAAATCCTATTTTTTAATATTACTTTTAGGAACATTCATATGGATGACTCGCTCTATCTCTTCCATGATACAAGTCGATGATTCCTATCTCCATTAAATATACACTTTCACACATATCACGAAGAAATAGAGGAAAATAAAAACAAATCTATGAGAGACTGCAAGGGCAGAGTGGGTGCCTAACACCTTTCCATTCCGTAACTTCGCATCCTAACCCTCCTCGAATCATTTTTGGTTTCGTATGTATCAGTATATCTTTGATGCTGTCCTTCGGGATAGCTCCACCTTTTTTTGTCTATTTTAAGTAAAATAGACTGGCGACTCCATCTCTCTACATTTTTCACCTCACACATCACCGAAGACGGCCGAAGCGCTCCCGAGAGGGATGCGCAGGATCGAGATCCTCTCTCCATATCTTCT
This sequence comes from Sambucus nigra, assembly GCA_949130495.1. NCBI lineage: Eukaryota > Viridiplantae > Streptophyta > Magnoliopsida > Dipsacales > Adoxaceae > Sambucus > Sambucus nigra. Next base: position 59,031,033 of record OX422214.1, read on the forward strand.
CTCTCTCCGCATCGGGGATGGACACAGTGGAGACTCCACTAGGGATTTTGTTTTGAGGGCTAGACTCTGTTTATATGAGTATTTGTTTATCTATATATTCCTCTCTCTTTTGCTCACTAAGCACACACCTTCACACTTGTACATGTCCATGCTTAGTGTAGATTTACTTCTCATAGTCATACGTACCCCCTATTTAGCATGATGTTCATCAATGAAATATAAATCTCTCCATAAGATACTGATAAAAAGATCATACATTTTGCACACTACTCCACCAAAGAGCATTGCTATTGACTAAATTTTGTCCCGTAATTATATGGTCACTTCGTAATGGGCGCTGGTCCGACAGGGCTCAGTTAGCCTAAGTGATATGACTCTCACCTTCCATTATCCAAGTACCTTCGATGTATATCAAACGGTTCCCTCGCATGTACCACTTGATCGAAGTCATGACAGGAGGTATATCGCTGGTAATTCGTTCACGTATGTCGAGTATATCGAATTCTCTCTCACACGTACTGTCCCTATGAGGTATATCATGGGGTAATTCACGTACACTCAGGTATATCAAATGGCTTGTTCACACGTACCAATTGCCCTCAAAAGCAAGACGTATGTCATGGAAGTCATGCCAAAGGGGGGAATCCTTTCCAATTAACCCAACGAGACTGCATACCCGCATATAGGCGTCAGACCTAGGGCACTCATGTTAATTTTCCAGTTTCCACCCGAAAGTCTACCGAAATGACGGGTCGGCATGCCGACCGAATTCTCGAGCAATTATGTCTTTTTCAAAATGGGATCCTTTCCATGAGCTTGGTAACAAGTCCAACCTTTTCATATCTTAATTCAAACTCCAATTTTTCCATGTTCGGATCCCGTCCAACATTTACTTTTTGCATTTAGGTAAACCTAATACAAGAGAGAACATAATAATTATAATAATCATGTTGAGACCCGTCTCAGATTCATTCTCTCATCCCTTTATCAAAAATACCCAAAAAAAGTTACACTTCTCCTTTCTTTATCAAAAATTCAAAAACATTTCTCCTCTCTTTATCAAAAATCCAAAAATATTTTGTCTTCCACTCTAAAAAAGAAAAACAATGTTAAAAATATTTTCATTCCTTCTTCAAAAATAAATCCCATTTTACTCCTTCTTAGGTCGATTGCACGCCCTTGGCTGGCTCCTTATTAGGCCTCGGTCTTCAGTCAAATCACCCCGGAGTTTCGTTCGTTCCCCTTTTACTTCATCTGAGTTCAAAATTCATCCGCTTTCCATGGAGAACACAAATCCAGTTATGCAGCCAGATCCGATGGTTGTCTCAGCTCAGCTCGTATCCAAGATTGAGAACCTCCAAACTAAATTTCACGAGATGCAACAAAACCAGGTCCCTATTCCTCAAGAGATCTATGTCCTATTCCCTCGCTTTATGGATCCACTCAAGACTATCTGGGTTCTCTAGAATTATCAGCACACTCCACGTGCCCCTCTTGCTAATGGGCCGTCGCCTACAAAACTTCCCACACCAAACCTTGCCCAGCCTGGGTCTAACTTGCCTATGATCATGGATCCAAAAGAGGAAGAGTTGAACAAGGTCAAAGAAGATCTGAAGATGCTAAATAATAAGTTCGACAAAGTCAAAATTTTTAGAAATTACATGGACTACACCCACATGTCTCCTTATCCTAAAGCGAGGTTACCCGAGAAATTCAAGATGCCAAATATCGAGAAATTTGAAAGGAGTGGACCCCTGATTGTTCATCTTCATAGTTATCACCGTTCTATGACTCTCCTAGGGGCTTCTGAATAAGTGATGACCCAATTATTTTAGCAATCTTTTAAGGATAGTGCCCTCTGATGGTTTTTGTCTCTCGAGGAGTCCAGAATTCATAGCTAGGAGGATGTGTCCCGAGAATTCATGTCTCAGTACAAATACAACGAAGATCTTAAGGTCACCCATCGTGATTTAGAGCTGCTCAAATAGAACTCTGGGGAATTAGTCAGTAACTTCATAGCCCGATGGAAGAAAAAAGCAGCCACCATGACTAATTGGCCATCTGAGGAAGAACAAGTCAACATATTGAATAAGAACTTCTTACCCCATGTCCGAGCAACAATGCAGGACAATACTATCCCCACTTATGAGCTCTCAGAGAAACAGGAGTAGAAATAGAGGAAGGTCTTGCTAAAACAGAAGTTTAACCAAAGAAAGTGTCCGGACAGTTCACTCCCAAAAAATATGAAAAACCTGTCAACGCTGCAGTCTCAACCATCAATAACATCTCTCAACCAACCACCTCGTGGGAACCAAAAATCCTCCATGTCCCAGTCCCAAAGGAATACATCGAACTCCATTCGCCCCTCTCCAAAGTTTCGAAACCTTATCAAAATCTTGGACCCCCGTCCATTGCCCAATCCACTCCCAAAAACTTCAAGGAGGATGCCCATTGCTCCTTTCACCAAACTTCAAGCCATACCACCGGCCAATGCTTTCACATTCGAAACATAATCCAAGGTCTGATTGACCGGGGTGCCATTTCCCCACCCACCAATCCTAAGCCAAACACTACTCACAACCCACTCCCAAATCATGCTAATGCCATCTTCCTAGAAGAGAACCCAAAATTTGATACCTCAACTCAAATCACACCCATATACTCACCCAAACCTCTCCTAACTTTCCCGTATTTCCTCCTACACCCTACTAGCCTCGTTGATCAGGAACTACCACTCCTTACCAGAGCATGCATCGCTGTCCGTACCCATTCTGAAAATGGACGTACGGAATTATCATAAGTATTAAACCAACTCCTAGAGTTCTGGCTGAAACTTCCCTCGCAGATGATCATTGATTGCCTGAGGTTCAGTACGCTGTTCTTGGAAGTGTGAAAATGTTCCCGAGAGTCAGACAGTTCGGTGGTACCAATCGATAAAGTCAACCGAGATGATGTTGTCCAGATCTTGGCAGAATTATTCAGGAAAACTAATAATATTTACAGTATGATTGACTTACTTGACCCTATGAAGTTAAAAGGGCACCTGGTCCCTTCACCCTTACACCTCCCCGCAGAATGGGAGAAAGTATACGAAGAAGCCATTAAATTTGTGGAATGCATTGACTTTACATGGAAAGACAAAATTGTTGCCACCAGACGGAGGGAAGGATTCAAAGATTCAAATAGAGAGCAAGCTTCAGAGAAAACTGGCCCGGTAGCCGAAAAGTGTGGGATGATATCGTTTGTTTAACTCCTTAGAGAAATAAATAAGGTGGAAGAATGACCAGAGATTGGCAAAGAAACAGAGTTCATATTCTTCCCTTCTTCAATAAGTCACATGACCAGATTAGGGAGTCATTACCAGATCCAAAGCTTATTACCATCCAATGACAAATTGAAGGGTGTTGAAAACCTTCCTATGCTATAGATGACCCTTGAGGAGAGCAAGATCCTCGTTTAACTGAAGAAAACTCAAGCTAACATCACTCTATGGGGGCTTTTCATGTCTTCCTAGATGCACATAAATTCTTTGATCAAGTTGCTCACTGGACCCATAGTTCCTCCTTTTAACACACCAGAAGAAGCGATAAATTTAGTCGGATCCTTGACCTCTACCCGAATGCTATCCTTTTCTGAAGAAGAAATCCCCCAAATCGGGCCAAACCACAATCATGCACTCAACATCTTCATAGAATTTATGGGGAAGATCGTACCATTCTCTCTTATTGATAATGGATCCACCTTGAATGTCTGCCCATTAAGAACCTTCAAATGTTTAGGATTAAAGGAAAGTGACCTCACTCCATCCTCCGCTGCTGTACGTGCCTACGATAATACCCGTCGAGAAGCAATGGGATCCATAAAACTTATAATAGGGCCTGTCCCTATAAACCCTGTCATTGAATTCCAAGTTATTGACATCCCATCTTATTTCAACCTATTTCTTGGATGACCTTGGAATCATAGTATCAAGGGTGTGTATTTGTCGCTCCATCAGAAATTCAAGTTCTTCGCCGATGGACGATCATCACCATTTTGGACAACGACGATAATGCTGGGAGTGAAAGCACTAGTAATCCAATCCTTGAGATACACCACAGGTTAAATGATATGCTCTGATCAGGATTCCGAGTTGAGCCACTTTTACTCCCAACAGGGGACGATTTCAGATAAAGGGTTTGTCCAGAACACGACCCTCATGGAAACATCAACGTGATTCAAATGTTCAAAAGCATGCACTTCATGCCGGACTGGGGCTACGGCAAAGACAACAAGGGATACTTGAACCAATCATGCTAAAAAATCTTTCCCACCTAGTAGTTTGAGGTATCAACCATCAAAACAAGAGCTCAGAATGATCCGCCCGTCTCGACCAAAGAGAATACTAGACTGCATTCATACTATCACAGGTGACTCCTTGAATAGATGATTCATCAAAGAGGGAAAAGACTTCCCCTTTTACTGCTTTTTGGAACAATGGTATGACCATACAGATAAGAAGATGAAGCCTGGAATGGAGATCTTTTTCTAAGACCGCTACCCATGGTTCGCAAGTTCCCAACACCATGTACAACCGCTCATCAAAGATATCAAAGATTCCGAGAGAAGTGACTCCAAGGATTCATTTAACTTACAGACACTGGGATAACATTCTGCATGGTTCATTCAAGAACTACATCATTGGATCCATCCCACCTGATTAAAGTTACTGATAAACCTCTCCTGAACTGGCATGCTGCGCCAGTTATACCTGTTGAAATCCCACCTAATCCCAATGTTTACCCCATCTCTTCTTCTATTGTCTATCCTTTCTCTAATGTAACCGAGACCTCCTTCGATGAGGTTCTCAATGCTGTTTTTCCTATCATGAAATAAATGAAAATTTTGAGTATCTTGTTGTGCCTTACATTAATTATTTAGATTCTAATCAAACTTTTAATGATGATGATTTTTCAAATGAACAATTCTTAACTGATCTAAATAAGGTTAATAGCAAACAACATAACCGCGTTCAAGTTATTGAAGAAGAAACTTTTGTTGATAATCTCGGTTCTAGTAGCCAATTGCGCGAGATTAGGATATGGGCTACCCTTAACGAGCATGAGCGCGCACAACTCACAGAATTACTAAATGAATTTGTAGATTTCTTCGCATGGTCCTACTCTATCTTTTCCATGATACAAGTCGATGATTCCCATCTCCATTACATATACACATGCACACATATCACAGAGAAATCGAGGAAAATAACAACAAATCCATGAGAGACCGCAAGGGAGGAGTGGGTGACCAACACCTTCCCATTCCATAACTTAGCCTCCGAACCCTCCTCGAATCATTTTTGGTTTCATATGTATTAGTATGTATTTGATGGTGTCTAATGATGCTGGAAACAACACCACTAGGTAAGGTATTTGTAATCTCAAATAAGTGATAACAATTGAATCACAAGAGTATACTAAATATAAGAGATTTAGATGAGGAGAAGAGGATGAACAACACCACCCTTGGCCGAGGTTGCCATACCCAGAGTGCTGTTGATGCCTGTGATGCGCGCAGTGCCCCCCTTGGATGTGTAGATGGTAGTTTCGGCCAGAGCCGAGGTATGTCTGGCCGAGGGATGATATCGTGGGCCCTTGCCCCTCATAGGGTCGATCAATGTCTCGGCCATCATCTTGGCCGAGGTAGGTATCTCTGGGTCGAGGTTATACTTGGGCATATCATTTTTGGCGCCGTCTGTGGGAATCGAGAGGCTATCTTTTCCTCTTTTTCTACTTTACCTCACCGGAGACTCTGGTGGTGAACCAGGAACCACCCCTTGTGTGGAGCTGTTTCACCATTGAAAGAGGTCCTTTAAGTTATTAAGCTCACTTACTGTTCAAGCTCTTTATTATTAACACATGGCACCAGAATTACCACCGCCTCTTCCACCGCCCGGAGATGGAGGGGCTAGCTCCAGTCAGGCTCCTCCCCAGTCCGAAATGGCGGAGGTGGCAGCAGCTTTGAAATATTTAGCTGTAACACAACAAGCCATGAAGGAGCAATTTGCCCAGCTCAGCCAAACCATGATGATGAGGCCACCTGGAGTCTCCCCGGACATGATAACTCCGGCGGCAGTTCAGCCCCATCCCGATGCCAGGGGACCACCCCAGGCGCCCATGAAGGACCAACCTGCACCCCAGCGGAGGAGGGACGTTGCTGACCCTAGGCGCTTGCGCCTGGGGAGGTAGGGAAACCCTTGCCTAGAGGATAGGTATGATGACCTAGAAGCTGAAGAGGCCCCAGAAGACTGCTGGGAGCCGTATGAGGTGTCAGATGACACCGTACGACCCCTTAGGCAGAGCCAAGGATGTGTCTGCCGAAGAAGAGACGAGGACCAACAAAGAGGGTCGAACTTTGATAGGCAGAGTCAGGGATGTGTCGGCCGAGGAAGAGATGAGGCCCAGCAGAGAGGGTCGGCCTTTAACAGGTTGAGCAGAGGGTCGGCCTTCGAGAGGCTAGGCCCAGTCAATGACTTGAGGCAGAGGCTATCGAGGTCAAGGAGCGCGGTAGGCTCTCAAAGAGGGAATAGGCAGGCTCGGCCAGATCAAGGCCGACCCTTGGAAAGAAGAGCCAGGGAGCAGGAAGAGGTCAATAGTCAACGTGTTGTGGCTGGGGAACCCTCTGTCCATCGTAGGGAGGTGGCAGGGGATAACCTCGGCCAAGCTGAAGAGAGAAGACCCTGGAATGACTTAATCCAACGTCTCGAGGAGAAGATAGGGGACCTCATAAAGAGCAGGGACCCATTACGGAGGGGCTACTCGGAGGGCTCCCCGTTTGTAGCTAGGATAGTGGGGTTCCCAACCCCAGCTAAGTTCAAGCCTCCTACAGTGACACCTAACTATGATGGCAGCACTAACCCAGTGCACCATATCGAGATGTATCAGTCGGCGGTAGATATTTACTCGATACCCGATGAGATGAAGTGCAGGGCCTTCTCAGGAACCTTGACAGGGGCAGCGCACATCTGGTTCACCTCTCTTCCGAAAAACTCGATCGAGAACTTCAAAGGCCTAGCTGAGCAGTTCATCCACAACTTTTGCTTTGGGGTAAGACCTCAAAAGAAGACTACCCACCTCCTATATGTCAAACAGGCTAAGGGTGAAAGCCTAAGAGACTATATAGCAAGATTTAACAAGGAGAAGTTGGAGGTAGAGGATTACGAGGAGAGCATAGCCATGACTGCCCTGATAGGAGGCCTCCAGAAGGGGAAGCTATTGTGGAAGCTGGCGGAAGACCCCCCCAAGTCTATGGCAGAGCTGTTGTCCACCGCAGGGAAAGTGATGAATGCGGAAGAGGCAATGGCCGCCAAATATGAGGAAGAGAACCGTGGTAGCACTGGGAGGTCCCAGGGTAAGAAAGAGGGGAAGAAGAGGTCAGCAGATGACAAGTTCGCTCATTACACTCCTCTGACTGTGAGCTGTGAGCACATCCTTAATGAGATCAAGGCTGACCGGGCTCTGAGGTGGCCAGAGAAATTGAAGGCCCCACCACATAAGAGGAATAAAAACCTCTGGTGTGAGTTCCATCAGGATTATGGCCATGTCACAGATAGATGATTCGCTCTGAAGGATGAGATTGAGAAGATGCAGAAATCCGGGAAGATGAGAAAGTATGTGGATGGCAAGGCCCCAAAGGGTGGCAGAGAAGACCCTAGGAAGAGAAGAAATGACAGGTGCCATGGCGATGTCCCGGCTAGAAGGAATGATGATTCATAGGGTGATGATGGAGATGACCCGGATCTCCCACCTATGGATGACAACACCCCAGTGAAGAGGGTAGGGATGATCTCCTTTGGTGTTAGCACCATATGTGGGGGATTCGCAAGAGGTGGCTCTGAGGTAGCCGACAGGAAAGCTCATGTAGCGGAGGCCAAGTCAGTGGTCAAACCTGAGGTTGTGAATCTAACGTCTTCTAATGCAGTGCAAAAGAGGAAGAAGGTGGACATGGACACCCTCGTAGTGGGGTTCTCCAGACTCGACTTCAAGGGCATATTAGCCCCCCATGATGACCCTTTAGTCATAACAACAAGGGTGCATGGGTGCGATGTAGGGAGAATCCTCATAGATGGGGGAAGCTCAGCAGATGTGATGTTCTGGCCTTGTTTCAAGAGCTTGGGTCTTAGCAGGGCAAGGCTGGTGCCCTACCATCACCCATTGATAAGCTTCAGTGGTGAGAAGGTACACCCATTGGGCATGTATGAAATGGATGTACAGATGGGAGATGAGTGGCCTAAGAGGCTGACCAAGAAGATAAACTTTTTTGTTATGGACGAAAATGTCTTCTCGGCCTACAACCTCATCATCGGAAGAGTGGCCCTCAGAGAGTTTGAAGCCGTGCCGTCAACGGTCCACCAGATGCTAAAATTCCCGACTCCTTATGGGGTAGGGGAAGTGCAAGGGGACCAGACCACGGCGCGGGAGTGTTATTTCAACTCGGCCGAAGAGCGAGAGGCCCATAAGAGAGCAACCGCCACTTACAGCATTGACACTCTTGATCCCAGAGACGAAACAAAACTGAAGAAGGGAGAGGCCGCGGAAGAGGTAGAATCCATCGTCCTCAATGAGGACGAGTCGGAAAAAACCGTCCAGGTCGGCAAAGCCCTGGAGCAAGGGATCAAGGAAGAGCTGATAAACTTCCTTAGGAGGAGGCAGAGCGTCTTCGCGTGGAGTCACGCAGACATGCCTGGTATCGACCCTGAGATCATGACCCACAAGCTCAACATAGACAGAGATGCTAGGCCTATTAAACAGAGGTGAAGAGTCTACTCCAGAGAGAAGTATGAGGTAATCCGGGAAGAGGTGAAGAAGTTGGAAGAGGCCGAGTTTATAAGAGAGGTTACTTATCCAGAGTGGCTCTCAAATACAATCATCGTGCCTAAGGCCAATGGAAAGTGGCGGATGTGTGTAGATTTCACAGAACTGAATAGGTCTTGCCCGAAAGACAGCTATCCCTTACCTAGGATAGACCAGATGGTGGATGCAACGGCAGGGCACGAGCTTATGAGTTTCATGGATGCTTATTCAAGCTATAACCAAATCTTCATGGATACCGAAGACTCTGAGAAGACAGCCTTCATTACCGACAAGGGGACGTACTGTTACAAGGTGATGCCCTTTGGTCTGAAAAATGCGGGGGCAACGTATCAATGTCTTGTCAATAAGATGTTCGAGGAGCAGATATGTAAGACTATGGAGGTGTATGTGGACGATATGCTAACGAAGAGCCTGAAAGCATGTACTCACGTAGCGGACCTTGAGAAGACCTTTGATGTCATGGACTCCTACAGAATGAAGCTCAACCCAGCGAAATGTGTCTTCGGGGTAGGAGCCGGGAAGTTCCTGGGGTTCATCGTTAATCAGAGGGGGATTGAAGCAAACCCAGAGAAAATCAAGGCATTAATCGACATGAAGAGTCCTAGGAGTATCAAGGATGTTCAGAGACTCACTGGAAGGGTGGCGGCCCTGAACAGGTTTGTTTCCAGAGCCACGGAAAAGTGTCTTCCGTTCTTTAAAGTTCTGAGAAAGGCCTTCCAGTGGGACGAAGAGTGTGAAAAAGCCTTTGATCAACTGAAGTCCTACTTGGGGTCTCCCTGGCTGCTGTCCCGGCCCATCGCAGGGGAGAGGTTATTTGTGTACCTGGTAGTCTCTGAGTCAGCCATTAGCGCGGCCATCATACGGGAAGAGGATGGGGTTCAGAGACATGTGTACTTCAATAGTAAGGCCCTTCAAGGGTCTGAACAAAACTATCCCCGCATGGAGAAGTTGGCTTATGCCCTGATATACGCCTCTAGGAAGATGAAGCCTTACTTCCAAGCTCACTCCATGGTAGTTATCACCGACTCACCACTACGGCAGGTTCTACACAAGCCTGAGAAGTCCGGAAGATTGATGACCTGGGCCATCGAGCTAGGAGAGTATGATCTTACCTACCAGCCCAGGACAACCATCAAGGGGCAGGCCTTGACAGACTTTGTCATAGAATTCACTTGGGAAGAGACCGAGATAGAGAAGGGCTTGGATGGTGGCGAAGAGATGAACCGAAGTGTCTTCCGAGATTCAGAAGAGACTGCCCCGTACGTCTTCCGAGGCCGAGAAGAGGTTGCCCCAGGACAAGCTCGGAGCAGAGTAGAAGAAAATGAAGAGGATCGGTACCTCTTCGAAAAGGGGGTTATGAGAGAAGGGTTCTTCTCATCCGATGCAGACGTATGGATCCTCCTCGTTGATGGCTCTTCTTGTGACAATGGAAGCAGCGCGGGGCTAGTACTCTCGGCTCCAGATGGCGCCAACATTGAGTACGCCTTGAGATTCAACTTCAAGGCCTCCAACAACGAGTCTGAGTATGAGGCCATGATAGCAGGTCTCTTATTAGCAACAACTCTTCGAGTAAAGCGGCTCCTACTCCACAGCGACTCGAGGTTGGTTGTCAATCAAGTGCTGGGGGCATACGAGGCCAAAGACGAAAGGATGTCCAAATACCTAAAGAAGGTAAGAGGATTGCTAGAGTATTTTGAAGAATCAAAGCTGAAGAGAGTGCCTCGGCTGAGCAACAACCATGCTGATGCATTGGCAAGACTGGCCTCGACAATGAAGACAGATTTGGGAAGGACCATTCCAATCGAGGTCTTAGAAAAAACAAGTATCGAGGAGGACGAGGTGTGTAGCCCTTGTCACAATGTGAACCTGGGAGACTCATGGATTGACCCGCTTGTTAGATACCTAAGAGAGGGGAAACTACCCGAGTCCAAGATGGAAAGAAGAAAGTTGAGATACAGGGCTGCAAAGTTCTCATTGGTAGGAGACGTCTTGTACAAAAAGGGGTTTCTACTGCCTCTCCTCAGATGTGTGCACCCTGCGGAAGTACCCCAGGTCTTAAGGGAGGTTCATGAGGGTTCTTGCTCTAGCCACATTGGGGGAAGACCATTAGCCAAGAGGATCATCACTCAGGGATACTGGTGGCCTACCCTGTCTAAGGACGCAGCAGATTATGTGAAGAGGTGCGACAAATGTCAAAGGTTCACCACCATCCCTCACCAACCTCATCAGCCTATGACGTCGATCTCTTCTCCATGGCCATTTACGGTATGGGGAATTGACTTAGTAGGACCTTTTCCAAGAGCTGTCAATAACTATAGATTCTTGATAGTTGCCATTGATTACTTTTCAAAATGGGTAGAGGCAGAGCCGATGATAACCATTACAGAGCAGAAGACCTTCCAGTTCATCTGGAAGAACATCATATGTAGATATGGCCTCCCGAACACGCTCATCTCGGACAATGGGACCCAGTTCAAGAATGACTCCTTGGAGAAGGATTTGCCAAAGTGTGGGGATCAGACAGTTCTTCTCATCTCCTGGTCGACCTCAAGAAAATGGCCAGACCGAGGTCACGAACAGAACCATCTTGGATGGAATCAAGAAGAGGTTAGAAGACGCGAAGGGGAGATGGATAGAAGAGGTCTACGCTGTGCTATGGGCTTACAGAACTACGACAAGGACACCCACAGGAGAAACCCCATTCATGATGGCACATGGCTCAGAGGCAGTCATACCAACGGAGGTAGGACTGCCAACTCATCGGGTTCAGACCTACGACCTCGACAACAATGGGGAGAAGAGAAGGCTAGACCTGGATCTCATCGAAGAAAGAAGGGAAGACGCAGAGGTAAGAAAAGAAGCCTACCAGCAGAGGGCAGCAAAATTCTACAACCAGAGGGTGAAGTCAAGACCCATTGCAGTAGGAGACCTAGTTCTAAAGAAGACACTACAGAAGGAAAACAAGCTACACCCAAACTGGCATGGCCCCTACAAGGTGACGGAAGAGGTTGTGCCTGGCACTTACAGGCTAGAAAACCTAGAAGGAGAACCTTTCACTAACCCGTGGAATGCTGACCATCTCAAGATATATTACATATGATGTATAGAATTTTATGAAAATGTACTATCTTACTAAGAGGAGGTTATTAATAAAGATCAGTTTCCATATCAAGTTCTTGTTTCGTTCTTTAAGACCAGAAGTTTATTATAAGGCTAACCTCTTAGGTGATGACCTCAGACCCTCATAACATCACTCGGTGGTGACGAGGTCTGAGCTCAGACACCTGGGTTAGATGACCTAAGACCCTAAACATCATTAATTTGGTGACACTTATTATGAGGCTAACCTCTTAGGTGATGACCTCAAACCCTCATAACATCACTCGGTGGTGACGAGGTCTGAGCTCAGACACCTGGGTTAGATGACCTCAGACCCTTAACATCATTAATTTGGTGATATTTATTATGAGGCTAACCTCTTAGGTGATGACCTCAGACCCTCATAACATCACTCGGTGGTGACGAGGTCTAAGCTCAGACACCTGGGTTAGATGACCTCAGACCCTTAACATCATTAATTTGGTGATATTTATTATGAGGCTAACCTCTTAGGTGATGACCTCAGACCCTCATAACATCACTCGATGGTGACGAGGTCTGAGCTCAGACACCTGGGTTAGATGACCTCAGACCCTTAACATCATTAATTTGGTGACACTTATTATGAGGCTAACCTCTTAGGTGATGACCTCAGACCCTCATAACATCACTCGGTGGTGACGAGGTCTGAGCTCAGACACCTGGGTTAGATGACCTCAAACCCTTAACATCATTAATTTGGTGATATTTATTATGAGGCTAACCTCTTAGGTGATGACCTCAGACCCTCATAACATCACTCGGTGGTGACGAGGTCTGAGCTCAGACACCTGGGTTAGATGACCTCAGACCCTTAACATCATTAATTTGGTGATATTTATTATGAGGCTAACCTCTTAGGTGATGACCTCAGACCCTCATAACATCACTCGGTGGTGACGAGGTCTGAGCTCAGACACCTGGGTTAGATGACCTCAGACCCTTAACATCATTAATTTGGTGATATTTATTATGAGGCTAACCTCTTAGGTGATGACCTCAAACCCTCATAACATCACTCGGTGGTGACGAGGTCTGAGCTCAGACACCTGGGTTAGATGACCTCAGACCTTTAACATCATTAATTTGGTGATATTTATTATGAGGCTAACCTCTTAGGTGATGACCTCAGACCCTCATAACATCACTCGGTGGTGACGAGGTCTGAGCTCAGACACCTGGGTTATATGACCTCAGACCCTTAACATCATTAATTTGGTGACACTTATTATGAGGCTAACCTCTTAGCATTCAGAGGTCATATAGCATTCAGAGATTATATAGCATTCAGAGACATTCAGAGGTCAAAATAAAAGAAGATTGGCATTCAGTAAAAAGAAGAGATTACATAACATTCAGGGGGGTTACAAATCAAGTTCAATTACAATTTACAAAACAAAAATTTGTTACAAGTTAAAGGTTTGAGGGGGGAGCATTGACCGTCTCGACTGGGTTGACCTGATCAGCATTGGTCACCTTAGCCACACCATCAGTAGGGTCAACCCCTCCGAGATCAGTCCCTTCCAGAGTAGCAGTCTGACCAGGGGCAGCAGCCTCGTCTTCTATCTCTTGCAGTGCCTGGGCAAACTGAGGGTCGGCGAATCCGAGGCCCACAAAGTCGGAGGCCTTTATAGTGCCAACCTCCTTCTATCTGACCTCGGCCCATCTGGTAGTGGCTTTGATACCTCTTTCGAGGTACTCAAAACCAAAACCTACAAACTCCTCAGAGACTTTGTAGTCAGAAATTATTCTCTCTGAGGCATCTGCAAGGGGAGCCTTCACAGCCACGTTGACCTTCCTCTGCAGAGCGTCATCCTTATCCTTCAGGGCCTGGGCGTGGCTTTGGACGAGCGCAGAGATATCCTTTTCCAAACCCTGAGCCTTATTTTCAGAGGTCTGGGCCTTATTCTCGGCATTCTGTAACTCAGACCTTCAGGGCGCTCTCGACCTTCTCAGCCTCCTGCCCCTTCTGAATGAGAGGAAATTTCCTTATGGCCCAGTTAGATAGCTGGTACATGGCAGTCGCACCCTGCACAGTAAATGAAGAGGTTAGGTGAGAGCAAAATCAGACGTTGCACTTATAAAATTCTGATAGGAACAATTTATACCTGGACGACTCTGTGAAGGCCGAATTCAACCATCATAGGGGTTTCCATGGCCCTGTAAAAATGCTTGTCGGCCTCGGTCATCATGTTGGGAAGTGCGTCCATGGCCTTTCTACTGTGGCCGACCACGCTATCGGTAAGTTTTAGCTGGTCCAGACGAGCCGACAGGGTGTCGGCTGAGATGGGGATCGCAGCGTCTGAGGTCCTCTTTTGTCTTGAGGTCGGCATCTGATCCTCAGAGGCCGGGACCTCAGGGTCCCTCTTCTTGGATTTGGATGTTGAGGGAGCTGGAGGAGGAGCGTTCAAACCAGTCCTCTTTGCAAGTCTAGCCAAACTCGGAGCTGCCATCTCCCACAATTCGTCCGGGACACCTGGAGGTATCTCTGCAAAAGTGAAACGATACAAGTCAGAAATCAAATATGAATGATCAGAGGTTAGACTTGGAACAAAAAGAAAAATCCTTACCAAAGTCAACAAGGGGACTTCCACCTAGGCTCGTCCCCGAGAGATACTGGGGGGTCAGCAGATGTTCAAACTTTACGAACAGACCATGTGCCCCTTGGTCTTGCAGGGCCTTCACCTTTTTGCCGTTCTAAAGACTTAGGCCAGGATCGGCCCTGGCAGACATGGTGACCTTACCCCATCTGAGGGGTATCCTCGGCTCAAAAGTGGAAGAGGGAACAGATGAGCCAAATTCCCATGGCCCTGAGGCGAAAAAATATCGGGGTTTCCAATTGTGATTCGAGGTCTGAGTGACCAGGAGCATCTTCTTCTCAGGCCTCCGAGCCACGAAGTGATAGTAGATCGGATGATTTTTGGCCAAGGTAGGGACGTAACAACCAGCAAAGACCTGAACCAGGAGGTCAGAGTGGTGGACTGCACTCCACAAGATGATGGCCCCTATAATAACTCTCCGAGCATTGGGAGAGAGCTGCGAGGGGGCCAAGTTGATGAAGGAAAGAATGAACCTAATGACAGGGTGAATGGGTAGACGAAACCCTAACTTAAATATCTGCTCATACAAGCAGATTTCTCCATCTCGGCCATGGTAGGCCCTCTCTTCCCTCAGAGGTCTCCTTAATTTGATTGAGGGACTGATGGAGTATAAGTATCTGAAGTGCAACAGATCCACCTCAGTGACTGTGCTCTCATACTCGTCCGCCTCAGAGACGTCAACATCACTTTCGGCATCCTCATCATCGTCGTTAAGCTCAACGTCGGCTGGAACAGACGGGTGACCAGGGAACCTCTGAGCAAACTCTACCCCTGTAACGGCCGACAAAGGAATGGCATCTAGAATGGGTGGCACAGCCACACTTGGCACAACAAGTTCTTCCTCTGAAGAAGAATTTGAGGTTCTTGAACCATTCTGAGATGAGGCTCGGCTGGAGACCTCGGCCTGGACAGGGGCCTGACCAGGCCGAGGTGTAAAGTCCATGGCTTCCTGGAAAGAGTCTACAGACATGGGGTCTGATGTGGAGGACTCAGACTCAGACATCGGCAAACGGTTGGCAGAGACGTCTGTTTGATAAAAGTTCTCAGGAGGATCAGGATATACCACCTTCAGAGGTGGGGGAAAGAGAGGTCTAATAGGGAACTCCTGAGACCTACGAGCTTCTTCCTGAGCTCTCTTTATTTGCCTAATTTTTTCTAAGGTCTTCTCTCTGAGAGAGGGGAAGTCCTCAAGAAGTTGGTACAAGGGTCTGAGCATCAGAGGACGACCCAAGACTTGGAACGACCCTAAACTTAAGGAAAACTCCTAAAGCTATAAACACGATGGGCTTGTAAAGTAAAGGGGTTTAAAGATCAAACTAAGAAATTTCAAGTAAACACAGGTCGCCTGAATCAATGGAACTTGCCAGAAAACTCAAACAATTACCGGATAACCCAAAAATCTCGTCGGAAAATTCAAACCAAATGCCAAAAACAAAGGAAATGGAAAAGGAAAGGTACCTGAAGATGAGTTGATGGATGAAATGAAGAGATCTTGCAAGAAACTAGGGGAAATACTCTGCAGAAAGAGCGATGGGGTGAAGAAGCCTTGGAGAGAAAACTTGCAGAAACTATGCGCGCGAAAGAAAGGAATGAAGAAGAAAGAGAAAGTGGTGGGATTTAACCCTTAAATACTTGGGCACACTTACCAAGGCCCATCATTGTCTTGGGAAACCCAAGGGACAACTGACAGCACACGCAAACCAAGTGGGCACGCCTTGGCCTGGGACAGGTGTCACGCAGGTGTTAGCCTTGGGACGGACAGGCCTCGGAGGTGAGACAATCCCCTAGCCACTTGCTCTCGCATATGACTAAGGGCTGGGGGTGATTGATATGCCCAAGTATAACCTCGACCCAGAGATACCTACCTCAGCCAAGATGATGGCCGAGACATTTATCGACCCTATGAGGGGCAAGGGCCCACGATATCATCCCTCGGCCAGACATACCTCGGCTCTGGCCGACACTACCATCTACACAGCCAAGGGGGGCACTGCGCGCATCACAGGCATCAACAGCACTCTGGGTATGGAAACCTCGACCAATGGTGGGACGAGGTGACAGGGAGCCGACCCTCAACGTGGAACCGGTTCAACCTCGGCTTGGGATGAGGTCACAAGAGGCCTTAGTAATCACCAGCATGGGACTATCCCTACCTCGGCTGGGGTCGACCCAGCATAATGTCTCGGCTAAGATCAGGCCGAGACTCCTTATGACATTACTCGGATTGAACGGACATCAAGCCTTTACAGCTCGGCCTCTCCCAGGCCGAGGTCATTCGCCAACATGACTGCCGAGCATCTGTTGACATTTGGATAAGGACACCTGGGCACAAATCAGTTATAACAAGATTATTCTCCACATGTGGGAGAATATTTCATCATCATTGCTTACATGTTACAGTGACAGATGGCATTCCCACATTGGTGAGGATACCACACACATGCTCATTGCATGCATGGGGGGTACATTACGCCTCCTAGGCACTATATATAGGGATCATCCCCTGCCTTGCAAAATGATCCAGCTATTAAAAACCCTAGCTAAAACTCTGTCTAAAGATACAGTAGAGAGAGAGAGAGCTTGAGTGAATTGTATCTATGGCCATTAGTGCCTTTGTTCAGTGATATTACTCACACACTCACAGTGGACGTAAGCCAGATTGGCTGAACCACTCATATTCCGGTGTTGATTCCTCATATCCTCACCTCCTTCTCTTATCTCTTTATATAACTGTGCTGCTATTGTTATTCATATATGGAGCTTGGAAACACCTCACCTGGTGGTGCTAATTCTTAGCATCATCATAAGTGGTTCAGCTAATATGGACTACGTCCACTATCAGTGTGTGTGAGTAATATCACTGAATGGAGGCACTAATGTCCATGGATACAATCTCTCAAGTTTTCTCTCTCTATAGTGTAAATTGGCAAGAGTTTCAGCTAGTGTTGTAATTTTGGGATCCTTCTCAAGGTAGGAGAAGACAAGTATATATAGTGTTTGGGGGGTGTAATGTACCCTATATGCATGCAATGATAATGTGTGTGATGATCTAGACAATGTAATGAAGACAAATGTCAATGTCACATGTAGAGAATGATGATGAAATATTCCTCCACATGAGGGGATTTATTCGGTTACAGCTGATTTTGTCCAAATGTTCCTATCCTTTCATATGCTTGTAAATGCTCGGCCTTGTCCCTGACTGGTGAAACCTCAGTCGGGAAGAGCACGAGGTTGGTAAAGTCTGAGTGCTTTTTTATCCTAGGTTATTCATGATGATCTCGGTCGAGTCGGAAAGCTGAGGTAAGATAGGAGGAGTTGTAATGTCGGCCTGGGCTGGGGTTAGATAGGTATAGTTAGAATATCGGCCTGGGACGATGATGACAATGATGATGGTTAAGTCCTTGCTGGCCTCAGCTGATGCCCAGCCGAGGTTAGCGCATGAAGTAGATGTGATGTCGGCTGTGGACGGCCTGAGGGATAACTGACCCCATGAGTCATAAAGACCTCGGTCGTTGCCTGATTATGGTGTAACTAGTAACGTCGGCCTTATCCGACCATATGTTGGATGAGATCGTTGTTCATAAGTCTTGAGCCCTTGTTACCTCGGCCGTCATACTGACCGACATTGGTGCCTCCGAGATGTTAGGTATACTTTGGGCATATCAATCACCCCTAGCCCTAATTTACCTATGTGAAATAGGTGACTAAGGGGTATGCAACTCCGAGGCTGTTCTTCCTTTTGTTCCAACCTATCCTTGTCAAGTGTCAATTGCTGAAGTGGGTAATGTGCCCGACAAGTGAAATGATGGTTGCATTTTAGGCCCCCAAGGCAATGATGGGCCTTGGGGCGCGTGTACATGGGTTTGGGTGTTTAAACCCCTTCTCCTTCTCTTTTCTTCTCACTTCTTCTCATTTTCCTGCCTGAGCCTTCTTTATTTTCTCTCTCTTCTAGAGCTTGATTGAGGCTGCATTTTGAGGATTTCTCTTATCAATCTTCCCATTCTTCACCTCGTATCTCATCAGGTATTGCTTATTACCTCTCCTTTGCCATTTTTTAGCCTTATTTTTCCATTTGTTGCATTTTTTGGTGACTGCTTGAGTTTTTCGATGAGTATATGAGTTTTCTGGTCGACTGTTCTTGGTTGTTCTTAATTATTCTTGCTCAAAATACCAGTTTGATCCTTAGTTAGGTTGAGTCAAGTTGTTTGTTTTTGGTCTAGGGTCCAAGTGTAAGGTCGTCTTCCTATGCTCAGACCTCTCTATAAACTCATAGAAGATTTCCCCTCTTTTAGGGATAAGACCTTTGCCAAAATCAGGCAAATAGAGATAGCCCAAGAGGAAGATCGTAGGGCTGAGGCCTTTCCCCTCAGACCAATATTTCCCTCGCCTCTGAAGGTGGTGTACCCTGAACCAGTCGAGACTGCTGATCCATCAGAGGATCCAATTGATCCCTCTCCCATGTCTGAGTCTGAGTCGTCTACCTTAGACCTTATGTCTATAGATTCATTCCAAGAGGCAGTGGATTTCTCCATTAGGTAAGATCAGGTCCCTGATCAGGCTGAGGTTCCGAGATGTGTCTCATCCCATAATGGGTCGCAAACTTCCTTAAGCATTGAGGTTATAGGGACAAGTGTGGCCATTCCACCCATCATTGATGTTATTCCCTTGTCGTCCACCACAGGGGCTGAGTTCACTCAGAGGTTCCCTGAGGGTGTTCTTAGGCCTGCCCAGGAAAATGTTTCCAGGAACGAGGATGATGGTCACGAGAGTGACGTTGACGTCTCAGAGGCAACCGAGATAAAGAGCACTGTCAATGAGTTTGACCTCTTATCCTTTAGGCCCCTTTATTCCATAGGTCCTTCTATCAAACTTAGGAGACGTCTGAGGGATGAGAGGTCCTTTAGTAGCCGAGATGAGGAAATCTGCGTATATGAACAGATGTTTAAGTTGGTATTTTGTCTCCCCATCCATCTAATAATTAGGGCTATATTATCTCACATTAACGTGCCTCCTCCCAATTTTCCCCCAATGCTTGGAGGGTGATGATTGGAGTTATCATCCTATAAAGGGCACTCGTGTCAGGGTCTTCACAGGGTGCTATATGCCCTCCTCTGCCAGAAACCATCCGAGCTACTACCACATCCTAGCTAGGAAGTCTGATAAGAAGATGTTGTTGGTTACCCAATACTCAAATCATAATTGGAAACCACGATACTTCTTCATCTCTGAGGCATGGGAATTTGGTACTTGTGCCCCATCTTCATCCCTGGAGTCGAGGATCCCTTCGAGGTGGGGAAAATTGTCATTGGATGCCAAAGTCAACCCTGGGTTAATCCAGGATAACCTTAAAAAGGTCAAAGACCTTTAAGATAAGGGGGAGCCTGGTTGGCTGGTCAAGTACGAGCATCTGATGACCCCCTATTACCTCTCTGAGACAGGCCTGGGGGGAAGTCCTTTAGCCGAACTTCATAAGTGCTTATTTTGCAAAGTTGTGCCACTAATTTTTAATGTCTCTGATTTACTAACTCAGACATATTTTTGGAGAACGCCCATAAGGTATATCAGATGACCTATGGGAGATGTCTGCACCAAGCCTGATCAAGTTGGTGAATAAAGCTGGGCTCAATGCACCTCCTCCTCCCCCACCAAAGTAGAACGTCGACACTTCTAAGGCCGACGGTACAAAGAAGAGGAAATCCACCACTGCTGCCCCCGAGGATCAGAGGTAAAGCAAAGCCTAAAAGGCCATCCCAATATCCTCTGATGACGAATTGGCAGCTCACTTGGAGCAGCTGAAGATCATGGTCTGAAGGCGATGGATGCCATTGGCTCTGCGATGACCGATGCTGATAAGCATTTTCTACGCTTAATTGATACCCCTTTGCAGGTTGAGTTGTGCCTTCATAGGTCTATCCAGGTATAGATTTTAACTTTTTTAGCACAAGTGTAACCTTGTCCTTGAATTGGAATATCTTGATCTCATACATCTGACTTTTTGTTATAGGGTATCCTGTCCATACATGAGTTTGTTGACTGGACCCTGAGGAAGCTGCCCTTGATTGAAAAGGGAAGAAAGGCCCAGAAGGTGGAGGTCGCTCTAAATGATGAAGTGGAGCGTCGAAAGACAACCTTGGAGGCGTATGAGAACCAGGTGAATCAAAGGGAGAAGGACATAACAAAGCTCCAGAAAGACCACACCTCTACCTTGAAGGCCAATGATGATGTTCTTCAACAAAAGGTTGATGCTGCAGTGAAAGTTTCCCTTGAAAATGCCTCTGAGAAGATCTTGGAAGAGTACAACTTCTCTGACCAATTCATAAGCTTCGACTTTGAGTACCTTGAAAGAGGTGTTAAAGCCGCTGGTAAATGGGCATCCATCAAAGAAAAGGAGTCAGGGAGTTTGATAGCCTCGAACTTCATTGGTCTTGGTTTTGCCAACCCTCAATTTTCTCAGGCCTTACAAGAGGTCGAGGAGGAAGGTGGGGTTGCACCTGTAGAGACTGCCCAACCACAAGCTAAAGAGACTAAGGATATCAACCCCCAAGATGATGGGGCTGAGGTTACCAATGTCGGCCGAAATGATCACGCCGAGGTTACCAATCATGTAGCTGCAGACACCTAGGCCATGATTTATGAAACTTGTAATTTTTATTTCTCATATGTAACTGTTTGTAACCTCTGATAACATTCTCTTGTATAATTTTTGTAATTCTAACTTCTTCATGCTATATCATCCTCTTCAGAGGATTTTTCTTCCTTTGATGAATGTTCATTTGAATAGTTTTATATGCCACATAGTGTTTGTATTCAGGCCTGAAATCTCAATATAGTGGTGTCTTCATCACTAAACTATGATGTTACCCCCATAAATTTCACCAAATTAATGATGTTCAAGGTCTGAGGTCATCTAAATATGATGTTCCCCCATAAATTTTCACCAAACTAATGATGTTTAAGGTCTGAGGTCATCAAACTAAGATGTTACCCCCATAAATTTCACCAAATTAATGATGTTCAAGGTCTGAGGTCATCCAAATATGATGTTTCAGCTCAGACCCTATCACCAAACTAATGATGTTTAAGGTCTAAGGTCATCAAACTAAGATGTTACCCCCATTAATTTCACCAAATTAATGATGTTCAAGGTATGCGGTTATCCAAATATGATGTTTCACCTCAGACTCTGTCACCAAATTAATGATGTTTTAAGACCCGAGGTCATCAAACTAAGATGTTACCCTCACAAAATTCACTAAATTAATGATGTTCAAGGTCTAAGGTAATCCAAATATGATGTTTTACCCAAGACTTTATCACCAAATAATGATGTTTTAAGGTCTGAGGTCATATAACTAAGATATTACACCTCAGACCTTGCAACCAAATTATGATGTTTTAAGGTCTGAGGTCATAAACTAAGATGTTACCCTCATAAATTTCACCAAATTAATGATGTTTAATGTCTGAGGTAA
This sequence comes from Sambucus nigra, assembly GCA_949130495.1. Classification (NCBI taxonomy): domain Eukaryota; kingdom Viridiplantae; phylum Streptophyta; class Magnoliopsida; order Dipsacales; family Adoxaceae; genus Sambucus; species Sambucus nigra. Next base: position 59,053,101 of record OX422214.1, read on the forward strand.
TCTAAATATGATGTTTCACCTCAGACCTTGCCACCAAATTATGATGTTTTAAGGTCTGAGGTCATCCAAATATGATGTTTCACCTCAGAGCTTGTCACCAAATAATGATGTTTTAAGGTTTGAGGTCATCAAACTAAGATGTTACCCTCATAAATTTCACTAAATTAATGATGTTCAAGGTCTGAGGTCATCCAAATGTGATGTTTCACCTCAGACCCTATCACCAAACTAATGATGTTTAAGGTATGAGGTCACCAAATTATGATGTTCAACCTCATAAATTTCACCAAATTAATGATGTTGAAGGTGTGAGGTCATCTAAATATGATGTTTCACCTCAGACCTTGCCACCAAATTATGATTTTTTAAGGTCTGAGGTCATCAAAATATGATGTTTCACCTCAGACCTTGTCACCAAATAATGATGTTTTAAGGTCTGAGGTCATCAAACTAAGATGTTACCCTCATAAATTTAACCAAATTAATGATGTTTAATGTCTGAGGTAATCTAAATATGATGTTTCACCTCAGACCTTGCCACCAAATTATGATGTTTTAAGGTCTGAGGTCATCCAAATATGATGTTTCACCTCAGAGCTTGTCACCAAATAATGATGTTTTAAGGTTTGAGGTCATCAAACTAAGATGTTACCCCCATAAATTTCACCAAATTAATGATGTTCAAGGTCTGAGGTCATCCAAATATGATGTTTCAGCTCAGACCCTATCACCAAACTAATGATGTTTAAGGTCTAAGGTCATCAAACTAAGATGTTACCCCCATTAATTTCACCAAATTAATGATGTTCAAGGTATGCGGTTATCCAAATATGATGTTTCACCTCAGACTCTGTCACCAAATTAATGATGTTTTAAGACCCGAGGTCATCAAACTAAGATGTTACCCTCACAAAATTCACTAAATTAATGATGTTCAAGGTCTAAGGTAATCCAAATATGATGTTTTACCCAAGACTTTATCACCAAATAATGATGTTTTAAGGTCTGAGGTCATATAACTAAGATATTACACCTCAGACCTTGCAACCAAATTATGATGTTTTAAGGTCTGAGGTCATAAACTAAGATGTTACCCTCATAAATTTCACCAAATTAATGATGTTTAATGTCTGAGGTAATCTAAATATGATGTTTCACCTCAGACCTTGCCACCAAATTATGATGTTTTAAGGTCTGAGGTCATCCAAATATGATGTTTCACCTCAGAGCTTGTCACCAAATAATGATGTTTTAAGGTTTGAGGTCATCAAACTAAGATGTTACCCTCATAAATTTCACTAAATTAATGATGTTCAAGGTCTGAGGTCATCCAAATGTGATGTTTCACCTCAGACCCTATCACCAAACTAATGATGTTTAAGGTATGAGGTCACCAAATTATGATGTTCAACCTCATAAATTTCACCAAATTAATGATGTTGAAGGTGTGAGGTCATCTAAATATGATGTTTCACCTCAGACCTTGCCACCAAATTATGATTTTTTAAGGTCTGAGGTCATCAAAATATGATGTTTCACCTCAGACCTTGTCACCAAATAATGATGTTTTAAGGTCTGAGGTCATCAAACTAAGATGTTACCCTCATAAATTTAACCAAATTAATGATGTTCAAGATCTGAGGTCATCCAAATGTAATGTTTCACCTCAGACCCTATCGCCAAACTAATGATGTTTAAGGTCTGAGGTCACCAAATTATGATGTTAAACCTCATAAATTTCCCTACTAAAGAATAATGGAACAAAGAATTGACACATGAACTTCTCATCTCATTAATATTCTCTTTGTAAGAGGGTACTTTAGATTATAAATGGAGGCTTGACCCCCTATTGATTATGGTAACAATAAGTCAGTTGGTTAAAGCTTAAGGTTAATGATAGAACACATGAAACATGAACCCAATGAGGATAGACTCAACTTAAACTCACAAAACTCTCGTGTATAACTCAGGTCATAATAATGGACTTTAGAAGTGGCTTAGCCAGAGGGAGAGGGAAGTAAGCACCCTAGACACACCCTGGTGGGCAAGTAAAAACACACAAAACACCCTTAAGAATCTCTGTCAAGTATTAAAAGCTTCGTGATAAATGACAATGGTGAGTCAGTGAACTCTCTAGTTTGCAATAACTCTTTTTAATTCTCAAAGAGGGGATCCTCTCCTCAAAGGTGGTTAGGGTCCTTAAATAGCCCCCCACACCACCCCCGAGGCAACTCAGTCATTAAAGACTATGAAAGACATCCCTCATACTTTATGTCACAACATAAAATGCCTGATGCACTAGTTGTCTCCACGTCATAAACATTAAATGCCAAGACATGCCTTTTGCCTAACCACTGTGTGTCAGGGGGTTGTTGTCGCAGAGGTGGCTCACCAACTGCCTGACAGCCCCAAATACCACGGTGGTTTACTCAAGTGCATGTCTGACATTGTTTAGATGGCTAGTGACATCACCCACAGTAGATGTGACATTAAGTAGAGGGTCGTTTGGTCCATAACTCAATGCCCGATGGAACTCCAAGCTGCTCCGCTTGAGGTTCCACGGTCAGGGTCCTTCGGTGTTTTACCAGGTGTATCTAAGATGGTCAGGACAAGCCCCAACGGTGCCTTACTTCTCAATCCTCCAAACCAAGTCCCTCTAAGGTTCCCATGGTGAGGTCATTCGATAGGTCATGAAAGCCCTCCCAGGTCCTGCCATGCCTGGTCTCTCGTGAGTACCGTTTGACCTCACCCAAACTGTATTATTATTATCGTTATGCCATTACAACCGTTATAGCTTTATAGTGAATGTAATCAAAGGTACAATATGATTAACACAACAAGTTGAAGTATGAGTTGCCACGTTTGAGTTGCCACGCTGAGCTGCCTCCCCAAGCTGCCACGCTGAGCTTCCTCACTAAGATGCCACGCTTGAGTTGCCACGCTGAGCTTCTTCCCCAAGCTGCCATGCTGAGCTGCCTCACCAAGATGCAACGTTTGAGTTGCCACGCTGAGCTTCAAGCCCCCTCTACATTTGCCCCCTCGTGGAGAGATTTGTTGGGATAAGAAATGTATGCACGAAATGACTCAACTTGATGGATTTTTCTTTATGTAACCGTTGGAACATCTTCTTCGTTGGGGCCTTGTTAGATAAGTCTGACAAAAATATTAGCGCCAAAAACTCAAGCTTACTGAAGAAGGCAACGCTTCCTGTTCTCTATGCGTCATTTCATTTATGACGTGCGCTGTCTTTTCAACTGTCACAGCACTTCCCGAAGTGCCACGTGTTCATGTGAAATGATTACAGGCGGCCGTGCACGTGCGAGGGTGGAGAAATCTAAACGCCAAACTCGAAAGTCTCAACAGCCATATTCAAAATACTCTGAACCTTAAACACGTGGGCCTCAGGGGTCTCTTTCCACTTCTTCCTTCTTCTTTGCTTATTTCCTTACTTCGTTATTATCTTTTTCATCAGACTGTCGCTTCTTTTTTAGAAAGAGAGAGAGAGAGACTCCATTGTTGCAAGAGCTATACCACCATTTGTGATTGTACGTGTCCATTGTTGCTCTCAATCCCTTTTCTCTCGAAGCTTTCTTTTTTACAGCTTCACTGTTCGTCATGGCGTCTTCAAGCAACCCCACCATTTCCGCCACTAGTGTTCCGTCTGCCGCCACCACTGCTGCCTCCGCCCTGAGAGCTGCTCGCCAAGAACAGCTGAGATTTTACCGTCGCTCTCCCATTTTTGGAGAGGGCGATGGCTTTGCTGTTGCATGTAAGTATGTCTGCTTTTCCTCCAAGTTTGACGCCCTCTTGTTGGGTGATGAGGACGAAGAGGTGTCTAAGTGGGGATTTCTGCCCCCAGAAGGAACTCTCAGATTTCGCTTAGAGCGAGGGGACTTCCCATGGTCCCATATTGATTTTGAAGCACCCGGGGGATCCCCCGCGCACTTTGCTGCCTGGAACTCTCACATGCAGAGTTCCTATACTGATGTCCTTACTAAGATTGGGCTGGAACGGGCAAGGTGGTTTGGTGTGTTTACTCTATCAAATAACAACGCTGCCTTGCCTATACTGGTCTCTCGCTGGAACGTGGATACTCATACGTTCATTGCTGCCTGGGGTGAGTTTACCATAACTCTGGAGGATGTGTGTGAGCTGCTGGGCCTTGATGCAACAGGCCATGAGCCTTACACCGATGAAGCTCTTGATGCTCAAGAGACTGCGGATCGTTTGGAGTTGGATCGCATATGCCGAAGCTGCATCGGTTCTTCCAACAAAGCTACCTTTTCTCCCTTGATCAATTATTTCTTCCAGAGTTCTAGTGAAGGCAGTTCTTCATCAACTGCCCCTGGTCAAGGTACGCCGTTGGAGCTTCCTGCTTATATTCTTGTGATTTTGTCCCGTTCCGTCAGTTTGGGTTTGACCAGGGGGTGCCACGTCCAGTTTTCCAATCATCAAACCCCAAAGTCTCCTTTTGCGAGGCATGCTCCTTATTTTCTTCGACTGCTGCGTGGGGAATATCTTCAACAATGGTTGGGCGTGTCACCATTCCCAGTATTACTAGGCATGGGGATGTGACCCCTCTGTTTGCCACCAAGTATTGGCCGAAGCAACTAGCTGAAATTGCTGAGTTTGTTGAGGGAAAGCCTGTGTATCCTCCCGTTTCTTCATTTTCTGCCTTGGAGTTGGGGCTAAAAGGCAATTATGTACTTGGGATAAAATTCCCTCTAAGTTGAACCCACAAAGCACCTCCCAACGAGCTTCCCCCATTTTGTTCCATGGTCCTAGTTGCCACGCCAAAGGCCAAAACTGCTGCTGCGAAGAAGGCTGCCCCCTCTACTGCAATTACTACCCATGAGGGGGCTTCTCATCCACCTGCTAAGAAGGCAAGAACGGCCAAGAGTGGGACCTCAAAATCGAAATCGAAGTCCCAGAAGCCCCAAACTCCCGTGGCAGCTCTTCCCATAGCCTCCGTTCCTCCTCCCATGCCTGCTGAGATGGCTGAGCGTGTGAGGAGGGAGGCCCAGGCAGAACTGGAACGAATAAATGCTGAGTATCAACGGCATACAGTCGTTGTCCCTACCTCCATTGCTTTCCCCACGGTGGTGGTGGATCCTTCAGAGCCAACGGCTAAAAAGAGGAAGAGTTCCAGGGTTCCTCAAGGGGTCAGCATTAGTGCAGCTAGCTCGAGGAAGAAGACTCTGGGCACCAAGTCCCAGAAGAAACGGATTCCGGAAGTACACTCGACCCCTGAGGTGCAATCCACCCCTGCCCCATCAGTTGCTGCTACTCCTCCCTCTTCGCCCGTGGTCGTGTCTTCTCGTTCTCCTTCTGAATCGGAGGTATGTATGGCTGACTTAATTATTATCTCCTTTTTGCTTAAGGACGACTGTCTTTACTTGTGTGTATATTTATCCCTCCCCCCTTTTTTGACAACTATTTTGCAGGGAGTTAAAATAGAAAGACCAGACCCTTCCAGTCCTCTCGTGAGCCCTTTTGTGGGGGGACGCTTCGGTGCATCTCATACCGATGTGACTCCTCCCCGTTCCCCCATGATGGGGCTTACGTATTCTCGTCGTGGAGTCAGCCAACGTGCGAGGGAAGTCATTGTTGGAGGTGATGCCGTTGATCATGCGAGTGATTCCTCGCCTGAAGTGGTAACCCTGCCCGAAGTGGCACATCCCGAGATAACATCCGTGGTCCCTTCTTATTCACATGCCTCACCTGAGGTTCCTCTGCCCATTGTACTTGTTGAGGAGAGTGAGCCCGAGGTATGATGTGCTCTATAATTTATTTGTTGTAGTCCTTTCGGTCATACTCTTTTCTTATTTGGCTTACTGAATTATGATATGTTTTGGGTTCCCCAGGTTGAAATGCCCTCGTTGTTGGCGAGCATTCTTCTTCCAATGATGCTGATGAAACCCCCTACTGTCATTCCTTTGTTTAGCACCATAACTGAGGTAAGTAACAAGTCGAGCTATTCCTTCATATTTTCTGTGCCCATTCTTCTTTTCTAACACTTGGCTTTGTGCACAGCTTTCTCCTGATCTTGCACCAACTCCTGTAGTGAGGGCCCAGGTTGGTGTGTTTACACCCCCTCCTGATGTGGCTTTGTTTGAGGGCTCAGTCTCTTCTCACGATGAACCCAATATGCTGGCCCTTGTGCCCTATACGGGTGATCAGGTTTGGACAAGCATGGAGGCTTCTGCATCCAGGGACTTCGTTATGGCATCTGGGGTAATAATCGCTCCCCTAACGGTTCCTGTCCCTGTGGCTGCCCCAAATGCTCCCGTTGTGACTGAGGTATATTTTTCTTGCTATCTTTTGTTAAGATTTTCCATAATCTCCATCTTATGATTTTTCATAAGATTGTTCTTAAACTCCCCCTTATAACGGTGACTTAACAATGAAAACACTTGTTAAGTTTTTTTCATAAACTCCACCTTATAACGGTGACTTAACAACGAAAACACTTGTTAAGTTTTTTTTCATAAACTCCACATTATAACGGTGACTTAACAACGAAAACACTTGTTAAGTTTTTTCATAAACTCCACCTTATAACGGTGACTTAACAACGAAAACACTTGTTATGTTTTTTTTCATAAACCTCACCTTATAACGGTGACTTAACAACGAAAACACTTGTTAAGATTTTTCGTAAATTCCACCTTATAATGGTGACTTAGCAACGAAAACACTTGTTAAGTTTTTTTCCATAAACTCCACCTTATAACGGTGACTTAACAACGAAAACACTTGTTAAGTTTTTTCATAAACTCCACCTTATAACGGTGACTTAACAACGAAAACACTTGTTAAGATTTTTCGTAAATTCCACCTTATAACGGTGACTTAACAACGAAAACACTTGTTAAGTTTTTTTTCCATAAACTCCACCTTATAACGGTGACTTAACAACGAAAACACTTGTTAAGTTTTTTTTTTGTTTTATTCGTAATTCCATTATTTGGGCTTTTTCTTTTCAGGTTGCTCGGGAAAATTCGCCCCCAGTTCTCTCACCTGTAGGCTCGCCGTTCCGAGAACCTACTGTTTCGGAAAATTCTATTCATGATGATCAAGGTTCTACGACTGGTGCTGCAGCCGAGAGCGAATCTGGGTGCGAATTGCCTCTTCCTGACCTAGCTCCTCACTCGTTCTACCTCATGGTGCTTCGGCAGTCTCCTCAAATGCTCGTCAACCATCGCCTAGTGATTGAATAATTGGTGGATCGCCATCCTGAGACCTTCACACCGGATTGCCTGTGCTCAAATATTCATGTGATGAGTCACAGACTGCAAGGCATGGCGATCGTTGTTGCTGAAATTGCCAGTACCCCCGCTGCCAGTGTTACCAGATCCCTTCTTAACCAATTTCTGGGTTTTCTGAAGGAGTTGGGACGTGATGGTTTCCGTTTTGACTGGCTTATTACGTATCTGAAGACCTTGAAAAACCAGCAACTGATCGGCCAGAGGGAGGTATTGCGCAAGCACCAGGAGGACCAACAAGCTGAGGAGGCTAGGTTGGTCGCATTGGCCCCTCTTTTGGAAGCAGTGGATCAAGAGGTGAAGGATGCCGAAGAAGCTTTGTGCCTGGCCAAACTGAAGCGTGAGAGACTCCTAATCGATCGTACGCAAGTGCAAACAAGGCTAGAGGTTTCCATTAACGCCCAACGGTCTTTCACAGCAGCCTCTTCGGGCTTGCCTGGAGATTTTTTCTCTTCCTCGGATTTATCTTTTCTTTTAGAGTAGTTACTTCTTGTATACAGATCTTTTACTTTTCTCTATGTAATTCTTGGGCAATAGCTTCCAAAGGAAATTTTGTAATACTCTATAGTTTATGAATGAAGAACGCATACTTTTCAATCCCTTCATGTGTTGTGACTGCTGTTGTGTGCTATAGAGTTTGTGTTTTTGCAATTCTTTATTATAAAAAAAAATATCACCCAAAGCTTGTATATTTATAACAATATAATCATCAGCTCAAACTTGGTTATTTTACACATGATAAACCTTCAGCCACTTATTGTTAATCTTAAATGGCTTGTCTTCTTCTATCTTTGAAATTAAGCAATAACCTGAGTCATGCGCTTCCATCACAACGTAAGGTCCTTCCCAGTTGGCTGCGAACTTTGGTAGAGGAAGTCCCTTGATGTGCTTTACTTCCGCTTTTAATACGAGGTCTCCTTCCACGAACTTCCTTGGTCTCACCAAGTTGTCATATGCCCTGGAGAGTTGTTTCTTATACATTTGAAAGTGTTGCATCGAGTTATCTCTGTGCTCATCCAACGCTTCCAGCTGTACATGTCTACTGTTAGGGAGCATGCTACTTCTCAAGGCATAACGAGAAGAGGGAACTTCCAATTCTACTGGGAGGATTGCCTCAGCGCCATAAACAAGAGAGAACGACGTGTATCCTGTGGGTTTTCGCTTGGTTGTTCGATAGGCCCACAAGACAGCCGGTATTTTGTCATCCCACACCCCTGGAAAGTCTTCCATCATTTTGGCCAAAATATTAATCAGGGTTTTGTTAGTTGCTTCGGCTTGACCATTTCCCTTTGGGTATGCCACCGTCGAAGTGTGATGAACAATGGAGTACTTGTCCGTGAGCATTGTTACTTCAGTATTGACGAAGGGGGTCCCATTATCCGAGAGAATTACTTTTGGGATCCCAAAACGGCAAATAATGTATTCTCTGATGAAGTTGCTCACCACCCCAGCCGTTGGCCGTTTGAGTGGTATTGCCTCGGCCCATTTTGTGAAACATTCTGTTGCTACTAGTATCCATATCTTGCCTCTCTAAGAGGGGTGAATTACCCCCACTAGGTCGAACACCCAAGTATGAAATGGATAGGGCGTTGATAGAGAGTGCAAGTCTGTCGATGGGGCATGGGTCATATTCCCTTGAAGTTGGCAAGCTTTGCATTTTCGAACAAACTCAGCAGAGTCTTTCTCCATTGTTGGCCAATAATACCCCAATGTCATCAACTGATCATACAGCTTGGCACCTCCTATATGTGTTGGATCGTGCGCTTACTTGAGGACCTCCACTGCTTCTTCCCTCGTGATGCATCGTAAGGGCCTGTTAAAGTACCCCTTTCGATAAAGTTGCCCCTCCTGGACGTAGAACCTTGGAGCCCTTCGCCTCAGACCCATTGCATCTATTTTCTCCGTTGGGATAACCCCCTCCTGAATAAAGTCGATGTAGGGCTGCCTCCAGTCCGTTTGAGTTTCAATAAAATGGCACTCAGCTGCTTCGAAGAATAGCTGACACTTGTTGCATTTCTGTTGTAGCTCTGTCGCATCTTGCTTCATTCTAGGCCAGAAATACCCCTTCCTTTGAATTCTCCTGTATAGAGGTATCTCAGTCGTTTCGCAGTGCTCCTCATGCGTTTTCCTCAATATTTGCTCGGCCTCCTCGGGGCTGACGCATCTTGACAACCATCCTCCTGTATTTCTGAAATAGAGATTTCCCTGGCATGTAAAATATTGGGCCAACTCTCCTAGCCGCATCGCCCCCTCACCAGACTCCAGTTGCTTCTTAATGTCTCTTCTGCAGCCCACCTCCTCCTCCATCGGCAGTATTGACTGTACTACCGAAGGAGCTGTTCTTCGTTGGATCACAACTGTGGTCTCATTGGTTTTCATTATCATCTTCTGGGCAATAGTGGCATAGGCATCTGGATTGCGGTTCATCGTTCTGGGATGCCTCCTGATCTTGGTCCGATTAAATTGGTTGAGAAGCCTTTGAATGATTGTTCTATAGGGCGCCAGGCTCATGTTGCATATTCTCCATTCACCTTCTGAATTACTAAGTTTGAGTCACCCTTAATGCAGAGTGAGCGAATTCCTCTTCGAAGAGCCTCTAGAAGCCCTAGTACTAACGCCTCGTATTCTGCCTCGTTATTAGAGCAGGGGAAATCTAGTTTATAGGAAAGGCAAATCTCTTCCATCCCTTTTGAAAGAACAACCCCTGCTCCTCCCTTCTTTTCTGCCGAAGATCCATCGAACTGCATCGTCCATTCCTCCTTAGTTGCATCCAGGTAATTGGCCTGCAAATCATCTCCTGGAATGTCTTCCCTAGGTGGCTCGAAGGTTCCTGAAGGGAAGATGGCCAATAGGTCAGCATACGCCTGGCTTCTGATTGTACGAGGGACCACACATTTTAAGTCATATTCAGAGAGAATAAGGAACCATCTAGCTTCCCTGCCAATCAATATAGTCTTTGCGAGTAAATACCTAATTGGGTCGCATCTAGTTACAATATGAATGGTAAAAGACAACATATAATGCCTAAGTTTTTGTGCTACGAAGACCAAGTCTAAACAATGTCTTTCTAAACTAGTATATCTAACTTCCGGCCCATGTATAATTATGCTGAGGTAGTAAACCGTCCGTTCTTTCCCATCTACTTCTTGTGCTAGCAGAGCCCCAACGGACCTCGTGGTGGATATGAGGTATAGCTGCAACGGAGCTCCCGCCTGGGGAGGAACCATTATTTGTGGTGACACGAGCAGCTTCTTCATCCTAACAAGGGAATTCTGGTGGATCTCCTCCCATCTGAACTTCGTGTTCCTTCGCAGCAGCTGCATCAGTGGGTGTGTTATTTCGGCCAATCCGGGCACAAATCTCCTAAGGTAGGAGACTTTTCCAAGAAAACTTTTTAGCTCCTTCGCCGTTCTTGGACATGGCATCTCCAAAATTTCCCGTTGTTTATCCTGGTCCATCTGTACCCCTTGTCGATTAACCACGAAGCCTAAAAACTTCCCACTTGTTACCCCGAATACACACTTTAACGGGTTCATCCTTAACTTGTACCTCCTGCACCGAGCAAACACCTTCCTTAAATCGTTCAGATGGGACTCTTCCTTCTTCGATTTGATGACCAAGTCATCCACGTAGAATTCCACAAATTTATGGAAGAAGTCATGAAAAATGGCCATCATCGTTCTTTGGTACGTAGCTCCGGCGTTCTTGAGTCCAAACGGCATTACCTTGTACATGAAGTTGCCCAACGGTGTTTTGAATGCTGTTTTCTCTGCGTCAGAAGGGTCCATCTTGATCTGGTTGTATCCCACGTATCCATCCATGAAGTTGTACATCTCATGACCAGCCGTGGCGTCTATCAAACTGTCGATGGAGGGTAGGGGAAACTCATCCTTAGGGCAAGCCCTATTCAAGTCTCTGAAATCCACGCAGATCCTTATTTGGTTTTTGTCTTTCTTCCCTACTGGCACAATGCTGGATAGCCAGAGGGGATGTTGTATAGGCCTGATAAACCCTGCTGCTAATAAGCGTTGGACCTCTTCTTTGATCTTTAAATCTATTTCAGGCTTGTACGTTCTTGTTGCCTGCTTTACTGGAAAGCCGAAGGGATCACGTTCAACTTGTGGCAGCTCACTTCCTCATCCAGCCCTTCCATTTCAGTGTACTTCCATGCGAAGACATCTATGAACTCCAGAATTAGGTCAACCAAGGCTTCTCGTTTCTCCTTAACAAGATCCTTCGAGATGAAGATAGGCCTTGGCTCTTCCCCTTCTTCTGCTAGGTTTAGTTGCTCCAACTCCTGTGCCTGGGGCCTTGGTTGGTCTGTCATGTAGTCTGGATCTTCGGTGACATCTTCCACGAACTCTTGTATGCTAGAGTTGTCTATCACCATACACTGCCCCCATTGATCCATTAAAAAGCACTCGTATATCGGGTCAACCTCATTGCCAGTCTTTTCGGCCTCCCATTCACACTGTTACAAGCGGTACACCACTTTTCCCTCTTCAGTGACAATCTTCTTGCATTGCCTGCTGGTAGCTGTTACCACGGCCTTTCTCTTCCTTTCTATGGAAGCCTTAGCGATTCTTTCCCCTAAAAAACAACTTAACACGCTTTGTCGTTGGACCTCATGCTCGCCTGGGTCTGCCCTAGGCCTCATCTTTTCTTTGAGCTTCTTCGAGATGTTCTGGGGTCGGGGGACCGTCAGGTATGTTTCCTCGATCCTCTTCCCTTCGCCACTCTCATTTAAAGGTACCAATTTTCTCTAATCGAGGGGACCCAGGCTCCCTCCATTCTCCTCGTTAGAACTCGCACGTCCTCTTCGAGCTCTGTATAAAAGGTTGCATCCACCAAGTGTGCTTCTTCAATAGCGAAAGCCCCCTTAGTTGCCCTAATAGTCACTTCTGTCCCCTTGATATTCGCCTTAGCACATTGGTGGTAAGTTGAGGGAACTAACCCTTGGTTGTGCATCCATACTCTCCCTACTAACAAATGATAGGAAGTTGCGCTTTCTATTACATGGAATTTGATATGGGAACTCAGATTTCCCATCACTATCCCCACGTTTACATACCTAATGGACTTGGAAGATTGGTTATCGTAGCCCGAGATTACCAAGGGCATGGAAACCAACCTTTCTTCCGGAATATTAGCCGCGTGGAAGGAGTTGATTGGCATAATGTTGATGGAAGCACCCCCGTCCATAAGAGTCCTGGCAAAGCTAACCCCGTTCATACTGGCCGTTACATACAGGGGCCTATTATGGGGGAACCTTACAGATCTATCCGCATCGATGAACGTTACCTCTGATAGGAACTTCTTTACCAGCCTAGCCATGGGTCCCCTCCACCTTAGAGAGGGGATCGCATTTCTTCTTGCAATATCCAAGATCGCCTTCGTTATCTCCATTCTGCTTTCTTTTGGGATTCCCACTTGGTCGAAGAACCAAGTGAACTTTGGAGATTTTGAAACTACGCTATACTCTATGACTGGGTCCGTTTCCTCGCCCTCAACGCTGTAGGCATCTTCTACGTCCCTAGCACTTGCTTCATCATAAGCCAGAACTACGTTAGCCATCCCCTTAGAGCAATTCTTCAGTGCTTCATCAAACTCCATTGTTGCCCCTCCTCTCTCCCGCTCTGCCTCCTTATCGTAGGCCGTTACTACATTGGCCCCATGTGCCGGGAGTGGGTTATTGTTAACGTTCTGCGGGGGGATTTGTAATGTTCCCGCCTTCATGTACTTGTCGATGATCCTTCGCAGTTTGAAACAACTTTCTGTTGGATGCTGGACCTTTCGATGAACCTGACAATATTTGGGATTAGCCCTAGTTGCCGTGTCGAGCTCTTCTGCCGGGACGCCCTTTGGTTCGTAAACCGTTCCGCCTTGGACCATTGCGTTATAGCAACTCACAGCCTCCTCCACCGTACAAGGCAACAGTGGCGGGTCTTCTCTATCTCTTCCGAACTTTCTTTTGTTGTCCTTCCTCTGGGCCTTGCCCTCGTCTTCCCTCTCGATATATCCCACCCGTGGGGCCTGAGACCTTCCTCCAATGGGTTGTATCGGCTGTCTGAACACCATGGGAGCTACTATCGGGCTAGGTCGCACCACCAAAGATATATATCTTACAGATTTTAAGAATGCTGAAAACGTTCCCTCGCGTGTCTCATTGATTGGGTGACAGATATACTCAGGAAGTAATCCCTCAGCACAAATCTGTAGTAACCTGGCCTCTTTAGCTTCTTCCCTTACATCGAGGGACCTTTCCCTAAACCTTTGAATATAGGCCACTACCTCTTCTCCTGGCCTTTGTCTCTCCCTGCCGAGCTGGGTTAGGGTGAACTCATCTTCTGCCAAGAAGAACTTTCGGACAAACAATACATGCATCTCCTCCCACGTGGAGACACTATTGGGAGGAAGATGAGAGTACCAAGTATATGCCTTATCAGTCAGGGATTTGGAGAACTCCCTCAACCTAAGCTTTTTGTCATTGCAGTGCGCTCCCAAGTGTTCAACGAAACGCTTAATGTGTTCCTTCGGGTTCCCACCCTTCCCTGAGTATTTTTCAAAGGTAGGGGGCATATAGTCCTTCGGGTAGGGTTCGTCGTTGTACTCCTGGGGGTAAGGTGTTCTAAAGTCATCGTAGACCGAAGCCACCTCGTCCATAGCCTGCGAGGAAGCCTGCATGAACTTCAGCATCTCCTTCTGCATTTCTTTTCTCATCTCTTCTAAGGGCGAGGCTACTGGGGCCACCTGCAACGGGGCCGACAGTAGAGCACTCGTTGCAACCGGAGCGAACATTACCGGTAGTGCCGTTGAAGCTCCTGAGCCGCCCACGGTTGGGTTCACAACAGAGGGTACACTTGCTGGGACCGCTCCTGTAATACCTTCCCCTGGTGGGGCCCCTAGGGCCACTCTGGGTGTTAGGAAGGCGTTAGCCTCCAATCCTCCCAACATAGTTGAAGCTACTGGGGTTTGCAAAAACTCATAAAATTTGCTCATGAGGAGCGCCATCTGGGCAGGTCCCAGCCCTGCGCTCGTGGAAGGTTGTGCAGCCCTAGGACGCCTATCGTTGTTGGAGCCAGCGGTACCTCTACTCGAGGAGCCCCATCTATTAGGGCCTCCTGCTCCCTTGCAACCTGTTCTTCATTATGCTGTATGTCATCAAAATTGAGTCTTCTAGTAGCATTATCCTGTGCCATACTCCTTCTCTAGAAGGATGCCTCCCCAGCAGAGTCGCCAAATGTAAGAGGGTACTTTAGATTATAAATGGAGGCTTGACCCCCTATTGAGTATGGTAACAATAAGTCAGTTGGTTAAAGCTTAAGGTTAATGATAGAACACATGAAACATGAACCCAATGAGGATAGACTCAACTTAAACTCACAAAACTCTCGTGTATAACTCAGGTCATAATAATGGACTTTAGAAGTGGCTTAGCCAGAGGGAGAGGGAAGTAAGCACCCTAGACACACCCTGGTGGGCAAGTAAAAACACACAAAACACCCTTAAGAATCTCTGTCAAGTATTAAAAGCTTCGTGATAAATGACAATGGTGAGTCAGTGAACTCTCTAGTTTGCAATAACTCTTTTTAATTCTCAAAGAGGGGATCCTCTCCTCAAAGGTGGTTGGGGTCCTTAAATAGCCCCCCACACCACCCCCGAGGCAACTCAGTCATTAAAGACTATGAAAGATATCCCTCATACTTTATGTCACAACATAAAATGCCTGATGCACTAGTTGTCTCCACGTCATAAACATTAAATGCCAAGACATGCCTTTTGCCTAACCACTGTGTGTCAGGGGGTTGTTGTCGCAGAGGTGGCTCACCAACTGCCTGACAGCCCCAAATACCACGGTGGTTTACTCAAGTGCATGTCTGACATTGTTTAGATGGCTAGTGACATCACCCACAGTAGATGTGACATTAAGTAGAAGGTCGTTTGGTCCATAACTCAATGCCCGATGGAACTCCAAGCTGCTCCGCTTGAGGTTCCACGGTCAGGGTCCTTCGGTGTTTTACCAGGTGTATCTAAGATGGTCAGGACAAGCCCCAACGGTGCCTTACTTCTCAATCCTCCAAACCAAGTCCCTCTAAAGTTCCCATGGTGAGGTCATTCGATAGGGCATGAAAGCCCTCCCAGGTCCTGCCATGCCTGGTCTCTCGTGAGTACCGTTTGACCTCACCCAAACTGTATTATTATTATCGTTATGCCATTACAACCGTTATAGCTTTACAGTGAATGTAATCAAAGGTACAATATGATTAACACAACAAGCTGAAGTATGAGTTGCCACGCTGAGCTGCCTCCCCAAGCTGGCACGCTGAGCTGCCTCACCAAGATGCCACGCTGAGCTGCTTCCCCAAGCTGCCACGCTGAGCTGCCTCACCAAGATGCCACGCTTGAGTTGCCACGCTGAGCTTCAAGCCCCCTCTACACTCTTCATAAAATGATACGTTTACATAGAAACAATTGTAACATCATATGTAATACTTCTTCAGATGATCAGCATTCCATGGATTGGATAAAGGTTCCTCTTCGATATTTTCTAGTCGGTAGGTACCGGGTACAACCTCCTCGACCACTTTGTAAGGGCCATGCCAATTCGGGTGAAGCTTGTTTGTCTTCTACAACGTCTTCTTCAACACTAGGTCTCATACAACTATATGTCTTGATTTCACCCTTTAATTGTATAACTTTGTTGTTCTCTGCTAGTAAGTTGCCTATCTGATCTTAGCGTCTTCCCTTATTTCCTTAATCAAATCTAGGTCAAGTCTTATCTCTTCCCCATTCTTCTCGGGGTTATAGGTTTGAACCA
This sequence comes from Sambucus nigra, assembly GCA_949130495.1. Lineage (NCBI taxonomy): Eukaryota > Viridiplantae > Streptophyta > Magnoliopsida > Dipsacales > Adoxaceae > Sambucus > Sambucus nigra. The sequence goes on from OX422214.1 coordinate 59,069,184, forward strand.
TGTGAGTGGGGAGTCCTACCTCTGTTGGTATGATGACTTTTGAGCTATGAGCTAACATAAATGGGGTCTCCCCCGTCGGTGTCCTAGCCGTTGTTCTGTAGGCCCATAACAAAGTATAAACCTCTTCTGTCCATATCCCCTTAGCTTCCTCCAACCTCTTCTTAATCCCGTCGAGGATTGTTCAGTTCGTGACTTCGGTTTTATCATTTTCCTGAGGTCGACCTGGAGAAGAGAAAAATTTCTTGATCCCGACCCTCTCACAGTATTTCTCCAACGAAGTATTCTTGAACTGGGTTCTGTTGTCTGAGATGAGGGTGCTCGAAAGGCCATGTCTGCATATGATGCTCTTCCAGATTAACTGGAAGTTCTTCTGCTCAATAATCGTGATCATCGGCTCAGCCTCTACCCACTTGGAGAAGTAGTCGATCGCTATTATCAAAAATCGATAATTATTCGCAACCCTTAGCAAGGGACCCAACAAGTCAATCGCCTATACTGCGAATGGCCAAGGGAAACTGATTAATGTCATAGGTTGATGAAGTTTATAAGGGATAGTGGAGAATCTTTGGCATTTGTCATATCTTTTCACATAGGTTGCAGCATCTTTGGCTAAGGTCGACTACCAGTATCCCTGCGTAATTATCCTCTTGGTCAGAGGTCTTCCTTCTATGTGGTTGGAGCAAGAACCCTTGTGTATATCCTGTAAGATGCGGGGGACCTCTGTGGGATGGACACATCTGAGAAGAGGCAACATAAATCCTTTATTATATAGGACATCTCCTATTATTGAGAACTTTGCAGCTCTATACCTTAATTTCCTCCTCTCTAGCTTTAATTTCGACATCTCTCCCTCTCTGATATACCTGATGAGGGGGTCTATCCATAAGTCTCCTAGGTTCAGGTTGAGATAAGAGCTGACAACCTCTTCTTCCTCAATGGTCGGTTTGAGTAGGATCTCGACTGGTACTATCCTTTTGATGTCTGTCCTTGTTGCTGAAGCCAATCTTGCTAGTGCATCTGCATAGATGTTGTTTTGTTAATGTACCCTATTCATTTTCACCTCTTCGAAGCCTTCTAGCATCATTCTTACCCTCTTCAGGTATTTGTCCATCCTTTCATCCTTGACCATATATACTCCAAGCACTTGGTTGACAACCAACCTCGAGTCACTGTGAAGTAGGAGTGGACCAACTCTAAGGGTTTTTGCCAAGGAGAAGCCTGCTATCAAGGCCTCATATTATGACTCATTATTTGATGCTTTGAAGTCGAACCTTAGCGCATATTCAACGTTTGTACCATTCGGAGCTGACATTATCAGCCTTGCTCTGCTTCCACTTTCGTAAGAAGACCCGTCAACAAAGAGGTTCCAAACATCTTCATTCAAAGAAAAGATCCCATCTAATAGGGTTACTTATTTGAAGAGGTATCTGTCTTCCTCATTCTCAGCTAATCCGTTTCTGGCTCTGCTGGACATAACCTCTTTCGGGTCTCGGAAGACGTTACTGTTTGATCCCTCTATAATCTTTGGATTATTCTCAACATCAACTTCTTACCATGTGAACTCAGCAACAAAGTCTATGAGTGCCTTCCCTTTAATGTCCACCCTGGGTTGATAAATAAAGTCATACTCTCCCAACTCGATGGCCCAGGTCATCAATATACCTGACTTCTCAAGCTTGTGGAGGACTTGCCTTAGTGGGGAGTCAGTGACAATAACCATAGAGTGGGCTTGGAAATAGGGTTTCATTTTCCTAGAAGCGTGTATTAAAGCGTAGGCTAACTTCTCCATTCGAGGATAGTTCTGTTCAGACCCCTGAAGGGCCTTATTATTGAAGTACACAGCCCTTTGTACCCCAATGTCTTCCCGTACTATGGATGCACTTATATCTGACTCTGAGACTGCTAGGTAAACTTTTAATTTCTCCCCCATGATAGGTCAGGATAAAAGCAGGGGGGATCCAAGGTAGGACTTGAGCTGCTTAAAAGCCTTGTCACACTCTTCATCCCACTCGAAGGCCTTTCAAAGTACCTTAAAAAATGGAAGACACTTATCCGTGGCTCTGGAAACAAATCTGTTGAGTGCACCTACTCTTCCAATGAGCCTCTGTACGTCTTTTATATTTCTCGATGTCTTCATGTCAAGCAAATCCTTGATCTTCAAGGGGTTGGTCTCTATTCCCCTATGATTGACAATGAATTTGAGAAATTTTCCAGCTCCTACTCTGAAGACACACTTTGCGAGATGAGTTTTATCATGTACAAATCATGGTGTCGAAAGTTCTCTCTAGGTCTACAATGTGAGTGCAGGCCTTCAAGCTCTTTATCAACATATCATCCACATATACCTCCATGGTCTTGACAATTTGATCTTCAAACATCTTATTTATAAGACGTTGATACGTGGCCCCTACATTCTTCAATTCGAATGGCATGACCTTATAGCAATAGGTCCCCTTGTCTATGATGAATGCCGTCTTCTTTAAGTCTTCAGCATCCATGAAGATCTGATTATAGCCTGAATACGCATCCATAAATCTCATAAGTTTGTGCCCTGTCGTGGCGTCTACCATCTGGTCAATCCGTGGTAAGGGGTAGTTGTCTTTCGGGAAAGACTTATTCAGGTCAGTTAAGTCTATGCACATCCTCCATTTTCCGTTGGCTTTAGGCACAATGACGGCGTTTGATAACCACTCTGGGTATATGACCTCCCTGATAAATTCTGCCTCTTCCAACTTTCTGACCTCTTCCCTGATGACATCATACTTTTCCCTGGAGTAGACTCTTTGTCTTTATTTGATTGGCTTAGCATCTTCTTCCACGTTGAGTTTGTGGCACATGAACTCTGGGTCTATGCTAGGCATGTCTCCATGTCTCTAAGCGAAGACATTGTTCCTCTTCTATAAAAATCTTATCAGCTCTTCCTTGATCTCTGGTTTTAAGGCCTTGTCGATTTGGGCATTTTTTTCCGATTCGTCCTCATTGAGGATGATGGATTCTAACTCTTTTGCGGCCTATCCTTTCATCAATTTTATTTCGTCCCTAGGATCAAGTGTGTCAATGTTATATGTGGTTGTTGCCCTCTTATGTGCCTCTCTCTCTTTGGCCGAGTTGAAGTAGCAGTCTCGTGCCGAGGTCTAGTCACACTGCACTTCCCCTACGTCATAGGAGGTCAGGACTTTTAGCATTTGGTGGATCGTCGATGCCACGACCTCAAACTCCTTAAGGGCTACTCGTCCTATGATGAGGTTGTACGCCGAGAAGACATTTTCATCCATGACGGAAAAATTGATCTTCCATGTCAACCTCTTAGGCCACTCCTCTCCCATTCGTACATCCATCTCATACATGCCCAACGGATGGACCTTTTCACCGTTGAAGCCCATCAACGAATGATGATAGGGTACCATCCTTGCTATGCTAAGGCCAAGGCTCTTAAAACAGGGATAGAACATCACATCTACTTGACTTCCTCCATCTACGAGGATTCTTTGCACCTCACATCCATGCACTCTTATTGTAATTACCAAAGTTCATCATGCGGAGCTAAGATACCTTTGAAATCAAGTCGGGAGAACCCCACTATAAGAGTGTCCATATCCACCTTCTTTCTCTTCTACTTAGCCTCTGAAGATGCTAGATTCATAACCTCCACTTTGGTCACTGACTTGGCTTCTACCACATGAGCTTTACGGTCGGCTACGTCAGAGCCACCCCCTACTAGTCCTCCACATATGGTGTTAACATCGAAAGAGATCATTCCAACCCTCTTTACCGGGGCATTATCATCTTTCGGTAGGAGGTCAAGATCATCCTCATCATCACCATCTGAGTCATCGTCTCTTCTTATTGGGGTACCATCTCGACATTTGTCGTTTCTCTTATTCTTAGGTTCATCTCTTCCCTTCTTAGGAGCCTTACCATCGACATACTTCCTTAATTTTCTGGATTTCAACATCTTCTCAATCTCATCCTTCAAAGAGAAACACTTGTCTGTCACGTGACCATGGTCTTGGTGGAATTCACACCATAAATTATTGTTCCTCTTATGCGGAGGAGCCTTCAGCTTCTCCGGCCATCTAAGAGATTGGTCATTCTTGATCTGGTTGAGGATGTGTTCGCAGCTCACAGTTAGAGGAGTATAGTGTGCAAACTTGTCATCGACGGACCTCTTTTTGCCATCTTTCTTTCTTTGGAATTTCCCCCTGCCACTTTCGTTCTCAACCTCATACTTCGTGACCATAGACTCTTTAACGTTCATGGCCTTTCCTGCAGTTTCTAATAGCTCCGCCATGGACTTAGGAGGGTCTTGCGTGAGCTTCCATAACAACTTTCCCTTCTGAAGTCCTTCAATGAGGGCTGTCATAGCTATATTTTCTTCATAATCTTCGACCTCTAACTTCTCTTTATTGAATCTAGCAATGTAGTATCTTAGGCTCTCGTTCTTGCCTTCCTTGACATACAACAGATTTGTGGTCTTCTTTTGAGGTTTACCCCAAAACAGAAATTATTGATGAACCATTCAGCCAAGCCCTTAAAGTTCTCGATAGAGTTCTTCGAAAGAGAGGTAAACTAGATGTGCGCAACTCCTGTCAGAGTCCCAGAGAAGGCTCAACACTTTATCTCATCTGGTATTGAATAAATATCCACTACAGACTGATACATCTGGATATGATGTATAGGGTTGTTAATACCATCATACTTAGGAGACATCATAAGTGGCTTAAACTTGGCAGGGGTTGGGAAGCTCACAATCCTGGCTAGGAATGGGGAACCCTCTGAGAAACCTCTTTGCAGTGGGTCTCGACTTTTGATGAGGTCCCCTATCTTCTCCTCAAGACGTTGGATGGAGTCATTCCATGGCCTTTCAACATTAGCCTAGTTGAGTTTGTCCCCAACCAACTCCAAGGGGTGGACTGAAGGTTCCCCAGACGTAGCACAACATCGGCTGTTGACCTCCTCTTGATCCCTGTCTCGGCCTTAATGGGGTCATCCATAATGGGGTCGTCCATGATGAGGCCTATGTTCCCCCTCTTCCCTTTACGAACCTGCAACCCTTCTTGACCTGGATAACCTCTGCCTAAGGTTATTAACTAGGCCCATCCTTTCAAAGGCCGACCCTCTGCTCAAGCGATCAAAAGTTGATCCTCTTTGTTGGGCACCACCATCTCTTCTGTCACCACAACCTCATCTTTGGTGGACATAACGTACAGTGTTGTTCGAAACCTCATACGGCTCCCAGTAGCCCTTTGGAGCATCTTCTGCCTTCATATCATCATACCTAGCCTCTGGGCAAGGGTGTCCTTGTCTACCCAGACGTAAACGCCTAGGGTCAGTAACGTCTCTCATCCGTTGAGGCATAGGTTGTTCTTTTCACGGTACCTGGGGTGGTCCCCTGTCTTCAGGATGGGGTTGAGCATACTCCGGAGTAATCATCTCCGGTGAGACCCCAGGTGGCCTCATCATATTTTGACTGAGCTGTGCAAATTGCTCCTTCATTGCTTATTGTGTAGCAGCCAAGGACATAAAGGCTGCAACCACCTTAGCCATTTTGGACTGGGGTGGTACCTAGCTGGAACTAGGTTCTCCATCACCAGATGGTGGATGAGGTGGAGGTAACTCCGATGCCATATGTTAAAACTAAAGAGACTGTGAAGAAGATGAGCTCAAGACCTTAATGGACCTCTTTCAATGGTGAAACAGCACCACGCAAGGGGTGAGGCCTAGTTCACCACCAGAGTCTTTAGTGAGGTTAAGAAGAAAATGAGGAAGAGATAGCTTCTCGTTCGCACAAACGGTGCCAAAATGATGATGCTGGAAATAACACCACCAAGGAAGGTGTTTGTAAGATCAAATAAGTGATAATAATGGCGGCACAAGAGTATACTAAATATAAGAGATTGAGATGAGGATAAGAGGATGAACACTTGAATATAAGTGGTTCAGACAATCTGGCCAACGCCCACTGTTAGTGTGTGTTAGTAATATCACTGAATGGAGGCACTAATGTCCATGGATACAATCTCTCAAGCTTTTTCTCTCTACAGTGTAAATTGGCAAAGAGTTTTGGCTAGGGTTGTAATTTCGGGATCCTTCTCAAGGTAGGATAAGACAAGTATATGTAGTGTTTGGGGGGTGTAATGTACCCCCATGCATGCAATGAGCATGTTTGTGATGATTTAGCCAATCTAATGAAGACATTTATCACTGTCACATGTACAAAATGATGATGAAATATTCCTCCACATGAGGGGATTGATTCAGTTACAACTGATTTTGTCCACATGTTCCTATCCTTGCATATTCTTATAAATGCTCTGCCTTGTCCCTGATTGGTGCAACCTCAGCCTGTAGAAGTACGAGGTTGGTTAAGTCTGAGTACTACTTTATTCGATGTTATTCATGATGATCTCGGTCGATTCGGAAAGCCGAGGTAAGACAGGAGGAGTTGTAACATCGGCTTGGGCCGGGGTTATATAGGTATAGTTGGAACATCGGCCTGGGCCGATGATGACAATGGTGATGGTTAAGTCCTTACTGGCCTTGGCTGATGCCCAGCCAAGGTTGACGCATGAAGTAGATGTGATGTCGACTGTAGACGACCTGATGGATAACTGAACCCATGAGTCATGAAGACCTCGATTGTTGCCTGATTGTGGGGTAACTAGTAACATTGGCCTTAGCCAACCTTATGTTGGACGAGATCGCTATTCATAAGTCTTGAGCCCTTATTACCTCGGCCGTCATGCTGGCCGAGGTTGGTGCCTCCGAGATGTTAGGTACACTTTAGGCATATCACTATCCTTCGAGATGGCTCCACCTTCTTTTGTCTGTTTTGAGTAAAATAGACCGGTGACTCCATCTCTTTACATTTTTCACCTGACATATCGCCGACGCCGACCGAAGCGCTCCCGAGAGGGATGCGCGGGACCGAGATCCTCTCGCCATATCTTTTCTCTCTCTGTGAGGATCGGGGATGGCCACAATACCTGTTGCAAAAGTTTTCACACTTCTATGTTTAGAAAACACTTTTGATTCACAAAATTCATCCCCAAATATATTGTGTAAATCCTTTTAAAACCTAGATAATTTTTATCCTTTCATACACTACTCTGGTAGAGATATCATCTCTACCGTTGACATTATAATACTCGAGGGGATCATTGCTAAAGACAAAGCTTTGTTAGTGGATATCGACGGTGGAATTTTGTTGGTGGACTGCTCCTGACAGGGTAGTATATTTAGATATTTACTAAGACTAGCGTGTTTATGGGTGTGTTTCGGATGGATCAGATCGAAATAGGGGCGTTAAAAAAAAATTCCAAAATTTTCGAAATTTTAAAATCCTTTCCGATTCGAAAAAAATAAAAACCAGAAAATCATTTTTTCCTAATCGGCATATTCAGAATATTTGGAATATTCAGAAATTTTATTATTCGTAAAAATATCGGAATAATCGGAATTATCAATTATAATATTTTCGAAAAATATCGAAAATGTCATTTTTGAAAAGGATATTTTTAAAATAAAAATAAAAATCAAACACTCCACTTTACATCACCTATACAATTAACTACGGAGCTACATGAATGACAAGGCTATGCATCTCATACCATTTTGGAAATGCAATAAACTAAACCACTTTGCATCTTATACCATTTTGGAGAAAGATCAATCAAGGCATGATTACGATAATAAGAAACTTCAAAGTTATGTGAATGAAAAAAAACTACTATTTACCTACTTATAAAAAGGAAATGCAAGAAAGGTTAACAACTGTAGCAGAGCCTCTGCATCAGTATTTCAGATACAAAAAATCAACAAAAGGAAGATGAGGGAAACTTAATATAAATCATCCTTGGAATCTAAATTCGCATAACAATTGAATATAATTACGGATGTTATCTTTCAATTTAGAATTATTGTGATGTAGAAGGTTAATATATATGGGTATATATTAATGGTTGAGATGGTTTTAAATGGAGGGTCAAGATTAAACTAATAAATAATAAATTTTATATATAAATAAGGGTAGTAAAAATGTATGAAAATAAAAAAATATTATTATTTCGGAAAATATTTTGGATGGATAGGATCGGCATGATATCGGAAAATTCGGATTAGAAATTTGGAAATTTGGAATTCATATATGATTTCCAATCCCATTCCAATTTTTTTTCCGAAAAATTCAGAATCGGTAAATTCGAAAATCGAAAAATTAAAATGGTGCCAAAATTGGAAAAACTCGGATCGAAAAACAGAAAATTCGGAAGTTCGAAAATAATTGACACCCCTAAGCGTGTTATTATTGTGGATGTTATCAAGTAGTATTTTAAGACTATTATCTTGTATTATTTATAACGTTTTGATTTAAAAGGTTTCCCATAAAGGATTTTCCCTCAAACTTTGCCTTTATTGATTGCATGATTTACTTAATCTATTTTATCACCTAGATTTATGTTTTAGGGTAAAAAGATAAAATTTAGATTTGTGTTTGGTGGACATTTAATTATATAAATTATTCCATTAAGATCGTGAAAGCGCACTCTCAACTCTCCTAAGAGATTTTGGTCGGGTAATGGAAACTTCAGGCAGTGCCATCAGGGCCAATAACATACCCTTTAGGGAGAGGGGAATCAAATTGGAGGCCAAAAGGATTGAGGTTATCAGGTCCAGCAAGGCCATAGATAGGGGAAACCTCATCTGGGCCATCAGGACCAGAGGCAGGAAGACTTTACTATGAGGTGTTTCGTGCGTGTGAAGAAGGGCCACATGCGACGTTCATGACCGAACAGGGATAGGGGTCAGAAGCAAGGTGCACATCCAGGGTCATAATTACAAAATCTTTGCCCTTGTCATTGTTCCAATGTTACCGCCTTTGTAACGGTATGGTCAGGCGCTGGGGAAGTTAGGGCATGTATATCACGTTCGACGACCAGTGTTGCTCCCAACAACACCAATGATTGATGATATGTTTTCTATCTATGGGAATATGGTGCCAATATTATTTAACACAAGAGCATCACAGTCATTTGTTAACACTATATTCTCATGTCTGATGAGTTTAGTCGATTTAGCCTCGAATATTATTATGGTCGTAGATTCACAGTTGGGAGGTGGACTCTCATTCGTTCCATCTGTAAGGGGGTGGGTGTAAAAATGGGGAGGTTATTCTTAGTTGAGGATCTTCTCATGTTAGATTTGAATGAGTATGATGTTATTTTAGGCATGGACTTTTTAGTGATGTATAAAGCGATGGTGGATTATTATAGTAGGACTATCGTGTTCACTATTCTAGGGCAGGACATGTTCCTTGTGGCAATGCCTCGTCCAAAGGGAGGGTCGAGCATGCACCTATACTATATTGAGGAGGAGACTTCTAAGGGTATATTCATCTCACTAGATTTGATCATTGTTGTTAGGAACTATGTTGATGTGTTTCAGGAGATACCAGGGTTAACTCCGAGTCGAGAGATTGAGTGTATGATCAATTTAGCACTAGGGATTGCGCCGATAGCGTGTGTGTCGTATCGTATGTCTCCTTTAGAGATACGGGAGTTGAAGTATCTGATAGATAAATTTCTAGGAAAAGTTTGTATCCACATGATTACTTCACCTTGGGGTGCCCCAGTTTGTTTGTGAATAAGAAGGATGGCTCGTTACGATTGTGTATCGATTACCAAGAGTTGAGCAAAGTCATGATCCATAACAAGTATCCGTTGTTGCGAATTGATGACTTATTCGATTAGCTGAAAGGAGCAACCTACTTACCTAATATTTATTTGAGGTCGAGGTACGATTAATTACATATTACGGAGTAAGACATTTCTAGACTGTATTTTTTATGAGATATAGGTCTTATGAGTTCAGGGTTATGTCGTTCGGGCTAACCAATGCACCAAAAGTTTTCATGAACCTCATGAACAAGGTGTTTAGGTGCTTTTTATATCAGTTTATCATTTTGTTCATTGATGACATCTTTATTTATTCTCAGATAGAGGGTGAGCACATAGAGAATTTGCGTATGTTTTTTCAGAACACATGGGACCACCAGTTGTATACCATGTTTAAGAAGTGTAGATTCTGGTTGTGGGAGGTGCAGTTCTTAGGTCACATTATTTTCGAGAGAGGGATTTATGTGGATCCGAGTAAGGTGTCAGGGTAAGGGAGTGGGGCTAGCCCACGACACCGATGAACAAGCGCAATTTTTTGGGGTTAGCAGGGTACTACCATCGGTTCATCAGAGGATTTTTTTAAGATTGCAAGTCCCTTGACAAATTTGACTCATAAGGGATTGACTTTTTCATGGGATAACCACTGTTAGTTAGCTTTTAATGAGATAAAAGACAAATTGACTTTAGCATTAATGCTCGCATTGCCTAGAGGAGTAGTAGAATACTTTATTTTTACCGATGTGTCCTTAGATGGACTTGGGGGAGTGATACAACAGGAGGATCGAGGCATTTATTATGAATTTTACAAACTTAAGCCCTATTAGAAGAACTATCCCACTCATGAATTGGACTTAGCAGTAGTCATTTTTGCCTTGAGGATTTGGAGGCACTATCTACTTGGGGAGAAGTTTCGGTCATTCACAGGCCACAATTCACTTTAGTATTTTTCATGTAGAAGGAGTTGAGTATAAGGAAGCTTAGGTGGCTTGATTTCATTATGGATTACTTATTTGACATCCAGTATCATCCGTGAAAGTCTAATGTAGTAGCATTGCATTTAGCCATATGCCAGTAGGGCAATAGTCATTATGTACAAGGTGAAGTGGATTGAGCTTAGCCAGGAGGAAGAGGTAGTCCAGGCATACATAGTAGTGATGACCATCACACCTGCGATCATTTTATTATGAAGGCACATGAAGGGGATTCGTCTTGTCAGGAGAGGATTTGGTAGTTTTTTACAGGTGGAGCGGAGTCTTACTCAGTCAATTTTGAGGGTGGCTTACACTTTTAAGGGAGGTTGATTGTCCCAGATGACGAGGACCTACAGTGAGAAATTATGGAGAAGGTACACGTGTCATGATTTTTGATGTATCCCTTATGGGATAAGATATATCATGACATGAGGAGGCAATATTAGTGGGCCGTTATGAAGAGGTACATATCAAAGTTTGTCTCCAAGTGGACCACTTGTCTGATGGTGAACGTTGATCACTAGACACCATTAAGGTTCTATATCCAATGGATATTTTGGTATGGAAATAAGAGATTATTTTGATGGACTTCATCACAAGGTTCCCAATGTCACAGAGGGGTCGCGATCCTATTTGGGTCATTATGGATTGGTTGACAAGGATAGAGCATTTCTTGCTAGTTTGGATGGATTACATGATGGGGTAGTATGCACAACTGTTCATAGCAAAGATTATGCGATTGCACGGGGTGCCACTCAATATCGTTTCATATTGGGATAAGATTTTTGGGTCCCACTTCTGGCATAGTTTTCAAGGGGCGATGGGGATGAATTTACATTTGAGCATGACTTATCAGATGTTGGAGGACATGTGACGGACGTTTATTCTGGATTTTAAGGGTATTTGGGAATGGTCTTTGACTTTGGTAGAGTTTGTGTATAATAATTCATACCAATTAACGATTAGCATGACACTGTTTGAGGCTTTATACAAGTGACCTTATTGTTCGCCCTCTTGTTGGTTAGAGGTGTGAGACAACAAGCTTTTCCGGTCGGATTTGATTAAATAGACATCAACGGAGATCTAGTTGATTAAGAGTCACATTCGAGTAGCTTAGGACCTATAAAAGAGTTACATCAATGTGATCTGGATTTTTTGGAGTTTAACGTGGTTGATTAGGTATTGTGCGGGTATCTCCCATGAAGGGAGTGATTCGGCTCGGGAAGAAGGTATGTTGGCGCCTAGGTATGTGGGTCCTTTTCCCATCATTGAGAGGGTAGGTCTGGTTACGTATATGCTAACTTTGCCAAAGAATTTTTAGTGGATTCACGACGTGTTCCATGTGTCGTCGTTGATGAGGTATCTCAAGGATAACGTGTCTTAACTACATATACCGCTAAAGGAGATTCACATGCAATCGGATATTTCATATGAGGAGAGACCGATTTTAATTTTGGGTCGTATCGAGTAGAAGCTTCAGTCAAATATGGTATCATTAGTGCATGTACAGTGGGGACACTATAATGTTTTTGAGTCGATATGGGAGTGTGAGGATGACATACGGGAAAAGTATCTGGAACTCTTCGTGGTAGGTGTGTTTGAATTTTGAGATTATTAATTAATGTCTGTGTGCTTAATCTTATTAATTTAATTAGGTAAATTAAATTGGATTTTGGTAAATATTAATTAGCGAGATAAATGATTAATATTTATTGTAATTATAATTTACTTGTGTGTGATAAGTAAATAGATGTAATATTTATTATACATCGCTTCTAAGTGAAAACGACGGTTTATTATTATGTATCGATAGAGTGTGACACCGATGAATCTGTATAATTCTGGGCGACGTGTAGGGGATGCACATATTAGGATTGGTTAATGAGATGTTAGGATATTTTGAGTTGGGCAATTTGAATGATCTTTTTGAGTGCACCGTTGATCCAAAAAGGGTCGAAATAGTCCAGAATAGGTATCCGGGTATTATGATTAGGTTTCGAGGAATTTTTAGATTTAATAGGACTCGTACAAGGGTAGGAGGGTCTTTTTACACTTAAGGTTAAGTGGAAAAATGAGATTAGGGTAATTAAGGGAAGTATTTAAAAAGTTGGTAAGGTGCATGGTAGCCTACCTTTGATATTTTTCACAAGAGAGATTGTTAGAGAAATCAAGAAAAGAGAAAAGAAGAAGAAGAAGAAGAAGAAGAAGAAGAAGAAGAAGAAGAAGAAGAAGAAGAAGAAGAAGAGAAGAGAAAAAGAAGTTATCTCTGAATTCAACCCGTCATCAAACGTAGAGAATGTCGGATTTAATCCACAAAGGCAAGTAGTTACTTTCTTTAAGTTGCAATTGTGCGTAGTTAATTACTTTCATGTTTAGGATGAAAATATGGGATTTAAAATTATAAAGATTGAAACTTTGATTGATCGATATAGAGATATAAATGATAAGGGTTCTATGATTTAAATTAATTTATTAGGTAGGATTAATCATATTAGAATTTTGAAATTAATTCTGGAATTGAAATGAAAAGAATGTAGAACTTTGACATGAGGGTTAAACTTTTAAAAATTTAATTGGTGAAAATCTTGAGTTGATTTGAATTGATGATTGATTTGTAATCCTAGGTGTTTGACATAGTATTCATGTTTAATTATGTGTTCAATTTTTTGGAAATGTTAGTCTATTATATAAGAAGTCAATTATAGTGTTTGGAGTGGTTTAGAACCTCCATTGGAGGGTTTAGATGAGAAAAATATGAGGAAGAAGATGTCAGGCAGCCCAGCAAACTGAACCAGATCACTGGGGGGAGTGGACCTATTCGTTGAACCGAATCGGTTATGTCTACAAGCAAATCGGTTCAGTTTATTGGCCTGCTCAATTTTTATTTATGTGTTGTTTTCACCCGTTAGGGCTTGAGGAATGATCGTAGGGTCGGGTTATTTTGGAATGATTGGGAAATGGTTTCTAGGCTCAGGCATGTGTTATATGCCAACGAATATATGGGTTCGAGTGAGGATAACCGAGAATTCAAGTGAGTGAACATTTTAATATTTAATCAAGAAGTCGATTTGAACTTCGAATTTGGGTGAACCTTTCACTTTGGGATATGCATACGAACTTGATACTTTATATATAGATATTAGAGTGATGATTATATATATGTATGCGTGTATGCTACTTGTTTTTATTAAACATACCTACTTGGTAGTGCTATCATAGGAGGCTGTGCGTAGTGGGTAGTCCACCTTAGCATTGGCCAATAAGTGTCGGATTGATTCCCAGGTCATAAGACTATTGCATGGTCACTATCCATGTGTGAGGATAAATATTGATTTGAAGACCAGGTGGGTGCGAGGAGGTATGGTTGCGACCCCTAGATGTGTGTCTATGACCGCCTCCATTTTAAGTGTTTTCATTTGGGATCGGTGGTGATATTACCAACCCAGAGGCTCGGTGTGTTACGTGATGCTTGGATCTGGATAGCACACGAGGGATGTATCCGCGAGGTCCATGCTCCGGGTATACGATTATATATATATATATACACACACACACACACACTAGCGGAATGTCCATGCCTGAAGGCTCGGAGAAAATTTTCCAAATATTAAATCGTTTAAAATTTAAGTAAGTTTTGTTTACAACACAATAACTATAAGCAATTTAGAAAATTTGGGCAAAATTTCATTTGTTTATAGGACTATTCGCCCTGCTTAAAATAAAAAATAACTCCAACAACAATACTTCATTGAACCATTACAAAGCCCCAAAAGTCACAATTTAATAGTTACAATTACATATAAAAAGTCCAAAAAGATTATACGCTTCCACCTACTTGGCATACAAACGTTAGCAATAGATATGTCTTAACACAAAAGCATATAATAATAGTAAAAAAAATAGAATTTTCCTGATGGCACTCATCTAATTTATTTTTGCAACACCATCTATGAGGCACGCGTTTATTCTCATGTTTCTACGCCACATTCCCACGACATTTACTGCATTGACCCCAATCCAAAAACATAATAGCGAATACAACTCGGGGTAGCACAATTACTATTTGAAGACCCAAAGAAAACATGTACACAAAAGATGCAAAATTTAGTGAGATATGTGATGATGCCATTAACAACACCACCAGTATGAGGTGTTGATAAGCTCAATCTAGCAATAACAATGGCAGGACAAGAGTAAATATCTAGTAGAGGGAGGTGAGGAGAAGAGGAGAAACACTAGTATATAAGTGTTTCAGTCAATCTAGCCTACGTCCACTGTGAGTGTGTGAGTAATTTCACTATAATGAGGGCATTAATGGCCTGTGACACAATCTCTCACTTTCTCTCTATACTGTGTATACCAACAGAGTTTCAGCTAAGGTTACAATTATGGATCCCCTTCCAAGGTAGGAGCAGGCATATATTTATAGTGCTTGGGGGTGTAATACACCCCCCAAGCATGCATTGAGCATGTATGAGTTGAATACACTAATCATAAGTGGACACCTGGTTGTGACACATGCAATGAATGATGACCAAATATTCCCCCACGTGAGGGGAATGATTCGGTCATAACTGAATTACCATGTGATCTAAGTCCTCCATGTGCTCACGTATGCTCGAACCTGTAATATCACTTGTTGCAACCTCGGCCTGGCCGAGTACGAGGTTGGAGGAGTCCGATAGTTTCTTTGTCCTGTCAATCATCGATATGGCCTCCGCCTGGGAGACTTGCCGAGGTTATGTATGAGGTAGGATGTAACGTTGGCTGAGGCAAAGTACAATGTTGGCAATAGCTTGAGCCCATGAGACACTGGTGACTTCGACTGTTGGTCAACCGAGGTTGGCCAATGAGGATCCGACCTTCTAGAATATGACCTTTCTGATTGCTGTTATAAGCTTCCTTTCTACTCAGCTGTGGGACGGGTCGAGGTATATGACCCTGAGTAAGAGGGTGCAGTTTGGGCATATCAATCACACCTAGCCCTTAGTATCCTATGTGAGTAAGTGATTGAGGGGTATGTAGGTTAGGCTGAGGCTGAGTTACTTTTGGTGTCTTGGGGCATGAAGCGATTCCTTGACACATGTCCCTCGTTGAAGTGGCTAACGTACTCCCCAAGGTATGATAATTCTGGCAGCATATTTTGGGTTCTCTAGGGTAATAGTGGGTTCCTTAAAAATTGTGCCCCATCATTGAGAAGGTTTAAAAGCCCTTCTCTTTTCTCATTTTCTCTTTCTTCATCCAACTTTCCCACCTACAGCTTTTTTGCAACTGAGATTTTCTTCAAACCCTCCATTATTTTCTACGATTAAAGGTTCCTTGCTTCTTAACCTCTTCCTCCCTCAATCGCAATCAGTCATGTATTGCTCTTTGACCTTTCCTTTTCCATTTCTGGTCATTACTTTACATTTATGGTTTTCCGGCGAGCTTTTTCTTTTCCAGCGAGGCTTTCCGCTCCTATTGGGTGGCTATAGGGTTGGGTTTGTAGTGCTTGTGTGACTTTAAGGCCATACTAGGTCATCTTGGGGTTGTTTTAGAAAAAAACACAAGCTTTTAGACTTCTCGATGACCCTCCATTCGTCTTCTCCGACGACCCAATCCTTGAATGTTCTTGAAGTTCTTGGTGAAAACCCTCTGGATTCCAAGTTTTAATCTTTAACTTGAGTAGCACAAATTATTTGCCTGTCAGTACTCTTCTAGTTCGAACTCTCAAGTGTAGTTTCGTCTTCTGAATGCTCAGACCTTTGTATAAACTAATTGAAGAATTACCGTCTCTGCGTGAAAGACCTTCAAAAAAATTAGACAAATAGAGTTAGCCCAAGAGCAGGCTCGTAGGGCTGAGGCCTTTCCCCTCAGACAAATCTTTCCTCGACCCTAGAAGTTATATACCCTGATCCTACAGAGCCTATTGAACCTTTAGATGTTCCTGAACCAATGTCTAAGGATAACGCTTCTTCAGACCCTATGTTAATATCTAAGGCTGGCGAATCTATAGACTCTTTTCAAGAGGCTATGGACTATTCTGCGTTTATAAACAAATGTTTAAGTTGGGTTTTAGTCTTCCTATCCACCCAACTATCACAGCTATACTCTCACACATAAATCTTTCCCCTTCCCAATTATCCCCAAACGCTTGGAGGGTTATAATTGGGGCCATTGTCCTTTAGAAGTCTGTTCACCATTCAAACCGTCCAGTTAGAGTTTTTATTAGTTATTATGTCTCCTCGTCTGCCAAAAATCATCCCAGCTACTATCACTTCTTATCTAGGAAATTCGAGAAGAAAATCCTCGTGGTTACCCAAACTTTAAATCATAATGGGAAACCTCGGTACTTCTTTATTTCTCGGGCATAAGAGTTTGGTTTAAATGAGGCTTTTAGAAGGTCGATTCCAAGGACCCCTCTGAAATGGGGGAAAGTCTCCCTTATGTCTACAGCCAGGACAATTACAAGAACATTGAGGACCATTGTAATCAAGGAGAGAAAGGTCGTCTTGTTAAATATGAACATATGATGACCCCCTATTACCTTTCTCAGATAGGTTTGGGGGGTGGTCCCTTGAAAGATCTTCAAAAGTTTCCACATTTTTCTTAACCAAGTTATGTCTCGTATATTTTTTTATCTATCTGACCGACTAACTCAGAGACTTGTCTTTTGCAAAGCGACCAACATGCATTTCAGACGACTTTTGGGCAATGTCGACACCCACCTTAGTGAAGCTCATGGAGAAGAGAGGTGGCAAGAGTGAACCACCAATGGCCGCAAAAAAGAACATCGACACTTCTAAGGCCGATGCTTCGAAGAAGAGGAAGTCTTTCACTGACCCGACCCATACGAGGCTGAGTAAAACTCAAGCCAAAGACCGTGCCATACCCATATCTACTGATAAGGCCTTGGCTGCTCATCTATCTCAGCTCAAAATTGGAGATAGCGTGATCAGCCATAGTCTGAAAGATGCCAATGCTACTGGCACTATAATGACTGAGAAGACAAGAATTTTCTTTGTACCTTGAATGTCCCTTCATTTGTCAAGTTTGATCTTCACAAATTAATTCAGGTATTTATTTTTAGCTATCTTTCTCCCAAGTGTTACCTCAGCTCTTTAGAAATTGTTACTCATGTGGTTGTATGTATGATCTTCTTTTGCAGGGTGTCTTATCTTTTCATCATCTTGTTGAGTGGACTTTAAAGAAGATGCCCCTTATAGAAAAGGGTAAGGATGCTAAGAAGGTTGAGGCCCCTCTGAATGCCGAGTATGAAAGGTTAAAAGGAGTCGTCAAGGAAAGGGAAAACCAGATGTCTCAGCTCAAGAAGGATCATAGCAAAGCTATGAAGGAAAAGGACAGCGTTCTTGAATCGAAGGTTGATGCTGCAGTCAAAGATGCGTTGGAAGATGTCGTAGAGAAGCCATTGAGGACTACAAGGTCTCTGATGAGTTTTTCAGTTTTGGCTTTGAGTACCTAAAGAGGGGTATCAATGCGACCAGCAGATGGGCGTCCATAAAGCAGACTGAGTCTGGGAGCTTGACTTCTGAGGACTTAATTGGTCTCGTCTTTGGAGATCCTCAATTTTCTCAGGCTTCAAAGGAGGTTAAAGAGAGTGGCACTGCTATGATACCCCGACTAATTAAATACCGGGTAGCTACTCCTTTATTCAAATTAATACAAAATGTCAAGTTGGTTCAGTTCATAGCAACACTGTCGAAAAACGTTTTAGCAATTTCTAGACACCTAATATTTAAAAAGTGAGTTGTCAATTTTAGTTAAGTACGATTAACATACAACTAATTCGAAATATGAAATACTGATACCACAACCACATAATAGTCATAAAAGAGTAACAATATATTAAACTGAATCTGGAGGAATACTCCTCACAACAATCCGAATACTGAATTAAACCAAATACAAAGCCTAAATCATTTATTAAATACATCTAAAATTCAAAATGAAACTGAACAAGTAAACTATCTTTAAGAGAAAAGGGGCGAAATGCCCTACAGATAAGTGAGTCTGAAATGGAATCAAAATGAAGAGTGAAGGCGTCTCTAATCAAGGTCATGTAACTTCCACAGCAGCTACAGCATGTCACTGGAATGGAACTTCTAAGCTTGGTGTCCTTGTAGTTGGGCACCTAAAAGGTTTTTACAAGAAGAATAGATTTGAAAGAAAATGGGTCAGAGCCCGATTGTGAAAAGAGTTTAAAATAGAGCAAGTGTTTAATATCATTAAACAGTGAATATAAAATACATGATAGTGCGTGCACTCACATGAGTTCCTCACCTCTCAACTAGTTGTGCACGCTTAACGTACCCGTACCCGTTCTAGTCATTCCACTATCTAGCTAGTCCAATTCACCACCTAACTTTAGTAAACTATTAAGGTTCAATTTTTGACATCTTAATCTAATCCGAGAGTTTTACTTTTCGTTTCTCAGAATTAATCATAATAATTACTAAAAGTTTTCCATCTTTAACTCTACTAAAAAGTTACGATCATTCACTCTTACATTTATAATGACATTTCATTTCAATTACCAGTATATTAATCTCATCATAAATATACAAATCTGGCACCCCGAGACTAAGCTGCGGTGCACACATACTCAGCTATCAAATCCCGGTACATCACGTATATTAGGATTACACATTCCAAATCACTCATGAATCGTTTCAATAAGTGACAATCACACATAATGGAGGCGAACATAGTTCACATCACATGGGTCACGCACATACCTACGCTCCCATGATCAGCTGACTCATTAACTCACCAATAAGCCATTCTCTGACCTATGTCCTCAAGGTACCAATCTAAATCCCCCCATAGGGACACAAAGATTAGATGGCCCTAATCGAACGCCGACCTCCCGTGATAGCAAGTATGGTAGCTATGTTATACACAGATAAATACATATACTAAGCATTCACACATCTTTGATATCTTATCATATTAAAAGAGGTATATTTTTCATTCTTATACCGTTATTAAATGTTGTACACTTACAAGTCTCCAATTACTATTCAATATAGATTATCAACTCCTCACGTCGTAAGTTCAAGTACTTATATCCTATCCCATAGAAGTCACCCGGTCAATCATATAATTCTAAGTTTTAATCCTCAACGTACTCCAATCTCACAACTATACCCACTAATCAACTAGGGAAGATTAACACTCCCTGAAATAAGTCTACGGAAAAGTTCGAAACTAAAATCGGGCCTAAAAAGACCATTCTGTGAACTCGTTAGAAGTCACTAAAATCTCGTTCGAACGAGGTCATTCGAACGAGTGCCATTAGAAATGAATGGCTTTGAACGAACTCTGAACTCGTTAGAAGGGACACTGGCATCTCATTAGGGGCTCGTTCGAACGACCTGGGTTGGTCTTCTAATGAGATGGCAGGGAACACCCAAAATTTTTCCCATTACATTTTTTCACCAAATTCCTTTCTCCAAATCCATCCCAAGTTCATACTAACAACGTTTTTGTGTTGGTAATCTATTCTAGGTCACCTTAAGTCATTTCTTAACATATTTTTGGTGTCAAATCTTACTAATCAACATGCAATAATCAAAAATCCCCAATTCTTGCCCCAAACCCTATGAACATGAATCCAGAATTTAATTGCACCTAAATACTCATCATAAATCCATTTTTAAATCATCAAAGTT
This sequence comes from Sambucus nigra, assembly GCA_949130495.1. NCBI lineage: Eukaryota > Viridiplantae > Streptophyta > Magnoliopsida > Dipsacales > Adoxaceae > Sambucus > Sambucus nigra. The sequence goes on from OX422214.1 coordinate 59,089,497, forward strand.
AAGTTTTAGGGAAACAATTTCATCCATATTCATTCTACATGCAATCCCTAACCAAACTTTAGAGTTTCTATAACAATCCCATTAGGTTTTCATCAATATTCTCAAGGAAAATATAGTTTCTGCACTAAACATGGAAGAAATATTCATTGAACTTAATAATATCAAATCACTTGCCTTAAATCCGATATTATGATTCGTTCTTGATGATCAAGGTTGGTTCTCTCTTCTTTCCGGTCATAAGTTCCTTTCAAAATGCTGGTGATGGAAGATGGTTTGGTTTGGAACCTCTTTTAACCTCTCTTTAACTCCTCTCAAAACTCTCGTAGCCCACTCCCTTGCTTTTGACTGATAATGGCCTTAGTGTCCCTTTTAATAATATCTATTTTAACACTAAAATTTGAGGGTTTTAATCCCTTAATTTTTAAAATTACCAAAATACCCTTCTAGATTGCCGGTTTGGCCTAAAAATGCCCCGGGATCCAAACTAAACTCCCGACTAGTGGTTTTTTACTATTTCGACCCTTCCGGACACGTTGGCGCACTCAAAATGACCATTCGATTGATACACATATAATTTATTTTTTAATCTAAATAAATTCATTCCTGATGCGACTGACACGCGCGTCCCAACTTAATTTCCTCATGACAATTTCAATATTTTCAATACCCATATATTCTCAGTAATATTTTATTTTAACATCATACTCAAATACAAATTCATATCTCTCTAGTATTTAATTCCGGGTTAATTTCCAAATAAATTCTAATTTATTTTAATTAACCCAATAAATAAAAATCAATAAAATTACGGGGTATTACATACTTCCCCCCTAATAAAAGAATTTCGTCCCGAAATTCGGAACTAAAGCATACCTGGTACAAATAACTCTGGATAACGCTCGCGCATTTCATCCTCACGCTCCCATGTGGACTCCTCGGCATTATGATGCCGCCACTGAACACATACTAATGGTACTATCTTCGACCTCAGCTTCCTCTCGCTGTGGTCTAGAATAGCAATCGGCCCCTCCTCGTACGAACCATCGGGCTGAAGATCTATGTCCTCTAAAGCATTATGAGTATGAGCCAAATCGCCCCTAAGATATCTCCTTAGCGAGGAAATATGGAACACATCATGAATCCTATGCAAGTGCTCCGGTAATCCAATTCTATACGCGACTGGTTCAATCCGCTCAATGATAGGAAATGGCCCCACATATATTGGTGCCAGTTTACCTTTCTTCCCAAAACGCATAATCCCCTTCATCGGAGATACTCTGAGTAGAACCTGGTCCCCCACCTTAAATTCTCTGAAGAACCTCTTGGCATCGGCATAACTCCTTTATCGATCATGAGCTATCTGAATATGGCTCCGTATCATCTCTATCCTTGTCGAAGTATCCTGTATAACTTCCGACCCAAGGAGTTTGTTATCCCCCACCTTTAACCAACATGTCGGAGAATGACAAGGCCTCCCATACAACGCCTCGAATGGAGCCATGCCAATGGTGACCTAGTAGGAGTTATTATAAGCAAACTCCACCAGTGGAAGGTACTGCTCCCAACCACCTCCAATGTCTAGGATGCACATACGCAACATGTCCTCCAACATCTGATTCGTCCTCTCGGTTTGCCCATCTGTCTGCGGGTGGTATGTCGTACTTAGCCGCAACTACGCACCCATTACCTCCTGGAAGCTCTCCCAAAATCGTGAAACAAATATCTTGTCTCGGTCAGACACGATATTGAGAGGCACCCTGTGAAGTCTCACTATCTCCGCTAGGAAAATTTGGGCATACTGTCCCGTAGTGTAATCTGTCCATGCTGGAAGAAAATGAGCAACTTTGGTCAGTCTATCCACGATTACCCATATGGAGTCGTGACCCCTCTGCGAAGTAGGTAACCCCGTGATAAAGTCCATGGAAATGCTCTCCCATTTCCACATCGGAATCTCTAACGGCTGCAGGAGTCTTGTCGGTCTCTGATGGTCCACCTTTACCAGCTGATAAGTGTCACATTTAGAAACGAACTCGACAATATCTCTCTTCATCCCGCTCCACCAGTACTGTCATCTCATGTCCTGGTACATCTTATCCCCGCTAGGATGAACTGCGAATCGCGAACCGTGCGACTCTGCCATTACCTTGTATCGCAGGTCTTCCCCTTTCGGAACAACTAGTCTCCCATTGAAGCGTAATCCCATGTCTGAACTAATGGTATAGGACTCGGGCCCCCTCTGCTAGTAATTGAACTATCTTCTCTTCACAGAACGAGTCTTTTTCCTGGGCCTGTATCACTCTTACAACAATCTAAGGCATAACAGTCATCACAGATAAGAATGAATGGGTCATTGCATCCTGGTGTCCCAAATCCTTCCACTTTGTTCTCCACACTTCGGCCACCTCATTTACTGGCCATCAGCTCAACGCGTCTACTACCACGTTAGCCTTCCCTGGGTGATATTGAATATCGAACTGATAATCCTTCACAAACTCAAGCCACCGACGTTGACGCATATTCAGTTCCTTCTGCGTAAAGAGGTATTGTTGAGACTTGTGGTCTGTGAACAAATGAAATTTCTCCCCCAGGAGATAGTGTCTCCAAATCCGAAGAGCAAATACGACTGTCACTAACTCCAAGTCGTGGGTGGGGTAATTCTTCTCGTGAGGCTTAAGCTTACGGGAAGCATAAGCTATAGCCTGACTCTCCTGCTATAATACACCCCCAAGTCCTTGTAAGGACGCATCGGTGTAGACTAGATACTCAACCCCCGGTCTGGGCAATGCTAACACTGGCGCTGAGGTCAACTTGTCCTTCAACTCATCGAATGCCAACTGACAGGCATCACTCCCGATGAATGGCACACCTTTGCGAGTCAGATGTGTCAAAGGACCCGCTATCTTAGAGAAACCCCGAATAAACCTCTTGTAGTATCCTACTAAGCCCAAGAAACTACGAATCTCAGTCAGTGTCGTTGGCTGCCCCCACTCCCTCACCACCGATAATTTCCCCGGATCAACTGATATTCCCCTGTCTGAGATTATATGCCCCAAGAACTGAACCTCCTTTAGCCAAAACCCACATTTCTCGTACTTTGCATATAGCTCGTTCTGACGCAACTTCTGCAAAACCTGTCTCAAATGCTCGGCATGCTCCTCCTCTATCTGGGAGTAAACCAGAATGTCATCAATAAAGACGATGATGAACTGTTCTAGGAACTCTCTGAACACCCTATTTATCAAGTCCATAAACACAACTGGAGCTTTGGTTAGGCCAAAAGGCATAACCCGAAACTCGTAGAAACCATATCTCGTCAAGAAAGCAGTCTTCGAGACGTCCTGTTCCCTGATACGCAACTGATGGTATCTCAATCGCAAGTCAATCTTTGAGAAGAAAGAAGCTCCTCTCAACTGGTCGAATAAGTCATCGATTCGGGGAAATGGGGACTTATTCCATATCGTGACTTTATTCAACTCCCGATAATCTACACACAACCTCATCGCTCCATCCCTCTTCTTTACGAACAACACAGGGGCACCCCACGACGTAGTACTCCTTCAGATAAATCCCTGACCCAATAACTGCTCTATCTGATCCCTTAGATCTCTCATATCCACTGGAGCCATACGGTAAGGTGCGCGGGCAATTGTCCGAGTGCCCGACATCAAATCGATAACAAAATCTATCTCTTTACTAGGAGGTAATCCAGGTATATCCTGAAATACATCAGCGAACTCACTAACAACGGGAATCTAATCGAGTGGTATTACCACTTCCTTAGAGGTCTCCTCCTCTATATAATACAAGTGTGTGGACGATCCTCCCTCAGAACGAGGCATCGCCACTAAGAACATCTCTTGCCTGGGAATGGAAAAAATAATACTCCTGCTGAAACAATCTATTATGGATCGGTACGTAACTAGCCAATCCATACCAATAATTTCATCGTACTCGGTCATCTCTAATACTAACATATCGGCAGGTAAAGTAAATCTCCCGATCTCTATACCCACACCTCTATAAATAAGAGAAATCACAGAAACCCTACTCAACTGTGAATCTACGCAAGTAATCGTGCTCTCTGCAGTGTCTAATAACCCTATAATGCGTGCCAATCTCATGGAAATAAAGCAGTGTGTTGCTCCCGTATCAAATAAAATATGCCCCATAGTCCCCTGAATAGAGAACATACCCTCAATGGCAGGTGGATCATGTGGGACTACAAGCTGTTGAAGCTGATAAAATCGGTCGTACTGAAGCTATCCCTATTGGACTGGGACTGCTGGAATGGGGGGCAAAGCTGGCATCTGCAGTGGTGCTGGGAGGGAAACGGGAAATATATGTCTTTGGCGATCATGTCGAGCACCCTTTTGCTGCTTTTGTGGGTCCCTGCCCCTATCAGGACACTCGTGACGCTTGTGGACAATTTTGCCACAAGTGAAACATTTCCCCGGAAAGTTCCCCCCTCTCTGACCCTGCTGCCCACGGCCCTGGTGGCCGTTGCCATTCCTCCCCTGACCATGTTGGCCCTGCTGAAACTACTGTTGTCCCTACTAGCCCTGCTGACCCTGATGGCCATGACGAAAACCTCCCTGAACATTTCTGAAACCTCCCGATCGGAATCTCTTAGAATCCCCCTGCTAGGAATTCTGATCACCATGCCTGTGTTGACCCTGAACTGATTGTGCCCCGCTGGCACCATTTCCCCCTGTCCTGCCCTGATGGCTGGACTCTCCTTATCGCTTACTCTCTGACAAGTGAAAGCGGTGGTCCTGGCAATGAAGCAGTGCTGCGTTAACTACATCAGAATAAGTGGCCAATGAGAGATTTCCCAGTAAATGCTGACGGATCCTCCAAGTCAACCCATCCATGAACTTCTGTATCTTCTTTTCCTCTGTCAATATCTCATCGGGGATAATGTTTAAGAGATTTGTGCACTCGGCCTCATATTTAGCAACTGTCCTCCCCTCCTGCTTGAGGTTCATCAGCTTCCTCCTCATCTCGGTGTGAACGACTGATGGAAAATGCTTGCGGTCGAACCGCACCCAGAACTCCTGAATAGAAATGATATCTCTCTCCTCCGCGGTGGTAATGGACTCCTACCATTGCAATGCTGACCCCACTATCTTAAAAGTAGCCAGTATCTGTCTCTGTACATCCGTACACTCGTACATCCTCAAGTGCCTTTGGATGTCCTTCTTCCACTGACTGGACACAACAACGTCGGAGATACCAGCAAACTCCAGAGGGTGTGCTTTTTGAAAATCATCACGAACACGTTCCCAAGCAGATGGGAATGCATGAGTCTGTACTGGCGCTACTATCGGTGCCTGGGGTGGATCCTGTTGCACAACTGCTAAGGCGACATTTACCGCTTGGGCTACAATAGCGGCAACCTCTGCGACATTCATGGTGCCCTAAACTGGTGCAGGCTGTGGCTTGAGCTGAGCATCCCTGGGAACTCGTGGTGCACGTCGTGGAGGCATATGAAATGAGATAAAAGTCTTACAAGTTCACAGTTATTATCTCAAAATAGCTGAAGATCATATGATACACAAAAGATTATAACAATCCTAAAATATAGGGCTCTACATCAAAGAACGCTCAGCAGAAACATAACAAGCCGTACAGATCCTAAGGAAACTAGAACCTGATGCTCTGATACCACCTGTGACACCCCGACTAATTAAATACCGGGTAACTACTCCTTTATTCAAATTAATACAAAATGTCAAGTTGGTTCAGTTCATAGCATCACTGTCGAAAAACATTTTAGCAATATCTAGCCACCTAATATTTAAAAAGTGAGTTGTCAATTTTAGTTAAGTCTGATTAACATACAACCAATTCAAAATATGAAATACTGATACCACAACCATATCACAGTCGTAAAAGAGTAACAGTATATTAAACTGGATCTGGAGGAATACTCCTCACAACAATCCGAATACTGAATTAAACCAAATACAAAGCCTGAATCATTTATTAAATACATCTAAAATTCAAAATGAAACTGAACAAGTAAACTGTCTTAAAGAGAAAATGGGCGACATGCCCTATAGATAAGTGAGTCTAAAATGGAATCAAAATGAAGAGTGGAGGCGTCTCTAATCAAGGTCCTGTAACTTCCACAGCAGCTACAACACGTCACTGGAATGGAACTTCTAAGCTTGGTGTCCTTGTAGTTGGGCACCTAAAAGGTTTTTACAAGAAGAATAGATTTGAAAGCAAACGGGTCAGAGCCCGATTGTGAAAACATTTTAAAATAGAGCAAGTTTTTAATATCATTAAACAGTGAATATAAAATACATGATAGTGCGTGCACTCACATGAGTTCCTCACCTCTCAACTAGTTGTGCACGCTTAACGTATCTGTACCCATTCTAGTCATTCCACTATCTAGCTAGTCCAATTCACCACCTAACTTTAGTAAACTATTAAGGTTCGATTTTTGGCATCTTAATCTAATTAGAGAGTTTTACTTTTCGTTTCTCAGAATTAATCATAATAATTACTAAAAGTTTTCCATCTTTAACTCTACTAAAAAGTTACGATCATTCACTCTTACATTTATAATGACATTTCATTTCAATTATCAGTATATTAATCTCATCATAAATATACAAAACTGGCACCCCGAGACTAAGCTACGGTGCACACATACTCTACTATCAAATCCCGATACGTCACGTACATTAGGATCACGCATTCCAAATCATTCAGGAATCATTTTAATAAGTGACAATCACACATAATGGAGGCGAACATAGTTCACATCACATGGGTCATGCACATACCTACGCTCCCATGATTAGTTGACTTATTAACTCCCCAATAAGCCATTCTCTGACCTATGTCCTCAAGGTACCAATCTAAATCCCCCCATAGGCACACAAAGATTAGATGTCCCTAATAGAACGCCGACCTCCCGTGATAGCAAGTATGGTAGGTATGTTATACACAGATAAATACATATACTAAGCATTCACACATCTTTGATATCTTATCATATTAAAAGAGGTATTTTTTTCATTCTTATACCGTTCTTAAATATTGTACACTTACAAGTCTCCAATTACTATTCAATATAGATTATCAACTCCTCACGTCGTAATTTCAAGTACTTATATCCTATCCCATAGAAGTCACCCGTTCTATCATAAAATTGTAAGTTTTAATCCTCAACGTACTCCAATCTCACAACTATACCCACTAATCAACTAGGGAAGATTAACCCTCACTGAAATAAGTCTACGGAAAGTTCGAAACTAAAATCGGGCCTAAAAAGACCATTCTGTGAACTCGTTAGAAGTCACTAAAATCTCATTCGAACGAGGTCATTCGAACGAGTGCCGTTAGAAATGAATGTCTTTGAACGAACTCTGAACTCGTTAGAAGGGACACTGGCATCTCATTAGGGGCTCGTTCGAACGACCTGGGTCGGTCTTCTAATGAGATGGCAGGGAACGCCCAGAATTTTTCCCATTACATTTTTTCACCAAATTCCTTTCTCCAAATCCATCCCAAGTTCATACTAACAACGTTTTTGTGTTGGTAATCTATTCTAGGTCACCCTAAGTCATTTCTTAACATATTTTTGGGGTCAAAGCTTACTAATCAACATGCAATAATCATAAATCCCCAATTCTTGCCCTAAACCCTATGAACATGAATCCAGAATTTAATTGCACCTAAATACTCATCATAAATCCATTTTTAAATCATCAAAGTTAAGTTTTGGGGAAACAATTTCGTCCATATTAATTCTAGATGCAATCCCTAACCAAACTTTAGAGTTTCTATAACAATCCCATTAGGTTTTCATCAAAATTCTCAAGGCAAATATAGTTTCTACACTAAACGTGGAAGTAATATTCATTGAACTTAATAATATCAAATCACTCGCCTTAAATCCGATGTTCTGATTCGTTGTTGATGATCAAGGTTGGTTCTCTCTTCTTTCCGGTCACAAATTCCTTTCAAAATGCTGGTGATGGAAGATGGTTTGGTTTGGAACCTCTTTTAACCTCTCTTTAACTCCTCTCAAAACTCTCGTAGCCCACTCCCTTGCTTTTGGCTGATAATGGCCTTAGTGGCCCTTTTAATAATATCTATTTTAACACTAAAATTTGAGGGTTTTAATCCCTTAATTTTTAAAATTACCAAAATACCCTTCTAGGTTGCCGGTTTGGCCTAAAAATGCCCCGGGATCCAAACTAAACTCCCGGCTAGTGGTTTTTTACTATTTCGACCCTTCCGGACACGTTGGCGCACTCAAAATGACCATTCGATTGATACACATATAATTTATTTTTTAATCTAAATAAATTCATTCCTGACTGGACTGACACGCACGTCCCAACTTAATTTTCTCATGACAATTTCAATATTTTCAATACTCATATATTACCATATATTCTCAGTAATATTTTATTTTAACATCGTACTCAAATACCAACTCACATGTCGCTAGTATTTAATTCCGGGTTAATTTCCAAATAAATTCTAATTTAATTTAATTAACCCAATAAATAAAAATCAATAAAATTATGGGGTATTACAACTGCTCCAACCAAGACGACACCTCTTGAGGTCACAGAGACAGAAGACGATACCCATTACGATGACGAGGTTGAAGTTACAATTGTCGTCTTTAACCAAACAACTACAGCTAATGGTGGGTTATCTCTTACCGAGGCATTGGCTCGCTTGCTAATTAACAACTTTTCAATGTTCATATTTTTTACAATTGTAATTTTAATGAACTTTGTCTGTAATGATAGTTTTTATGAACTCTGATGGTAGCTTCTTGATATTCTAGATTGTAATTCAGAATCCTCTTTATGATATGATCATAAATAGCTTGACTTTTTCTGATTCTATTGCTTCGTATTTTGTTGTGTTGTTCTACAACTGTGATACTCCATACGTTCACAAATTTCACCGCATGAAATTGTGATGTTTACTAATAATGTTTTACCTTGTATGTTTACCAAGATAATGATGCTTAACACCTGAGGTTACCAAATTAATAATGTTTCACCTCGTACTTCACTAAACTAATGATGTTTAAGGTCTGAGGTCACCAAATTATGGTGTTTTACCTCTTATTTTCACCAAAATAAAGATGTTTAAGGTCCGAGGTCACCAAATGATGGTATTTTACCTATTATTTCACTAAATACATGATGTAAAAGGTCTGAGATCACTAAATTATGGTGTTTTACCCTCCTATTTCACCAAATACATGATGTAAAAGGTCTGAGGTCACCAAATTATGGCGTTTTACCCTCATATTTCACCAAAAAAATGATGTTTAATGTCTGAGGTCACCAAATTACTAATATTTCACCTCACATTTCACCAAACTAATGATGTTTAAGGTCTGAGGTCACCAAATTATGGTGTTTTACGGCTTAATTTCACCAAACTAATGATGTTTAAAATCTGATGTCACCAAATTAATGATGTTTCACCTCTTATTTCCACCAAACTAATGATGTTAAAGGTCTGAGATCACCAAATTATGGCGTTTTACCCTTATATTTCACCAAATAAATTACGTTTAAGGTCTAAGGTCACCAAATTACTGATGTTTCACCTCACATTTCACCAAACTAATGATGTTTAAAATTTGAGATCACCAAATTAATGATGTTTCACCTCGTATTTCCACCAAACAAATGATGTTAAAGGTCTGAGGTCACCAAATTATGGTGTTTTACCTCTTATTTTCACCAAATTAATGATGTTTAAAGTCCGAGGTCACCAAATTAATGATGTTTCACCTCACATTTCACCGAACAAATGGTGTTTAATACATACATTGGAGCAAAAGTATCAACACAGCATTGCTATTTTCTCATTAACATTCCTTGTACTAGTTGATACATCTATTGCAAAAAGAGAAAACAATTGCAACATCATAAGTAATATTTTTTCAAGTGGTCGGCATTCCAAGGGTTGGAGAAGGGCTCCCCTTCTAGATTTTCTAGCCGGTAGGTACCAGGTACAACCTCATCAATTAACCTATAAGGACCATGCCAATTAGGATGGAGCTTATTTGTTTTCCGCCACGTCTTCTTTAGGACTAGGTCTCCCACAACTATCGACCTTGATTTTACCCTCTGATTGTAAAATCTTTCAGTTCTCTACTGATAGGATGCATATCTTATCTCTGCATCCGCTTTCCTCTCCTTAATCAAATCAAGATCAAGTCTTCTCTCTTCATAATTCCTCTAAGGGTCATATCTATGAACTCTATGAGTGGGTAGCCCTATCTCTGTTGGGACAACAACCTCTGAGGCATGGGCTAGCATGAATGGAGTTTTCCCTGTGTGTGTCCTCGTTATCATCCTATAAGCCCAAAGCACAACATATACCTCTTGTATCCATCTTCCTTTGGCCTCTTCCAACTTTTTTTATCCCATCAAGGATTTTTTGATTTATGACTTCAGTTTGACCATTTTCCTAGGGTCGGCTAGGGGAAGAGAAGAATTGCTTGATCCCTACCCTCTCACAGTACTTTTTTAAGGAAATATTCTTAAATTGGGTTCCATTATCTAAGATGGGGGTGTTTAGGATACCATACATGCATATGATGTTTTTCTGGATGAACTGGAAGGTCTTCTACTCATTGATTGTGATCGTGGGAGACTTAACTTCTACCCATTTGGAGAAATAATCGATTGCCATAATTAATTATTGATAATTATTTACATCCATTGGCAATGGTCCTACCAGATCAATACCCCATACTATAAATGTCCAAGGGAAAATGATAGAAGTTAGCGGCTTGTGAGGTTGATATGGAATGGTGGATAACTTCTGGCACTTATCACATCTTTTCACATACGTAGCTGTATCTTTGGCCAGGGTTGGCCACCACAATCCCTGAGTGATTATCCCTTTATCCAATGACCTTCCTCCAATGTGACTTGAATAAAAGCCTTTATGAACATCTTACAAGATGTATGGAACCTCTGAAGGGTGAACACATCTGAGAAGAGTTAGAAGAAACCCCTTCTTGTATAGGACATCTCCCACAAGGGAGAATTTAGCAGCTCTAAACCTCAGATTTCTCCTTTCTAGCTTTGACTTTGACAGTTCTCCCTCTTTGATGTATCTGATAACTTGGTCCATCCACGAGGCTCCCATACTCAGATTTAGGCAAGGTCTAGCAACCTCTTCCTCTTCGATGGTCGGTTTGCGCAGGATCTCGACTGGTACTGTTCTACTTATGTCTGTTCTAATTTTTTAGGCCAACCTCACGAATGCATCAGCTAGGTTGTTATCTAACCGAGGTATCATCTTCATCTTTACTTCCTTGAAGCTTTCTAGAATCGTTCTTACCCTCTTCAGTAATTTGTCCATCCTTTCATCTTTGGCCTCATAAACCCCTAGGATTTGATTCACGACCAATCTTGAATCATTGTGGACTAAGAGCTGGCCAACACTGAGGGATTTTGCCAAAGAGAGACCTACTATTTATGCCTCATACTCTGACTCATTGTTGGAAGCTTTAAAGTTGAACCTCAACGCATATTCAATATTTGTACAATCTGGAGCCGACACCATCAACCCTGCTCTTCTTTTGCTTTCATAAGACGACCCATTAAAGAAGAGGTTCCAAATGGTTTCATTTGAAGAGAAGTTTCCCTCTGAGAGGGTCCCCTTCTTAAAGATGTATCTCTCTTTCTCATTCTCAACTATTTTTTACCTGGCCGTGCTTGACTCAACCTCCTCTGAAACTCGGTTGATGTTACTGTCGTCTGGCTCATCTGCACCCTCATGACTTTTATCAACATCGACCTCATCCCAGTTAAACTCAGCCAAAAAATCTGCGAGTGCTTGTCCCTTGATGGAAACCCTAGGTTGATAAACAATATCGTACTCCCCCAGCTCGATTGCCCAGGTCATTAGTCTTCCTAACTTCTCAGGCTTATGGAGGACCTGTCTGAGTGTGGAGTCAGTGAGGGAGACCATAAAGTGGTCTTGGAAGTATGGCTTCATTTTCTTGGAAGCCTGTATCAAAGCATAGGCTAAATTTTCAATACGAGTGTATTTATGCTTAGACCCCTGAAGTCCTTTGCTAGTGAAGTTGTAAGAGGTTAGTGAGATTGGGTTCTATGAATATTTGTAATGGGTGAGGCGTGATCCACTCCAATGAACACTACCTACAAGGTCTTCTGGTGCAACTTCTTAAGAAACCTTCTCCTTCTGGTAACAATGGAGCTCAAGCTTCAACTCACTCCCTACAAGAAGATGAATTTTCACAACAAAAATAGTAATTTTCTCAAGGGAAACACCTGAGAATGATGCCTGTCATTTGAGGAGTGAAATAACAAGGCACTTAACACTAAGAGAATGAGCAGGTAGAGAATAATAGGCAGGTCTGCTGTGATTTTGACAGAGTAACAGTGCAATTTTCAATTCTTATCCTCTTTGACCTTGACAAGAGGTCTATTTATACTTGGGCATGAGGTCTGAGTTGACACTTTTAGGTGCCAAAATTGAGAGGGTTGGTGGAGGGCAATGTCTGAAATGTACCATTTGTCCCTAACTGTAAGCAGCTCTGCATGTCCCCTCCTGCAGGCACCACCTGGTACCAACCAAAATCAAAAAGAAAATATGTCTCCCATTGAAGACAAAATATCTGATTTGGTAAATATCCTTTGAAATGATAACTTGAGGTGCAATATTTGCAAATATTATGAGAGTAGGCCTTAAGGACCCCTCTCCTCTAAAATCATTGTTGACCTTGCGGGTCCCTCCTCCCATGTAAGTTCCTGCTATTGAGGAATCCTAGGGGGTTCCTTCTCAAACATATTTTTGCTGTTGAGGAAGCCTTAGGGGGTTCCTTCTCAAATGTCATTTCTGTAGGGACCCTGGGGGGAGTCCTTCTCAACCCGAGCTTCTACCGCTACCTAAGTGAGGTTCCTTCTCAATATGAGTTTCTACAAATACCTTGGGTGAAGTCTCTCTCAATAGAGGTTCCTTCTGAACTTGATTTTCTGCAGGGACCCTTGAGGGGGTCCCTCTCAGCATAGGATTCTACTGCCACCTTGGTGGGATTCCTTCTCAATATGAATTTCTGCGAAGACCTTGGGGGAAGTACCTCTCAATAGAGGTTCCTTCTCAACTTGAATTTCTACACGGACCCTTGTGGAGGTCCCTCTCAACATAGGCTTCTGCCAAGAGTCCGTCTCAACATAGGCTTCTGTCACCACCTTGGTGAGGTTCCTTCTCGACTTGAGTTTTTGCAGGGACCCTGGGTGGTCCCTCTCAAAATGGGCTTCTTCCTCCACCTAAGTGAGGTCCCTTCTTGACTTTTGTTTCTACCGGGACCCTTGGTGGGGTTCCTTCTCAATATGAGTTTCTGTAGGGACCCTGGGTGGGGATCCTTCTCAATATGAATTTCTGTTGGTACTCTGAGAGGGTTCGCATCCCAAATATTTTCTTGCAGTTGAGAGAGGGGCGCCTTGAGGGTTCCGCATCCCAATATTTTCTTATAGTGGAGGGGGAGGACTTCAACTGCTCCTCGCCCCCACATTTTCTAGAAGTTGAGGGGAAGGAGCTTGACTGCTCGTCGCCCCCACATTTTTTGGAAGCGGGGGGGGGGGGGGGGGGTCATGAGGGACCCTCACCCTAAAATATAGTGGGCAGTCCTGAAACACCCTTCTACATTATCCCCTCGTTCAAAGCCTTTTGTGTTGGGTAGACCCAAATTGCTTTGAACGCTCTAAATCAAATTTTCAATTTTGAGGGACCCTAGGGTTCCTACGTCATTCCCCCTAGGTTTTGTAGATGAGGCTACTTATGATGAACCTCCTTATCTGGGTATCAACTTGGGTAGAAGGGTTGCTCGCGGTGAGCCCCTCATCCTTGGCCTTTTTCTATGTCCTTCTATCTTGTTTGGAGGGGTTACTCGTAGTGAGACCCTTATCCTTAGCCTTATTCTATGGTCTTCTATCCAATTTAGAGGGGTTTCTCGTGGTAAGCCCCTAGTCCTTGGCCTTCTTATATGGAGTTCTATCTTGTGTACAGGGGTTCCTCATGGTGAGCCCCTCTCCCTTGGCCTTCTTCTGTTGCCTTTTATCTTTGGTAGAGGGGTTGCTCGCGGTGAGCCCCTCACCCATAGCCTTCTTCTATGGCCTTCTATTTTAGGTAGAGGGGTTGATCTCGGTGATCCCCTCGCCCTTGGCCTTCTTCTGTGGCCTTCTATCTTGGGTAGAAGGATTGCTCACGGTGATCCCCTCGCCCTTGGCCTTCTTTTATGTCCTTTCTTGGGTAGAGGGGTTACTCGCGGTGAGCCCCTCGTCCAGGTATTACACCTCGTCATAGGTATATTCAAGGTGGACCCCTTGTTCTAAATATTATCTTGTCCACTTGGGCAATAGGATCCCCTCTAGGTGGGCTCACTAACCCTTGACTATTCTAGAATAACTGCTGGACACCCGTCTACATTAGTCCCCTCGTACAAAAATCTTTGTGTTGGGTAGACCAAAGGGCTTTGTATGAAACAATCACTTCATCTTGGAATGAGAAAGTTTCATGCATTTACATCATTACACTATCCAATTTGGAGTGACTGAGAGGTCCCTCCTAGTGGACTTCCTCATCCTTAGTCATTCTCTTTTCTGCATCTTTTTTTTTGGCAGAGGGGCCACTCTTGGTGAGTCCCCTCGCTCTAACTCATTTTACCTTGTTTCCAATTTATGCAGTGGGGGGGGGGGGGGGGGGAGGGGTCGTTGGGGTAGACCCTCTCGTTTCTATGTCTGTCTTTGGAAGACGGGTCTCTTATCTTAGACTCCCTCGCCCTACGTTTTCCTCCTTGTATATGCCTTTGGCAAAGGGGGTCACTCGAAGTGAACTCCCTCGCCATGAACTGTCCGTGCCTTTGACTGTAGCTGAGGGGCCACTCATGGTGGGCCCCCTCACCACCTGTTGTTTTGTAAAATTGGTCTTGGTCGAGGTGAAACTCGTGGTGGACTACCTCGGCATAAAATATTGCTTATTGTAATCTTGACTTAAGTGTCATTTGTGGTGGACTCCCTCATCCTTACTTATGTTGGTCTTGGCAGAGGAGCCACTGAAAGTGGACCCCCTTTCCATAAGATATTTCTTGTATTGATCTTGGAAGAGGATATCACTCGTGGTGGACCCCTATTCATGAGTCCTTTTATGTAGCATCAAGTTTGGGAAGAGGGGTCACTCAAGGTGGATCCCCTCGCCCTAGGCTATTTTCTATCAAACTTTTAGTCTTGGATAGGTGGAGCCACTCTAAGTGGATCCCTACAATCTAGGCTATTTTACTATTTGTTCACTGGCTTGAGTACTTCTCAATATTAGCCCCCTCGTGCAGAAGTGTCTTGTAGTGTCGAGAGACTTGTGCACGAAACTGTCGTACCTTTTATTTATGGGCGCTCCAATACCCTTGGAGCCCCATCTACTAAACTGTCATATCTTTTATATGTACTTGATAGTCTCTCAAGACTGTGACCACTTCAATGACCTTGGAGCCTTAGCTACTAAACTGTCGTACCTTATATTTATACTTGGCAGTTGCTCAGTATGATGAACGCTCCGTTGCCCTTGGAGCCTGATGTACTAAACTGTCGTAGCTTATATTTATACTTGACAATTTCTCAATACTCTGAGCACTCCAGTGCCCTTGGAGACTTAGGTACTAAACTTTCGTACCTTATATTTATACTTGGCACTTTCTCAAGATTGTGAGCGCTCCGGTGCGCTTGGAGCCTTAGGTACTAAATTGTAGTACCTTATATTTCTACTTGACACTTGCTCAATACTGTGAGCTCTCCGGTGCCCTTGAAGCCATAGGTACTAAGCTATTGTACCATTTTATATACTTTAATTTATACTTTTGCAAATACTTTTTGTGTTCTCACACCTGTTAGCCTATTTTATTAGGTGGAGAAATAATAACAAGTTAAAGGGCACTAGGAGTCACCATCGCCTATATAGGATAACTTGGCATTTTATAAGCATTAAACTTTGCTAAGAAGGTATAGTTGATACCTCATACTTTTTTGTTGCTAGATCTTGCCTTTCACACTAAATAGGGATGCTCATGAAGCGTGTTGGAGTCAAGTATACTTCGATAAAGTAATTTTGAGACTTAAACTTTTTATCAATGCTTAATACATCTACTTACTAGCCTCGTTGCTCAAATTCAAGCATGCGAGGGAATACAAAAATTTCACTAAAGAAACTATGATCTTTTAGCTGCGCAACATAACTTTTTGAAACGCATGTCAACAGTGAACATTTCAAACAATTAATATGACTAAAAAAATAATAATGCCCGTCGTATAGTAATAAATACTTTCAAAGTCATTTATACTTTGAACAAAAGGGGCAAACATGTTCGAGTGAAGGATTAAGAGGTCTTATCCTTCTTCACATAATGTATTACTCTTATTCAAACTATTTTACATTAATGAAATGTGAAATTACTCACATGGACTATTCTGAATAAATAAATCTGGGGCTTTTAGTATTATTGATTGAAACTTGAATATTCCTAAAACAAACTTTGTTAAAACACGCAAATATTGGAGCTATGAGTTTGGGCAACACGATTCTTGTGCACTCAAGTGTACAAACTTGGTTTCTAAATTCGAGCAACCCCTGGTCACATAAACGCTCGGGTCATAAATTCAAGCAACTCTATTTTTTATGTGAACTTGAGTGTAGGATTAATATGTTTGACGGAAGAATTAAGATATCTTCCATTGTTTCACAAAATGAATTACTGTTATTCAAACTGTTTATCATTAATGAAATGTGAAATTAATCACGCGAACTATTCCAAATAAACAAGCCTAGGGATATGATTGATTTACTTCGGGTGTATACTTGGACAAATATTTTTTTTATATCCTATATAAAATCAACTCATATAACTATATGTGAAGTGAATCATGTTATTTTGAGGATACAACTTGAAAAATCTCAAAGTATATTCAACTTTTTTCGAAAAATAATAATTACAATAATTATGTTATTATATTTTTTTATCTTTCTTGTTACAAATCACTTCGACTTATGTGTGAGCTATGTCATTTTGTATTTCGAGCAATGGGAAAGAAACGTGCCAATTTAATCTGAATTTCGAGGAAGGAAAGTACCTTAATGAAAAAAACAAATGGTTCCTTGTACCTGACTATTCTTTTAAACGAGTGAGTGGTAAAAGCTTATCATCTCTCTCCTATTAAAAGACCCACCCTTGAGAGAAGGTACATGCAAACACTTCATCTGGCGAGGGGTTCTTTGGGGGAATAGCCATATGTGCATTTCTTTGGAACGCCCCATCCTTTTTTTTCTTTTTCTTTCTTATATATAAAATAAAATAGAGGACGACATATATTATAGGCTGGGAATAACTCCAAGTCAGTCCATCTAATATTTTTAACAGGTTAGAATCAATTTTATCTCTCCTCTCGGTATAACATAAAGATCCATCGCGGATCAACTTGGAAAGCTTTGGAGTGGAGTTTTAGGGCATGAAAATCGCGACACAGTGCTCGCTAAACCCATGTTCCTCGTTGTTGATACCAAAATTAGTATGCTGATGTGGACGAATAATAAGAAGACACGTGTCAATCTACGTGGGACAATAGCAACGAGGAAGATTGTTTCCCCGACCAACATACTCACTCCGAGCAACAAGTATACTCCGAGGAAGACCAACCCTCCGAGGTACTCTTACCTTCCGAGGAACTCCAATGCTCCGAGGAACTCTTGGATGACGAGCAACTAAGGCGGTTCGAGTTGCACCTCAACCACAGCATTAATTTCCAGATAATCAACAGTTCAACTATTCATTGAATGCTTATCATCTTGACGCGCACGTTTGAAGAACATTAAATGAATTATCCTTTCATATGTGTATCATTTAATGTAACACCCTTTCATGTACAGCCTAAGGGCTATAAATACCTTGTATCACCCTCATTCAAGGGGGACCGAAATTTCTTGATAGCACTTGTAATCGAGAATTCCCAAACACTCAGCAATAACATAACGGTGGATGTAGGCCATTCATATAAGGCTGAACCACTTTAAAATCTTTTGTCTTATTTATTTATCTGTGATTAAATAATTAGAGTAATCTAGTTTTTTACATCAACAGATTGGCGCCGTCGGTGGGAAATCGATTGTTATTATCGTTTTTCACCAAAAATCATTCATCATCAATGGTGGATAATCCAGAATCTAGCAATCGAAACGCTGGAAATGCTGGAAATCCTCCAAATCCTTCTGTACCTCCAGATCTAGCCGGAATTATGACAAATCTGGCTCAAGGACAAACCGCCATGCAAGACACAATGAGGCAACTCATACAAACCCTTCATGGCGGTGCACCTGCACGTTCAGGACAGCGAAGTGGTCAGAGGCAAACTTATTTACTTTCTTCACGATCCAGGCGTACTGAGTCATATCGTAATGAAGAGTCTGATGATTTCTCTTATCAACCTGGGCGAACTTCGTCAATAAAGGCTACAGATACTGAACAACGTGTCACCCTTTCCCCAGAAAGGGCCCGCGCATTGGAAAGGTTAAGTAGGGCCTCTCCTTTCAGCCGATTAGGCCCTAGGAGGAATAGGAGTCCACCTAAGACCATGTCGAGGAGTTTTCGACAACCATCAGATCTAAGAGAAGGATCAGCACAGTCACGACCAGCTGCTCGTCAAGATAGATCTCAAGAGGCTACTTCAGAACGATCAATTGCTCGAACCAATAGGCCCAAGGAAGGAAATGAAGCGTGGAAAGGATCTCTTCAGCGGTTGGAAGATAGATTGGGAGAAATGGCTAAGGCGAAGAATCCCCTACAATGAACTTTTGTTCAAGGGACACCTTTTGTCCAAGCCATTGTAAATTTTCCAACATGGTCAAAATTTAAAGCCTCTGTGGTGACCCCCAAATACGATGGAAAGACAGATCCTGTTCTTCACATAGAGAAATATCAAGCTGCTGCCGACATCTATGTTGTCCCCGACGAGATGAGATGTAGGGCATTCTCGGGAACTCTTACCGGATCTGCCCAGATATGGTACAACAATCTTCCTCGGGGTAAGATTTCAACTTTCTTTCAGTTGGCCGAGTTGTTCATCGACAATTTCTGTTTTGGAGCAAAGACAGTAAAACGAGTAGCACACTTGCTAAGTGTTAGACAAAAATCTGGTGAGAGTACTAGAGATTATATAACTCGTTTCAATAACGAGAAGTTGGAAGTTATAGATTACGAGGAGAAGACAACAATCACCGCCTTGATGAGTGGGTTGTTGCCTAATAAGTTGTATTACACCTTGGCGAAAGATCCACCTAAAACTATGTCAGAGTTGATGGCAAAAGCGGCCAAAATTATGAATACCGAGGAAGCTATGGCTGCAAAGAAGAATATAGATAAAGACACCAAGGTGGATGTCGAGAAGTTTAAAAATAAAGAGCATAAGGGAAATGGTGGCGACAAGCGTTCCAGAAAAATAAGTCATCATGGGAAGTCCTGAAGAAATTCGATAATTATACTCCCTTGAAAATGGGTATTAATCATGTCTTGGAGGAAATCAAGAATAGCGAGGAAGTAAAGTGGCCGAAGAAACTGAGGTCAGATCCTGATGCGAGGAACAGGGACAAGTATTGCGAGTTCCACAAAGATCATGTCCATATGACTAAAAATTGCATAGCTCTTCAGAACGAGATTGAAACACTCATCCGAAGAGGAAAGCTAGCAAAGTATGTTTATCGAGGAGGTGAAAGAAGAAATAATGATCGAACTAGAGAGAGATCTAGATCTCCTCGTCGAGCAGATGAGAAAAAGAAGAGAGAACATGAAGATGATGCCGAGGATGACCCCGATCTTCCCAAGAAACCAAGGCAACCAGAACGAGAGGTATTTTCCATACATTTTTGGGCATTTGATTGTAATGTTATTATAGGAGGAGATGCAGGAGGAGGAGACCTTACTGCAGAAAGAAAAGCTTACCTCGGAGAGGCACAAGCTTGTTCGTACATTCAGCGAATAAATTTGGCCGAGGAAGATCGTCCGAGGAAGATAAACAAAGAGAAACTGGTCATTGGCTTTTCAAAAAATGACCTAGCAGGTGTTCTTTACCCTCACGACGACCCTTTGGTGATCAAAATGAGGATGAAAGAAGTAGTGGTTTCAAGGGTGCTGGTAGACAATGGTAGTTCAGCAGACATCATGTACTATTCATGCTTTGACAGCTTGAATTTAAAATTATCTCAATTGGAACCTTATCACAGACCTCTTTTGGGTTTTACTGGCGAGAAAGTTTTTCCACTTGGGACGATCAAGTTGGACATATTCATTGGGACTTGGCCTGCTTGTCGAACAGAGAGAATACGCTTCTTTGTGATGGATAAGAATGTGCAGTCAGCCTACAACATCATCATGGGAAGAGTTGGTTTGAAGAAGTTCGAAGCAGTTCCATCTACAATACATCAATGCTTAAAATTCCCAACAAATTTTGGGGTAGGAGTTGTGAAAGGTGATCAGAAAGTAGCTTGGGAATGCTATTATTCATCTGCCGAGCAAGAGGAGCTTGAAGATTCAAGAAAAAAACTACTACCTACCAGGTGGATGAAAGTACAGAAATTGAAACACTGGATCCTCGAGATGAATCTCAACTTGTAAAAGGACAGGTGGTGGAATCTACAGAAAATATTATTCTGGACGATGAGCACCCTGAACGAGTAACCCAGATAGGTTCAACGTTGGATGCTTCGATAAAACAGGAGTTGATAACTTTCTTAAGAAACAGGAAGAAAACGTTTGCATGGAGTCATGAAGACATGCCAGGAATAGATCCAAATTTCTTATGTCATGAGCTCAATGTGAATAAGGAGATCAAGCCTGTAAAGCAGATAAGAAGGGTATTTAGCCCCGAGAAGAATCAGGCTATACAAGAGGAGGTTGAGAAGATCCAGAAAGCCCAATTCATTGAAGACGTGAAGTATCCAGCCTGGTTGGCAAACGTGGTGATGGTAAAAAAGAAAAACAATAAATGGAGAATGTGTGTTCATTTCACCGATCTTAACAAGGCATGCCCAAAGGTCATTTTCCATTGCCCAGAATTGATCAACTAGTAGATGCTACCTCGGGACACGAGCTGCTCAGCTTCATGGATGCTTATTCTGGCTACAACCAGATCAAAATGAAACCTGAAGACAGGGAAAGTACTTCTTTTATTACTCCTAGGGGAACTTATTGCTATAATGTTATGCCTTTTGGTTTGAAAAATGCAGGAGCGACATACCAGCGGCTGATGAACAAGGTTTTCACCGAACAAATCAGTTGCAATATGAAAGTCTATGTCGATGATATGCTGACAAAGAGAAAGAAAGCTGCTGATCATCTAGTTGACTTAGCTCAGACCTTTGATCAACTGGATAAATACCAAATGAAGCTCAACCCGACGAAGTGTACATTTGGAGTACGAGAAGGGATGTTCCTCGGATACATCGTCAACCAGCGAGGCATTAAGGCAAATCCAGAAAAGATCAAAGTTCTTTTAGGGTTGCGATCTCCAACGACAAAGAAAGAGGTGCAGAGTCTTACAGGACGAGTTGCAGCGCTCAATAGATTTGTATCTCGAGTAACTGATAGGTGGCTTCCATTCTTCAAAACACTTCGAAAAACTTTCGAGTGGAATGATGAATGTGAAAAAGCCTTTCAAGACTTGAAGAAATATTTGGGAGCACCTCCACTATTGTCCAGGCCAGTAATGGGAGAAAAGTTATACTTATACCTGGCAGTATCAGAGAATGCAGCAGCTCGGCATTGATCAGAGTAGAGAATGGAGTCCAAAAGCCAATTTATTACACAAGTAAGGCTTTTCGAGGTGCAGAGATTCGGTACCCAAAGCTAGAAAAATTGGCATTGGCATTAATTGAAGCAAGTAGAAGAATGAGGCCATATTTCCAGGCCCATACCATCATCGTGTATACCGACATGCCGTTACGACAAGCCCTTAATAAACCAGAAAAATCAGGGAGACTGATGTATTGGGCAATAGAGCTCGGTGAATATGATATTGTGTATGAACCCAGATCATCACTAAAAGGGCAGGCTGTAGCAGATTTTATAGCATAATTTACTTATCCTGATATCCTCGAGGAGCAAAAGTTACTCGCTGATCAACCTGTGGATGTTACAGGATCAACAAACACGAGCCCAGACCAACTCCGATTGGTAAAAGGACAAGTGGACGTTGAAAAATCAACAGACATAAGCTCAGACCAACCCCGGTTGGTAAAAGAACTTGTGGATGTAGAAAGATCATCAACTTCGAACTCAGACCAACTCCGGTTGGTAAAAGAGCGAGAAGAGATGGTCGACGAGGAGCGAAAAGTACCAGGGGAGGATGAAAGGAAGCAACAAATATTTCACCGAGGAACTCTATCAGATAAGGAATTTGAAGACGGGTTATCCATATGGAGATTATATGTAGATGGCTCATCTTGCACAGTAGGTTGTGGGGCAGGAATTGTTTTGAACACCCCAAACGAGATTGACATGGAATATGCCTTGCAATTCCAATTCAAAGCCTCCAATAATGAGGCTGAGTATGAGGCCATGATAGCAGGTCTTAATTTAGCAAATATTATGGAAGCACAACAAGTGATGGTATTCAGTGATTCTCAATTGATTGTGAATCAGATGATGGGAACATATGCAGTTAAAGGAGGATTAATGGTCAAGTATCACGCCAAGGTAATGGAGTTATTGGCAGAATTTGATGTGATTCAGTTGATCAGAATACCAAGAATGAAGAATGCACAAAAAGACGGACTGGCCCGATTATCATCAGCTACTCGTATCGAGCTGCGAAGAACGATACCAATTGAAGTATTAGAAAGTCGGAGCATAGATGAAGACCTGACGATGAATATTATCACCCAAAATTTAGGACCATCTTGGATGGATCCCATCAGGGCATATGTTGAAGAAGGAGAATTACCGGAAGATAAGCTCGCTGCCAAGAAATTGAAGTATAAAGCTGCTGGGTATGTACTAACTAATGGTATTTTGTATAGACGAGGAATTATGGCAGGATTGCAAAGATGTGTACATCCTTCCGAGGTGAAAGAATTAATTGAAGAAATCCATGAGGGGTCCTGTGGAGCTCATGTAGCAGGTCGGACACTTTTGCAAAGGGTGATGACTCAAGGATACTACTGGACGACGATGAGGGATGATTGTATAGCCTATGCTAAGAAATGTGACAAGTGCCAACGTTTTTCCTCCATCCGACGAACTCCACAAGCATTGTTGACACCCATAACTTCCCCTTGGCCATTTGCCATGTGGGGCATTGATTTGGTTGGACCATTGCCGACCACCCGAGGAAGATTCAAGTACCTCGTCGTCGCAGTAGACTATTTTACTAAGTGGGTAGAAGCTGAGCCACTTATTGATATGACATACGAGAAGGTATACCAGTTCGTTTGGAAGAATATAATCTGTCGATATGGTCTCCCTCATGCCTTCATCACAGACCATGGAACACAATTTGATAACGAGGAATTTGCTGCCTATTGTCATCAGTCGAACATTTTGAAGGTTCATTCAGCACCAGGCCATCCTCAAAGCAATGGACAGACTGAAGTGACGAATAGAAAATTATTAAATGGTTTGAAGAAGAGGTTAAGTGAGGCTAAAGCTAACTGGATTAATGAGCTACAATCAGTATTGTGGGCTTACCGAACAACTCCCCGAGCAGCAACTGGAGAATCACCATATATGCTGGCATTTGGAAGTGAGGCTGTAATACCTGCCGAGTTAGGTCTACCAACACACAAAGTGCTGTATTTCAATTCCCCAGTCAGTGACTTGATGAGAAGACTGGATTTGGATATGCTCGAGGAGGTTAGAGAAGAGGTAGCCATTAGGAATGCTGCTTATCAACAATGAACAGCTCTGTTCTACAACAAGAGGGTGAAGAAATGCGATTTAAAAGAAGGAGATTATGTTCTAAAGAAGGTCATTCAGAAGCACAATAAATTGGAAGCAAACTGGCATGGACCTTACCGAGTTACAGAATTTGTTCGACCAGGAACTTACCGAATAGCAACTCTAGAAGGAGAGGAATTCAAGAATGCTTGGAATGCTGAACACCTTCGCAAGTATTATCAGTAATGTAAAATGTACAGCAGTTCCATCGTCATGAATAAAACGATGATGTTTCACAATTTTTCTCTCCTTTGTTTGAAAGTTTTTCGGGGAATACTAGTGTTGTACACTACGCTGTTCAATAGCAAAAAGAAGACGATAGTTCAGACCCACGACCAACTCCGGTTAGTAAAAGGGCGAGAACAAACTATACTCCTTTGGTTAGGAGACATACGCTAGCGTGACCAACTCCGGTTGGTAAAATAACTAGTAGATAGTTCGAAAGAACCTGATAGTTCGAGCGTGATCAACTTCGGTTAGTAAAATAGCGAGAACAAATTATACTCCTTTGGTTAGGAGGCGTACACTTGCGTGATCAACTTCGGTTGGTAAAAGAGCTTGTGGACAAGATAGTTCGAAAGAACCTGATAGTTCAAGCGTGATCAACTTCGGTTGGTAAAATAGCGAGAACAAATTATACTCCTTTGGTTAGGAGGCGTACACTTGCGTGATCAACTTCGTTTGGTAAAAGAGCTTGTGGACAAGATAGTTCGAAAGAACCCGATAGTTCAAACCCATGACCTACTCCGATTGGTAAAAGGGCAAGAACAACATTCTTAAAAATGCCAATATTGGCTGGTTAAGAAACAAAATATGCCAACTTATGTTGGTCGGAAGGTAAAATCATTCCAGAAAATACAAAAAATTCCAAACTAAACCAAGTATAGTTGGTCGGTGATCAAAACCCAACTAATTGTAGTTGGTCGACGAGGGTAAATTATCGACCTTGGTTGGTCGGACACATTTTATGAAAAAATTTACCAAGTATGGTTGGTCGGGGATAAAAACCCATCAACTGTAGTTGGTCGACAAACACAATTTAACAACCTTGGTTGGTTGGAAACATTTTAAACATTTTATACTCATTACTTTATTATTAAGTGATTGAGCAACATTGATACTTGCAATTTTTATTACTAAGTTGGTTGATGAACAACACAATATTGTTATCTTTTTAACAGATACATATGCACAAATATAAAAGTGTTTGATAAACACAAGACAATAGCAATACAGATTTGCAAACAGAAAATGAAAGTCTTTCATTAAAATTCAAAATAAATTACAAGTTACATATATGTGCTAACTATTACATTGAAAATCCTATTCTATTGGTTTTTTCCCTTCAGCCTTCGATACAGGTTCCTCGCCAGCAGGAGGATCATTTAATGTCTGAGGAGAATTGATAAAATTCAAGTCCTTCAACATTCTGACATTCATTACTGAAGGAGTATCCAAGAGATGCTCGGGACGAGATACGTCAATTTGAGAATGAAGGTTATAGTCACCAAGATAATTCGCAATCAAGCTCCGAGGAATGGCGCGAGCTGGTATCCATTCCATGTCCAACTTAAAAGGTGGCACAGGCAAGTCAAGCACTCCAGGCTCGTAGTATTACCACAAAAAATGTCCTTGCTCGAGCTTCAATACACATAAGGCATTCAGCCAGCCTTGTTTATAACCTTCATTATTGGCATTTTCAATGCGAGCATCCAAGTGATAAAGGGCCTCGTTATAACCTGCATTCCAAAATTCCCTGGGCTATTTATGGAATTGGAAGGTTAATCTATCCAATTGTTCATGAAGGTTTTTGGTAAAAAGGTCCTTGGTATGTAAAGCTGACTTCGTTGCAGTAAGTTGATTTTCCAAAGTCAGGATTTTCTTGGACATTTCAGACAAAGCCCGATCTTTTGCGTTCAACTGGTACGCTTGAGTTTCCAATGTTGGCAGAGTACGAGCTTCTTCAATACTACGAGGAGTTCTTGATCGACCCTGAGCAGCTGAAATGCTTCGTTCCTCATTAACATCCTGGGCAGCTCTTCCTCGCCCACGAGAACCTCTTCCTCGTCCCCGAGCAGTAGCAGAAATACCAGACCTTCTTAAAGTATCCAATTCTTGCCTTAATTTGGCATTCTCAGCCTCTAAGAAGGAGAAACCCTCATCGTTGACCGGTACTAAGGCAGTGGAAGATGAAGCTGCAGACTCATACTGCGCTAATTTTCTCTGCAAATTATTGTTCTCTTGTTCCAACAGCTCGGCGATCTGTCTGTAGGCCTCAACTTCACCTTTTAGGGTTCTCTCCCTGACATCATACCCATCAATGATCTTTTTATGGCCTGTCTCGGAAGAAAGCTGTTGATATCTATTCTCATACTCCTTATGCAACAGGGAAGTTGATTCATTGTGTTGATTCTGAAGATCTTCTAAGGTACAATGAAGTTCCTCGATCAATTCATAGTATGCCACGTTATTGGCCACAGATCGATCAAGTAAATCCTTCAGGTACCGGTAAGCCTCAACTGCTTGCTCTGAGGCATCATGGCCAAGGATATCAACAATTTCAGATACACTCAGGTCTGTGCGACCAGCCTTATAATATTCACAGCATTGTTGCATCAGCTTTGTATGATGGGCAGATATCAGTTCCATTCTAGCCATAAACTAATAAAGAGGAGAAGGCAAGAGTTAATAAATAAAAACAGACAGAGTATCAACAATGTAGAGGAGCAAAAAGATGTGATTTTATTACATCATCAACAAGATTACATCATTTGGAATACAGAAGTACAAGTAAGAAGAAAAATAGAAAGATAGTACCGAACAACTTCACACCTTTTCCTTGTCTCCGAAGACTTTCTCGGGAGGCTAGGACGAGGAGCTTGGTTGCTCGGTGGGAACATTGATCTGATTGGTAGTAGCTGGGACTTGTTCTAGAGGAGTAGGCAACGAAGAAATCTCCTCGGTGGCTGTCTGGTTGGGTGTTGGAACAAGGACTTGATCACCCCTGTCATTGAAGATTCTTCAGATGCAGCCTCGTCTTCATCTTCGTCTTCAATAACTGGAGGAGGACCAGGGAGATGTTGTTGAAATAGTTCAGAGTCCTCGCTCACCTTCAATTCTTGCAAGGCAGCAACCCAACCATCATGGAAGAATTTCAAACTTCCATAATTCACCTGGGTCATCATTGCAGCTACCCCCTATCCCATCCTTTATCCCAACCAGTCCGAAAGGATTTCTTCACAACCGTTTTTCTCTTCATCTTCTCCGAGGAGAGCTTCTCGGATAGAAGGTCCTCGGAGGCTTTCAGCTTGGCCTCCAACTCCTCCTTCTGACGATTTGCTTCGCGCAGAAGTGTCAACTCTTCTTCAGCTGACTTCAGTTTATTCTCAAGCTCCCCAAAGCCTGAAAGTTTCTCGGCATAGTCTTTATTCTCTCTCTCTAAGTCCTTCACCTTATTACCCAGTTGTACCTTCTCTGCATCAGACGCAGCCAACTTCTTCTCCCATTCAATTTTATCGTCGTCATACTTCTGACGAGATTCGCTCACAGATTTGATAGCTTTCTTCAGTGCTCCTTCCACAGTGGACGAGGAGCAAGAAGCTTTGATCGCTTCATCCTTTTTAAGGATTATATTGAAACAGCTCGTCAACTGTAATCATAAAAGGGAAATGATATCAGAAACAAATATGGGAAATAACAAAAGAAAATATGAAAAACTCAGAGTAGAGATACTTACTGAAGCAAGATGACGAGCAGCCAGAGAAGTAACCATATCCCGAGTAAGGTCTTCTTCAGTACCATGCACCTCGGGAATGGGTGAAAATTTTGCCAAGCTCATCGTAGAACTCGGAGGAACAATGATTGGAACACCATCTCCACCAACTGGGAGCTGGGGAATGGCTCCAGAAATACTGACCGAGGAGGATTTCCTCAGTCTCCTTAGTGCCTTTTCAACAACCTCAACCAAAGAAGAACTTTTGGTTGGTGAGATAGTGATTACTTCAACAGGTGCATCCTTCTGCATAGGAGCCACTGGGGGCTTCTCGACAGTTTTCTGAGAAGCAACATGAGGGGTGAGATCTTTATTCTTTGTCCCTTTTTGGACATCAACCTTATTTTTCTTCCCAGCAGAGGAAGTTTACTCGAAGAGAGCGGGAACTCTTCTCTTGCCCATTTTTTGGCTCAAAGGAATATGAGATTCAGGATCAGAGTCTTCAGGAATTTGCACTGGATCACTGATGCTGACCACAGGATGAGCAGTAAAGGACGACGTATAGCTCCTATACTGCAACAAGTATGAAGCAGACCTGATGTGCTCGTCTGCAATTCTCTGATGCAAACTCCAGATATGTTTCAATTGCCTTATATTAACTTTTGATTCTTTGGGAGTTTTTCTCTTGCTGTCAACTGCAAACAAAAACATATTGAAATATCGGTCATACATTTTATCAAATACCATGAAATCATAATTTCAAAAACAAAATAAGATGAAAACGACCTATCCCATTGCCATATGGGGGGCATCTGGGACCCTCATATACTTCATCTCCAACCAAAGGGGCATGTTGCCAATTTTTTATAACTACCCCGTGTTCAAAATAATCCCTGTTGACATCAGGGAGGTTGACTACTAAGCCCCTATTCAAAAACCTAGTTTTTAAATAAAAAACGTTGTCTAAAACAGCCCATCTATAGCAGTACATAATCTCAGGAATTCCTATACGAGTTCCATGAGTTTGATTTAACCTATGTACCCCATTAACTATTCTCCATGTGTTGGGGGCTATTTTTGCAGGGACAACATCGAAGTACTGATAGAACTCTAAACATAACGGATTTGGTGGAAAATAAAATCCACATTCAGCAATAAATAGGCTAGGGAACCAGTGTCCCTCAGCCAGATCAAAATAACTTGAAGGCTCAGAAAGAACCTCCAAAGTTACCCAAGAAGGAATAGAGAAGTCAGAGCGGAACTTCTCAAGAGATTCGATAATGCAAACCATGATGAATAAAAGAAGAAGGAAGAAGAGCTTACAGGGAAAAAGGAGATCTGTTGACAAACGAAGGAGGAAATGAACGCACAAGAGAGAGAAAAGCTTTAGAAAACTCGAAAGAAGAAATTGAAAAGGTAGAAGACGATGGGATTGCCTCTGAAGTTTAAATACTTTGCCTTGGGAACCAGCGAAAGAAATGATTACATAAAAGAAATTATTGCGCTACCGGCGGCTAAAAGGACAAAAAAATGCACGAAGATCGAAGCGCTTATGCAAAGGCAAAAAGGAGGATTCTGCGAATTTGGAAGGAAATTCAAATATGAAGAAAATACTCCTAAAACCTAGGAAGGCCATTTAATATTGCCATATACCGAGAAAGAATGTTCCATACTCCTCAAAGTTCGAAATATGAAACATTGGGGGCTTCTGTTGATACAAAAATTAGTATGCTGATGTGGACGAATAATTAGAAGACACGTGTCAATCTACGTGGCACAATAGCAACGAGGAAGATTGTTTCCCCGACCAACATACTCACTCCGAGCAACAAGTATACTCCGAGGTACTCTTACCTTCCGAGCAACTCCAATGCTCCGAGGAACTCTTGGACGACGAGCAACTAAGGCGATTCGAGTTGCACCTCGACCACAGCATTAATTGCCAGATAATCAACAGTTCAACTATTCATTGAATGCTTTTCATCTTGACGCGCACGTTTGAAGAACATTAAATGAATTACCCTTTCATATGTGTATCATTTAATGTAACACCCTTTCATGTACAGCCTAAGGGCTATAAATACCTTGTATCACCCTCATTCAAGGGGGACCGGAATTTCTTGATAGCACTTGTAATCGAGAATTCCCAAACACTCAGCAATAACATAACGGTGGATGTAGGCCAATCATATAAGGCTGAACCACTTTAAAATCTTTTGTCTTATTTATTTATCTGTGATTAAATAATTAGAGTAATCTAGTTTTTTACATCAACACTCGTTGTCATTCAAATGGGTCACTCCGACTCAATTGGTCATTATTGAGGTTGCTCGACGAGTTAACGAGAAATGTTGGGTATGAAATTGCGTTCTTTTGTTGCAAGAGTTCATGAAGCAGATATGATTGAAAGTCATTTCTCTCCTATTCCCTTTTTTTTCTAGAGGGGAAGTAAGATCTTTGAGCAACTCCTCCTTAAGAAATTAACCCCTTTTGATTTATTATTATTATTATACCAATCAAAATGATTGTGATGCGGAGTAAGGCATGTACTATACTGATTCAAGCAAGGAAATTAAAGAATCATTTTCTGGTATTTAGCTTGGATTTGCTTTGTAACTTTATGCATAATTTGAGCTAGTGGGCTTCTGCGTTCGAGTTTGAACAACGAGGTACTGGTTTTATTTGTCTCCCACTTTTTCTTTATGGTTTGAAGGTATACTTCGTAAATATCAGTTGTAAGCATAGTCGAGAAAATTGGTCTGATCCAGACCCACTTGCTACAGACGTTATGTGACCCATTAACGAGGCATTTATTTTTTGGCTTCTCATGTATCAGGTCAAATGGGAATGTTCCTATCCATGTTCCTCGTCTTGTGTAAATTTATTTTCTTCATTAGCACTTTTTAATATCAGGGCGAGGAACCCGTCTGATATTAGTGTACTTTTGGTTTGAGGGGTTCCTCGTGTACTTTTTTTCCATAAGTCTTATTTTCAGATATATTTTTCTTTCCTTTTGCGAGCAGCACTGTTTATTCTCGGTACGAGGAACCCATATGGTATTATTGTACTTCTGGTTTGAGGGGTTCCTTGTGCATATATATATATATATATATATATATATATATATATATATTAGGGGTGGCCATATGTCCGAGACCCACCCAACCCGCCCAATAAAAAAATAGGGCGTGGGTAAGGTGAATAGGCCCGCAAAGCGGGCTTGGAAAAATTTGATAGGCCCGATTTTTTTTGGGCGGGCTTGAACATGAATTCTTAAGCCCGATGAGTCCCGGACCTGCCTGAGGCCCGAAAATTATATATATAGTATTAATATATGTGTGTGTGTGTGTATATATTAATTTATTGTCAAAGTTTAAGACTACAAAGTTATAAATAAATATATAAAGTGGGTAACTTTTATAAATATAACAACATAATCTAAGTCTTTATATGTGGAGTGGGGAACTTTATATATAGACTCTGTAATATATAAAGTTTAAAACATGTTTTTAATTAAAAAAATTGGTCTTTGATTAAGGAAAAATATATTTTTTTATTTTACAAAACAGTAATCGGGCTCGGCCAACTGGCCTGGATAAAGACCTTTCAAATATGGGAGGGTTTGTGATTACATAATAAGGCCCGGTCCAGGGCCGAGCGGGCTTGGGATAGCTCATAATTTTATAAGCCCGACCTAAGCCCGACCAGGCCTACCTAGGCCCGGCCCATGGCCACCCCTAATATATATATATATATATATATATATATATATATTGGGTGTATCTGACTATTTGAGATATAGGTCTCTAAAATAATCTAAATTTTGAGCAATTGTTTTGAAAGACATGGATGATGTCAAACTTAACTAGGAATCTTTGATTATTTTTTATTTTATTTTAACCCCCTTTTTTTCTTGTTTTCACCTCAAAGAAACTTTACTAGAGATGGTCTAATGGAAATGGCTTACCACCTGCTCGACTCTTTGTTTCTTTGACAATTATTTTGCCAACGAGACTATTTCTGAAGTGGGACATTACCTTTTTTCTTGGATTTCTACTGAGGTTCAACACAGAGAGTTCGGATCGCCTAGTTCATTTTCTGGGATTTGCTAAATGCCTCGAGCATGTGTTTTCCTCTCTCGTTAATAAACTTGGTTAGGACCCTGTTTCTCTATTAGTTTGCTGGTAAGGGAGTATTTTTTTTCTTTTGGTATTCACATTTTGAGTCGTGAAACACAGTGCTTCTGGTTCATCGTGTTCGTAACTATCGAGCAATCAGAGGGTTAAAAAAATAAAAAATAAAAAAATAATTCAAGTGTTTGATGGAATGCCCGTGAGGAACTTGTTTTCTATTGGGATATAATTAATGAGATGTACATAACTCTTTTTTAAAAAAAATATCAATTCAAGGCAGTGGCCTCCAATGGAACAACAACCTTTTGACTTATGATTTTGAGAAATCAGTCTTGACACAACATTTTTGATTTTGAGTAGCAGTCTTTTGATAAAATGCCCATGAGAAACTAGATTTATGTTGCAAACCCATTTATTCTTTAATAAAGCTAAGCAACTATTTGAGTGTTCCTCATGTACTTTTATTGTCTGCTGGGGTTTCAAATATGCTATAATTTTTTTTAGTCATAAATCTATTAACTTTTGTAGATTTAGACCAACGAATATATAAAAATTATAGCAAATATCATCTAAAGAAATTATAGCATATTTCTTAACTAGCTAGCACATATATAAAAATTCTCGTAAAATATAAATCACCATTTAAAAATGAAAGTATTCACTAGATAATTAAGTAAGACTGTTTACTTAGCTGATTGAGAATAAGACATGTTTGAACATGGCTTTTGAACACTCCATCTTCTTCTTCTTGATCATATATATCCTTAGAGTGAGTAGAATCTCCTCTAACGTTCCTTTGAGGTTGAATTCTCCACCTCCACTTTCTTTGCTAGAGGGCTACTCTGCGACCATTTTTTTGTGTCGGCGCCACCTCCGGCGCCACTGCTCTCCCTCGCGAGAATCGTTACTGGAGTAACTATTTTTTTCGGCACCGCCTTTAGCTACGGAGCCACCTCTACTGTCGCTGGTGCTACAGCGACTTCCCCTCTAGAGGGGGCTACTGCTATCAATAGAGCAACTGTTGTTGCACCATCATGTCTTTTTTGAGGGGCATGTGCTCTAGCTCTTGTTACTACCACCTCCTCTTGGGTGGTCTAGTCACTCTGAACTCCATTTCTAGTCGGAGTGTCTTCAAAGACCAGATGCTTAGAAACATTATAACCTTCTTTGTCCATGGAAGTTAGGATACCTCCCTAGCGGAGTCGCCAAATGTAAGAGGGTAGTGAGAATGGGGCTTATGAATATCTAGAAAGGGTGAGGCGTGACCCACTCCAATGGACACTCCCTGCAAGGTCTTCAAGGTCTTAAGGTGCAACTTCTTAAGAAACCTTCTCCTTCTGGTAATAATGGAGCTCCAACTTCAACACACGACCTATAAGAAGATGATCTTTCACAACAAAAATAGTAATTTTCTCAAGGGAAACACTTGAGAATGATGGTTGTCAGTTGAGGAGTGAAAGAACAAGGCACTTAGCACTAAGAGAATGAGAAGGGAGAGAATACTAGGTAGGTCTGGTGTGATTTTGACAGAGTAACAGTGCAATTTCCAATTCCTATCCTCTTTGTCCTTTCGCAGAGGTCTATTTTTACTTGGGCATTAGGGTTGAGTTGGCACTTTTGGGAGCCAAAATTGAGATGGTTGGTAGGGGACAATGTCTGAAATGTACCATTCGTCCCTACCTACGGAAGCTCTGCATGTCCCCTCCTGCAGGAGCCACCTGGTGCTAACCAAAGTGAAAAAGAAAATATGTCTCCAAATGAAGACAAAATATAGGATTTGGTAAATATCCTTTTAAGCGGTAAGTTGTGGTGCAATCTTTACAAATCTTAAGAGAGGAGGCACTAAGGACCCCTCTCCTCTAAAATAATTATTTTTCTTGAGAGGTACCTCGAGGACCCCCTCTTCTTAAAAAGTAATTTTTTTGTAAAGAGTTTATTCCTTGTGAACAGCCAACTCTTTGGCTGCCCACTTCACTTGTGACCAAGTGTGAGGTGTGTGTAGTCTTGAGTGACTTCTGGGTCTTCCTACTAGTATTCCCTCAATCCTATAGTGCTAATTGGTTGAGCTTATTCAACATATCTTGTCCCTCAGCTGCCAAGCCAAAACTCCCAAGAGATCCTAACCGGCCTACTCGAGCCCTGCTTGCTCAACTAGGCAACCTGTACAAGAAAATAAGTGTTAGTATTTATGTTATTTTTCCATGATGAGGGGTTCCTTATGGTAGACAACCCATAATACTAACTTGGTTATCTGGGAGCTGAATGGGGGGGGGGGGGGGGGGGGGAGGGGGGAGGACCTTGCGGGTCCCTCCTCCCATGTAAGTTTCTAATGTTGAGGAATCTTAGGGGGGTTTCTTCTCAAACATCATTTTTCCCGTTGAGGAAGCCTTACGGGGTTCCTTCTCAAATGTCATTTATGTAGGGACCCTGGGGGGAGTCCTTCTCAACCTGGGCTTCTGCTGCCACCTATGTGAGGTTCCTTCTCAACGTGAGTTTCTGCGAGGAATTTGGGGGAAGTCCCTCTCAATAGAGGTTCCTTATCAACTTGAGTTTTCGCAGGGACCTTTACGGGGGTCCCTCTCAACATAGGATTCTGCTGCCACCTTGGTGGGGTTCGTTCTCAATGTGAGTTTCTACGGATACCTTGGGTAAAGTCCCTCTCAATAGAGGTTCCTTCTCAACTTGAGTTTCTGCAGGGACCGTTGCGGGAGTCCCTCTCAACATAAGCTTCTGCTGCCACCTAGGTGAGGTTCCTTCTCGACTTGAGTTTTTGCCTCTGAATATGGGCTTCTGCTGCCACCTAGGTGAGGTCCCTTATCGACTTGTGTTTCTTTCGGAACCCTTGGTGGGGTTCGTTCTCAATATGAGTTTCTTCAGGGGACCTGGGTGGGGTTACTTCTCAATATGAATTTCTGTCGGGACCCTAAGGTGGTTTCGCGTCCCAAATATTTTCTTGCAATTTAGGGAGGGGCACCTTGAGGGTTCCACATCTAAATATTTTCTTACAGTTGACGGTGAGGACTTTGACTGCTCCTCACCCCAACATTTTCTAGAAGCTAAGGGGCAGAAGCATGACTGCTCCTCGCCCCCGCATTTTATGGAAGTTGGGGTGGTCATGAGGGACCTCCACCCGAAAATATACTGGGCAGGCCTGAAACACCCTTCTACATTACCCGAAGAAGAACTATGGTCATCACGGTAGTCTAGCTATAAGTGTCAGGGTGCTTCCTTTTTCCTATGGTAGGGGTTTTCACTTTCCCTTTACTTTTTGATTGGCCTTTAAACTTCATAGGGGGAATCTCAGTCAGCAGGGGCTGAAGTGAATTATCGAGAAGGGGTTTCACTAAAATGGGG
This sequence comes from Sambucus nigra, assembly GCA_949130495.1. NCBI lineage: Eukaryota > Viridiplantae > Streptophyta > Magnoliopsida > Dipsacales > Adoxaceae > Sambucus > Sambucus nigra. The sequence continues at coordinate 59,124,697 of OX422214.1, forward strand.
ATGGCCTGCTCCAAGGGTGGCCCAAAAGTTGTGCTAAGAAACCAAGAGTCCTTCTGCGTCCGCTTGACCAAAAATTGGGCCTTGACATATTTGACTGGGTTAGTCTCATGAGGGGGACCAACTACAACATTTTGGATCACACGGACCTACCACTGCCAAAGAAGGAACCAAGATGAAGTAAATAATGGATGGTAATCGCGGGTAGGCACTTAGAGTCCCCCTAGATGAATGGCTCTATTAAACATTCCCTAAAGTGTGAAGCTAGTGCACGCCTCTAAAAATGCCTCGGAAGGATCACTGTAGGAAGGAAGAGGAGGGATGTGAACACCCTGATCATAGCCAAACTGTCATCTTGTCCTCTCAGAATGATATAACTTAGCACGCGGACCCAACCCATTCTAATAAGGAAGGAGGCCTGGTAACAACATCTTCACCACATTAATATCAGGATAGGTAGAAACAGACCTCACTGCCGAAGGAAAATAGAAAGTCCCGCCATCGTCAGGAAAAGATATCCAGCTGAAGATGCCCCCCAGGACGCTTGCTATAAGGCCAAAACTGACACTCCTCAATATCATCAATCAAAGTTCCCAAATATTTCATGGGATCTTTCTTGTGCCATCGGAGAAGTCGCTCAACATTGCTATGACATACCTGAGCCTCTGAAGTAAGGCGGGGGAAATGATCAAATAAAAAGTCCATTAAGAGAGTGGCGTTTGCATAGCTTGCATCATCATATTGACCGCAAGACCTCTCTACATCTATATCTGCTCGGTCCATCCAGGTGTAAAAGGAACCCAGAGTCAAGGCAACTACAGGTACCGACCTCCCGCAAGATATATGTACAACCAATTTAAAGATAAGTTCGTGAGGGGAATCTTCAGGCTTACCTAGCAGAAGGAATCGAGTCAGAAATGTAACTAAGAAAGTGGCTAAGTGTGAATAAGAGTGGAGCTTGGGTTCATCCTGGGTTCTGGGGGCTTCTCCGAAAGTCTCCCCCTTCTGCAGATGCTGAAAATCTCTGAACAAGTATCTTTGCCATTTAGCAAAGAAATGCTTGGTATGACAAGTCAAAGTTATATCTACATACTTGGAGTATTTTCTAAGAGATGATTGTAGTTCTCCCACCATCTCCCGCTCTAAATTATCCTCATAGTCATTAGAAAATCCTTGTTGCCCAAAGAAAGGAAGGGCGTACATCTCACATACATCATCTAGGGTAATGGTGAATTCGCCCTAACCCGTGACAAATGTGTGAGACTCCATACTCCACTGAGATAATAAAAGATTGAGCGAAGAGTTGTGCTTAGATACCGTGCAAGACTTCAGGCTACTGACGGCTGTAAAAAGACCCACTTCCTTAAGAACAACCACATAATCAGGAATGCTCAAAACATAGTCAACCCAGCTAGCCCATTCCTTCATGGCAGCCCCCACAACTTTAAATTCAATATTGGAATAAGGAAAATCACCACGGTCGACCCGAACCCGAAGAATAGAATCTAGAAGGATAGTAGGAGAATCAACAGACTCACTCAACCCCACATGAGGGCGCTCGAGAACACTGTTAGCAATTTTTTCCTCAAATTGAGTAAGAGAAGCCATAAAATTGTCAGCTGGACCAAAAAAAGGAGCATGACGATAGATACCAAAATCTTGCCCCTGGTGAATGCGCATATAGTCTTTCCACACCTGAGAAGAAGATGATGTAGCTGAAGAACTACCAAGAGCCATTGGCTCAAGAAAAGAACTCATCATGATAGAAACTCCAAGTGAGGGACTCTCAGCTACAGTAGACCCCCCAGAAATGCCAACTCGAGAGAAATCCATGAATAAGAAACCGTGGGTGTCCCCCATCGCCAAAGAAGAAGTGGCAGCAACCACCCTTGTGGAGATGTCAACATGCGAGGAACCCAAGGGCAGTGAACTCATGCGCTAGGAACCTCTTGCATCATAAGGGATCAAAGTTTCATTTGATACAAAATCACTACCTATGTTGGAAGGAAGTCTAATCGAGAAACCATCATTTGTCAAGTTAAGTGGCGCCAAGGGAATGTCGTCACTACTCCAAGGTTGTTGCTAGGAACTCGTACCAATAGACGAGGAACCCACAGTAGCATAAAGCAAGGGACCTCCAATGTATAAAGCGACACGCGAGGAACCAATATGCGATGGGTCTCGCGTGGAACTCTCGACTATAGTTGAGGTCGAGACACCCCCTTCCATCATAGTTGAGGTCGAGACACTCCCATCCAATATACCAGACACCAACGAAACTTCTGGCGAGGAACCCACAGTTATGAAGACCATCTGCGAGGAACCCGTATACAAATGGGGGCTTCAACTTGTGGCATCAGCGAGGAACCCGAAGCAATACTCCTCGTCAGCGGGAAACTAGTGGAAACAGAACCCCCAACCACGAACACATAACCAGCACACGAGGAACCCACGAAAGAATCCAAGGTCGAGATACCCCCACCCAAAGTAACTCGTAAATTTTTAAACCCACTAGCCACCGATGGCAGTCACGACGGGGAACCCTCAGCAAAATGGGTCATCTGTGAGGAACCGTCAGATGTCAGGTCCACTCGTGGTGAATCCTTGGCAGCGGCTATCTCAAATAAAAAATTCAAAGTCACGTGGGAATTAGACGAGATACCCTCTTCTTCAAACAAAATCCCACCGTTCGGGACACTTCTAGTTGCCAACAAAGGTCCGATCGAGGAACCGCAAGATAATAAGGGATTAAATGAACCTGTACCTTGTGAAGCCACACTTTTATGGGAAGCTGAAGGGGGCACAAAACCCCCGTACTCGCTAAGGGGAATATCAAGGAACCCAGTAGATGATGAGGGTTCAAAAATTATGACATAGAACCCGAAGTCAAGAAATCAATAGGTGAGGGACCTTCCTTTGCAGCGCGCCCTAAATTACTCAATGTAGATGCCGTCGATGAGGAACCCAACAGACAATGAGGGTTCACACCCATTTCTACTGAAAAATTGACACCTATGTAGACAGCAGACAACGAGGAACCCTCGTTGATCACTAGCGATACGAGGAACCCATGGCTTCAAAACCTAATCCACCATCTAAAGAAACTATATTTGAACATGACCCGGATATAGCCCTGAGAGGGACAGTGCCTCTAGTTACATGGCCATCCATGGGTACGGGGACATCGAAGCCATCCTTTGTAGTGGCGGAGAAAGAGGCGTTTGGCATTGGAGATTTAAAAATGGGGTTTGATGAAGTAACAATAACAGAAGATGGTATTGAACCAAAGATGATGGTAACAATGGTGGTGTCAACATTGGAAGAAAAGTCTGATGAGTTAGAAGCCATTCATGGTGTGTTTGAGGAAAATATAAAGAAAAAAATTGGGGGCTATGGTGTTTAAGTTTTTTTTTACTTTTACTTTCTCTCACTACAAACTTAAAGACTCTCTATGAGGGTTTTTGAAGAAGATGAAAGGTTTTAAGAAAGGGGCCTTATGTTTTTTACATCAAAGTGGGAAAACATACATGAAGGCAAAAAAGGTTATGATAATTTTTTTCCCAAATGTGAGAGGATAGTTCCCGCACTGATGTATGGGGTCTCGCAAATCAAAGAACCTCGGATGAAGGGACAATGCATTTAATGACGATAGGGTCCCTGAAAATTTGAAAAAAAAATTAAAAATCGAATTTATGGCGTATAAAGCCTTTTGGTTTGCCCAACACAAAAAACTTTGCACGAGGGGCTAATGTAAATGGGTGTCTTCCTCAAAAATACTTTTTTTAGGTATTGAGAGGGAACCTCACCTAGGTGGCAGCAGAAGCCCATGTTGAGAGGGACCCCATCCAAAGTCCCTGCCGAAACTCAAGTTGAGAGGGAACCCCACCTAGGTGGCAACAAAAGCCTATATTGAGAGGGACCCTTGCAACGGTCCCTGCAGAAACTCAAGTTGAGAGGAAACCTCACTCAGGTGGCGGCAGAAGCCCATGTTGAGAGGGACCCACCCCAAGGGTCCCATCAGAACCTCAAAGTCGAGAAGGCACCTCTATTGAGAGGGACTTCCCCCAAGGTCTTTGCAGAAACTCACGTGGAGAAGGAACCTCGCCAAGGTGGCAGCAAAAGCCTATGTTGAGAGGGACCCCGCAAAGGTCCTTACAGAAACTCAAGTTGAGAAGTAACCTCCATTGAGAGTGACTTCCCCCAAGGTCTCCGCAGAACATCACGTTGAGATGGAACCTTGCTTAGGTGGGGGTAGAAGCCCAGGTTGAGAAGGACTCCCCCTAGGGTCCCTGCAGAAATGACATTTGAGAAGGAACCCCCTAAGGCTTCCTCAACAGCAAAAATGGTGTTTAAGAAGGAACCCCCTAGGATTCCTCAACAGCAGAACCTTACATGGGAGGAGGGACCCACAATGTCCTCCCCCCTCAACTCCCAAAAAACCAAGTTGGGATGATGGGGTGTCTACCATAAGAAAACCCTCATCATGAAAAAAGAACAGAAGTACTAACACTTATTTTCTTGTACAGGTTGCCTAGTTGAGCAAGCAGGGATCAAGTAGGCCAGTTGGGATCTCTTGGGAGTTTTGGCTTGGCGGTTGAGGGACAAGGTATATTGAGCAATATCAACCACTTAGCAATATAGGATTGAGAGAATACTAGTAGGAAGACCCAGAAGTCACTCAAAACTACACACACCTTAAACTTAGTCACAAGCGAAGTGGGCAACCAAAGAGTTGGCTGCTCACAAGGAATAGTCTCTTTACAAAAAATGACTTTTTCAGAAGAGGGGGTCCTCGAGGTCCTTCTCAAGAAAAATAACGATTTTAGAGGAGATGGGTCCTTCAGGCCTCCTCTCTCAAGATTTTCAAAGATTGCACCACAAGTTATCGTTCCAAAGGATATTTACCAAATTAGATATTTTTTCTTCATTGGGAGACATATTTTCTTTTTGACTTTGGTTGGCGCCAGGTGGCGCTACAGGAGGATACATGTAGTGTTGCCTGCAGGTAGAGACAAATGGTACATTTTAGACATTGTCCCCCACAAACCTGTGACACCCCGCCTAATTAAATACCGGCCGATCACTCCTTTATTAAATTAAAATCAAGGTGAACATTTGGTTCATTATTAGCATCACTGTCGAAAAATAACTTTTCCAGTTTAAACACCCTAATTAATTAAGCTAAGTGTCAAAACCATTTTTAGACATTACTTTCCAATTTTTTTTTTTTTATGTAAACCAACATTTACATCTTTACATAATTCATTATTAAAGAATCACACCACAAATTATCCTGGAACATGTAATTCAAATAATTTAAACATTCAACATCTAAATCCCAACATTTAAAACATAAAGTAAAACATTCAGACAGTAATAAATCCCAAAGTGACAATACTCGAAATAAATGAATCATAATGTCCAATAAAACAACTAGATAATGGAAACGGGCGACACATGCCCAACTGAATAAATATGATAAGAGTGGAATCAAATAAATGAAGTCATCGAAGCAAGAGACCTGTAACTTCCACCTAAGCTGCAGCGCGTTGCTTCCAAAAGATCCTAAGCAAGACGCCCCTGTGGCTGGGCACGTGTAATACATACATATATATATAAGAGAGAAAAGAAAATGGAAACGGGTCAGAGCCAGATTGTGAAAATGATTTAAAATTTATTTAGCAAGTATTTAAAAATTTTACAAGCCAATGCAACAACATATTAGCGCGGCACTCCCTTGAGAAATTCTCACCTCTCTTCTAATGTGCACGCCTATCGTATTAACCTTCCCAGCGGTTTAACTTATCTTATGATACTCGTAAGATTTAAAACTGAACAATTTAATTGTTTAAGAGGATAATTTCATTTGATCACAAAGTTCTCATTTAAACCTTATTTGCTAGTAAAGTTTCACATTATACTTTTCAAATCAAGTATTTCCAAATTGAAGTCATCATTCATTTCTTACTTACCATAAACACAATAGGAAGTTCCAAATTTCATAAATTCATATATATTAAGTACTCCTATAATATATGTATTCTAACAACACCCCACATAAAAATTATGGTGCGGGCATACTCTGCTATCCAATCCCCGTATCAATCGTAGTAAGGGAAATACAAGTTCGAAATCACTCTCGAACTGTATTAATGCATACACAATCAATATTGAGGCGAAACATAGTTTCCAAGTCCAAGAGGTCAGCACATACCCTCGCGTCTCTTAGGACCGTGACTATCGATTCGATAGCCTGTACCTAGGATTTCTATCTTCTAGGGTACGAGTCAATATCCCCCATGAAGGCCCATTCAAGATAAGACTGTCCCAGTGCGGTAACCTCGGGGATAGCAAGTAGCGCGGACATGATTTTCACACGTATATAATATACGCATACACACAATCATATAAATATACTACTTTTATCACATCAATTTAGGTTCATCTCATAACCCATAATTATGACATTTATCCTTATTTTCCCATTATTAGTTATCACGTATAACGATTCGTCTCTAACTTTAATTTGGGGGATTATTCCAACTTACTACGTAACACTCATGGACTCTATCCTCCCAAGTGTAAAATTCAGTAAGTATTCATCTATTTTCCACCGTAACTATCTTACGCGTCTCTCCCTTTAATACGTAATCCTATCGTCCCTTATATATAAACACCCTAAAAATGCAAATCTCGTCTTACATTAAAGGTCTCATAATTATTAATAAGTCCTACTGGTTCTCTTTATCTCCCAAAATATTTTAATAAGGATGTCCAAATATTTTTACTCATTTAATTTGAATTTAACTATTTACAAGGGGAAATACGAGTCTCCCAGAAGGGGTCGATCGATCGATGGCAGGGGCTCGATCGATCGAGCCTTCGATCGATCGAAGCTCTTGTCTTGATCGATCGATCAAGCAGTTATGGAGAATTCTACAGGAAACCAGTTACGGGTTCTACCATCCAACCTCATCCAAATCCAGAATTTTCACACCCAAATGCCCAGAAATTTGTATTACTAACAGTATAAACCCATATTATACATTTTCTACGTCAAGCATGCAAATTTTCATCAATAACTATGTATTAATAAGCCAAAAACTCATATTAATCTCAAGAACCCTAGAATTTCTTTAACCTTGTTCTAATAAATATTTTTCCTGAATTTCTTCTTCTAAAACATCATTAATTCATGGTTCAATCTCTACATATGAAGGGGGATTTCCAAATTTCCAGTTATATCATTACTACATGCAATTTCCTATCTCCAACTTGGGTTTTCTTCCATGAAACTCATCCCAATCAGCCCTAGACTAACATGATTGATGCATTAACAAAAATAAGCACGATAAACACTTGCCTGGAATTTCAGAATTCTGATTTCTGGACGATTTTGGTGTGGTTGCGTTCCCCATCGCGCGATCTACGCATTGGTGGTGGTAGCGGTGCAATCGGATAACGTTTTGGCCTTGGATTGCTTGGAAAGCTTCCTCCTTCCCTCTCCAATGGCCTTTCTAAAGTTTTGAGTTTGATAACCCTAAAGGACAATTCTCAATGGCTGATATAGCCTAATAATTTTCGTGGGTTTAATTACCCAAAAATGCAAAATGTCCAAAATGCCATCCCGGGGTGCTAAATAGGCCTAAAAACGTCCCGAGACCCAGACTAAACCCCCGAGTACACTTTTCTGACTATCTCGACCCTTCCGGACACGTTGGCGCACTCAAAAAAACCATACGGATAACTTAAAAATATTTCACTTTTATTAATCAACATTTATTCCCGACGCGACACAGGCGTGTCCTGACTTAAATTTCCAAAATTGTCATTCTATTCACTCGTGACATTTAATAGAACCAGTATTATATATTACTTTACTCATTTGTAATATTCAACAAATTTCCCATAATTACTAACTCTCATCACGCTAATAATTATAACATAATTAATTTTCGAATTTATATTAAATTAATAACTCACATTAAATTTAATAAATCCCCAAATTTATAAAGCATAAAAATACGGGGTATTACATACTTCCCCCCTAATAACAGAATTTCGTCCCATAATTCGGAAAATAAGGCATACCTGGTAAGAATAAATATGAATATCTCTCCCGCATATCTGCCTCGCGCTCCCAAGTGGATTCCTCCACATTATGATGCTCCCATTGGACCCGTACAAGTGGAACTACCTTCGACCTCTATCTCCTCTCGCTATGGTCTAGGATAGCCACTGGTCTCTCTTCGTAAGAGCTGTCAGGCTGTAAGTCTATCTCATCTATCGCGATGTGAGTATGGGCCATATCATCCCAAAGATACCGTCTCAATGACGAGATGTGGAATACATCATAAATGCGATGCATATGCTCTGGCATACCCAATCTGTAGTCCACCGCCCCAATCCTCTCTATAATGGGAAATGGTCCCATGTACCTCGAGGCCAATTTCCCTTTCTTCCCGAACCTCGTCACTCCTTTCATAGGAGATACTCGCAGTAAAATTTGGTCCCCCACATTAAACTCTCGGAAGAACCATTTCGCATCGGCGTAGCTTTTCTGCCTATCCTGGGCTACTAGGATACGACCCCTGATCATCTCAATCCTCACAGAGGTTTCCTGAATCACCTCTGGTCCTAGCAACTTGTTATCCCCCACCTATAGCCAACAAGTTGGGGAACGACAAGGTCTGCCATACAAAGCCTCGAATGGAGCCATGCCAATCATGAACTGGTAAGAGTTATTATAAGCGAACCCTACCAGTGGAAGATGTGGCTCCCAACCTCCTCCAAAATCAAGGGCACACATGTGTAGCATATCCTCCAGCATTTTATTAGTACGCTCTGTTTCCCATCTGTCTGTGGGTGATAAGCTGAACTCAAACTCAACTCTGTACCCATAGCCTCTTGAAAGCTCTCCCAAAAACGTGACACGAAAATCTTGTCCCTATCTGACACAATATTCAGGGGCACCCCATGTAATCTGACAATCTCAGCAATGAACAACTGAGCATACTGACCCGTGGTATAGTCCGTCCGCATCGACAGAAAATGAGCCACCTTAGTCAAACGGTCTACAATCACCCAGATAGAGTCGTGGCCCTGCTGTGATGTAGGCAACCCTGTAATAAAGTCCATAGAAATACTCTCCCACTTCCACGCAGGTATTTCCAATGGCTGAAGTAACCCTGACGGTCTATGATGGTCCACCTTTACCAGCTGGCAGGTAGAACACTTAGACACAAACTCAGTAATGTCCTTCTTCATCCCACTCCACCAGTATTGTCGCCTCATATCCTGGTACATCTTATATCCTCCAGGATGTACCAAAAATCGGGACCCATGAGCCTGGGTCATCACTGCATGACGTAATTCTGATCCTTCTGGGGGACCACCAATCTCCCATTAAACCTCAAACCCCCATCAGAACTAACAAAATAGGACTCAACACCCTCAGCTAAAAGTCGTACGATCTGCTCCTGGAAAAATAGGTCTGTGGCCTGTGCCTGTATCACCCTCATAACAATCTCGGGTGTCACTGTCATGATAGATATGAAAGAACGGGCTACTGCGTCCTGGTGACCCAACTCTTTACACTTTGCTTTCCAGATGTCTGCTACATCACCTACCGGTCTATGACTGAACGCATCGATAACTATGTTGGCCTTCCTCGAGTGGTATTGTATATCGAAATGGTAGTCCTTCACAAACTCTAACCATCTGCGCTGGCGCATATTCAGCTCTCGCTGAGTGAACAGGTACTGCAGTGACTTGTGGTCTGTGAACAAGCGAAACTTCTCCCCCAATAAATAATGCCTCCATATACTCAATGCAAAAATAAATTCTGCTAACTCCAGGTCGTGGGTGGGGTAATTCTTCTCATGCGGCTTAATATTGCGGGAGGCAAAAGCTATAGCCTTCTCCTCCTGCTGAAGCACTCCCCCAAGTCCCCGTAAAGAGTCATTGGTGTAGACCATGTACTCCACCCCCGACTTAGGTAAAGCAAGAACTGGTGCTGAGGTAAGCTTGTCTTCCAGCTCGTTGAAAGCCAATTGACAAGCATCATCCCAAACATATGGTACCCCTTTGCAAGTCAGGTTCGTCAATGGGCCCGCTTTTTTGGAGAATCCCCGAATGAATCTCCTGTAGTATCCGGCTAACCCCAAGAAACTATGCACTTCTGTCGGTCTCGTGGGTTGTCCCCATTCCCTCGTAGCTGACACTTTACTCGGGTCGACTGCTATCCCCTGCTCAGAAACAACATGGCCCAAGAACTGTACTTCTCGCAACCAGAATCCGCACTTCTCGTACTTAGCATACAGCTGATGCTCTCGTAGAGTCTGAAGAACCTGTCTCAAATGCTCGGCATGCTCCTCCTCGGAGTGTGAATATATCAAAATGTCATCAATGAAGATGATGACAAACTGATCCAAGAACTCTCTGAACACTCGGTTCATTAAGTCCATGAACACGGCTGGAGCATTTGTGAGGCCAAATGGCATCACCCTGGACTCATAGGACCCATATCTCGTCAAGAAGGAAGTCTTTGAAACATCATGCTCCGTAATAGGTAACTGATGGTACCCTGATCTCAGATCTATCTTCGAAAAGGAAGTCGCTCACCTTAGCTGGTCGAACAGATCATCGATTCGAGGCAACGGATACTTGTTCCGTATGTTGACCTTGTTCAGCTCCCGGTAGTCCACACATAGCCTCAGTGAACCATCTCTCTTTTTCACAAACAAAACTGGAGCGCCCCAAGGTGAGGTACTCCTGCGAATGAAGCCCTAACCTAACAGCTGCACTATCTGATCTCGTAACTCTCGCATCTCCGCCGGAGCCATACGGTATGGAGCGCATTCTATCGATCTAGTATCCGGTAATAAATCTATGACAAAGTCTATCTCTCGACTGGGGGGTAGGCCTGGTATCTCTTGAAATAGATCGGAATACTCACGGACAACTTGGATCGAGTCTAAGGGAATCACAACCTCCTTAGAGGTATCCTCCTCTATGTAATACAAATGAGCGGTCGAGCCTCCCTCTGGGCGAGGCATCTCCACTACAAACATCTCTTTCCCCGGAATGGCAAAGACAATACTCCCACCAAAACAATCTATCATGGCCTTGTAAGCAGCGAGCCAATCCATACCGATAATAACGTCATGCTCATGCATATCTAAGACTAACATGTCTACAGGTAATACCAAGATACCAATCTCTACCCCGACACCCCGGCATATAAAGAAAATAAGCGAACCACTCCCCAGTCGTGAGTCTACACACGTCACAGTGCTCTCCGCTGTTGCTAATAACCCTAAGGCCTTCACAAAATGAGTGGCTATAAAACAGTGTGTCGCCCCAGTATCAAATAAAACTCGACCCATAGTACCATGGATAGGAAACATACCCTCAATCGCGGGTGGTGCCTATGGAGCTGCTGCCTGGTGGACGTTATAGACACGTCCATACTGTAACTGCCCCTGCTGCACTAGAGCTGCTGGAATGGCTGGTAGGGCTGGTGCTGGGAAGGTGGCTGGAAAAATGGCCTCTGTGGCTCATTACGGGCACCCTACTAATGTGGGGCCCTATCACCCTCTGGACAATCCTGGAGCTTATGGCCATGCTTGCCGCACACAAAACATCATCCTCTGAAGTTACCTCCCCTCTGGCCCTGCTGACCACGGCCCTGGTGGCCGTTACCGCCCCGCCACTGGCCCTGTTGGCCCTGATGGAAACGTTGCTGGCCCTGTTGGCCCTGCTGCTGACCCTATTACTGACGGTGTTGGCCTTGCTGGCCCTGATGATGAGGCTGGCCCTGCTGACCCTGCCTATAACCCCCAAATCCCTGCCTGGAATCACCTAATCGGAAGCGCTTGGCAGGGTCCCCCTGATGGGAACTCTGCTCATGCTGACGAGTTTGTCCCTGGGATGTCAGTGCTCCACCAGCGCCACTACCCCCTGTCCTGCCCTACTGGCCGGACTCTCCTACTCGCTTGCTTCCCTGCAGATGGAAACGGTGATCCTGGCAGTGTAGTAAAGCAGTACTGAGTACATCTGTGAAAGTACTCAGAGATAGATTCCCTATAAGGTGCTGACGAATCCTCCAAGCTAACCCGTCGAAAAGCAACATTATATTCTTACCCTCGGTAGGTGCCTCATTTGGCACTATGGTGAGAAGTCTCGTGAACTCCTCCTCATACTCAGAAACGGTAGAATTCTCCTACTTCAAGTTCAGTAACATCTGCCTCATCTCAGTCTGCACAGCGGGAGGAAAATACTTGTGGTCAAACCGCTCCCAGAATACCTGAATAGGAATAGTATCCCTCTCCTCCAAGGTGATGGTGAACTCCCACCACTACAAAGTGGCCCCCACTATCATAAAGGAAGCCAACAACTGTCTCTGCACATCTGTGCACTCATACATACGAAGATGCCGCTGTATATCTTTCTTTCATTGGCTGACGATGACAATATCTGAACTACCCGAGAACTCAGGGGGATGCACCTTCTGAAAAGCATCCCTAACCCGCTCCCATGAAGATGGAAGGTGTGCATGTACTGGCCCCACTGCCTGAATCTGGGGTGGAGCCTGCTGTACCACCGCTAGCGCGACATTCACCGCCTGAACAACAATAGCGGCTACCTCATTAGCATTCATCGTACCCTATGCCGGAGATGTTGGCTGCTCGGTTGGGGCACGCCTATCCTTTCGTGCACGTCTCGGAGGCATCTGAAACGTGAAGAAATTTATTAGTCTACAGTTATTATCAAATCTCAAATAGCAGAAGACATAATAGTAAAAGTAGGACTACAACAGTCCTAAAATAGGGCTCTATAGCAAAAAAAATGTTAAGCTGAAAGCGAAATAAGCCATACAGATCCTAAGGACACTAGAACCTGATGCTCTGATACCACCTGTGACACCCCGCCTAATTAAATACCGGGAGATCACTCCTTTATTAAATTAAAATCAAGGTGAACAGTTGGTTCATTCTTAGCATCACTGTCGAAAAATAACTTTTCCAATTTAAACACCCTAATTAATTAAGCTAAGTGTCAAAACCATTTTTAGACATTACTTTCCAAAAAATTTTTTTATGTAAACCAACATTTAATTATTTACATAATTCATTATTAAAGAATCACACCACAGATTATCCTGGAACATATAATCCAAATAATTTAAACATTCAACAACTAAATCCCAACATTTAAAACTTAAAGTAAAACATTCAGACAGTAACAAATCCCAAAGTGACAATACTCGAAATAAATGAATCATAATGTCCAATAAAAACAACTAGATAATGGAAACGGGCGACACATGCCGAACTGAATAAATATGATAAGAGTGGAATCAAATAAATGAAGTCTTCTAAGAAAGAGGCCTCCAAGTTCCACCTAAGCTGCAGCGCGTTCCTTCCAAAGGATCCTAAGTAAGACGCCCATATGGCTGGGCACCTGTAATACATACATATATATATATACAAAAGATAAAAGAAAATGGAAACGGATCAGAGCCCGATTGTGAAAATGATTTAAAATTTGTTTAGCAAGTATTTAATATGTTTATAGGCCAATGCAACAACATATTAGTGCGGCACTCCTCTGAGAAATTCTCACCTCTCTTCTAATGTGCACGCCTATCGTACAAACCTTCCCAACGGTTTAACTTATCTTAGGTTACTCGTAAGATTTAAAACTAAACAATTTAATTGTTTAAGAGGATAATTTCATTTGATCACAAAGTTCTCATTTAAACCTTATTTGCTAGTAAAGTTTCACATTATACTTTTCAAATCAAGTATTTCCAAATTGAAGTCATCATTCATTTCTTACTTACCATAAACACAATAGGAAGTTCCAAATTTCATAAATTCATATATGTTAAGTACTCGTATAATATATATATTCTAATAGCACCCCACGTAAAAATTATGGTGCGGGCATACTCTGCTATCCAATCCCCGTATCAATCGTACTAAGGGAAATACAAGTTCGGAATCACTCTCGAACTGTATTAATGCATACACAATCAATATTGAGGCGAAGCATAGTTTCCAAGTCCAAGAGGTCAGCACATACCCTCGCGTCTCTTAGGACCGTGACTATCGATTCAATAGCCTATACCTAGGATTTCTATCTTCTAGGGTACGAGTCAATATCCCCCATGAAGGCCCATTCGAGATAAGACTATCCCAGCGCGGTATCCTCAGGGATAGCAAGTAGCGCAGGCATGATTTTTACACGTATATAATATATGCATACACACAATCATATAAATATACTACTTTTATCATATCAATTTAGGTTCATCTCATAACCCATAATTACGACATTTATCCTGATTTTCCCATTATTAGTTATCACGTATAACGATTTGTCTATAACTTTAATTTGAGGGATTATTCCAACTTACTACGTAACACTCATGGACTCTATCCTCCCAAGTGTAAAATTCAGTAAGTATTCATCTATTTTCCACCGTAACTATCTTACGCGTATCTCCCTTTAATACGTAATCCTATCGTCCCTTATATATAAACACCCAAAAAATGCAAATCTCGTCTTACATTAAAGGTCTCATAATTATTAATAAGTCCTACTGGTTCTCTTTATCTCCCAAAATATTTTAATAAGGATGTCCAAATATTCTTACTCATTTAATTTGAATTTAACTATTTACAAAGGGGAAATAGGAGTCTACCAGAAGGGGTCGATCGATCGATGGCAGGGGCTCGATCGATCGAACCTTTGATCGATCGAAGCTCTTGGCTTGATCGATCGATCAAGTAGGTATGGCGAATTCTATAGGAAATCAGTTACGGGTTCTACCATCCAACCTCATCCAAATCCAGATTTTTCACACCCAAACGCCCAGAAATTTGTACTACTAACAGTATAAACCCATATTATACATTTTCTACGTCAAGCATGCAAATTTTCATCAATAACTATGGATTAATAGGCCAAAAACTCATATTAATCTCAAGAACCCTAGAATTTCTTTAAACTTGTTCTAATCAATATTTTTCCGGAATTTCTTCTTCTAAAACATCAATAATTTGTGGTTCAATCTCTATATATGAAGGGGGATTTCCAGATTTCCATTTATATCGTTACTACATGCAATTTCCTATCTCCTACTTGGATTTTCTTCCATGAAACTCATCCTAATCAACCCTAGACTAACATGATTGGTGCATTATCAAAAATAAGCAAGATAAACACTTGCCTAGAATTTCAGAATTCGGATTTCTGGATGATATTAGTGTGGTTGCAATCCCCATCGCGCGATCTACGCGTTGGTGGTGGTGGCGGTGCAATCGGATAACGTTTTGGCCTTGGATTGCTTGGAAAGCTTCCTCCTTCCCTCTCCTATGGCCATTCTAAAGTTTTGAGTCTGATAACCCTAAAGGACAATTCTCAATGGCTGATAGAGCCTAATAATTTTCGTGGGTTTAATTACCCAAAAATGCAAAATGTCCAAAATGCCATCCCGGGGTGCTAAATAAGCCTAAACACGTCCCGAGACCCAAACTAAACTCCCGAGTACACTTTTCTGACTATCTCGACCCTTTCGGACACGTTGGTGCACTCAAAATGACCATACGGATAACTTAAAAATATTTCATTTTTATTAATCAACATTTATTTCCGACGCGACACAGGCGCGTCCCGACTTAAATTTCCAAAATTGTCATTCTATTCACTCGTGACATTTAATAGAACCAATATTATATATTACTTTGCTCATTAGTAATATTCAATAAATTTCCCATAATTACTAACTCTCATCACGTTAATAATTATAACATAATTAATTTTCAAATTTATATTAAATTAATAACTCACATTAAATTTAATAAACCCCCAAATTTATAAAACATAAAAATACGGGGTATTACAAAACCCTCTCAACTTTGGAGCCCAAAAGTGTCAACTCATCCCTAATGCCCAAGTATAAAGAGACCTCTGGGAAAGGTCAAATGCACATAATTGAAATTGCATTGTTACTCTGCCAAAATCACACCAGACCTACCTAGTATTCTCACCCTACTCATTCTCTTAGTGCTAAGTGCCTTGTTCTTTCACTCCTCAACTGACAACCATCATTCTCAGGTGTTTCCTTTGAGAAAATTACTATTTTTTCTGTGAAAGTTCATCTTCTTGCAGGGAGTGAGTTGAAGCTTGAGCTCCATTATTACAAGAAGGAGAAGCTTTCTTAAGAAGTTGCACCAGAAGACCTTGAAGACCTTGCAGGCAGTGTCCATTGGAGTAGGTCACGTCTCACCCTTTACAGATATTCATAGACCCAATCTCACTACACTCCTACAGAAGTACACTGGTCTCTACACTGCATCCTCTTCTATTACTATTGCAACACTAATGGCTGACTTCAAGACAGCTAAATACACATACAACTTTTCTCCTTGAATTGACCATGATAGGATAAAGGGGGATCCGAGGTAGGATTTGAGATCTTTAAAAGATTTGTCACATTCCTCATTCCATTAGAAGGCCTTTCTAAGAAATTTAAAAAAAGGAAAACATTTATTTGTAGCTCTTGAGACGAACCTGTTAACTGCAGTAACTCGTCCGGTTAGCCTCTGAACATCTTTGATGGTTCTGGGTGTCTTTATTTACAGCAAAGCCTTAATCTTCTCAGGGTTAGCCTCTGTTCCCCTTTGGTTGACGATGAAGCCCAAAAATTTTCTTGCTCCTACCTCGAAGACACATTTGGTAGGGTTGAGCTTCATTCTGTATTTATCCATGGTGTCAAAAGTTCTTTCTAGGTCGGCCACATGAGTGTCAGCATTCAGATCTTCGTCATCATGTCATCCACATAAACTTCCATGGACTTGCCTATCTGATCCTTGAACATCTTATTTATGAGACGTTAGTAAGTAGCCCTTGCATTCTTCAGGCCGAAGGATGTGAACTTGTAGCAATAGGTCCCCTTTTCTATAATAAATGTTATCTTCTCTCAATCATCTGAATTTGTAAAAATTTGATTATACCCGGAATATGCATCCATGAAGCTCATGAGATCATTCCCTGTTGTGGCATCCACCATCTAATCTATATGAGGCAGGGGAAAGCTGTCTTTTAGGAAAGACTTATTTAAATTAGTGAAATCTACACACATCCTCCATTTCCTATTAGCTTTGGGCACTATGATAGCATTAGATAACCACTCAGGGTATATAACTTCTCTGATGAACTCGACCTCTTCAAGCTTTCTAACCTCGTCTCTGATGACATCATACTTATCTCTTGAGTATATTCTTCTTCTCTACTTAATAGGCTTGGCATCCTCTACAACATTGAGTTTATGACACATAATCTCGGATCAATACCTGGCATGTCCGCATGGCTCCAGGCAACGATACTTTTTCTCTTCTTTAATAGCTTCACTAGTTCCTCTTTGATCTCAGGCTTTAGGGCTTTGACCACTTGGATTATTTTTTCTGGCTCATCCTCATTGAGGATGATGGATTCTACCTCCTCCATGGCCTCTCCCTTTTCGAATTTTATTTCATCTATAGGATCAAGTGTGTCAATGTTGTACGTGGTTGTTGCCCTCTTACGAGCCTTTCTCTCTTTTACAGAGTTGAAGTAACATTCTCGTGACGATGTTTGGTCACCTTTCACTTCTCCTACTCCATAAGGAGACAGAAATTTTAGCATCTGGTGGACCGTTGAAGGCACGATCTTAAATTCCTTGAGGGCTACTCATCCCATGATGAGGTTGTAAGCTGAGAAGACATTTTCATCCATCACAAAGAAATTGATTTTCCTGGTCAACCTGTTAGGCCATTCATCTCCCATTCTCACATCCATTTCATACATACCCAATGGATGGACTTTTTCACCGCTGAAGCCAATTAAGGGGTGATGAAAAGGGACGAGCCTAGCTCTACTGTGGCCCAAGCTCTTGAAACAGAGCCAAAAAAGAACATGTGTCGAACTTCCCCCATCAATAAGGATCCTCTGAACTTCACACCCATGCACCCTTATGGTGATGACTAAAGGGTCATCGTGGGGATCTAAGATACCCTTGAAATCAAGTCGTGAGAAGCTGACTCCGAGGGTGTCCATACATACCTTCTTGTTCTTCTTATGTTTAACCTTTGTAGAATCCAAGTTCATAACCACGACCTTAGTCACTACTTTGACTTCTTCCACGTGAGCCTTGCGATCAACTACCTCTAAGACACCCCCTGCAAGTCCTCCATAGATAGTTCTTACAATAAAAGAGATCATGCCAACCCTCTTTACTGGGACATTATCATCCTTTGATGGGAGGTCAGGGTCATCATCATCGTCATCAGCATTAGAGTCTAAGCTCTTCTGGTAGGGTCATCTTCCTGGCATTTATCATTTCTTTTCTTTTTAGGGTCTTTTCTTCTCCCTTTAGGAGATCTACTATCCACATACTTTCTGATATTTCCAAACTTTAACATTTTTTCAGTCTCGTCCTTCAGGGAGAAACACTTGTCAGTTAGATGGCCATGATCCTAATGGAACTCGCACCATAAATTCTTGTTTATCTTATGTGGAGGATCCTTCACCTTCTCTGGCCATCTCAGGGACCTATCATTCTTTATTTTATTGAGAATGTGTTCGCATATCACAGCTAAAAGGAGTATAGTTTGTAAACTTATCGTCTACAGTCCTCTTATTTCCATCCGTTTTCTTTTGAAATTTCCCACTACTACTTCCATTCCCATTATGATACTTTGCAGCCATTGCCTCTTCTACGTTCATGACCTTTCCAACTATTTCTAACAACTCGGGAATATACTTAGGAGGGTCTTCATCAAGCTTCCATAGTAGCTTTACCTTCTGAAGTCCTCTAATAAGGGTCGTCATGGCTATGCTTTCTTCATAATCTTCTACCTCTAACTTTTCCTTGTTGAACCTCGCGATGTAATCTCTGAGGCTTTCATTCTTCTCTTGCTTTACATAAAGCAAGTGAGTCATCTGCTTCTAAGAACTTACCCCGAAACATAAGTTGTGAATAAACCTCTCAGCTAAACCTTTAAAACTTTCAACTAAATTTATAGGAAGAGAAGTGAACCAGATATGTGCAGCCCCAGTTACAGTGCTTGAGAAAGATGGGCACCTCATCTCTTCAGAGGTTGGAAAAATGCCTGCAGCAAATTGATACATTTCAATATGATGGACTGGGTTGGTACTTTTATCATACTCAGGAGACACCACTGGAGGTTTAAATTTAGTTGGGGTTGGGAAATTGACAATCTTTGCCAAAAATGGTGAACCCTCTGAGTACCCCCTCTGTAATCAGTCTCGGATTTTTATGAGATCCCCTATCTTCTCTTCTAGTCTTTGAATAGAGTTATTCCAGGGCTTAATAACATCGTCTTGGCCAAGGTTGTCCCCAGCCACCTCCAAAGGGTGGACGGAGGGCTCCCCAGTTGCTACACAATGTAGGCTATTGACCTCCCCCTGACCATAGTCTCGGTCATATGGGGGTCGACAATTATGGGGATGACAACCACCTCCTTCTCTTGTAGATCCAGCAAGACTTCTTGATCTGGATAGCCTTTCCCTCAGATCATTAACTGGGCTGAGCCTTTCAAAGGCAGACCCTCCACTTAAGCAATCAAAAGCTGGTCCTCTTTGGCGTGCATCACAATCTTATCTTTCACAGTGACCTCAGCTTTGTTGGATAGGACGTACAGTGTTTTTTTAGAACACATATGACTCCCAACAGTCTGGAGGAGCATCCTCTACCTCAATGTCATTGTACCTATCCTTGGGGCATGGGTTTCCTTGCCTCCCCAGGCATAAATGCCTAGGGTCAGCAACATCCCTCCTCCGCTGAGGAGAAGGTTGGTCCTTTCACGGTGACTGGGTGGTCCCCTGGACTCATAATGTGACTGAGTAGCTACCGGAGCAACCATCTTCGATGAGACCCCAGGTGGTCTCATTATTATGTTCTGGCTTAGCTGGGCAAATTTTTCCTGCATTACTTGTTAAGTTGTAGCTAAGGACTTCAAGGCTGCTGCCACCTCATCCATCTTGGACTAGGGTGGCGCTTGCCTGGAATTGGGCCCTCCAACACTAGATGGTGGAGGTGGTAACTCTGGTGCTATGGAAAAAAGGCTAGTGAGCTTGTAAATGAAAACACTAGAGAGCTTGATACCTTTAAGGATCTCTTTCAATAATAAAACATCTCCACGAGAAGGAGGAGGTCTGGTTCACTACCAGAGTCTCCGGTAAAGTCAAGCAACAAAGAAGGAAGAGATATAGCTTCTCATTCCCACAGACGGTGCCAAAATGATGATTTTATTAATAGCACCATCAATATAAGGTGTTAATAATATCAATCTAGTAATAACAATGGCAACACAATAATAAATACCTAGTAGAGGGAGGTGAGGAGAAGAGGAGAAACACTAGTATACAAGTGGTTCAGCCAATCTCGCCTACGTCCACTGTGAGTGTGTGAGTAATTTCACTATAACGAGGACACTATTGTACTGTGATGCAATATCTCACTTTCTCAATCTACTGTGTATACTAATAGAGTTTCAGCTAGGGTTAAAATTATGGATCCCCCTCCAAGGTAGGAAAAGGCATATATTTATTGTGCTTCGGGGGTGTAATGTACCACCCATGCATGCATTGAGAATGTATGAGGTGAATACACTAATCATAAGTGGACACATGGCTGTGCCAAATGCAAGGAAAGATGACCAGATATTCCCCCATGTGAGGGGAATGATTCGGTCATAACTGAATTTCCACGTGCTCCAAGTCTTCCATATGCTTGCGTATGCTTGGACCTGTAATATCACTTATTGCAACCTTGGCCTGGCCGAGTATGAGGTTGTAGGATTCCAATAGTTTCTTTGTCCTGTCAATCATCAGTATGACCTTGGCCTGGGAAACTGGTCGAGGTTATGTATGAGGTAGGATGTAACGTTGGTTGAGGCAGAGTACGATGTTGGCAATAGCTTGAGACCATGAGACACTGTTGACCTCAACTGCTGGCCAACTGAGGTTGGTCAATGAGGAGCCAACCTTCCAGAAGACAATCTTTCTGATGGTTGTTATAAGCTTCCTCTCAACTCGGCTGTGGGACGGGCCGAGGTATGTGACCCTGAGTACGAGGGTGCACTTTGGGCATATCAATATAAGCAGACATCGTACACCTAAATAAGTTAATACTCAAAATTCTATCAACAAACAACGTTTAAGAATTGGAAATCAAATAAAGAAAAATTATTTAACTATTGATACATAACTCAAAACCAACCAACAAAATTCTAGTAATGAACTTGAAAATCAAGATACTAAATCAAAACTGTACAAATAAACTATATATGGTGGATGTAAGAAGAAAATGATGATGAGATGATGTCAAAATAAACTATACATAGTGGATGTAAAAGTAAACTATTTTGTTCTAGGTGTTATTGAGATTATGGTATGCTTTGCACCTAACGACACACCGCGTAGTAATTTGAAAAGGATACCATCACGAATTGTTAAAACATCTCTAGTAATTTTAAAACATTTTTATTGACAATTTTCAAACATCTGTAGAGCGTTAAACGTTAGACAAAAATCCTGTAACCATTGTTGCATTAAAACTGTTACATTAAAACCGTTGTTGCATTAAAATGACATAAATAATAAAAAGAAAAAAGAATAACAAAGGAATAAAGAAAAAGTTACTTAAAACTGATTCATTGTTGCAGCTAACCTTCTACTATATAATCAACCCCAACTCCACCACCTATCATTTTTCCATCGATGCTAAGCCCCACCAGTTCTCCCTCCAAGTTCAGTATGTACATACGAACCACACAATAGGAGGATGTCCAAGTGTCCCTCATATGTGATATTGCCTCCACATGTGGCGGGCTAGCGTGGCGATGCATTAGAGATCGAACCCAATGCTGAGAGAATGCATATTTCACACTTTCTTTGTTGCATGAACAACATGATTTTTTAGCCCACATCTTCTCCAACTTCCACAGTTATAATATGAGATTCAAAACCTCACCCACACATTGCCTAAATAAGAAGAAAAAATAGTTTTTTTTTTGTAATAGGATGTAGAAGAAGAAGAAGCATTAGCACTAGCACCAATAAAGTGCTCCTTTTTTTGGAAGTGGACATAGAGGATGGGCCTGCCAGTTTCTTAGTAGCTGCTGCTTGCTCGGGAGTGGCATTGGGCATAGAGGATGGGTCTGCCAGTTTCTTGGTAGCTGCTTCTTACTCAAGAGTGGAATACTTTCTGGGTATGCCTCTTTTCCTCCTTTCACTCTCCAAGGGTGAGGTGAAAACCTGGGGTACAGAGTGAGGGTATACCATGTGAGGAGCTGTGTCGGGTAAAATTCCATTTGTGGAAGATGGGTTTTAGTGCCCTCATTTTATTCAACTGCTAAGAAACATAGTAAATAACACAAACAAGTGTTAGAACATATGTCAAAATACAACGTGGTATTCAGAATAAACTTCTTACCACAATACTAATGTGTTATTTAGTGCAACTAATTCTATATATATCACAAACCAAACTTCTGAGCCTCCTGAAATTTAACACCATTGTGTTTTTTTAGAATTGTAGGGGTAAGATGGTCTTCAGGAATATTCGATAATTACTTTCAAGGAACATAGAGAAACTAAGAAAAAGTGTCAATATAAACTTTGAGAAATAAAGTACTAAAGAATGTGAATATAAATTTAGAATATCAAATCTAAAAAATAGAGATCATAACCTGAATAGCCAAAGTTAATCCCTCATCCTCTCTAATTCGTTGTTGATTACCTTGCGTTCCTGCTCAATTGATCTGAAACTAAATCACGTTAGCAATTTTAACCGAAACTCCTGCTTAATTTAACCCTCACATTTCAGCCAATGAATCAAGGTTGAGGTCGGGGGCAGGGAACTCGAATAGAGCCATAAATTGGTAACTGGCGGGTTACGAATGGGTGGATGGAGACAATGGTACCTCATTCTTGAAAAAAGGAAACAAATAACATAGGATAAATAGTTAAATCTCTAAAGAAGGAAAAAACAACTGAATTCGTTGAATCCCATGTGGTCTCCCTATATAAACACATTCACTTGGAAAACTTTGAGGTGTGAGTG
This sequence comes from Sambucus nigra, assembly GCA_949130495.1. Lineage (NCBI taxonomy): Eukaryota > Viridiplantae > Streptophyta > Magnoliopsida > Dipsacales > Adoxaceae > Sambucus > Sambucus nigra. Next base: position 59,147,831 of record OX422214.1, read on the forward strand.
AAATCTATATCTCCAATAGACTTTATATATTCAATAATATAATGAAAATTGAAATTGAAATTGAAATAAAATATAGGGAAAAAACACGACTTGCATAATGCAACATCCTTACATAGTCATATTCTTAATAAAGATTATATCAAGACTAAGTAACTAACACATGAACCACCCATTACGCTGCTACTATTTAAGATATAGGAAGAATCAGAGATACAAACTTACACACATTTATAACCATTGTATGAAAGATTCCAACCATTTGAAAACTAATTAACAGCCGTGTCTACATGTTTCAAAGATCTTACGGTAGAGAGAACATTGACAACCGATACATACCACATTATCTTTTCATATCCGAATGGAAACAAACAAAACAACACAAAAGGTTAATTTTTAGTTTCAGCTTTAAAAATCAACGACATCGAACCATTTATTGCCAATAATTTCACAATTTTAGTATAATCATTTTGAACCATTTATTGCCAACAATATTGAAGTCTGGCAGTATAGTCAGAGGCTTTAACAAACAAACTGAATTGTTCTACGTATGGTCTCTATGGGAAATAAAGAATCTCTTGTCAATGATACAGATATAAATGCACTGCTTCAACAACCAGTGTCCATGTTTTGGACATTGCGCGTGGTTCCCCCTCTTCTGCTATTGAAGTACAATTAGAGATGTGGGAGACTAATAAACATCGTTCGATTTTAGGTAACACAAATATAAACAATTAGATACTTCAAGGCTCTTTAATCACATATACAGACGGAATAAGTGGCCAGTTGTCTCTATCGTGTTTGATGTCAGTGAGTCCCAAAAATGGGAGCAATTTCATGTTCCTCTATTGCTTTCATCATTTTCTCACTCTACATACCATGGAAGCTAGATGTTGGTAAGTAGGGTGGAGCCATAATTTATTGCTTAGGGGGATAAAGTATAATACCAAAATATATTTTTCAATGTTAAGGGAAAGAAAGCGTAGTAATAAAATATATTTTCAAAAAAAAAAAATAATTATTGTCTACATAACATAACAAAATAAAACAAAACAGCTAATGTGTGAATTGAACATGAACATAAACTGGACTGAACAGAACATATCCTCACATGGAAGTTTTAACCTATCCACTCCCAATATGTTAGAATGATAGAATTGTCCTCTCTCATTATAAAACACTATGTTGACACTGTCCCTGTGTTATGCTTTCTATTTTTAATCATGTTTTCTAACATGGTATCCATCCAAGATTCCCAAAATTGATCTCCATTCCAGTTTATTTTCCAACAGCCCATATATTTTATGAATAACTAATTATAATTCCTTTAAGAGTTCATAAATTTAGCACAATTATCCATAATATTAAAACGTCAACGTATTCATATCTTTTTTTGTACACAAAAATTGATAAAATCAATCAATAACCAAGATCAACAGTTGTTCAGTATCGTGAAATTTGGTCAACTTAATAGAACCTCCATGTTTCTAAGACATTAGTGTGCAGTACCAATATCAACATTAGAAATCGCACACTAACGTGCAAACATTGTGAGATTTTACTCCTAAACACCCCTAAAATATACACATAATTAGTTACAGATCCTTGAAACATAGTCGATTTAATAAAAAACCATAATCCAAAACTTTTAGTGTGCGGTCTCTGCAATGACAACACACTAAACTCTTATAATGTGAGTTTTCTAACCACCATATAATCTAAGCATAAATTCCCCTAAATAATACAATGCACATAAGATTCTCATTACTATGATCCTCAACATAATAAAAATGAACATAACAGATCCTCTTTTTCTACATAACCCAGCACGTTAGCTGACTAAAAGGAACAAATCCTCACATGGGAGTTTTGTTTTCACACAGTTCTCCACATTTATCCAAATATATGTTTTTTAGAATTGAATAAACTAAAGACCTATTTGTTTTTGTTTGTGTGTAAGGTCAGTTTTGTGTAACTTCCATCAGTTTTGTAAAACTCCCCACACACAGATGTACACAAAATGTCACCTTGAGGATCCAGCATAAAATGATGATTTCTCCAAAGATTCCTAGAACATGACAGGAGATAATGGGTACTCGTCACTATGGCAAATTTTAGGATCCATCCACTGTAAGGTTGAGTATGTAAGTATCTTAATAATTATACAGTGGTTGCCTAATTGAAAATTTAACCATTAAGTTCTTGTTTTTTATTTAAACTAATCAATTTTTGCCAGGGGTCGAGTTACTTAACCTTTAAGCTGAAGGGCACAACGGGTTCTCTTATAGGATCCATCCACTATAAGATTCTACTGGAAGGAACATGTTATGCACATAATACATTTTGTGGTGGTGATGATCATTTGTAGTGTTTCAATTTTCATGCCCATCCATACAGCGCGTTGCATCAACATCAACTATTCTTCATATCTTCAGTATCACCTTCAAAAACAGAAGATATTGTTTAAATGTCCCGACCCCACCCGAAAACAAAACAGAACTTGTAGAAAGTCTTTCTTGATAGTTGTATCTACTAATTTAACTCCATGCACAAATTGTATCGATTCGTTTTTAGTTAGTTAAGAGTCTTTCTTGATAGTTTTCAACTTCAAATATAACCTGTACAGAGAATATATAATTTTTAAGAAAAGATATTTATGAAACAAAAAATATTTATTAAAAATTTAAAAGCAAATAAACAATTAGTGAATCGACATATTAGGCGGATAAACTATAAAATGGAGACTAATAATACAATGGACACTAAGAATACAATTGAGTCTTTGAGATTAGAAGAGAAAACAGAGAGACAAATAGTTTTGTAGAGAAATTATTGGTTTGATGTAGTTGCACTTAAATACTGTTGTCTGATTAGTGGTTTTTCTTCCTTGAATCTTACAAAAATTGATGTTCTGTCGGATCTACCTGAGATTTAGATTGGAATTTCTTACAAAAATATTGATGGTACACCAATCAAATCTTTCCCTTCAGATCTATGTGTTCTTGAGCAAATAAAGGTGGAATACGAAAGTATGCCGAGATGGAACACTGATATTTCTTCTATGAGAAACTACTCCGATCTACCAAAGGCTGCAAGTGAATATACAGAAAGAATAGAACACCTTGTTGGCACACCAGTCCATTACATCGGTGCTGGGCCTGGACGTGATGCCCTTATATACAAATAAGGTACCGCATTTTCCATTCGGATCTAGAACCGTCAATCACCACATCAAATATCTCAATATATACATCACCTGGATCGAGATAATTTTTTGATATCACAGTGTGTTGTGTGTGTTCTCTTTTAAATAACTATCCAGAAGATACATTCTGAAAAGCGTTCAAACAAACAAATTCCAATCAGTAACACATTTAGATATAAGGCATATTAATAATGCATTAAGCTGTAAAATACGCAACGTCAAAAATATTTAGATATAAAAGGCATACTAATAAACTCATCTAGGAAAATAAATGTTCTGAGCACATAGAGATAATATTCTTACAGTGTTGAAGAAACATATTGTAATTTCATCATAAGGCCTATTAATGATTCGAGTCTTTAGTGACTGCACAATATAGCTGACATCTATATGAAAATGAGTTTCATCCTTCTCTTCTTCCTGTTTCTATTAAAATGCCAAATCAATCATTACCAATGCACAATAAGTCCTTTAGCAATACATGAAATACTCAAGCTTGTGACGCTCAAAACATAGGTTATTAAGAGATGGATTTTCATATAAATCAAATCAATAAAAAACTATACATTGAGCACAACCCCAATATACAAAGAATATTTAATCAATGAGATAAAAGCAATCAAATTCTTCATATACATGAATGCATTTATAAATACAAAAATATACACACAATAATGATTCAGTTGAATCTATTACAACTAAAAACATTATTCTTCATATAAAATGTATATGATGCATGGTTAAACATCAAAGTACTCTTTACCCTTAACGGTATTCTTCAGTAGGTGTAAAAAGCATAAAAACACATAAGAGAAGAAGCTATCGAAAGGTTTTGGATTTAGGGGTTGAATTTGACATGTATAATATGGTTACAAAGCTATTCCACAGTGTGAACCTAAGGCATTAGTAATTTAAAATTACCATGATGCCATTTACACAGACCATTAATAGGTTGACAATCAACAAAAATGTGGTCAACAGTTTCTATGGTAGTATTACAAAAAGGACAAAAAGGATAATTGCTAATGTGAATCTTATAAAGCCAGTACATAGTGGGAAGATTACCAAGAAAGCAACTCCAAGATAAGATAGAGAACCTAGGAGTAATACAAAATTTCCAAATGTTCAACAATGTGTGTAATGAATGAGGCATGTCGATTCAATGTGGTTCAACAATGAGTGTAATGAATGAGGCACGCCAATACAATGTGGTTCAACTATTCATGTAATGAATGAGAGTTTCTAATAAGAATTTAGATAAAAGAACATTTCAATGTTAATAATACCCTTGAAAATAAACACACCTATCCCAAGTAATGTGATATGTTCCATGGGTAATCATCTCAACACAAACATGTCCCGAGTAATGGATCTAAATAATTTCATGTTCCCTTACCAATATATCATACACAATGTTATTAGATTCTTAAATTTATCCAGTCAACAATCATATCACTTCATGCCTGCTGATTATGGCCCTTGTTTCCATTTGATGCAAAAGATAGAATCCACACTTGATAAAAAGCAAGTTAAAATCTGCACTACATATCTGCTAATAAAAAAGCAAGTTAAATATAAGAAATGTTCGGTTGACACATCCGAGTTGGAGAAATAATTGTGTAAAATAGAGCGCTAAAGAAATAATTCTGTAAAACAGAGTGTTAGAGAAATAATTATGTAAGACGTGAGATAATGAGTACACAGATGTCTTACCTATTGTTACCAAAATACCCCTGGAGGAATGTTACCTATGAGGAGATACTTGCATCAAATGATGTACATATAACACTGAGGGTTCCTAATATTCAGCTTCAATTTTACTTCAATGCCACAACTGTTGAAAAATGTACCGAAGCCAAAAGTAGTCAGATTATCATATTACCTCATGTTGGAAAAATAAAGGTACTAAAAGTTCTTATCAAAGAAAAAAGTTAGTAAGAATTCATAAGGTGTCAATAAAATTAATAAGAATCATATATAATTAATGAACTCGGTAATACCTAAAATGTAGAATATTTATGTTAAATCGAAAAATCATATATAATTAACGAACCTAGTAATACCTTACCTGATTAAAGATGCCTAGGTATATTTTTATTGTTTAGTCATCTTACCCTGAAGATCAAAGGATAATGAAGTTAAGATTAGGAAAAAAAAAATGTAACTTTTGGTACTAACAAATAACACAACAAAAAACCGGAAAAATTCTAAATAATTTATATATGTGTAGATTTTAAAATGAAAATAACACTCTAAACTAATGATAAGCATTTTTTTTTATAAAATTCAACATCTAACTAATAAAGACCCAAAAATGTGTAAATTTTAAACACGTAACGCAATAAAGGGATATCAACAAAAATTGGAAAGTCTCTTAGATTTTTATCAATAATGAGTAATAAGGTGTACAATTTACTACTTGAAAACCTTAATATATGGCAGACATTGAGCAACAATTTGAAAAAATAAACAAAGATTCATTTTCCCACATAATTCATACTAAAAAATTCCTTATAAATGCTACATAATGGGTAGATTAGATTATAAAAAACAATCTCATTTATAAATTAGTGTGAAACCTAACCTATACTGTTGTATCCTCCCCAAAACAAAATAGAACAAAGAAAAATTATAGGCTAACTAAAATCTCAAATTTTAAGAAATCTAATCTTTAATATATGTAGATAGAATAATTGATAATCTTAATAATAGAAGTCCCTAAATGATAACTATGAGTAAACAAAAGCTTACTTGGGCAATTTTTCAACCACTTAGCATACAAACTCAATGAAATGCTTACTTGGGAATTTCATCACCCATGTAGCATACAACATGTATAAAAATAGAGTTTTAGAATATAACTTACATACAAACTATAAATAAATACAGCGTGTCTAAAGTAATATAAGCAAAAACAAAAAAAAAGAACAAATAGAAGATTAAAAAAATGAGCAAGGATTACCTCCAAAAGAAATCAGTACCTGCTTAGTGAAAATTAGTACCTACAAAATAAGACAAATTAGATATTATATATTAAATAACATCTAGACCCAAAAAAACATTTGAACCTCTCTACCCCTAATTTTTAAAAGATAAAAATGAAAACCCATTATTTAAAATAAGAGATGAAGATGAAGATACCAAAAAAAAACCCAAAACCCAAAATCATGATTCCAACCTCAAACAAAAACGATTAAGACCAAAAAATCTTTGAACAAAAGTGGATGAAGATGAAGAGATACCTTTTTGCTAGATGATTCCATCGCCGATTTTTTAGATAGAGAAAGGGGGAAATGACGCAAAGATTATTGCGTCATTTGAAGAATTTTATAAACTACCCGCTCCCCCCCCCCTCCCCCCCCCCCCCCCCCCAAAAAAAAAAAAAAAAAATCAGATCTGCAAAGCCTATAAAAACAACATCAGATCTCAGAATAAACAAAAACCAAATATGATTTTAACGAAAAAAAAATTAATGAAAAAATGAAGACAAATTTTATGGATGGGTTTAGTTCAGATTGTACCTTGAGTTTTTGAATTTGAAGCGATTTTGCGGTAGATCCACTATTTTTAGTTAAGAATGAATGGTTATAGCTTTTGATGCAATTTTAGTTCAACTGGTAGTGTCGTGGTTTGTATGACAGAGAATGGAGTGTGGTACTGGGTTTGCCACTCTGCAGAGCACATGGCTCGAGGAGGACTGACATTGCATGAGAGTGAAAGTATCCATTATTTTGTTGTCTTACAACAATCCCCCTTTGTATTTAAATTAAAGTAAAATTTTAGGAATAAAATAAGAGGGAAAATAAATTTTGTTGGGATAAAATTGTAATTACAATTAGAGTATAAAATGAGGTGTGGTGAGGTACATAGTATTATTGTATATATCTTGATCTCACCCTCCATTTCTTGCTTTGTTGGCACAATCCTCACTCCTGATTAAGTTATCATCTTATTGAATAGTGAAAACATCCTACTCCTTATATATATATATATAACGAGCGATATATATGTATGTTTATATGATATACTGGACATATTAATTTATAATGTGAGTATAGGTATGCTATGTTTATTATGTGAATATTTATCTATAACAAGTGTGTCACTACAATATTGTTTACGAATGTATACCTAGTGAAGGTAGTTATATTTAGCTAATAGAGAGTATTATTGGGATTGGGCAAAAATAGTAGCCATATGTCCTAGTTAGACTGGGTAGTTTAATTAGGATAATAAAATGAATAGGTCAGGTGCACAGTGTAATTGAGAAGTGAGGTTTTATCTCATGTGAGTGCCACTAGTTAACTATTAATGGAATACACTACAACTTTAATCGATTTAAAACAGTTATCTACATGTAAAATATTTTTTTCTTTCTAGGCTTTGATCCGTGGGGAATTCTTTGTCCTTGTTTTTCTTTTTTAAAATCTCGAGGTGTGAAGCAGAAGTAGCCGGGACTGCAAGGATATATCCATTCTTACTAATGCAATAGTTGTGGACTCTATAGGGCTTAATTTATATGCCTTAACTCATTCTATCTAGATTGGATCTTTTCATTCTAGTTTTCTTCTTGTGTGTGTTTCCCGTAGATGGATAGGATTTTATATTACTATCAGAATTGTATTTCAGTACTACATTTTATTCAGTATTTATTTTAGGTAGATTTTATGCTTTGGTGACCAATAGTTTTTCGACTCACTTTTATTATTTTTTTATGCATGGTGATCTTGTTATTCATTTTAGTGATGGTTTTATTCGTAATATATTATATTATTATTGCGACAATGATGGTAAGAATGAAACTATATTGAGATTCAAGTTTTATTTTATTAGAAGATTATCCACCCGATATTAGAATAAACATGTTGTCATAGGACCCATAAATTGAAGTTGGTGAAGTAAACTATCATTCCAAGTCTTTTCCTCTTAGACTAGTGCAGGAGGTATGGTGGTAGATGGTCCCGTATTAATATATGTAAATTGAGCAGAGCATTGCCAAATAATGGTAGTGTTTATGGTAAAGAAGTGAGGGGACTAAAGGATGAAGTTGTGGGACCACGAGGATCCTACATATCTCATTCTTTTATCCCATATATCATATGAAAATACTTCATCCCTTAGATACCTATGGATAAAAATTTGCTACAGGGGCCCACAGATGTATATTGGACAAAACCATTTCTTTTTCATTTTAGCACTAAATATATAATGGGTATTCCACATTAGATATACTTTATTATAAGGGGCCTCACATTAATAAACCATTGCACTTCATCTATGGAACCAATGACAACATTATCAAAATTAATCTCATTATTTTTCTTGTAGCTTTCTGGAGCTAGTTTCTTGAGCAACACAGAGCATTTGCCAAATAGTATGTGCCTTACTCATACTAGGAGGCCCTTAGACTAGAGTAAAAGACCATGAATCTTTCTTATTTTCCATACCATTGATTGTACCTGAAGATGCATGTGTTCCAAGTCACTGAATTGATTCTAGTTAGGGCCCATTGAAGGACTTACTCAAATAACCAAAAAGTTGGCTATGATGCACGACAGGCTATTGCTCTTTGTCCTTTGGGAAGTGCTCTGGACTAGGATAAAGTATTGTAGTTTGCGCCTGCAAATTAAAGCGACGAAATTCATGAAATCCCCACAACTCATAACTCCTGAATTTTTGTCCATGAAAGTCTCAACCCTTTTGAATTTTACATAAGGTGTGTAGTGGGGGTCCCACATTCATACCCCATTTCTAGGATTGGGTATATTTACTTTTAGAAGTTGGATTGTCTTATCTGTACCAAATCATGTGTGAGATTTAGTATGTTATTGGACCTGTAAATTGAAATTGATGAACTTAACTCATCCCCTCGTCACTGATGTAGGATTATATGTTGAGGGTCCCATGACTATGTAACTAGCCCCAGATTTTGAGTAGGGTGTAAGTGTCGAGTTCCCATGCTGATATCTCTAACTTTAGCAACTCGTCTTTAAATAATGGTAGTATTTGTAGTAAAGAAGTGATAGTATATAGGTACCCACGTTAGAGCTACTTCAACTCACATGACGTAATCAACATTTACTTCCTCATATCTCTTCTTTGAAGCAAATATAGTGAAAGCACGGTAACCGACATTGTATCTTCAATTCAAAGAGCTCATTTAAGGTTTTTAGGGCATATGCTATCCCCCCATTCCTATCGTATCAAAACTAAATTCTATTAAATTTATTTATCAATTTCTTAGTATATTAACCAATATTAGGGCAGTAGCCTAACTCTAGTCATTGGACCTTAAGCCGAACCCTAGTTATGGTAGTTGGACCTTATGTCGTAGCTTAGTTTTGGTCATTGGAGACCTTGGGTCATGCTTGGCTTGCTCTTGGGGACTATGGTCTATGGGCTTAGTTTGGTCTCGAGGACCTTCGGTCATAGCCATTTTTTGGTTACCGGGACCACGGGTTGTAACATTTACTTGATCTTATGAACAATGGTCCATATCCTTAGTTTTAGCCTATTAGATTGTGGGATGTAGACTTGGTTTAATCAATTGGATCATGATACATAGTTTTTGATTGGTTTCGGGGATCTTAGGGCCATAGACTTTGATTGGTATCAAGGATCATGGAGTCATAGTCTTTGTTTGGTCTCAGGACCGTGGGCCGTAGACTTTGTTTGGTCACCTAGACCCATAGTGGTAGCCTTAGTCTTGCTAATTTTCACACGATATCTTTTAGGCTTTGCCTTTCCTCCTGAGAAGCCAATTAGGGGACCTTTCGTATGTTGGAGGAGTTCCTTTATTAGTCCCAAATTCTTGGATGTGTTGTAAGAGATGATGTCATAGGCACTCCATATGTCTACTAATATCGTTTGGACAAGGTGAGACTACACCACCATGGATTTTACAAAAAGGGTTATACATATATACCATACTCTCCACTTTATTTATACAAGAGATATTTGGTGGGGGTCCCATACTTTTATATTGGTGAAATATTATTACTTCCCTCTTGTACATAATGCAAGAGGTATGTCATAGGAGGTCCCACGACCTCATCCATTCAATACTTACATGGGTGTAAATTTCATCATGAACTTTTGCAGGTGATTATGGGCCCATGTGCGATCCAATCTTCGTTTATTCTCCTTCATGAAACATATACTGACATATATTTCCCATACATAGAGTCACACTATAATCATATTCCTTTTTATTTGTATATGAAGTAAGTGCAGGGGAACCAATTATATCTTCCTGCTCAATAGTTATTTTCTATAGCTATTTTGCTTTACTGAGAAAACTAAGAGAACATATGTGGGGCAACCCACGTAGATCAACCTAATATATTTTCTTTGAAGTAAACAAATTAAAGGTGGAGGAACCACATTAAATTATTGGACGTGGTTAAAAGGATCGTTGGTCCCATCATAGCTCTCAAGGTTAAGGAGTTTGAATTTTCTGGGCGCAGGACCTTAGCGCACCATCTTAAAAAGGGGGACTTAGAATATAAGGCAAGTGTGTCGACATTCCGGGCACTTGACCTAATAACCAATCTCCATTTGGTTTCTCATTTAGTAATGGATCTTCTCATCCCTGGCACCTTCAGTCGCCTATGAGAGGCATGCGAGCGGTTGCTCGAGGAGGTCAACTTCTCTTGAAGAGAGATTCAAGTACACCAATAATAAAAATATGCCCGAGGAGGATTCTCATATCGAACTTGGGATTTGGCGGGTTGTGTTATGCAAGAGGCATAATAGCACCTTTGGTGGACGGATACCCATTTCCTATGCAAGAGACACTCCACATCATCCATACTCTCTACATAGTTTCCATTTGGTGACAGACCTTGGGCATTAGACTTGGGTAGAAGTTCTTCCCACTGTGATTATAGGGTAGCTTGGTTATTAAGAATTTGTTACATTCCTTTAAACATTATTGTGGGATCCATGGGGAAGGAATTCAACTCACTATTTAAAGAGGGATTCAGGAAAGTGATAAGTCTTTTCCACGGATGGCGCGAGCTGATGATGCCAAAATTTGGACTTCACTTAGTATGAAATATTTGTGAGTTGGACTTAGGAAATAAAGGTAATAAATGATTTTAACACAAGTGTTTAACATGATTCAACCTAAGGTGTTTGTGACACCCTGCCTAATAAAATATCGGGTGATCAATCCTATACCAAATTAAAACATGAGTCTCATATGGTTCATTCTCCGCATCATTGTCGAAAATCAACTTAATTACTAATAACCTTTTAGGTTGGTGTCAAAATTTTAATTAACTAATTTTTTAACCAAGCCATTAAAATAAATCAATCACAACAATTTATATACACAAATTGAAATGAAATAAAAATAACCGAACACTCGATTTAACATAATATAACCAAATCGAATGCCGCACTAAAAGGCGGTAAAAGAATAAATGAATACAATTGAGCTATCGGCCCGAATGTTACTAAAATACTTCCTATCTAGATTGCAAGAATATAAGCGTCTAAATTAAACATGCATGCATCGACAGCGGCTGCAGCGAACGTCTTACTCGAATGGATCATCATCCAGGCGTCCCTGTGTCTGGACACCAAATATATATATATATATATCAACAGAGGGGAAAATAGAGAAATGGGTCAGAGCCCGAGTTTGAAAATATTTTGTAAGTGCATAAATGCCATATTTTAAAATATGAAATATCTCATATTTAAACTAGTATCGCACTCTCATGAGATATACCTCACCTCTCTTCTAATAGGGCACACATATCGCATACCTTTTTAAACAGTCTAGTTAAGCTACCCTGCCTAACTAATCTCTTCTACCCATACTAAATCCTCGTGACTATCACCTATCTAGCGTGATATAACATAAGTTATATTGTAAGCTATTGAATAAGATTAACTTAATATAGTCCTCAATGTGATATATGTGTGTGTATATATATATATATATATATATAGTTATCGTTTCTATATATAATAATAAAATTATAATAATAATAATAATAATAATAATAATAATAATAATAATAATAATAATAATAATAATAATAATAATAATAATAATAATAATAATAATAATAATAATAATAATAATAATAATAATGTTGTTTATGTTCCATAACTTTCGCTAGTTTAAAATACCATTTTAACTTTAGTATATAAAATCTCGTATAAATATAGTTCTCACTTTAATATATGAATCACAATTTAAATGTAGATATAATCTCCCGAAATGAGAATAAATCCTTATTCATTTTATTGTTTACACCAGTTAAAGCTATATCATATCTCGTCTTCATATACAAGCAATATACTATACAAAACAAGTATAATAACCATTCCACCGCACTATAACTCGACCATGCAGTCTCCTAGTGCCTATCCGCATTCGGGTTTACTCAATCAATAACAGTACCAAGCCAGACTCACTCATGGTCATGGTAAAAATGTCGGTCATATTCCCTCCTGAAAGTGGAATAAAGTTATCACACTCCTATGCGGGATGATATGACCTCAGTATATACTCTCCCTGCTCCTCAAGTCAAGGGGTTCACCCACATCGCACAACCTCCCTGAATCGCACTAGAGAAAATACATAACCTAGCTATCCATCCCTATGCCTGGGGAAGCCTGTGGAACCAGCCTCTAAAGTACAAATATACTAGTCACATACAAATATATTTATATTCATATCATATCATATATATACCGTAACAACTTCCGTATATATAATATACATCCCTTCTCAATATATATATGTCTATAATTGCCAAACTCTTGTAGCGATAGCCAATAACCCTGAATGATACAATTCGTAATAGTATATAAGCATTCATACACTTAAAATACTAAACCCATAAGTATTATCTATACATACTTGTCTAAGACCTCTCTCAAATGTTGTTTGAACCGAACATTCACTAATTCCATACCCCGTATTGTACACTAAACTAATCTGAGGTTCTCTATTTTATTCCAAGGTTTACTCACCCTCAATACCATTATCTAGGAGTCATAATATCATAACTAGAATCCCCCATAATAACTCCAATTGCAATTTAACTCTCCCTAAACTCAAAGAATAAAAACTGTTAAATTCAACAAAGGCGAATCGATTCACCCCCAATGCGAATCGATTCGATTTCCATCTAAATCGATTTGGAAAGTATGTTGCAAGTAGATACTCAAAGGCGAATCAATTTGGTCTCAATCCGAATCGATTCGGCCTAAGATAACCTTACAGGTCCCCTTATGCGAATCGATTCAGTTTTGACCCGAATCGATTCGCATTGTATGGAGGGCACTGTTTGGGTGATTTCATCTTCTCCAAAATACCCAAATATCAACCCATTATCCATTTTATGGTTTCTAACCTCAACCAACATCACTAATTTCTAACTAACACATCAATTTATTTTCTCTCAAATGTCATGTTGGATTTTTTATTAATGATTCCGACCCCGGACACCCTTTCGTAAAAAAATCATTACTAATTAAAAAAAATCAAAAAAATACACGGTCGGTGCCCAAACGACCGTATCGAAAAGATATATAAATTTTATTTTTTTGACCAAGAGCCGAATTGATTCGCATCTAGCTCGAATCGATTCGAAATGTGCGCTGAGTTAAGATTCACCTTCTTCTCCAAAATCGCAAACCTCTATTAATACAACTCCAAGATTTTTATTTCTTCTCCCAACCTTATTTAATCACAATTAATTATATATATTCAAGGAAAATAGGTTCTAATCATCCTAGAACCAATAATCAATAACTAATTTCTAGAAATCCCAAAGTTTTCCTAATATGAGATTTTGTCCGATTTTAATCGTTCAACTTTCGAAAAACCCATTTAGATTCAAGAAAACCGAACCCGAGAATATTTATAGTTTATCACTACCAACTATAATATGAGATATATCCTTAAACACTTGCCTCGTGGATAAAATCCGATGACCTCGAGTCGAATCCCGCAGAGTTTGGCCAAGAAATCCCCTTACTTCCTTTTTCTCTTCTCTTCTTTCTTTTATCTCTTCTCTTTCTCTCTCTTAGGGATGAATTGTGAGAGAAATGAGGGTTATAAGGGTTTATAAAGCTTATCCTTATTATACCAAAAATTGACTCGTTTACTCAATTGTGAGTCCCTACTAGTCCAAAAATCCCCGGAACCTAAATTCTACCCCAGATACTCTATTCTGACTATCTTGGCGATTTTGAAACCAACCGTGCACTCGAAATATTCGTCTGCATCACTTAACTAAAATTCACTAGTCGTACTGACACTTCTCAACATGCATTTTCTACAACGTAAACTAATTTCGTCGCTTAACCCACTGCAACATGACATAAAAATATTCGGACTCATTTACTTAATCCCTAAAGTAACTGTAACACATATCTGTAAACATCTAACCCTCATAAACTCCAAAAAAATATATTATTCATAAAAATTCCTCAAATTTCCAAATTACACCCACTTAGGTAATTTAAATATCCATAAAAGTACGGTGTATTACATTCTCCCCCTATAATGGAATTTCATCCCCGAAATTCAGATACGACCGGTACTACCAACCTAGGATCGCTAATCACATTTCATTCTGGTACACACAAGTCGAAAGGTACTAACCCAAATGTTAACCTACTATATTCTCGTTCATGGTACCCACCGATATCAAGGCTTATACTTTAATGCACTAGCTTAACAACAAGATTAACTAAGTCTCCATATGCTACAACACTACCTCGGTCATAAGGTTGACTCTAATAACATCACATCGTACCTAGATTTTCTATTACCGCATATGAATAAAATTAGTCTATACTCGTTGCTCTAACTTATTGATCCCATCAAAGATCCGTTACTAGGCGTCCACACATTTACATCAGTACATCTAATTTAATTAAACTAATGCTTAACTACTCCCATTAGTCTCGTCGCTTAGCTTGGGCGTGCTACCTCTTATTGCACCTATATAATTGGATTATTGCGTACCCCATACGACATTCCATCCGACAAAATCCAATATTATTTATAACTGCCCCAAAGTATATTATTCATCTATATATAATACGCTCCTTCTATTTTGGACGATATAGGTAAATCAACTTACCAAGGTGTGCACACACCCTATAATTCGTGCTTATCTGCACCACTGTTGCAAACGTCACATACGTAACACTCTCTCCAAAGATGGGCCTCACTTTCTTTTTGGCCTGGTGCCCCCAGTTACTTGAGATTCCATTCTTCCTATTTCCTGGAACCCCAATCCTTCTGAAAGTTAACCCACCAATATTCTCGTCGTTAACTCACCACAACCTTCCTAAAGCAGTGTCGCATGCCCCACTTGACTTACTTCCTAATAACCCTAAGATCGGTGTGTTTCCTACACATATAAAATGAGTACTATACTAACTATATCCCTAGTTCCCAAGACCTTTCTAAATTTTCGACATTCGCTTAGTTTCATGCGTGGGACGTCTCGCAAAGCGAAATCCAAATAAGGAACCCTCCCGTTACACTACTACCTCGCATCATCGGTTATCAAGATATAACGGCCTAAGGCACATAATCGGGACCTCTAAAATCCTATCTCGTAACCCTACTAACGTGCTTCTACTTCTATGTCCTTCCACTTCGGCGAAATGGAAAGTCTAACTAATCGGGGCGCCTATTCTTTGCAAAAGTGTTACGAATATCCTACCCAAAACATATTTCCTCTGAATTTACCTTCTATTCAAGGCCTGGCTATAAGCCTCAACCCAATTTCCTTTACCTTGCCTCACCCACATATTTTGGGTAAGATAAACATTTCGAGTGTTTTTTCACAACACATCTAATTTTTATTAGCCCATAATCATCACATGACTCTCAGCTAATTTCACCAAAACCAACATCCTAGAATATTGTAACATCTCTCCACTTCCAACGTCGTTAAGGTTCATGCGTGGAGTGTCTCGTAAGCAAAATCCAAACAAGGAACCCCTCTCATACACTATTACTTAACTTTGTTGGTCGTGGAGATATGTCAGTGTAAAACATGTAAAATAATAAATCCTTCATACCTTAGATCATATCTATAAGGTCCCCATGCACTAAAGTCATGCTAGTGAAACATCTACTAGCCAAAGTTCCATCTAAACATACAATAAATGGCGATCTCAACCCGTATCCAAGTGAGATATCGCATAAACAACCAGTTCACCCTAGAATCACGGATGTGATAGTCTTGCAATCATTATCCTGTTATTGCTTCGATCACCCATTAATACATTATACATACAATAGTACCATACTCGTATAACACACACAAAATGAGTAGTACAAACCAAATATAAATTCAAAATATCAAAACTTGCTTTTACAACGAACGAAGGAAAATAGAACCCCGCTACCGCGAAAAAACAAATAGACATACACTATATAATGTTACCGATACTACCAATAAAGTCGAATCACACACACGAATCTAGGGCTAATAATATAGTGTGACCCAATCTTGTCACACAGAATATACCTCCTTTATCCGAGGTGAAACTCATAACAGCATTCTTGCCAATTACCCTATCTGCTCCAAATGGTTCCCAGATACAATACACTTGACCTAACTGAACCAAAAACTACTTTGATCATTTCCCCACCTAGGCACCCTACTCTTATCCTTTAACTCCTATCGGGAAAGATCAAAGCATGTGGTTGTACACTCCACATCACCATATTCTCCATGTCTGGTCGCCCTGCCCATGTTAAGGTTATCATTATCTCAAAATCTATAGCCTAGATCCTAACAATCACCCTTGTAGTTAACTTATCTCCTCCGACTAAAATGAAATAGGTTACCAGCCTTAACTGCCTTATTTTAATGAATTCCCAGAGTGGATGTCCACCAGTGGGATTCCACGAACACAACTTCTCCATAAGTATTAGCAACACTTACTAGTGAGCCTATTATTCCACTTATCATTCCACTGAAGGACTCTCTCCTCGTTGCACCTACCTTACTTCGGTACAAGGTTTACTTCTCCATATCACTCTTCATTCACTGTCAGCCTCTGACCGATGCTTATGTGAATAATCCATAAGCAGTATTCTCCTCAAGTCTGGTAAATTGAAGGAATTCGCGGTTAAAGCCATCCGTAAGTTTCCTCTATGAGTAAAACATCCTGCTCCCCCAACCATGGTGACTACCGTTCCCACCATTTTGACATTTCTCTAACGAGTGAAATTTTTTTCCTTAAATTTTCACATCTGGGCATTTTTATACCCTACTTTTAATCGAAGCTCTTGAGCATTCTACTTCCATTGAATAAAGCTACATTGCCTCCGCATAATCTTAACGTCAACATATGGTCCTTATCAAAGACATTTCAAACTTTTTTTTTCCAATTTAACTTCACTGGGTAATTCAAGTTTAGCACCACCCTCTACTATAGCGGTACTTGGATAAATATAACTACTATAATTAAGTAGTCGTTGTAGCAATCCATGAAAATTCCACGAAGGTAGTGACCTCCACTACGGTCCTCGTCCCCAACTTCAACTTACAGTTCTAACTAAGCCCTGCCTCCTACTGCCCTCATAACGGCCGTCCCTAGTCACCCTTCATCGATCAACACACAAATCTTGAACACGAATGCAAAAGATTTACTATAATCCTACATAATGGCAGGAGAACGAAATTTCACAAGAGGAATCAATAATCCTAATCATAAGGCTCTTTATCAAATTGAAAGCAACACTGAAAGTGTAGTACGTCCTCACAGATTCCTAAGGACACAAGAACCTGATGCTCTGATACCATTTGTGACACCCCGCGTAATAAAATACCGGGTTATCAATCCTATACCAAATTAAAACAGGAGTCTCATATGGTTCATTCTCAGCATTACTGTCGAAAACCAACTTAATTACTAATAACCTATTAGGCTAGTGACGGGATCCTGTTGGGGATTTGTAGTGTTTATGCTAGGGAGAAACTTATTATTAATTTTTCTAGGGATTTTGGGAGCTTGAGAAAAAATGTTTTCTTGGTGGAGAAATGTTCCCATATATATTTGGTAATTTAGGAATTTAAAAAAAAAAATTCTAGGATTTTCAGGGTTTTTCTAGGATTTTGTATGCAAAATTTTAGGGTGTATGCCGAATGGCTTGTTGTAGAGGGTGTCCATCGATAATGACATTGTCTTTTGGTCTACCTCGGATAGGTGAAGAGATAATACCGATCAGTACAAGTCAGGGGAGTGCCGATCGGCATGACCTTTAGCCTTCTATAAAAAGGGAGAGGGCCTCCTTTATTTTTCATAACATCTAGATTTCCTATCTTCTGTCTTTATCTTCTACGAAATATTCTATAATTCTTCCCCGATTTTAAGATCAAGAAATTGCAGACTTTTCTAGCAGTGCGACCCACATGGAGTGGTTAAGAGTTGACGACTGGGGGCATTTGGAATGGCGGGCCAGGGTGCCCTTACTGCTAGGTAATGAGAATGCATTTGACTCATTTAAGATGGTAATGGATGATAAAACCCTTTTACATGAGCCATCACACAACCGGTCCTTTAGGGCTGTGAAACCTAGTAGTTATGTAAGTGTTTATGACTTTTGCTATTCTCTTTTGTGATTTTACTTATTTTTTCTGAATATTGACAAGGGTTCGTCTTTTCTTTTTTACAGACTGATATATTGACATGGATCATGAATTCTCTAGGAATTACAGGGTTCAAGGACATAAGGTAGGTCCTTCCAGCCGTGGTGCATTGGATGGTTGCTTCAGCAGGCTTTGGCTATTTGGCATCTTCTTTGGATGAGATGACCTGATCTGTAACGATTCTCTGCGCACTAGGGGGAGAGTTGGTGGGATACTACCCATACCATCCATTTGGGTTTTATAGAGATGACCATGACCCTCACTGTTCAGCAGCTATTGTGGATTCATTATGACTGCTCACAGATTGTGGTGTACTGTTCTCTGTGGGTGACACTGACAACAATGGAGGCGGCGCTAGGCGATGTTGGGAGTATAGTCTCTGGGGACTCTATCCAGATCTCTATTTTGTGAGAGATGCTTCCAAGCCAGAGGATCGATGAGACAGACGGGCTCCACTTGCGACAGATGGCTTGCCTATGAATTCTTTTATTGCTGGGAGGATTTTTGCTGGCAACGAGTGGCGACGTCATCCATTTGTGGTCTTTATATTTTTGAGGGTATTTTTGAATATCACTCTTTTTTTATTGGGGGAGGCTGACTTTGGATACCCTTTATTCTTCTTTGGATACCTTTATTTGGTGCTTCTAGCAAACCTTCATTGGGTCCACGTATCTGTTGGAGGTATTTTTCATTTTCTCCTTTATGCATCCTCCTCTTTTATTTTTTTATTTTATTCTAATTAGTTGACTCTTGTCATTTGTAGACGTGGTTTTATGAGACGATTAGGCATAACGCTCATTTGATATGTTTTAAAGATGAGTCAGTGGGGGGTACTGGAGGATGTACCGGTGGCGAAAGTCCAACCGATAGTCCAGGAAGTCTCTTACTTTGACAGCGGTGAATCAAGTCTTGAATTGCCTGACGAGTAATTGGGTAAAATCCTCTTTTCTTCCTTTGAGTCTATTGATGTCTTCTCTTTTTGAATACTTATCTTTTGTTGGGGAATTTTGAAAGTGACCTTCTATCCTTGGAGGATGGCTATCCAGCACACGGGGGTGGCTGGGGGAAACGCGTAATGTTGTCGGCTTTTAACACATGAGTCTGGATACTCTTGGTATTTAGGAGAGTGATTCTTCCTATTGGTGGTGGAGGTTGATGTGGAGGTCCGACCAGCGATGCCTTCGATGTATATAAGTCAAGTGCGGGCAATGTCGAAGGAGGTGAGGGTGGCGACGATGATCAGTGATCCCTACCCGTCTTATACCGACACGGCGACGACCTATGATTATATGGATTTTTTGATGAGTTAAATGATGTCTTACAATGTATATGATGTGAAGAATTTGCCTCCTCCTCCAGGAATTCCGGGTAGAGGCGTGAGCCGGCTAGTGGGGTCTTCCCACAGTGCGGGTGGCGTGTCGTCTTTGGTCATAGCGGTGGAAGAAATTCCCATTCCTTAGCTTGCACCTCCCTCTTACAATATCAGATTGATGGTAAGTGGGACGGTGAGTATGTTGCATCCTCCTAATGCAATTGATCCGACGGCGTTGGGGTTGATGGAGGACATCCTTCGTCCAGAGGTATATCTTTGTCCCTAGATTTTGTCTATTTTGTTTTTCCTTTCGCTTTAGACTGATATATTTGTCTTTATCTTTTTTTGCAGCATATTCGCGTGACGATCGCTTGGATAAGGGACATCCAGTACTGGGTTTCCTCCATTACTGATCATATTCAGGATTCTATCCTAGGGCTCTCATGATCAATGGAATTTTCTTCATTCGAGAGGAGTCTGGATCTGGTAATGGGGGTTCCTCGATTCATCACTAGGGGAAGAGTGTACACTGCAGGTATGGAGGGAGAGAGAGAGAGAGAGAGAAAAAATAAGTGCAGATTCGGGCTGAGTCCCATTGTTTTTTTGTGTTTTATTTGCAAAATGAATTTATATAATGGAAGCACCAAATATATATATGAAAATTAATTGTTATTTATCTTTTTTTTAGATGTCTCTATTCTACATGTACTTTTACTTTTCTGTTGAGACCGTAAAAAAGTATTTTAAAAATAAATTTTAATTTATGAAAGAGTGAGTAAATATGACATTAAAGAGAAAGGGATTCGAGTAAATAATATTTTTTGAAGTTTTTTGAAGGGTGAGTTTTTTGTCGATTGGCATGCCCTTTGTCTTACCTATTGGTAGGTTAGATTAGTCAAGTCATCCCAAGGCTTGATTGCAGTTTTTGATCTACTTTGTCCTTTGGTGGGGTAGGGTTTCATTCGTATTTTTCAGGGCTTTTGTCTTTAGCCAAGATTTTCAACTATAAAAGAGTGTAATGTGAAGTGGTTTTATTCAACTTTCCTTTCTCTTGCTTATCTCTTTCTCTTGTGTCTTGTTATTTATTAGCACGACTCTTCCCACAAGTACTGAATTCACCGCATACCTCGAGAATTTAAAGGCTATATGTTCATATAATGTAGACTACGATGCTTTTAACCTACATCAAGATTCTTTATGCGAACCCAACTCTTGACTGGGATATGTTGATGAATGCGGCCCAATTCAAGTATCCCGAGGACCATCTTTTTCATTTCATCATGGACGAGGTCTGCCGGACTTATGAAAAATTTAAGAATATGTCGGGGATTAATCCCAATGTGGCGATGACCTTTCCTTAATTTTACCGATCTCCTCGAGAATTACTAGTTGGATTTCTTCATATTTCTCCCTCGGCGTCTCGGTCTTTAGTCATTTGTGGGATGATTCCTCTTTCGTCTATGTGGTATTCCATGCGTGTTTGGGAGGTTATTGATTCGGGGCTATGCCAAAGATGTCACCCTAGGCCTAACTTTCAAATCTATTCCTTGTGATAGGATATTTGAGGGTGAATCCTCAATTGGCTTCTATCACTGCATAGATGTCTTATTGTTATAATACTACAATGGTGACAATGGTAAAGACCTTGAATGGTCTAGATGCTTGGTGGGAATGTCATTTTGACTTTATGAGAGGAAGCCTTATAATGTTGTTCATGTGGATATCTAAAAGACTTTGTTTTACGATTCCTGGAGAGTACCTCTTGGTGGGAAGGTTGACTGGGCGTACCATTTCTTCTCTGTAGAGGTAAGTGAGCATATCGGCGCCACCGAACATGATCTTTTCTATGATGTATGGACCACTTCAATTCGGTTTAAAATTTTCTCTGGGGCCCAGACGGGTTCTATGATTTCTTTTAGCTCTAAGTCCCCTTCTCGAACACCACGATCCTTGAATCTTCAGTTAAATGATTGTGCTATCCGATGATGATACCCATATATGTGATATAGAGATTTTATCCTCCTTTCATCCAAAAGTGAAGTAAGGTGGCCCTACAGTGAGTAAGGGATCTGGGTGGCCCAATCTCAACAGCTCTCGATCATCTTGATGATTATTTTGAGCTTCTTATTGGCGGTTTCAACTGCACCGTTGGTTTATAGTCGATAGGGGGAATATTTGTGTCTCTAAATTCCTTACTCTTCGACCAATTCTATGAATTTGCTTCGAAATGTAACCCGTTATCTGACATTAATTCACGGGGGACCCTATATTAGTAAATGATATTCTTTCGAATAAACTTGGCCACCTTTTTAGAATTCAGTACTGCATATGACTCAACTTTGACCCATTTGGTGAAGCAGTCACTGACAACTAAAATGAATTCATGGCCATTAGAGGCTTTAGGCATGAATTTTCCAATGATATTGATGCCCTAGGTGGAGAATGGACAGGGAGAGGTCATGTTGTACAGCTCCAGCGGAGGCAGGTGTTAGAGGTTGGAAAGTGTTGGCATTTAGTCATCTCCGAACATAGGCAGTGGAGTCTTGAACCATGGTGGTATAATATTAACCCTATCGGATAATTTACTTGGCAAGCATATAGACATTTAAATGGTTTCCGCACTCCCCGCTGTGGACTTTGTGAATAATTTCTTTAATGTCAGCGCCTGCGATGCAGTGAAGGTGGGTTCCATTAAAATTTCTCTTGAATAGTGCTTTATCACAGACGATATACTAGGATTCTAATTTGTGTAGGGTTGCTCGATATTTCATATTGGCATCTTGAGGGTACATACCATGCTTGAGGAGGAACCAAATATCATAGTGTAGACACCCCATTCTGTTACTCCCTAACTCTCCCTAGGTCACTAGTACCTCCCTTCATCACTACCAACCCAGGTCATACCCCAAGTACTGACCTAGAAGCCATCGAGCACTCCCCGATTCCATTTGACCAAAAAGTCAAACTCTTCGTCTCGACTGAGACTGAATGAATCTTTGAATGGCACTGAAACCCCTTTCCAACGGTCTGCCCCATGCGGACGAACAATCCGTTTTGCGCCTGAAACTTGACCCAGAGGCCATCGGGTTCTCCCGAGCTCTATTTGACCTAAGTTAACTCTTCAGCTCGATCAAGGATGAATGAATCTTCGAAGGGCACTGAAACCCCTTTCCAACGGTCCGTCCCGTGCACTATTCCGACTTTCCATGCGGACGAACGATCCATTTGACTCCAAGAGGTGACCGAATGCTTCCCGGGCCCGGTTGACCAAAGTTAACTCTCCAAACTGGGTCAAACTCTTTGGAATGTCTAAGTACATCTCCTAACCTTTCCAACGGTCTGCCCCATGTGCAATTCGGATTTACCATGCGTATGAACGATCTGTTTGCGTCCAATGGACCGAGAAACGCTTTCGAGCCATATTTGATCCAAAGTCAACTCCCAAACCCGGGAGCGGTCTAAAGGACTTTCAAAGGTCTCTGAATTACCTTTCCAACGGTATGCCCCATGCACTATTTTAACCAACGATTTGCCCTTGGCAGCCGATTTTCCAAAAAACCCTGAAGCGCACTGCCAACTGGCAGGTTCCAGACCCTGCCTATCGGCACCTGCCGATAGGTAGGACCAGGTCTATGCCGATCGGTAGTGACCTGAGCCTATAAAATGAGTCCTTCACCTCATTTTCAAGGAGAGCCCAGATCTGATACAAATCACTCTCAGCGAATCCCAGAAACCTCTCTCGAAGGCAACGTGATTTTAACATCCAAACCCCTTTTTTACTCCCACTTTTCATCATCCTTTTCATCAAACTTGGTGAATTAACCACTCTCCATCATCATCCAAGTGCAAGGGCTGCTTTTCAACATTCAAGATCAAGCTCAAGGTCTCCAAGAAGGTCCAACTTTCTCACCTTTCTCTTAAATTTGCAATAACTTGTTTTATTATTTAGCATCTTTATTATCTCATTTCACACATCCTAATATACTTTTTATGTATTATTATTGCACATCTCTTATTTTCATATAAATAAAACCTAGAAGAACAAGAAAAAGACGGTTTGATCATAAATTCCAAATAGCGATTCTCATACTTTTCTCACAACTAAAAACACTTTTTCCTACACACACACACACACTCTCACAAATAAGAGATCCCCTATTTGGATTTATGGGATAAACCCCACCCCTCGTTTTGTATGCGAACTACATGGACTTTGATGCCTTTATAGGCTACGTAGGCGTCTCGGGGTAAAACCAGAGACTCGAGTCTTTTTTCTCACTTTTTCTCTCATTTTCTATCTTCTCTAAATCCAATTTCCTTATAATCTATACACTTGCTCTTAGTGACGTATTACTCCATATGCGTTATCGTTTCATTATAACGATCAAAGTAAGGGTAATCGCGAAAATCTTATTTTCTAATATTATTCTTATATCTTCCTACGGATGACTCGCTTTATCTCTTCCATAATACAAGTCGAGAATTACTATCTCCACTATATATATACACATGCACACATATCACGAGTAAAAATAAAGGAAAGTAGCAAATATCCATGAGAGACTGAAAGGGCGGAATGGGTGCCTAACACCTTTCCATTTCGCAACTAAGCCTCCGAACCCTTCACGAATCATTTTGATTTCACATGCACCAGTATGTCTTTGGATGCCATCCTTCAGGGTGGCTTCCCCTTTTTCTTTTGTCTGTTTTGAGTAAAATAGGCCGGCGACTCTGAATCGCTCTACATTTTTTCCACCTCATCTCAAACGACGCCGACTGAAGCGCTCCTAGGAGGGACGTACGGGACTCGAGGATCCTTCCTCCGCCCGCCCGCCCGCCCGCGGGAGAGGATCGGGGATGGCCACAATGGAGACTCCGCTGGGGATATGTGTTTACTTTGAGGGCTTGATTCTATTTACACAGATGCTATATTTGTTTATATTTCCCCTATATCTACATGTTCCCCTTTTCTATGTGTATCCCATGCTTATGCTTCTGTTCACACACTTGTAGTCAATTCTCCGTGTACACTTCACACCACGTGCACCTAGGATCACATATATCCCCATGTTGCACGCATCACCCATCCATAGTTGGTGTACCTTTGGTACTTGTACTTTGCTCCCTGTTTGGCATAATCAAGAAAGGCATTCTCATCATAAGATACTAATAAGATAATCATGCATGATTCACACGAAATCACCAACGAGCATTGTTATTGACCAAATCTTACCCAGTAACTGGAGGGTCACTTCGTGATGGGCGCAGTTAGCCTAAGCGATATGACTATCGCCTTCCATTGGCCAAGTACCTTCAACGTATATCGAACGTTTCCCCCGTATTGTACCGCTTGACTGAATTCATGACGGGAGGTATATCACAGGGAATTCATTCACGTACGCCGAGTATATCGAATTCGCTCTCACACGTACTGTCCCCACGAGGTATATAGTGAAGCAATTCATGTACACTTAGGTATATCAAATGGCTTGTCCACACGTACCGATTGCCCTCAAGAGAAAGACATATATCGTGGAAGTCACGCCAAAGGGGGGAACCCATTCCAATTCACCTAACCAACTGCATACCCGCATATAGGTGTCAAACCTAAGACACGCACTTTAAATTGCCGATTTCGACCCGAAGCTCTGCCGAAATTCCGGGTCGGCTTGCCGCCCAAATTTTTGCACATTTTTAAAATGGGACCCTGTCCGTGAGCTGGTTACAAGTCCAGCCATAGCTTCGCATATATTAAAAACCCCACTTTTCGTGGCTCGAATCCCATCTTGTATTGCATTTAGGAGAATTAAATACAAGTAAGAACATAATAATCATGCTGAGTTCCGTCTCCAAAAATTATTTCTCCCTTCTTTATAAAAAATCCAAAAACATTTACAATTTCTCCTTTCTTTATCAAAAATCCAAAAATAGTTTCTTCTCCTTTTTCTCAAAAATTAAAAATAAATAAATAAATAAATCCCATTCTACGCCTTCTCAGGTCGATCGCATGCCCTTGGCCTGGCTCCCTATTGGCTTCGGTCTTCAGTCAAATCATCCCGGAGTTTCATCCGTTCCTCAACTACTTCTTTTGAGTTCGAAATCCATCCACTTTCCATGGAGAATACAGATCAAGTACCAATCATACAGTCGGATCTGATGGAAGTCCTATCTCATCTCGTGTCAAAGATTGACAACCTCCAAACTGAGGTCCGAGAGATGCAACGAAATCCGGTTCCTATTCCTCAAGATCCGGAGGCCCTATTCCCTCGTGCAATGGGTCAACCCGAGCATATCTGGGTTCTCGAAGAATATCAGCACACTACACGTGCCCCTCCTGTCAATGGGCCGCCGCCTGCCCAACTTCCGATGCCAAACATTGCCCAGCCTGTGGCTAACCTGCTTATGGTTGTTGATCAAAAAGAGGAGGAGTTGAGTAAGGTCAAAGAGGAACTCAAGATTCTCACTAATAAGTTCAACCAAGTCAGGATCTCTGGGAATTACATGGACTGCACCCACATGTCTCCTTATCCTAAGGCGAGGTTACTCGAGAAGTTCAAGATGCCAAATATCGAGAAGTTTAGAGGGAGTGGATCCCTGATTGTTCATCTTAGCATTTATCATCATTCCATGACTCTACTAGGGGATTCTTAAGAAGTGATGGCTCAATTGTTTCAGCAAACTTTGAAGGATAGTGCCCTCCGATGGTTTTTGTCTCTTGAGGAATCTAGGATCCGTATTTGGAAGGATGTATCTCGATAATTCATGTCGCAGTACAAATACAACGAAGAGATTGAGGTCACCTATCGTGATTTAGAGATGCTCAAATAGAACCCTGGGGAATCAGTCAGTAACTTCATAACCCGGTGGAGGGAATAGGCAACTACAATGACCAATCGACCATGTGAAGAAGAATATGTCAACATAGTGAATAAGAACTTCTTACCCCATGTCCGAGCGACGATGGGAGGAAAATACTATCCCCACTTTCGAGCTCTCAGAGAGGTGGGAGTAGAAATCGAGGAAAGCCCTGTTAAAACAGAGGTTGAATCGAAGAAGGTGTCTGGATAGTTCACCCCTAGAAAGTATGACAAGCCTGCCAGTGCTACAGTCTCAACCATCAACAACATCTCTCAACCGACCACATCATGGGCACCAGAAAGCCGACCTACCCCCATTTGAAGGGAATAATCTGAGCTCCATGCTCCCCTCTCCAAAGTTTACTATGCCCTGTTAAGCTAAAACCTCATTAAACCCTTGGATCCATGTCCATTGCCAAATCGACTCCCAGGAAACTTCAAGGCCGATGCCCATTGCGCCTTTCATCAAACTGTCGGCCATACCACCGACCAATGCTTTCACCTCTGAAACATAATCCAAGATCTCATTGATCGGGTTACCATCACCCCACCAGCCAATCTTAAGACAAACACTAGTCACAACTCACTCCCAAATCATGCCAATGCCATCTTCTTAGAAGAAAACCCAGATTTCGATCCCTCAACTCAAATCACACCCATATACTCTCCTCAACCTTTTCAAATTTGCCCATATTTCCTCCTACACCCTACTATCCTCGCTGATCAGGTACTGTCACTCCTTACTAGAGCATGCATCACTGTCCGTACTCGTTGGAAAAATGGAGGTATGGAATTGTCAGAACTGTTAAACCAACTCCTAGAGTTCGGGCTGAAATTTCCCTCATAGATGGTCATCGATTACCAAAGGTTAAGTACACTGTTCTTGGAAGCATGGAAATGGGCCTGAGATTCAGACCGGTGGGTGGTACCAACCGACGAAGTCATCCTAGATGATGTTGTCCAGATTATGGCAGAACTATTCGGTCAAGCAAATAACATTTGTAGTATCACCGAGTTTCTTGATACTTTGAAGCTGTAAGGGCACTTTGTCCCTTCAATCACACATATCCCCACATAATGGGAGGACCTATATGAAAAAGTCGTTGAAGTTATGGAATGCATTAACTTTACATGGAAAGACATAATTGTTGCCACCAGATGGGGGGAAGAATTCGAAGATTCGAATGAAGAACAAGCTTCAGGAAGAACTGGTCTAGTAGCCGACATATGTGGGATGATATCACTTGAATAACTCCTCGGAGAAATAAACAGGGTGACAGAACAACCTGATATTGACAAGGAAATGGGATTCATGTTTTTCCCTTCTTCAGTAAACCACATGACTCGATCAGGGAGACATTGCCAGGTTCCAAGCTCACTACCAGCAAATGACAAGGGGAAGGGCATTAAAAACCTTCCTATGCCATAGATAACCATCAAGGAGAGCAAGCTCCTCGATCAACTAAAGAAAACTCAAGCTACCATCACTTTATGGAGGCTTGTTATGTCTTCCCAGCTGCACATAAATGCTTTAATCAAGGTGCTCACGGGACCCACAGTTCCTCCTTCTACCACACCAGAAGAGGCGGTAAACTTGGTCGGATCTTTGACCTCTACCTGAAAGCTATCATTTTCTGAAGAAATCCCCAGAATTGGGCCGAATCATAATCATGCACTCAACATCTCCATCAAAGTTATGGGGAAGGCCGTGCCACTATCACTTATTTCTAACGGATCCGCCTTGAATGTTTTCCCTTTGAGAACCTTCAAGTGTTTAGGCCTGAAAGAAAGTGACCTTGCTGCAACCTCTGCCATTGTACGTGCCTACGATAATACCCGTCGGTTGTGATGGGATCCATAAAACTTGTAATAGGGGTTGGCCCTATAAACCCTGTCGTTGAATTCCAAGTCATAAACATCCCAACTTATTTCAACCTGTTTCTCGGACGACCCTGGCTACACAATATCAAGGGTGTTTCTTCCTCACTCCATCAGAAATTGAAGTTATTCATCGACGGGCGAGTCATCGCCATTTTGGGAGACGAAAAAAATACCGAGGGTGCAAGCACCAGCATTTCAATCCTTGAGATACAATACGGGTCAAATGATATGCTCCTATCAGGATTCCGAGTTGAGCCACTCCTACTCTCGGCAGGGGACGTTTTCAAAGAAAGGGTTTGTACATAATATGACCCTCATGGTAATGTCAATGTGATTCAGATGTTCAGAAACATGCACTTCATGCCAGGACTGGGGCTAGGCCAAAGGCAACAAGGGATACATGAGCCCATCAAATTGAAGAAAGGTTTTCCTCCTTGTGGCTTGGGGTATCAACCATCAGAACAAGAGCTCGGAATGATCCACCAGTATCGACCAAAGAGAATATTAGACTGCAGCCAAACTATCCCAGGAGACTCCTTGAATGGACGATTCACAAAAAAGGTGAAGACTTCCCCTTTTGCGGTTTCCTATAACCATGGTATGACCGCACAGATAAGAAGATGAAGAATGGAATGGAGATCTTTTTCCAAGATAGCTACCCATGGGCCGAAAGTTTCCAACACCGCGTACAACCGCTCATCAAAGATACCGAAGAGACTAAGGAAAGTGATTCTGAATATTCCTTCAACTTGCATACACTGGGGCTGGCACTCTGCATGGTTCATTCAGGCACTACATCAATGTATCTATCCCATCTGATTAAAGTTGCTAATACACCCCTCCTCAACTGGCATGCTACGCCAGTTCTACCTCTTGAAATCTCCCCCAACCCCAATGTTTACCCTATTTCCTCTTCTGATGTCTATCCTGGCTCAAATGTAATCGAGACCCCTTTTGATAAGGTTCATAATGCTATTTTTCCTATCAATGAAATAAACGAATATTTTGAGCATCTTGGTGTGCCTTACATTAACTGCTTTGATTCTAATCAAACTTTTGATGATGATGATTTTCAAATGAACAATTCTTAACTGATCTAAATAAGGTTAATAACAAATAACATAATCGCGTTCAAGTTAATAAAGAAGAGACTATTGTTATTAATCTCGGTTCTAGTAGCCAACTGCGCGAGATTAGGATAGGGGCCACCCTTGACGAACATGAGCTCGCAAAACTCGAAGAATTTCTGAAGGAGTTTGTGGATGTATTCACATGGTCCTATGATGATATGCTCGGCATTGATCCTGAAATAGCTCAGCACGAGATCCCCACTCTCCCAGATTACAAGCCAGTTAAACAAAAATTGAGAAAGCTCCGCACCGAATGGGCTCTCAAGGTCAAAGAAGAGGTGGTCAAACAGTTGAACGTGGGCTTCATTCGTATGATCGAATATCCCATATGGCTAGCCAACATAGTACTTGTGCCGAAATCAGGAGGCAAAGTTTGAATGTGTGTGGACTACCGAGATTTAAACAAAGCTTCTCTAAAGGATGATTATCCGCTACCCAATATCGACATGATCGTGGACAACAGAGCCAGTCATGCTCTCAAGTCGTTCATTGACGAGTTTACCGAATACAACCAAATTAAGATGCACCCAGACCATCAAGAAAAAACCGCATTCATCACCCCATGGGGAACCTTTTGCTACACCGTTATGCCATTTGGTCTCAAGAATGCTGGGGCTACCTACCAAAGGGCTTCCACAACCATCCTGCATGATCTGATTCACAAAGAAGTCGAGGTTTATGTAGATGATATGATTATCAAGTCCAAAACTAGAGAAGGTCATGTTCCCGCTCTCCGGAAGTTCTTCGAACGACTGCGACGGTATCAGATGAGACTTAATCCACAGAAGTCTGTCTTCATCATTACAAAGGGAAAACTCTTAGGATTCATGGTTAGCGAGAAGGGAATAGAAGCAGATCCTGCAAAGCTGAAGGCCATACTTGAGATGCCACCGCCCCGAACAGAGAAAGAAGTTCGAGGTTTTCTTGGGAAATTGTAATATATCAGTTGGTTCATCAGCCAGCTAACCTCCATCTGCGAACCGATCTTCAAGATCCTCCAAAAGGATTGAACAAAGGTTTGGAATGAGGCCTGCCAAGAAGATTTTGGCCGAATCAAACAATATCTGACCCAACCTCCAGTACTCATGCCACCATAGCCTAGTCTCCTTTTCTCCTATACCTAACCATAACCGACACTGCAACTGGGGCTTTACTAGACCAATACCTTGAAGACTCCCATAAATAAAGAGCCATCTATTACGCTAGTTACAAAATGGTTAGGTACGAGGTCAACTACACTGCTTTGGAAAAGGCACGTGTTGCACTTATCTGGGTCACCCAAAAATTACAACACTGCATGCTCGCCTTCCCCATCAAACTTGTATCCCGAATGGATCCCATCAAATACCTGCTTGAGAAACCCACCTTATTCAGTATTATTGCATCTTTATTATCTCATTTCACATATCATAATATACTTTTTATTTAGTATTATTAGACATCTCTTATTTTCATATAAATAAAACCCAAAAAAATAAGAAAAAGAGGGTTTGCTCATAAATTCCAAATGGGATTCTCATACTTTTCTCACACTTTTCTCACAACTAAAAACACTTTTTCACACACACACACACACTCACAAATAAGAGATCCCCTATTTGGATTTATGGGATAATCCCCACCCCTCGTTTTGTATGTGACCTACGTGGACTTTGATGTCTTTATAGGCTACGTAGGCGTCTCGGGGCAAAGCCCGAGACTCGAATCCTTTTTCTCACTTTTTCTCTCATTTTCTATCTTCTCTAAATCCAATTTCCTTATAATATATATACTTGCTCTTAGTGACATATTACTCCATATGCGTTATCGTTCCATTATAACGATCAACGTAAGGGTAATCGCGTAAATCTTATTTTCTAATATTATTCTTATATCTTCTTACGGATGACTCGCTTTATCTCTTGCAGTTTCATTTTCCAGACAATGAAACTGGCCCCAGCTCAGTTAGATCCCAATGGTTGGAGAGTTGTTCTTGCTGCAGTTGTCCTTTGGGAGAAGTTGTTCAAAAAAGACATTACTCCCGCGGAGTTCTTTCATTTCTACCGCCCAAAGGAGAACTCAGTAAAGTTCGCGGGCTACTACTATTTTTCTAGCCGCGACAGGGACGAGACCCTTTACACTAGGAGACCGACCAGTGTGAAAAACTGGAAGGGGAAATATTTTTACATCTCCGGGGAAGGCTGGGAGATGCACCCCGGGGAGAATGAAAGAGAGAGATCATATAAAATGCCGCGGCAGTGGGGTTCACCCTCAAAACTAGGTATAAGATTATAACCGCGTCCTTTAATTTCACGTAACTTCCACCAACTTGAATTGTCTTTTCTTTCTGCAGCCCTTGACAATCTGCACCTGAACGCGCGGCAGGAAAAAAGAGTTGCTGAGGCCACGAAAGTTCCTGCTGAGCATAAGAAGTTCAGCATACTTGTAACGTCGGCAACTATATTTGAGGCAGGATTCTTCCCAAATGAATAAATTCCTCAACAGATGGGCGCAGAGGGTAATTAACTGTGCCATTATTTTTATTCCGCGATCATTTTATTTTCTTCAACTTGTTGAACTCATGTTATTCCTTTTCAGGTGAAGAAGTTGATAGGGAGCTGCTGGTTGCGCAGCTGGCAGAGATGGATGAGGACGCGGTCGTCCTGAATAACACTGCGCGATGCAGAAAAAGGAAGAGGTCCCGAGCTGAGGTACTTGCCGCGGCCATCACTGGAGATAAGACCACTGATCCTGCCGCGGATCAGGTGGTTAATGATGAAAACCCAGAGCATCATGAACACTTTGATGACGACATAGGGGAAAATTTGGCCGCGGCTGGCCTGATGTCAGCGAAAGTCCCCCTCCCATCGTCCTCTCATCCCCCACTAAATGTAGTGGCGATTAATGCAAATTTGCCACCTCCCCAATTCCGTGGAGAGTCCGGGCCAGATGGTAGGCCAAGGCCTCAATTAAGGCAGCCTGACCCAAATTCCTCCTGGGACACTACTGCAAAGGCTGCGCGGAGAATGAAGCGAGCCTTGGATGCCGCGGACCTCGACCGGCTGGTTAGGGAGGATCACGAGGATCTGGAGGAATGTGGCCTCCAGAGCCTTCTAAGGGTACGTACTTGTCATTTAATCTTTGCATCTCATATTTTTCTGTTCTTTTTCTAACGTCTTTTATTTCATACAGGCCGCCGATGTCATTGTGGTCCAGAAGAGGAAGTATGAGGCTTTGTACAGGCTGAAAGAGGCCGAGAAGAGTGCTCATGCCGCGGACCTGCATTCTGCACGGACCACCTCTTTTGAGGCAGGGAAAGCATCCGCTGTCGCGGCCCTCCAGACAACCCATATGGACTTGGAGAAGGCCACCAAGGCCAGAGAGGAAGCGGAGGAGAATTTCAATCAAGCCGCGGAATCTCTGAAATCATCACAGGCCCAAACAGCCGAAGCCGCCCGTGTTGCAGAGAGTGCAAATGCCAAGCTCGCCCTCCTCCAGCAGAAATATCAAGAGCTAGAAGCCAAATCTGCTCAGAAGGATGAAGCCCACGCCGAGGCCATACAAAAGATGGAAGTTGATCATGGAGACGCCCTCCAGCTAGCTATAGATCATGCCGTGGAGTCATTCAAAGGCTCCAAGGATTTCTTCCTCATTAACAACAGGGCATACCTCCGCGGCTACCAGGAGCTGCGGCAGAGAATTATTCAGAGCTTCCCTGATGCCAAGGAGACGGTCCTCGCTTGAAAATTAAGTGATGCAGAACATCAAGAGTGCATTGCTGAGCTGAAGGTCGCGGCTGAAGAAAGAGCAAGGCTGAAGGCCCAAGCAGAGGCAGAGGCAGCGGCTGAGGGGGAGACAGAGACTGCCGCGGGCGGAGAGGAGGCTGACGATGATGATGACGCGGCCTCCTAAATTCTCAATTTCTGTTGCATCAACTTTTGTAATCTTAGATTTCCGTTGTGGCTGCGGCCTCCATTTTGTAATCTGTGACTATTAATACAAAGGTTGCGGCCATATTTTTATCACTGATTGCCTATTTAATATTCCTTGCTTTTCAATATTGCATGTTTTACATTGCCTGCTATAATGAATGGTTGTGCGTTACTGCCTCATATTTGCAACTTGCTTTCTGTATTGAATGAACTTGTAGGACTTGTAGCTAGGTCCGTGGCAACATAGTATGATTCGCTGCAATCTTGCTCTTACTAATCATCCGCGGTGTCCTTGTCACTTTGGCCCTTTTTTGTTTTGCCCCTGCACCTCTGTAGGGCTGTGATCCCCCAAGCCACGGTGCCAATGAAGTATGGTTTTGGGGCTGTGGCTTAATTTCTTCAATTTTTCGTAGAAGCCGCGGACCCTTTGGTTATCTACTTGTTTGCCATGTAGAAATAATGAATAGATCGATTTGTTACCGCGGTAATTTTGAACGAGGCCACACAGGCCGCGGTAATTTTGAACGAGGGAAAATGTTCTGAATTCAAGTCCACCTCAGCGACTCTTAGTCTCTTTTTCCATTCAGCTGTGGCAGGTTGCCATCCAGTGCTAGGGCAGCGGTGGATGAGGATGCTGCGTCCATTTACTTGACTGCTGACAAGATAATGAGGCTGTAGAACCTTGCCCTTGGAAAATCGAGGACATCCTTCTGTAGGTTTGACATGCTTCATGATCATAGTAACAGAGCCTCCTATATCCGCTTCGACTGTCTTTCATGGCTTTCCTTTAGTCGATCTTGGGACAGTATGAAGCCTCCCCAGGCTGGGTTACGTTATTAGGCCACCCACAGCCAATATGCGAGACACTATCAAGCCTCTCCAAGCTGGGTTATGTTATTAAGCCACCCACAGCTAATATGCGAGACACTATCAAGCCTCTCCAGGCTGGGTTATGTTATTAAGCCACCCACAGCTAATATGCGAGACACTATCAAGCCTCTCCAGGCTGGGTTATGTTATTAAGCCACCCACAGCTAATATGCGAGACACTATCAAGCCTCTTCAGGCTGTGTTATGTTATTAAGCCACCCACAGCTAATGTCGCACTCCGAGAGCAGAGAATTGGCATTGTAGGCCCTAGTGGCTGATAAAAGCTCCTCGAATCCTCAGATGCTTCTGCGAATATGGTCATCATATGATAATATGTAGTTGCACATTGCGAAGGGAACTTTTGAGCTAATGAAGGTCGTATCCCATCCATAAGTGCATCTCGAAGTAGAATAATCCTTCGAGATAATTTTGCTATATTTCCTCTAAAATCTATTTGAGACAACAAGTCTTTTTGTGAGGTAGCAGGTTATGAAACCAATAGAAATATCAGATATAGCTAAACTTGCTAGTTCATATATTTATATATGTATGCTGCAGCTAATGACTTTGTTAACAAAACATAAAGTCTCGAGTATTAAGGCTACAGTGAGCTTCATAAAACATAAACAGAAATAGTTGTAATTAGAAAGACTAAGGATGAGATGCGATATGCAGCCTCTGCTAGATCTGGCTGAATCCCTTATGCATTCTTCAGGAATCGCTGCAGCATTCCTTGCCCGATTAGCCTTTTAACTTCATCCTTCAGAGCATAGCATTGCTCTGTGTCGTGGCTATGGTCCTGATGGAATCTGCACCAGGTAGCTTTGTTCCTCTTATGGGGTGGAGCTCTCAATTTTTCTGGCCACCTCAAAATCTTGTCCCCTTTGATGACTTCCAAGATCTCTTCAATCGGGAAGCTCAACTGAGTATAGACACCAGACTTTTTCTACCTTTTTTTACCTCTAACAGTTGATTCCGCGACTTCATTTACCGCCGCGGCAGGCATGGCTAGCTTTGTTATTTCCTCCACTTCCGTGCCTATGTTCTTATATGCCGCGGCCTCCAGTATTAGCACCCTATGAGTGAGAAAATTGACCTGGGTCTGAAGCGAGGCGTGGCTGTCATAGAGGTGATTGTATAGTTGCACAATCTCATCCTTGACTTCCGCACTCCGGCTGGATTCTCCTTCCATCTCTGCTTTTGTTAGTCTTTACAATGTATATATATAATCTGAGAACAAACTAACAGAAGTGAGCAATCTCAGAGATACTGAAGTAACCAAGTAGGAAATGGGGATGCAGCATTCACTGCTACGGGGCACCGCGACCGCGGCCATAAGGCACGTAGCAAGATGCGCCGCCACGACCTCATATGATACACCATGGTAGAGCCAGAGCCCGACTGGTTACGCTCCTCAACGTTTGAAGCTTTTGTAACAACTACCCTAGTGGAGGCCACGGTCCTAAGACATATTTATTGTCTGGCCTCATCCCCCACCTAGGCAGCAAGGAGCAATCCCGAACCTGAAGCTTGGGAACTTATGGAGAGCACACCTACTAGGGTTGGTCCATGGGCAAATGACCTCTCGGTGCACAACACGGCACAGTTTCAATGATAAACCCTAGATCATAGACCAAGAACAACAAAAAAGGAGTAGATACAATCCCTCCCTAATCATTCATCTTTTTGAGGCAAAAGCCCATCATGCTTTTCGATACTAGCTAGATAGATTGATATCACAGGAGTATGCAAGATGGATATAAAGCCACAAGGTGGAGTATATCTGGATATAAGAAATACCCACCTAAGTGTGTGATTATGATGCGGAGTCCAACAACCAGTAACCGACCCGTGAGGAGATGATCCAAAGGACCCCCCCGGGATCGAATAAGGTGCTTGAAAAACTTATATATGCAGAGAACAAGATTGAAATATCTCCTTCCCACAGACGGCGCCAAATTGATGATACGAGAAATCGTACATAGGTAGATCTTGTGCCAACAAATCAAGTATGAAGTGTAGAATAAATAGATAAACAAGCAAACAGAGAGAAGACAAGATATAGAGTGGTTCAGCCTCTAAAATAGGCCTACGTCCACTGTGTTGCTCCCCTCTCATTATGTGCGTTGCATTATACAATATAATCATGCCTATAGAGCCGTACAAGTATGAGAATAAAGGAGAGTACATAATAATATTAGAGATTCCGGTGAGCCCTGAGGAGGCTACGATGTAGATTCCAGGCCTCCAAAGCATATGTTGGGGTGATGTAGAGAGAATATGTGTTGTAGTGCCTCGGGTGTGTCCGGAACCGATCCCCTACTCCCAGGTGTGATCCTTTATTTATGAGGAAGTGTCTTGAGTCACGTGCCCTGAGCACGTGGCGTATACCAACCCTGCAGTAGATGTGGATGTGGGCGTGCGTCCCACAGAGTAGCAGCGCTGAGCTGTTGGATGGGGTCCTCGGACCTTGAGCTGGATACCTGTCGTGGCCTACAGGAGTTCTGGCCGTGCCTTGAGTGAGATACCTGCCGCGGCCTGTGTGGCCTGTGTGATTTGTAGAAGTACTGCCACGGTAGGGTGCTATACTTGTACTATCAATACAAGTCGAGGGTTCCTATCTCCACTATATATATACACATGCACACATATCACGGGGAAAAATTAAGGAAAATAGCAAATATCCATTAGAGACCGAATGGGCGGAATGGGTGCCTAACACCTTTCCATTTCGTAACTAAGCCTCAGAACCCTTCTCGAATCATTTTGGTTTCGCATGCACCAGTATGTCTTTGGATGCCATCCTTCGGGGTGGCTTCCCCTTTTTCTTTTGTCTGTTTTGAGTAAAATAGACTGGCAACTCTGAATCTCTCTACATTTTTTACACCTCATCTTAAACGATGTCGGATGAAACGTTCCAGAGAGGGATGCACGGGACCCGAGGATCCTTCCTCCGTGCACCCGCCCACGGGCAAGGATCGGGGATGGCCACACATAGTAATAGAATTCAGTTAAGTGGGAGTCTTCTTTTGTGATGAGCTCAATATAGAAGCAGTGGGTTGGTTTATCTTGTTTCTAAACTAGGAAAGAGGTCATTGTTATTCCTTCAGGCACGTCAACCATGGAGGCTGGGATAGCTAAGGCATCGACTAAGATGTTCTTTGATTGATGTAGGTAATGGAAGGTGATATCTCAGAATTAGGAGGCCATCTATTTTAGGTGGGTGTGGAAGGTTAATAACTTTTCATGCTTGATTTTGCATCTTCTGAGGACTTGGCTATTAATGAGGGAAGAGTCTCTATAGATGTCTAAGTAATGGATACCTATATTCAGGGTAACTTCGAGACCTACGGTGCATACTTCGTATTCGATCATATAATTGGTGCAAGAAAAATCTAGCATGAAGGAAATGGGTGTGTGAGAGTCATTAGGGGCAATTAGGAGTATCCCAATGTCGTACACTTTCTTATTGGGAGCATCATAAAAGAACATTTTCCACCGCAGGTCTTCTTGAGAGATGCACAAAATTTCTTCATCAGGGAACTTAAAGATCCCCACGTTGGCTTCTTCCGTAGGGTAGTTAGCAAGGTAGTTAGAGATGGCTCTTCATTTAATAGCTTTTTGTATGATTTACATGATATCATATTAGTCTAGTAACATTATCCATCAGGCCATTCGGATAGACGGGGTAGGTTTCTTGAGTAGGTTCTTGATAGGATCAATTTGGGACACAAGTATAATGAGAAAAACAAGCATGTAGTTTCGTAATTTCTGAGTGACCCAGACATGGGAAACATATGATTTTATAAGTTAGTGTAATTGACTTCATACCCGATCAATTTTCGACTGACATAATAAGTGGCCCTTTCTTTGTAGGTTTCTTTAAAGTGATGAGCTAGCAAAGACTCAGTTGCTGTGTCTGTTATGGTCAGGTATAGGAGTAGGGGGAGATCATGCTGCGGCTGTATGAGTACCATAGGTCGGGTTAGATATTGTTTGATTTGGTCAAAATTTGCTTGGTAGGCTTCTTTCTAAACTTTAGTGGTGTAAGAGGGTAGTTTAGATTAGATGGAGGTGTAACCGCTTTTGAGTATAGCAATGATAAGTTAAACATCAACACTATTGATTAACCTCAGGACTCGCAAGCACAATTTATTGAAGAAAAACTCAGTTAAAACTCACAAATGTATCGTGTATAACTCAATAAGATAATAACGAACTCAGAAGTAACTCATTTGGATGGAGAGAGAAGTAAGCACCCTAGATACACTTTAGCAGGAAGCCAAACACACCAACCACCCTCAAGAATCTCTATCAAGTATTAAATATCCGTAATAAATGATAATCGTGGGTGAGTAAACTGTTTTGTTTGCAATAAAATCTCTCTCTGATGTATATTCTCTCTAGTAATAACTCCTGAATTTTCAAAAAAGAACCTCCTTCCTCAGGGGTGGCTGGGGTCCTTAAATAGCCCCCCCCCCCCCCCCCCCACACCACTCCCGAGGCAACTCAATCATTAATAACTATGAAAGACATCCCTCATACTTTATGTCACAACATCAAATGCCTGATGCACTAGTTAGCTCCACGTCATAGACATTAAATGCCAAGACATGCCTTTTGCCTAACCACTGTGTGTCAGGTGGCTGTCGTCATAGAGGTGGCTCACCAACTGTCTAACAACCCCAAATACCACGATGGTTTACTCAAGTGCATATTTGACATTGTCTAGATGGCTAGTGACAGCACCTACAGTAGACGTGACATTAAGTGGAGGGTTATTTGGTTCACAACTCAACGCCCGATGGAACTCAAAGTTGCTTCGCCCGAGGTTCCACGGTCAGGGTCCTTCGATGTTTCACTAGGTTTATCTAGGATGGTCAGGACAAGCCCCAACGGTACCTCACTTCTCAATCCTCCAAACCAAGTCCCTCTAAAGTTCCCACGATGAGGTCGTTCGATAGAGCATGAAAGCTCTCCCAGGCCCTGCCAAGCCTGGTCTCTCGCGAGTACCGTTCGACCTTACCCAAAAATCATTATACTCGTTACATCTTTATAATCATTATAGCTCACATTCAATATAAACAAAAGATACAGAAAGACTAAATTAGTCAACATAACTAAAGGACGAGCTCTCTCGGTCAGTTTTTTCACTGGAAGGTCCCT
Source organism: Sambucus nigra (assembly GCA_949130495.1). NCBI lineage: Eukaryota > Viridiplantae > Streptophyta > Magnoliopsida > Dipsacales > Adoxaceae > Sambucus > Sambucus nigra. Next base: position 59,187,810 of record OX422214.1, read on the forward strand.
CTCTCGGCTGCCACACTAAGCTGCCTCGCTGAGCTGCCACACTCAGCTGCCTCGCTGAGCTTAATCCCAAACACTATTCCTAATGGGGGTAGTATCTCTAATCTCAATATTACCTTCAAACCCCCTCTACATTTAGCCCTTCGTGAAGAGATTTATTGTGGAAATAAAAAATGTCTGCATAAAAACTTCTCAATCCGATGAACCTTGTCTATGTGAAAAAATTCTGGCATCCTTTCCTTCATTACCAGGAAAAAGTAAAATTATCCCCTATGTACCTGAGTCAAAGAACTTTGGCTTGTCGGTGGTTTGCGAAGGGCCATCGCCATTTTTCCTGCAACTAAGTTTCAATCGTTATATCTTTTCTTCCATGGCTAATTTCGGGATTCTCCGAAAACACCTGCTAACTTTCTCAAATACCCCTTTTAACTCTGGGAAGTGAAATTCTCCCATTTTTCCTGTTGTGGAGTATAGTTATAGGAAGTGAGTTTGTCGTTAGGACGGCCCCTATCCTTGTGACTTGTGAAATTCTCCCTTGTAATATTTCACCATGTTCGAAAAAATAGAAATTATCCCCGATGTATCCGAGTCACAATTAAACAACGTTTGGACTTGTGGTGAGGGGATATCGTAGATTTTTTGAACCGTTGGGACAACTTCTTTGTTGGGAGTTTATTGGATATGTCTTACAAAATTCTTTTGCCAAAACTTAAACTTGCCTCGGAAGGAAACCCTTTCTATTCCCCATGCGTCACTTCTCAACTGACGTGGCGCTATCTTTTCAACTGCCAGGGCACTTCCCAAAGTGCCACGTGTCTATTTGGAATGATTATAAGCGACTTTGCACGTCTGATGGTGGGAAACCCAAAATACGGGTTAAAAGATTTCAAACATCTATTTTTCAAAACACTTCTCTTTTCTCCATCTTCTTAAAACTCCCGCCTACTTTAGAGAGAGAAACTCTGCCCAAAACTCCATGTTGCCAAGCTTTTCTCCTCATGCCTTTCGTCTGTAATCATCCTCACTTTCTATCCACTCCATTATTACTTCTTTGGTGCCTTTTTTAATCTTTTCTTATACTTCACTGGCATATTCAATGGCCTCTTCAAGCAATCCTACCACGTCTGCCACCAATGCTGCACCTGCCACCCATGTTGCCACCACCTCTACTTCCACCTCTTTGACTGTTGTCCTCCAGGACCCGCTGCGTTTCTACCACCGGTCCCCTATATTTGGCAAAGGTGATGATTTTGATGGGTTTTGTAAAACTTGCATTTTTAAATCTAAGTATGATACCATGATGGTTGGTGATGAGGACAAAAGTGCTGCTGACTGGGGATTTCTCCCTCTATAGGGGACTCTTCAATTTATTTTTGAGTGAGGGGACTTCCCATGGTTCCATATTGAATTCGAAGCGTCTGGAGGCTCTCCTGCTCACTTCGCTACGTGAAACTACCACATGAGAGTTCCCACGCTGATATCCTCACTAATATTGGGCTTTATCGGGCTAAGTGGTTTGGTGAGTTTATTATGTCGAAGAACAATGCTTCCCTTCCTGTTCTAGTGTCTCGCTAGAACGTTATTACTCACACCTTCATTACTGCATGGGGTGAGTTTACAATAATATTAAAAAATGTGTGTGATCTTCTGGGCCTTGAGGCAACATGCCATGGGCCCTATTCTGATGAAACCCTGGATTCCCAAGAGGCTGATGATCGTTTGGAGTTGGACCATATATACCGAATGTGCATCGGTTCTTCAAACAAAGCCACTTTCACTCCTGTCATCAACTATTTATTCAAGGATCCTTCTGAAGGTAGTTCTTCTAAGGCTGCCCCTGGTCAAGGTACATCGCTGGAACTTGGTGCCTACGTCCTTGTCATTCTTTCTCGTTTCCTTTTAATAGGGAAACCTAACGACTACCCTCGAAGGGACCTTATCAATATATCCCTCCATTTGGCCCGAGGTATCAAGCTTCCTCTGGCTGCAATTGCCCTGGGATCACTCTACACATGGCTTGATAGAACCCTTTTTGACATGGAACAATCTCTTCGCGTCATAACTTGAAAAACTTTGCCAATGTTGTCCTTCTAACGAGCTTCCTTTATGTTTGTGTCCCCGCTGTAGTAGCCAAAGCCAACAAACCTCCTTCAAGGTAAGCAATTCTGCCTCCATGCTACTTTGTTTATCATAAGAAATAAAGTTCGAAGGACTTAACCTCTATATTGATCAACCTGGGAGTTTTGTTATGAGGACTAACGAAGATGAGGTTTTCCTCCATACTTGGGGTTTTTTCAAACATGGAGTAAGGGTGGTCTAGGCAACTACTTTGGACCTCATCGTTAAAGACCCTTACCTAGATGTGGTCCTTATGTTTTCATCGGAGTACCTAACTACCTACACCGAGTGGGGATACACCAGTTAGCATTACAATCCCATTCGATGCAGCCGTAAATTTGGTTTCGATCGGGGGGCTCCTCATCTAGTTTTCCAGTTATCTAACCCCAAAGTCTCTTTAAGCGAGGCATGTTCCATGTTCCCCTCTACTGCTGCATGGGGGTAAGTTCTACCATGGATGGGCGAGTCACCATTTCGAGCATCACAAGGCAAAGGGATGTGACCCCACTATTTGTAATAAAGAACTGGCTGAGACAGTTGGCCCAAATTTCTGAGTTCATCTAGGGGGATCCCGTGTATCCCCCAGTTCTTTTGTTCTCTTCTCTGGAGCTGGGGCTGAAAGGTAATTTCGTTCTTGGGATTGAGTTTCCTCTAAGAAAAACCCCCAAGGATCCTCCCACTGAGCTTCCTCCACATTTCTCCATGATTGTCGTTGCTACCCCAAAGCCCAAAAAGCCCCCAACACCCAAACATCCTTCTCCTTCAGGAGGTATTTCTGGTGAAAGGGTTTCAATAGCCAAAAAGACAAGGAAGTCCAAGAGTGAGACTTCCTCAAAGTTTAAGTCTCAATCTCAACCCCAAACTCTATTGGAGTCATTTCCCATTGCCTTTGTTCCTTATCCCATGTCTGTAGAAACGAGTTAGGAGTTGAGAAGGCAGGTTCAGGCTTAGGTGGCATTAATAAATGTTGAGTTTCAATGATGCGCTCCCGTTGTTTCTTCTTCTACTGCCTACCCCACTATCTTGTTTGATCCAATGAAAATAAGGTCAAAGACAAAGAAGAGTTCCAAGGTTCCTCGAAGTACTGGTGCTGTGGGTGCGAGGAAGAAGACTCTGAGTACTAAGTCCCAAAGGAAACGGGATCCAGATGTACATCTCTCCCCAACTCCCTCTGTTGCTGCCTCTTCTCCTCCTTCGCTAGTGGTTATACCCTCCCATTATCCCTCTAAATCCGAGGTATGCATGTGTGTTGTTGTTCTTACTCCCATTTTTCTAAGGTAATGTGCATGTGTTTAACTCTTACCAACTTTGGTGCAGGAGGTTGGAAAAGAAAGACCTAGCCCCCCTGTGAGCCCTTTTGTGGAGGGAAATTTTGGTTCCTATCGAACCGATGTAACTCCTCCACGTTCCCCCATGATCGGGCTTACTTACTCCTGTAGTTTGGCCTCACAACGTGTGAATAATGTTGATATGGGGGGTGATTCCGTTGAGTCTGTGGGCATCTCTTCTCAACCAGAGACAACTCCCTCAGCCCCTTCTGAATTATCACCTCAGCCCGAGGTTCTTCTGCCCACCGTCACAACTGCAGAAAGTTCCCCCGAGGTAATATATTATCAATTACTTGTTAGGTCTGGCGTCTTTTTTTTTTTTCTCTTCCACCCCTTTTTTCTGTTTAACATGATGATCTTTATATGTTGGGATATCTTAGGTTGAAATGGCATCTTTGTGATCTAACATTCTTCTTCCTGCTATGTTGATGAGACCCCTAACTGCAATGCCCCTTTTTGGTGCCATAACTGAGGTAAGTAACACTTAGAGGTATTTCTCCCTTTTTCTGTACTTTCTCCCCATTTCTAACACTTAGCTTCGTTTTTATAGCTTTCTACAAGTATTGCCCCACCCTTTTCTCTTGGTGGTCTGCATATTTCCAAGGCTAAGTTTGGTGCTTTTGCCCAGCGTGGTGGTTCTTATGTATCCACCAACGTAGGGGCATCACTTGGAGGTCCAACGTCTTCTCTTAGTGAAACTCCTATGTTTGCTTTGGTACCTTTTTTTGGAGAGGGAGCTCTACCGGCCGTTGAGGCTTGCTTAGTTGGGGGTGCTGTTGAGGCTTTTGAGGAAATAAGCCTCCTCTAACAGTTTCCGCCGTTATGACCTCCGTGGTGACTCCCATTCTTGATCTAGCTATTGCTGAGGTACTTCGCTAGTTTCTCTTCATTTCTCATTGTTTGTCCTTTATTCTTGACAATGTACCATCTAGAAGAGTCTCAATTCTCAACCTTTCAAACATCACCTATAACGGTGACTTAACAATGAGAACACTTATTAAGATTTTTCACAAACTCCACCTATAAGGGTGACTTAACGATGACAACAGTTGTTGAGATTTTTCGCAAACTCCACCTATAACGGTGACTTAATAATGAAAACAATTGTTAAGATTTTTCGTAAACTCCACCTATAACGGTGACTTAATAATGAAAACACTTGTTAATATTTTTCATAAAATCCACCTATATCGGTGACTTAATAATGAAAACACTTGTTAAGATTTTTCATAAACTCTACCTATAACGGTGACTTAACAATGAAAACACTTGTTAAGATTTTTTTCAAACTCCCCCTATAATGGTGACTTAACAATGAAATCACTTGTTAAGATTTTTCATTAACTCCACCTATATCGGTAACTTAACGATGAAAACTCTTGTTAAGATTTTTCATAAACTATACCTATAAGGTTGACTTAAAAATGAAAATACTTGTTCAGATTTTTCACAAACTCCACCTATAACAGTGACTTGTCAATGAAAACACTTGTTAAGATTTTTTATAAATTCCACCTATATCGGTGACTTAATAATGAAAACACTTGTTAAGAGTTTTCACTAACTCCACCTATAACGTTGACTTAACAACAAAAACGCTTGTTAAGATTTTTCACTAACTCATTATTTTTTCTACCTATTCTCAGGTTGCTTGTGAATCCTTTCCGGAGGGAGAGAAATCTCCACCAGTTCTTTTGCCCATCGCTTCACCCCATCGGGAACCCGTTATCTCAGAAGATTCTAGTCACGATGATCAAGGCGCCACGATTGGTGCTATTGCTGATAGAGAATCTAGTTGTGAGCTTCCTCTACCCAACTTATCTCCTCTGCCCAGCCATCATTTTGTAGCTTGCAAGCCACCATCCTGAAACTTTTACTCTGGATTGCCTTTGTTCCAATATCCCCGTTATGTGCTATAGGCTGCAGAGCATGGAGACCGTTGTTGCTTCTATCGTCAACACTCCTACCGCGAATGTTCACAGGACTCTCCTCAACCAATTCTTTGGATATCTGAGGGAGTTGGGTCGAGATGGCTTCCGTTTTGACTCGCTGATTGCGCACTTAAAAACTTTGAGGAGCCAGTGACTGGATAGCCAGAGGGAACTTCTCCTGAAACATCAGGAGGATCAATGGGCTGAGGAAGCTAAGTTGGCAGAGCTATCCCCTCTGTTTGAAGATGTCAATAAAGAGGTAGAGGATATCGAAAGAGCTCTGCATGTGGTGAAGTTGAAATGAGAGAAACTCCTTATCGAGCATACACAAGCTCAAACGAGATTGGAGGTTTCTATTAATGCCCAACAGTCTTTCCTATCAACTTTTTCGGGCCTGCCTGGAGATTTTTTCTCTGCTCCAGACCTGTGGTTCCTCTTAGGCCAATAAACTTTTGCATATATTTTCCTTTTCTTCTGCTTATGTAATTCTTGGGTAGTAGCTCCCAATTTGTAGTGCCCCAAAGTTTGTGAAGGAATGAAAAAGATGTAAGTTTTTCCATGTCATTTCTTTGTGCTATAACTGTTTTGTATATTATGAATTTCTACAATTCTTTCATCCCTACTCGAGTTATAATTGAAAAATAACTTGTATATTCATAACAATGGCTAGATACAACAATAGTCTAAACTTAATTTCTTACACATGATAGACTTTCAACCATTTATTGTTAATCTTAAATGGATTGTATTCTTCCATCTTAGAGATTAAGCAATAAACTGAATCATGATCTTCTTTTAAAATAAAAGGTCCTTCCCAATTCGCTACAAACTTAGGTAGAGGAAGCCCCCTGATGTGCTTCGCTGCTGCCTTCAAAATGAGGTCCCCCTCCACTAACTTCCTGGGTCTCACAAAGTTATCATACGCCCTAGAGATCTTCTTTGTATACATTTAAAAGTGTTGTATTGCATTGTCTATGTGTTCGTCTAACGCTTCTAACTGCACGTGTCTATTCTGAGGGAGCATGCTACTTCGCAAGGAATATCGAGCAGAGGGAACTTTTAACTCAACCGAATGGATCCCCTCAGCCCCATAAACAAGGGAGAATAAAGTATACCCTATGGGCTTCCTCTTCGTTATTCAATAGGCCCAAAACACAACTGGTATCTTATCATCCCACATTCTTGGGAAATCCTCCATTATTTTATATAAAATATTAACCAAGGTTTTGTTAGTTGCTTCGGTTTGACTGTTTCCCTTTGGGTATGCCCCCGTTGAAGTATGATGAACAATGGAGTATTTGTCTGTGATCATTATTACCTCTGAGTTGACAAAGGGGGTTCCGTTATCTAAGAGAATAACCTTTGGAATCCCAAAACGGCAAATGATGTACTCCTTGATGAAGTTGATCACCACCCCTACTGTTTCCCTTCTTAGTGGTATCGGGCATGGATCATATTTCCATAAAGTTGGCAAGCCTTGCATTTTTGAACAAACTCAGTAGAGTCCTTCTCCATCATTGGCCAATAATACCCCAACATTATCAACTGGTCATACAACTTGGCCCCTCCTATGTGAATTGGATCATGCGCTTGTTTTAGGACCTCAGCTCTTTTTCCTCCGTGATGCAATGCAATGGCCTGTTAAAGTAACCCCTTTGGTAAAGCTTCCCCTCCTGAACGTAGAAGATTGAGGCCCTTCGCTTTAGTCCCATTGCATCAATTTTCTGTTGGGATAACTCCATCTTTAATGAAGTCAATATAGGGTTGCCTCCAGTCAGGTTGAGCTTCCAAAAATGACATTCAGCTACCGCAAAGAATAATTGGCACTTATCGCACTTTCGTCGTAGCTCTATTGCGTCCTGCTTCATTCTAGGCCATAAATATCCCTACTTTTGAATTCTCTTATAAAGAGGTATCTCAATTGTTTCGCAGTGCTCTTCGTGTGTTTTCTTCAACCTTTGATCTTTTTCTTCTGGGCTGATGCATCTTGATAAAAATCCTCCTGCATTTTTGAAGTAAAGGTTTCCCTAGTTTATAAAGTATTGGGATAATTCCCTCAGCTCCACCGCTCCTTCCCCAGATTCTAGTTGTTTTTTAATTTCTCCCCTCCAGTTAGCGTCCTCCTCCATTAGTAGAATTATTTATACTGCTAAGGGAGTTGTTCTTCATTGGATCACAACCGTAGTGGTATCGTTTGTCATGGCCATCTTCTGAGTAATGGTGGCATAGGCGTCTAAGTGAGGGTTCATCGTTTGGGGATGTCTCTTGATCTTGGTCTGATGGAATTGGTTAAGAATCCTATGAATGTTTGTTCTGTATGGTGCCAGACTTAGGTGTTTCAACGCGTATTCTCCATTCACTTGTTGAATCACCATATTCGAATCACCCTTGATTCAAAGTGAACGAATAACCCTTCGAAGAGCCTCTAGCAACCTCGGTACCAACGCTTCATATGCTTCTTTGTTGTTGGAACAAGGGAAATTTAGCTTGTAGGAAAGATAAATCTCCCCCATTCCTTTTGAAAGAATATCCCCTTCTCCTCCTTTCTTTTCTGCCGAAGATTCATCGAACTGCATTGTCCATTCTTCATCACTTGAATCTACGTGGTTATCCTACAAGTCGTCTCCTAGAATACTTTCTTTAGGTGGTTCAAATGTCCCAAATGGGAAGATTGCCAAAAGATCTGCATACGCCTGGCTTTTGATCGCGTGAGGAACCGTACACTTCAAGTCATATTCTGATAGGATGAGGAACCACCTAGCTTCCCTACCAATCAATATAGTTGTTGCCAGCAAATACTTCATAGGATCACATCTGGTTACAATATGAATTGTAAAAGATAACATATAATGTCTAAGTTTTTGTGCTACAAAGACTAAGGCTAAATAATTCCTTTCCAAGCTACTATACCTGACCTCTGGCCCATGTATGGTAGGAAACTTTATCGAGGAAACTCTTCATCTCCTTTGTCGTTCTTAGACTTGGCATCTCCAAAACTGCTCGCTATTTGTCCTGGTCCATCTTCACCCCGTGTCGATCAACCAAAAAACCTAAAAAATTTCCACTTGTTACTCTGAAGACACACTTTAGTGGGTTCATTTTCAGCTTATACTATCGGGGAAACACTTTCCTCAAATTTCTTAGATGGGAATCCTCCTTCCTCAATTTGATGACCAAATCATCCACATAGAATTCCAAAAACTTGTGAAAAAAGTCATGGAAAATGGCCATCATTGTTCTTTGATAAGTGGACCCACCGTTCTTGAGTCCAAATGGCATTACTTTGTACATGAAGTTGCCCAATGGGGTTCTAAACGCCATTTTCTCTGCATATGTGGGGTTCATCTTGATCTGGTTGTACCCTACATACCCATCCATGAAGATGGACATCTCACGACTAGTCATTACGTCTATCAAGCTGTCGATGGAGGGTAGAGGGAACTCATCCTTGGGGCAAGCCCTATTTAAGTCTCTGAAATCCACACAAATCCTTATTTTATTTTTGTCTTTCTTTCCCACCGAAATAATGCTCAACAGACAAAGTGGGTGTTGTATCGGTTTGATTACCCCTGCCATAAGTAACTGTGGGACCTCTTCCTTGATCTTCAAGTCTAGTTTAGGATTGTACGTTCTCGTTACTTATTTCACTGGAATGGCTGAAGGCATCACGTTCTAACTATGACAGCTTACTTCCTCATCCATCCCTTCCATCTCTGTGTACTTCCACATAAAAACATCTATGAACCCTCGAATCAACTTAACAAGGCCTCTCGTTTCTCCTTGATGAGATCCTTCGAGATGAAGATGGGACTTGTATCCTCCCCTTCTTTTTCCAGGTTCAACTATTCCAGCTCCTGTGCTTATGGTTTTGGTTGATTCTCCATATAGTCTGGTTCTTCGATGACATCTTCCATAAATTCCTGTATGTTGAAGTTATCTATCACCATATTATATCGAGTCAGCATCATCATCAGTTTCTTCGACCGCTCGTTTATACCGTTATAACTGATAAACCATCTTTCCTTCTTTGATAATCGCCTTTTTATACTGTCTGTTGGTAGTTACCACTGCCTTCCTCTTCTTCTCTCTAGAAGCCTTAGTAATTCTTCCTCCTGAAAAAGAATCAGCACACTTTGTCGTTGAACCTCATGCTCCACTAGATCCAAAATAGGCCCCATCCGGTCTTTGAGCTGCTTTGAGATGTTTTGGGGTCAAGGGACCACCTCGTGGGCTTCTTCTATAATCACTCATTTGTTGCTTGTAGCTTCGTTATTCTGCTCATTCAAGGTCCCATCCTTTCTCTGATCGAGGGAACCCAGGCACCATCCATTCTTCTCGTTAGGACTCTTACATCCTCCTCGAGTTCTGTGTAAAAGTCTGCATCTACTAGGTGAGTTTCTTCGACAGGAAAGGGCCTCTTTGTAGCTCTAATGGTCACCTTTGTCCCCTTGATATTCGCCTTGTCACATTGGTGATACATTGAAGGAACTAGCCCTAGGTTATGCATCCACACCCTTCCTATCAGCAGATGGTAATAAGTTGCACTCTCTATCATGTGGAATTTAATATGGTAACTCAGATTTCCCATCAGAATCCCAACGTTCACATAACTGATGGACTTAGAGGCCTGATTGTCATAACCTGAAAACACCAAAGGCACGGGGACTAACCTTTCCTCCGAAATATTAGTTGTGTGTAAAGAGTTGATTGGTATGATATTAATGGAAGCTCCCCCATCCATAAGAGCCCTTGCGAAGCTAACCCCGTTGATGATGGTAGTCACATACAATGGCCTATTATGAGGGAATCTAACGGCCTTATCTGCATTGCTGAAAGTTATCTCTGATAAAAACCTCTCTACATACCTGGACATGGGTTACTTCCATCTTAGCGAAGGGACTGTGTTCTTCCTCATAATATCAAATATTTCCTGGATTATCTCCAATCTACTTTCCTTTGGTATCCCTACTTGGTCAAAGAACAAGTCAAACTTTGGGGATTTTAAAACTGCACAATATTCTATAGCTTGGTCTACTTCCTCACCTTCAACGCTATATACGTCCTCCACATCTTTAGCACTTGCTTCATTATAAGCTAACACTACATTAGTTATTCCCCTAGTGCAATCTTCCAAAGATTCCTTAAACCCCTCTTGCTCCGTCGTTAGCCTCTTGACTCTCTCTTCCTCCTCATCGTAGGCCATTACCAGATTGGCCACATGTGCTGGGAGTGGGTCGTTGTTAACATATTACGGAGGGATTTACAACGTTCCCGCCTTCACATACTTGTCAATGATTCTTCTTAATGTGAAACAACTCTTCGTTGGATGTTGGATCTTTCGATGAATCTGGCAATATTTGGGATCCTCCCTTGTTGCAACGTATGGTTTCGCAACGTGGATGCCCTTTGGTTTGTACACCATTCCTCCCTGAACTATTTCATTGTAACAGCTGACAGCCTCTTCTACTGTACAAGGCAATGGTGGTGGATCTTCCCTGTCTCTCTCAAACTTCCTCTTATTGTCCCTCTTCGCCACCTTGCCACAATCTATTCCTTCGGTGTATCCCACCTGTGGAAGCTGATACCTCCCTACTGCAGGTTGTATCGGCTGTCTGAACATCATGGCCACCATAACTAGATTTGGTCATACAACCAACAGGATATTCCTTGCTGCTTTTAGGCATGTCGCAAAAGTCCCCTCGCGCATCTCATTAATAAGATGGCAGATGTACTCAGGAAGTAGTTCTTCTGCATATATCTGCAGTAGCTTGGACTCTTTGGCCTCCTCCCTCACATCGAGGGATCTTTCCCTGAACCTTTGAACGTATGCCACTACATCTTCTCCTAGTCATTTATTTTATCTCCCCAGTTGGGTCACAACATGCTTTATCGGTTAAGGATTTAGATGTAGTGGAAGAAGAAACGACTAGGGGAAGATGTAGTGGGGACATTTCTTCTCTCTCTCCTGAAAGAACTTCTGGACGAACAAAACGTGCATCTCCTCCCACGTGGAAACACTTTTAGGAGCTAAGTGAGAATACCAGGTATATGCTTTATCAGTTAAGGATTTAGAAAATTCCCTCAACCTGAGTTTCTTGTTATTTCAATGTGCCCCCAAGTGTTGAACGAAGCATTTAATGTGATCCTTTGGGTTTCCACCCTTTCCCGTGTATTTTTCAAAGATAGGAGGAATATAATATTTTGGGTAGTGCTCATCATTGTACTCCTGAGGGTAGGGCGTTCCAAAATCGTCATAAATGGAAGCTACCTCTCTAGCAGATTGCGAGGAATCTTACATGAACTTCAACTTCTCTTTCCTCATATCTTCTATAGTTGATGTCATTAAAGAAATGACCAGAGGGACTATATTGCAGCTGGAGGAATCATCATAGTTGGAACCGTTGACACTCCTGGAGTTCCCGCTCTTGGATTGATGACAAAGGGTATACTTACTGGGACCATTCCTGTTAGAACTGCACTTGGTGGGGCCGTTGGGGCTTCCCCTAGTGTCACGAAGGAGTTGGCCTCAAATCCCCCCCAATACCGTTGAAGCTACGAGAGTTTTCAAAAACTCATAAAATTTGTTCATGAGGAGTGCCAGTTGGACTGGTCCCAACCCAGCACTCGTGGAAGATTGTGTCACCCCTCGAACGCCTGTTGCCTCTTAAACTGGAGGCAACTCTATTCGAGGAGACCCATCCCTTGAAGCCTCCAACTCTATCACCGCATGTTCTTCATCATGTTGAATATCATCAAAGTTAATCCTTTGATTAATGTTATCCTGTTCCATACTCCTTTCTTAGAATAATGCCTCCCCAGCAGAGTCGCCAAATGTAAGAGGGTAGTTTATATTAGATGGAGGCATAACTCCTTTTGAGTAAAGTAATGTAAGTTAAACTGCAACACTATTGATTAACTCCAGGACACAACCATAATTTAGTGAAGATAAACTCTGTTAAAACTCACAAATCTCTCGTGTATAACTCAACAAGATAAAAACAAACTCAGAAGTAACTCTTTTGGAGGGAAAGAGAAGTAAGCACCCTAGATACACCTTGGTAGGCATCCAAACACACCAACCACCCTCAAGAATCTTTATCAAGTACTAAAGATCCATAATAAATGACATTGATGGGTGAGTAAACTCTCTGGTTTGCAATAAAATCCCTCTCTGATGCATATTCTCTCTAGTAATAACTCCTAAATTCTTAAAAAGGAACCTCCTTCCTCATAGGTGGTTGAGGTCCTTAAATATCCCCCCACCACTCCTGAGGCAACTCAGTCATTAATAACTATGAAAGACATCCCTCATACTTTATGTCACAACATTAAATGCCCGATGCACTAATTAGCTTTACATCATAGACATTAAATGCCAAGACATGCCTTTTGCCTAACCACTACATGTCAGGTGGCTGTCGTCACAAAGGTGGCTTACCAACTGTCTGACAGCCCCAAATACCACGGTGGTTTACTCAAGTGCAGATTTGACATTGTCTAGCTGGATAGTGACATCACCTATAATAGATGTGATATTAAGTATAGGGTTATTTGGTTCACAACTCAATGCCCGATGGAACTCAAAGTTACTCCACCCGAGGTTCCACGGTCAGGGTCCTTTGGTGTTTTACCAGATTTATCTAATATGCTCACGATAATCCCCAATGGTGCCTTACTTCTCAATCATCCAAAACAAGTCCCTCTAAAGTTCTCGCGGTGAGGTCATTCGATAGAGCCTGAAATCTCTCCCAGTCCCTGCCAAGCCTGGTCTCTCGTGAGTACCGTTCGACCTCACACAAAAATCATTATACTCGTTACATATTTACATTTGTTATAGCTCATAGTAAATATAAAAAAAAGATAAAACAAAACAAAATTAATCAACAGGACTAAAGGACGATCTCTCTCAGTCAGTTTCTTTGATGGAAGGTCCCCCTGGGGCACCACGCTGAGCTGCCTCGCTCAGTTGCCACACTGAGCTTCCACGCTGAGATGCCTCGCGACTTTAATCCCAAACACTATTGTTAATGGGGGGATTATCTCTAATCTTAGGATTACCTTTAAACCCCTCTATAGGTGGAATCTTTTCGGAGGAGTGTATAAGTGGGTTCTTAAATAGATTTCAACTGGCTGATGAACCAGTTGATATATTATAATTTTCCCAAGAACCCCTGCACTTCTTTCTCCACTCGGGGTGGTGAAATTTTAAGTATTTCTTTTAGTTTTTTTGTTTCTTCTTTGATCCCCTTCTTGCTAATCATGAATCCCAAAATCTTTCTATTCGTGACATCGAACACACATTTATGTGGGTGTAACCACACCCGGTATCACCGTAAACATTCAAAGATCTTTCGGAGAGCGAGAACATGACCCTCACGAGTCTTGGACATGATGATCATATCGTATATGTATACCTCAACTTCTTTGTGTATTAGATCGTTCAAGATGGTTGTGTCAGCCCTTTAGTAGGTAGCCCCTGTATTCTTGAGACCAAATGGCATGATCATGTAATAAAAAGTTCCCAGGGGGTGATTAATGCCGTTTTTCCTTCATGATCAAGGTGTATCTTAATCTAATTGTATCCAGAAAACCCGCCAATGAATGATTTAAGAGTGTGATTTATTTTATTGTCTACAATCATGTCAATATTATACAGTAGGTAATCATCTTCCAAACATGCTTTGTTCAAGTATCGGTAATCGATGCACATGTGAACTTTTCCTCTGAATTTCGGTGTTAGTACAATATTGTTTGACCATGTGGTATATTCAATCACCCTGATGGAGCCTACGTTCAACTGTTTGATAACTTCTTCTTTAACCTTGAGCGACCATTCGGTGCAAAGATTTCACAGTTTTTGCTTAACTTGTTTGCATTCTGGGAGAGCTGGAATCTCGTGTTGAGTAATCGAGATCAATACTAATCATGTCGTCATAGGACCATGCATAAATGTCCACAAATTCCTTCAGTACTTATTTGAGTTGTGGGATCTCATGCTCGTCATGGGTGGCCCCTATCCTAGTCTCATGCAGTTGACTACTGGTACCGAGATTAATAACAATAATTTCATCATCATTAATTTGAACGCGATTATGATGTTTGTTATTAACCTAATTAAGATCATTTAAGAATTTTTCATTTACAAAATCATCATCATTAATATTTTGATTAGAACCAAGACAATTAATTTAAGGAATAATAAGATACTCAAAATGATCGTTTATTTTATTCTTAGGAAGAACATCATTGAGAACCTCATCAAAGGAGGTCTTAATTACATTGATATCAGAGAGAGGAGAAATAATGGAAGAGGGAGATATATGATAAATAGTTGGGTTGGATTGTATCTCAGCAGGAAGGACTAGTATGTCATTCCAGTTAAGGAGTATCTTTAATTAGGATGGACAAATCCGACGGTATAGTGCCGAAGTGGATCATACAAAAATGTTAGCCCCAACATTTATAGATTGAAGAAATCTTCAGAGTCACTTTCCTCAAAAACCATGGTGATAGTTGTAGTCTTCTCAATAAGTGGTTGCACTTGATTTTGGGAACTTTTAACCTTTTTTTAGTTATCTTGGAATAAGATCACCATTCCTAACTTCATCGTTTTATTTACATGGTCGCACCATGGCTCGAGAAAGTCATAAAATAGGAAGTCTTTGCCTTCTTTAATGAACCTCCTGTTCAAGGAATCCCAAAACACAATGTCAACATGTTCTATCCTTTTCTTTGGTCAGAGTTTGTGGAGAAAGTAGGGTTCTTATGGTGATGGCTGATAGCCTAGGCCACACAGTGGAAAGGATTTTTTTCAAGACCATGGGTTCAAATATCCCCTACTATCATCATCTAAGCCCCAGTCAGGGAATGAAATGCATGTTCTTAAACATTTGTGTTACATTAACATTTCCATGAGAGTTGTGCTCGGGACAGACTCGATCTTTAAAATCTTTCCCTGTCGGGAGTAGAAGTGGTTTGAATTAGAAGTCGAAAAGAAGCATGTAAATCGTCCCATGTTGTATTTCCAATACTATATTACTACTACGTGAATTTTCGATGTTATCATCATTACCCAAGATATTGATGACTTTACCATCGATGAAGAACTTTAACTTCTGATGGAGAGAGGAATAGACCACTTTGATGCTATGAAGCCATAGTCGACCTAGAAAAAGGTGGAAACAGGCCGGTATGGGGATTACTTGGAACTCAGTAATCAAATTTATAGGACCATCCTCTACTGTATGTTTTATGGATCCCATCACCTCTCCATGGGTATTATCATAAGCAGGCACTATGGAAGAAGTCAAAGCAAGGTCACTTACTTTTAGACCTAGGCAGTTGAGAGTTCTCAGTGGGCAGGCATTAAATGCTTATGCATTATCGACAAGTGAGAGCGAGATTGTGTTCCCCATTACTTAAACAAAGATATTGAGCGCATAGTTGTTATTAGAACCGATCTTTGGTACTTTTTCTTTGAAAAAGGAAAGAAATCTGGTAGAAGTCAGGGATCCGACTAGGTTAACGACTTCCTCTAGTGTGGTAGAAGGAGGGACTACAAGCCCAGTGAGTAACTTAATCAGAGCATTCTAATGCAGCTAGGAAGACATGAAGAGTCCCTATAAGGTTATGTTATCTTGAGTCTTCTTTAGTTGATCGAGGATCTTACTCTCCTAGATAGTCATTTTCGGTATAGATAGTTCTTGGATGACTCCCCTTCCTCTATATGCTATCATTGACTGAGGTTTTGGAACCCTATAGTGCCTTCCAAATCTGGTCATGTGGTTCATTAAGGAGGGAAAAAATAGGAACCCCATTTTTTCATCCACTTCATGCTCTAGGGATTTTATTGATTTCCCTGGAAGATCCTTAAAAGATATCATTTCGCAGATAATAATTATCGGGCTGACTTTTTCTTAGGTTGGTTCCTTATATGAGCTGTCAAACTCCTCCCCCCATCTGGTGGTGATGATGTCATTTTTCCACGATAAGTCAATGCTTTGCACCATTTCCATAGCTTCTTCATATAGGTGTTTCCACTAGGTGGGTATATGTGTGAGCGAAGGGACCAACGAACCTTGTACCTTCAAAGCATTGAGGTATTTGGATATACCATAAATTTCCCTAGTCTGCCGGAACAAGTCATCCATACTTTGTATTACATTATCTAGATTGACCTCATCAATGGGTACTACCTATTCATCTGACTCTCGAGCCCACCTTTGGGCCTTCGTAACAGATGCTGAATCTCTAGAAGTCAATGGTAATTTTAGAGGTCAATTTCATCCCAAACTCTAACAGTTGGTTCAGTATTGCCTATAATTTCGTATGCTTCACTCCCGAATGCGTGCAGACGATAATACATGCTCTTGTAAGAAGTGACAGGGCCTAGTCGACAAAACATGTAGAGTGTAGGAGTAAATTTAGGCAAACTTTTAGGGGTTTGGGTGAGTATATAGGTTTAATGGGTGACTTACTGGGCATAATGGGGGTAAATTCATCAAATTCTCAGTCATCTTCTAGGAAGATGGCATTAGTGTGATTTGGAAGTATATTAAGAGTGGTGTTGAGTTTTGCATTGAATGGTGGGGCATTGGTACCCCATTCAATTAGACATTGGATTAGATTTTGAAGATGGAAACACTGATAGATAGTATGGTAGTTAGTTTGGTGAAAGTCACAATGGGCATCATGTCTGAAATTTTTGGGAAGTGGATTTGGTAGTTGATGAGGGTCAATGGTATTGATGAGGTTTTGGCTTAAAAAGGCTTGGTAAACCTTAGATAGAGGGGCACAAAGCTCAGGGAATTCTTTCTTGATTGGGTTAGGATGGTTTTTTGGTGCCCAAGAAGTTGTACGTTGTGAGATGCTGTTGATATTTGAGACTACAGAGTTGGAAAGTTTATCATACTTTCTTAAAGTGAACTGCCCCAATGATTTCTTCAGCTTAGTTTATGTATTGATGATGCTTTCTTCAATATTTACCCAAGCTTCTGGGAGGGATCGAAAATGGGGGTAGTATTGTCCTCCCATTGTTGTTCGGACATAGGGTAAGAAGTTCTTATTCATGATGGCAACTTGTTCTTCTTCGGAAGGACGGTTGGTCATGGTGGCTACTTTCTCTCTCCATCTTGCTATAAAACTGATATTTTCTCTCAGGTTCTTCTTCAAGAGTTCCAAATCATGGCATGTAACCTCCAGTTCCTTATTGTATTTATACTGCATCATGAACTCGTGGGCCACATCCTACCAACTACGGATCCTGGATTCTTCAAGGGACAGAAACCAACGGAGAGCGGAGTCTTTTAGAGTCTTCTAGAACATCTGGGACATTATTTCTTTGGAGGCACCTAAGAAAGTCATGGCTCGATGATAGCTTCGGATATGAACAATTTGGGGCCCACTACCACCAAACTTCTTAATATTGGGCATCTTAAATTTTTCTAGTAACCTTACTTTGGGATAAGGAGACATTTGGGTGTAATCCCTGTAGTTCCTGGAGATTCAGACTTTGTCAAAACTTCTTGGTGAATATCCTAATGTCCTCCTTGACATTTTTCAACTCTTCTTCCCTTAGATCGACGACCACTAGTAGGATAGCCCCTGGATGGGCATAATCCGGCATAGGGAGCTAATCTAGCGGTGGACTACTAGCAAAGGGGCACATGTAGAATGTTGATACTCTTAGGGGACCCAGATAGGTTCAGATGTGGGAGAACCCATTGCACGCGGAAAAAGGACCTAGGGGTCCTCGGGAATATGGGCATGGTTTCGCTGTAGCTCATGGACCTTGATTTAAAGGTAATCAATCTTATCCTGCATTATATATAGGGAATTGGTGAAGATGGATTCCGAACTTAGAGGAAATACCAAGAGGACTGATGGACCCGAGGTGAGGTTCGACTGAAGATCGGATCCAATAGGGAGCCACTCCAAGGGACGGGTAAGCGATAGACCTCAAAGGAAAAAGATTCTAATTTATTTTTGAAAGAGAGAAGAAAAATTTATATTATTTTAAAAACAGGAAAATATTTTTGGTATTTTTGAGAATATGAGATAAAAATATTTTTGGTATTTCCTTGACAAAGGAGGGAAAATATTTTTTTTGGGTGCTTTGTTGACGGGGGAAATGTTTTGATATTTTGACAAAGGAAGGAAAATATTTTTTGGTATTTTTGAGAATATGGAGGAAATGTTTTTGACACTTTCGATTAAGAAAGAGGGGAAATTGAGGTAATGGTCTCAGCATTGATATTTTTTATTTATTATGTTTTCACTTGTATTAGGTTTGTTTGAATGAAAAAAAATGACCGAAGGGACCTGACCTTGGGAAAATTGGGTTTGCAAAAAGACAACGATTTTGACTTATTACCAGGATCATGGACATGGTCCCGTTTTAGAAAAGAGGTAAAATCGGGAAATTTTTTGGGTGGCATGCTGACTAGCATTTCGATAGAGTTTCGAGTAGTAACCAACAAACTAAATATGAGTTCCCTAGGTTTGATGCATATATGAGGGTATGTAGTTGTTGGATTAATTGGAAAGGGTTCCCCCCTTTGGCATGACTTCCACGATATACGTCGTGCTTTTGAGGGCAATCGGTACATGTGAACATGCCATTTGATATACCTGAGTGTACATGAATTATCTCACTATATACCTTGTGAAGGCAGTACACGTGAGAGAGAATTCGATATACTTGATGTACGTGAATGAGTTAACTTCTATATACCTCCCATCATGATTTTGGGCAAGTGGTACGATGTGGGGAGGAACTGTTCGATATACATCAAAGGTACATGGAAAATGGAAGGTGGGAGTCATATTGCTTAGGCTAACTGCAACCTACTAGACTGGTGCCCATAAAAAAGTGACCCCCCAGTACAAGTTAATCATTTGGTTAAAAGCCATGCTCTTGGTGATGTAGTGTGAAAAAATTCATGATTATTGATTAGTATATCATGGTGAGAGTCATTTATTCATGATGACAATTATACTAATAAGGGAGAAGGTACCAGAAAGTAAATCTAGCATGGATATTATACTAAGCATGGATACGTGAGAGTGTGTGATGTGTCATTATCTATAAGTGAGTGGGTTGCAGTGAACCTAAGAATGGATCAACTACAAGTGGTGTGTGATAGGTAAGCATGGATATATGTGATAAGTGGAATTGTGTTCTATTGAACCCTAAGCATGGGTATTCTACGTGGTGTGTGTAATTTGTGGATATTAGTAATCCTACGTGTAGGTAGTATGAGGTGTACATGAAGAATATCTACAAGTGTGTGATAAAGTGAGTGAGCGGGGAGATAAGCATGAGGTAAATATTTACAAGAAATATTAGAGGAAAAATAAGGGAGCATAAATGTTGGTGCATATGCACAAAAGAAAATGATAACACCCATGGAAACAGAGTCTATCCCTCTTAGTAAAAAAATGTCCCCAACGGAGTCTCCACTTTGGCCATCCCGAGGTTCATCTCCTTCCCCTTCCTCTCCCAGGGCACTTTTTAAAAGAGAAATGGAGAGTGGAGGAAAATAAACAAAGGTCCCACGTCCCGGAACTTTCTTTTTACTGAAAAGGGGGGCTTTTCGGCCATCGTCAATGTGGGTTTATGTAAAGAGATGGAGTCGTCAGCCTATTTTACACAAAACAGCCAAAAGAACATGTCACCGCCTCGATAAAATGACATCAAAAACTATCTGATGCTTACGAAACCAATAGTTCGGAGGTTCGGGGACTAAGTTACAAAATTAGAAGGTGTTAGACGCCCATTTCTCCCTTTCGGTCTTTCATGGGTTTCTATTACTATTTTCCTTGATTTATGCATGAAATTGTGTATATTTAAATGGAGACTGGAATCTCTTGACTCGCATCATGGAAAAGATGGAGTGAGGTTATCCAAACGAATGTTCCCAAAATAATATGAATACAGTATGATGTGTGAGCTCAATATTATATTGATTGTATTATGTAACGACAACATATGTTAGATGAAACGCGATACAAAAATAACAAATGTAATATATATGAATGATGCAAGATAAAATAGTAACAATAAGAAATAGGACTCCAGTCTTAGGTTTTACCCTGAGGCGCGTCTATAGCCTATAAAGGCAACAAAGTAAATGTAGTTCGCATGAGACACGAGGGTGGGGTTTATCCCATAGATACAAATGGGAGATTATTATATGCGTATGTGTAAAAAATAAGTGTTTAGTTTTGAAAAAGTGTGATATAAAATCCCTTCAAAATTTACGAGTATAACCCTCTTTTTTGTTATTTTTTTTATAGAAAATAACTTATGTGCAATATAACTAATAAAATCGTATATTAATGGAGGTGATTTAAAAAGTAGAATACTAGAATAATAAAGGTGATCTAATGCAAAATTAGGATAGTTTAGAGAGTAAATAAAAGATTGGACCTTTTTTGGAAATATGGATCTTGATTGATGCAGAGCTTCCTTACAAGTGAAGGATGTTGGAGGATTTATACTAGATTGGTAAACAATGGGAGTTAAATGTTGAGAGAATTTACAGACAAAGAAAATTACTGATTGAAGGATAATGTTGATGAGATCACTGATGTTGATGGATATTTATGTTCTTGGATTGAGATCATGATCTCCATATATAATGTAAGGGGGTGTCGATCGTCTATGTACTTGCACGGCCTATCGGCAGGTAACCCTAGGCACACTACCGATAGATAGGGAAATGGACCTGCCATTTGGCAGTCTCGTGAAGATATTTTTGAAAAAATGGTCGTAGAATGGAATCCATTGATCCTAATCGCACACCCAATATACCATTGTAAAGGTAGTTCAAATACCTTTAAGAGTCCTTTAGACTGCTCCTGGGATCTGGAGTTGACTTTAGGTCAAATTTCTCAGAAGCACTCATCTTTCCTTTGGACGGGAGATCATCGGACGACGATGGACAATTCATTCAAACTGTAAGTCCTAATAATGTAGGGGTGGACCGTTGGAATGGTTATGAAGCGTATTTTGGCGTTCCAAAGAGATTCTCTCTTTTTGGAGAGTTGAATTTTGTCAACCGGAGCCCGAAAGCACCTAGTGACTTATTGGAGTAAAAAGGGTCGTTCGTTCGTACTATAAGGCTGCTTCGCACACGGGACTGACCATTGGAAAGGGTATTCAGTTCCCTTCAAAATTCATTTAGTCTCGGGCGAGATGAAGAGTTGACTTTGGTCAAACAGTGCCCAGGAGCATCGGGGGCTGTCGAATTAGTTTTCAAGGGAGAACGGGTCATTCATCTAATATGTTGTGCCATTTTGTGCATGAGGTGGACCGTTAAAAAGAGGTTTTAGTACCCTTCGAGGATCCATTGAGCTTTCGCTCTAATGATGGATTTAATTGGGGCCCGGAAGCATCCGGTGACCTCCAAATTGGTTTTTAGTTATAAAATGGTCCGTTCATTTGAATCGTAAGTTCGATTATCGCATGGGGTGGATCATTGGAAATGGCATTCAGAGCCCTTCAAGGTATAATAGAGATTTCAATATGACATTAATGTTGATCGGAGTCAAATGGGGACCGCGGTTTCCTGATGGCCTCTAGATTGGTACTCGTAGCATGACCTAGGGTTTGTGTGTAATAATTAGGTCTTAAGGACCTAAGGGAGGACTTAGGCGGATCCTGGAATGGGGTGTCTACAGATATCATATTACAAAAACAATAAGATATCGAACGGATAGAGTGGGTGGCAAATTCCTTCTCACTCCATAACATAGTCTCCGAGCTCATATCTTATTTGGTTTTGTAAGCATTATTTTTCTTTACCCATCTTTGGAGGTGGAATTTCTTTTCTTATTTTGAATAATCTAGGCTATGGACTTTGATATCTACATGTTCAAATTTTGTGCTTGGTCACGGCCTAAATCCATTAACATTAGTGGTGGGTCGTAAATTTAGTCCATGACCAATTTAGGCGTGACCATTTTTAATGCTCATGGACCAAATCCCCGACCATCAGCATGGGTCACGGCCTAGGATGGTCATGGACGAAACCCATGACCCATTATTTTGCGTCCATAAAACCTGGTCACGACCCAAAGATGTGACCATTTTTAATAATAAAAAAAGAATTCTTTTCCTTGAACCGAGAGACTAATTGGTCAGTTTCTACGAATTCCCCTTGGGTGACTACGCGATCGGTTCCTACGGGTTACATTTGTCTGATAATTTTTTTGATACTTTGTAAATTTTGGTCGTGCTCTCAAACAGAGGGTCCTGTGACCACGCCATCTGCTTGTTCGGGTTATAATGGTCCCGTGTGAGGTGTTTATGCTTCTTACGAGACCATTGTTTTAGCTATTTTATGTTTCCACCTTTTAACGGCATGCGTGTTCTCAAACCAGGGGTCCAATGACTATGCAGTCGATTCGTATGAGTCACATTGATCTGGTGCAAGGTGTCCGTGCCTTTTACGGGCTATTTTATGGATGTTTTATGTTTTCACCCATTGACAACATGTTTTTAAACCTAAGTCTAACAATTTGCAAATTTTGGTCGTGCTCTCAAAATAATAGTCCAATGACTATGCTATCGATTTTTGTGGGTTACATCGGTACATTGCGAGGTGTTCGTGCCTCTTATAGGTTTGTTTTCTGGCTATTTTATGTTTTAATCCTTTGACAGCATGTTTTAAGCCTAAATCCAGTAGTTTGCAAATTTTGTTCATTCTCTCAAACCGAAGGTCCCTAACTATGAATTTGAATCTTATGGGTTACATTGGTCCCGTGCGAGGTGTTCGTGCTTCTCATAGGGCTATTTTTTAACTGTTTTACATTTTCACCCCTTCACAGCATGTCTTTAAGCTTAAGTGTAAGAGCTTGCAAATTTCGTTCTTTTAAATTGGGGGTCTCGTAACTATGAGGTTGGTTTATGTGGGTTACATTGGTCTAATGTGAGGTGACCGTCCCTCTTACGTGGCTATTTTCTAGCCATTTTACGTTTTCACCCTTTGATAGCAAGTTTTTAAGCCCAAATCTATCAAATTGCAAATTTTGGCCATGCTCTCTAACTGGGGGTACCACGACTACATGATAGGTTCTTGAGGGTTACATTGGTCCCATGTTAGGTGTTCTTACCTCTCACGGGGCCGTTTCTTGGTTGTTTTATGTTTACACCCTTTGACGATATATTTTTGCCTAAGTCTAACAATTTGCAATTTTGGTTGTGCTCTCAAAATATGGGGTCCCATGACTATGCGATCGATTCATGTAGGTTACATTGGTCTCATACGAGGTGTTCATGCCTCTGACATGGCCGTTTTGTGGCTATTTTATGTTTTCACCCTTTGAGGGCATGTTTTTAAGCCCTTAATAGTTTTTAAATTTTGGTCGTGTTCTCAAACCGGGGGTTCGGTGACTATGCGATTGGCTCGTACATGTTACATTAGTCCCGTACGAGGTGTTCTTGCCTCTTATGAGGCCGTTCTCTAGCTATTTTACATTTTCACCATTTGACAACATGTTTTTAAGACTAAATATAACAATTGGCAATTTTTTCTCATGCTGTCAAACCGGTAGTCCCGGGACTACATGGTATGTTGTTATGGGCTACACTGGTTTTGTGCGAGATATTTATGCCTCTCATAGGGCCATTTTGGGTCTATTTTGTGTATACACCCTTCAACGACATCTTATTAAACCTAAGTCTAACAATTTGTACATTTTTGTCGTGCAGTCAAATTGGGGGTCCCGTGACAACGTGGTCGATTCCTAAAGGTTACATTGTCCCGTGCAAGGTGTTAGTGCCTCTTACGGGGTCATTTTGTGTCTATATTAGGTTTTCATCCTTTGACGAAATGTTTTTAAGCCGTCAACATTTTACAAATTTTGGTTGTGGTTTCAAACTGGGGGTCCCATGACTACACGGTCGGTTCGTGCGGGTTAATTTGTCTCTTGCAAGGTATTCATGCCTTTTACGGGGCCGTTTCATAGTTTTTTTTTACGTTTTCACCCTTTGACGATATGTTTTTAATCCTAAGTCTAAGGGTTTGTAAATTTTGGTTATGCTCTCAAACCGAGGGTCCCGTGGCTACACGATCCATTTGTACGGGTTACATTGGTCTCGTACAAGGTGTTCATGCCTCTTACAAGGCTGTTTTGTGACTATTTTAAGTTTTCACCATTTGACGACATGTTTTTAAGCCTAAGTCTAACAGTTAGTAAATTTTGGTCGCGCTCTCATACCAGAGGTCCTGTTTCTATGCGGTCAGTTCATGTGAGTTACGTTTGTCCTGTGTGAGGTGTTCGTGCCTCTTACAAGGCCATTTTGTGGCTTTTTTATGTTATCACCCTTTGACGACGTGTTTTTAAGCCTAAGTCTAACAGTCTATACATTGTGGTCATGCTCTCAAACCATGGGTTCAGTGACTACGTGGTCTGTTTGCATGGGTTACATTGGTCCCGTGTAAGGTGTTCGTGTCGCTTACAAGGCAGTTCATTACTATTTTACCTTTTCACCCATTAATGACATGTTTTAAAGCCTAAGTCTATTTTACCTTTTCACCCATTGGTTAGTTCGTGCGAGTTATATTGGTCCCGTGAGAGGTGTTCGTGCCTCTTATAGGGCTATTTTATAGTTTTTTTGCATTTTCACCCTTTGATGACATATTTTAATGCTAAGTCTAACAGTTTGATAATTTTGGTTGTGCTCTCAAATCGGGGATCCCTTGCCTATGCGATCAGTTCATGCGAGTTACATTGGTCCCGTACAAGGTGTTCGTGCCTATAACAAGGCCGTTTTGTGGCCGTTTTACATTTTTAGCATTTGATGACATGCTTTAAAGCCTAAGTGTAATAGTTTAGATATTTTGTTCATGCTATCACACCAAGTGTCCCGTGAGAGGTTTCCGTGCCTCTCACGGGGCCATTTTCTGGTAGTTTTATATTTCACCCATTTACGGCATTTTTTAAAGTCAAAGTTAAACCATTTACAAATTTCGATCGTGCTCTCAAATTGGGGGTTTCGTGACTATGCATCATTTTATGCGGGTTAAGTTGGTCCATTACGAGGTGTCTGTGCCTTTTACGAAGCTATTTTTAGTTGTTTTACCTTTTCACCCATTCACAACATGTTTTCAAACCTAAATATAATAGTTTGTAAATTTTGGTCGTGCTCTTAGACTAGGGGTCCCGTTACTACATTGTCGATTTGTGCATGTTATATTGGTCCCGTGTTAGGTGTACATGCCTATTATGGGTCCGTTTTGTAGTTGTTTAACGTTTTCGTCCAATGACGACATGTTTTAAAGCCTAAGCTTGAAATTTTGAAAATTTCGGTCGTGCTCTCATATCTGGGGACCATGACTACGTGGTCGATTCGTGCAGGTTATATTGATCCTATGCCAGGTGTTTCTGCTTCTTACGGAACCGTTTTTTCTCTATTTTTTGTTTTCACCTTTTGACAACATGTTTTTATGCCTAAGTCTAATAGTTTGCAAATTTTGGTCGTGCTCTCAAATTGAGTGTCCCGTGACTACATTGTCAATTTATACTAGTTACGTTGGTCCCGGTAAGATGTTCGTGCCTCTTAATTGGCGGTTTTGTGGCTATTTTATATTTTCACCCTTTAACGACATATTTTTAAACCTAAGTCTGACAATTTATGAATTTTGGTCGTTCTCTCAAATCCGGGGTCCCGTGACTAGTCGATTGATTTGTACGGGTCACATTGGTCCCATGAGAGGTATTCGTGCCTCTTATTGGGTCATTTTATGGATGTTCAATATTTTCATCCATTTAAGGCATGTTTTTAAGCCTAAGTCTAACCGTTTATAAATTTTGGTCTTGCTCTGAATCTGTGGTGAGTTCATGTGGGTTAAGTTGGTCGATAGCGAGGTGTTCGTACCTCTGACGTGGCTATTTTGTAGCTATTGTACCTTTTCACCCATTGAGGACATGTTTTTAAGCCTAAGTCTAACAGTTTGCAAATTTTGGTTATGCTCTCAAACTAGGGGTCTCGTTACTATGCGATCGATTCGTGCGGATTATATTGGTAATTTGTGAGGTGTTCGTGCCTCTTACGGTGCTATTTTATTGTATTTTTATGTTTTCACCCTTTGACGCATGTTTTAAAACCCGAACCTAATAATTTGCAAACTTCATCCATGCTTTCAAAACGAAGGGTCCATGACTATGCGGTCGGTTTGTGTAGGATATATTGATCCTACGCGAGGTCTTCGTGCCTTTTACGGGGACTTTTGTGAATGGTTTACATTTTCACCTTTTGACGACATATTTATAACCCTAAGTCTAACCATTTGAAAATTTTGGTCGTGCTCTCAAATCGGGGATTCCATGACTACACGGTTCATTTGTGTCGGTTAAGTTGGTCCATTGCGAGGTGTTCATACCTCTTACAAGGTTGTTTGTGGACGTTTGACCTTTTCACCTATTGGCGATATGTTTTTGAGCCTAAGTGTAATAGTGTGCAAGTTTTGGTCATGCTCTCAAACCAAGGGTCCCATTACTGCGCGATTGGTTCGTGCAAGTGATATTGGTCCCATGAGAGGTGTTCATGCCTCTTACGCGACTGTTTTGTAGTTATTTTATATTTCCACCCTTTGACGGCATGTTTTAAGCCTAAGTCTAACAATTTGCAAATTTTGGTTGTGCTCTCAAACTGGAGGAAAAATAACTACACAGTCGATTTCTACAGGTTATACTGATCCTATGCGAGATTTTCTTACCTCTTACGGGGCCGTTTTGTGGTTATTTTATGTTTTCACCTTTTGACTACATGTTTTTAAGCCTAAGTCTAACAATTTGCAAATTTTGGTCGTGCTCTCAAATCGAGTGTCCCGTGATTATGCGATCGCTTCGTACGGTTACATTTGTCCCGTTCGAGGTTTTCGTGCCTCATTTGGGGCCTTTTTGTGATTGTTTTGTGTTTTCACCCTTTGACAACATGTTTTTAATCCTAAATCTAACAGTTTGCAAATTTCGGTCATGATCTCAAACAGGGGTTCCTGTGACTTGGCAATCGATTTGTGCAGGTAACATTGGTTTTGTGAGAGGTGTTCAGACCTATCACGGGGCCGTTGTTTGTCTATTTTATGTTTTCACCTGTTTATGACATGTTTTTAAGCCTAAGTCTAACCGTTTGCAAATTTTATTCATGCTCTCAAATCGGGGGTTTCATGACAACTGATCGGTTCGCGCAGGTTAAGTTTGTCCATTACGAGGTGTTCGTGCCTCTTTTGAGGTTATTTTGTTGCTGTTTTACCTTTTCACCAGCTGACAACATGTTTTTAAACCTAAGTTTAATAGTTTCTAAATTTCAATCGTGCTCTCAAACTATGGGTCTTGTTAGTGCACTATCCATTTGTACGAGTTATATTTCTCCTGTGCGAGGTGTGCAAGCCTCTTATGGGGACGTTTTGTAGTTGTTTTAAGTTTTCACCCTTTGACGACATGTTTTTAAACCTAAGCCTAACAACTTGAAAATGGTGGTTGTGCTCTCAAATCGAGGGTCCCGTGACTATGCGGTTGGTTTATGATAGTTACATTGCTCTAGTGTGAGGTGTTCCTGCCTCTTACGGGTCTATTTTGTGGCAATACTACATTTTTAGCTTTTAACATCATGTTTTTAAGCCTATGTCTAACAATTTCCAAATTTTAACGGTGCTCTCAAAATGGGGGTCCCGTGACTACGTGGTCGACTTGTGCGAGTTACATTGGTCCAGTGTGAGGTCTTTGTGTCTCTTACGGGGCCATTTTACGGCTGTTTTAGGTTTCACCCTTTGACATCATTTTTTAATCCTAAGTCTAATAGTTTGCAAATTTTGTTCCTGCTATTAAACCGAGGGTTCCGTGACTACGCGGTCAGTTCGTATCGGTTGCATTGGTCATGTGTGAGGTGTACGTGCCTCTTACGAGGCTGTTTTATGACTATTTTACCTTTTCACCCACTGACAACTTATTTATAATCCCAAGTCTAAAAGTTTACAAATTTTTGTCCTGCTCTAAAACTTGGGGTCCCGAGACTAGGCAGTCAGTTTGTACGGGTTACATTGGTTTCGTGAAAGGTATTCGTGCCTCTCACAGGGCCATTTTATAGTTATTTTACATTTTCACCTTTTGTTAACATGTTTTAATGCCTAAGACTAATAATTTTTCTCCTGCTCTCAAACCGGGGGCCCATGACTACGCGCTTGGTTCGTGTGGGTTATATTGATCCTGTACGAGGTGTCCATGCCTCTTATGGGACCATTTTGTGGTTGTATTATGTTTCACCTTTTGATGACATATTTTTAAGCCTAAGTCTAGGAGTTTGCAATTTTTTGTCGCACTCTCAAATCGGGGGTTCCGTGATAACCCGGTTGGTTTGTAGTGGTTAAGTTTGTCCATTGCGAGGTATTCGTTCCTTTTCCGCTGCTGTTTTGTGGATATTTTACCTTTTCACCCATTAATGG
This sequence comes from Sambucus nigra, assembly GCA_949130495.1. Classification (NCBI taxonomy): domain Eukaryota; kingdom Viridiplantae; phylum Streptophyta; class Magnoliopsida; order Dipsacales; family Adoxaceae; genus Sambucus; species Sambucus nigra. The sequence continues at coordinate 59,216,634 of OX422214.1, forward strand.
CATGTTTTAAGCCTAAATCTATTAGTTTGAAGTTTTTGATCATGCTCTCAAACAAGGGGTTGCGTTATTACACGATTAGTTCTTGCGGGCTATATTAGTCCCGTAGCAGGTGTTCGTGCCTCTTACGGGGCCGTTTTATAGTTGTTTCACATTTTCACCCGTTGATGACGTGTTTTTAAGTCTAACACTTTGCAAATTTTGGTTGTTCTCTCAAATCGGAGGCCCATGAATACGCGGTCCGTTCGTGCAGGTTCTATTGATCCTACACAAGGTGTTTATGCCTCTTAAGGGGCCGTTTTGTGGCTATTTTATGTTTTCACCTTTTGATGACTTATTTTTATGCCTAAGTCTACCCATTGGAAAATTTGAGTCTTGCTCTCAAACCGAGGGTCACGTGACTAAGAGTTCGCTTTGTACGGGTTACATTTGTCCATGTGAGGTTTTCGTGCCTCATATGGGGCTGCTGTATCTGTTTTATGTTTCCACCGTTCGACGACATGTTTTTAATCCTAAATCTATAAGTTTTCAAATTTTGGTCGTGCTCTCAAACCGGCGTTCCTGTGACTTGGAGGTCGATTTGTGCGGGTTACATTGGTCCCGTGAGGGGTTTATGTGCCTCTCAGAGGGCCATTTTCTGGATGCTTTATATTTTTACCCATTTACAACATGTTTTTAAGCCTAAGTCTAACCATTTACAAATTTTGGTCGTGCTCTTTAATCGTGGGTTCTGTGACTACGCGATCGGTTCATACAGGTGAAGTTGGTCCAGTACAGTGTGTACGTGCCTCTTTCGAGGCAATTTTGTAGTTGTTTTACCTTTTCACCCATTGACAACATGCTCTTAAACCTAAGTCTAATTGTTTGTAAATTTTGGTCGTGCTATCAAACCAGGGGTTTCGTTACGGGGAGGTTAGCTTGTGCGAGTTATATTTCACCATGCGAGGTGTTCGTGCGTCTTACGGGGCCATTTGGTAGTTGTTTTACATTTTCATCCATTTACGACGTGTTTTAAAGCCTAAGCCTAACAATTTGAAATTTTGGTCGTGCTCTCAAAGCTAGGGCCCATGACTACGCAGTCAGTTCGTGCGGGTTATATTGATCTTATGTGAGGTGTCCATGCCTCTTAAGGGGCCATTTTGTGGCTGTTTTACGTTTTCTCCTTATCACGACACGTTTATAAGCCAAAGTCTAACCGTTTGCAAATTTTGGTCACGCTCTGAAATCGGGGGTTCCGCAACAACGCAGTCTGTTCGTGCAAGTTAAGTTGGTACATTACGAGGTGTTCGTGCCTCTTACGAGGCTATTTTGTCGATGTTTTACCTTTTCACCCATTCACGACATGTTTTTAACCCTAAGTCTAATAGTTTACTAATTCTGGTCATGCTCTCAAAATAGGGGTCCTGTTACTGCGCAATCAGTTCGTGCAAGTTATATTGGTCCCGTAGGAGGTGTCCGTGCCTTTTACGGGGACGTTTTATAGTTGTTTTACATTTTCACCCTTTGACGACATGTTTTTAAGCCTAAGTCTAACAATTTGCAAATTTTGCTCATGCTCTCAAATCTAGGGACAATGACTACGCAGTCAATTTGTGAAGGTTATAGTGATCCTACGCGAGGTGTCCGTACCTCTTACGGGAAAGTTTTGTGGCTATATTATGTTTTTCACCTTTTGACGACATATTTTTAATCCTAAGTCTAACAGTTTGAAAATTAGGTCATGCTCTCAAACCGATTTTTTCGTGACTACGCGGTCGCTTTGTACGTGTTACATTTTTGTCCTATGCGAGGTTTTCGTGCCTCATATGGGGTCGTTATGTAGCTATTTTATGTTTTCACCTTTTGATGGCATGTTTTTAAGCCTAAATCTAACACTTTGCAAATTCTGGTCGTTCTCTCAAATCGATGTTCCCGTGACTCGACGATCGATTTTGTGGGTAACATCGATCCTGTGAGAGGTTTTCGTGTCTCTTACACGGCCATTTTCTTGTTGTTTTATGTTTTCACCCCTTTACATCTTGTTTTTAAGACTAAGTATAACCATTTACAAATTTTGGTCGTGCTCTCAAATCGGGGGTTCCGTGACTATTTGATCGGTTCGTGCATTACGAGGTGTTCGTGCCTCTTTCAAGGCCGTTTCTGAGCTGTTTGACCTTTTCACCCATTGATAGCATATTTTTAAACCTAAGTCTAATAGTGAGTAAATTTTGGTCACGCTCTCAAACCAGGGGTTCCATTACTACGCGGTCAGTTTGTGCGAGTTATATTGCTCCCATACGAGGTATTGATGCCCCTTATGGGGCCGTTTTGTAGTTGTTTTATGTTTTCATCCTTTGATAACATGTTTTAAATCCTAAGCTTAATAATTAGAAAATTTTGGTCGTGCTCTCAAATTGGGGCCCCATGACTATGCTGTCGATTCATGCGTTTATATTGATCCTGTGTGAGGAGTTCATGCCTCTTACAAGAGTGTTTTATGATTGTATTACATTTTCACCTTTTGATTACATGTTTTTAAGCCTAAGTCTAACGGTTTGAAAATTTAGGTTGTGCTCTCAAACCGGGAGTCCCATCACTATGCGATTGGTTTGTGCGGGTTACATTGGTCCCGTGCGAGATGTTTGTGCCTCTTAAGGGGCCATTTTTTGGCTGTCCTAGGTTTTCACCCTTTGAATTCGTGTTTTTAATACTAAGTCTAACAACTTACAAATTTTTTTCCTGCTCTTAAACCGATGGTTCCGTGACTATGCGATCGATTCGTATGGGTTAAAGTGGACGTACAGTGTTCGTGCCACTTAAGAACCTGTTTTGCAACTGTTTTACCTTTTCACCCAATGGTGACTTATTTTTAAGCCAAACTCTAACAGTTTACAAATTTTGGTCGTGCTCTGAAATTTTGGTTGTTCTCTCAAACCGGGGACCCATGAATACGCGGTCCGTTTGTACAGGTTATATTGATCCTGTGCGAGGTGTTCGTGCCTCTTACGAGGTCATTTTATGACTGTATTACGTTTTCACCTTTTAATGACATGTTTTTAACCCTAAGTTTAATACTTTGCAAATTTTGGTCATGCTCTCAAACCGGGGGTCCCATGACAATGTGGTCGATTTATGAGGGTTACATTGGTCCCGTACGAGGTGTTCATGCCTCTCATGGAGCCATTTTCTATTTGTTTTATGTTTTCACACATTTGCGGTATGTTTTTAATCCTAAGCCTAACCGTTTGAAAATTTTGGTCATGCTCTCAAACTAGGGGTTTCGTGACTACGCGTTCAGTTCGTGCGGGTTAAGTTGGTCCATTATGAGGTGTTCATGCCTCTTACGATGCTATTTTTTATCAGTTTTACCTTTTCACCTATTGACAAAGTGTTTTTAAACCTAATTCTAATAGTTTGTAAATTTTGATCGTGCTCTCAAACTAGGGGTCCCATTATCGCGCGGTCAGTTTGTGCGATTCATAATGTTCTCGTGCGAGGTGTTCATGGCTCTTATGGGGCTATGTTTTAATGGTTTTATGTTTTCATAATTTGACGACTTGTTTTAAAGCCTAAGCGTAACAATTTGAAAATTTTGGTCGTGCTCTAAAATTGGGGGCCCATGACTATGTGGTCGGTTCGTACGGGTTATATTGGTCATGTGCGAGGTGTTTGTGCCTTTTACCGGGTCATTTTGTAACTATATTATATTTTCACCTTTTGTTGACATATTTTTAAACCTAAGTCTAATAGTTTGTAAATTTTGTTCGTGCTCTCAAACCGGGGGGCCCGTTACTACGCAGTCTGTTTATGCAAGTTATATTGGTCCTTTACGAGGTGTTCTGCCTCTTAAAGGGCCATTTTATGACTGTACGACGTTTTCACCTTTTGATGACATGTTTTGAAGCCTAAGTTTTATAATTTGCAAAATTTGGTCGTGCTCTCAAACCAAGGGTCCCATGACTAGGCGATCGATTTGAGAGGGTTACATTGGTCCCGTGCGAGGTGTTCGTGCCTCTTAAGGGGTGTTTTATGCCTATTTTAGGTTTTCACACTTTGACATCATGTTTTTAGTCCTAAGTCTAACAGTTTGCAATTATTGGTCCTTCTCTTGAATGGAGGGTTTCGTAACTACGCGACCTATTCGTATGGGTTACATTGGTCCTCTACGAGGTGTTCGTTCCTATTACAACTCTCTTTTCTAGCTGTTTTACCTTTTCACCCGTTGACGACTTTTTTAAGCCAAAGTCTAAAGTTTGCAAATTTTGGTCGTGCTCTTAAACATGGGGTCCCGTTACTGTGATGTCGGTTCGTGTTGGTTATATTGGTCTCGTGTGAGGTGTGCATGCCTCTTGCGGGGTCGTTTTGTAGTTGTTTTACGGCTTCTCCCTTTAACGGCATGTTTTTAAGCCTATGTCTAACATTTTTGCAAATTTTGGTCGTGGTCTTAAATCGGGAGCCCATGACAACGTAGTCGGTTCGTGGAGGTTATACTAATCCTATGTGAGGTGTCCGTGCCTCTTACAGGGCCGTTTTGTAGATGTTTTACTCTTACACCTTTTGACAGCATAATTAAACGTCTCAGTCTAACAGTTTAAAATTTTTGGTCGTGCTCTCAAACCAAGTGTCATCTGACTACATGATTGGTTCATGCGGGTTACATCGGTCCCGTGCGAGGTGCTTGTTCCTTTCACGGGGCCATTTTGTGGCTATTTTATATTTTCATCCTTTAACGGCATATTTTTAAGCCTAAGTCTAGTAGTTTGTAAATGATGGCCATGCTCTCAAACCGGGGGTTTCGTGACTATGCGGACGGTTTGTGCGAGTTACATTGATCTCGTGTGAGGTGTTCCTGCCTCTTACGGGTCTATTTTGTGTCTATACTGTGTTTTCACATTTTGACGACATGTTTTTAAGCCTAAGTCTAACAGTTTGGAAATTTTGGTCATGCTCTCAAATTGGGGGTTCCGTGACTATGTGATCAGTTCGTGTGGGTTAAGTTGGTCCATTACGAGGTGCTTGTGCCTCTTATGAGGATGTTTTGTAGCCATATTTCCTTTTCACCCATTGAAAACATATTTTTAAACCTAAGTCTAATATTTTGTAAATTTTTGTCGTGCTCTCAAACATGGGGTCCCATCACTGTGCGATCGGTTTCTGTGAGTTATATTGGTCACGTGTGAGGTGTTCATGCCTCTTACGGGGCCATTTTGTAGTTTTTTTACGTTTTCATCCTTTGATGACATGTTTTAAAGCCTCGGACTAACAATTTACAAATTTTGGTATTGCTCTCAAATCGGCACCCATGACAACGCGGTCGGTTCGTGAGGGTTATATTGATCCTACGCGAGGTGTCCGTGCCTCTTATGGGATCTTTTCATGGTTGTATTATATTTTCACCTTTTTATGACATGTTTTTAAGCCTAAGTCCAACAATTTGAAAGTTTTGGTTGTGCTCTCAAATCGAGGGTCCCGTGACTATGTGGTCGATATGTACGGGTTACATTAGTCCCGTGTGAGGTGTTCACGCATCTTACGAGAACGTTTTGCGGCCGCTTTCGGTTTTCACCCTTTGACGTCATGTTTTTAATCCTAAGTCTAATAGTTTGGAAATTTTGGTCTTACTCTTAAATCGGGAGTTCTGTGACTACGCGGTCAGTTCATATGGGTTACAGTGGTCCTATGTGAGGTGTTCGAGCCTCTTACGAGGTTATTTTGTGGTTGTTTTACCTTTTCACCCATTGACGAATTTTTTAAGCCTAATTAGAACAGTTTGAAAACTTTGGTCGTGCTCTCAAACTAGGGGTCCCGTTACTGCACAATCAGTTTGTGTGAATTATATTGGTCTCGTTTGAGGTATTGTTGCCTCTTATGTGGCCGTTCTGTAGTTGTTCTATGTTTTCACCCTTTGACGACATATTTTTAGATGTATGTGTAATAATTTGTAAATTTTTTTCGTGCTCTCAAACCAGGGGCTCATGACTACGCGATCGGTTCATGCAGGTTATATTGATCCTATAGGATGTGTTTGTCCCTCTTGCGGGGCTGTTTTGTGGTTGTTTGATGTTTTCACCTCTTAATGACATGTTTTTAAGCCTAAGTCTAATAATTTACAAATTTTGGTCGTGCTCTCAAATCGAGGGTCCCATGACTACGCGAACGGTTTTTGTAGGTTACATTATCCCATGCGAAGAGTTCGTGAATTTTATGGGGCCGTTTTGTGGATGTTTTAAGTTTTCACCCTTTGACGCCATGTTTTTAAGCCTAAGTCTAATAGTTTGTAAATTTTTGTCCTTCTCTCAAACTGGGGGTTCTATAACTACGCAGTCGGTTTCTATGGGTTGCATTTGCCCCCATGCGAGGTGTTCGTGCCTCTCACGAGGCTGTTTTAACTTTTCACCCATTGACGACTTATTTTTAAGCCTAAGCCTAAAAGTTTGCAAGTTTTGGTCATGACCTCAAATCCGGGGTCCCGTTACTGAGCGATCGATTTGTGCAGGCTATATTGGTCTTGTGAGAGGTGTTCGTGCCTCTTATGGGGCCGTTTTGTATTTTTTTTATATTTTCACCTTTTGACAACAAATTTTTAAGCCTAAATCTAACAGTTTACATATTTTTTCATGCCCTTGTACCGAATGTCCTGTGACCATGCGGTCGGTTCATACAGGTTATATTGGTCCCCTGTGAGGTGTTCGTGCATCTTACGGGTCGTTGTTTTATGTTTTCACCCGTTAACGACATATTTTTAAGCCCAAGTTTAATAGTTTGCAAATGATGGTCGTGCTCTCAAACCGGGGGTCCCGTGCCTATGCGGTCAGTTCATAAGAGTTACATTGGTCCCATACGAGCAGTTCCTACCTCTTACGGGTCTATTTTATCATTATTCTACGTTTTTAACCTTTGACTGCATGTTTTTAAGCCTAAGTCTAACAATTTGCAAATTTTCGTCGTGCTCTCAAACTGGGGGTCTCGTGACTTTATGGTCGGTTCATGCGAGTTACATTTGTCCCGCGCGAGGTGTCCTTGACTATTACGGGGCTATATTTTTCTTATTTTTTGTTTTCATACTTTGATGACATGTTTTTAAGCCTAAGTCTAACCGCTTGCAAATTTTGGTCGTGCTCTCAAACCGAGGATCCCGTGACTTTGTGGTGAGTTCGTACGAGTTACATTGGTCACGTGCGAGGTGTTCATGACTATTATGGGGCCGTTTGCGACCTATTTTACATTTTCATCCTTTGATGGAATATTTTTAAGCTTAAGTCGAATAATTTGCAAATTTTAGTCGTGCTCTCAAATCAAGGGGTCTCGTGACTCTACGGTCGATTTGTACAGGTTACACTGGTACTGTGCCTCTTTCGGGCCCGTTTTGTGTTTTTTTAGGTTTTCACACTTTGACGACATGTTTTTAAGACTAAGTCTAACGGTTTGCAAGTTTTGGACGCGCTCTCAAATTGGGGGTCCCATGAGTATGTGGTCGGTTCGTGCGGGTGAAGTTTGTCCTGAAGCCCACTATATCCTTGACTCACTTGAGTCTATACAATATAGGTGCTCATCTAGTTTGGAAATAGTGACAAAATTGAGTCGTATCCTAATCTACCAAAAAGCCCACAGACTCTACATATGAATTCCTCTAACAATCCCTAAAGGTAGAACTCGAACACGTCACTTAGGATTAAATTTATGTTGCATTCTTCATAATATGAGTGTGTGTGAGTTAAATCCCATCAAAATGATTTTTCTACAATTTTTGGGATATTTTAAATAATTTTTAGGAATTTTTAAATAATTTTTAGGAATTTAAAATTGGATTTTAAAATGTTTTGGGATGTTTTATTATTTCCCTAAGTTCCTAAAACTTTTCTTGGGTAGAATCCAAAAGCGCTAGATAATATTGTGGGGGAAAATTAAATTTTTCCAACTTCAAAAACACGCGTTTTTCAGTTCATCGTAGCCTTACACGTGTTGGTCTTATATAGACTAGATATGTGTTCTCTTCCTCTCGTAATTTAGACATTATTTAAGCCGTTGGATCAATCTTATCAATGGTTTACATGTATTCTATTAACTAATTGATCCAATCAGAGTGTTTTTAAAATCGCTGCATAGACAGCTGTTAGATTTACATCAATCAATTTTTTTCAATCTTGGTTGTTGCTTTTCCCTAACCATCCAGAGCCTTTTGTGCTCTAGTATAAATAAGAGCCATATGTGAGATGTTTACAATATTTGGATCATTTCACCTCTGAGAGAAAAAGAGAGGTGATAGAGAGAGATAGAGAAAGAAAGAGAAAAAAAAAAAAAACCCTAAACCAATTACTCCGACCAAATTCTCACCAGAAAATCATTCTATGAGTTGAGTTAGTTCGAGTTTTGAGAAGATCCATCTTCTGAAGTTCTTAATCTCTTGTCCAACTAAGTCACAAAGTCTTGATCTCATTTTCTTTCATAAAAAGTTAAGATTTGAGACTTTGTGATACATATCACGTAGATATTACTGAGTTTGATTTCTTATTTCGATAAATCTCAATTTTGTTGGTTGTTTTTGAACATTTATGCTGCTTTCGAAACCTAAGCCAACAAAATTATTTTTTATTTCAGTTTCTGAGAATATCCAGACTTAGATCTAGTTAAGATCTTGATTGGGGATTTACACTTTCATAAATTTCGTATTTTGTGAAATAACTATATATTTTCGAATAAAGAAAGTGAATAGGATCTTGGCTCTTTTATATAGCAAGATTCCCTCTTGATCTGTCGATAAAATTAAAGACCTAAAGTCTGAGAGTTTTGATCAAACTGATTTTGGAAATTTCTTTTGCATATTAGAGATATTTTTGTTATTTGATAGTCATTATGCCTCTAATAAGTGTGTGTGAGTTGTATGTATGTGTTAGGCACATCACATCACAAAACTTTCACACTAGAACACTAAAAGGTGTTGATAGAGAGATTTTGGACTTTAAGAGTCGACGTAAAGCTAAAAGGAGTAGTGTTACAAAGCTGATAGAACATTTGCAAAATCAGAAGCCTTAGAAGAAGTCAGAATTATCTAGAGGGGATGGTATATTTTCTGAACTTAGATTATGTCTAATTGTGTGTTTAGATTGTTAAATAGTTTGTAGTTTGTTACTTTATTTTAGTGGGTTTTTTTTTTGGGTGTAGAGACCTCCGTGGATGTTTCCTTAATTGGGTGCAGTTTTACCACGTTAAAATCTTGTGCACTTGTGTACTTAATCTTCCTGTCATCCCCTTTTATTGGCATGCTGATTTAAAAACTGTTTTAGTTTTTGCTTTCAAAACTCGATACATAATATGAGAAATATCTCATTCGTAATTCTTTTTATACACATCTTCTGTTAGCTGTTTGTTTTAAGAAAGAGTTTCTTCAAAAAAACTGTTCGGAGCCATTTAGACTGTTTAATCTTGAAATAAGCAACTTAAGTGGTACTTTTTCAATTTGTATCAAAGATTTGGTTTTAAAAATTCTTTTAGATCTTGAGTTTCTGAAATTATTTTCTCAAAATAAATTATGGACGAGAAATTTGAGAGATTAAGTAACCTGTCCAGACCTCTCTCTTTGATCGAACCGACTTCCCATACTGGAAAGTGAGGATGGTTTGTTTCATCTGAGGGACACTGGGAGATGATGTCTGGGATGCTATTGAAAATGGATATACTTTTCCTACTAAACCATCCACTGAAGGAAGTATTATGAGGATTAGAAAGTTGCTAAGTGAATTCACTAAAGAAGAAAAACAAACTTTCCTTAACAATAACAAAGGCAAAAATGCCATATTCATGTCTATCAATGAACACACACTCAAGAGGATATCTTTATGTACTTCCTCTAAGGAAGCATGGGACACCCTAGTGACTGCACATGAAGGAGACACACGTCTAAAATTTGTTAAAACCCAAATGTTAATCCAACAGTACAACACTTTAGTCATGACTCAGACTGATGACTTCTACATTAGGTTGACAGACATAGTGACTAAGTTGCATGCTAATGGGGTAATTTATGATAGAAAAGAAATTGTTTCTAAAATTCTAAGGTCACTTCCACAAAAAATTGACAATAAGCGCTATGCAATTGAGGATATGGATGATCAAAACCTTACCCTGAACTCCTCAGTAGCAAGCTAAGAACTTTAGAAATAGAATTAGAGTTTAAGAAGAAATTAATACAGACTCATAAGAAATAGACTGCCTCCAATCTTTTCTTTACCTCTAAGTTGACTAAACCTGAATATCATTTACCTGAAATTGACTTAGATTCTGATGAGGACTATAATTTAGAGAGCTTGGATAACTAGATTGCCTTAATATCTAAACATTTCAAGAAAATTATGAAATTCAGAAATAAAATTGCAAATAGACAAGGAAAACATGCCTATTAAAATAACTCTAATAATAGGCCTTATGAGAAAAGACTTGACAATAAACCTATTAGAGACCTTAAGACCACTAAATGCTATAGAAGTGGCAAGTTAGGACACTTAGCCAGTGACTAAAGTTAATTTAAGTAAGAATAAGAACACTAGGGCTAACTTGAGCAAGACTTGGGATGATTTAAGTGAATCAGAAATTGAGGAACCTGAGTCATTTAATACTTATGACCCTTGTATGTCCTTCTTTGATAAATCATATACAATGATAATAAGGAATCTAATCATGCTATGTTGAATAATGCTATCCCTACTGATTTGTTTTCTTTATTACTTAAGGAACGATCTATTATTGATGTCAGTGGGTGTGTGAGTCCTAAAAATGAATCACTAAGGGACACTCAACACAACACACTTAGTAACTCTGACAATGAGTACCTTCCTGACATTCACACGCTATACTAAAAAACTCTCAAGAAAAATACTAGACTTAAAAAGATAGTCAAAGATCTTATACATAAGAAAGAATCCCAAAGTCATATGATCAAACAAAATGCATAAGAGTACACTTCTCAATGTCTAACTCATGATAATGAAACTAAAATGTTTCAACAAAACCTGAAAGAGTTGTCTGGCTAAAATGAAATTATGGAAAAGAAATACAAAGTAACATTTTTGGAATTAGAATAAACAAAAGAAAAGAAATCAACAGTCTTCAAACAATTTACAAAATTTAAAAATAACACAAAGTGTTTTAAAGACTGTGTTGCTGAAAGTAAGACCAATTCTAATAACAGAAGCAGAATAAAATTTTGCCCCAACAGTTCCAAAAAAATAAAAACTTTTGAACCTATCAAGTTTGTCTCTGGTGGCAGAAGACCTGATAAAACTTGTCCAGATTTTCAAAATTTGAAAAATGATTTTGACTCGAAACAACAAAAGTTAGACATTGGTGAATCAAGTAACTCTAAATGTAATGTTGAACATAAGGCTAAATACGTCTTCCCTCCTATTAGAAAAGCTGATTCATCATTTCATCCTTTGCCACCTAGGAATAAGACTAAAACTCAAAACTTAGACAAGACTTTGGTTAACAATTTTCCTAAGGTTAAGAGTTCTATGAGCCATCTCTACTGCTCCTTTTGTGATATCTATGGACATTCCCTTAATGGTTGATATTCCAAACGTCTATATAATTCAGTTTATCACTCTCTATAGCTTCAACTATTCTAGGAGAAGCCAAAACAATTATGTCATACCTAAACAGCCAGACAAGAATTCTAACTGTCAAAATACGAAGAGAAGAACTAATATTAATTGGCCATCAATAAGAAGGAATCCTGGATTATTTTCTTAACCAAATGCTCAAACTGTTTATACTTCTCAAAAACTTGCACAAAAATTGTTTAAAGAAAATACTGAAGCTCACAACTTTTATGAAATACGAGCTAATAAGCGCAGTTTGAAAACTAGAGCAATGTGGGTTAGAAAAGATGATCTATTAACCCAGATGAAATGCAACATTGTGATCAGTGCTTTTAACGGTGAACATACAACATCCCGATGATATTTAGACTCTGGATATTCTAAACATATGACCGGGGATGAGACCAAACTTTCTTCTGGATGGGTTTCACACTTTGGCGGCATGTTTTTAAGCCTACGTCTAATTTTTTTCAAATTTTGGTTGTGCTTTCAAATTGGGGGTCCCGTGACTATGTAGTTAGTTTCTCCGGGTTACATTGGTCCGGTGCGAGGTATTGGCCCCTCTTATGGGGCCGTTTTGTTCACGTTTTACATTTTCACCCCTTGATGAGATGTTTTATGCCTAAATCTAACAGTTTGCAAATTTTGGTCCTCCTTTTAAATCGACGGTCCCGTAACTACACGATCAGTTCCTATGGGTCACATTGGTTCCGTTTGGGGGGTGTTCGTACCTCTAACAAGGCTGTTTTATTTATGTTGTTCATTTTCAGCCTTTGACCGCTTGTTTTTAAGCCTAAGTCTAATAATTTGTAAATTTTTGTCATGTTCTCAAATCGGGGGTGACGTGAGTATTCGATGAGTTTGGGCGGGTAACATTAGTTTCGTGCGAGGTGTTTGTAACTCCTGCGGGGCCATTTTATAGCTATTTTATGTTTTCGCGCTTTGACGGCATGTTTTAAGCTTAAGTCAAACATTTTTCAAAATGTTAGTTGTGACCTAAAGCCTCTAGACTGGTGACTATGCAACGAGTTCATGCCTATTACATTGGACCTGTGCGATGTGTATGTGTCTCTTACGGGATCGTTTTGTGTCTATTTTACACTTTCACCCTTTGAGGGAATGTTTTAAGTCTATTTCCAACTGTTTGCAAATTTTGATTGTGCTCTCAAATCGGGGGTCCCGTGACAACGCGGTTGGTTCAGGTGGGTAACAGTGGTCATTTGCGAGGTGTTTGTTCCTCTTACGGGGCCATTTTGTGGTTGTTTTATGTTTTCACACTTTGACGACATGTTTTTAAGTCGTAGTCTTATAGTTTGCAATTTTTGGTCGTGCCTTCAAATCGAGGGTCACATGGTTACGTGATATGTTCCTGCGGGTGACATTGGTCCCGTGTGAGGTATTCCTGCCTCTTACTGGTCCATTTTGTGGTTGTTTTACATTTTTAGCCTTTAACGACATATTTTTAAGCCTAAGTCTAACAGTTTGCAAATTTTGATCATCTTTCAAATCGGGGGTCTCATGAGTATGCGATCGATTTGTACGAATTATGTTGGTCCCATACGAGGTGTTTGTACTTCTTACAGGGCCATTTTGTGACAGTTTTACATTTTCACCCTTTAATGGCATATTTTTAAGCCTATTTCAAACAATTTTCAAATTTTGGTTTTGCTCTGAAATCGGGGGTCCCGTGACTATGCAGTCGGTTAATTCTGGTTACATTGGTCTCCTGCGATGTGTTTGTGCCTCTTACAGGGCCGTTTTGAGTCTATTTTACATTTTCACCCTTTGACGATATATTTTTAAGCTTATGTTTAACAGTTTGCAAATCATGCTCATCGTCTCAAATCGAGGATCCCGTGACTGCGCGTTCGGTCCCTTTAGGTTACATTCGTCTAGTGCGAGGTGTTCGTCCCTCTTAAGTGGCCATTTTGCGGTTGTTTTTCATTTTCTCCCTTTGACGGCTTACTTTCAAGCCTAAGTCCAATAGTTTGCAAATGTTGGCCGTGCTTTCAAACTAAGGGTCCCGTGACTACACGGTCAATTAGGGCGAGTTACATTGGTCCTGTGTGAGGTGTTCTTGCCTCTTACGGGTCTAATTTGGGTATGCTCTATGTTTTCACCCTTTGACGAAATGTATTTACGTCTAAGTCTAATAGTTTGCAAATTTTGATTGTACTCTCAATCCAGGGGTCGCGTGACTACGCGTTCAGGTCATGTGGTTTACATTCGTCCTCTGCGAGGTGTTCGTGCCTCTCACGGAGCCATTTTTCAGTCGTTTCAATTTTCACCCTTTGATGACATATTTGTATGCCTAAGTCTAACAGTTTGTAAATTTTGGTCATGCTGTTAAATCGGGGTTCCCATGACTATGGGGTCTATTCGTGCGGGTTGCATTGGTCCTCTGCGAGATGATATTGCCTCTTAGGGAGCCATTTTGTGGTTATTTTACGTTTTCACCATTGGACCGCATGTTTTTAATCCTATGTCATATAGTTTGTAAATTTTAGTTATGCTCTCAAACTAGGGGTTTGTAAGGATGCGGTCAAATCATGCGAGTTACATTGGTCTTGTGTGGGGTGTTTTTGCCTCTTATTGGTCGTTTTATGTTTTTACCCTTTGACAACATGTTTTGAAGATTGGGTCTATCAATTTGCAAATTTTAATTGTGCCTTCAAACCGGGGGTTCCATGACTATGAATTCGGTCCCTTTGGGTCACATTGGTCCCGTGTGAAGAGTTTATACCTCTTACGGGGCCCCTTTGACGACATGTTTTTAAACTTAAGTTTAATAATTTGTAAGTATTGGTCGTTCTCTTAAATCGGAGGTCCCGTGACTACTCGATCGGTTCGTCTGGGTTATATTGGTCCCGTGTGAGGTGTCCATGCCTCTTACGGGTCCGTTTTGTTGCTTTTTTACATTTTCACCCTTTGACGAAAGGTCTTTAAGCCTAAGTCTAGTAGTCTAAAAATTTTAGTCCCGCTCTGAAATCGAGGGGTCGTGACTACACAGACCTGTGCGAGGTGTTTGTGCCTCTTAAGGTGCCATTTTGTGGATGTTTTACGTTTTCACATTTTAACGGTTGATTTTTGAGTCTAAGTTTGATTGTTTGCATATTTTGCCCATGCTCCCAAACTGGGGGTCCCGTGACTATGTGATCGATTCGTGTGGGTTACACTAGTCCTGTACGAGGTGTTCGTGCCTCTTACAGGGACGTTTTGGGGTTGTTATATGTTTTCACCATTTGATGAGATGTTTTTAAGCCTAAGTCTTACAGTTTGTAAATTTTGGTTGTGCCTTCAAATCGGGGGTCCCATGACTACCCGATTTGTTCCTGTGGTTATATTGGTCCTGTGTGAGTGGTTACTGCCTCATACTAGTTCGTTTTGTGGTTATTTTACATTTTTATCTTTTGACGACATATTTTTAAGACTAAGTCTAACAGTTTGAAATTTTTTGTCATGCTCTCAAATTGGGAGTTTCTTCAGTAAACAGTCTGTTTGTATGGGTTAGATTGGTCCCATGCGAGGTGTTTGTACTGCTTACGGGGCCATTTTGTGGCAGTTTTACATTTTCACCCTTTGATGGCATTCTTTTTAGCCTAAGTCAAATAGTTTGTAAATTGTGGTTGTGCTCTCAAATTGGGGGTCCCGTGACTATGAACTTGGTCCGTGCGGGTTACATTGATCCCGTGCGATGTGTTCGTGCCTCTTAAGGATTTTATTCATTTAAATCTAGATCATCAAGTTTGATCGATCTAGATCGTTTACTCTCTAGGAACTGATATGTGCATATTTGTATGCTATCACATATGATTCAAACTATAGGGTTCGGATTTTTTATGTGCTTTGTTCCTCTTAGTGTTTTAATGGTTAGATTTGCTACATGTATGGAAAGAATATCTATGGGATCTGCTACCATGTTTTTTTCTTTTTTAAATGAACTATTTTTAAACTTTGTAATCAAAGTGAACATAATCAAAACAGAGCGAACCCACCTCCACACTTGTAACTAATTGGATGAACGGTAAGATTGCAGCGTTTAGGAATGGTTATAGCATGCGCGGGATTAACTTTGGAATTCCTAACCATGTTAGAAAGCATAACAGTGCAAAGGCAACAAGGGTTGTTCTCTAACTTCTTCATCTGAAGGCAACAACTTCGAGAAATGACAGTATCTTCCAAATTTACCATGATGTTTTTACAAATGAATAAACTTTTATGCATGTACTTTATGCAGACCTACCAACAAATAAATCGATATAAACATTAGGATAAACAAAGGTATGATTGCAAACATGTTCAAGTTAAAATTCACCACTAATCCCTATAACAAATGAAGCACCCAAACATGTTCAAGTTCACATATAATAGCAGCCTCTTTAATAAAAGAAACACCCTAAGCATCTTCAAGTTCGCATTCAACATTGACATCTATTAAAAATCATGTCAACTATATCCACCTAAAATGAACTCAACCAAATTTATATGCAAGGATATAACCAACTAACATTATAATAACATAGGTAAATGGTCTTATCTTTGGTTAAATTTAAGTTTTATACCAGTAAAAAGTTATATAGAACTTATATAGTAGTAAACTAAAGTTATATAGAAGTAAAAATTTTATAGCTTTATATATGATATCAACAGAAATTTAGTTGTGGATTGACCTGAGAGAAGCATTAAAGAGGGAAGCGGAGAGGCTAAGAGTTTCCAATGGGGAGATAATGGAAGCACAGCAGCACATGCCATCGACTGCCTCTTTTCAAATTCCTCAATCAGCAAAGCACTAAGGAGAAAATGGGAGCATAGCAGCACGTGCCTGAATGAAGCATCGAGTAAATGAAAGTGAAATAAGCTAGACACGTAACTAACAACTTAAAATAACAAATTAAGATCATGTAGTACAATGATGTCCATTCTATAAAGAAGTAATCAAACAAACAAAAAATAAAAAGTGAAAGTAATTAAATTTTCAAAAACCACTTTGAAACCATTTGCACATGAATAAAGGTAAATCTAAAGATTGAGCACAAACAAATTGATGAAATGAAAAATAAAAGCCATATACAGTACTTATATTAAAGCCTACCAAACATCAATGTATTAAAGAAACATTAATGAACTAAATAGGATCTAAATGTATTTGAACAAATGAAGGAAAAATATGGACCATATATAAATGAGGTAGAGAACCCTGCAAGAAATGGTCATGTTGTCACTCCATATCCTTTAAACAATAGATCTCAGTAAACTCACCAAACACCTTAAATTTTGTTGATTGACATTTAGTATACACATTGCTATAATCTTCACCTTCAATACGTCCTCTCAATTTGTCCACCTTAGCATTACGTCAACCTCGTGCCTGTAATTATGATTAATCCTCTTCCATCGACAAAGATATGTAAATAACCCACAAACAAATGAAAATACCTTGTGAGGAGATGAATAATAGTTTATCCATAAGAATAAATGCATTGATGGTAGTCAAATCGATATTAACAACCTTGGTGTTTTTGTAAAGAGCAAGCTGGGATTCAAAGTTGAATCAATACCGAAATTACTAAAAGAAAATGAAAAAATCGGATTCGCTGTTAGGGTTTGGAAGTAAATAATAGTAAGTTGCAAACTAAAAAATTCCAAAGAAAACAAAGATGAACACGGATATTAAGATAATTTGAGCTACTATATGCAGTATACTATGAAATTTATATACACAGTTGAAAAGTAAGACTTACTGAATTCAGGAGCTAAAAATGGATCTTTCGATCCAGATTCTTGATGAACTTTGATGGATTGAGAAAATGAGTCCCACATATCCTTTTACCGTTAGCCTAATATCCCATTTGATAAAGTATCCAGTTCACGTGTTCTCCCAACTGATGAGGATTCAACGTAGCCCACTACATTCAGTTGCAACCATGATCATCCACACATTTAGATAGCAATCCCACGACTGCCATGACTCCTACAATAATTATCTAGCAACTGTTGTTTGCATTACCATGTACATAAGTCAATACCAGTTTGTATTACCACATAATAAGTCAGTATCTATTTATATTACCACGTATAAATAACAATCAGTTTGTTTTACCACGTTCACCTCAAAAATAAATTTCATTCTCTTCTTATACGATGTAAAGTGCTACTGTTATTAATAATGAGAAACACAATTCCTGCCTTGTATTGTACTATCTTACTACTCTCTATATTATATTTCAATACTCTTGTGGAGACAAAAGGCATATTACCCATCATATTCCTCATCCCTACCATTTCATTTGCTTCCATGATTTCACCAATTGTTTTTTGTACATGGATTTGGATTCACCAATTACCCATAGATTCTTAATACTCTCTAAAAATCGTTGCAAGACGCAAAAATGGAGGACCAAAGTAAAAAATTAACAAATCGGAGGACCATCTAGTGTCACCACAAAAGCAACACTCTGCATAGTTATATATTTGTAGATCCTAGACCGCAAAAATATAGTACTTTTACTGCATAAATATCTATTAAATGTATTTAGGAAATATACACACATGTCGTGTTTCTCAACAATAATACATATAGATATTAACATACAACTTTGGTCCTAGTGTAAACCCATTTGCAAAAGATACCATTTCTACACAAAAAATACTACAAATACATTCTGATTGATAGTAATGGATCCCACCATAAACCGATTTCAGCTACTATTATCTATGATCTTGAAGCTCATCAAAATATGAAGAATGCAAAAATAAAAGTAGGAATTAAATAGTTTTTACAAATACATACTTGCAATGTATACATGTTCTCTCCATCACTCAAATTATGATATCAATCTATAAGAGGGTAGTTTAGATTAGATGGAGGCGTGACCCCTTTTGATTACAATAATGATAAGTAAACTAACAACACTATTGATTAACTACGAGACACGCAATCATAACTTAGTGAAAATAAACTCAGTTTGAACTCACAAATCGCTCGTGTATAACTCGAAGATAATAATGAACTTAGAAGTAACTCATTTAGAGGGAGAGAGAAGTAATCATCCTAGATACACCTTGGCAGGCAGGCAAACACCCTAACCACCCTCACATATCTCTGTCAAGTATTAAAAGCCTCATAATAAATGGCAATGGTGGGTGAGTGAACTTTGGCTCACAATAAATCTCTCTTTTTTATGTATATTTTTATCTCTAGCAATAACTTTTGAACTCTCAAAAAGAACATCCCTTCCTCAGAGGTGGTTGGGGCCCTTAAATAGCCGCCACACCACTCTCGAGATAACTCAGTCATTAATAATTGTGAAATACATGCCTTATACTTTATGTCACAAACATTAAATGCCTTATGCACAAGTTAGCTCCATGTCATAAACATTAAATTCCAAGACATGCCTTTTGCCTAACCACTGTGTGTCTGGGGGTTTTCGTCACAGAGGTGACTCACCAACCATCTGACAGCCCAAAATACCACAGTGGTTTACTCAAGTGGAGATTTCACATTTCCTGTCTAGTTAGTGACATCACATAAAGTAGGTGTGATGTTAAGTAGAGGGTTATTTGGTTCACAATTCAAAGCCCGATGGAAGTCAAGGTGACTCGGCCCAAGGTTCCACGATCAGGGTATTTTGGTGTTTTTCTAGGTGTATCTAAGATTGTCAAGACGATACCCAATGGTACCTCACTTCTCAATCCTCCAAAATAAGTCCCTCTAAAGTTCCCATGGCGAGGTCATTCGATAGAACATGAAATCTCTTCCAGGCCCTGCCAAGCCTAGTCTCTCGCGAGTACCGTTCGACCTCACACTAAAAATAATTATAATTGTTACAACTCATGGTAAATATAAATAAATAGATGAAATAAGAATAAGTAAAGAAATATGACTAAAGGATGAGCTCTCTCAGTTAGCTTCTTCGTCGGGAGATCCCTTTGGACTGCCATGCTGAACTACCTCGCTTGAGGTGCCTTGCTGAGTTGCATCGCTTTGAACTACATCGCTGCCTTACTGAGCTGCATCGCTTGTCTTACTGAGTTGCATCTCTTTGAGCTGCCTCACTGACTTAGTCCATTGAGTCTGTTGTATTAGCTGGGGGAGATTATCCCTAATCTCGATATTATCTTTGAGCCCCCTACATTTCCCCCTTCGTGGAGAGATTTTTTGTGTGAACAATAAATGTCTACACGAAAACTTCTCAATTTTATGAACCTTGGTGTCTCTATCTTCATTACGTCCTCTGTCGTTATTACAATAGGAAAAAGTAAAATTCTCCCTGATGTAACTGAACCAAAGTGCTGCGGATTGTCGGTGATTTAGCGAAGGGACATCGCCACTTTTTCCTGTTGCTGAGCTTCAACTATTCATGCATATATGGAGGTTTACGATTTAATTGTAGGATGATTATTTCGAAGGGGGATGAATTGCGGCATGCCGTAATGTCATAATTTCACGAATCTTGATTTGCGATACATCCTGGTAGGGATAAGATGTACCAAGATATGCAACAATAGTATTGGTGGAGTGCAATGAAGAGAGACATTGTCGAGTTCATCTCTAAATCTTCTACCTGTCAGTTAGTTAAGGTGGATCACCAGAAGTCAACATGGTTGCTTCAGCCTCTAGAGATTACAATATGGAAATGGGAGATCATTTCCATGGATTTTATTTCAGGGTTACCTACTACTCAGAGGGATCACGATTCTATCTGGGTGATTGTGGATCGTTTGAGTAAGGTATCTCATTTCTTACTGGTTCAGAATGATTTTACGACGGGGCAGTATTCACATCTCTTTATAGCAAAAATAGTAAGGTTACATGGGGTACCGCTTAATATGGTGTATGATGGGGACAAGGATTTTTCTCCTGATTTTGGGAGAGTTTTTATGAGGCCATGGGTACCAAGGTTCGCTTAAGTACGACCTATCACCCGCAGACGGATGGGCAGATCGAGCGTACTAACCAGATGTTGGAGGATATGTTACACATGTCCATTATGGATTTTGGAGGGACTTCGAAAAAGTACCTTCCTCTCGTGGAATTCACGTATAATAATTCCTACCAGTTTACCATCAGTATGGCCCCATTTGAAGCATTATATGGTAGACCTTGTCATTCTCCTGCATGTTTGTTAGAAGTGAGGGACAACAAATTACTTGGACCAAAAGTGATTCATAACACGTCTGCGAGGATACAGATGATCAGGAGTCGTATTCAGATATCCCGGGATAGATAAAAAAGTTATGCCGATACCAAAAGATCCTTTAGGGAGTTTAATGTGGGGGACCAAGTATTATTGTGTGTATCTCCTATGAAGGGCATCATGCGATTTATTAAGAAATGGAAATTGGCTCCAAGGTATGTAGGACCATTTCCAATTATTGAGAGGGATAGACCTGTAGCGTACCAACATGGGATGTCAGAGCACTTGCATAGGATACATGATGTATTCCATATTTTTTTGCTGAGGCGGTATCTATGAGATAAGTTGGCTCATACTCATATTACATTAGACGAAGTGGATTTGCAACCAGATAGTTATTACAAGGAGCGACCCGTGACAATTTTAGACCGTAGCGAGGAACGTCTGAGATCTAAAGTAGTTCCACTTGTGCATGTTTAGTGGGCACACCATAATGTGGAGGAGTCTACTTGGGAGTACGAGGATGATATGCACGACAAATACCCGGATTTATTTTTACCAAGTATGTTTTTCCGAATTTCGGGACGAAATTCCGTTATTAGGGGGAAGTATGTAATACCTCATAATTTTAAATAATTTTAATTGAGCGTAATTAGAATTAATTGTTAACTAATTTAAATTAATCCTGATTTAAATTTTATTGACGAATAAAGTATTATGTGAATAATGTGAATAGTACTTAGTGAATTAAAATTAATACATGATTATGACTTTACTTATGATTATAAATTAATACAATTGTCGAAAGAGATCAATACGTCAATTTTGGGACGCGCATGTGATTCGTGTCGAAATTAAAAGTAAAATATTTATATGACATCCAAATAGTCATTTTGACTATACCAAAGTGTTCGAAAGGGTTTTTATAGTTGAAAAAGTCTAGTTGGGTGTTTGTTTTGGGTCTCGGGACACTTTGTAACCGAATAGACACCCAGAGGGGTATTTTAGTAATTTTAAATGGAAGATGAACAGTATCCACAAAATTATTTGGTTATTTATAAGCCTTAGGTGTTTAGGTTACATCTTCATTCCACCAAAAATATTAGAGTGAGAAAATGATAGGAGAGTAAGAGTTTCCCTAGAAGAGAAGAGTCACCTCTAGAAAACCAAAGGACAACGCCATCCACCACCACCTACACCGCTGGAATCTGGATGGAAAAGAGGAAAACCACCAATAACAATCATCATTAAAGGTTCAGATCTACATATTAGAGGCAAGTGTATTAATCTTTACAATTATAGAATGTATTATGTTCATATTGGGATAGTTGTAGAATCCTGCATTTTTACATGATTTAACGATGAATTATGGTGATATAAAATCAATCCTTTGGAATAAGAAATATGTGGAAGTAATCTAGGATGATTATCTTTGGGGATGAATATGATAACATTTCAGTTTTATGTGGGAATTGATATTTTAATCTAATCGTTTATATATGTTTCCATATCATGTAGAAAGAATTATAAGAAGTTTAGGAATTTAAAACATATGATTTGAGGATTAAAAATGATTAAACCCATAGGCTAGTTATGCAAAATCACCCATACCTGATGGATCGATTGATCGACTCAAGACTGTCGATCGATCGACTCGATCGATCAATCGACCCTTTCCCTTCGATCGATTGACCCCTCCTGGAATTTGAGAAATTATTTAGTTATAAGGTTTGATAAATTGTTGTCTTGTCTAATTCTTTTGTGATAATTAATTGGATATTTTGGGACATAAGAGAGGTCAGTAGGGTGATAGGTAGAACCCAAAAAAATATTAGTTTGTGGGATAAAGGAATGGGAATAATGGGTTAAAATCAAACTAGTGAGTATCGAAGAATAAACCCGAATAAAAATAATTAAACTTATATATTGTGATGATATGGACCAGTAGGATGAAGAATTGTACCTACTGAAATAGTAAGAGAAATAATTAATATCCTTTGAGTGTGGAAAAGGGCTCATAATAAAATTCATAATCTAGAAGTACGTAGGATATTTGAGATATAAATATACTACATGAGAGAATTGTTATGGGTTGGGTGTATACCCTATTGATATACAAATAGTGGGACAAATGGCTATATTATATTTTGAGTATGTGTATAACCTACTTACACTGCTTGCTATCACGGTGGAGATTTTGCGTTGTTCACAATCTTATCTCGATTGGACCCATCTTGGGGGGATTTAGATTTGTACACTGAGCATTGGAACTTGGTACGTTCTATCATGATAAATGATAGTTTCGACGGTTGATTGGGAGCATAGGTATGTGTGTGACCCCTTTAACTAGGGAATATGCTCGCCTCTAATATTTATGTTATGCAATTTATGGTTCGGGAGATCCGTCGAACCAATTGTACGTTATGCAGTGATTGATGCGTTAGCACATGATAGCAGAGTATGCATGCACCCCAGCTATGTCTGAGACGTGTTGTATTATTATATATAATAGTGTTATATATATATATATATATATATATAGAGAGAGAGAGAGACGCTATGATGTGATATACTGTGAGAATTAGTAGATAAAAAGGAATATTAAAATATAAATTAGATTAAGTAAGCGAATACATAATTTTTAAATGTCTAGTTCATCATGGAGAGAAATGAATATATCCATTTAAATGAAATATGGCGAGGGAAATACGGGAAAAGAATTAGAGATAGGGTAACTATTCATGAACCTTAATTAAGAAGTTAATAAGGTAAGCTAGGCATGCACGCTAGATGAGAGGTGAGATTCTCAAGTGAGAACCGAAAAACTAAAAGGAATATAACACCGGGTTTAATTTGTAAATATTAAGCACTTGCTATTTTTGAACATTTTACACTCGGGCTATGACCCGTTTACTTTCATATTTCATTCTCTACTATATATATATATATATATATATATATATATATATATATATATATATATATATTACCAGGTGCCCAACATCAGGGACGCTCGACATAGAGGATGGATACTTGACGTGTTCTGGAGATGCTGCTTTGGATTAGACGTACTCAGTCCAATGATTCCTATATTCTTAGTTCTTGGTACTTTTTGGGCATGTTGCCTAAATTCTCTTATTCTATTTCAGTTCTGAGTATTGTAATTATTTTATATTAATACGCTTTGTATCATTTTGGATGGTGTGGTGATATTATATTTAACTGGGATGTTTATTTCAGTCAATTTATATTCGAGATTTTAATTCGGTGATGGTGTAGTATTTGATTCTTGTCTTATGTTGTAATAAAGTAAATAAAAAATGAATGATGTAGACAGTTATCTTAATTAACTACTAGGTGAGTTAATAAAAGAATTTTTTTTATAGTGATGCTAAGAATGAACCAACTAGATATTCTGATTTAATTTAATAAAGGACTGATCACCCGATATTTAATTAGGCGGGGTCTCAGAACTAATTCAACATATTCGTTCTACATGCATATAGGGATTATAGTTATCATGATTCCTACCTAAGAACATGAATTAAATATTTGAAATCAAAGGCAATATTTATATACTCATGAGTAACATGGAAGGTATATCTACTCAAAATGATCAAGATAAATACTTACCTATATTAGTATATCTGAATTTCTGTAGAGGAATTGTGACAACCCGAATATAATTATGATAAATTATATTTAAACCATGCTTATCTTATGTGATATGAATAATGTGTTATTAGTATATCTAATGTTAATTGATTATGTTTATTATAATCCTACTTTCATAAATCATGAAAGGTCGAATTATTTAAAAACACAAAATTTTGTTGTTTTCGGTAGAAATGTTCCTGTTAGAGACTAGTTTTGACCTTTATAACATTATAAATGACTTGAGGTGAAAACTAGATAGTTGTAGACATTTGAGTTAGGGTTTTAACAAAACAAACTTATCATCAAATGGATGCCCGAGTAAAGAGTTATAGCGAATTTACGAACAAGGGGTAATTTGGTCAATTTCCTTTAAGTGGTAAATTGTCTTTTAATAAACCAAATGGTTTAATTTGATTGGTTGGCTTGGGAGGCAGCCTTGTCCGACCTTAAACCCTTGAAATAGACTTATCCTTCATCCAAAATCAGCCATGAAAGGGTTTTAAGCTTAAGGAAAGAGAAGGTAGAAGTTTAGGAAGAAAAGTGAGGAGAAAAAAGTGTAGAAAAATCCGAAGAAATTACGTAAATGTCCCGAAGGTAATCCTAATAGAAAAAATTGTTATTTTTCATATATTTATGATTTATATGATACAAATCCTTGATTTGTTTATTGAACTTTCATGCTTGGGTGCATATGTATGAATATATGCAAGTTTAAGTTAAGTTGAATGCATAAACCCTTAAAAATTGCTTTGTATTGAAACCCCTTGTATTCAAACTTGCATATCTCTTTGTGTTCTTACTGTAATTGATAAATTCCAATTGGACATGAAAGTAGACTCGTATATTCATATCATATCTGAAAATTCGAATTTATCTCCTTGTGGTTAGGCCGTAATGATGATTTCAAGATGGTACATGGTTGCTGTTTGTATACTTGATTTCGGTATGCCCTAAGTTTAGTCGAGCTTTTGAGATAGCAAATGAAGTCAAAAAATTATGAAACTTTAATTATGTACTATTAAGTATGTTTACTGAAAATGAGTTAAAAATCATGGAATTTTATGTTGTAGAAAAAGTATGAAAATTCTGGGAATTCGAAGGAACAATAGAGGAGCTTGTAGGGCAGATTTCTTGTGTTGTAGAGAAATGGTCATAACTTGCCCTAGGAAGCTTGAAAAATTACACCGTCACTTTTAATGGATAGTATATTCATATATGTTTTCATATTGATGAGTTTGGACCCCTGTATTTGTACAATTTAGGAATATAGGATAGTTAAGTATGTAAGACAATAATTTCAGGCCATACTGGGTACCCCTTGAATGAATGTTTGTATTTCGTCCTTACAAAGGGTACTTTGAGTACAAGTTTCATGTGTATATACATTGAGGAGTATAATTTCATGTTTACTTGACTTTGGTTATAAATTCCTCATAAGGTATTTCCTATGGTTGAATGTGCGTAACTTTATCAATATGTACATCATTGTTTGCCTTTACCTATGTTTTATGGAATGTGACTTAATTGCAATTATATTGTTGATGTATAGCCATGGAAAGTTACATAATTATGTTTCGATAATATTTATGATTGAGGTTCAGTACTGATTTAGTTGGATTGACAGGTGTAAGGACTAATCAACCCAGTTCAGCTCCACCAGAAGGAAACCTGAATACGTAGTTGTCAACCAAGGTGAGCGTACTCACTGGAAAGAGATATTTGTATCGTGTTGTTGGTATGATCATAATAAAATGAATATGAAAATTTTCATTTTGGTTTATCTAAATGAGGGTTTACTCCTCGACCAGGAATGGGGGAGATTTGTCTATTAATGACAAGGGGTTACTCCTCGACCAGGAATGGGGGATAATTGTCTATTTAGACAGGATATGTGAATCATGATTCGAAAAAGTTGGTCATTCATTATGAATGAGCCGGATAAGTTAATACATAAGTATATGGACATGATTTATTGCATTTAAATTCATACAGTAGTATAGTAGTGATGCATTCACTGGGCTATTTTGCTCACGGTTCCTATGTTCACATTTTTCAGGTAATGCGATGTCAGTGCCAAATCTAGGAGGTCGGGTTGGGTTAGCCTGGAATGGGAGAAACTATGATTTTGTGTAAATGTAAATGATGTAATTAAGTTAACTTATCCTTCAAGAATGTTTTTATGGGCATTATTACTATGATGTTGTAAAAAGGTTTTCAGTTATATGAATTTACAATGATGACTCTGAAATCAAAACTCGTGATTATGGTTTGGTTAGATTAATTATGGTTTGACTCACTTTGACTTTCAAACTTAATTATAAGTAACTGGGTTGGGGTGTGTCAGCTTTTGGTATCAGAGCCTAGGTTTTAGAGGTTCTGGAGTGAGAAGAGTCTAGATTTGGCTGTGATTGTTAAAAGTATATTTTGTTTGATACTAACGATTATGGTAGGAAAAATATGTATATATGCATGTTGTTATATCTTTGATCCATTTCAGATATAAAAGAATGGAAGGAGGGAATGTGAATGAGGAAATAGAAGATGAGGCTTCAAATATGGCAGCAGAGGCAGAGGTTGAGCAACCTGTTCATGGAAATGTAGAACCTGACCCAGAACAATTGACAGACATGCAAAAAATGGCACGTGCTATGACTCTAACGGCAGAGCAGCAAGCTAGATTTATGGCACAGATGGAAGAACAACAGACCAGGCAACTGGAGGCACAAGCATTAGCTAGGGCCGAGGAGGTGATACACCGGGAAGAAAGAAGTACTTCACATGAGAAATTTATTAAGATGAACCCACCCTCATTTGAAGGAGCAGTTGATCCAGCAGAGGCAGAAGTATGGGTTAAAGAAATTGAACTTATTTTTGGGGTAATGAGAATGCCTGAAAATCAACGAGTGACCTTGGCGACGTATATGCTGAAAGGAGAAGCTAAGTACTGGTGGGATGCCACAAAACATTTGTTGATTACTCCAGGAGGTGAGAATCTGATCTCATGGGATGCTTTTGTAAAAGCTTTGTATGATAAGTATTTCCCCCCAATGTATCAAAAACAAAAGGAGAAGGAATATTTCCTGTTGAATCAAGGGAGTATGACAGTTAGAGAATACGAATCTAAACTTACAGCTTTATCTCGGTTTGCTTCGAGGTTTATACGGAATGAGGAAGATATGTGCAGCCGATTTCTCGATGGGCTTGAGTTAGTCATTAAATCTAGATTGCCGGCATTAGAGACTTCTAACTATTCCTCCTTGGTGAACAAAGCCATGCAAATAGAAAGGGACGTGAATGAAGCTAGAGGGAATCGAGAGCGAGGTGTAAAGAGAAGCAGATTTCATCCAAATTATCAATAGAGTAGTCGTACAGAATATTCGAGGTTTGGCGAGCAGAAATTCCAACAGGGTAGAGGTGGAAGCAGTCTGCAAAGGGGTGAAGCTAGTGGTGGAAGAGGTTCAGGAGTTTCAGCACAAGGAGATCCGAATGTTGGTTTCTTTTGTGGGGCATCAGGTCATATAAAGAGAAATTGCCCAAAGTTACTGAATATAGAATGTTTTAACTGCCACCAGAAGGGTCATTTGAGAAAGAATTGTCCTATGTTAGCGAGAACAGTTTCAGTCAGTAGTGTGGGGCCTCATAAAGGATCTTCTCCAGGGAGTGCCACCAGGGGGAGAGGTATAGAACAAGCAACTGGATCGAGGGCAGGAGGAAGAGTGTTTGCGATGACGCTACAAGATGCCCATGCTACACCTGAAGTGGTTACAGGTAAACTCTCTATTGCAAACAAAGATTTATATGCACTCATTGATCCTGGATCTACGCATTCATTTGTGGCATTATATATTGTTTCATATTTGGGTAGACCATGTTCATTCGTCAATTGTGCCTTATATATTTCTACCGTAATGGAAAGTGTAATTCTAGTTGAGCACGTTTATAAAGATTGTGTCTTACGAATGGGTGAGAGAGATTTCTATGTTGACTTGATACCGTTGTCCATTCGGGATTTTGATATTATACTGGGTATGGATTGGTTATCATCATATCATGCTTCCATTGATTGTTTTCGAAAGGAAGTTACATTTCATCTGCCAGGTGAACCTGAGTTTCAGTTTACATGAGAAAGGAATGTTGTCCCTAATTGTCTTATCTCATCCATTAAGAGTAGAAAGTTATTGAGTAAAGGTTGTACAGGGTATTTAGCTTATGTTGTTGATGATAGTAAGGAAACACTTAAAGTTGAAGATATACCAGTGGTTAGAGAATTTTCTGATGTCTTCCCAGAAGAATTGCCAGGATTGCCACCCGATAGGGAAGTAGAGTTTTCTATTGAATTAATTCCAGGTACTGGTCCAATTTCTCTTGCTCCATATAGAATGGCATCAGCGGAGTTGAAAGAATTAAAAGTGCAATTACAAGATCTGATAAGCAGAGGTTTCATTCGGCCTAGTGTTTCGCCATGGGGAGCACCGGTGTTATTTGTGAAAAAGAAAGATGGGACAATGCGATTATGTATTGATTATCGGCAACTGAATAAGGTGACCATTAGAAACAAGTACCGTCTACCTCGTATCGATGACTTGTTTGACCAATTACAGGGGGCCACAGTATTTTCAAAGATTGATTTGAGATCGGGTTACCACCAACTGAAAGTGAAGGATAGAGATATTTCCAAAATAGCTTTTCGGACTCGATATGGGCACTATGAGTTTTTGGTGATGCCTTTTGGATTAACCAATGCTCCGGCAGTTTTTATGGATTTGATGAATCGGGTATTCCACCCTTTCATTGATTCATTTATGATTGTATTCATAGACAATGTGTTGATTTACTCGCGTAGCATAGAGGAACATGAGAAGCATTTGAGACTTGTATTGTAGATTTTGAGAGAGAAGAAATTGTTTGCTAAATTCAGCAAGTGTGAGTTTTGGTTGAATGAAATTGTGTTTTTAGGGCACGTGGTCTCGGGAAATGGGATTTATGTTGATCCAAAGAAAGTGAAAGCAATTGTTGAATGGGAAAGTCCTAAGAATGTGACATAAATTAGGAGTTTCCTAGGATTGGCAGGTTACTATCGCAGATTCATTAAGGGATTTTCACCAATAGCATTACCACTGACAAAGTTAACTTGTAAAGAAGTGAAGTTTGTATGGGATGAAGAATATGAGAGGAGTTTTAAAGAATTAAAGAATCGGTTGGTTTCAGCCCCTATACTTACTATTCCATGTGGGAATGAGTCTTTTGTGATCTATACAGACGCTTCATTTTAGGGGTTAGGATGTGTTCTTATACAGAATGGGAAGGTAATAAAATATGCTTCCAGACAATTAAAGACGCATGAACGAAATTACCCTACACATGACTTGGAGATAACGGCCATTGTTTTTGCTTTAAAGTTGTGGAGACATTACTTGTATGGAGAAACTTGTGAGATATTTACGGATCATCAAAGTTTGAAATACTTGTTTACACAGAAAGAACTGAATTTGAGATAGAGGCGTTGGATAGAGCTGATTAAAGACTATGACTGTACCATTCATCATCATCCTGGGAAGGCCAATGTAGTAGCAGATGCTTTGAGTCGAAAATCATCAGGGATGATTGGTTGCATACAGTGTGCCCGTGTTGGAAATATTCTTGACTTGGCATCGATGGGGATTGAATTGAAGTTTTCAAAAAGTGGAGGATTATTAGCACATGTCACAGTGAGACCTTTATTGACCGAGCACATACGAAATTTTCAGACCAGTGATCCATTCCTTGAGAAGAAGAAACAAGATGTCCTGGATGGTAAAGAGAGTGACTTTGAAATTAAAAATGATGAATCGTTGTGTTATAAAAATAGGATTTGTGTACCTAATGATCCACCCTTAAAGAAAGATATATTAGAAGATGCACATAGTTCTATTTACTCTATGCATCTGGGAGGTACCAAAATGTACATAGATTTGAAATAATATTACTGGTGGAACAATATGAAATGTGATATTGCAGAGTTCGTAGCTAAATGTTTAGTATGCCAGCAAGTGAAAGCAGAGCATCAGAAGCTGGCAGGATTATTGCAGTCTTTGCCTATTCCGGAATGGAAGTTGGAGCATATAATGATGGACTTTGTTACAGGATTACCCCGGTCACCAAAGGGGCATGATTCTATTTGGGTGATTGTAGACCGATTGACGAAGTCAGCTCATTTTCTCCCAGTTAAGACCACCTACGCTGTTGACAAGTATGCACGTATGTACGTTGATGAGATTATCCGTTTACATGGGGCACCGGTGTCAATTGTATCAGATAGAGATCCAACGTTCACTTCTAAGTTTTGGCCACGTCTCCAGAATGCCATGGGCACAAGTTTGAAGTTCAGCACTGCGTTTCATCCACAAACTGATGGGCAATCAGAAAGGACGATTCAAATATTTGAAGACATGTTACGAGCCTGTGTATTTGACTTCAAAGGTAGTTGGGATGATCATTTGCCATTGATGGAATTCTCGTATAATAATAGTTATCAGTCGACTATTGGTATGGCTCCTTATGAAGCTTTATATGGGAGGAGATGTAGAACACCTTTGTGTTGGGATGAAGTGGGTGAAAGGAAAATTTTGGGTCCTGAATTGATAGATATGACAACTGAAAAGATCAAAATGATTCGGGAATGGATAAAGATAGCACAAAGCAGGCAGAAATTTTATGTAGATAAGAGGAAGCATCCATTGGAATTTCAGAAGGGAGATTTTGTATTCCTGCGTATTTCACCATGGAAAGGTCTTATGAGATTTGGGAAAAAGGGGAAACTAAGTCCAAGATACATTGGACCATTTGAAGTGTTGGAAAGAATTGGGGCCCTGGCATATAGATTAGCATTGCCTTCAGAGTTGTCTCGTTTACATGATGTGTTTCACGTATCGATGCTTCGTAAGTATTTGGCGGATCCATCTCATCAGTTGAAAACTCAACCAATTGAACTAAAGGAAGACTTATCGTACATCGAGGAACCAATGGAAATTATTGATCGTAAGGAGCAAGTATTGAGAAATAAAGTTATTCCCTTAGTTACAGTTATGTGGATGAGCCATGGAGTTAAAGAAGCAACTTGGGAAACAGAGGATAACATGAGGAAACAGTATCCCCATTTGTTTGGTAAGTGACATTTATACTAAATTTCGTGGACGAAAGTTTCTAAGGGGGGGAAGTTGTGACAACCCGAATATAATTATGATAAGTTATATTTAAACCATGCTTATCTTATGTGATATGAATAATGTGTTATTAGTATATCTAATGTTAATTGATTATGTTTATTATAATCCTACTTTCATAAATCATGAAAGGTCGAATTATTTACAAACACAAAATTTTGTTGTTTTCGGTAGAAATGTTCCTGTTAGAGACTAGTTTTGACCTTTATAACATTTTAAATGACTTGAGGTGAAAACTAGATAGTTGTAGACATTTTAGTTAGGGTTTTAAAACAACAAACGTATCATCAAATGGATGCCCGAGTAAAGAGTTATAGCGAATTTACGAACAAGGGGTAATTTGGTCAATTCCCTTTAAGTGGTAAATTGTCTTTTATTAAACCAAATGGTTTAATTTGATTGGTTGGCTTGGGAGGCATCCTTGGCCGACCTCAAACCATTGAAATAGACTTATCCTTCATCCAAAATCAGCCATGAAAGGGTTTTAAGCTTAAGGAAAGAGAAGGTAGAAGTTTAGGAAGAAAAGTGAGGAGAAAAAAGTGTAGAAAAATCCGAAGTTATTACGTAAACGTCCCGAAGGTAATCCTAATAGAAAATATTGTTATTTTTCATATATTTATGATTTATATGATACAAATACTTGATTTGTTTATTGACCTTTCATGCTTGGGTGCATATGTATGAATATATGCAAGTTTAAGTTAAGTTGACTGCATAAACCCTTAAAAATTGCTTTGTATTGAAACCCCTTGTATTCAAATTTGCATATCTCTTTGTGTGCTTACTGTAATTGATAGATTCCAATTGGACATGAAAGTAGACTCGTATATTCATATCATATCTGAAAATTAGAATTTATCTCCTTGTGGTTAGGCCGTAATGATGATTTCAAGTTGGTACATGGTTGCTGTTTGTATACTTGATTTCGGTATGCCCTAAGTTTAGTCGAGCTTTTGAGATAGCAAATGAAGTCAAAAAATTATGAAACTTTAATTATGTACTATTAAGTATGTTTACTGAAAATGAGTTAAAAATCATGGAATTTTATGTTGTATAAAAAGTATGAAAATTCTGGGAATTCGAAGGAACAATAGAGGAGCTTGTAGGGAAGATTTCTTGTGTTGTAGAGAAATGGTCATAACTTTCCCTAGGAAGCTTGAAAAATTACACCGTCACTTTTAATGGATAGTATATTCATATATGTTTTCATATTGATGAGTTTGGACCCCTGTATTTGTAAAATTTAGGAATATAGGATAGTTAAGTATGTAAGACAATAATTTCAGGCCATACTGGGTACCCCTTGAATGAATGTTTGTATTTCGTCCTTACAATGGGTACTTTGAGTAAAAGTTTCATATGTATATACATTGAGGAGTATAATTTCATGTTTACTTGACTTTGGTTATAAATTCCTCATAAGTATTTCCTACGGTTGAATGTGCGTAACTTTATCAATATGTACATCATTATTTGCCTTTACCTATGTTTTATGGAATGTGACTTAATTGGAATTATATTGTTGATGTATAGCCATGGAAAGTTACATAATTATGTTTCGATAATATTTATGATTGAGGTTCAGTACTGATTTAGTTGGATTGACAGGTGTAAGGCCTAATCAACCCAGTTCAGCTCCACCAGAAGGAAACCTGAATACGTAGTTGTCAACCAAGGTGAGTGTACTCACTAGAAAGAGATATTTGTATCGTGTTGTTGGTATGATCATAATAAAATGAATATGAAATTGTTCATTTCGTTTTATCGAAATGAGGGGTTACTCCTCGACCACGAATGGGGGAGATTTGTCTATTAATGACAAGGGGTTACTCCTCGGCCAGGAATGGGGGAGAATTGTCTATTTAGACAGGATATGTGAATCATGATTCGAAAAAGTTGGTCATTCATTATGAATGAGCCGGATAAGTTAATACATAAGTATATGGACATGATTTATTGCATTTAAATTCATGCAGTAGTATAGTAGTGATGCATTCACTGGGCTATTTTGCTCACGGTTCCTATGTTCACATTTTTCAGGTAACGCGATGTCAGTGCCAAATCTAGGAGGTCGGGTTGGGTTAGCCTGGAATGGGAGAAACTATGATTTTGTGTAAATGTAAATGATGTAATTAAGTTAACTTATCCTTCAAGAAAGTTTTTATGGACATTATTACTCTGATGTTGTAAAAAGGTTTTCAGTTATATGAATTTACAATGATGACTCTAAAATCAAAACTCGTGATTATGGTTTGGTTAGATTAATTATGGTTTGACTCACTTTGACTTTCAAACTTAATTATAAGTAACTGGGTTGGGGTGTGTCAGGTATGGTGGGATTTCTTTCCTCTCCCCTCGATCTACGTAATATTGGTTGCGGTGGTGTGAAAATCGTGTGGGAACCCTTGGAACTTCTATCCTTCCTCCTTTAGTTGCCTCTATCTAGTTTTCTAGTTTCTAACCCTAGCAACCTTAACCTACCAGATTATGTAGCCTTAGAAATTTCATAGTTCCTTTTACTCTAAAAGCCAAAACACCAAAATGCGGTCACGGGATGCCGGTTTGGCCTAAAAATACCCCCGGGCTCAATTCAAACCCCCGAGTACAATTTTCTAATTATTTTTACCTTCTCTAACACATTGGCGCACTCTGAATGACCATGTGGATGACCCATAAATAAATCACACTTTATCTCGTATATTAAGTCCCGAATCGACTGACACGTGTGTCCCAGCTAATTTATCATAACTGCCATATTTTTCCCTAATCATAATTATAATGAATTATTAATAATTTATTACTTGTTCACTAAGTAATACTCAATATGATTCATACAAATAAATATCAATCCTTGTCGTGCTAATTAATATTTATTTCTATCCCAGATTAATTCCTTATTAATTACCAAATTTCATTTAATTAATCCCAATATAAAAATCATTAAAAATACACGGTGTTACATACTTCCCACTAATAACTGAATTTCATCCCATAATTCGAAAAAATTACCCTGTATAAATTACTCGAGATATTTATCACGCATCTCATCCTCGCGCTCCCAAGTAGATTCATCAGCATTACGGCGTCCCCACTGAACACGTACAAGTGAAACTACCTTAGAACTCAGCCTCCTCTCATTATGCTCTAGAATCGCAACTAGACCCTCCTCATATGAAATGTCGTGATGTAAATAAATCTCCTCCAATGAAATGTGAGTATGAACTAACTCATCCTCGAGGTATCATCTCAGCAAAGAAATGTTGAACACATCATGAATTCGATGCAAGTGCTCCGACAATTTGAGCCTATATGCAACTGGTCCAATTTGCTCGATGATAGGGAATGGCCCCATATACCTTGGTGCCAACTTCCCCTTCTTCTCGAACCTCATTATCCCTTTCATAGGAGAAACACATAGTAATACCTAGTCCCCCACATTAAACTCTAGGAAGAACCACTTGGCATCGGTGTAACTCTTTTGTCTATCCTAAGAGATCCATATACGGCTCTGAATAATCCTGGAAAAAGTACCCTTAATCAACTCTGGTTAGAGAAGCTTATTGTCTTCCATTTCTAACCAACAAACGGGTGAGCGACAAGGTCTACCATACAACGCCTCAAATGATTCCATGCCAATCATAAACAAATAGGATGTATTATAAGCAAACTCCACCAATGGAAGGTACTACTCCCAACCTCCACTAAAATCAAGGATACACATCCACAACATATCTTTGAACATCTAATTCATCCTCTCTGTCTATCCATCTGTCTGGGGTGATAGGCCATACTCAATCTCAACTCTATACCCATGGCCTCCTAGAAACACTTTAAAAAATGAGACATGAAGATCTTGTCCCTGTCGAACACAATATTGAGTGGCAACCCATGTAGTTTCACTATCTCAGCGATGAAGATCAAGGCATAGAGCCCTGTGGTATATCCGTCTGGACTGGCAGGAAGTGGGTTATTTTGGTCAAATGATCCACTATTACCCAAATGGAATTTTGACCCTTCTGAGATATAGGCAACCGAGTGTTGTAATACATGGAAATGATCTCCCATTTCCACATTGGAATGTCTAACGGGTGTATAACCACTACTGGTTTTTGATGGTCCACCTCCACCAACTGACAAGTGGAACACCTCGAGACAAACTATGCAATGTTTGTCTTCATCCCATTCCACCAATACTGTCATCTCATATCTTGATACATCTTATTCCCTCTAGGATGTACGACAAACCATGATCTATGCACCTCTGCCATCACTGCATGGCGTAAGTCCCACCCTTATGGAACAATCAATCTTCTATTGAAGCATAAGCCTCCCTCTGAACTCACAGAGTAAACTCAGCTCCCTCGATAAAAAGTTATCAAATTCGATCCTGACAAAATGAATCTGATGCATGGGCCTGTACCACCCTTATCACAATCTGAGGTGTGATTGTCATAACTGACACGAATGATCTGCCAATTGAATCCTGGTGTCCTAGATACTTCCATTTTGCCTTCCAAATATCCTCCACATCCACCACTAGACTACGGCTCAACATGTCCAGCATTATGATAGCCTTCCCCATGTGTTAATGGATGTCAAACTGGTAATACTTCATAAATTCTAGTCACCTATGCTAACACATAATTTGCTCTTTTTAAGTGAACAAATACTATAGTGACTTATGATTTATGAATAGGCGAAACTTCTCCCACATAAGGTAATGCCTCCAAATTCGTAGCACAAACACGACTCCCACTACCTCCAAGCCATGGGTGGTTAATTCCTCTCATGAGGCTCAAACTTGCGATAAGCATAAGTTATGGCCTGATCCTTTTACTACAACACACCCCCAAGTCCCAGTAGGGAGGCATCACTAAAAACTAGATAATCCACTCCCGTACAGGGCAGTGTAAGTATTGGTTCTAATGTTATCTTGTCCTTTATTTCATCGAAAGCTAACTGACAAGCATCATCCCAGGTAAATGGTACCCCTTTATGAGTCATATTGGTCAATGGACCCGCAATGTATGAAAAACCCTGAATAAAACCTCTGTATTACCTGACTAACCCTAATAAATAGCGCACCTATGTCGGTGTTATTATCTGTCCCTAATCTCTCTTCGCAGACACCTTACTTGGATCCATTAATATCCCTATGTCACATATAATATGACCCAAGAACTGTACCTCATGAAGCTAAAATCTGCATTTCTCAAATTTAGCGTACAATTGGTGCTTACGTAATGTTTACATAACCCTACACAGACAATCGACATGGTCCTCCTTAGTCCGAGAATAAATCAGGATGTCATCAATAAAGACAATGCCAAACTGATCAAAGAACTCTCTAAACACCCTATTCATCAAGTCCATAAACACTTCTGGCGCGTTGGTTATTCGAAATGGCCTAACTCGAAATTCATAAGACCCATATCTCTTCCAGAGGGCGGTCTTAGATACATCTTGCTCCCGGATGCGCAACTAGTGATACCTTAATCTCAGATCGATCTTAGAGAAGTAGGCGTCTTCTCTTAACTGGTCGAATAAGTCATCAATTCGGGTCAATGGATATTTATTTTGTATCCTAACTTTATTCAACTCTCAATAATCCACATATAGGCATAAAGATCCATCCCTCTCCTTCCCAAATATTACCGGGGCATCCTAAGGTGAGGTACTCCTACTGATGAAACCCTATCCCAAAAGTTGTCTATCTGATCCTATAGATCCCTCATCTCTATAGGAGCCATACAATAAGGCGCACGAGCTATTGGTCAAGTGCCCGACGCTAAATCAATGACAAACTCTATCCCTCAACTAGTTAATAATTTTTGTATCTCCTAAAATACATCGATAAATTAACGCACAATTGGAATCGAATATAGGGAGATCACTACCCCCTTAGAGGTCTCCTCCTCTATATAGTACAAGTGAGTTGACGATCCCCCTTCAGGACGGGGCATCGCCACTAAGAATATCTCCTGGACTGGAATCAAAAACACGATGCTCCTACGATAATAATGAATCATGGACCTATACTTTGCTAGCCAATCCATGCTAATAATGGTGTTATACTCTGACATATATAACATGAGAATATTGGCAAGTAAAACAAGTCTCCCAGTGTCTATACTCACACCATGATAGATAAAGAAAATAAGTGTCCCATTACCCAATGACATGTTTACACATGTGACTTTACTATCATCTGTGTCAAACA
Source organism: Sambucus nigra (assembly GCA_949130495.1). NCBI lineage: Eukaryota > Viridiplantae > Streptophyta > Magnoliopsida > Dipsacales > Adoxaceae > Sambucus > Sambucus nigra. The sequence goes on from OX422214.1 coordinate 59,254,423, forward strand.
ACCGAGCGTCTCATGCAAATTTAATGGATATAAATGAGTGTGAAGACACAATATAAAACAATATACACCCTAAAGTCCCATGTACAAGAAATGTACCATCAACTGCGGGTGGTGCTTGAGGAACTATGGTCTAGTGGATGATGTACATACATCCGAATTGTAACTTCCCCATAGAAGGTGGGGCTACTGGGATGACTAGTATGGAAGTGAGTGCTATTACTAGAGTTGGTACTGGAAGGAAAGTGGGAAAAATAGGCCCTTGGGTCTCCTATCGAGTGTCATACTACTACGAAACCCTACCCTTATCCGGGAAATCCTAATATTTTTTGCCAGTCTTACCACATGTGAAGCATCTACCTCTAAAATTTCCACCTTTATGGCCCTTCTAGCCTCATCCCTATTGGATGCCACCACCTCTCCCTAAGACCTATTGGCCTTTCTATAAACTCTGTTGACCCGACTAGCCCTACTGACCCTGATAGCCATGCCTGAATCCTCCCTGTCTCTGTCTGAAATCTCCTGATTGAAAATGCTTAACAAAATCCCCCTACTGAGAACCGTGATCACCTTGTATCGCTTGAGTCTGAGTCATTTGTGCCCCAATAGAATAACCACCCCTTGTCCTACCCTACTGGCTGGACTCACCTATGCGCTTTCTTCTTTTCACGTGGAAGCGGTGATCCTGATAGTGCTATAAAGTGGCACTATAAACCTCCGTATACATTTTAGAAAACGATTACCTAACAAATATTGCAAGATTCTCCAGCTAAGGCCATCAACAAAAATATGTGTCCTCTTCTCCCTTGTGCTCACCTCACCAGGTACAAAATTTACCAACCTAGTAAATTCCTCCTCATATTCAGCCACTGTCATACCCTCCAGGGAGATGTCTTAAAACATTCTCCTTATCTATATTTGAATGACCTCCCAAAACACCTGATTAGGCATGGTATCTCTCTCCTATATGGTAGTAACCAACTCCCACCACTTCATGGTTACCCCCATTAGCTTAAAAGTAGTTAGTATCTGTCTCTACTTTTTGGTGCACTAATATATTCGTAAATGCCACTGGATATCCTTCCTCTATTGACCGACAGTAACAACATCTGATCTTCCCTGAAACTCGGGAGGGTGAGCCTTCTAAAAGGCATCTCTGACTCATTCCTAGTAATTAGGAAAAAAGTGTGTCTGATCTGGTGCCATAACCTGCAGCTAAGGTGGCACTTATTGTGCCTACTGAGCAACTGTGGTCAAGGTTTCATTACTCTCCTGTGCAACAATAGCGGTAACCTAAGATGCATTCATAGTACCATGTGCCTAAGATGTCTACGGCTCAAGATGTGCAGCTCTGGTGGCTCATGGTGCACATCTGTGTAGCATCTGAAACAAAAAAGAATACCTATAAGTCTACAGTTCAATAAATTTCAAAATAGCTGAATATGTAAATGCATAACCCTGAATACAACAATCTTAATAATAGGGCTCTACATCAAAGAAAGCTACACTGGAAACGTGACAAGTCCATACAGATCCTAAGGACATTATAACCTAATGCTCTGATACAATCTGTGACACCCTGCCTATTAAAGTACAGGGTGACCAGTCCTTTAAAAAATAAAATAGGAAGCATCAATGGTCTCATTCTTAGCATCACTGTTAAAAAATAATAATAATACTAAGACCCTAATGGCCCGATGCCAATATTTTAATTTTAATTTAACATGCAATAATTTAAATCTATTAAACCACATTCACCATTCCATTAAATAAAAAATAAGTGATAATTCAACTCACTGAATAAATATCACTACAATAAACACTCTAGACTGAAGTCCACATATTATAGCCCATAAGTAAAACAAAACCAAACAGCTGAAATGCACAGGAAATACAATATCCCGAAAATAACTACTAACTAAAGATGGAAAAAAAGCCTGAATGCAATAACTGAATGATGAAAATGAACTGATAAAAGTGTAAGCATCCACTATCGAGGTCCTATAACTTCCACAACAGCTGCATCACATCAAATAAGAATGGACTCCTAAGCTTGGCATCCCTATGACTAGGCACCTAGAAGGTGTTTACGAAATAGATTTGAAATTGATCAGCGCCCAAAGCCATTTGAAAATATTTTGGAAATATTTAAAATCCAGTGAGCGCATATAGTGTATACATGTTAATTCCACGTGCCCTGACTTTAGATCCTCAGCTCTAAACTATTGTGCACACCTAACATATACTTATCAACCATCCTCGTTATGCTACCTTGGGGATCCCGTGACTTTACGGTCGGTCCCTTTGGATTACATTACCATTTTGTGACTATTTTTCATTTTCACCCTTTAACAGCTCAAACCTGTGTCCAACATTTTACAAATGTTGGTCGTGCTCTCAAATTGGGGGTCTTGTGACTACGCGGTCGGTTCGTACGAGTTACATTGTCTCGTGCGAGGTGTTCCTCCCTCTTACAAGTTTATTTTATGGTTGTTCGATGTTTTCACCCTTTGACGGCATGTTTTTAAGCCTAAGAGTAATAATTTGAAAATTCTGGTGGTGCTCTCAAATGATGGTCGATTCATGCGAGATACATTGGTCCCGTGCGAGGTGTTCCTGCCTTTTTATGGGTCTATTTTATGTTTTACACTTTGTCGGCATATTTTTGAGCCTAAGTCTAACAATTTGCAAATTTTAGTCGTGCTCTCAAACTGGGGGGCCCGTGATTCAACAGTCGGTTCGTGTGGGTTATATAGGTCCCGCGCGAGGTGTTCCTGCCTCTTACAGACCAATTTTGTGGACGTTTTATATTTTCACCCTATGAAGACATATTTTTAAGCCTAAGTCTAATAGTTTGAAAACGTGGATCTTGCTCTTAAATCGGGGGTCCTTTGACTATGCGATAGGTCCCTTGGTATACATTGGTCCCCTGCGAGGTGTTCGTGCCACTTACGGGTCTGTTTTACGTTTTCACCCTTTGACAATATGTTTTTAAGATTAATTTAACATTTTGGAAATTTTGGTCGTGCTCTCATACTAGAGGTCTCGTGATCACATGGTTGGTTCGTGTGGGTTACATTGGTCCCGTACGAGGTGTTCCAACCTCTTACATGTCTATTTTTGGGTCGTTCTACATTTTCACCCTTTAATGACATGTTTTTACGCCTAAGTCTAACAGTTTGCAAATTTTGGTCATCCTCTCAAACCAAGGTCCCGTGACTACAGGGAAGGTCGTGCGGGTTACATTGATCTTGTACGATGTGTCCGTGCCTCTTATGGGGCCATTTGGGGATGTTTTACATTTTCACCCTTTGATGGCATGTTTTTAAATCTAAGTTTATCAGTTTTCAAATTTTGGTCGTGCTCTCAAACCAGGGGTCCCGTGACTACATGATCGGTTCGTACGTGTTACATTGGTCCCATAAGAGGTGTTCCTGCCTCTTATGGTTCTACTTTGTGGTTGTTCTACATTTTCACCCTTTGATGGCATGTTTTTAAGCCTAAGTAACACAGTTTGTAAATTTTGGTCTTGCTCTTAAACTAAGGGTCCCGTGACTACATTGTCAGGTCCTACGAGTAACATTCGTCCCTTGCGAGGTCTCCATGCCTCTTATGGGGCCATTTTATGGATGTTTTATGTTTTCACCCTTTACCTAGGTAATGTTGGGAAATGAACAATTCTGCGAGCTTAAGTAGAGATGATCAAATCTGTGGGTTGAAGCCAATTCTGAGGGCTTCAGGATAGATAACCAATTCTATGGGTAGTAGCCAATTTTGCAAACTTAAGGAAATGGACCAATTCCACGGGTCATGCTTTTACGCCTAAGTTTGCAAATTTTGTTCATGCCCTCATATCGGTCCCTTTAGGATACATTTGTCCCTTATGACTAGGAGATCGGTCCCTTTGGGATACATTAGTCCCGTGTGAGGTGTTCATGCCTCTTATGGGACCGTGTTGTGTCCGTTTTATGTTTTCATCATTTGACATTAAGTTTTTAAGCCTAAGTATAATAGTTTGTAAATTTTGGTCATACTCTCAAATTGGGGGTCCCGTGACAATGCGATCGGTTCGTGTCGGTTATATTAGTCCCGTGTGAGGGTTCTATGCCTCTTACGGGGATGTTTTATGGTTGTTTCACATTTTTGCCATTTTACGACAAGTTTTTAATCCTAAGTCAAACAATTTGCAAATTTTGGTCGTGCTCTAAAATCGAGGGCCCGTGACTATATGGTCCATTTGTGAGAGTTATATTGGTCCTATGTGAAGTGTTTGTGCCTCTTACGGGTCTGTTTTGGGCTATTTTATGTTTTTACCCTTTGGTGATATGTTTTTAAGCCTAAGTCTAAAAGTTTACAAATTTTGGTCGTGCTATCAAACTATTGGATCCGTGACTATAAGATCAATTCGTGCGGGTTACATTGGTCCCGTGCGATGTGTTCATGCCTCATACGAGGCCGTTTTGTTATTATTTTACATTTTCACCCTTCGATTCGACGACATGTTTTCAAGCCTAAGTCTAATAATTTGCAAACTTGTCGTGCTATCAAATCTCGGATCCCATGAATATGCGGTCAATGCCTTTGGGTTACATTGGTTCCGTGTGAGGTGTTCATACCTCTTACATGGCCGTTTTATGGTTGTTCTACATTTTCACCCTTTGACGACATGCTTTCAAGCGGAAGTGTAACAGTTTTGAAATTTTTATCGTGCCCTCAAATTGGGGGCCCCGTGACTTCACAGTCCATTTGTATGAGTTACATTGGTCCCATGTGTAGTGTTACCACCTCTTACGGGGCTATTTTGTGGTTGTTTCATGTTTTCACCCTTTAACGACATGTTTTTAAGCTTGAGTCTAACAGTTTGAACATTTTGGTCATCCTCTCAAATCTGGAATCCCTTGACTACATGGGCGGTTGATGCATGTCACATTGGTCCCGTGCTAGGTGATCGTGGCTCTTACAAGGCCATTTTGTGGCTATTTTATGTTTTCGCCCTTTAATGGCATGTTTTAAGGCCTAAGTCTAACTTTTTTGTAAATTTTAATTGTGCTCCCAAATCGGGGGTCCCGTGACTTTGCGATCACTTCCTGTAGATTAGATTGGTATTGTGTGAGGTGTTTGTGCCACTTATGGGGCGTTTTTGTGGTTGTTTTTAATTTTCACCCATTGCAATCATGTTTTAAGCCTAAGTCTAATAATTTTGCAAATTTGGGTCATGCTCTCAAATCAGGATTCCCGTGATTATGCGATCGGTTTGTGGGGTTACATTAGTTCCATGCAAGGTGTTCGTGCCTCTTATGGGGACATTTTGTGGTTATTTTATGTTTTCACCCTTTGACAACATTTTTATTAACCCTAAGTTTAACATTTTGCAAATTTTGGTCATGCTCTCAAATCGGGGGTCCTTTGACTACGTGGTCGGTTGTTGCGTGTTACATTGGTGTCATGCGAGATGTGAGTGTCTCTTATGGGATTATTTTATAGATATTTTACATTTTCACCCTTTGACGACATGTTTTTAAGCCTAAGTCTAACAATTTGGAAATTTTGGGGTCATTCTCTCAAATCGTGGGTCTCGTCACTACACAGTAGGTTCATGCGGGTCATATTGGACCCGTGCGAGGTGTTCGTTGATGTTTTAAATTTTTAGCCTTTGACGACATTTTTTAAAGCCTAACTTTAATAGTTTTGAAATTTTAGCCGTGCTCTCAAATTGGGGGTACCATGACTACAAGGTCAGTTTGTGCAGGTTGTATTGGTATCGTACGAGATGTCCATGCCTTTTAGGGGACATTTTGTAGTTCTTTTGCCTTTTCACCATTTAACGACATATTTTTAAAAATATGTCAAAGAGTTTGCAAATTTATGTGGTGCTCTTAAACTAGGGGTTCTGTGACTGTGCGGTCAAGTCTTACTACCTACATTGGTCTTGTACGAGGTGCTCCTGCCTCTTACAGGGCCATTTTACGTTTTCACCCTTTAACGACATGTTTTTAGGCCTAAGTCAAACAGTTTGCAAAATTTGGTCTTATCCTCAAATCGATGGTCCCCTGACTACACAGTTGGTCCCTTTGGGTTAAAATAGTCTCGCACAAGGTATTCGTGCCTCTTACGGGGCCGTTTTATGAATGTATTATGTTTTCACCCTTTGACAACACGTTTTTATGCCTAAGTCTAACAGTTTACAAATTTTGGTCGAGCTCTCAAACCGGTGGTCCCGGTCCCATGACTATGCGATCGATTCGTGCGGGTTACATTAGTCTCTTGTGAGGTGTTCGTGTCTCTTACGAGGCCTTTTTGTCGATATTTTAAGTTTTCACCCTTTGATCGCATGTTTTAAGCCTAAGTCTAACAGTTTGCAATTTTTTTTGTGCTCCCAAACCATGGGTTCTGTGACTACGGGCTTGGTTCGTATGGGTTACATTGGTCCCGTGTGAGGTGTTCGTGCCTCTTATAGGGCCGTTTTGGGGCTATTTTACGTTTTCACCCTTTAATGATATATTTTTAATCCTAAGTCTAACAATTTGCAAATTTGGTTATGATTTCAAATCGGGGGTAACCTGACTACGCAATTATTTCCTAGGGGTTACATTGGTCCCGTGTGAGGTGCTCCTGGGTGTTTTACATTTTTAGCCTTTGACGACATGTTTTTATGCCTAAGTCTAATAATTCGCAAATTTGGTCCTGCTCTTAAATCGAGGGTCCCGTGAGTATGTGGTCGATTTGTGCTAGTTATATTAGTCCCATTTGAGGTGTTTGTACCTCTTACGAGGCTGTTTTGTGGCTATTTTATGTTTTCAGCCTGTAACGGCATGTTTTTAAGCATAAGTCAAGCAATTTACAAATTTTGGTTCTGCTCTCAAATCGGGGGTTCCGTTACTACGTGGTCAGTTTGTTCGGGTTATATTGGTCCCGTGTGATGTGTTCGTGCCTTTTACGAGGCATTTTTGTTGTTGTTTTACATTTTCACCCTTTGATTGCATGTTTTTATGCCTAAGTCTAACAATTTGCAAATCTTGATCGTGATCTTAAACTGGGGATCCCGTGACTACGTGATTGGTCATTTCTAGTTACATTGGTCCCATGCAAGGTGTTCGTACCTCTTACACGGCCATGACTATTTTACATTTTCACCTTTTGACGACAAGATCTCAAGCCTAAGTCTAACAGTTTGCGAAATGACTGTCGTACCCCCTCAAACCAGGGGTCCCGTGACTATGCGGTCAGTATATGCCTATTATGTTGGTCCTGTGAGAGGAGTTACTACTGATTACGGGTCTATTTTTTATCTTTTCTATGTTTTCACCCTTTGATAACATGTTTTTATGCCCAAGTCTAATAGTTTTCAAATTTTGGTCATGCACTCGAATTGGGGGTCCCGTGACTACACGATCAGTTCGTACGAGTTACATTAGTCCCGTACGAGGTTTTCTTTCCTCTCACGAGTTTATTTTGTGGTTGTACTATGTTTTCACACTTTGACGACGTGTTTTTATGCCTATGTTTAATAGTTCACAAATTTTGGTCGTGCTCTCAAAACCAGGGGTCCCGTGATTATGCGATCTAGTCCTATGGGTTACGTTGGTTCCCTGCAAGGCGTTCATGCCTCTTGCGAGCCATTTTGTGACCTTTTTTGTTTTAACCCTTTGACGACATATTTTTATGCCTAAGTCTAACAATTTTAGAATTTTGGTCGTGCCCTCAAACCGAAGTTCCCGTGACTACGTGGACAGCCCCTTTGGGATACATAGGTCCCGTGCGTGGTTTCGTGCCTCTTACGGGGCCGTTTGGTGGCCATTTTATATTTTCACCCTTTAATTGCATGTTTTTAAACTTAAGTCTAACAATCATAAAATTTTGATCGTGCTCTCAAACTGGGGGTCTTGTGACTATGCGGTCAGTTTGTGCGGGTTAAATTGGTCCCGTGCGAGGTGTTTGTGCCTCTCACGGGGCCTTTTTGTGGCAGTTTTATGTTTTCACCCTTTTATTGCATGCTTTCAAGCCTAAGTGCAATAATTTGCAGATGTTGGTCGTGCTCTCAAACTGGGGGTCCCGTGACTGCACGATTGGTTTGTGCGAGTTACATTGGTCTCGTGTGAGGTATTCCTACCTCTTACGGGTCTTTTCTGTGCATGTTCTATGTTTTCACTCCTTGATGGTTTGTTTTTAAACCTAAGCCTAACAATTTGCAAATTTTGGTCGTGCTCTAAAACTGGGGGTACCATGACTATGAGGTCGATTCGTATGAGTTACATTGTCCCGAGTAAGGTTCTTCTACCTCTTACAGGTCTATTTTAAGGATATTTTAGGTTTCCACCCTGTGATGGCATGTTTTAAGCCTAAGTGTAACACTTTGCAAATTTTAATCGTGCTCTCAAACCAGGAGTCTCGTGTGCAGTCATGTCTTGTTGGTTACATTGGTCATGTGCGAGCTTTCGTGCCTCTAATAGAGCCATTTTAACGTTATTTTATATTTTCACCATTTGACGACATGTTTTTAAGCCCAAGTCTAACCTTTTGCAAATTTTGGTCATGCTCCCAAATCGGGGTCCCGTGACTACACGGTCGATTTGTGCAGGTTACAATGGTCCCGTCCGAGGTGTTTATGCCTCTTACGGGGCCATCTTGTGTCCATTTTACATTTTCACCCTTTGACGGTATGTTTTTAAGATTAAGTTTAATAGTTTGCTAATTTTGGTCGTGCTCTTAAATCGGGGGTCCCATGATTATGTGGTTAGTTCGTGTGGGCTATATTTGTCCTGTGTGAGGTGTTCTGGCCTTTTACATGTATATTTTGTGGTTGTTTTATGTTTTCACCATTTGATGGCATGTTTGTAAGCCTAAGTCTAAAAGTTTGCAAATTTTGGTCGTGCTCTCAAACTGAGGCCCCGTGATTACACAAACGTTTCGTGCAAGTTACATTGGTCTTATGCGAGGTATTCGTGCCTCATAGAGGGCCATTTTGTGATTGTTTTATACTTTCATCCTTTGAAGACATTTTTTAAGCCTGATTCTATCAGTTTGCAAATTTTGTTCATGCTCTCAAACCAAGGGTCCCGTGACTATACTTCTTGTTTGTACGAGTTACATTGGTCCCATTAGAGGTGCTCCTGCCTCTTACGAGTCAATTTTTTAGTTATTCTATATTTTCACCCTTTGATGGTTTATTTTTAAGCCTAAGTTTAACAGTTTGCAAATTTTGGTCGTGCTATTAAAATAGGGGTCCCTTGACTACGTGGTTAGGTCCGGTGGGTTACATTGGTCCCATGCGAGGTGTCTGTGCCTCTTATGGGGCCATTTTGTCTCTATTTTATGTTTTCACCCTTTGACTACATGTTTTTAAGCCTAAGTCCAATGATTTTTGAATTTTTTTATACCCTGATACTAGGGGTCTTGTCACTAGGTGGTCGGTCCCTATGGGATACATTAGTCCCGTACGAGGTGTTAGTGCCTCTTACGGGGCCATTTTGGGGCCGTTTTATGCTTTCACCCTTTAATGGCATGTTTTTAAGCCTAAGTCTAACAGTTTGCGAATTTTGGTCATGCTCTCAAGCAAAGGGTCTCGTGAAAATGCAGTCGATTCGTGTGGGTTATATTATCCCGTGTGAGGTGATTATGCCTCTTATGGGGACATTTTGTGGTTGTTTCACGTTTTTTGCCCTTTAAGGCATGTTTTTAAGCCTTAGTGTAATAATTTTGTAAATTTTGTTCGTGTTCTCAAACCGAGGGACCGTGACTACACAGTCTGTTTGTTCGAGTTACCTTAGTTCGCGAGGTGTTTGTTCCTCTTACGGGGCCGTTGTGTTGTTGTTTTACGTTTTCACCCTTTGACGACATATTTTAAAGCCTAAGTCTAATAGTTTTCAGATTTAGGATCGTGTTGTCAAACCAGTGGTCTCATGACTATGCGATCATTTCGTGTGGATTATATTGGTCCCGTGCGAGTTGTCCATGCCTGTTACGAGACCGTTTTGTGGTTGTTTTAGATTTTCACTATTCGATGACATGATTTAAAGCATAAGACTAAAAGTTTGCAAATTTTGGTCGTGCTATCAAATTGGGGATCCCTTAAATATGCGGTCGGTCCCTTTGGGTTACATTGGTCCTGTGAGAGGTGCTCATACCTCTTACATGACCATTTTTGGGTTGTTTTACATTTTCACCCTTTAACAACAAGGTTTCAAGCCTAAGTCCAACAATTTTGAAAAAAATTTCATGCTCTCAAATAAGGGGTCATGTGACTTCATTGTCAGTTCATTTGAGTTACATTAGTCCCATGTGAGGTGTTCCCACCTATTACAGGGACGATTATGGTTGTTCTATGTTTTCACCCTTTGACAGCATGTTCCCGTGACTACGCAGTCAATTCGTTCATATTACATTGGTCCCATACGAGGTGATCGTGCCTCTTATAGTGCCATTTTGTTGCGATTTGATGTTTTAAACATTTAATGGCATGTTTAAAAGACTAAGTCTAACATTTTTGTAAATTTTAATTGTGCTATCAAACTGAGGGTCCTGTTACTACGCAGTCTCTTCCTGTAAGTTAGATTGTTACCGTGTGAGGTGTTTGTGCCATTTACAGGGACATTTTGTGATTATTTTACATTTTCACCCATTGACGGAATGTTTTAAGCCTAAGTCTAACAGTTTGCAAATTTGGGTCATGCTCTCAAATCGGGGGTCCCATGACTATGTGGTCGGCTTGTGCGGGTTACATTTGTTCCGTACGAGGTGTTCCTGCCTCGTACTGGGCCGTTTTGGGACTATCTTATGTTTTCACGGTTTGACGACATGTTTTGAAGCCTAAGTCTAATAGTTAGCAAATTTTGGTCGTGCACTCGAACTGGGGGTCCCGTGACTATGCGATCGGTTCGTGCGAGTTACATTGGTCTCGTGCGAGGTGTTCATGACTCTTACGGGTCTATTTTGTGGTTATACTACGTTTTCATCCTTTGAAGACATGTTTTTATGCCGATGTTTAATACTTTGCAAATATTGGTTGTGCTCTCAAACTAGGGGTCTCGTGACTATGCGGTCTGGTCCTACAAGTTACATTGGTTCCGTGAAAGGAATTTGTGCCTCTTACGGACCATTTTTTGACCCTTTTCATTTTCACCCTTTGACGACATATTTTTATGCCTAAGTCTAACAATTTCAAAATTTTGGTCGTACCCTTAAACCGGGGTTCCCGTGACTACACCGTTGGTCCTTTTGGGGTACATAGGTTCCGTACGATGTTTTGTGCCTCTTATGGGGCCGTTTGGTGGATTTTTTACATTGTCACCCTTTAACGGCATGTTTTTAGGCTTAAGTCTAGCTATTGTCAAATTTTGGTCATGCACTCAAACTAGGGATCCTATGACTACACGGTCGGTTCGTGGGGGTTAAATTGGTCCCGTGTGAGGTGTTCATGCCTCTTACGGTGCCTTTTGATGGAAACTTTTTATTTTCACCCTTTGACGGCATGCTTTAAAGCCTAAGTCCAGTAATTTACAAATCTTGGTCATGCTCTCAAACCGGGGGTCCCATGACTACGCAGTCGGTTTGTACGAGTTATAATGGTCTCGTGTGTGGTATTCATGCCTCTTACAGGTCTATTTTGTGTCTGTTCCATGTTTTTAACCATTAACGGCATGTTTTTAACCATTAACGGCAAGTTTGGTCGGGCTCTCAAACTGGGGGTCCTGTGACTACCCAATCAATTCGTGCGAGTTACATTGTCCCCGAGCGAGGTTCTCTTACCTCTTACGGATCTATTTTGTGCCTATTATTAGTTTTTACCCTTTGACGACACGTTTTTAAGCTTAAGTGTAATAGTTTCTAAATTTTGGTCATGCTCTCAAACCAGGGCTCCCGTGACTACGTGGTCACGTCCAGTGGGTTACATTAGTTGCATGCAAAGTTTTGTGACTCTTACAGAGCCGTTTTGAGTCTATTTTATATTTTCACCATTTGATAACATGTTTTTAAGCCTAAGCCTAACATTTTGCAAGTTTTGGTCGTGCTCTCAAACCGGGGGTCCCATGACTACGCGATAGATTTATGTGGATTAAAGTGGTCTCGTGCGAGGTGTTTGTGCCTCTTATGGGTCCGTTTTATGTTTGTTTTACATTTTCACCCTTTGACGGTATGTTTTTAGACTTAAGTTTAACAGTTTGCTAATTTTGGTCGTGCTCTCAAATCGGGGGTCCTGTGATTACGCAGTCGGTTTGTATGGGCTATATTGGTCACATGTGTTGTGTTTCGTCCTCTTACATGTTTATTTTCTGGTTGTCCTATGTTTTCACCCTTTGATGGCATGTTTTTAAGACTACGTCTAATAGTTTGCAAATTTTGGTCGTGCTCTCAAACTGAGGGCCCGTGACTACGCAGACGGTTCGAACGGTTACATTAGGTCTGTGCGAGGTGTTCGTGAATCTTACGGGGCCATTTTGTGGCTGTTTTATGCTTTTACCCTTTGATGACATGTTTTAAAGTCTAAATCTATCAGATTGAAAGTTTCGACTGTGCTCTCAAACCGGGAGTCCCGTGACTACATGATCGGTTCGTGCAAGTTACAATTGTCCCGTTAGAGGTGTTCCTGCCTCTTACGAATCTATTTTGTGGTTGTTCTACATTTTCACCCTTTAATGATATGTTTTTAAGCCTAACTCTGACAGTTTGCAAATTTTGGTCGTGCTTTTAAAACAGGGGTCCCGTGACAATGCAGTTAGGTCAGGCGGGTTACATTGGTCCCTTGCGAGATGTCCGAGCCTCTTATGTGGTCGTTTTGTGGTTGTTTTATGTTTTCATCCTTTAACTACATGTTTTTAAGTCTAAGTCCAATAGTTTGTCAATTTTTTCCGTGCCTTCATACCAGGGGACTCATGACTAGGGGATCGGTCCCTATGGGATACATTGGTCCCGTACGAGGTGTCAGTGCCTCTTACGGGGCCATTTTGTTGACATTTTGATTTTCACCCTTTAATGGCATGTTTTTAAGCCTAAGTCTAACAGTTTGAAAATTTTGGTCGTGCTCTTAAACGGAGGGTCTCGTGAAAATTTGATCAGTCCATGTAGGATATATTGGCCTATGTGAAGTGATCGTGCCTCTTATAGGGATGTTTTGTGGTTGTTTCACATTTTTTCCCTTGTAGGGCATGTTTTTAAGTCTGAGTCTAACAATTTTGTAAATTTTGTTCGTGTTCTCAAACGAGGTCCCGTGACTACATGGTCAGTTTGTGCGAGTTACATTGGTCCTTTACGATATTTTCATTCCACTTACAGAGCCGTTGTGTGGTTGTTTTACATTTTCACCCTTTGACGACATGTTTTAAAACCTATGCCTAATAGTTTGCAAAAATTTGGTCGTGTTGTCAAACTGGCGATCCCGCGTCTATGCGATCATTTCATGCGGATTACATTGGTCCCATGCAATGTGTCTGTGCCTCTCACGAGCCGGGTTTGCGATTGTCTTACATTTTCACCCTTCGACGGCATGTTTAAAGCCTAAGTCTAACAATTTTCAAAATTTGGTCGTTCTTTCAAACCGAGGATCACGTGAATATGTGGTCGGTCCCTTTGGGTTACATTGGTCCCGTGTGAGGTGTTCATACCTCTTACTTGGCCATTTTGTGACTGTTTTACATTTTCACCCTTTAACGGCATGCTTTCAAGCTTAAACCTAATAGTTTTGAAACAAAAATTGTGCTATATAACTAGGGATAATGTGACTTCGTGATCGGTTCGTGTGAGTTACATTAGTCCCATGTGAGGTGTTCCCGCCTCTTACGGGGACATTTTGTGGTTATTTTACATTTTCACTCTTTGATGGGATGTTTTTTAGCCTGAGCCTAACAATTTGAAAATTTGGTCCTACTTTGAAATCGGGGGTCCCGTGACTATTCGTCGGTTCGTTCATGTTACATTTGTACATGTGAGGTGATCGTGCCTCTTACAGTGACGTTTTGTGGCGGTTTTATGTTTTAACCCTTTAATGGCATGTTTTAAAGCCCAAGTCTAACATTTTTGTAAATTTTAATTGTGCTCTCAAACCGGGGGTCCTGTGACTACGCGATCTCTTCCTCCATGTTATGTTGTACCATGCGAGATGTTTGTGCCATTTACAGGCCCATTTTGTGACAATTTTATATTTTCACCGATTGATGGCATGTTTTTAAGCCTAAGTCTAACAGTTTATAAATTTGGGTCGTGCTCTCAAATCGGCGGTCCCGTGACTATGCGGTCAGTTCGTGCGGGTTAGATTAGTTCCGTGCGACGTGTTCATGCATCTTACAAGGCCGTTTTGGGGATGTTTTATGTTTTCACCTTTTGAAGACTTGTTTTTATCCCTAAGTCTAACATTTTGCAAATTTTGGTCATGCTCTCAAATAGGGGGTCCTTTGACTATGCGACCGGTTGTTGCGGGTTAAATCGTTCCTGTGCGAGATGTTCGTGTCTCTTATGGGAGAATTTTATAACTATTTTATATGTTCACCCTTTGGCGGCATGTTTTTATGCCCAAGTCTAACAATTTGGAAAGTTTGGGGCCATTCTCATGAATCAAGGGTCTCGTCACTATGCGTTAGCTTCGTGAGGGTTATATTGGTCCCGTGCAAGATGTTCATGGTTGTTTTATGTTTTCAGCCTTTGACGACATGTTTTAAAGACTAAGTTTAATAGTTTTAAAATTTTTGTCATGCTCTCAAAATGGGGGTACCCTAACTATGCGATCGGTTCGTGCAGGTTGCATTGGTCCCGTGCGAGCTGTTCGTGCCACTTAGGGAGCCATTTTGTGATTGTTTTACATTTTCACCCTTTGACGGCATGTTCTAAGCCTATGTCAAAGAGTTTGAAAATTTTGGTGGTGATCTCAAACTAGGGGTTCTGTGAATAAGTTGTCAAGTCTTACGGCTTACGTTGGTCCCGTGCGAGGTGTTCATGCATCTTACGGGGCCATTTTACATTTTCACCTTTTGATAACATGTTTTTAGGACTAAGTCTAATAATTTGAAATTTTTTATCATGCTCTCAAACCAAGGGCCAGTTACTACACAGTTGGTTCATGCAAGTTACATTGGTCATATGTGGGTGATCGTGCCTCTTACGAGGCTATTTTATGGTTATTTTACGTTTAACCCTTTGACGGTAAGTTTTTAAGCCAAAGTCTAACACTTTGCAATTTTTATTCATGCTCTCAAATAGGTGGTCCCGTGACTATGCGATCGATTCGTGCTAGTTACATTAGTCCTGTGCGAGGTGTTCGTGCCTCGTACAGGGCCGTTTTATCGTTATTTTAGGTTTTCACCATATTTTTAAGCCTATGTCTAATAATTTGTAAATTTTGGCTGTGCACTCAAACTGGGGGTCTCGTGACTACGCGATTTGTTCGTGCTGGTTACACTTGTCCCGTATGAGGTGTTCGTATCACTTATGAGGCCATTGTGTGACTATATTATGTTTTCACCATATTACGATATGTTTTTAAGCCTAAGTCAAACAATTTGCAATTTTGTGTTGTGCTCTCAAATCGAGGTCCCTTTGTGGTCGGTTCATGCAGGTTACATTGATCCCGTGTGATTTAATAATGCCTCTTACGAGGCTATTTTCTGGATGTTTTACATTTTTACTATTTGATGGCCTATTTTTAAGCTTAAGTCTAACAGTTTGGAAATCTTGACCGTTCTCTCAAATCGATGATCCTGTGACTACGTGGTCCATTCCTTTCAGTTACATTGGTCCCTTGCTAGGTGTTCGTACCTCTTACGTGGCCATTTTGTGGTTATTTTACATTTTCATCCTTTGACGACAAGTTTTCAAGCCTACGTCTAACTGTTTGTATATGATGGTCGTTCTCTCAAACTAGGGTCCCGTGCCTATGCAGTCGATTCGTTCGAGTTACCCTGATTTCTTGCGAGGTGTTCATGCCTCTTACGGGTCTATTATGTGGATGTTCTTTAATTTCACCCTTTGACGGCATGTTTTAAGATAAATTCTAACAATTTGCAAATATTGGTTGTGCTCTTAAACTGGTAGTCCTTTGACTATGTTGTCGATTCGGGGGAGTTACATTGGGCTCGTGTGAGGTATTCCTGCCTCTTACGGGTTTATTTTGTGGTTTTTCTATGTTTTCACCCATTGATGACATGTTTTTAAGCCTAAGTCTAATAGTTTGTCGTGATAACGTGACCTGGTCCTACGGGTTACATTAGTCCTGTGACTACGCCCTCAGTTCATGCAAGTTACATTGGTCCCGTGTGATGTGTTTGTGCGTCTTAGGAGGCCATTTTTTAGTTGTTTTACATTTGCACCCTTTCATGGCTTGTTTTTAAGCCTAAGTCTAACAATTTGCAAATATTGATCGTTCTATCAAATCGAGGATCCCGTGACTACCCGATCGGTCCTTTTCAGTTACATTGATCCCATGTGAGGTGTTCGTACCTCTAATGTAGCCGTGTAGTGGCTACTTTACATTTTCACCCTTTGATGGCATGTTTTTATGCCCAAGTATAAAAGTTTGTAAATGATGGTTGTGCTCTCAAACGATCCTATTTTATGGTTGTTTTATGTTTCATCCTTTGACGGCATGTGTTTAAGCCTAAGTCTAATAGTTTGTAAATTTTGGTCCTACTTTTAAACTCGGGGTCCCAGGACTACACAGTCGGTTCGTCGAGTTACATTGGTCCCGTGTGATGTGTTCCAGCCTCTTACGGGTCTATTTTGAGGTCGTTCTATATTTCCACCCTTTGACGGCAAATTTTTAACCCCAAGTCTAACAGTTTTTAAATATTGATTGTGCTCTTAAACCGAGGATCCCGTGACTACGCGGTCAGTCCCTTTGGGTTACATTTGTCCCGTGCGAGGTGTTCGTACCCCTTACGTGGTCGTTTTGTGGACATTATACATATTCTCCCTTTGATGTCATATTTTTAATCCTAAGTCTGACAGTTTGCAAATTTTGGTCGTGCTCTTAAAAAAGGGGTCCCGTGACTGCGCAGTTAGGTCATGCGAGTTACATTGGTACTATGTGAGGTGTCCAAGCCTCTTATGAGTCCGTTTTGTGGCTGTTTTACATGTTACTATTTGATGGCCTATTTTTAAGCTTAAGTCTAATAGTTTGGAAATCTTGACCCTGCTCTCAAACCGATGATCCTGTGACTACGTGGTCCATTCCTTTCAGTTACATTGGTCCCTTGCTAGGTGTCCGTACCTCTTACGTGGCCATCTTGTGGTTGTTTTACATTTTCACCCTTTGACGACAAGTTTTCAAGCCTAAGTCTAACTGTTTGTATATGATGGTCGTTCTCTCAAACTGGGGTCCCGTGCCTATGCAGTCGATTCATTCGAGTTACCCTAATTTCGTGCGAGGTGTTCATGCCTCTTACAGGTCTATTATGTGGATGTTCTTTAATTTCACCATTTGACGACATGTTTTAAGACAAATTCTAACAATTTGCAAATATTGGTTATGCTCTTAAACCGGTAGTCCCGTGACTATGTTGTCAATTCGTGCGAGTTACATTGGGCTCGTGTCAGGTATTCCTGCCTCTTACGGGTTTATTTTGTGGTTTTTCTATGTTTTCACCCATTGACGACATGTTTTTAAGCCTAAGTCTAATAGTTTCTCGTGATAACGCGACCTGGTCCAACGGGTAACATTAGTCTCATGACTACGCCATCAGTTCATGCAGGTTACATTGGTCCCGTATGATGTGTTTGTGCCTCTTAGGAGGCCATTTTTTAGTTGTTTTACATTTTCACCCTTTCATGGCTTGTTTTTAAGCCTAAGTCTAACAATTTGCAAATCTTGATCGTGCTATCAAATCGAGGATCCCGTGACTACCCGATCGGTCCTTTTTAGTTACATTGATGCCATGTGAGGTGTTCGTACCTCTTACGTAGCCGTGTAGTGGCTACTTTACATTTTCACCCTTTGATGGTGTGTTTTTATGCCCAAGTATAAAAGTTTGTAAATGATGGTTGTGCTCTCAAACGAGCCTATTTTATGGTTGTTTTATGTTTCACCCTTTGACGGCATGTGTTTAAGCCTAAGTCTAATAGTTTGTAAATTTTGGTCCTACTTTAAAACTGGGGGTCCCGTGACTACACAGTCGGTTCTTCGAGTTACATTGGTCCCGTGTGATGTGTTCCAGCCTCTTACGGGTCTATTTTGAGGTCGTTCTATATTTCCACCCTTTGACGACATATTTTTAACCCCAAGTCTAACAGATTTCAGATATTGATTGTGCTCTTAAACCGAGGATCCCGTGACTACGCGGTCAGTCCCTTTGGGTTACATTTGTCCCGTGCGAGGTGTTCATACCCATTACGTTGCCGTTTTGTGGCCATTATACATTTTCTCCCTTTTATGTCATATTTTTAATCCTAAGTCTGACATTTTGTAAATTTTGGTCGTGCTCTTAAAAAAGGGGTCCCGTGACTGCGCAGTTAGGTCATGCGAGTTACATTTGTCCTATGCGAGGTGTCCAAGCCTCTTATGGGTCCGTTTTGTGGCTGTTTTACATTTTTACTATTTGATGGCCTGTTTTTAAGCTTAAGTCTAACAGCTTGGAAATCTTGACCGTGCTCTCAAACCGATGATCCTGTGACTACATGGTCCATTCCTTTCAGTTACATTGGTCCCTTGCTAGGTGTTCGTACCTCTTACGTGGCCATCTTGTGGTTGTTTTACATTTTCACCCTTTGACGACAAGTTTTCAAGCCTAAGTCTAACTGTTTGTATATGATGGTCGTTCTCTCAAACTGGGGTCCCGTGCCTATGCAGTCGATTCGTTTGAGTTACCCTAATTTCGTGCGAGGTGTTCATGCCTCTTATGGGTCTATTATGTGGATGTTCTTTAATTTCACCATTTGACGACATGTTTTAAGACAAATTCTAACAATTTGCAAATATTGGTTGTGCTCTTAAATCGGTAGTCCCGTGACTATGTTGTCAATTCGTGCGAGTTACATTGGGTCGTGTCAGGTATTCCTGCCTCTTACGGGTTTATTTTGTGGTTTTTCTATGTTTTCACCCATTGACGACATGTTTTTAAGCCTAAGTCTAATAGTTTCTCGTGATAACGCGACCTAGTCATACGGGTAACATTAGTCCCGTGACTACGCCATCAGTTCATGCAGGTTACATTGGTCCCGTATGATGTGTTTGTGCCTCTTAGGAGGCCATTTTTTAGTTGTTTTACATTTTCACCCTTTCATGGCTTGTTTTTAAGCCTAAGTCTAACAATTTGCAAATCTTGATCGTGCTATCAAATCGAGGATCCCGTGACTACCCGATCGGTCCTTTTTAGTTACATTGATCCCATGTGAGGTGTTCGTACCTCTTACGTAGCCGTGTAGTGGCTACTTTACATTTTCACCCTTTGATGGTGTGTTTTTATGCCCAAGTATAAAAGTTTGTAAATGAGGGTTGTGCTCTCAAATGAGCCTATTTTATGGTTGTTTTATGTTTCACCCTTTGACGGCATGTGTTTAATCCTAAGTCTAATAGTATGTAAATTTTGGTCCTACTTTTAAACTGGGGGTCCCGTGACTACACAGTCGGTTCATCGAGTTACATTGGTCCCGTGTGATGTGTTCCAGCCTCTTACGGGTCTATTTTGAGGTCGTTCTATATTTCCACCCTTTGACGGCATATTTTTAACCCCAAGTCTAACAGTTTTCAAATATTGATTGTGCTCTTAAACCGAGGATCCCGTGACAACGCGGTCAGTCCCTTTGGGTTACATTTGTCCCGTGCGAGGTGTTCGTACCCCTTACGTGGCCGTTTTGTGGCCATTATACATTTTGTCCATTTGATGTCGTATTTTTAATCCTAAGTCTGACAGTTTGCAAATTTTGGTCGTGCTCTTAAAAAAGGGGTCCCGTGACTGCGCAGTTAGGTCATGCGAGTTACATTGGTCCTATGCGAGGTGTCCAAGCCGCTTATGGGGCCTTTACATTTTTACTATTTGATGGCCTGTTTTTAAGCTTAAGTCTAACAGTTTGGAAATCTTGACCGTGCTCTCATATCGATGATCCTGTGACTACACGGTCCATTCCTTTCAGTTACATTGGTCCCTTGCTAGGTGTTCGTACCTCTTACGTGGCCATTTTGTGGCTATTTTACATTTTCACCCTTTGACTATAAGTTTTGAAGCCTAAGTCTAACTGTTTGTATATGATGGTCGTTCTCTCAAACTGGGGTCCCGTGCCAATGCAGTCGATTCGTTCGAGTTACCCTTATTTCGTGCGAGGTGTTCATGCCTCTTACGGGTCTATTATGTCGATGTTCTTTAATTTCACCCATTGACGACATGTTTTAAGACAAAGTCTAACAATTTGCAAATATTGGTTGTGCTCTTAAACCGATAGTCCCGTGACTATGTTGTCGATTCGTGCGAGTTACATTGGGCTCGTGTGAGGTATTCCTGCCTCTTACGGGTTTATTTTGTGCATTTTGACGACATGTTTTTAAGCCTAAGTCTAATAGTTTCTCGTGATAACGCGACCTGGTCCTACGGGTAACATTAGTCCCGTGACTACGCCATCAGTTCATGCAGGTTACATTGGTCCCGTATGATGTGTTTGTGCCTCTTAGGAGGCCATTTTTTTGTTGTTTTACATTTTCACCCTTTCATGGCTTGTTTTTAAGCCTAAGTCTAACAATTTGCAAATCTTGATCGTTCTATCAAATCGAGGATCCCGTGACTACCCGATCGGTCCTTTTCAGTTACATTGATCCCATGTGAGGTGTTCGTACCTCTTACGTAGCCGTGTAGCGGCTACTTTACATTTTCACCCTTTGATGGTATGTTTTTATGCCCAAGTATAAAAGTTTGTAAATGATGGTTGTGCTCTCAAACGAGCCTATTTTATGGTTGTTTTATGTTTCACCCTTTGACGGCATGTGTTTAAGCCTAAGTCTAATAGTTTGTAAATTTTGGTCCTACTTTTAAACTGGGGGTCTCGTGACTACACAGTCGGTTCGTCAAGTTACATTGGTCCCGTGTGATGTGTTCCAGCCTCTTACGGGTCTATTTTGATGTCGTTCTATATTTCAACCCTTTGACGGCATATTTTTAACCCCAAGTCTAACAGTTTTCAAATATTGATTGTGCTCTTAAATCGAGGATCCCGTGACTACGCGGTCAGTCCCTTTGGGTTACATTTGTCCCATGCGAGGTGTTCGTACCCCTTACGTGGCCTTTTTGTGGTCGTTATACATTTTCTCCCTTTGATGTCATATTTTTAATCCTAAGTCTAACGGTTTGCAAATTTTGGTCGTGCTTTTAAAAAAGGGGTCCCGTGACTGCGCAGTTAGGTCATGCGAGTTACATTGGTCCTATGCGAGGTGTCCAAGCCTCTTATGGGGCCGTTTTGTTGCTCTTTTATGCTTTAATCCTTTGGCTACATGTTTTTAAGCCTAAGTCCAATAGTTTGCCGATTTTGTTCATGCCCTCATACCAGGGGTCTCATGACTAGGCGATCGGTCCCTATGGGATACATTGGTCCCGTACGAGGTGTCCGTGCCTCTCACGGGTCCATTTTGTTGCCATTTTCATTTTCACCCTTTAATGGCATGTTTTTAAGCCTAAGTCTAATAGTTTGGAAATTTTGGTCTTGCTCTTAAACAGAGGGTCTCGTGAAAATGCGGTCAGTCCATGTAAGTTATATTGGCCATGTGAAGTGACCGTGCCTCTTATAGGGACGTTTTGTCGTTGTTTCACATTTTTTCCCTTGTAGGGCATGTTTTTAAGCCCGAGTCTAACAATTTTGTAAATTTTGTTCGTGTTCTCGAATCGAGGTCCCGTGACTACATGGCCAATTTATGCGAGTTACATTGGTCCTTTGCGAGGTTTTCATTCCACTTACAGAGCTGTTGTGTGGTTGTTTTACGTTTCACCCTTTGACGACATGTTTTAAAACCTATGTCTAATAGTTTGCAAATTTTGGGTTGTGTTGTCAAACTGGTGGTCCCACATCAATGCGATCAGTTCATGCGGATTACATTGGTCCCATGCAATGTGTTCGTGCCTCTTACGAGGCCGGTTTGCGATTGTTTTACATTTTCACCCTTCGACGGCATGCTTTAATCCTAAGTCTAACAATTTTCAAAATTTGGCCGTGCTTTCGAACTGAGGATCACGTGAATATGCGGTCGGTCCCTTTGGGTTACATTGGTCCTGTGCGAGGTGTTCATACCTCTTACTGGGCCATTTTGTGGTTGTTTTACATTTTCACCGTTTAACGGGAAGTTTCAAGCTTAAGTCTAATAGTTTTGAATTTTTTTTGTACTCTATAACTAGGGGTCCTGTGACTTCGCGATCGGTTTGTGTGAGTTGCATTAGTCCCATGTGAGGTGTTCACGTGTCTTACGGGGACGTTTTGTGGTTGTTTTATATTTGAACTCTTTGACGGCATGTTTTTAAGCCTGGACCTAACAATTTAAAATTTTGGTCCTACTCTAAAACCGGGGGTCCCGTGACTATGCAGTCGGTTCGTGCGTGTTACATTTGTCCGCGTGAGGTGATCGTGCCTCTTACAGTGCCGTTTTGTGGCGATTTTATGTTTTAACCCTTTAATGGCATGTTTTAAAGCCTAAGTGTAACATTTTTGTAAATTTTAATTGTGCTCTCAAACCGGGGGTCCTGTGACTACGCGATCTCTTCCTCTAAGTTAGATTTGTAATGTGCGAGGTGTTTGTGCCATTAACAGGGCTGTTTTGTGACTATTTTACATTTTCACCGATTGATGGCATGTTTTTAAACCTAAGTCTAACAGTTTATAAATTTGGGTCGTGCTCTCAAACCGGGGGTCCCGTGCCTATGCGGTCAGTTCGTGCGGGTTACATTAGATCCGTACGACGTGTTCGTGCATCTTACAAGGCCGTTTTGGGGATGTTTTATGTTTTCACCTTTTGATGACTTGTTTTTATCCCTAAGTCTAACATTTTGCAAATTTGGGTCATGCTCTCAAATAGGGGGTCCCTTGACTACGCAGTCGGTTGTTGCGGGTTAAATCGGTCTTGTGCGAGATGTTCGTGTCTCTTATGGGTCCATTTTATAACTATTTTATATTTTCACTCTTTGGAGGCATGTTTTTATGCCTAAGTCTAACAATTTGGAAAGTTTGGGGCCATTCTCATGAATCAAGGGTCTCGTCACTATGTGGTAGGTTCGTGAGGGTTATATTGGTCATGTGTGAGGTATTCATGGTTGTTTTATGTTTTCAGCCTTTGACGGCATGTTTTAAACACTAAGTTTAATAGTTTGAAAATTTTTGTCGTGCTCTCAAATTTAGGGTACCCTAACTGTGCGATCGGTTCGCGCAGGTTGCATTGGTCCCGTGCGAGCTGTTCATGCCACTTAGGGGGGCATTTTGTGATTGTTTTACGTTTTCACCCTTTCACGGCATGTTCTAAGCCTATGTCAAAGAGTTTGAAAATTTTGGTGGTGATCTCAAACTAGGGGTCCTGTGAATATGCGATCGGGTCTTGTGGCTTATGTTGGTTCCGTACGAGGTGTTCGTGCATCTTATGGGGCCATATTACGTTTTCACCTTTTAACGACATGGTTTTAGGCCTAAGCCTAACAATTTGAATTTTTCTTATCGTACTCTCAAACCAAGGGCCACTGACTATACGGTTGGTTCATGCAGGTTACATTGTAAATTTTAGTCGTGCTTTCCAATCGGGGGTCCCGTGACTACGATAGCTATTCCTGCGGGTTACATTGGTCCCGTGTTAGGTGTTCCCGCCTTTTAAAGGGTCATTTTTTGGTTGTTTTATATTTTCATCCTTTGACACCATGCTTTTAAGCCTAAGTCTAATAATTTGCAAATTTTGGCCGTGCTCTCAAATCGGGGGTCCCGTGAGTATGCGATCGATTTGGACGGGTTTAGTTGGTCCCGTGCGAGGTTTTTGTACCTCTTTCGGACCCATTTTATGGTTATTTTACTTTTTCTCCCTTTGACGACATGTTTTTAATCTCAAGTCTAATAGTTTTACAATCTTGATCTTTCTCTCAAACCGAGAATCCCGTGACTATGCGGTCAGTCCCTTTGGGTTATATTGGTCCCGTACGAGGTGTTTGTACCTCTTACATGGCAATTTTGTGGCCGTGATACATTTTAACCCTTTGATGGCATGCTTTCAAGACGAAGTCTAACAATTTGTAAATGATGGTCTTGCTCTTAAATGGGGGTTTTGTGACTATGTGGTCAGTCCATGCGAGTTATATTGGTCCCGTCCGAGGTGTTCCAGCTTTTTATAGGTTTATTTTGTGGCCGTTCTATGTTTTCACCCTTTGACGACATGTTTTAAGCCTATGTCCAACAGTTTACAAATTTTGGTCATGATTTCAAATCTAGAGTCCCGTGACTAGACGGTAAGTTCGTGCAAGTTACATTGGTCCTTCGCGAGGTGTTCCTTCCTCTTGCGGGTCTATTTCGTTTCTATACTACGTTTTCACTCATTGATGGCATGTTTTTAAGCCTAAGTCTAATAGTTTGCAAATTTTGGTCGTGCTCTCAAACCAGGGCTCCTGTAAATATGCGGTCATGTCCTTTGGGTTACATTTTCCGGTGCGAGGTGTTCGTTCCTCTTATGGGGTCATTTTGTGGCCGTTTTACATTTTCACCCTTTACGGCATGTTTTTAAGCTTATGTCTATCAGTTTGCATATTTTGGTTGTGCCCCTAAATCGGGGAACCCGTGACTGCGTGATCAGTTTGTGAGGGTTAAATTGGTCCAGTGTGATGTGTTCATGCCTCTTACGAGGCCGTTTTGTGGATATTTTATATTTTCACCCTTTGATGGAATGTTTTCAAGCTTAAGTGTAATAGTTTGTAGACTTTGTTAGTGCTTTCAAATCGAGGGTTTTGTGACTAGGCGATCGGTTCTTGGGGGTTGCATTGGTCCCGTGTTAGGTGTTTCCACCTCTTACGGGGCCATTTTGTGACTGTTGTAAATTTTTAGCCTTTGACGGTATGTTGTTAAGCTTAAATCTAGTAGCTTACAAATTTTGGTTGTGCTCTCATATTAAGGGTCTCATGAGTATGTGGTCGGTTTGTGCGGGTTACGTTGGTTCCATGGGAGATGTTCGTACCTCTTATTGGGCCATTTTGTGGCTATTTTACATTTTCAGCCTTTGACGACATGTTTTCAAGCCTAAGTCCAACCTCTTACAAATCTTGATCGTGCTCTCAAACCGTGGATCCCGTGATTTCACGTTTGATCCCTTTGGGTTACATTGGTCCCGTGGGAGGTGTTTATACCTCTTATGTGGCTGTTTTGTAGATGTTTTATATTTTCATGCTTTGACGGCATGATTTCAAACATAAGTCTAACAATTTGTAAATGATAGTTGAGCTCATAATCCGGATGACCCGTGATTATGCGATCAGTTCGTGCGAGTTATATTGGTCCTATGCAAGGTGTTCCTGCCACTTACGGGTCAATTTTATAGCTATTCTATGTTTTCACTCTTTGATAGTACATTTTTAAGCCCAAGTCTAATAGTTTGCAAATTTTTGTCATGCTCTCAAATTGGGGGTCCCGTGATTACGCGGTCGAATTGTATGAGTTACATTACTCCCGTGCGAGGTGTTCCTACCTCTTACGGGTCTATTTTGTGGTTGTTCTACGTTTTCACCCTTTGATGATATATTTTCAAGCCTAAGTCTAAATGTTTACAAATTTTGGTTCTACTCTCAAGCTAAGGGTCCCGTGACTATGGGGTCAGGTCAGGTACGTTACATTGGTCCCCACGAGTTTTTTATGCCTCTTACAGGGAGTTTTGTGGTTGTTTTGCATTTTCACCCTTTGACGACATGTTTTTCTGACAAAGTCTAATTGTTTACAAATTTTGGTCGTGGCCTCAAATCGGGGGTCCGATGACTATGCGTTCGATCTTTTTGGGATACATTGATCCCGTGCGAGGTGTTCGTACCTCTTACGGGGCCTTTTTGTGTCCGTTTTACATTTTCACCCTTTGGCGGCATTTTTTTAGCTTATGTCAAACTGTTTGCACATTTTGGTTGGGCTCTCAAATCGGGGGTTCCGTGACTATGCGGTCAGCTCGTGTTGTTTGAATTGGTTTCGTCCGAAATGTCCGTGCCTCTTACGAGGAAATTTTGTGTCTCTTTTATGTTTTCACCCTTGGATGACATGTTTGTAAGCCTAAGTCTAATAGTTTGAAAATTTTGGTTGTGCTTTCAAATCGGGGGTCCCGTGACTACGCGATTGGTCCCTACAGGTTACATTGGTCTCGAGTGAGGTTTTCCTACCTCTCATGTGGCCGTTTTTTGACGGTTTTACATTTTCATCCTTTGACGGCATATTTTTAGGCCTAAGTCTAATAATTTGCAAATTTTGGTCGTGCTCTCAAATTGGGAATCCCGTGAGTATGCGATCGGTTTGTTCGGGTTACACTATTTCCGTGAGAGGTGTTTGTACATCTTACGGGGCCATTTTGTGGTTGTTTTACATTTTCATCCTTTGATGGCATATTTTTAAGCCTAAGGCACAAAATTTCCAAATTTTAGTTGTGCTATCAAATCGGGGGTCCCGTGACAACACAATCGGTTCGTACGGGTTACCTTGGTACCATTCGATGTGTCTGTGCCTCTTACCGGGCTATTTTGTGTCTATTTTAACTAATCACCCTTTGACGGCATGTTTTTAAGCGTAAGTCTAACAGTTTGCAATTCTTGATCGTGCTGTCAAATCAGGGATCCCGTGACTACGCGATCGATACCTTGGGGGTTACATTGGTGCCATGAGACATGTTTTTACCTCTTACATGGTCATTTTGTGGCTATTTTACGATTTTAGTGTTTGGCGGCATGCTTTCAAGCCTAAGTCCTGTAGTTTGCAAATGATGGTCATGCTCTCAAACCGGGGATCCCATGGACTATATGGTCAGTTTGTGGGAGTTATATTGGCCTCGTATGATGTGTTCCTATCACTTATCGGTCTATTTTGTGGTTCTTCTGTATTTTCACCCTTTGATGACATGTTTTTAAGCCTAAGTCTAACATTTTGTAAATTTTGGTCGTTGATAGTACAAATACAGCACCCTGCTGCGGATGATACAATGCACTACACAGGCTTATATGCCACATCCCTTCTCAGCATAGGGCCGTCGCCCTTCACAACACGGGGCGCGACCCTTCACAATACGGGGAGCGACACCTTTGGCTCTAGCCTGTTGCAGGATGCAGCACTCACATTACTTGTCTTACAGGTCGCATCCCTTTCCATAGCAGCAACTCCAGATTTTATGTACGTCACGTGCTCAGAGAATGTGGGCATATCTCCTATAAATAGAGGACCACACCTCGAAATAAGGGAGGATAGATCGAGGACATACACCCGGGGCAGACTCTACAATATATACTCTCTATACCACCTCAACCGACATCTTATGGGTCAGTCGCCGGCATTCCATCCATCTCCCCGGAACACCGAAATCCTCAATACTATCATGTACTCTCCTTTATTCTCATATATATGCCTCTTTAGGCATGATTCTATTGTACAATGCAATGCATATAATGAGAACAGAGCAACACAGTGGGGGTAGGCCTATTTTAGAGGCTGAACCACTCTATATCTTATTTTCTCTCTATTTACTTGCTTTGTTTATTTATTATACACTTTACTCTTGATTTGCTGATATGAGAATGACAAGTGGACGATTTCTCATATCATCAATCTGGCGCCGTCTGTGGGAACGAGGTACATAAATCTTGTTTCTCTATATTTTGGGTTCTTAAACACCTTGTTTTACTCATGGGGATCCTTTGGATCATTATCTCATGGGTGAATTTCAGTTAGTGAACTCGTATTTTGTATACACACCCTCAAATGGGTATCGTGTATTTTCAAATCTGTCCATGGGTCTCTTTTCTATGACCCTAGATCTATTTTACATATCACTGTGATATCACCCCACCTAGATAAAGCTTTATGGGCCTTGGCCCCGTAAAGGTGGGTGATTAGGGAAGAATTATATTTACTCTCTTTTTATTGTTCTTTGCCTATGATCTCCGTCTTATCATTAGAATCGTGCCATTTTGTGCACCAAGAGGTTATACCCTTACGGATAGACCCTATTAGGTACGCTCTCCACGAGTTTTGGGAGAAAAAACTCAGATTTTGGGTATCAATTCTGGGATTGTCCCTTCACTGCCTGGGTAAGGATGCGGCATGGTAGTTCAACTACCTTACATGGCCATGACACTGAGCAATGCTATGCTCTGAAGGCTGAAATTGAAAGGATGATTAGGCAAGGGATGCTACGGAGGTTCCTCAAAGATCTTTAGGGGATGAAGTCTAGTCTCACAAACCGCATGCCCATTTTTCATGCTTATGCCTTAAATTCCATTTATTTCTACTTTACAGTGAAAACTCCTCTTATGCTATTTTAAATTAAACTTTGTATTATTCTTACAAAGTCATATATATGAATAGTTATATGAAATCAAGTTCACTTTTATAGTGTAGTATTTTAATTCTCATTTCCATGAAATATTATCTTATAAAGACCATTTTTGTCTTAAACAGATCTCGATTCGAGACAATATGTTATATGGGGAATGATAATATCTAAATGGGACCACAAACGCCCGACAAGACGCTTAATTGTCCGAAAGCAGATGATAATTGAAAATGGTGAAAGCAAATACTGAAAGCAGTTATCCAAATTGGACTGCAACATCACTCATAAGGGTCCACAATGCCCGCTCTTAGCTTTCGGGATGCGTCATTAAGTCAGGAGACTTGTAGTATCTAGTCAGGGATGGATTTATATATATCCATAGCTGTGGGTGGCTTAATAACATAACCCAGCCTGGGGAGGATTGAAAGTATCATGTATGTTAGCTGTGGGTGGATTAATAACATAACCCAACCTGGGGAGTATTGAAAATATCCTGTTTGTTAGCTGTGGGTGGCTTAATAACATAACCCAGCCTGGGGAGGCTTGAAAGTATCCCGTATGTAAGCTGTGGGTGGCTTAATAACATAACCCATCCTGAGGAGGCTTGAAAGTATCCCGTATATCTACAAAGGCCCATGTTCAGGATTAGAACAGTGCAATAGCCCTGTCAATACAGCTGCATCCATTAAAGCGACTAAGTTGATATGGTAATGACTTGGATTTAGATCCAATTGAAGATAGAACAGAGGGAATTAAATATTCAAATGTGACATCCCTGTTAATATGGCTGCGGCCATTAAGTAAGTTCACTCAAGACGCAAAAGTAAAGGAAGAATCATCAAACTATCGTGGCCCTATTCATGAGGCAGCCCTTCCAATTATGAGTTTAAGAAAAAGGAAGAAGGGTCGCGGTCCATGTACAGAAGCCATCCACATTACGGCAACAGCCTATGACCTGTACGTTAGTTAAAGTTCATTTTTTCAAAGAATGTACAGTTCAAACAACTAAAGGTGCCACGACCATAATCAAACCTACTATGTGCAATAATAATGAAATTCAAGTAGGAAGGTCGAGAGAATCCATTCAAATATTAAAGCAAGAAAAGTAGAAAAAAAGGAGGTACAAGAAAATGAGGCATTTGCCTCTATCGTGATTCGAACCCAGGTGTGTGCATAGAAAATGTGGCAAAAATAACCAATGCAGAAAAGGTGGCCGCAGCCTTGATAATATCAGTTAAGATTACAGGCAAATAGGCCACAGCCACTACAAGAAGGAAAAATAACAGAAGGGATAAAACCTTGTATCAATGATAGTTTAAAAATTACAAATAGTTCAGGAGGTTGCATCATCACGCTCATCTCCCTCATCGCCATCCACAGCGGCCTCAGATTCCTCATCAGTTGCCGCTGCCTCAACCTCTACTCTCAACCTCGCTTTCTCTTTAGCCGTAGCCTTGAGCTCAGCTATTCACTCTTGATTCTCAACATCACCAAGTCCCCAATTAAGAATGGTCTCCTTAGAGTCGGGAAAGTTCTTTATGACCCTGTGTCTAAGTTCTTGGTAACCGCGGAGGTAAGCCCTATTATTGATGAGATAGAAGTCCCTAGAGCCCTTAAATGACTCCACAGTACTGTCAATGGCAAGTTGAAGGGCTTCGGTATGGTCCTCTTCCATTTTCTTAATTATCGCGGCATGGTCTACAACATCTTGGGCAGCCTTGGTATCTAACTCCACATACTTCTTTTGAAGAAGTCTGAGCTTGTTACTAGAAGTCTCTGTAGCCTGTGCGGCTTTCGCGGTCTGAGACTGGGCGACTTTGAGGGATTTTACGGTCTGCTTAAAGTTTTCCTTCGCTTCCTTTTTGGCCTTGTTTGCAGCTTCCAAGTTCATCTGGGCTGCCTGAAGTGTCACGGCAACAGACTTCTTGCCCGCTTCGAAGGAGGAATTTCACACTTTTTCCAGGTCAGCGACATGTACCCTATTTATAGCCTCTTTTAATTTGTAAAGGGTCTCGTACTTCCTCTTTTGAGCCACTATGACATCCGCATACTGAAAAGAAAAACTTAGAAGTAGGCTAACAAATGCAAAATTAAAACTAAGAGAGAACTTGCACTTATCCTCAAAACACTGTGGAGGCCGCAGTCCTCTAGATCGTCACGGTCTTCTTCGACCAACCTGTCAAGATCCGCAACATCAAGGGCCCCCTTCATCCTTCGCGCAGCCTTCACGGTAGTATCCCATAAGGGCTCAGGGTCAGGCTGTCTTAACTGTAGCCATGGTCGACCATCAGGACCATCTTTGGTGCGGCACTGAGGAGGTGCCAAGTTGGCATTAACTGCTATAACAGGTGGCGGAGGAGGAGAAGCTGAATGCATAGGGACATCTGACGTTGACATCAGACCTGTCGCGGCCGAACTGGCCCCTATATCGTCATCAAACTCAGCTTGTGGTTGGAGGGCAGTAGTGGTTATTTTTTCCACGGACGGACTATGGGTCGTGGTAGGAGGATTTGGGTCGCTGGAAGGGACCGCGGTTGGAGTTTTGGTCCTGGGCCTCTTCTTTTTCCTATGCCTTGCAGCATTATTGAGAACCATTGCATCCCCATCTATTTCTACGAGTTAGGAAGCCAAGAGTTCCCTGTCAACCTCCTCACCTAAAAGAGGAAAAGCAACAGTAAATATTTTAATTTTAAATACAAGTTGCCGTGAAGTAAGAATATTGATTGAGTTATTACCTTCCACGTCCATATCTTTGGGTATAAATTTATTTGGGAAGTAGCCTGCTTCAAATACAGAGGTAGAAGTAACAGGTGTGCTGAATTTTTTAAGCTCGGGAGGAATGACCGCGGCCTCAGCAACTCTCTTCTCTTGCCGCTTGCTCAATTACATGTTGTCGAGAACTGCAGAAAACATTTCAGGGGTTAGTACAGAGAATGCGCAATTATAAAGAAGGGGCGTGGCTATAATCTAATTACTTAGTTTGGAAGGACAACCCCGTTGTCTCAGCATTCGAAATGACTTCTCCCCCTCGTTCTCCTGAGGGTGTATCTCCTATCATTCTCCGAAGATGTAGAAATATTTACCTTTCCAGTTCTTTACACTGGTTAGCCTCCCAAAATAAAGGGTCTCATCCCTGCCGCGAACGGAGGAGTAGTAGTACCCTACGAACTTCAAGGAGTTTTCCTTCGGGCGATAGAAGTGAGAAAACTCTGTGGGAGTAATGTCTTTCTTAAATTGATTCTCCCAAAGCACGACCGCGACAAGGATGGCCCCCCATCCATTGGGATCTAACTTGGTTGGTGCTAGTTTCATGGTTTGAAAAATTCGTCTGATGGGAACGGGAACTGGCAATCGTAGCCCATAAATAAAGGCATGAAGTGGAAAATATACCCCATCATCAGCAAGTGTCGTGCACGATCTTTGGCTTGTGGTAGGTGCTGAGCACATTAAGTTTTCTGGAAACTTAAAGCTATCAAGTGCAGCTAGGGGTCTCTTCGCCCTCCCAGATGGACCATCTGGTTCGTCCCTAACATCAGTTCACCCCTTATCGCAGCATCACCTTCCAAATCCATTGGTCGGTTACTAGAGTTGGCTTCCTCTTCCATTCGAGTGGTCTCAGAATCCTTCGTGGAAGCAGAGTCCATGGAGTCTGAGTCTAATACTACGCAGTTAGGGCAATTCTTCAGTTGGAAAGGCCCTATTAATTTTAAAGGAGGCACGAAAGGGAGTTCAGGAGGAGAGGCTCCAAAATGCTTTGCCCAAACGCCTCTCAAAAATTCATCTGGGTCAAAGCTCATATGGCTATAGCAGTACCTGAAAAGCACAAGCCGCAGTTAGGTGCCGTAGCCATTATAGTATAGAGTCCTCTTAGAGGCCACGACATGTTCAATGGAATATAAAGATGAACAGGAAATAGAGGCCAAATGGGCAAGTGTGGGGTTTGAGCCCCAAAAGACAAACATCACCATAACACATTGATTAGATTGGGTTTATAGTGCTGCGACTACTCACTCAACAAAAGTTCGGGGCTAAAGAGTCGCATAGTCTATCTCTTAGAACCTATGGGCCGCAGCCATCGCTTAGCATAAGCCGCGGCCATCGCTCACCATAAGCCGCGGCTAGGGATCAAATCAAGGAATATTTCAAGGATTAAGTGTTACGCTAGATTACTGAATGGGTACTTCATCAGGCTGTGGCCATTCGCTCAAACAGTTAAGTATCTAATGTTTATTCATTTAAAGATCAAAGACCTAGAATATGAAGGGTTTATTCAAGAACATCAAGAACAGTTATATGATTTCATGGTATTTAACACTGATACGTGCCATATTGTCCAAGCATTCGAAGATCAGGGGTTCAGTTCAGCATACGAAGATTGATTCAAAGAGCAATGTAGCAATAATTACTATAAGTATTTATCATGTCTACGTGTTGGATTCTTGGAAATTAGAAGATTATTCGAATAAAACCCTAGATTCATATCAAGTAATGCAGAAATTCATGTGTTTGACTATTAAAGAAGAAATTCGAACTACAAAACCTAGTAAAAAGAATGTTGGTTGAAAAATTACCTGGAAATGAAGAAAATGGCAATGATGAGTCTCAAACCTCCTTGGAAAAACCACACTTAACCTTGGAAGGACGTCGAAAAAAGCAGGAGGACAAATGCGCAGAGTACAACTTTTGATATGCTCTAAAAAATTTAGAAAACGTAATGAAGTCCACGGCCTGAACAATTTATATAAGAGAGCGCGGAAGATGAATTGTCGCCTTGAAAATATCGCGGCTCCTAAGAAGACAGAACTAAGTTGTAGCCCCAATCGCAATCTCTTGGGACTACGACTTGGGGGCTTATTGATAGTATAAATATAGCACCCTATCGCGAATGGTACTATGAACTGCACATGTTTATATGTCGCGACCCTTCTCAGCATAGGGCGTGACCCTTCACAACACGGGGCGCGTCCCTTCACAATACGGGGTGCGACACCTTTGGCTCTAGCCTGTTGTAGGATGAAGCACTCACAGTGCTTGCCTTACAGGCTGCATCCCTTTCCATGGCAGTAACTCTAGATTTTATGTACGTCACGTTCTTAGAGCATATGGTCATATCTCCTATAAATAGAGGACAACACCTTGAAATAAGGGAGGAGATATCGAGGACATACACTTGAGGTAGACTCTATAATACATACTCTCTATACAACCTCAATTGATAGCTTGTGGGTCACTTGTCGGCACCACAACCATCTCCCCGGCATCCTCAATACTATCATGTACTCTCCTTTATTCTCATACTTGTACGCCTCTTTAGGCATGATTATATTGCACAATACAATTCATATAATGAGAACGGAGCAACACAGTGGACGTAGGCCTATTTTAGATGCTGAACCACTCTATATCTTGTTTTCTCTCTATTTAATTGCTTTGTTTATTTATTATACACTTTACTCTTGATTTGGTGATATGAGAACGACAAGTGGACGATTTTTTGTCTCATCATTCGTGCTCTCAAATTGGGGGGCCCATGACTATGCAGTCGGTTCATGCGGTTTACATTAGTCCCATGCGAGGTATTCCTACCTCTTACGGGTCTATTCTATGGCGGTTCCAGTTTTTCACCACTTAACCGCATGGTTTTAAGCCTAAATCTAACAGTTTACAAATCTTGGTCATGCTCTCAAACTAGGCGTCCCATGACTATACGGTCAGGTCTTGTGGGTTACATTTGTCCCGTACGAGGTGTTCCTACCTCTTACAGGGCTATTTTGTGAG
This sequence comes from Sambucus nigra, assembly GCA_949130495.1. Taxonomy (NCBI): domain Eukaryota; kingdom Viridiplantae; phylum Streptophyta; class Magnoliopsida; order Dipsacales; family Adoxaceae; genus Sambucus; species Sambucus nigra. The sequence goes on from OX422214.1 coordinate 59,288,621, forward strand.
GTTTTTATGTTTTCACCCTTTGGCGACATGTTTTCATGCCTAAGTCTAACAATTTGCAAATTTTGGTTGTGCCCTCAAATTGGGGGTCTCGTGACTATGCAATCGATCCCTTTGGGATATATTGGTCCAGTGCGAGGTGTTTGTGCCTCTTACAAGGCTATTTTGTGGTCGTTTTACCTTTTGACCCCGTGACGACATGTTTTAAAGATCAAGTCTAACTATTTGCAAATTTTGGTCATGGTCTCAAACCAGGGGTCCCATGACAACGCGAACAACTCATGCATGTTATAATCATCCCGTGCGAGGTGTCTGTGCCTCTTAAGGGGACATTTTGTGGTTGTTTTATGCTTTCACCCTTTGACCATGTTTTTAAGCTAATGTCTAACATTTTGCAAATTTTGGTTATGCTTTCAAATTGGGGGTCCCATGACTACGCAATCAGTTCCTGTTGGTTACATTGGTCCCACGAGAGGTGTTCCTATCGCTTATGGGGTCGTTTTACGTTTTCAGCCTTTGACTATATGTTTTAAGCCTAAGGTTAACAATTTAAAAACTTTGGTCGTGATCTCAAATTAGGGGTCCCGTGAATATGCCTTTAGTTTATGTGGGTTATATTGGTCCCGTGCGGGGTGTTCGTGCCTCCTACAGGGCCATTTTGTCGTTGTTTTACGTTTTCACCCTTTAATGATAAGTTTTTAAACCTAAGTCAAACAATTTGCAAATTTTAGTTATGCCCTCTAATCGGGGGTCCCGTGACTACGTGATTGGTTTGTACGGGTTAAATTAGTCATGTGTGATGTGTTCATGCCTCTCACGGGGGTCATTTTGTGGTTGTTTTACATTACCACCCTTTACCGGATCTTTTTAAGCCTAAGTCTAATAGTTTTTAAATCTTGATCATACTCTTAAATCGGGGATCCTGTGACTACGTGGTCAGTCCCTTTGGTTTACATTGGTTTCGTACGAGGTGTTTTTACCTCTTATGTGGCCATTTCATAGTTGTTTTACATTTTCACCCTTTGACAGCATGCTTTTAAGCCAAAGTCTAACCACTTGAAAATGATGGTCGTTCTCTCAAACTAGGGGTCCTGTGACAATGCAGTTGGTTCGTGCGAGTTACATTGGTCCCGTGCGAGGTGTTTCTACCTCTTATGGGTCTATTTTGGGGTTGTTTTACGTTTTCACTCTTTGACAACATATTTTTAAGACTAAATCTAACAGTTTGAAAATGTTGGTCATACTCTCAAACTAGGGGTCCCATGACTACGCGTTCAGTTTGAACGGGTTACATTGGTCCCGTGCAAGGTGTTCGTGCCTCTTACAGGGCCGTTTTGTGGTTGTTTTACATTTTCACCCTTGAACGACATATTTTCAAGCCTGAGTCTAACAGTTTGCAAATCTTGATCTTTTTTTTTAATCGGGGATCCCATGACTACGTGGTCAGTCCCTTTGTGTTACACTGGTCCCGTAGGAGGTGTTCGTACCACTTAGGGCATTTTGTGGATGTCTTACATTTTCACCCTTTGATGGCATGCTTTCAAGCCTAAGTCTAACTATTCATAAATGATGGCCGTGCTCTCAAACTAAGGGTCTCATGACTATGCGGTCAGTTTATGCGAGTTATATTGGACCCGTGCGAGGTGTTCCAGCCTCTTATTGGTCTATTTTATGGTTGTTCTACGTTTTCACCCTTTGACGGCATGTTTTTAAGCCTAAGTCTAAAAGTTTACAAATTTTGGTCGTGCTCTTAATTTGGGGGTCCTATAACTATGTAATCGATTCGTACGAGTTACATTGGTCCCGTACGAGGTGTTCCTGCCTCTTACTAGTCTTTATTGTGGCTGTTCCACGTTATCACCCATTAGCGGCATGTTTTTAAGCGTAAGTCTAACAATTTTCAAATTTTGGTAGTGCTCTCAAACTAGGGGTCCCGTTACTATGCGATCAAGGCCTGTGAGTTACATTGGTCATATGCGAGGTGTCTGTGCCTCTTTTGGGGCCATTTTATGTCCATTTTACGTTTTTACCCTTTGACGACATCTTTATAAGCCTAAGTCTAACAGTTTTCAAATATTGCTCGTGCCCTCGTACCAGGGGTATCGTGACTACGCGGTTGGTCCCTTTGAGTTACATTGGTCTCGTGTGAGGTGTTCGTACCTCTAACGGGGCCGTTTTGCAGTTGTTTCACATTTTCACCCTTTTACGGCCTAGTTGACACTTAAGTCTAACAGTTTTCAAATTATGGTTGTGCTCTCAAACCGAGGGTCTCGTGACTATACGGTCGGTTGCTATGGGTTACATTGGTCCTGTACGAGGTGTTTGTGCCCCTTATGGGGTTGTTTTGTGACTGTTTTAGGTTTTCACAATTTGACAGCATGTATTTAATCCTAAGTCTAACATTTTCAAAATTTTGAACGTGCTCTCAAATCAAGGTCCCTGTGACTAGGCAGTTACATTGGTCTCATGCGAGGTGTTCGTGCCTCTTAGGAGGCCATTCCATGGATGGTTTATGTTTTCACCCTTTAATGACATGTTTTTAAGCTTAAGGCAAACAGTTTACAAATTTTGATCATGCTTTCCAATCGGGGGTCCCGTGACTACGTTGTCAGTTTGTACATGTAACATTGGTCCTATGAGAGGTGTTCGTGACTTTTACGGGGCCATTTTGTGGCTCTTTTACGTTTTCACCCATTGAGGACATGTTTTTAAGACCAACTCTCACAGTTTGCAAATTTTGGTTGTGCTCTCAAATCGGAGGTCCCATGACTACGCGATCAGTTCATACAGGTTACATTGGTCCTGTGCGAGGTGTTTGTGCATCTTACGGGGCCATTTTTAGGCTTTTTACATTTTCACCCATTGATGGCATGTTTTTAAGCCTAACTCTAATAGTTTATAAATTTTGGTCGTGTTATCAAATCAGGGGTCTCGTGACTATGCAGTTGGTTCGTATGGGTTACATCGGTTCATGCGGGCTATTTTGATGTAGTGCGAGGTGTTCATGAAACTAACGTGGCCATTTTGTGGCTATTTTATGTTTTCACCCATTAACGACATGCTTTTAATTCCTAGTCTAATACTTTGTAAGTTTTAGTCGTGCTCTCAAACGAAGGTCTCGTGACTATGCGGTCGGTTCGTGTGGGTTACATTAGTCTTGTGCGAGATGTTCGCGCCCCTAACGGCGTTATTTTATGGATGGTTTATGTTTTCACCCTTTAACGACATGTTCTTAAGCCTAAGTCTAAAAGTTCGCAAATTTTGGTCGTTCTCTCAAATCGGGGGTCCCTTAACTACACAATCGATTCGAGTGGGTAACATTGGTCTCGTGCGAGGCGTTCTTGATTCTTATGGGGCCATTTTATGGCATTTTTTTCTCCACCCTTAAACGTCATGTTTTTAAGCCTAAGTCTAACAATTTTCAAATTTTGGTTGTGCTCTCAAATCGGGGTCCCGTGATTATGTAGTAGGGTCATACGACTTACATTGGTCGCGTCTGAGGCATTCGCACCACTTATGGGTTCGTTTTGTGGATGTTTTACTTTTTCACCCTTTACTGGCATGTTTTAAGCCCAAGTCTAACAGTTTTTAAATTTTTTCCGTGCTCTCAAAACCGAAGGACCGTTACTACACGATATAATCGTGCGGGTTATATTGGTCATTACGAGGTATTCGTGCCTCTTACAGGTCCATTTTTTTTGCTATTTTACATTTTCAACCTTTGATAGCATGTTTTGGACAAAGTCTAATAGTTTTCAAATTTTTTTCGTGCTCTCAAACCAGGGTCTCGTGACTCCGCGATCGGTTCGTGAGGGTCACATTGGTCCCGTGCGAGATGTCCATTCCTTTTATGAGGCCGTTTTGTCACCATGTTTCATGTTCACCCTGTGACACAATGCTCTTTAGTCTAAGTCTAACAGTTTGCAAATTTTGGTCGTGCTCTCAAACCAAGGGTCCCGTGACTACGAGTTCAATTTGTGCTTCTTATGGGTATTTTATATTTCAACTATTGATGGCATGTTTTTAAGCCTAACTCTCGCAGTTTGTAAATTTTGGTCCTTCTCACAAATCGCGGGTCACGCGACTACGTGGTCAGTCCCTTTGGGTTCAAATGGTCTCGTGAGAGGTGTTTGTGCCTCTTATGGGGCTATTTGTGCCCTTTGACGACATGTTTTTTAGCCTAAGTCTAACAATTTGTAAATTTTGGTCATTTCTCTCAAACTCGGGGCCCGTGACTAAGCGGTTGGTTCGTGCAGGTTATTTTAATCATGAGCGAGGAGTTCGTGCCTCTTACATGGCTATTTTTTGGCTATTTTACGTTTTCATCCTTTGACTGTATTTTTTTTAAGCCCAAGTCTGAAAGTTTGTAAATTTTGGTCATGCTCTCAAACTAAGGGCCGCTGACTACACAGTGAGTTCGTGCGGGTTACATTGGTCATGTGCGAGGTGTTTGTCCTCTTATGAGGCATGTGGATGGTTTACGCGTTCACTATTTTATGATATGTTTTTAAGACTAAGTCCAAACCTTTGCGAATTTTGGTCGTGCTATAAGGACTAAATTTCCAATTGAGTCTCAATGTAGTTTTGACTTATTCTCGGAACAAAACACATTTGAGTCATAGGAGACTATGACTTGTCAAAGATTTAATTGAAGACGTTGTGGCAAAGATACAAGTAATTAATCATTTTGAAGTTTAATTAGTGCAAATTTATCGTCTTCAAGGTTTAATTACATTTTGAGATCACTCAGGTATGAATGCATAATGTTAATGAAACTTGGAATTTTATTTTAGCAAAAATAAAGATGTTATTTTTAAAGAAAATGTTTTTTTAATAGAATTTTAAATGTTTACACTTTGTTTTAATCAGATATGGACGGATTAGAGTTGGATAAGAGTTGGTTTTAACAAAAACTCTGTTTTCAAAGTTGGATGTTTCAAAACTCTAATCTGGGTGACGTCGTTCAAACGACAAACGTTGTAGTTCAAACGAGAGCTGATGTCATTCGAACGATGATTTATCTCGCTTGAACCAGATCCCTCACCTCCTTTAAATAATTATAAATAGGCGTGTTTAGTTTTCTCAAACAAGGTGCAGTGCGAAAAATAGTTTACCATACATAAAGGTTTCTGCACAAAGTTTTCTAAGGTTTTTAAACTAAAAACATCCTTATAGCTTCAAGATCCGAGCTTTTCATTATCATATGTTCTTGTGATCTTGTTGGCACCAAGTTTGAGGTTCTATTGAATATCCATTATTGGTTTTGCGGTGAAGAATCGACGGATACCGGTTTTGACATCGTAGACGACACAAGGCCATATCGGTGGATACTGAGGCATTCGTGGAGGCGACTGTTGTGGACGAGTATCGTAGAAGAAGGTTATTTTCTGCGTGGGTACTGTGAAGATTGGTAGAAGATCAGCTGAGCGTTAAGTCTCATGGGGATCGAGTCGTTGTATAAGACTACCAACCGACTTTGGAAAACCATTATCATAGTGACTATCTGGTCTGGGCCGTCCGAGGTTTTTTCCCGATTGGGTTTTTCCTCATACATTAGCGTTGTGAGTATTGGTTTACTTTATTTTACTTGCTTTAATCACTAGTTGCATGATTAGGGTTAAACAATATAAAATATGGTTAAGTTAATTAGTTTCACAACTTGGTTTGATTAAATTGAAAAAGTGTTTTTTCAAAAAAAGAAAGTTGTTTTGCATTCATCCTTAACTTAATTCCGCTCAAGAAAAAGTTTTTGTTGAAATTTATAACTTGGGGACTTACAAATTGGTATCATAGAAAGTAATACATTTTTATTGTGTTTGATCCTTGTTTCTTTTAAGGATGAATTTTGGAAATTATGAGAGTTTTTTCACTTCTATTTTTTATGGCACTAATTACGCTTACTGGAAAATGCAAATGAAAAATGCTTTAAAGTCCATTGATGAGCGTGTATGGTTAGATGTTGAAAAAGGTTGGACTCCACCTTTCACACGAGAGGGTGAGGTCACTAGTTTGAAACCCGTTGAGTCCTAGACTGAGACTGAACATAGGCTTGCACAGTATAACTCTAAAGGTATGCATGTTATTTCTTCGCATGTCACACCTGAAGAGTATAATCATATCATGACTTTTGAAACCTCGTAAGAAGCGTGGGATACACTAGCACTCATTTACGAGGGCACGAGAATGGTTAGTGCATTAAAGTTACAAAATCTCAATACACAGTTTGAGACGATTAAGATGTTAAAGAATGAGACGTTTTCTGAGTTTTACACTTGGTTGTCCACTATTATTAATACAACATTTAACCTAGGTGAGAAGATTACCGATAACCGAGTGATTAAGAAAATTTTGAGATCATTACCGAGTAGGTTTGATGTGAAAGTAACCGTTATGAATTCCCTTGGTATGCTTAACTCATCGAAATTGTAAGAAATCATAGGTGGACTGCAAACCTATGAAATTGATATGTTTACCTCCAAGCAAGTGCCAAAGAAAGAAAAGGGTATTGCTTTGAAAGCCTTAAAGGAGGAAACTAAAGTTTTGAATGAGGACTCTAATTTTTACTTTGAGGACGTTGTCTTGTTGGCAATAAAAGTTTCTTTAAATTCATAAGCAATGGAAAGATGCCAAAAAGTTTGAGAAATTCAAGAACAAGGGAGACTCCACCCCTAAGGGAAAGAATGATAAACCTAAGAAAGATGAGTCTGATAGGTGTTTCGGGTGTGAGGGGTATGGTCACAAAGTAGCTGAGTGTCCCACTAGACTTAAGAAAGAGGGAAAGAAACCGATATCATACAATTCCACCTTAAGTGATAGTGAACCAGAAGAGGGAGAGGATTCCCCCATTGAGCGTAACTTTATTGCGTTTATGGCATGTCATGTGAGCAATAACGATATATCTTCCCCCAAGGATACTCATATACATGAAACTTTAGAGGATGTTGAGAGGGATTCCCGAGAGGGTGAGGGTGATGAGAGCAAGGATGAGGAGATCGACGTAGGAGAGTTGCAAGTTGGATTTCGAGAGTTGTTTGAGGAGACTGTGAGGAGAAAAAAGTTAACTTGAAATTGCAAGCTGAGTTGAAAGAGCGTGTTGTAGAAAATAATGATGCGTTAATTAAGGATCTTATGGCATGGGAGAAGAAGCATGGGGAGGAGCTAGAGTACATAGAGAAATAGAGTGACACCCTTAGAGGTTTGATGGAGGCTTTGAAAAAGGAGGTGCTAGAGTTTAAGGAGTCTAGGCATCTACTCGAGTCTAGGATTAAGGAGTTAGACGAGAGTTTGAGAGACTCGTCTAGACTTATGTTTGATTTTGAGGCTAGAAGTGGGAAGTTGGATAGGATTATAGGCATAATACAAATTAAGAGAGATAGGGGAGCTATTGACTTTGATGATCGTGTTATTCCCATTCTCCCCGCACGTGTGAGAGAGCCAGATAGGAATGTTAGAAAAGGTCCACATGTAGGTCACTTTCCAGAACACCTCTACACTTGCACGTTTTGTGGTAGGAAAGGTCATCTTATAAAGTTTTTCTATGACCTTAGGAATGCTCCTCGAAAGTCTAGGAAGTTTAGGAATAAAGTTGCCTCAATTCCCCACACTCCATGCGCCGTTACACGCCTACATGGGTTAGGAAGTCGAATTTGGTAGCTTTAGGAATAAAACTTCATGGTTCTCATTTGGTTTCACTTGATACTTCTAATGCTAAATCTAAAGGTTGTATGTGTTACCACGTTTATCACATTGTATAATATTGTATCTTAGTTGAAAAATACAAAGAGATTTTTTGTTTTGAATTTTTTTTAGAAAAACACAAAAAGATTTTGTTTTATTTGAGTCAAAATATTTTAAAAAGCCAAAAAGATTTTTAGTTTTGTTTTTATGTCATGAGTTAACATGTTTGATGTGGCATATTGGTGTTCTTGGACCCCCCTTCCTTCCATTGTCCATATGGCTAGGACATTTGGACATTATTATCGATCCTTATAATGATCTTAACCATTTTTGGGGGGTTTTTCGAAGTTGATATGCGTTTTGATTCGACTTTGTGTATATGCCATGATTGCACACATGCACGAGTTTATATGGATGTTTAATGACTCTTGCATATTTGAGTTTAGCGAGACTTTCTTATCTCAATTTTATCATCTATGCATAAGTAGACTTCATGAGAGATGTGCATGTAATAACCGTTTATCTTGAGGATTATATTGAAAAAATCGATGAGTGTTCATGGGAAAGGGCTATGAGAGTGTAAAATTGACTCGTCGTGAAAGCCACTGTTTAAAAGAGCCAGAAAAAAAATTTGAAAGGTAGTAAAAAGAATCATATGCCAAAAATGGGCCCAATTAGTTTAGTTCATTCAAAAGAAAATATGATATATTTTAGGGCGTTTGGATGAATGAAAAATTTAAACGATTTTGTGCAAAGAATCCTAAAGTTGAAAGTTCATGTCATGAGGCTATTGTTTGTAGAATATTCAAAATTCCAGATTCATATGCATGATGTTTGTTTAGTTCATTAAGCTCGCACTTTAATTGTCACGTATGGATATGATAAAGTTTGATGATAGATTTCTATCAATTAGAACTTCTTGATCGTTTTGATATGTTGGAATTGTGATTCATTTGTTTCAGTTCACGCACATACATTCTATGTTAATGTTTAGGCACATCGATACTATGTTCGCATGTTACTCATATTTATCTGTTTTGAGTTTTTTTCTTAGTTTCGCTTTTGTTTTGCTATTATTTCGCAGTTTTGAGCCCCTTCCAGTTAGAATTTTCATAATATCACTTCACTGGGAAACTCTATTTAATTTTCTCGGGAAACTATGAGAGTTTGTTTATGTCGTTCAAACGACATCTGTCTTCGTTCGACCGATGTCGCTTCTCGTTCAAACGACATCTTTGGCTCATTCGAACGACAACCTGTTTGACCAGTTTTGACTTTTTCTGGTTAATTTTTATTTCAATACCCTGCTGCATATTGATTCATATTTCAGTACTGGGTTTCTGTTTATGTAGTCTACTTTAATCATTGACATATTTTGATGCATTGGTTAGTTTATCAAACCTTCTTAGACTGATATATTTGTGTCATTCACTATTTGCTAGTTACCGATTTAACATTACTTGATCCTTTTTTAGCTGGTTGTTTCTTGTTTATCAAGAATATTATGAGTTAATGTAATCAAATTGGTATTTCTCATGCTAGATTGGTTTATCTTTTCACCGGATTGTCTATTCTAGACAAAAAGGGGGAGAGATGTCTGTGATGTAGGGGGTTTTGTGAGTTTTATGCTTGATGGGTCATATGCTTTGTTACACATACTGGTATCATGTTTACATATTGCTATCATGTTTACTCACATAACAAATGATTTGTATTTGAGTTTTCATATCAATTTATATCATTTGTTCCTCAATACTTCACTAGGTATTTCTCTATTTAATGTGTTTAGGTATGCTTAAAGAGATTCAAGATTCCAAGTCTACATCACATTCAAACATTCAGAGACAGTTTGATGCTTGTCGGTCCATTGTTTATGAATTGTATCATGTACTGATGATGTAATTTAATTTTTGAGTTTATGGGATGGGATTTAGGCGTCATAATTGATGGCCCGGCTTCGGTATTTCACAGTTGGTTTTGTCCCAAAATAGACAAAGGGGGAGATTTGTAAGGACTAAATTTCAAATTGAGTCCTAGTGATGTTTTGACTTATTCTTGAAACAAAACAAGTTTGAGTCATAGGAAGATTTTTGTTGTCTGGTCTCTATGAGACTATGACTTATCGGAGATTTAATTGAAGACGTTATGGAAAAGATACAAGGAATTAATCATGTCGAAGTTTAATTAGTGCAAATTAATCATCTTCAAGGTTTAATTGCCTTTTGAGATCACTCAGGTATGAATGCATAATGTTAATGAAACTTCGAATTTTATTTTAGATAAAATAAATATGTTATTTTTAAAGAAAAGATTTTTTTAAAAAGATTTTTGAATGTTCACACTTTATTTTACTCTGATGAGTGGGATTAGAGTTGGATAAGAGTTGGTTTTAAGAAAAACTATTTGTTCAAAGTTGGATGTCTCAAAACTCTAATCTGGGCCACTGTTGTCGTTCGAACAAGAGTTGGCGTCATTAGAATGACGTATTATCTCACTCAAACGAGATCCCTAACCACCTTAAAATAATTATAAATAGTCGTGTCTAGTTTTCTCGAACAGGGTGAAGTGCGAAAAATAGTTTACCATACAGAAAGGTTTATGTACAAAGTTTTCTAAGGTTTCAAAACTAAAAACATCCTTAGATTTTCATTATCATATGTTCTTGTGATCTTGTTGATACCAAGTTTGAGGTTCTATTGAAGATCCATTATTGTTTTTGCGGTGAAGATTCGATGAATACCGGTTTCGACATCGTAGACGACACAAGGCCATATCGGTGGTTACTGAGGCATTCATGGAGCCGACTACTATGGACGAGTATCATAGAAGAACGTTATTTTCTATGTGGGCACTGTGAAGATTGGTTGAAGATCAGAGGAATGTCAAGTCTCGTGGGGATCGGGTCATTATTTGAGACTACTGTCTGACTTTGTAAAAATATTGTCATAGTGATTGTCTGGCCTAGGTCGTCCGAGGTTTTTTCCCGATTGGGTTTTTACTCGTACAACGGCATTGTGAGCATTGCATTACTTTATTTTACTTACTTTAATCACTAGTTGCATGCTTAGGGTTAAACAAGATAAAATTTCATTAAGTTAATTAGTTTCACAACTTGGTTTGATTAAATTGAAAAAGAGTTTTTTCAAAAAGAGAAAGTTGGTTTGCATTTATTCAAAACTTAATTCCGCTCTAGCAAACGTTTTTGTTGAAAGTAGTAATTTGGGGACTTACACGTGCTGTCAAATCAGGGGGCCGTGACTATGATGTATGTTCGTGTGGGTTACATTAGTCCGGTGCGAGGTGTTCGTGCCTCTTATGGGTACATTTTGTGTCCATTTTATGTTTTCACCCTTTGACGACATGTTTTCAGGCCTAACTTTAACAATTTACAAATTTTTGTCATGCTCTCAAACTGAGGGTTCCGTGACTACGCAATCGATTCATGTGGGTTACCTTGATCCCATGCAATGTGTTTGTGGGGACATTTTATGGATGTTTTACACTTTCACCCATTAACAACAGGTTTTTAGGCCAAATTCAAATAGTTTACAAATTTTGGTGTGCTCTCAAATCGAAGGTTCCGTGACTACGCAGTCAGTTCGAGCGGGTGACATTGGTCCCGTGCAAGGTGTTCGTGCCTCTTACGTGGCTATTTTACGTTTTCACCCATTGACGACATGTTTTTAAGCCTAAAACTAACAGTCTACAAATTTTAGTCATGCTCTCAAACCGGAGTTCCCTTGACTACGTGGTCGGTTCGTGAGGGTTACATTGGTTCTATGCGAGATGTTCGTGCCTCTTACGGGCCTATTTTTTTTCTTGTTTTACATATTCAACCCTTGATGGATTGTTTAAGCCTATGTCACAATTTACAAAGTTTGTTTGTGCTCTCAAACCGAGGGTCCTGTGGCTTCTATGATCGGTTCATGCGGGTTTCATTGGTGCTGTGCAAGGTGTTTGTCCATCTTACTGGGCTGTTTCGTGATTGTTGTGTGCTTTTTTCCATTTGACAACCATCCTATATCTAAAATTTTGAAATTTTTTTGTGGTTCTCTCAATCCAGGGGTCCCGTGACTAAGTGATCTATTCTTGTGGGTTATATTAGTTCCGTCTGAGGTGTTCATGCCTCTTACGGGTCCATTTTGTGATTGTTTTACTTTTCCACCCGTTGACAAAATGTTTTTAAGCCTAAGTCTAACCGTTTGCAAATTTTGGTTTTTCCCCTAAATGGGGGGTCCCGTGACTATGCACTCGGTTCCTAAAGGTTAAACTAGTCCCATCTGAGGCATTCATGCCACTTACGGTGCCATTTTATCATTGTTTTACATTTTCACCTTTCAATGGCCTATTTTTAAGCCTATGTCTAACAATTTGCATTTTTTGGTCGTGCTCTCAATTTGTGGGTCCTGCGACTATGTGGTCAGACCCTTTGGGTCACATTGGTCCCATGCGAGGTGTTTGTACCTCCTATTTCGCTGTTTTATTATTGTTTTACATTTTCACCCTTTGACGACATTTTTTATGCTTGAGTCTAAAAGTTTGCAAATTTTGGATGTGCTCTGAAATCGAGGGACCAGTGATTATGCAGACGGTTTGTGCAGGTTAAATTGGTCCCATGCGAGGTGGTCGTGCCTCTTACAAGGCAATTGTGTTGCCATTTTACGTTTTACCCTTTGACGACATATTTTTTGGCATAAGTATAACAGTTAGAAAATTTTGGTCGTGCTCTCAAATCAGTGGTCTCGTGAGTACGTGGCCAGTTTGTGCGGGTTATATTGGTCCCGTTCTAGGTGTCGGTGCCTCTTATTGGGCCATTTTGTGTCTATTTTATGTTTTCACCCTTTGACGGTGTTTTTTTAAGCCTAAGTTTAACAATTTTTAATTTTTGGTCATGCTCTCAAATTGGGGTCCCATGACTACGCGGTCAGTTCGTATAGGTTACAGTGGTCCCGTGCGATGTGTTCGTGCCTCTTACGAAGCTGTTTTGCGGCTTTTTTATGTTTTCAGCCTTTGACAACATGTTTTTAAGTCTAAGAATAATTGTTTGCAAATTCTGGTCGTGCTCTCAAACTGGTGGTCCCGTGACTACGCGGTGAGTTGTTGAGGTTGACATTGGTCTCGGGTGGGGTGTTTGTGCCTCTTATGGAGTCATTTTGTGACTGTTTTAAATTTTTACCCATTGACAACATATTTTTTTGCCTAAGTCTAACAGTTTGAAATTTTTGATCGTACTCTACAATCAGGGGTCCCATGACTTCACGATCGGTTCATATGGGTTACATTGGTCTCGCACGAGGTGTTTGTACCCCTTACGGGGACGTTTTGTGGTTGTTTTATATTTTTAGCCTTTCACATCATATTTTCAAGCCCAATTCTAACGGTTTGCAAATTTTTATTGTGCTCGCAAATCAGGGCCCTGTGCCTATTCGGTTGGTCCCGTGCAAGGTGTTTATGCCTCTTTTGTGGCCATTTTATGGTTGTTTTACATTGGTCTTGTGCGAGGTGTTTGTGCCTCTTACGTGGCCATTTTCAGGCTGTATAACAGTTTCACCCTTTGACAGCATGTTCTTAAGCTTAAGTCTAACAACTTGTAAATTTTGGTTGTGCTCTTATACCAAGGGTCTCCTAACTACACGATCGAGTCTTAAGGTTACATTGGTCATGTACGATATGTTCGTGCCTCTTATGGGGCCGTTTTGTGATTGTTTTCTATTTACACCCTTTGATGGCATGTTTTTAAACCTAAGTATAAAAATGTGCAAATTTTGGTCTTGTTCTCAAATCAAGGGTCGCGCGACTATGTGGTCGGTCCCTTTGGGTTACATTGGTCCCATGCGATGTGTTCATACCTATCGCGTGGTTGTTTTGTTGTTGTTTTACATTTTCACCCTTTGATGAAATGTTTTTAAGCCTAAGTCTAACAATTTACAAATTTTGGTCGTGCTCTCATCTCGGGGACCCGTGACTATGTAGTTAGTTCATGTTGGGTTTTTTGATCATGTTCGAGGAGTTCGTGCCTCTTACCTGTCCCGTTTGTGTCTATTTTACTTTTCCCCCATTTGATGACATGCTTTAAAGACCAAGCCTAAAAGTTTGTAAATTTTGGTCGTGCTCTCAAAACGAGGGTCCCATGACTATGCGTGAGTTCGTACGGGTTACATTGGTCCTATTCCAGGTGTTCGTCCCTCATACAGGGCTGTTTTATGGCTGGTTTATATTTTCACACTTTGACAACATGTTTTTTATCCCATGTCTAGTAATTTGCAAATTTTGGTCGTTCTCTCAAACCGGAGGTCCAATGACATTGCGGTCGATTCGTACTCGTAACATTGGTCATGTGCGAGGTGTTCATAACTCTTATGGGACCATTTTGTGGCTATTTTACATTTTCACCATTTGACGACATGTTTTTAAGCCTAACTCTAACAGTTTGCAAATTTTAGTCATGCTCTTAAACTGGGGATCCCGTGACTACACAGTTGATTCTAGTGGGTTACATTGGTCCCGTGCATGGGACCAACCTTTTAACGAGGCCATTTTGTGGTAATTTTAATTTTTCACCCTTTAACGTTATGTTTTTAAGCCTAAGTCAAATAGTTTACAAATTTGATCGTTCTCTTAAACCAAGGGCCTTGTGACTATGCAGACAGTTTGTACGGGTTACATTGGTCCCGTGAGAGGTGTTCGTGCCTCTTACGTGGCTATTTCACATTTTAACCCATTGACGATATGTTTTAAATCCTAAGTCTAATAGTTTGCCCATTTTGATCGTGCTCTCAAACCGGGGATCGCATTGTTACACGTTCGGTTTATGAAAGTTACTGTTGATGTAAAAAATTAGGTTGCTTCTAATTATTTAATCACAGATAAATATAAATGAGACAAAGAATTTTAAAGTGGTTCAGCCTTATAAGAATGGCCAACGTCCACTGTTTCTGTTATTGCCAAGTGTTTTGGAATTCTCGATATGTAGTTCTATCAAGAAATTTCGGTCCCCTTGAATGAGGGTGATACAATGTATTTATAGCCCTTGGGCTGTACATGTGAAAGGGTAAACAATTAGTGCCCTTTAAGAGTATACGTCTGTATGATTAGCATTCAATGAATAGTTGAACTGTTGATTATCTGGCAATTAATGATGTGGCCGAGGTGCAGCTCGGACCGTCTTAGTTGCTCATCGTTCAAGAGTTCCTCGGAGTATTGGAGTTCCTCGGAGTGTTGGTGTTCCTCGGAGTGTTGGTGTTCCTCGGAGTACACTTGCTGCTCGGAGTGAATATGACTTGGTCGGGGAAATAGACTTCCTCGTTGCTATTGTGCCACGTAGATCGACACGTGTCTTCTTATTATTCGTCTGTATCAGCATACTAATTTTGGTATCAACAGAAGCCCCCATTGTTTCATATTTCAAACTTTGAGGAGTATGGAACATTCCTTCTCGGTATATGGCAATATTAAATGACCTTCCTAGTTCGCAGAATCCGCCTTTTTGAATTTTTATAAGCGCTTTGATCCTCGCGCACTTTTTGTCCTTTTAGCCACCGGTAGCGTAATAGTTTCTATTTTGTAATCATTTCTTTCGCCGTTTCCCAAAGCAAAGTATTTAAGCTTCATAGGCAATCCCATCATCTTCTACCTTTTCCAATTTCTGCTTTCGAGTTTTCCATAGTCTTTCTCTCTCTTGTGCGTTCGTCCTTTTCTTCGTTCGTTGTCAACAGATCTCGCTTTTTCCTATAAGATCTTCTTCCTTCTTCTTCATTTCTTTTATTCGCCATGGTTTATGTTATTGAATCTCTCGAGAAATTCCGCTCTGATTTTTCTATTCCATCTTGGGTAACTCTGGAGGATCTTTCTGAGCCTTCAAATTATTTTAATTTGGCTGAGGGGCATTGGTTCCCCAGCCTCTTTATTGCTGAATGTGGATTTTCTTTTCCACCAAACCCTTTGTGCTTAGAGTTCTGTCATTATTTCGATGTTGTCCCTGTAAAAATAGCCCCCAACACATGGAGGATAGTTAATGGGGTGTATAGGTTAAATCAAACTCATGGAACTCGTATATGAATTCCTGAGATTATGTACTGTTATAGATGGGTTGTTCTAGACAATGTTTTTTATTTAAAAACTAGATTTTTGAATAGGGCTTTAGTAGTCAACCTCCCTGATGCTAATAGGGATTATTTTGAACATGGGGTAGTTATCAAAAATTGATAACATGCCCCTTTGACTAGAGATGAAGTATATCAGGGTCCCAGATGCCCTCCATATGGCAATGGGATAGGTTATTTTCATCTTATTTTATTTCTGAAATTATGATTTCATTTTGAATAAATGCGTGACTGATATTTCACTATGTATTTGTTTGCAGTTGATAGTAAGAGAAAAACTCCAAAAGAAGCTGATATTAACATCAAACATTTGAAACTTATCTGGAATTTGCATCGAAAATTTGCAGACGAGCACATCAGGTCTGCTTCATATTTGTTGCAGTATAGGAGTTATACAACATCCTTTATTGCTCGTCCTGTGGTCAGCACCAGTGAACCAGCATCAATTCCTGAGGACTCTTCTCCAGAATCTCACATTCCTCTAAGTCAGAAAATGGGCAAAAGAAGAGTTCCTGCTCTCTTTGAGGAGACTACCTCTGCTGGAGATGGAAAAAGAAACAAGACTGATGTCCCAAAGGGGACAAAGAAAGTAGATGCTGCCCCTTCTGTTGCTCCTCAGAAAGATGCCGAGAAGCCCCCAGTGGCTCCGAGCAAGAAAAATGCTTCTGTGGAAGTGGCCACCATCTCCCCCACCAAAAGTTCTTTGGTTGAAACTGCTGAAATGCCACCGAGGAGACTGAAGAAATCCTCCTCGGTCAGTTTGGCTGAAAACCTTTCCCAGCTCCAAGTTAGTGGAGCTGGTGTTCCAACTATCATTCCCCCGAGCTCTGCAATGACCTCGGTAAAAACTTGGACTATTCCTGAAGACCAAGGAATCGAGGATAGTATATCTAGGCATATGCTTACATCCCTGGCTACTCGTCACATTGCTTCAGTAAGTTTCTCATATTCTTAATTTTCTTTCTTTCCATCAATACATGTATCTCTGAGCTGACTAATTATTATCTCCTTTTTTCAGCCGGTGAGTTGCTTCAACACCATTGTGAAGAAAGATGAAGCGATCAAGGATTATAGCTCCTCGTATGGAGTGGAGGATGCTTTGTTGGGGTTAACCAAATATTTGAAGGATTCTCGTCAAAAGTATGACGAGGATAGGGTTGAATGGGAGAAGAAGTTGACTGCAGTTGAAGCAGAAAAGGTGCAGTTGGAAAATAAAGTGAAAGACTTGGAGGAGGAGAAAAAGAAGTACGCCGAGAAGCTCACGAACTTTGGGATCTTGAAAATAAGTTGAAATTGGCTGAGGAAGAGCTAACCCTCTTGCGAGAAGTAAATCGCCAGAAGGAGGAGGTAGATGCTAAGTTGAAGGTCACCGAGGATCTTCTATCCGAGAATCTCTCCTCGGAGAAAATAAAAAGAAAAATGGCAATAAAGAAGTCCTTCAACAAAGGTTGGGACAAAGGGTGGAACAAGGGGGTAGCAGCCATGATGACTCAGGTGCAGTATGGGAGTTTGAAATACTTCCGAGATGGTTGGGTGGCTGCCCTGCAAGAGTTGAAGGTTAATGAGGACTCGGAACTGTTTCAACAACATCTCCCTGGTCCTCCCCTAGCTATTGAAGATGAAGAAGAGGATGAAGCTTCCTCTGAAGAATCTTCAGTGGTAGTGGGTGATCTCATCCTTACCCAGCCTGTTGACGAGGAGCTTTCATCTCAACCTGCTCCTCCTGAACAAGTTCCAGTTCCAGCCGACCAACTCGTTGTTCCCACCGAGCAACCGAGCTCCTCATCCCAGCCTCCCGAGAAAGTCTTGGGAGACAAGGAAAAGGTGTGAAGTTGTTCGGTATTCTCTTTCTTTTCTTCTTTTTCAAGTGTAATCAAGATCTTTGTAACTCTGCACTATGATCTAATAAAATTTGAGTTCTTTTCTTCCATATGATTGTCTCTTTTCTCTTCTGTACTCTGTCTTGATCTTCTTTTTGATGATTACTTTTTCTTTCTCTGCTAGTTTCTGGCCAGGATGGATATGTTATCTGCTAATGATACAAAGCTGATGTAGCAATGTCATGAATATTATAATGCTGGTCATACAAACCTAAGTGTATCAGAGGTTGCCGACATCCTTGGTCAGGATGCTTCAGAGCAGGCAATCGAAGCTTATCAGTATCAGAAATTCTTACTTGTCCGAGTTGTGGCTAATAATGTGGCTTATTATGAAATGATTAAAGACTTGCAAGGTACTCTCGATGATCTTCAGCAGCAGTATAAAGAGTCTTCAACTCTTTTGCATGAAGGATATGAGAAGAAACTCAAACAACTTGGTGAAAAAGGCTACGACAAGATGCTTGCCGGCTATGAAGTGAGAGAGAGAACATTGAAAGCAGATGCCGAGGGGCACAGGCAAATAGCTGAGCTATTGGAGCAGGAAAATAACAATCTTCAGAAAGAACTAGCTCAGCTGAGGTCTGCTGCTTCGTCTTCCACTGCCTTGGTACCGGTCACTGATGATGGATTCTCATTTTTAGAAGTGGAAAATGCCAAGTTGTGAGAAGAGTTAGAGGCTTTGAGAAGAGCTGGGCCTTCTACTGCTACTCGGGGATGAGGAAGAGGTTCTCGTGGACGAGGAAGAGCTGCTCAGAATGTTGTCGAGGAACCAAGTTCTCGACCTGCTCGGGGAGGATCAAGAGCTCTTAGTCGTACTGTTGAAGAAGCTCGTACTCGATCAACGTTGGAAAATCAAGCATTCCAATTAATGGCTAAGAACCAAGCTTTGTCTGACATGTCAAAGAAAATTAGAGAACTGGAATAACAACTCTCCTCAAAGACATCATCATTGGCGACTAATGAACTTTTCATCCAAAGTCTTCACGAGAAGCTTGAAAGGTTGACATTTCAATTTAATAAACAGCCCAGGGAGTTCTGGATGGCTGGATACAACGAAGCACTATTTCATTTAGATGATCGTATCCAGAATGCCAATAATGAGGGCTACAAGCAAGGTTGGTTGAATGCCTTGGGCGTGCTGAAGCTCGAACAGAGACACTACCTGTGGGACTACTATGATCCTGGGGTACTAGACTTGCCTGTGCCACCTTATAAATTGGACATGGAATGGATCCCAGCTCGTGCCATTCCTCGGAGCTTAATTGCAAAATACCTCGGTGACTACAATCTTCATTCTCAGATCGAGGTATCTCATCCCGAGCATCTACTGGACACACCTTCAATAATGAACGTCAGAATGCTTCGAGATATTAACTTCATTAATTCTCCTCTTTGCCTGGAAGATCCTCCTGCTGGCGAGGAGCCTATATCGAAAGCTGAAGGAAAAAAGCCAATAGAATAGGAAATTCTGATGTAATAATTAGTACACAATTTAATATCAATGTAATAAACTTGTGTAATTCATTTTGACTTTAATGAAAGAATTTCATTTTTGTTTGCAAATTTGTATTGCTCTTGTATTTGTCAAACACTTTATATTTGTGCTTGCATAACAATATTGTGTGGTTCATCGACCAACTTAGTAATAAAAAATTACAAGTATTAGTAATATTGCTCGATCACTTAGTAATAAAGTAATGAGTATAAAAATGTTTAAAAATTTTCCAACCAACCAAGGTTGTGCTTGTCGACCAATTATAGTCAATGGATTTTTATCCCCGACCAGCTATACTTGGTACTGTTTAAAATATTGTCTCCTCGTCGACCAACTATAGTTAGTGGATTTTTATCTCCGACCAACCATACTTGATTCAGTTTGGAATATTTTGTTCTTTGAGGAACTTTTATGTAATAAACTTACCTCCCGACCAACATAAGTTGGCTTTTGAGAGCATATCTTGTTTCCTAACCAAACACGTTGGCATTTTTAGGAATGTTGATGTTGTTCTCACCCTTTTACCAACCGGAGTTGGTCTGAGTTCGAACTATCATGTCCACTTGCCCTTTTACCAAAATTGATCTGAGCCAGTGTCAGCCTCCTAACCAAAGGAATATGGTTTGTTCTTGCTCTTTTACCAACCGGAGTTGGTCTGAGTTTGAACAATCGTGTCCACTTGCCCTTTTACCAAAATTGGTCTGAGCCAGTGTCAGCCTCCTAACCAAAGGAGTATGGTTTGTTCTTGCTCTTTTACCAACCGGAGTTGGTCTGAGTTCGAACTATCGTGTTCTCGCCCTTTTACCAATCGGAATTGGTCTGAGTTAGAACTATCATGTCCAATTGCCCTTTTACCAACTGGAGTTGGTCTGAGCTAGTGTACGCCTCCTAACCAAAGGAGTATGGTTTGTTCTTGCTCTTTTACCAACCGAAGTTGGTCTGAGTTCGAACTATCGTGTTCTCTCCCTTTTACCAACCGGAGTTGGTCTGAGCTTGAACTATCGTGTTGTTTTTACTGCCGAGCAGCGTAGTGTTACACACATTAGTATTCCGCAGAAAACTTTCAATAAAAGGAGAGAAGATGGAGAAATATCATCGTTTTATTCATATTGATGGAACTGCTTTACATTTTACATCACTGATAATACTTGCGTAGGTGTTCAGCATTCCATGCATTCTTAAATTCCTCCCCTTCTAGAGTCGCTATTCGATAAGTTCCTGGTCGAACAACTTCTGTAACTCGGTAAGCTCCATACCAGTTTGCCTCCAACTTATTGTGCTTCTGAATGACTTTCTTTAGCACGTAATCTCCTTCTTTTAAATCGCATTTTTTCACCCTCTTGTTGTAGAACAGGGTTGTTCGTTGTTGATAAGCAGCATTCCTAATGGCTGCCTCTTCTCTAACTTCCTCGAGCATGTCCAAATCTAATCTCCTCATCAAGTCGCTGACTGGGGAATTGAAATTCAGCACTCTGTGTGTTGGAAGACCCAACTCGGCAGGTATTACAGCCTCACTTACAAATGCCAGCATATATGGTGATTCTCCAGTTGCTGCTCGGGGAGTTGTTCGGTAAGCCCACAATACTGACTGTAGCTCATTAATCCAATTATCTTTAGCCTCACTTAGCCTCTTCTTCAAAACATTTAGTATTGTTCTATTCGTCACTTCAGTCTGTCCATTGCTTTGAGGATGGCCTGGTGCTGAATGAACCTTCAAAATGTTTGACTGATGACAATAGGCGGCAAACTCCTCGTTATCAAATTGTGTTCCATGGTCTGTGATGAAGTCATGAGGGAGACCATATCGGCAGATGATGTTCTTCCAAATGAATTGGTACACCTTCTCGTATGTCATATCAATCAGAGGCTCAGCTTCTACCCACTTAGTAAAATAATCCACTGCGACGATGAGGTACTTGAATCTTCCTTGGGTCGTTGGCAGTGGTCCTACCAAATACATTCCCCACATGGCAAATGGCCAAGGGGAAGTTATGGGTGTCAACAATGCTTGTGGAGTTCGTCGGATGGAGGAAAAATGTTGGCATTTATCACATCTCTTAGCATAGGCTATACAATCAGCCCTCATCGTTGGCCAGTAGTATCCCTCCTTCATCACTCTTTGCAAAAGTGTCTGACCTGCTACATGGGCTCCACAGGACCCTTCATGGATCTCTTCAATAAATTCTTTCACCTCGGAGGGATGTACACATCTTTGCAAACCTGCCATAATTCCTCGTCTATACAAAACACCATTAGTTAGTACATACCGAGCAACTTTAAACTTCAATTTCTTGGCAGCGAGCTTGTCTTCCGGTAATTCTCCTTCCTCAACATATGCCCTGATGGGATCCATCCAAGATGGTCCTAAATCAAGGGTAATAATATTCATCGTCAGGTCTTCATCTATGCTTCGACTTTCTAACACCTCAATTGGTATCATTCTTCGCAGCTCGGTACGAGTAGCTGATGCTAGTCGAGCCAGTGCATCTGCTTGTGCATTCTCCATTCTTGGTATTCTGATCAACTGAATGGCGTCAAATTCTACCAATAACTCCATCACCTTTGCATGATACTTGACCATTAATTCTCCTTTAACTGCATATGTTCCCATCATCTGATTCACAATTAATTGAGAATCACTGAATACCATCACTTGTTGCGCTTCTATAATCTTTGCTAAATTAAGACCTGCTATCAAGGCTTCATACTCAGCCTCATTATTGGAGGCTTTGAATTGGAATCGTAAGGCATATTCCATGTCAATCTCGTCTGGGGTGTTCAAAACAATCCCTGCTCCACAACCCGTTGTGCAAGATGACCCATCAACATATAATCTCCATGTAGGTAACTCGTCTTCAAATTTCTTATCGGATAGAGTTCCTCGGTGAAATATTTGTTGTTTACTTTTATCCTCTCCTGATATTTCTTACTCCTCGTCGATCATCTCTTCTCGCCCTTTTACCAACCGGAGTTGGTCTGAGCTCGAATTTGATGATCCTTCTACATCCACAATCCCTTTCACCAACCGGAGTTGGTCTGAGCTTATGTCTGTTGATCCTGTAACATCCACAGGTTGATCAACGAGCAACTTTTGTTCCTCGGGGGTATCAGGATATGTAAATTCTGCTATAAAGTCTGCTACAGCCTGCCCTTTTAGTGATGATCTGGGTTCATACACAATACCATATTCATCGAGCTCTATTGCCCAATACATCAGTCTCCCTGATTCTTCTGGCTTATGAAGGGCTTGTCTCAATGGCATGTCGGTATACACGACGATGGTATGGGCCTTGAAATATGGCCTCATTCTTCTACTTGCCTCAATTAATGCAAATGCCAATTTTTCCAACTTTGGGTACCTGATCTCTGCACCTCGAAAAGCCTTACTTGTGTAATAAATTGGCTTCTGGACTCTATTCTCTATTCTGATCAATGCCGAGCTGACTGCATTCTCTGATACTGCCAGGTACAAGTACAACTTTTCTCCCATTACTGGTCTGGACAACAGTGGAGGTGTTCCCAGATATTTCTTCAAATTTTGAAAGGCTTTTTCACATTCATCATTCCACTCGAAAGTTTTCCAAAGTGTTTTGAAGAATGGGAGGCATCTATCAGTTGCTCGGGATACAAATCTATTGAGCGCTGCAACTCGTCCTGTAAGACTCTACACCTCTTTCTTCGTCGTTGGAGATCGCAACCCTAAAAGAGCTTTGATCTTTTCTGGATTCACCTCAATGCCTCGCTGGTTGACGATGTACCCGAGGAACATTCCTTCTCGTACTCCGAAGGTGCACTTCGTCGGGTTGAGCTTCATTTGGTATTTATCCAGTTGATCAAAGGTATGACCTAAGTCAACTAGATGATCAGCATCTTTCTTGCTCTTTGTCAGCATATCGTCGACATAGACCTCCATATTGC
Source organism: Sambucus nigra (assembly GCA_949130495.1). NCBI lineage: Eukaryota > Viridiplantae > Streptophyta > Magnoliopsida > Dipsacales > Adoxaceae > Sambucus > Sambucus nigra. Next base: position 59,311,690 of record OX422214.1, read on the forward strand.
AACTGATTTGTTCGGCAAAAACCTTATTCATCAGCCGCTGGTATGTCGCTCCTGCATTTTTTAAACCAAAAGGCATAACATTATAACAATAAGTTCCTCTATGGGTAATAAAAGAAGTACTTTCCCTGTCTTCAGGTTTCATTTTGATCTGGTTGTAGACAGAGTAAGCATCCATGAAGCTGAGCAGCTCGTGTCCCGAGGTAGCATCCACTAGATGATCAATTCTGGGCAATGGAAAATGATCTTTTGGGCATGCCTTGTTGAGATCAGTGAAATCAACACACATTCTACATTTATTGTTTTTCTTCTTTACCATCACCACATTTGCTAACCAGTCTGGATATTTCACAATCTCAATGAATCGAGCTTTCTGGAGCTTCTCGACCTCCTATTGTATGGCTTGATTCTTCTCGGGACTAAACACTCTTCTTCTCTGCTTTACAGGCTTGATATCCTTATTCGCATTGAGCTCATGGCATAAGAAGTTGGGATCTATTCCTGGCATGTCTTCATGAATCCATGCAAAAGTTTTCTTTCTATTTCTCAAGAAAGTTATCAACTCCTGTTTTATTGAAGCATCCAAAGTCGAACCTATCTGGGTTATTCGTTCAGGGTCCTCGTCGTCCAGAATAACATTTTCTGTAGATTCCACCACCTGTCCTTTTACAAGTTGGGATTCGTCTCTGGGATCCAGTGTTTCAATTTCTGTACCTTCATCCACCTGGAAGGTAGTAGTCTTTTTCCTTGACTCTTCAAGCTCCTCTTGCTCGGCATACGAATAATAGCATTCCCGAGCTACTTTCTGATCACCTTTCACAACTCCTACTCCAAAATTTTTAGGGAATTTTAAACACTGATGTACTGTAGATGGAACTGCTTCGAACTTCTTCAAACCAACTCTTCCCATGATGATGTTGTAAGCTGATTGCACATTTTTATCCATCATAAAGAAGCGTATTCTTTATGTTCGACAAGCAGGCCAAGTTCCAATGAATATATCCAACTTGATCGTCCCAAGTGGAAAAACTTCTCGCCAGCAAAACCCAGGAGAGGTCTGTGATAAGGCTCCAATTGAGATAATTTTAAATTTAAACTGTCAAAGCATGAGTAGAACATGATGTCTGCCGAACTACCATTATCTACCAGAACCCTTGAAATCACTACTTCTTTCATCCTCATTTTGATGACCAAAGGGTCGTCGTGAGGGTAAAGAACACCTGCAAGGTCTTTTTTTGAAAAACCGATGACCAGCTTCTCTTTTTGTTTACCCTCCTCGAGCGATCCTCTTCAGCCAAATTTATCCGTTGAATGTATGAGAAAGCCTGAGCCTCACCGAGGTAAGCTTTTCTTTCTGTAGTAAGGTCTCCTCCTCCTGCATCTCCTCCTGTAATGACATTACAATCAAATGACCCAAAGCGTATTGAAAATACCTCTCGTTCTGGCTGCCTTGGTTTCTTGGGAAGATCGGGGTCATCATCTGGATCGTCTTCATGGTTTCTCTTATTTTTCTCCTCTGCTCGACGAGGAGATCTAGACCTTTCTCTAGTTCGATCATTATTTCTTCTTTCGCCTCCCCGATCAACATACTTTGCTAGCTTCCCTCTTCGGATGAGTGTTTCAATCTCGTCTTGAAGAGCTATGCAATTTTTGGTCATATGGCCGTGATCCTTATGGAACTCGCAATATTTCTCACTGTTCCTCGTGTCAGGGTCTGACCTCAGTTTCTTTGGCCACTTTACTTCCTCTTTATTCTTGATTTCTTCCAAGACATGATTAATACCCATTTTCAAAGGAGTATAATTATCGAATTTTTCAGGACTTCCCATGACGACTTATTATTCTTGGAATGCTTGTCACCGCCATTACCCTTATGCTCATTCTTCTTGGATTTGTCGACTTCCACCTTGGCTTTTTTATCCGTATTCTTCTTCGCAGCCATGGCCTCCTCGGCATTCATGATTTTGGCCGCTTTTGCCATCAACTCTGACATAGTTGTAGGTGGATCTTTGGCCAAAGTGTAATACAACTTGTTAGGCAACAACCCACTCATCAAGGCGGTGATTGTTGTTTTTTCTTCATAATCTATGACTTCCAGCTTTTCGTTATTGAAACGAGTTATGTAATCTCTAGTACTCTCACCAGATTTTTGTCTAACACTTAACAAGTGTGCTACTCGTTTTACTGGCTTTACTCCAAAATAGAAATTACCGATGAAAAACTCGGCCAACTGAAAGAAAATTGAAATCTTACCCCGAGGAAGATTGTTGTACCATATTTGGGCAGATCCAGTAAGTGTTCCTGAGAATGCTCTACATCTCATTTCGTCGGGGACAGCATAGATGTCGGCGGCAGCTTGATATTACTCTATGTAAAGAACAGGATATGTCTTTCCATCATATTTAGGGGTCACCACAGGTGCTTTAAACTTTGATGGGGTAGGAGAACCCACAATGGCCTGGACAAAAGGTGTCCCTTGAACAAAAGTTCGTTGTAGGGGATTCTTTGCCTTATCCATTTCTCCCAATCTATCCTCCAACCGCTGAATGGAACCTTTCCACGCATCATATCCTTCCTCGGGCTTGTTAGTTCGAGCAATTGATTGCTCTGATGTGGCCTCCTGAGATCTATCTTGACGAGCAACTGGTCGTGATTGTGCTGATCCTTCTCTTAGATCTGATGGTTGTCGAAAACTTCTCGACATGGTCTTAGGTGGACTCCTATTCCTCCTAGGGCCTAATCGACTGAAAGGAGATACCCTACTCAGTCTTTCCAAGGCACTGGGTCTCTCTGGAGAGAGAGTGATACGTTTCTCAGTATCAGTAGCCCGTATTGATGAAGTTTGCCCAGGTTGATAAGAGAAATCATCAGACTCCTCATTACGATAAGTATCTGTACGCCTGGATCGTGAAGAAAGTAAATAAGTTTGCCTTTGACCACTTCGATGTCCCGAATGTGCAGGTGCACCGCCATGAAGGGTCTGTATGAGTTGACGCATTGTTTCTTGCATGGCGATTTGTCCTTGAGCCAGATTCGTCATAATCCCAGCCAGATCTGGAGGTCCAGAGGGATTTGGAGGATTTCCAGCATTTCCAGCATTTCGATTGCTGGATTCCGGATTATCTGCCATTGATGATGAATGATTTTTGGTGAAAAATGATAACAACAGTCATTTCCCACAGACGGCGCCAATCTGTTGATGTAAAAAATTAGGTTGCTTCTAATTATTTAATCACAGATAAATATAAATGAGACAAAAAATTTTAAAGTGGTTCAGCCTTATAAGAATGGCCTACGTCCACTGTTTGTGTTATTGCCAAGTGTTTTGGAATTCTCGATATGTAGTTCTATCAAGAAATTCCGGTCCCCTTGAATGAGGGTGATACAATGTATTTATAGCCCTTGGGCTGTACATGTGAAAGGGTAAATAATTAATGCCCTTTAAGAGTATACGTCTGTATGATTAGCATTCAATGAATAGTTGAACTGTTGATTATCTGGCAATCAATGCTGTGGCCGAGGTGCAGCTCGGACCGTCTTAGTTGCTCGTCGTTCAAGAGTTCCTCGGAGTATTGGAGTTCCTCGGAGTGTTGGTGTTCCTCGGAGTACACTTGCTGCTCGGAGTGAGTATGACTTGGTCGGGGAAATAGACTTCCTCGTTGCTATTGTGCCACGTAGATCGACACGTGTCTTCTTATTATTCGTCTGTATCAGCATACTAATTTTGGTATCAACAGTTACATTGTTTACATGCGAGGTGTTCATTCCTCTTATGGGGACATTTTTGGTTATTTTACATGTTCACCCTTTGACGATAATCCTAAGTCTAACATTTTACAAATATTGGTCATTCACGTAAATAAGGGGTCCCGTGACTACGTGATCGATTCTTAGGGGTTACATTGGTCACATGTGAGGTGTTCGTGCCTCTTACGGGGCCATTTTATGGCTATTTTACGTTTTCACCCCTTGATGACATGTTTTTAAGCCTAAGTTTAACAGTTTGTAAATTTTGGTTGTGCTCTCAAATAGTGGTCCTATGACTACGCAGTAAGGTCGTGCAGGTTACATTCATCCCATCTGAGGCGTTCATCCCACTTACAAGGCCATTTTGTGGCTATTTTACATTTTCACCCTTTGACGGCATATTTTAAGTCTAAGTCTTACAGTTTGTAGATTTTGGTCGTGCTCTCAAATCGGGGTCCCATGACTAAGCGATCAGTCGCTTTGGTCACATTGATCTCGTGCAAGGTTTTTGTGCCTCTTCTGGGTCCGTTTTGATGTTGTTTTACGTTTTCACTCTTTAACGACATGCTTAAGCCTGAGTGTAATAGTTTATGATTTTTGGTTGTGCTCTGAAACCGAGGGTTTCATGACTCTGTGATCAATTTGTACTGGGTACATTGGTCTCCTACGAAGTTTTCGTGCCTCTTACAGGGCCGTTTTGTCACCGTTTTGTGTTTTCACCCTTTGACGGAATTTTTTTTAGCCTAAGTCTAACAGTCTACAAATTTTGGTCATATTCTCAAACCAGGGGTCCCGTGAGTATGTGGTCGGTTCGTGCGGGTTATATTGGTCCCGTGCAAGGTTCTCGTGCCTCTTACGGGGTCGTTTTGTGATTATTTTATGTTTTACAAATTTTGGTCATATTCTCAAACTAGGGGTCATGTGACTATGCGGTCAGTTCGTACGTGTTACATTGGTCCCGTGCATGGTGTTCGTGCCTCCTATAGGGTCATTTTGTGTCTTTTTTATGTTTTCACCCCTTGACAACATGCTTTTAAGCCCAAGTCTAACAGCTTGTAAATTTAATTATGCTCTCCAACTAGGGGTCCCGTGACTACGCAATCAGCTGTTGCGGTTACATTGGTCCCGTGTGAGATGTTCGTGACACTTGTGTGGTCATTTTCTGTGTGTTTTATGTTTTTAACCTTTGACGACATATTTTTATGCCTAAATATAACAATTTAAAATTTTTGGTCGTGCTTTAGAATCGAGAGTCTCGTGACCACACGGTTAGTTCATGCGGGTTACATTGGTCTTGTGCGAGGTGTTTGTGCCCCTTACGGGACTATTTTGTGGTTGTTTTACATTTTTAGCCTTTGAGATCATGTTTCGAAGACTAAGTCTAACAGTTTGCAAATTTTCATTGTTCTCTCAAATCAGGGGCCTCGTGACTATACGGTCAGTTCAAGCAGGTTACATTAGTCCCGTGCGAGCTGTATGCGCCTCTTTTACGGCAATTTTGTGGTTGTTTTACATTTTCACCCTTTGACGGCTTGTTTGTAAACTTAAGTCAAACAATTTGCAAATTTTGGTTGTGCTCTCATACCAAGGGTCTCGTGACTCCGCGATCGAGTCGTGTGGGTTACATTGGTCCTATGTGAGGTGTTTGTGCCTTATACGGGGCTATTTTGTGGTTGTTTTAAGTTTTTACCCTTTGACGGTATGTTTTTAAGCCCAAGTTTTAAAGTTTGTAAATTTGGGTCGTGCTCTCAAACCGGGAGTCTCGCGACTACGCGATCGGGTCCTTTGGATTACATTGGTCTTGTGCGAGGTTTTCGTACCTCTTGCGGGGTTGTTTTGTGGTTGTTTTACGTTTTCACCCTTTGATGGCATATTTTTAAGCCTAAGTCTAACAATTTGTAAATTTTGCTTGTTCTCTCAAACCGGGGGCTCGTGACTAAGCAGTCGGTTCATGTTGGTTATTTTGATCCTATGTGAGGAGTTAATGCCTCTAACATGGCCGTTTTGTGGTTGCTTTACGTTTTCACCATTTAAGGTCATATTTTGATGCCCAAGACTAAAAGTTTGTAAATTTTTGTTGTGCTCTCAAACGGGGGGTCCCGTGACTACATAATTGGGTCGGGTGGGTTAAATTCGTCCCGACCAAGACGTTTATCCCACTTACGGGGTCGTTTTGTGGTTATTTTACATTTTCACCCTTTCACGACATCTTTTTAAGCCCAAGTCTAACAGTTTACAAATGTTTGCCCTACTCTCAAACCGAGGGTCTAGTGACTATGCGGTAGGTCTCTTTGGGTCACATTGGTCCCGTCCGAGGTGTCGTGCCTCTTATGGGGTTGTTTTGTTATTGTTTTACATTTTCACCCTTTAAGGGCACGTTTTAAGCCTGATTCTACTAGTTTTTTTATTTTTGGCAGTGCTCTCAAACATGGGGTCAAGTGACTATGCGGTAGGTTCGCACCGGTTACTATGGTCCCATGCGAGATGTTTGTGCCTCTTACAGGGCCATTTTGTCGTTGTTTTACATTTTGACCCTTTGATCGTATGTTTTTTGGCCTAAGTCTAACAGTTTGCAAATTTTGGTCATGTTCTCAAGCCCGGGGTCCCATGAGTATACGTTCAGTTTGTGCGGATTACATTGGTCGCGTGTGAGGTGCTCGCGCCTCTTACATGGCCATTTTGTTGCTATTTTATGTTTTCACCTTTTGACGGCATATTTTTAAGCTTAAGCCTAATAATTTGCAATTTTTGATCGTGCTCTCAAACTGGGGTTCCCTTGACTATGGGATCAGTTCGTACGTGTTATATTAGTCCCGTACGAGGTGTTTATTCCTCTTACGGCGCCATTTTGTGCCTTTTTTATGTTTTTACCATTTGACAACATGTTTTCAATCCTAAGAATAATAGATTTCAAATTTTTGTCGTGCTCTCAAACCGAGGGTCCCGTGACTATGCGTTCAACTACTTCGGGTTACATTGGTCCCGTATGAGGTGTTCATGTCTCTTATGGGGTCATTTTGTGACTGGTTTATGTTTTTACCTTTTCATGACATACTTTTATGCCTAAGTCTGACAGTTTGAAAATTTTATCCGTCTCTAAAATCGGAGGTTCCGTGACTACATGGTCGGTTCCTGGGGGTTACATTAGTCTCATGCGAGGTGTTTGTTCCCCTTATGGTGTTGTTTTATGCCTATTTTATGTTTTTAGCCTTTGGCATCATGTTTTTAAGCGTAAGTCTAACAGTTTGAAAATTTTCTTTATGCTGTCAAATCGGGGGCCCTGTGACTACACAGTCGATTCGTGAAAGTTACATTGGTCTCGTGCGAGGTGTTTGTGCCTCTTTTACGGCCATTTTGTGGTTATTTTATGTTTGCACCCTTTCACGACATATTTATAAGCCCAACTCTAATAATTTTCAAATTTTGATTGTGCTCTCATACCAAGGGTCCAGTGACTATCAGTCAAGTCATTCGGGTTACATTGATCATGTACGAGGTGTTCATGCCTCTCATGGGGCCGATTTTTTGGTTATTTTACATTTTGACCGTGTAACGACATGTTTTTAAGCCTTAGTCTTACAGTTTGCAAGTTTTGGTCGTGCTCTCAAACTGGGGGTCTCCTTACTACACGATCGATCCCTTTGGACTACCTTGGTCTCGTACGAGGTGTTCGTGCCTCTTGTGGGGCTATTTTGTAATTGTTTTATGTTTTCACCATTTGGCGGCATTTTTTTAAGCCTAAGTCCAACAATTTCTAAATTTTGGTTGTGCTCTCAAATCGGGGGCTCGTGACTAAGCGGTTGGTTCCTGCGGGGTATTTCGATCCATTGCGAGGAGTTTATACTTCTTATGTGGTCGTTTTTTGGTTGTCTTACACTTTCACCATGTGACGGCATGTTTTGAAGCCAAACTCTAAAAGTTTGTAAATTTTGGTCCTGCTCTCAAATTGAGGGCTTGTGACTATGCGGTCAGTTCGTGGAGGTTACATTGGTCATATGCGAGGTGTTCGTGCCCCTTATGGGGCCATTTTACGGTTGGTTTACATTTTTACCCATTGACGACATGTTTTTAATCCTAAGTCTATTACTTTGCAAATTTAGGTCGTTATCTCAAATCGGAGTTCCCTTGACTATGTCGTCAGTTCGTGTGAGTTACATTAGTCATGTGTGAGTTCTTAGTGCCTCTTACGGGTCCATTTTTTGGTTTTTTACGTTTTCACTCTTTTGCGACATGTTTTGGGACTAAATCTAACAGTTCACAAATTTGGGTCATGCTCTCAAACTGGGGGCCCCGGGACTATGCGGTCAATTCGTGCGAGTTACACTGGTTCTGTGCGAGGTGTTCGTCCTTCTGACGGGGCCGTTTTTTGGCTATTTTACGTTTTCACCTTTTAACAACATGTTTTAATGCTAAGTCAAACATTTTACAAATTTTAATCAAGCTCTTCAATCGAGGGTACCGTGATCACGCGATTAGTTCATGTGAGTTACATTGGTCCCGTATGAGGTGATCGTGCCTCTTTCAGGGCCGTTTTATGATTATTTTACGTTTTCACCCATTGACGACATGTTTTTAGGACTCAGTCTAATAATTTATAAATTTTGGTTGTGCTCTTAAACCAGAAGGTCAGTTCGTGTGGGTGACATTGCTGCTGTGTGAGGTGTTTGTGCCACTTACGGGGACGTTTTGCGGATTTTTTATGTTTTCACCCTTTGATGGGATATTTTTAAGCATAAGTCTAATAGTTTGCAATTTTTGGTCATGCTCTCAAACTGTCCGTGACTAAGCGGTCAGTTCGTGCGGGTTACATTGGTCCCGTGCGAGGTGTCTGATCACGGTGTGAAATGTGTGTTCGTGTGAGGACACAGTCGTTGTTTTTATTTCACCGCGATAATGCAAACAAACCTAAATTACGACTACATTTGCGATACAAGTATAGCGGTAAGTCGGGTATCGAAAATCCATAGAGACGAGTTGCTAGAATTTAAATTATTTATTACTCCTTGATAAAAGGGAAAAAGGTTATTATAAGCTAAAAAGTAAATAGATGCATAAAAGGGAAATATTAATCTAGGCAAGTGTATTTAAACTAGATTAACAAAGCGAGTAAAAACTATAAGTTGCGTCGAGTATCCCTCACCTGAGTTAATTAGTATAAAATGGTCACATGGGTCGACGAGTTATTACGAATGCATCTCGTTTCGACAGTTAATTGAACCAAGGGTTGTCACGCTCCTAAATCCGCATAAAAGCCTAATACGATTTTGGCATCAACAAATACCTCGGAAATTACGCATGCAAGGTCATAAGCACGGGACATACATGCTATGCCGCGTCAAATCTCCTAGGCACAATAACTAGAACAACGCACCATAAATAGACCCGTAAACACCATCACCAAAGCAAAGCAACATGTCAACCCGGAATGAGTTTCATTTAAACACAACCTATAGACTAAATTATCTAAAAAGCATATTAAAAACGCGGTAAAGAAAAGCAGTAAATAAACGCAATAAAACTACACTAGAAAGAAAGGAAACAAAGCATGTAAATTACAAAGCATGTAAATTAACTAGAAAGCAAGAATAAATGAAATACAAGCTATATAAATGGAGAGGGGAGATGAAAGTACCAATTACAAACCATAAAGGTGTCAAACCGAGAATGGAAAAAGAAGAAGTCTCAAATCCCCCAAACCCTAACCTACAACTCTCTAAAATATAATCTATATAACCCTTTCTGATATTTAGACAAAATTTCTTTATATAGTAAGTTACAAAATAAATAAAGGAAAAAGAAAAGAAAAGGAAAAAATTGCCAAATATTTGGTATGATCGATCAATTGATCAAAGACCATCGATCGATCGATCGAACAAGTCCCAGCCCACTGTCTCAATTCATAGGCTTAATCCGAAATTGCGTTCGACCAGGCGACCAATCCCGGTCGACCGACACTCTGTTTTTGGCGGCCCTTGGCCCATGAAGAGGGGGGACAAGGTTGCAAACGAAAACGGCCATAACTTCTTCGTCCGAACTCCAAATGACGCACCGTTTACGGCCATGCGAAGCTAACTCAACGAACTATGCATCTATGGAATTTCCATAAGCTGGAGAAGAAATGTGAATTGACTAAAATGCCCTGAAGTAGCATCAAGCGACGGAACTTCTCCGAAATGCAACGGATCCTCACTTTTAGCATTCCAATACCTACAAAAGCACAATTAACCCCTGCAAATCATGTATATATCCAAATCCAAGGTTGTCTGGTTAATGAGCATAAATATAGGCATTAAGGACCGTAAAAGCACTAGAATGCATAAAGATAAGGGGCAAAAATATGCAACATTTGATACGAAACACACCCCTAACTTAAACATTGCTAGTCCCTATTAATAAAATAAAAAAAAAACAGTCCACAGAAGGCAGTACAAGAAATATATATGCATCGAAATATAAATGCCACTTTCGTAGGGAGCACGATTGCATTTAGCATATGCAATAAGCCGTTAAACCCCTAGGTTACCCTAGTGGACGAGAGTCATCTCGTGAGGATTTTCAAGGATGAAACCCACAATCATCACATGGTATCCTCAAAATAGGCCCAAACCAACATGCAACAAGCCCAAGAATAGCAAACAAGATTTCATACACATTATTAGCACATTGAACGAATTCAAACAAAAGTCTGAAATCATTAACATTATAGAATGCACCTCATAGAACTGAAACCTTAAAATATGGGAGGGGAGCGAGCACATGCAAAGTGTGAATTGGCGAAAAACTTATATAAACCTAATTGTTGATACCAAAATTAATATGCTGATATGGACGAGTGATATGAAGACACGTGTCAATCTACTAGGCATAATAGCAATGAGGAAGTTCATTTCCCCGAGCAACCAGGATACACCGAGGAGCTTCAGCACTCCGAGGTACTCTAGCACTCCGAGGTACTCTAGCGCTCCGAGGTACTCTAGCGCTCCGAGGAACTAAGGCGGTCCGAGCTGCATCTCGGCCGTAGCATAAACTGCCAGATAATCAACAGTTCAATTATTCATTGAATGTTTATCATCTTGACGCACACGCTGCATTAAATGTATTACCATTTCATATGTATATCATTTAATGTATCAACCCTTTCATGTACAGCCTAAGGGCTATAAATACCTTGTATCACCCTCATTCAAGGGCACCGGAATTTCTTGATAGAACTTGTAATCGAGAATTCCCAAACACTCAGCAATAACATAACAGTGGACCTAGGCCATTCTTATAAGGCTGAACCACTTATAAAATCTTTGTCTCATTTTATTTATCTGTGATTGAATAATTAGAGCGATCTAATTTTTTACATCAACAGATTGGCGCCGTCTGTGGGAACGACTGTTGCTATCGTTTTTCATCAAAATATCATTTATCATCAATGGCAGATAATCCAGAATCCAGTAATCGAAATGCTGGAAATGCTGGAAACCCGCCAAATCCATCTGCACCTCCAGATCTGGCTGGAATTATGACGAATCTGGCTGAAGGACAAACCGCCATGCAAGAAACAATGAGGCAACTCATTCAAACTCTTCACGGCGGTGCACCTACCCATTCAAGGCAAAGGAGTGATCGTGGGCAATCGCGATCCAGGCGTACTGGGTCATATCGTAATGAAGAATCTAATGATTTTTCTTATCAACCTGGGCGAACTTCATCGATACAGGCTACGGATACAGATCAACATATCACTCTCTCTCTGGAGAGAACCAGCGCCCTGGAAAGATTAAGAAGGGTGTCTCCTTTCAGTCGGTTAGGACCAAGGAGAAATATGAGTCCATCTAGAGCCCCATCGAGAAGCTTTCGACCACCATCAGGTTTGAGAGAAGGATCAGCACAATCACGACCAGCTACTCGTCGAGATAGATCTCAGGAAGTTACGTCAGAATAATCAATTGCTCGGACTAAGCGGCCCGAGGAAGGAAATGAAGCATGGAAAGGTTCCATTCAGCGATTGGAGGATAGACTTGGAGAAATGGCTAAAGAAAGGAATCCCTTACAGAGAACTTTTGTTCAAGGGACACCTTTTGTGCAGGCCATTGTGAATTTGCCTACACCATCGAAATTCAAAGCACCTGTAGTGACCCCTAAGTATGATGGAAAGACAGATCATGTTCTTTATATAGAACAATACCAAGCTGCTGCCGACATATATGTCGTTCCCGACGAGATGAGGTGTAGAGCATTCTCGGGAACTCTTACCGGATCTGTACAGATATGGTACAACAATCTTCCTCGGGGTAAGATTTTGACTTTTATTCAGTTAGCCGAGTTGTTCATTGGCAATTTCTGTTTTGGAGCAAAGCCGGTAAAGCGAGTAGCGCACTTGTTAAGTGTTAGACAAAAATCAGGTGAGAGTACTAGAGATTACATAACTCGTTTCAATAACGAGAAGTTGGAAGTCATAGATTACGAAGAAAAGACAGCGATCACTGCTTTGATGAGTGGATTGCTGCCTAACAAGTTATACTACACTTTGTCCAAAGATCCACCTAAAACTATGTCGGAGTTGATGGCAAAAGCGGCCAAAATCATGAATGCCGAGGAGGCTATGGCTGCGAAGAAGAATCTGGATAAAGAAACCAAGGTGGAGGTTGACAAATCTAAGAAGAAAGAGCAAAAAGGTAATGGTGGTGACAAGCACTCCAAGAATAATAGGACGTCATGGGAAGTCCTGAAGAAATACGATAATTATACTCCATTGAAAATGGGTATTAATCATGTTTTGGAAGAAATCAAGAATAACGAAGAAATCAAGTGGCCAGATAAACTGAGGACCAATCCTGACCTGAGGAATAGGGCCAAATATTGCGAATTCCATAAAGATCATGGCCACACGACCAAAAATTGCATAGTCCTTCAGAACGAGATTGAAACGCTCATCCGAAGAGGAAAGTTGTCAAAGTATGTAGATCGCAGAGGTGAAAGCAAGAATGATGATAGAACTAGAGATCGTTCCAGATCTCCTCGTCGGACGGAGGAGAAAAAGAAAAGAGATCATGAAGATGATCCAGATGAAGACCCCGATCTTCCAAAAAAGCCAAGGCAGCCTGAACGAGAGGTATTTTCCATACGTTTTGTGTCATTTGATTGTAATGTTATTACAGGAGGAGATGCTGGAGGGGGAGACCTTACTGCAGAAAGAAAGGCTTATCTCGGAGAGGCTCAAGCCTGCTCATATATTCAACGAATAAATCTTGCCGAGGATGATCGTCCGAGGAAGGTAAATAAAGAGAAGCTAGTTATTGGTTTTTCAAAAAATGATTTGGCAGGTGTTCTTTACCCTCACGACGATCCTTTGGTGATCAAAATGAGGATGAAAGATGTGGTGATTTCAAGGGTGTTGGTGGACAATGGTAGTTCGGCAGACATCATGTACTATTCATGCTTTGATAGCTTGAATTTGAAATTATCTCAATTGGAACCTTATCACATACCCCTTCTGGGTTTTGCTGGAGAGAAAGTTTTTCCACTTGGGACGATCAAGTTGGACATATTCATTGGAACTTGGCCTGCTTGTCGAACAGAAAGAATACGCTTCTTTGTGATGGACAAGAATGTGCAGTCAGCCTACAACATCATCATGGGAAGAGTTGGTTTGAAGAAGTTCGAAGCAGTTCCATCTACAGTGCATCAATGCTTAAAATTCCCAACAAACTTCGGAGTAGGAGTTGTGAAAGGTGATCAAAAAATAGCTCGAGAATGCTATTATTCATCTGACGAGAAAGAGGAGCTTGAGGAATCAAGGAAAAAGACTGCTACCTACCAGGTGGAGGAAGGTACAGAAATTGAAACTCTTGATCCCAGGGATGAATCCCAACTTGTAAAAGGACGGGTGGTAGAATCTACAGAAAATGTTATTCTGGACGAGGAGCACCCTGAACGAGTAACCCAGATAGGTTCGTCGTTGGATGCTTCAATAAAACATGAGTTGATAACTTTCTTGAGAAATAGGAAGAATAATTTTGCATGGAGTCACGAAGACATGCCAGGAATAGATCCAAACTTCTTATGTCATGAACTCAATGTGAATAAGGAGATCAAGCCTGTGAAGCAGAGAAGAAGAGTGTTTAGTCCCGAGAAGAATCAGGCCATACAAGAGGAGGTCGAGAAGCTCCAGAAAGACCAATTCATTGAAGATGTGAAATATCCAGACTGGTTAGCAAATGTGGTGATGGTAAAGAAGAAGAATAATAAATGGAGAATGTGTGTTGATTTCACTGATCTCAATAAAGCATGCCCGAAAGATCATTTTCCATTGCCCAGAATAGACCAGCTAGTGGATGCTACTTCGGGACATGAGCTGCTCAGCTTCATGGATGCATATTCTGGCTACAACCAAATCAAAATGAAACCTGAAGACAAGGAAAGTACTTTTATTACCCCAAGGGGAACTTATTGTTATAATGTCATGCATTTTGGTTTAAAAAATGCAGGTGCAACATATCAGCGGCTGATGAACAAGGTTTTTGCCGAACAAATCAGTTGCAACATGGAAGTCTATGTCGACGATATGCTAACAAAGAGCAAGAAAGCTGCTGATCATCTAGTTGACTTAGGTCAGACCTTTGATCAACTAGATAAATACCAAATGAAGCTCAACCCGATGAAGTGCACCTTTGGAGTACGAGAAGGAATGTTCCTCGGATACATAGTCAACCAACGAGGAATTGAGGCAAATCTAGAAAAGATCAAAGCTCTTTTAGGGCTGCGATCCCCAACGACGAAGAAAGAAGTACAGAGTCTTACAGGACGAGTTGCGGCGCTCAATAGATTTGTGTCCCGAGCAACTGATAAATGCCTCCCATTCTTCAAAACACTTCGAAAATCTTTTGAATGGACTGATGAATGTGAAAAGGCTTTTCAAGACTTGAAGAAATATTTGGGAGCACCTCCATTATTGTCCAGGCCAATAACAGGAGAGAAGTTGTACTTGTATCTGGCGGTATCAGAGAATGCAGTTAGCTCAGCATTGATTAGATTGGAGAATAGAGTTCAGAAACCCATCTATTACACAAGTAAGGCTTTTCGAGGTGCAGAAATCAGATACCCAAAGCTAGAAAAATTGGCATTGGCATTAATTGAAGCAAGTAGAAGAATGAGGCCATATTTCCAGGCCCATACAATCGTCGTATATACCAGCATGCCATTGAGACAAGCCCTTCACAAGTCAGAAAAATCAGGAAGACTGATGTATTGGGCAATAGAACTCGGTGAATATGATATTGGGTATGAACCCAGATCATCATTAAAAGGGAAAGCTGTAGCAGATTTTATAGCAGAGTTTACATACCCTGATACCCCCGAGGAGCAAAAGGTGCTCGCTGACCAACCTGTGGATGTTACAGGATCAACAGACATAAATCCAGACCAACTCCGGGTGGTAAAAGGGCTTATGGATGAAGAAATATCATCAACTTCGAGATCAGACCAGCTCCGGTTGGTAAAAGAGCGAGAAGAGATGGTCGAAGAGGAGCGAAAAGTGTCAGGGGAGGATGAAAAGAAGCAACAAATATTTCACCGAGGAACCCTGTCAGATAAGGAATTTGAAGACGGGTTGCCTATATGGAGATTATATGTAGATGGCTTATCTTGCACAGCAGGTTGCGGGGTAGGAATTGTTTTGAACACCCCAGACGAGATTGACATGGAATATGCTTTACGATTCCAATTCAAAGCCTCCAATAATGAGGAAGAGTATGAGGCCATGATAGCAGGTTTAAACTTAGCAAAAGTTATGGAAGCACGACAAGTAATTGTATTCAGTGATTCTCAATTAATTGTAAATCAGATGATAGGAACATATGCATTTAAAGGAGACTTAATGGCGAAGTATCATGCAAAGGTGATGGAGTTACTGACAGAATTTGATGCCATTCAATTGGTGAGAATACCGAGGATGGAGAACGTACAAGCAGACGCACTGGCCCGACTAGCATCAGCTACTCGTACCGAGCTGCGGAGAACGATACCAATTGAAGTACTGGAAAGTTGGAGCATAGATGAAAACCTGACGATGAATGTTATTACCCTTGATTTAGGACCATCTTGGATGGATCCCATCAGGGTATATATTGAAGAGGGAGAATTGCCAGAGGATAAGCTCGCTGCCAAAAAATTGAAGTATAAAGCTGCTCGGTATGTATTAACTAATGGTATTTTATATAGACGAGGAATTATGGTAGGTTTGCAGAGATGTGTACATCCCTCCGAGGTGAAAGAATTGATTGAAGAAATCCATGAAGGGTCTTGTGGAGCTCATGTAGCAGGTCGAACACTTTTACAAAGGGTAATGACTCAAGGATACTATTGGCCGACGATGAGGGCTGATTGTATAGCCTATGCTAAGAAATGTGACAAGTGCCAACGTTTTTCCTCTATCCGACGAACTCCACAAGCATTGTTGACACCAATAACTTCCCCTTGGACATTTTCCATGTGGGGAATTGATTTGGTTGGACCACTGCCGATCACCCGAGGAAGATTCAAGTACCTCGTCATTGCAGTGGACTATTTTACTAAGTGGGTAGAATCTGAGCCTCTTATTGATATGACATACGAGAAGGTATACCAATTCATTTGGAAGAATATCATCTGTCGATATGGTCTCCCTCATGCCTTCATCACAGACCATGGAACCCAATTTGATAACGAGGAATTTGCTCCCTATTGTCATCAGTCGAACATTTTGAAGGTTCATTCAGCACCAGGCCATCCTCAAAGCAATGGACAGACTGAAGTGAAGAATAGAACACTACTAAATGGTTTGAAGAAAAGGCTAAGTGAAGCTAAAGCTAACTGGATTAATGAACTACAATCAGTATTGTGGGCTTACCGAACAACTCCCCGAGCAGCGACTGGAGAATCACCATATATGCTGGCATTTGGAAGTGAGGTTGTAATACCTGCCGAGTTGGGTCTTCCAACGCATAGAGTACTGAATTTCAATTCTCCTATCAGTGACTTGATGAGAAGACTGGATTTGGATATGCTCGAGGAGGTCAGAGAAGAGGCAGCCATTAGGAATGCTGCTTATCAACAACGAACAGCTCTTTTCTACAACAAAAGGGTGAGGAAATGCGATTTAAAGGAAGGAGATTATGTGCTAAAGAAGGTAATTCAGAAACACAATAAATTGGAGGCAAACTGGCATGGGCCTTACCGAGTTACAGAAGTTGTTCGACCAGGAACTTACCGAATAGCAACTCTAGAAGGAGAAGAATTCAAGAATGCTTGGAATGCTGAACACCTTCGCAAGTATTATCAATGATGTAAAATGTACAACAGTTCCATCAATATGAATAAAACGATGATGTTTTCACCATTTTTCTCTCCTTTGTTTGAAAGTTTTTCGGGGAATACTAGTGTTGAACACTACACTGCTCGCCAGCAAAAAGAAGATGATAGTTCAGACCCACGACCAACTCCGGTTGGTAAAAGGGCGAGAACAAAAGATAGTTCGAAAGAACCAAAAAATATACTCCTTTGGTTAGGAGGCGTACACTAGCGTGACCAACTACGGTTGGTAAGATAACTAGTGGATAGATAGTTCGAAAGAACCAGATAGTTCGAAAGAACCAAAAAATATACTCCTTTGGTTAGGAGGCGTACACTAGCGTGACCAACTACGGTTGGTAAAATAACTAGTGGACAGATAGTTCGAAAGAACCAAAAAATATACTCCTTTGGTTAGGAGGCGTACACTAGCGTGACCAACTACGGTTGGTAAGATAACTAGTGGACAGATAGTTCGAAAGAACCTGATAGTTCGAACCCATGACCAACTCCGGTTGGTAAAAGGGCAAGAATAACATTCTTAAAAAAGCCAATCTCGGTTGGTTTGAAAACAAAATATGCCAACAAGTTGGTCGGAAGGTAAAATCATTCCAGAAAATACAAAGAATTCCAAACTGAACCAAGTATAGTTGGTCGGTGATCAACTATACTTGGTCGACGAGGATAAATTATCTACCATGGTTGGTCGGACACATTTTATGAAAAAGTTTACCAAGTATGGTTGGTCGGGGATAAAAACCCATCAACTGTAGTTGGTCGACAAACACAATTTAACAACCTTGGTTGGTTGGAAACATTTTAAACATTTTATACTCATTACTTTATTATTAAGTGATTGAGCAACATTGATACTTGTAATTTTGATTACTAAGTTGGTTGATGAACAGCACCATATTGTTATCTTTTTAACAGATACATATGCACAAATGTAAAAATGTTTGATAAACACAAGACAATAGCAATACAGATTTGCAAACAGAAAATGAAAGTCTTTCATTAAAATCAAAATAAATTACAAGCTACATATATGTGCTAACTGTTACATTGAAAAACCTATTCTATTGGTTTCTTTCCTTTACCTTTTGAAACAGGCTCCTCGCCAGCAGGAGGATCCTCCAGGCAAAGAGGAGAATTGATGAAATTAATATCTCTGAGCATTCTGACGTTCATCACAGAACGTGTATCCAAGAGATGCTCGGGACGAGATAATTCAGTCTGAGAATGAAGACTATAGTCGCCAAGGTATTTTGAAATTAAGCTCCGAGGAATAGCACGAGCTGGGATCCACTCCATGTCTAGTTTATAAGGCGGTACAGGCAAGTCTAGTAGCCCAAGAGCATGATAATCCCATAAGAAATGGCCCTGCTCTAGCTTTAACACACCCAGGGCGTTCAACCATCCTTGTTTATAACCTTCGTTATTGGCACTTTCAAGACGAGCATCCAAGTGACAAAGGGCTTCATTGTAGCCTGCCATCCAAAACTCACGAGGTTGTTTGTGAAATTGAAAAGTTATTCTCTCTAGTTGCTCGTGAAGGTTCCTGGCAAAAACATCTTTATCATTTAAAGCAGACTTCGTCGCAGTAAGTTGATCTTCCAAAGATAGGTTTTTCTTAGACATTTCAGATAAAGCCCGATCTTTGGCGTTCAATTGGAATGCTTGAGTTTCCAATGTTGACAAAGTACGAGATTCTTCAACATTACGGCTGAGAACTCTTGATCGACTCCGAGCAGGTGGAGAATTTTGCTCCTCGATAACATTTTGAACAGCTCTTCCTCGCCCCCGAGAACCTCTTCCTCGTCCCCGAGCAGTAACAGGAGTACCAGATCTTCTTAAGTTATCCAGTTCTTGCCTTAATTTGGCATTCTCAACCTCTAAGAACGAGAAACCTTCATCGGTAACCGGTACTAAAGCAGTGGAAGATGATGCTGCAGATTCATACTGTGCCAAATTTTTCTGCAGATTATTGTTCTCTTGTTCCAGCAACTCAGCAATCTGCCTGCAGGCCTCAACTTCACCTTTTAGAGTTCTCTCCCTAACATCGTATCCAGCAAGGATCTTTTTATGGCCTGTTTCAGAAGAAAGCTGTTGATATCTATTTTCATACTCCTTGTGCAGCAAAGCAGTTGATTCATTGTGTTGATGTTGTAGATCTTCTAAGGTACAATGAAGTTCCTCGATCAATTCATAGTAGGCCACGTTGTTGGCCACAGCTCGGTCAAGTAAATCCTTCAAGTACCGATAAGCCTCAATTGCTTGTTCTGAGGCATCATGCCCAAGGATGTCAGCAATTTCTGATACACTCAAATTTTTATGACCTGCTTTATAATATTCATGGCATTGCTGCATCAGCTTTGTGTCATGTGCAGATATCAGTTCCATTCTAGCCACAAACTAATGATGAAAAGAAGACAACAATCAACAAAAACAAATCATCAACAACAGAGATGAACAAAGATGTATTTTATTAGATCACAAAAAGATTACATTGTTTGATTACAAATAATGAAAGATAGAAATGATACCGAACAACTTCACACCTTTTCCTTGTCTCCCAAGACTTTCTCGGGAGGCTGGGACGAGGAGCTTGGTTGCTCGGTGGTAACAGCAGCCTGATCAGCAGGAGTCGAAATTTTCTCAGGAGGAGGAGGCATGGAAGAAATGTCCTCGTTGGCAGAAGGAAGAGAGGCAGGGACTTGATCACCTATGGCCATGGAAGATTCATCAGAGATAGGCTCATCTTCTTCTTCTTCTACAATTGGTGGGGGAGGACCAGGGAGGTGTAGCTGGAATAGCCCAGAGTCTTCTTTGATCTTCAATTCCTGCAGGGCAGCTACCCAGCCATCTCGGAAGTATTTCAACTTCCCGTATTGTACTTGGGACGTCATCGCAGGAATCCCTTTGTCCCATCCTTTATCCCAACCAGCGCTGAAGGATTTTTTAACTGCGAGCTTTCTTTTCAGTTTCTCCGAGGAGAGCTTCTCGGATAGAAGATCCTCGGCAGCCTTTAACTTCACATCCAATTCTTCTTTTTGGCGCTTTACATCTCGCAGGACAGACAACTCTTCCTCTGCCTTTTTCAGCTTATCTTCAAGATCTCCAAAGTTCTTCAGCTTGTCGTCATATTTTTTATGCTCAATCTCTAAACTTTTCACCTTATTCTCCAAACTCTTGGAGGTCTCAGCCAACTTCACCTTCTCCGCTTCAACTATTGACAACTTCTTCTCCCAGAAAGCTTTGTCCTCACTATACTACTGACGAGAATCCTTCAAGGATTGGGTCAAACCCAGTAGAGCATCCTCTACCCTCGACGAGGAGCTGGAAGCTTTAATTGCTTCGTCTTTCTTCACGATGTTGTTAAAACAATTCACCAGCTAAACAAAGGAAAAAGTAACAGGTCAGTACAAAAATACAAGTATTCAAAGAAAGAAAGGAAATTCAGAGTGTGAGAAATTTACTGAAGCAAGGTGACGAGTAGCTAGGGATGTCAGCATATCCCTAGAAATCTTTTCATCAATTCCTTGGACCTCGGGTATGATCCAAGTTTATACCGAGCCCATGGCAGAGCTCGGGGGAATGATGGTTGGAACACCAACACCACCAGCTGGTAGAGAAGAGATGGTTTCAGTCAGATTGGCAGTTTCAGCCACATTGACTGAGGACGATTTCCTCAATCTCCTCAAAGGAACTTCAGCAATTTCAACCAAGGAAGAGCTCTTGGTCGGAGAGATAGCAGTCATCTCCACAGGAGCAACCTTCTTGCTCGGAGCCACTGGGGACTTCTAGGCATCTTTGGAAGGTGCAACATCCACCTTCTTAGTCCCTTTTGGGACATCAACTTTGCTTTTCTTGGCTTCAGCAGCAGAAGTAGTGTCATCAAATAGAGAACGGGGAGCTCTTTTCCTGCCCATTCTTTGACTTAAAGGGATGTGAGAATCTGAAGAAGAATCCTCTGGAGTTGAAGCTGGCTCAACAGGACGAGCAGTATAAGAAGTCGTATAGCTCCTATACTGCGGCAAATATGATGCAGACCTGATGTGCTCGTCTGCAACGTTCTTATGCAAACCCCAGATAAGTTTTAGATGCTTAATATTAACCTCTGATTCTTTTGGAGTTTTTCTTTTGCTATCAACTGCAAATAAATACATAATGAGATATCAGTCATACATTTTGTCAAACATGATAAAAGCATAATTTCATAAGTAAAGGAAAATGAGAATAAACCTATCCCATTGCCATATGGGGGGCATTTAGGACCCTAGTATACTGCATCTCCAACCAAGTGGGCATATTGCCAATTTTTAATCACCACCCCATGTTCAAAATAATCTCTATTTGCATCAGGGAGGTTAACTACAAGAGCCCTATTTAAAAACCTAGTTTTTAAGTAATAAACATTATCTAAAATAGCCTATCTATAGCAATACATAATCTCAGGAATCCCTATACGAGTTCCATGAGTTAGATTTAATTTATACACCCCATTAATTATTCTCCATGAATTGGGGGCTATTTTTGCAGGAACAACGTCAAAGTACTCACAGAACTCTAAGCATAAGGGGTTTGGCGGAAAATAAAATCCACATTCAGCAATGAATAGACTGGGGAACCAATGTCCCTCAGCCAATCGAAAATAATCTAAAGGCTCAGAAAGAACCTCCAGAGTTACCCAGGAAGGAATGGAAAAATCGGAACGAAATTTCTCAACAAACTCCACAATATAAACCATACTGAATAAAAGAAATACAAAAGAAAAGAAGAGAATCTTACAGGAAAAAGGAAGGGCTGACAACTAGCGAAGGACAAGATGAACGCACAAGGGAGAGAGAGAGAACAGAAAGCTTGAATGCAGAAAATTGGAAAAGGTAGACGACGGTATGGTTACCTAAGAAGTTTAAATACTTTACCTTGGGAAGCTGTGAAGGAAATGATTACACAAAAGAAACTAATACGCCACTGGCGGCTAAAAGGGCAAAAATGCACGAAGATCGAAGCACTCATAAAAATTCGAAAAAGGCGGATTCTGTGAATTTGAAAGAAATTCAAATATGAAGAAAAGGCTCCTAGAACCCAGGAAAGTCATTTAATATTGCCTTATACCGAGAAAGAATGTTCCATACTCCTCAAAGTTCGAAATATGAAACATTGGGGGCTTCTGTTGATACCAAAATTAATATGCTGATATGGACGAGTGATATGAAGACACGTGTCAATCTACTAGGCATAATAGCAATGAGGAAGTTCATTTCCCCGACCAACTCATGTTCTCTCCGAGCAACCAGGATACACCGAGGAGCTTCAGCACTCCGAGGTACTCTAGCACTCCGAGGTACTCTAGCGCTCCGAGGAACTAAGGCGGTCCGAGCTGCATCTCGGCCGTAGCATAAACTGCCAGATAATCAACAGTTCAATTATTCATTGAATGTTTATCATCTTGACGCACATGCTGCATTAAATGTATTACCATTTCATATGTATATCATTTAATGTATCAACCCTTTCATGTACAGCCTAAGGGCTATAAATACCTTGTATCACCCTCATTTAAGGGGACCGGAATTTCTTGATAGAACTTGTAATCGAGAATTCCCAAACACTCAGCAATAACATAACAGTGGACGTAGGCCATTCTTATAAGGCTGAACCACTTATAAAATCTTTGTCTCATTTTATTTATCTATGATTGAATAATTAGAGCTATCTAATTTTTTACATCAACACTAATAAATGTTAAAGCAGGCATATATTCGATCCTCACGGGCATTACACTCATCAAGTGAATTCACTCGAAATAGGGAGTCAACACACGGGACATGCGTGCATAAAGAGTAAATGTAAGTGGAAACTACGTCGCACACATCTCACAAATGAAGAACGCTATATATAAAATGAAAAACTGTAATCTCAATGAAAGATACCGCTCATTAAAAGAGGCAAAATGCATTTTCACAGATTATCAAAACTATTTAAACCTTTGAATTGCATCTACTTAAGATCACATAAGACTTTAATAGGGTTGTAAATTAGGCTAGGATAGGGTACGAAATGAATGATATGAATGTACGGATTCAAAGTGTTCGGAATGAAAACTCGAGATAATGGGAAAATGCGGGCAATATCAAAAATTGGACAGACTACTTCCGAATGAGAATTAGATATAACAATTGGAGAGTAATCAAAGCTTATTGAACTATATACAAAATATTTACAACTTTCTCTTTCTTTTCTTTTCTTCTTTTTCTCATGTTTTCTTTTGTTTTCTTTTGCTTTTTACTTTCTATTTTTCTTCACTTTTTTCACATCTCTTTTCTTTACTTTTCTCACTCTCATATGCCTAAATTGCAACCGCAACACAACAATAACATCCAATCCCAAGTAACATTCCAAACAAAGGTACGGAATGTAAAATTGTATGGATTATAAAACTCCAATTCAGAGTTTGTTATGGGAATTTTGGGTTATGAAACGAAAGGTTAATATTTAGGCTCAAAGGGGTTGACTAGGGTAAACATATACAGTGAGGTCAAGGATAATATGGGTGATATAAAAAAGAATGCCTATGATCATTTCATAAAGTTTACGCAATTCACAAGTCAAAACAATACATTAAAATCATGCTCAAGTAACACATTTCAAGATATAAACTCAATTAATGAAGGATCAATGAAAGAAAAGTGAGATTACCAACGAATTCAACGTTTTCAAAGAGGAATGAATAGTGTATACACTCACAAACGAAGAAAGGTACAAAGCTTACTCGGTGTAAGTATATACAATGCAACAAAAGATTATCGAGTTATAAAAATCTTAAACCAAATCAATAGAACAATAAAAGTGCATGTGCTCATGGGATTAAAGTTTAATTCATGAAGTTATTCATAATATCAATAAGCGAGGACTAAAGTCTAATAACTTTTAAAATCGAGAACATGCATCATTGGGTTGTCTATTGGATCAGGCAATTATTGAAATTTATCATCAGAAACAAAGGCAAAATGCATAATAAAGGAGAAAAAAGAAAGAAAATCTTTTTGAAATTTTCAATGTTTCTAAGAAAAGCATACTAAGTAACTAACATGTGAGCAAAAACATGGACACTACCAATGAATGGATAAAATATCCCACACCCCCTAACTTAAAACCTGAAAACGTCCTCAATGTGAATCAAGAACCAAGTTAAAGAGAGGAAACAAGCGATATTACCCAAAATTGAAGTGATCTCCAAAAAGTGCGAGTCTGATGATTCTACAAAACAAGTTAGTAACAAGCATAACAAAAACCAATAACAAAAAGTTAACTAATTACACTAGACTAAAATAAAAAGAAAGAAATAATAAGACTCTAACTATATACAGCCTACTTGTCACGACCCCGTCCCAAAATTAGTAGTAGGGAAAGAGTGTCTTGACATGCCACCAAGACAACATATATTCCGACTTAAATTGTTTCCTTAAATAAGTGCAACGAAAATATAATCAAATGGTTATGAATCATAAACTACTAAAAGTAAAGGAATTAAGTCATCAGAGCTTTCTAAAAGGAAACTTCATTTATTTTAAAAGTGACAATGAGTTACAACTTAAGATAAAATTTAAAACTTATTATAAGAGAGTCAAACATGCTCTAAATGATAAAACAAACATAATAACAAAAGAGCTCTAAAAGCTGAATCTTCCATATAGTCTTTTTTCGTTCCCTCCAAGCCTACTTATTTCCTGAAAAATAGTTAGTTATTCAAGATTAGCTAAATGCCGAGTGAGGTTTAATCTCTAGACATTTCAAGGTTTTTCAAAAAATTGATACCTATTCAATTTCCAATAGAAGGCATATACATATATGGACAAAAATTTGCAGTAGAATATATAAAGTAAATTGGCAGTATATATTTTCAGAATAATCAGTTCAGAACAGAAAAGATAAAACAATTGAGCAATATGCCAACTATTCAATTTTTATTTTGATGGCCATGTACGCTCTAATACCCAAATAAACAGATAGTGTTACCAAATGTTTCCAATCGGCAACAACACATACAGAAAATCATGATATCTGAAACAACGCCTTATTTAGGGCACACCAGCGATAAACCAGCTGGGAAGGTACCACCCAAATATTTCAACCCGGTAGTCAAGGCCAACATAGTAAGAGAGTTTCCATAGGCCGAACCAATAATTTCAGAATTCAAATCAGAAGTATATATCGAGAGATATACACATATAACAAATGACGGAATCATCGGTATCAGATGTATTTTGTGGATAAAACATTTCACAAAATATATGTACTTTGTATAATATCATATAATTAAAATACGCAAGGAATGTCACAGAGTACTCACCCAAAATGGAGGTCAAATTTACTCGTATTGAGTCTTCGATCACACGTTAATCTGATAAAGATTGAAGTACACGTTCTAAGGTCCAGTTTATACTATACTTTAATAATAACTTCTTCTTTTAAAGGATTTCTGAATCCCTATATGTCAACTTTTAAAACTCATTGATCGTAATTGAAGAATTCAATTCATAGTCCTTCATCATCAGTCGGTTCCCAGTAGAGATGGAGGGTCACACGGGCACCACTTAAATACCATTTCATCTAGATAGAACTTCACCCGGCCTAACTTTGGAATTACTTAATTGGGATTCCATAATAACGAGCAATTTCTTTAAAAGAATCATTTTATTTAAAAGCGTATAATTTCAAACAAGTTTATAAAATCAACTTGGATTTGTTCTAAATTTTAAGTTTTGATTAGTGAATCCTTTAGTGTATTTTACCAGCATAACTACTAAGTAAAGATATAAAACAATAAATTAAAATTGTAAAGATTCATTATAACATTAAGATTACCTTAAGATGAATATCCCTAAGAACTTTTTCTTAAACGTTTCCACGGTCTCTCTCACTACTTATCTCTATAATTCTCAAGGAATTTGGTGTGAGTTTCAAATGATCCACAAAGGCCCTATTTATAGTTTTCCAAAGATATCACAGCATTGACACATGTCCATGCTGACCAAGCTTTTACAATGGTGAGTCAGCGTTGACGTATCGTGTAACGGAGGCGTCTTGCAGTCTTATTTCACTGGACTGCGACACGTATTTTAGCTTCTCCTCTAATGTTGACACGTGTTTTGACTTCTCCTCTAACGACGACACGTGTACGGTGGAGGTGTCAAAACCAAGCACGAGGTGTCAAGCACGAGGTGGAAAGGTATTAAGGGTATAAGGGTCATTTTGCACCTGAAGGGCATTTTGGTAATTTCACACCATATATTTTCAATATTTCTTATAGGTCCCTGAAATTATTTTATTTATGAAAAGGCCCCTTTTTATTTCTCATTTTGTTTCCTAAAACTTTCTTTATTAAAACCAAGTCCCTAAAGTTTCATAAAATTATATTTTCTACCCCAAAACTTATCACTTAGCTTAGGATGTGCCATAAAATCTCAATTTGACCCATTTTACCGTTGATTCTTCAAATTTAAAAACGGGCTTTGTCATATTAAGAATTCAGAATATCATATATGTAATAATATATCATTATTAGATAGTAAGTGTGACAAAATTAAAAGAAGACAATTATATATTGGCATAAGAAAATGGGGTCATTACATCCTACCCTCCTTATAAAAAGTTTGGTCCCCAAACTTTACTTACATTATTTTCCAAAAAGATATGGATATCGCTATTTTATTTCATCTTCCTGCTCCCATGTTGCTTCTTCAACAGTATGATTACGCCATAATACCTTGACCAGTGGAATTATCTTGGTTCGAAATATTTGATCTTTATCGTCCAAAATTTCCACCGGATGCTCAATGTATGACAAATCTTCTCTAATTTGAAGAGGTTCATGACTTAGGATATGCGCTAGATCTGGGACGTATTTCTTCATCATTGACACATGAAACACATTATGCGCACTAGAGAGTTCAGGAGGTAAGGCTATTCTATGCGCGATAGCTCCTATCCTTTCAAGGATTTAATAGGGTCATGTGTATCTTGGACTCAATTTCCCTTTCTTCCCGAATTGGATTACTCCCTTTGCTGGTGATACTCGCACGAACACATAATCTACTCTTTGGAATTCCAACTCTCATCGGCGATTGTCAACATAACTCTTTTGACGACTTTGAGCTAATCGAATTCAATCTTGTATCAATTTCACTTTCTCTGTTGTGATCTGGATCAATTCTGGTCCAAATAATTTTCTTTCTCCAACTTCTAGCCAACATGCAAGGGAACGACACCTTCTACCATAGAGTGCCTCATACGGAGCCATTTGAATACTTGCTTGATAACTATTATTATATGCAAATTCCACTAACGGTAAATGATCATCCCAATTCCCTTTCAGATCAAGTAGACATGCCCTAAGCATATCCTCGAAGGTTTGAATGGTTCTCTCAGATTGTCCATCTGTTTGAGGATGAAAAGCGATGCTAAAATTCAATTGTGTTCCCATGGCTTCTTGTAAGCTTTTCCAAAAGCGAGACACAAATCTAGGTTCACGATAAGAAACAATTGAAACTGGGGTTCCGTGAAGCCTAATAATTTCCCGCACATACAACTTAGCTAACTTTTCTAAAGAATGGGTAATCTTAATGGAAAGAAAATGAGAAGATTTAGTTAACCTATCAATAATTACCCAAATAGAATCATTGTCGTTTGAACTCCTTGGTAAACCTGTCACAAAATCCATAGTAATATGTTCCCATTTCCACTCAGGGATAGGTAGGGTTGCAGTAATCTTGAGGGTTTTTGATGTTCTGCCTTTACTTGTTGACAAACCAAACACTGAGATACAAATTTCTCTATCTCCCTTTTCTTGTTATTCCACCAAAATACTTCTCGAAGATCTCTATACATCTTTGTACATCTGGGATGAAATGTGAATCTTGAGTAATGACTTTCCTCCAAAATTTGCCTCTTTAATTGGGCATCAGATGGAACGCACACTCTATTTCCAAATCTCAATATATCATCTCGTATCAAAAATTCAATCCTCTTCCCTTTAATAACTTCCCCTCTAATCTTCTTCAGCTGTGGGTTATGTACTTGTGCAATTTTGATCCTTTCCATCAACATGGGTTGTACTTGTAAGTTTGAAATTATTCCTCCTTTGCTATAGATACGTACATCTACTTCCATACTTCTCAAATCCCTTAACAATGGTTCCTGATTTGTAATGAGACATGCTAAATTTATTGTAGACTTCCTACTTAAAGCGTCGGCTACTACATTAGCTTTTCGCGGGTGATAGTGAATATTTACATCATAATCCTTCATCAATTCTAACCACCTCCTTTGTCTCATATTCAACTCTTTCTGAGTAAATATACACTTGAAACTCTTATGATTGGTATAAATCTCACAAGTCTCACCATACAAATAGTGTCTCCAGATCTTAAGAGCAAAAATTACAGCTGCTAATTCTAGGTCGTGGGTTGGATAATTCTGCTCATGGGTTTTCAACTGTCTCGAGGCATAAGCTACTACCTTTCCATTTTGCATTTACACACATCCCAAACCATATTTTGAAGCATCACTATAAATCAAAAATCCCCTCGTCTCGAAAGGAATAGTTAAAATTGGGGAAGTTACTAATCGATTCTTAAGTTCTTGAAAACTATCCTCAACTTCTTCAAACCATTCATATTTCACCTTCTTTTGGGTTAACCTAAATAGAGGTTTGGTAATACTAGAAAATCCTTTGACAAATCTTCGATAATAACCTGCTAATCCAAGAAAACTACGAATCTCCGTCACATTAGTTGGTCTAGGCCAATCCAGTATAGCTTTGACCTTTTGACGGTCTATCGACACTCCCTCATTAGAAATGACATGTCCTAAAAAAAGAGACTCTAGGCAACCAAAACTCACACTTCTTTAATTTTGCATAAAATTTCTCCTTCCTGAGGATTTGTAACGCTGTCTCTAAATGCTTTTCGTGTTCTTCAATACTTTTGGAATAAATAAGGATGTCATCAATGAAAACAACCACACACTAATCCAAATACTTCCTAAACACCCTATTCATCATATCCATAAAAGTGGCTGGTGCGTTAGTTAGTCCAAATGACATCACAAGAAATTCATAGTGACCATATCTAGTACGAAAAGCTGATTTCGAAATATCTTCCTCCTTAATCTTCAATTGGTGATAGCCTGACCTAAGGTCAATCTTTGAAAATATTTGCGCACCTTGAAGTTGATCAAACAAATCATTTATACGAGGTAAGGGGTATTTATTCTTAATGGTCACCTTATTTAGTTCACGATAATCTATACATAACCTCATCGTCACATCCTTATTTTTAACAAATAACACTGGAGCACCCCAAGGGGATACACTTGGTCTAATAAAACCCTTATCTAAAAGATCTTGCAATTGAACTTTTAATTCCCTTTATTCTAAAGGTGCTATACGATAAGGTGGTTTCGAGATTGGTATAGTTCCGGGAATAAGGTCAATAGTAAACTATATTTCTCTACTAGGAGGAAGACTGGGTAAATCATCTAGAAAAACATCTAGAAAATATTTAGCTATAGGAATATCTTCTAAAATGGGCTCTTTTGTTTGCAAATCACTAACACTCGCAAGGAATCCTTGACATCCCTTCTTAAGAAAACTACAAGCTTGCATTGCAGAGATAATACGAATGGGATATAGGATGCCTATTCCTTCAAAACTAAATTCTGGTTGGTTAGGAATTTGGAAAGTAACTCTCTTCTCAAAACAATCTACCTTAGCATGATACGATGCTAACCAATCCATCCCCAAAATGACTTTAAAGTCTTTTATGTCTAATACTATCAAATTAGAAAATAGTTTATGGCTACTAACATCTATAGGGAAAGACTTATATACTAAGGTTCCCATCAATAACTCACCCGAAGGAGTAGAAATGTGCATGATATGATTCAAGGGTTCGGCCCTCTTAGGAAAGCGATTAACAAAACGTAGAGAGACAAATGAATGGGTAGAACTAGGATCTATTAAAACTTGAAAAGGTTGTGCACATATAGAAAGTGTACCTGACACTACTATATTAGAAGCTTGGGTATCAGAAAGTGCGAAAACTCTACCCTGACTATCTTGATCCTTCTTTGCACTTGAAGGCTTTATCGGAACCCTTGCTGGGTTTGGTAAGTCTTTTATATGATGTCCTTTCTGTCCACATCTAAAATAATCTCCTGAATTGTCACCCCCTAACCCCATTAGGATTAATTAACTAAATAGTTTACAAACCACAATTATAATTTATTTATTATTTAGGTAATACATATTGAAACAACTTCAAGGTTAAAATGTGGAATATTAAAAAAATCCAATCGTTTTAAGGAGATATAATTTCAACAGAACTCACATATCATTTAACTTAATTACAACTCGTGCAGTATATACAACAAACTAACAAGACCCTACTTTTATGTACTCAACCTCCTAGACCTGGCAGTGGCAGCTGGAAAACCTGAAAATGTAAACATATAAAACCATGAGTTTAAAAACTCAGTGAATGTACTATATCTTTATATAGTAAAAGTAATATATTAACGTCTCAACATATTAATATATACATCTCTGTGCCAAATTAGGCCATATACATATCGGGAGTTAATAAACCCCACATCTCCTTCCCGTAGGAAATAATCATATCCATAGGTTTTAAAAACCTAACATCTCCTGAATTGCATAGCAACTCAACGTATCCTGACTTTTATAAAGCCATAACATATCAACATCTATTGGCTTTTAAATAAGCCATAACATCTCAACATCTCTTGGATTTTAAATAAGTAAAAACATTTCAACATCTCATGACTTTTAAATAATCCATATCACCTCAACATATAATACATATACATCATATCCAAAATTAACTTAGTAAGTACACTCACATTGGGTTGTCAACTATGTATTCACGTTTCCCTCGGGTGGAGCTGAACTTGGTTGATTTTCCCTTACACCTGTTAATCCAACTAAATCAGTACTGAATCTTAATCATAATTATTGTCTTAATATAATTATGTACTTTCAATGACTACACAACCACAATATGATTCCACTTAAGTAGAATCCTAAGAAACATGAGTAAAGTCAAAACAATGGTATATATGTTAATAGAGTTATGAACATTCAATCGTAGAACATACCTCATAAGAAATTTATAACTAAAACCAAGTAAACATGAAAGCATACTTCTCAATGTATATTCACATGAAACATGTACTCAGAATACTCTTTGAGAAGAGCATATAAAAACATTCTTTCATGGGGTATCCAATATGGCCTCAAATCATTGTCCTCCATACTTAACCATCCCATATTCATAAATAGTACATATACAGGTGTCCAAGCTTATCAATATCAAATAATATCTGAATATACTTTCCGTTACAAGTGACGGTGTAATTTTTCAAGCTTCCTAGGGCAAGTTATGGCCATTTCTTTACAACACAAGAAATCTGCCCTACAAACTCCTCTATTGTTCCTTCGACTTCCAAGAATTTTCATAATTTTTATACAACATAAATATTCATGATTTTCAATACATCTTCAGTATACATACTTAATTGTACAAAATTAAAGTTTCATAATATTTGGACTTCATTTGCTATCTCAAACGCTTGACCAAACTCAGGGCATACCAAAATGAAATATACAAACAGCAACTATATACCAACTTGCAACCATCACTAACGCCTAACCATAAGGAGTTAAATTCTAATTTTAGGATATGATATGAATATATGAGTCTATTTTCATATCCAATTTGAATTTATGAATTCCAGTAAGCACACAAAGGGATATGCAAGTTTTCATACAAAGGGTTTCAATACAAAGCAATATGACCTATAACACCACTTATGTCACATATGAACCAATACACATTATCACAAAGGAGGATGGAATTTGGATCAGTACTTCACGATTTATATACTTTAAAATAAGTATAATAGAATATTAAAACAATATTAACACATAATATTACCTTGGAAACACCTTAAGGATTTTCTTGAAATTGTTTTCCTACATTTTCCTTGTAACCCTTTCTTCCTTAACTTCTACCTCTCTTTCCTAAAGATAATAACACCTCAAACTGAACCTAGGGACTTATTTTCAGAATTAATAAGGTTAAGAGAGAGTTTTAAGTCGGCCAAGGCTTCCTCCCAATCCATCCAATCAAATTAAAACATTTGGTTTAATAAATGACAATTTACCACTTATGGGAATTGATAGGTTTGCCCCTTGTTCGTAATTTCGGCCTAACTTCTTACTCGAACATCCGTTTGATGAATCGTTTGTTGTGTTACAACCCTAACTCACATGTATACAACTATGTAGTTTTCACCTTAAGTCAATTGTAATGTTATAAGGGTCAAAACTAGTCTTAAACTGGAATATTTCTATCGAAAATAACCAAATCTCGTGTTCGAAATAATTCGACATTTCATGATTTATGAAAGTAGAATTATACTAACCATAATCACTTAACATTAGATATAATAATAACAAATTATTCATATCACATAAGATAAGTATGATTTAAATATAATTTATCATAATTATATACGGGTTGTCACAACCTCCCCCCCTTAGAAAATTTCGTCCCCGAAATTTAATACGAATGTCACTTACCAAACGAATGGGGATACTGTTTCTTCATGCTATCCTCTGTTTCCCAAGTTTCTTCTTTAATTCCATGGCTCATCTAAATAACCTTAACTAAGGGAATAACTTTATTCCTCAATACTTGCTCCTTACGATCAAGAATTTCCACCGGTTCCTCGATGTAGGACAAGTCTTCTTTCAGTTCAATAGGTTGGGTTTTCAGTTGATGAGATGGATCTGCCAAATACTTACGAAGCATCGATACATGGAACATGTCATTTAAATGAGATAACTCTGGAGGTAATGCTAATCTATATGCCAGGGTTCCAATTCTTTCCAACACTTCATATGGTCCAATGTATCTTGGACTTAGTTTCCCCTTCTTTCCAAATCTCATAACTCCTTTCCACGGTGAAATACGAAGGAATACAAAATCCCCCTTATGAAATTCCAATGGATACTTCCTCTTATTTGCATAAAATTTCTGCCTGTTTTGCGCTATCTTTATCCGTTCCCGAATCATTTTGATCTTCTGAGTTGTCATATCTATCAATTCAGGACCCAAAAGTTTCCTTTCACCTACTTCATCCCAACACAAAGGAGTTCTACATCTCCTCCCATATAAAGCTTCATACGGAGCCATACCAATGGTGGACTGATAACTATTATTATACGAGAATTCCATCAATGGCAAATGATCATCCCGACTACCCTTGAAGTCAAATACACAAGCTCGTAACATGTCTTCTAATATTTGAATCATCCTTTCAGATTGCCCATCGGTTTGTGGATGAAATGCAGTGCTGAACTTCAAACTTGTTCCCATGGCATTCTGTAAATGAGGCCAAAACTTAGAAGTGAACGTTGGATCTCTATCTGATACAATTGACACTGGTTCTCCATGTAAACGGATAATCTCATCAACGTACATACGTGCATACTTGTCAACCGTGTAGGTGGTCTTAATTGGAAGAAAATGGGCCGACTTTGTCAATTGATCTACAATCACCCAAATAGAATCATTCCCCTTTGGTGATCGTGGTAATCTTGTAACAAAATCCATCGTTATATGCTCCCACTTCCATTCCGGAATAGGAAATGACTGCAATAATCCTGTCGGCTTCTAATGCTCCGCTTTCACTTGTTGACATACTAAACATTTATCTACAAATTCTGCAATCTCACGTTTTATATTATTCCACCAGTAATACTCTTTCAAATCTCTATACATTTTGGTACCTCCGGATTTCATAGAGTAAATAGAACTATGTGCCTCTTCCAATATATTCTTCTTTAAGGATGGATCATTCAGTAAACAAATTCTATTTTTATAACACAACGATTCATTCTTATTAATTTCAAAGTCACTCTCTTTACCATCCAGGATTTCCCGTTTCTTATTTTCAAGGCATAGATCACTGACTTGCAAATTTCGTATATGTTCTGCTAGTAAAGGTCTCATTGTAACGTGTGCAAATAACGCCCCTATTTTAGATAAGTTCAACTCGACTCCCATCAGTTTTAACTCCATAATATTGTCAACTCGTGCACATTGAATACAAGACAACTTCCCCAATGACTTTTAACTCAGAGCATCTACAACAACATTGGCCCTCCTGGGATGATGGTGAATGGTACAATCATAATCTTTAATTAAATCCATCCAACGTCTTTGTCTCAAATTCAAATCTCTCTATGTAAATAAATACTTCAAACTTTGATGGTCAGTGAAAATTTCACACGTCTCTCCATATAAATGATGTCTCCATAATTTCAAGGCAAAAACAATAGCTGCAAGCTCTAAATCGTGTGTAGGATAATTACGTTCATGCATCTTCAACTATCCAAATGCATAAGAAATTACCTTTCCATGTTGCATGAAAACACAACCCAAACCCTGATGTGAAGCGTCAGTATAAATCACAAAACCTTCTCCACTGGATGGAACAGTGAGAACTGGAGCTGATACTAGCATATTTTTTAACTTTTCAAAGTTGTGCTGACATTCATCACTCCAGACAAATTTCACTTCCTTTCGGGTTAGTTTAGTCAACGGCAAGGCTATAGATGAAAACCCCTTTATGAATCTTCTATAATATCCAGCCAATCCTAGGAAACTCCTTATCTCCGTTACATTCCTCGGTCTTTCCCATTGCACAATTGCCTCTACCTTCTTAGGGTCAACATAAATTCCATCTTCCGAAACAACATGCCCCCGAAATACTACCTGATTTAACCAAAACTCACATTTGCTAAACTTCGCAAACAATTGACTATCTCGCAAAACTTGCAATACAACTCTTAGATGCTTCTCATGTTCCTCTCGGCTAGGTGAGTATATCAAAACATCATCGATAAAGACAATCACAAACGAATCTATGAAAGGATGAAATACTCGATTCATTAAATCCATAAACACCGCAGGAGAATTTGTTAACCCAAATGGCATTACCAAAAATTCATAATGCCCGTAGCGAAAACGAAAGGCTGTTTTAGAAATGTCACAATCTCTCACTCTTAATTGATGATAACCCGATCTCAAATCAATTTTTGAAAACACTTTAGCACCCTGTAATTGATCAAACAAATCATCAATACGAGGCAATGGATATTTATTTCGAATATTCACCTTGTTCAATTATCGATAATCAATGCAGAGTCGCATGGTTACATCTTTCTTCTTCACAAATAATACTGGAGCGCCCCATGGTGATACACTGGGTCTAATTAAACCTCTATCTAGAAAATATTGCAGTTGAACCTTCAACTCCTTTAGTTCCAAAGGTACCATTCTATATGGAGAAATAGAAACTGGAGCTGTACTAGGCACTAAATCGATAGTAAACTCTACCTCTCTACTAGGTGGCAATCCTGGTAATTCATCTTGGAACACATATGCAAAATCCTTAACGACTGGGATATCTTCTAATTTTTGCAATTCCCTGTTTGTACCCACAATATATGCTAAAAAGCCTTGACAACCCTTATTTAACAATTTTCTCACCCGAAGGGCAGAAATAAGACAGTTCGTAACAACATTTCTTTCCCCAGTAAATTTGAATTCTTCCTCCCCCGGCATATTAAATATAACCTCCTTACGAAAACAGTCAATTAATGCATGGTAGGAAGATAACCAGTCCATACCCAAGATAGTATCAAAATCTCGAATATCTAGTGGAATTAAATAAATGGTCAACTCCCTCTCCCCCATATATAATACACAATTTTTATACACACGCTCCACTAACATCACATCCCCCATAGGTGTAGAAATATATAAACTAAAATCTAGATAAGAACATGGTCTACCCAAATGCATGGTAAATGATAGTGATACAAACGAATGAGTAGAACCGGGATCAATAAGCACGTAAGCATGTTTGTTCATTACAGAAAATGTATCTGTCACCACCTCTCGAGTAGCTTGAGCATCCTATAAAGCCATAGCAAATATCCTTCCTGGAGCCCTGGATCCACTAGCCTGTCCTCTACCTCCTCCTCTCCTTGTGCCTCTAGGTGATGAGCCTCGACCACTAGTAGCTGATTGAATCCCTCCCAGTAGCATAGGACAGTTATTTTTGGTATGACCAATTTGATGGCAGTGATAACACTCTACCCCCTTTAACTTGGGACAATCTGGACTAATATGGCCCTCAGCTTTGCAAAAATAGCATGTAACAGGCTTGGACTGCCTATTGTCATTCTCCTGCTGTCTATTCTATTGGACCATCGATCCTGCACCCCTAAAACTACTTGGTGTCCTATTCTGAACATAATTTCCAGTCCCTCTACCGCGCTGAAATCTTTGACTCCCTTATTTTGAGTATTCTACATTGCCTTCCTTTTGCTGAGATGGATCAAATCTACTCCTCTTTCCCCTTTGCTCCCTATTCTTTATTTCATCGTTAACATCTCCTTCAACCATCATAGCTTTGTTAACTAAGGAATAATAATCGACCATCTCAAGTGCAGTGAGTCTAGACTTGATAACCAAATTCAACCCATCCTGAAATCTGGTGCATTTATCCCCCTCATCACGTAAGAAATGTAATGAAAATCTAGACAAAGATGTGAATTTAGTTTCATACTCCTTGACCGACATATTCCCCTGAGTCAATGATAAAAATTCTCTCTCTTTTTGCTTCCGATACATGCGAGGAAAATACTTTTCATATAAGACTTTAATAAAGAAATCCCAAGTAATTACCTCACCTCCCTCCGGAGTAAGAAATAAATGTTTGGAAGACTCCCACCAATATTTAGCTTCGCCCTTTAACATGAAAGTAGACAAAATTACCTTCTGCGCGCCAGGTACATTCATCACTCGAAGATAGTTTCAGTATCTCTAACCCAAGCCTCAACTTCTAAAGGATCTACAGAACCTGAGAATGCTTGAGGGTTCAATTTGATAAACTTCTCATACAAAGTATTCTTCTCCTCTCGTTGTATTTCCCATTCTCTTCTGGCCAAAGTCTGCTCCTCCAAGTGCTTGGCTTGTTGTTCTGCTATTTGCATTATAAACATGTTTTGTTGTTCTGCCATTAAAGTCGTGGCACGAGCCATTTTCTGCATATCTGTAAGTTGTTCAGGAGCCCCCTCTACATTATTTTGATTTTGTTGGTTTACTGTATTTGAGGACTCCTCATCCACCCTCTCATGAACATTTGCTCCTTCCGTAGGTTACTATCTGTCATAAACTACGATTATAGAAACAAGAATACAACATTTATTTCTAACATAATGGTTAGTATTTCTCACAAATTAATATAAATGACCCACACAACATTATTTCTGCCACTGCCATATCTAGACTCTCTAACCCCAGAATATGAAAACCTAAAGCTCTGATACCAAGTTGTCACCCCTTAACCCCATTAGGATTAATTAACTAAATAGTTTACAAACAA
The DNA here is from genome assembly GCA_949130495.1 of Sambucus nigra. NCBI lineage: Eukaryota > Viridiplantae > Streptophyta > Magnoliopsida > Dipsacales > Adoxaceae > Sambucus > Sambucus nigra. The sequence continues at coordinate 59,349,304 of OX422214.1, forward strand.
CAATTATAATTCATTTATTATTTAGGTAATACATATTGAAACAACTTCAAGGTTAAAATGTGGAATATTAAAAAAATCCAATCGTTTTAAGGAGACATAATTTCAACAGAACTCACATATCACTTAACTTAATTACAACTCGTGCAGTATATACAACAAAATAACAATAGCCTACTTTTATGTACTCAACCTCCTAGACCTGGCAGTGGCAGCTGGAAAACCTGAAAATGTAAACATATAAAACCATGAGTTTAAAAACTCAGTGAATGTACTACATCTTTATATAGTAAAAGTAATATATTAACATCTCAACATATTAATATATACATCTCTGTGCCAAATTAGGCCATATACATATCTGGAGTTAATAAACCCCACATCTCCTTCCCGTAGGAAATAATCATATCCATAGGTTTTAAAAACCTAACATCTCCTGAATTGCATAGCAACTCAACGTATCCTGACTTTTATAAAGCCATAACATATCAACATCTCTTGGCTTTTAAATAAGCCATAACATCTCAACATCTCTTGGATTTTAAATAAGTCAAAACATCTCAACATCTCATGACTTTTAAATAATCCATATCACCTCAACATATAATACATATACATCATATCCAAAATTAACTTAGTAAGTACACTCACATTGGGTTGTCAACTATGTATTCACGTTTCCCTCGGGTGGAGCTGAACTTGGTTGATTTTCCCTTACACCTGTTAATCCAACTAAATCAGTACTGAATCTTAATCATAATTATTGTCTTAATATAATTATGTACTTTCAATGACTACACAACCACAATATGATTCCACTTAAGTAGAATCTTAAGAAACATGAGTAAAGTCAAAACAATGGTATATATGTTAATAGAGTTATGAACATTCAATGGTAGAACATACCTCATAAGAAATTTATAACTAAAACCAAGTAAACATGAAAGCATACTTCTCAATGTATATTCACATGAAACATGTACTCAGAATACTCTTTGATAAGAGCAGATAAAAACATTCTTTCATGGGGTATCCAATATGGCCTCAAATCATTGTCCTCCATACTTAACCATCCCATATTCATAAATAGTACATATACAGGTGTCCAAGCTTATCAATATCAAATAATATCTTAATATACTTTCCGTTACAAGTGACGGTGTAATTTTTCAAGCTTCCTAGGGCAAGCTATGGCCATTTCTTTACAACACAAGAAATCTGCCCTACAAACTCCTCTATTGTTCCTTCGACTTCAAAGAATTTTCATAATTTTAATACAACATAACTTTTCATGATTTTCAATAAATCTTCAGTAGACATACTTAATTGTACAAAATTAAAGTTTCATAATATTTGGACTTCATTTGCTATCTCAAACGCTTGACCAAACTCATGACATACCGAAATGAAATATACAAACAGCAACTATCTACCAACTTGCAACCATCACTAAAGCCTAACCATAAGGAGTTAAATTCTAATTTTAGGATATGATATGAATATTTGAGTCTATTTTCATATCGAATTGGAATTTATGAATTCCAGTAAGCACACAAAGGGATATACAAGTTTTCATACAATGGGTTTCAATACAAAGCAATATGACCTATAACACCACTTATGTCACATATGAACCAATACATATTATCACAAAGGAGGATGGAATTTGGATCAGTACTTCACGATTTATATACTTTAAAATAAGTATAATAGAAGATTAAAACAATATTAACACATAATATTACCTTGTAAACACCTTAAGGATTTTCTTGGAATTGTTTTCCTAGATTTTCCTTGTAACCCTTTCTTCCTTAACTTCTACCTCTCTTTCCTCAAGCTAATAACACCTCAAACTGAACCTAGGGACTTATTTTCTGAAGAAATAAGGTTAAGGGAGAGTTTTAAGTCGGCCAAGTCTGCCTCCTAATCCATCCAATCAAATTAAAACATTTGGTTTAATAAATGATTATTTACCACTTACGGGAATTGATAGGTTTGCCCCTTGTTCGTAATTTCGGCCTAACTTCTTACTCGAACATCCGTTTGATGAACCGTTTGTTGTGTTACAACCCTAAATCACATGTATACAACTATGTAGTTTTCACCTTAAGTCAATTGTAATGTTATAAGGGTCAAAACTAGTCTTAAACAGGAACATTTCTATCAAAAATAATCAAATCTTATGTTCGTAAATAATTCAACATTTCATGATTTATGAAAGTAGAATTATACTAACCATAATCACTTAACATTAGATATAATAATAACACATTATTCATATCACATAAGATAAGTATGATTTAAATATAATTTATCCTAATTATACACGGGTTGTCACATGAATCCTTATAACAAGGTCGTCCTCCATGCATCTTTCCACATTGCTGACATGTCTAGTTGTTATACTATTTGTTATCACTAGATCCGCCAACATTGGATGTGTTCATAAAATTATTTCTATTATTTGTGTTCTTCCCTATTTGTTCCCCAAACTTCCTCTTACCATCTCTAATTTTATTTTACTCCTCGCTACCCCTCTCAGCTATCGTAGCCCTAGCCACGACGTCACTATATGATGTCAACTTCAGGATGGAAATTCGACTACGAATACTCAACCTTAACCCACATTCAAACTTTTTGTCTTCTAAAACATCAGTTATCATAACATAAGGTGCAAAACAGGATAACTCGGTAAACTTGGCCTCGTATTGACTAATCGTCATATTCCCTTGCACTAGACTCATGAACTCAGCTGCCATTTCATCATTCACCGTTTCAAGAAAATATTTCTCATAAAATATCACCAAGAAGTCCTTCCAGCCTATACAAGTATTCCTCTCCTCGTTTATTCTCTTAGTCATTCTCCACCAATGTTCAGCTTCACCTTCTAACATAAATATTGCAAATGAAACCCTTTCTTCATTGGTACACTTAAGAACATCGAGCATCTTTTCCATCTGCATCACCAAACTTTCTGCTTCAATGGAGTTAGGAGTACCTTTAAAAGAAGGCGGGTTTAACTTCTTGAAATGCTCAATGGTACAACTAGTTGGTTCCAGATTCCTTGGTGCTCCATTATTCACCTGATGTTCCACAATCTTTACTAGGCTTTCAATCGCCTTGTATGCACCTTCCAGTCCTTCCATACTTGAACCACTTGTTCTCACAGTTGATCTTGGCTTGGTCATTTTCTACAGTCATGGACAAACATAATACATATTATACTAACTCAAGATTGCAAATTAGAAGAACAATTATATATAAACAATTATATGTAAACTATAAGACATTTGGAGGGTTATCACATAAGTCAGATATCTAATCCTATCTCCTACGTATGGAGACTTAAAATCGATAACGTTCGAAACTTATGTTTAGTAGTCTACAGGTTCATAACCTATGCTCTGATACCAGCTCTGTCACGACCCCGTCGTAAAATTAATAGTAGGAAACGAGTGTCTTGACATGCCACTAAGGCAACATATATTCCGACTTAAATTGTTTCCTTAAATAAGTGCAACGGAAATATAATCACATGGTTATGAATCATAAACTACTAAAAGTAAAGTAATTACATCATCAAAGCTTTCTAAAAAGAAACTTCATTTATTTTAAAAGTGACAACGAGTTACAACTTAAGATAAAATTTAAAACTTATTACAAGAGAGTCAAACATGCTCTAAATGATAAAACAAACATAATAACAAAAAGATCTCTAAAAGTTGAATCTTCCACATAGTCCTTTTTCTGTTCCCTCCAAGCCTACTTATAACCTGAAAAATAGTTAGTTATACAACATCAGCTAAAAGCCGAGTGAGGTTTAATCTCTAGACATTCCAGGGTTTTTCAAAAAATTGATACCTATTGAATTTCCAACATAAGGCATATACATATATGGACAATAATTTGCAGTAGAATATATAAAGTAAACTGGAAGTATATATTTTCAGAATAATCAGTTCAATACATAACAGACAAAAATAATTGAGCAATATGACAACTATTCATTTTTTTTATGGCCATGTACGCTCTAATACCCAAATAAACAGATAGTGTTACCAAATGTTTCCAATCGGCAACAACACAGGCAGAAAATCATGATATCTGAAACAACGCCTTATTTAGGGCACACCAGCGATAAACCAGCTGGGAAGGTACCACCCAAATATTTCCACTCGGTAGTCAAGGCCAACATAGTAAGAGAGTTTCCATAGGCTTAACCAATAATTTCAGAATTCAAATCAGAAGTATATATCGAGAGATATACACATATAACAAATGACGGAATCATCGGTATCAGATGTATTTTGTGGATAAAACATTTCACAAAATATACTTACTTTGCATAATATCATATAATTAAAATACGCAAGGAATGTCACAGAGTACTCACCCAAAATGGAGGTCAAATTTACTCGTATTGAGTGTTCGATCACACGTTAATCTGATAAAGATTTAAGTACACGTTCTAAGGTCCAGTTTATAATATACTTTAATAATAACTTCTTCTTTTAAAGGATTTCTGAATCCCTATATGTCAACTTTTAAAACTCATTGATCGTAATTGAAGAATTCAATTCATAGTCCTTCATCATTAGTCGGTTCCCAGTAGAGATGGAGGGTCACACGGGCACCACTTAAATACCAATTCATCTAGACAGAACTTCACTCGGCCTGACTTTGGAATTACTTAATTGGGATTCCATAATAACGAGCAATTTCTTTAAAAGAATCATTTTATTTAAAAGCGTATAATTTCAAACAAGTTTATAAAATCAACTTGGATTTGTTCTAAATTTTAAGTTTTGATTAGTGAATCCTTTAGTGTATTTTACCAGCATAACTACTAAGTAAAGATATAAAATAATAAACTAAAATTGTAAAGATGCATTATAACATTAAGATTACCTTAAGATGAATATCCCTAAGAACTTTTTCTTAAACGTTTCCACGCTTTCTCTCACTACTTATCTCTATAATTCTCAAGGAATTTGGTGTGAGTTTCAAATGATCCCCAAAGGCCCTATTTATAGTTTTCCAAAGATATCACAGCATTGACACATGTCCATGCTGACCAAACGTTTACAATGGCAAGTCAGCGTTGACGTATCGCGTAACGGAGGCGTCTTGCAGTCTTATTTCACTGGACTGCGACACGTGTTTTAGATTCTCCTCTAACGATGACACGTGTTTTGTCTTCTTCTCTAACAATGACAAGGTAAATGTAACGCATAAGTTGGTTCAGACCTTCCGTCGATACTAAATTTATCATCGATTTGGTTCGAAAAATCATCGACCCCAAATCGATCCTTCATGTATTGGTCCGGAACATCATCGACCCCAATACATAATTTAGGCATACTTATTATCGCACATAAGTAGGAAATCATAAGGTATATATATGTTACACACAACATATACTATCAACATTTATTTTATAATCACCCCCCTTTTATAACACTTTTGGGGTTATTGGCTCGGAATCCCACCTCGATCACCAATAGTGATTGGTTATATTATCTCGGGATCACACTTGGAGCACAATATAAGTATATATATCTCATCGCATATGAGTAGACAATTTGTGAACCATATATTTCACACTTCTTATCTTCTAAAATGTCATACCCCAATAGAATGTCCTCATATCACGCGTTAAGGACTAATATTTAAAAATGTCTCCTCGAACTACACCTCAAAGTACACATAAGTTCTTAATGGGCATCCAAGAACCTAAACCTTATGTACAGTTCATACAGGCAGTCTCATGCTACCTACAAATATGCACATATAGGTATAAATTCAACCTATGAATTGATCAGTGGGCTTCTCCAAAATTCCACTATCGTAAGGGCGTATTATCTTCCTTTCTCACTAACGTTGAGTCGTAGGTAAACACAACCTACTCAAAATAACACTTTATCTCTATTCCTCCCTGACCATCTCTCATAGGGTGGAATTTTAGGATTTCATTATGATTCACAATCATGTAGAGCGGCATTGTGCACTTGTGCACTCTCCCTTTTCAACTACATGTTAATCCATCCCGGTCACCCCATTCCGCTACTCCAGCGAAATGTTGGCTTAATTATGATGTTCACATCCCATCAATAATTTATAAGTCTGTCTCCTCCTTCCATCATTGGAAACATAGTTTCACTATCACATTCCGGTTGCTCATTTCGAGTCTATCTTTCTCTATCAACTAGCGGTGCGTCTGGAGACTATCTCATTATGTCCCTTCCTCAACACCGCTTCCCACTCACGTCATCTTTCCTCAAGTGGTACTCTATTAACCTCTCTCTCCGGGTATATTATACTTTACAATTAGTGCACTCTTCATAATTGGCATACTTTTGGGGTTGGTTACTTTAAAATTTCCCCATCGACGTTGTAATACCCCGTACTTTCATGATATTTATTTATGGGATTAATTAAATTAAATGTGTAATAATTGGGAATTAATCGGGATAAAAATACTAGCAAGATATGAGTTAGTATTTGATTTTATTGAGTATATATGGCTATATATGAATGTTGAATTATGAAATTTGTCGTGAGATTGAAATACGGCGATTTGGAATTTTGTTGAGATGCGTGTGACAGTCGCGTCAGGAATATTATTATTTAATTAAAAAATGGATTTTAATTCTATTAACCGTATGGTCGTTTTGAGTGCGCCAACGCGTCCGGAAGGGTTGAAATAGTCAGAAAATACTAGCCAGGGGTTTAGTTTGGGTCCCGGGGCATTTTTAGGCCATACCGGCAACGAAAAAGGGTAGTTTGGTAATTTTGAATTTTTGGGAATTAAAACCAACGAAAATTGGGAAATAAAAATCTGATTTGGTAATTACCCACTAAACCCACTAACTACACCTTATGACCAAGTGGGCTACGGGGGTTATTAGAATTAGTTCCAAAGTTTCCTAAGGCAAACCCTAGCCACCATTGTCACCTTGGAGAAGAAGGCTTATAGAGAGAGAGAGAGGAGAATTCTGCAGAGAGAGAGAGAATCATCCATCAATTCGACATCAAAATCATAGATATATCAAAGGCAAGTGGTTTAATTTCATTTTTGGCAAAGAATGTTTCTTCCATGCGTAGGAAATTGATAAAATTGTATTATTTTTGGAGATTGTTGAAAACCCATTAAATTGGAATTAGAAACTTGTATTTTGATGAGGAATTGCATGTAGAATTGTATGTAGGTGATTAATCTGATGATAATATATTTTGGATGAAACAAAAACGGATTTAATTAGGCTCATCGGGGATTTAACAATTTCTAGGGTTCATGTTCTTGAAATTGGGGAAAACTGTATAGATTTGATATTTGGATGATGTTTAGAATGAATTAACCCTACAAAACACGTTAGTATGTGACCTAAGTATGTTTAGGGACGATTAGAAACCTTAAACAATTGTTGGATTGACGTTTAGATGAGATTAGACAGGAAGAAAAGTTGGAAAAACGAAATAAGGAAAATCTGGGCTCGAAACTGGCCTCTCGTTAGAAGACCTGCCCAGGTCGTTCGAACGAGCTCGTTCGAACGAGCTTCTAACGAGTTGACAGTTTGCCTTCTAACGAGAGGGATGTTCATTCGATGCCTTTCGTTCGAACGAGATCTCGTTAGATTCCCAGTTCGTTCGAACGAACTCTCGTTCGAACAGCCTCGTTCGAACGAGACTTCTAACGAGCTGACAGTTTAAGCTTTTTGGCCTGTTTTGATTTCGCATGTCCCGTAACCTTGTTTAATTGTAGAGATAACATTCCCTCGACGATAGATTGATATAGTTGGGACATTTCGGTAATATTGAGGAGTAAAATATAGAAGTGTGACTCGAATTGAATGGAAATTGAGGAATAGGACGTGAGTGACTATTACGATGCGAGAATTATTGACGGCTTAAATAATTGAATTAACCGGGAACTAATGAATTGTGCAACATTATAAGTCGGTACGAGAATGAGAAGTGTAGCACAAATGAATTACGGTGATTACTAAGATGTGTGTATACTTAGTATATGTATATGATCTTATGTGTATGACATACCTACCATACTTGCTATCACGGGAGGTTTACGTTCGCTTAGGGCCCTCTAATCCTTGTGTTGCCCGGATTTAGATTGGTACCTCGAGAACATAGGTCACAGAAGGACTTATTTGGATGTTAATAGGTTTGCTGATCGTGGGAGCGTAGGTATGTGCGTGACCCATGTGATGTGACTGTGTTCGCCTCCATTGTTTGTGATTTTGCTATTATCTGAGAACTATTCCTGAGAGATTCGGAATGCGTGAGCCTTATGTACGTGATGGATAGCAGAGTATGTGTGCACCGCAGCTTAGTCTTGGGTGCTTGTATTGTATATTTATGACGTGAATAATATGCACTTAATTAATGAGAACTTTCATGTGGTATTGTGGATATATATATATATGGAAACGCTTTGAGAAACTATAAAGGGATAACCTGTAATGAATTGTATTACTAATAATTGAGAACCTGAGTTAAGTAAGGCCCTCTATTTAGTTGATAACGCTAGAATGTATATTGGGAATCGAGTAGTAAGGGGTAGAACTTATTACGGTTTGGGTAGATTTATATGTTACTTAGATGGGTACAGTACGTTAGGAGTGCACAAATTAGTCGAGAGGTGAGTATTCCATGTGAGTGCACGTCCTAACATGTATTTTGCATTCATTGTTTTAATGTCATTAAAGCACTTGCTATTTTTAAATACTCTCCACTTTCGGGCTCTGACCCGTTTGCTTTCAAATCTACTTTTTGTAAAAACCATTTTAGGTGCCCAGCCACAAGGACACCATGCATAGGATTTTCATTTAGGTGATGAGCTGTAGCTGTTTGTGGAAGTTACAGGACCTTGCTAGTAGACGCTTCTTTCATCTTGACTCCATATTCAGGATTCATCAGTTGTAGGGCATGTTGCCCATTTCTAGTAGAAACATTTCTTATTTCAGATTTTCAGACATTTGGCATGTAATTAATTCAGGTTACTTTGTTTTATTAGTTCAGTTGTGGGATTGTTGTGAGGAGTTTTTCCTCCGGACTTATTATTATGTTGTTGATTATTCTATTGTTTCGTTATGGCGAATGTTGTTATTCTATAATTATTCTTTTATTGCTTGTTAATCAGAGTTAACTTAAAATTTGGCAACTCACTTTTTAAATACTAGGTGGTTAGTAATCATTATAATGTTTTCGACAGTGATGCTATTAACTGGACCAACTTGGCATTTTGTATTAATATAATAAAGGAGTAGCTACCCGGTATTTAATTAGTCGAAGTGTCACAGACGTGCAAAATAATTTTTTCGCATCCCTCTTTCTCGGATGTCTAAGAAGGCCAATTGATTAGGGCGCCCATACACCCTTTTCTCCGTGCACATTTGCAAAAGCATTGTAAGCGTCGCACCCGTAACGTGCTTTTCCTCAACTCCAGCCTTGTCTACACGACGTGACTACAATCTTGCGGGTATTCTCCATCCCCTATAGACAAAAATCAAATCCTTGCCCATAAAGTCCCACTTATCCCTTCGTGGTGAAGTAAGCCTTTCATTGTTCCTCCACAATACTACCGGCTCCACTGATGTCCTAGCATCTAACAACGTCTCTTCTCCTGACGTGCATAAAGATTCAGTCGTATCCCCTTTCGCAACCGTACTTAAACAAGGGACCTCTCCCCCATGCATTCTTATTGAGCATTGTCGGAACAACACATAGTCGAGATGCCCAAATTCCATTTCTCGACAATATGTGCAACCATACTCCAATATTTCTAAAGGAGTCAAGTGGCACCGTGCTTATACTATTACTAAGTCCTTAGCACTAATTACAACAACAAGCTCCATCTCTCCGCTCAGCGGTCCTGCGACATACCTTGACACACATCATTTAGGTTCCTACACACCGGAATCAATTACTATGATACGTTCATAATCTCTTAAATCTCTCACTTATTGATGAACAATAACAACTCGACCCACTTTCAGGTGAGGCATCGTCATATACCCCATTCACTCGAGGCTAAAACCTATATACTTCCTTGTCCATCACTCTAGTGGTTCAGATAGTTTCCGGACGTAACACGTTTGTCCTCTCCGGAATGCAAAACTTATTGGAGTTATTGTTTCCTCAAATAAATTCATGCTAAAATAAAGTGCATGGCCCTAGAATCCACACTAGATATCTTTTCAAAAATCCCTGACTCCAGGCCAAACTGACCGGTTTAGGTATCCCTCCTCTCGAACTTGGTAGTATCGATCCTGAACACTATCATTCTGGTTCCCTTAGTTGTGCTGACCAAGAGGAACGCACTATGGGACTTAACAGTCCTGACTTAGAGTCTACTCATTAAATCCCCTAACGGGTCTCCACTTATGGCTTGCATCACCCCATTACATTTAGTCTTACTCTTTGAATAAATCCTTAAACTCTCTTAGCTCCGCCCACCTAAGAGCATTTACCTCAACCTTGTAAGAAGTACCATACTGTCTTCATATACATAAGTCATCCAAGAAGAGTTTTACCAAAATTGCGAATTACAACTCGAGGGTCCATTCTCTCAAGGGATCTTTTTCCCTTATACCTATCTTATTGGTACAAGTTCACTTTAATGGATGAATTTATGTCTCACGATTAGCCTCTACCTGGCTTTCACGTGAGGGGTTCAGATATTTCCATTCACTTCGCTTCTGAATCCTCATTGGAGGACTTTGTGGTTAAACTATACGTAAGGTTCCTCTATTTGTATACGGACCCTCGGTCCGGATGTGGTGATTGGTATCCCCGCCACGTTACCTAAAAAATTTTACCCAAATTTTCACTTCTGGGTATTTCTACTCTATCCCTAAATGCCAAAACCTCTGTACATTCTACTTCCATTGGTTACCATGTACAGTCGCCGTTTTATCACATATTGCGGCTCGTTCTCATCAAAAAATTCTTCAGACTCCCTCCCACTATCACTGCATTGGGCGGGTCTAGATTAGCATTCCCCCTTGCCGTCGAGACACTTGGAAAATGCCTGCTATGCCTCAACAACCCTTGCAGCATCTACTTCCATTACACGCTAGGAGTGACCTCGACAACGGTCATCTCTCCTATGATTACCATCTTCTAACACTCCATGCTTCATGCCGAGCTCCTCTCTCCTGCATTCCTTCCAACGCCAATGTTGGTCGTACCACCATATTCGACGTACCGTGCCCAATCGAACTCGTATATATAACACTACATCTACTAAATAGCATGAGAACGTAAACTACGTACGTAGAGGAGTACAATAATCCTAAGATAGGGCTCTATATCAATCAAACGATAATTCAGGTTATGGACACTAGAACCTGATGCTCTGATACCATCTATGACACCCCGCCTAATTAAACATTGGGTGATTAGGCCTTTATTAAATTAAAACAGGTTTCTCAAATGGTTCATTCTTAGCATCAGTGTCGAAAAACTTTTTAATTACTAATCCCCTAAGTAAAATTAGACCGGTGCCAAATTTTATCTTTCTTAAAACAGATAAAACAACCATGCGGAACAAAGTAAAAATAATCATGTACTATAACCCAATCAACAAAGTAAAAGTACAACAGAACAAAAGTATTACCAAATAAACCATCGGCTAAAAATCCCAAACAACAATAGAATAACCACTAGTCTGAAACTAACATCTGAGACTAATACCGGACAACAAGTCCATACCAAGAAAAGTGTGAGATCCTATACTAGATCTGAATGAGAGATATCGTCTAGTCAAAATCCTGTAAGCATCCATTGTGCTACAGCTCCGAGTCCCTGGAATGGAATCATCATACATGGCGTCCCTGTGGCTGGACACCTAAAAGGTTTTGAAAATATTTTATATCAAGAGTTAGTACTCAAAACATTTTGAAAATATTTAACAAGCGTTTATCACAATATAAAATGCGGTTATTGATTACACATGTTAGGTTCTCGTACACTCTCTTGAGTTAACTCACCCCTCATCTTTTGTGCACACCTAACGTTCTACACTTAGTTTATTTAGCCATACCTCCCAAGCTAACTAAAACCAAAGTAGTCAACTGAACTTATATGTACCCAAGTTCCAGTACCGCCCATACAGTACAACCGTTTCACTAACATCTCGCGTATTTAATTAATTCTCAAGTAACATTTCATCCATGTTATTTTTCAAGAATTCTCATTTAGTTTCACTACTAAAATTACTATAATTCTCACAATTGTTGACTTCCCACTTGTGTAATTAAGTTTCGCTACCTGAATTACTAAATAGATTTTCTCTATCTAAAGGTGCATTTCGTAATTAAGTTTCACTACTTAACTTACCAATTAGGTATGTATCTTTAAATACATAATATATGTCAATCTACTAATACACAGAAGTAGAATATCATCAAGTATATATTTCACACACAATATATACTAAATATCAGTCATTACTATTTTGCCCTTTTTATACACGTAAAGGACTCTTGGTTCGGAATGATTCATCGACCCCAAGTCAGAATTGGTTCGGAATGATACATCGACCCCAATTATTTATATACACAAATAAAGATCTCTTGGTTCGGAATGATTCATCGACCCCAAGTGAGAGTTGGTTCGGAATTATCCATCGACCCCAACTATTTTAAAAATATATATGTACACATATTCTGGTTCGGGACTCTTTCATCACGACGCCAGTTCAAGGTTTGGTTCGGCATTTCTCATCGACCCCAAACATATAATAACTTTATGTTAGTTCGGAATGTCTCATCGACCCTAACATAATTAATTTAGGTATAAATCTCTCGACCTAAAAGATCACATAATTCAGTAGGTACACGCCCGACCTATTAATTATATACGTACGCAATATTTTAATCTCATATATCTACCGTACAGTATTCGCTTTACGATTTATCTCATTAATCGCATTTATTTGAGTATTCACACAACTCTAAGGGTCCTAGTTACCCCTTACATATAATTTCAGTAGTTATTTCTTACCCTTACTGGTCTATTACTTAAATTGAATTTACTTCGCCCCGTAACTCAATTTCCAAAGTCCCCGATACTCTACTAAATCGGATTATTCTCCTCGGTCCGTAATCCAAGCCCTACACCCAATGGACTAATCGGACCTTAACAATATACCTATTGGTCTTATTCTCACTCCCATATAAGTATATTATAAACCCTAGGATACTCATTCATTCCCGAAAATCAACGAAGACTTAAACACGAAAAATTCGGGAAAAACAGCATGCGTCGATCGATCGACTGCTGGGTTCGATCGATCGACATAGTTGATCGATCGATAGTTCGAGATCGATCGATCGATCGAACAGGGACAGACGCAGTTCGTCTTCTTCGTTAATCTTTTCCTCCATTAACAAATCTTCAAACTCCATTATAGTCCACCAAACTTCGACCCAATGATCCTAATATGTTTTCACGTATACTAGGACAATTTCTAACGTGACAAATACATCACAAACTCCAATTCCTTTAAAGAAATAGTGAATTAAACCCAAAATTTCTTGAAACCCTAGTTATGGTGTTCTTCCCATATTATCATTCAAAGTCCAGATTTTAATCCGAAAAATCATCAAGTCTAATCTGAATCTTAATCCTCTACATAAGGTAAATCATTCTACATGCGATTCCTATCCCAACATGTATAAATATCATCTTTCTCCAATCAAGATAATGATTTAAACAAAACTATTCAAAAACCCTACACATGGGTATTATAACTTTATAATTTTTGCAATAAACAACTTGCCTTATGATCAGTAGGGTCTGATTTCGTGGTTGTTGTTGATGATTGATGATCTACATCCTTCAATCCTTCTTCCCCAACAAGTTGATAGTGAAAATCTCCTTTGAATCCTTCCCAATTCTTCCTTTTGCCTTGAGAATGGTTTCTCTCTTATCTCTAATGGCTATGGTGTGTTTTCATGGGCTTTCTAACCCTAACCCCTCTATCATACGGCTGATATAAAGTTCTCAATTTCGTAGGTCTCCATACCCTGTAATGTTAAAAGACCAAAATGCCCACGAACGGTCTCGGTTTAGTCCAAAATTACCCCGGGACTCAACTAGTACCCCCGGGTATACTATTTTGACTAATTTGACCCTTCCGGACTCATCTGTGACCTCTAAATTATTATTTGAGTCACTTAAAAATATTACTCGTTCTCACCCCAACACGGTCTACATGCGTTAAGCAACTATTTATCACTCGCACTAAGTAAATATAATGAGGCAATATAAATCGGTATTTATCTCTCGATTAATATTCCATAATTACAATTTTAAATCAAGCTCATTAAATTACTACTCTTACGTAATTTAAATTAAGCCGTATATTCTCATTTAATTCTCAAACCTAATTAAATAGAATATTTGGAATATTCATAAATTTGGGGTATTACACCCCCCCCCCCCCCGTGACTTGTATGAAAGAAAATAGGTTTATCTCCTATTAAATCCAAAAATGACTCGTTTACATAATTGCGAGTCCCTATTAGTTCAAAAATGCACAAAACTGAAATACTACCCCTAGGTACTCCATTCTGACTATCTTTTCCATTCTGAAACCAACCGTGCACTAAACATCTCCATCCGAGTCACTTAACTCAAATTCTCAAGTCGTACCCGACACTTCTCAATACGCGTTTTCTACAACGTAAAATAATTCTCGTCGCTTTACCCAGTTGCGAGATGACATAAAAACATTTCGACTCATTTACTCAGTCTCCAAAGTAAATGTAGCACGCGTCGGTAATCATGTAGCGCTTATTAATCTAGAATTTAATATTCACTAAAATTCTTCAAATTACCAAATTACGCCCACTTATGTAAATTTAAATATCCATAAAAGTATGGAATATTACATTCTCCCCCCTTACAACGGAATTTTATCCCCAAAATTCGAATACGACCGATACTACCAACCTAGGATTGCTAATCACATTACATCCTAGTGAACAAAAGTCGAATGGTACTAACCCAATGGCACTCTACCATACACTCTTTCACAATACCCACCTATCTCAAGGCTTATACTCTAACGCACTAACTTAACCACAAGCTTAACTAAATCTCTATATGCTACAACACCACCTCGGTCGTAAGATCAACTCCAACAATGAAACGTCGCACCTAGTGTTTCTACGACCGTATATAAGGAAAATGATCCTACAATAAATGCTCTAACGTATCGATCCTATCGAAAAACTAACACCCTAAGTGTCCATTAATTTACATCAGGACATCAAATTTCCATCAAAATGAAACTACATTAGCGCTTGAATATTCCTGTTAGTCTTCTCGCTTATCTTAGGTGTACTAACTCTTGTTGCACCTACACAATTTGGGTTATCGCGTGCCTCCTACGACATTCAATCAAAACCATAACTGCTCCAAAGCATATTCTTCTACTTTTTATATACTACGTCACTTCTACTTTAGACCATATATATAAAATCAACTTACCAAGGTGCGCACACACCCTACAATCCGTTCTTATCTATCACCACTACTACAAACGTCACACACGTAACACTTTCTCAAAAAGGGGCCTCACTTTCTTTTCGGCCTAGTGCTAACACCTGGGTACTCTTAACCCAAACAACTCAAAATTCAATTCTTCTTATGCCTGGAAATCCAATCCTTCTTAAGGTTAACCCACTAATCTTCTCATGGTTAAGTCGCTACAATCCACATGCCTTACTTCCTAACAACCTTACAATCGATGTGTTTCCTACACACGTAGAATGTGTATTATTCTAACTATGTCCCTAGTGACCAAGACCTTTCTCAACTTCCGACATTTGCTCGATTTCATGCGTGGGATGTCTCGCAAAGTGAAATCCAAATAAGGAACCCCTATAATACACTATTACTTAACTTTGTCGATCGTGGAGGTATGTCAACGTAAAACATGTAAAATCATAAATCTTGCATACCTTAGATCATATCTATAAGGTTCCCCATGAACTAAAGTCCTCCTAGTGAAACATCTACTCACCGAAGTTCCATTTAAACATATAATAAAGGCGACCTCAACCTGTATCCAGGTGAGATATCGCAACAACAACCCGTTCCACCCTGGAAACATGGATATGATAGCTTTGCAATCATTAGACTACTATCTCTCCGATCAACTAAGAACATTTTATACTCAGAATAATACTATACTCATATAACACACACAAAATGAGCAGTACAAACCTAATATAAACTCAAAATACCAACACCCGCTTTCATAACGAATGAAGAAAATAGAATCCCGCTATTGTGGAAAAACATATAGATATACCCTTTATAATATTAACGATATCGCCACAAATCTCGAATTACACACACAAATATATGGTTAAAAAATTTACACTGACTCAATCTGGCCACATTAAATATACCTCCTACATTTGAGGCAAAACTCATAAAAATAACTTTGCCAGTCTCCCTAACTGCTCCAATTGGTTTCTGGATAGAGTACACTTGCCTTAACCGAACTGAAACTACTTGAATCAATTCCCCATCTCAGCACCCTAGTCTTGTCCTTAAACTCCTTATTGGGAAAGGACTAACTGTGTGGTTCTACATCCCACATCACCATCATTCTCCATCTCTATCCACCCTGACTATGTTAAGGTTATCAGTATCTCAGACTCTATAGCCTCGATTTAGATAATCACCCTAGTAGTTCCCTTAGCTCCTCCGACTAAAAGGAAACATGTTACCGGCCTCAAGTGCCTTATTCCAATGAATCCCCAGGTGGATGTCCACCCGTGGGGTTTTACGAACACGAATTCTCCATAAGTGTTAGCAACACTTACTAGTGAGCCTATCATTCCTCTCAAGGACTATCTCTTTATTGTACCTACCTTAATTCGGTACAAAGTTCACTTATCCATCTAACTCTTTATTCACTATCGGCCTCTAACCGATCCTCATGTGAATAATTAAGAAGCTTCATTCCCTCCTTTTCTGACAAACCAAAAGAACTAATGGTTAAAACCATCCGTAAGATCCCTCTATGAGCAAAAAACATCCTGCTCCCCCAAATATGGTGACTACCGTTCCCACCATTTCAAAATTTCTCCAACGACTGAAATATGTTTCCTCAAATTTTCACGTCTGGGTATTTCCATACCCTTCTCTAAACCAAAGCTTCGGAGCCTTCTACTTCAACTGAGTAAAGCTACACTGCCTCCGTATGACTTAACTTCAACGTATGGTCCTTATCAAAGACCCTTCAGGCTTATTCCCAATTTAACATCACCAGGAATGTCAATTTTTAACACCACTCTCTACTATAGTAGTACATGGATAGTTATAACTACTACTCTTTAGTAGTCGTTACAAAAATTCATGCCAGTGTCACAAAGGGAGTGACCTTAAATACGATCCTCGTCCCTGAATTCAACTAATAGCTCCAACTCAACCATGCCTTTTGCTGCCCTCATAACGGTCTTTTGTCGTCTCCCTTCATCGATCAACACCCGAATCTCAAACGATCATGCAAAAAATTTACTATAATCTTACATAATAATAGGAGAACGAAATCTCATAATAGGAACCAACAATCCTAATATTAATGCTCTATATCAAATTGAAATCAATGCTGAAAGTGTAGTACATCCACACAGATTCCGAAGAGTACTAGAACCCGATGCTCTGATACCATCTGTGACACCCTGCCTAATAAAATACCGGGTGATCAATCATATACAAAATAAAAACAGGAATCTCATATGATTCATTCTCAGCATCACTGTCTAAAACCAATTTAATTACTAATAACTCATTAGGCTGGGGTCAAATTTTTATTTAACTAATCTTTTAAACAAAACGAGCCAAGTAAAATATTCACACAACTTATATACACAAAAAATGAAATGAAATGAAATAACTAAACACTCGGTATAACATAATAAAACCAAATCGAATGTCGCACTAAGAGGCGGTAGCAAGTGAATAAGTGCCATATTTTAAAATATGAAATATCTCATATTTAAATTGGTAACGCACTCTCATGAGATTCACCTCACCCCTCTTCTAATAGTCTACACCTATCACATATCCTTTAAACAACCTAGTTAAGCTACCCTACCTAACTAATCTCTTTCACCCATGTTCTAAAAGTCCTCATAAACCCAAGTACTAAGGACAAAACTTCTCCTCATTCCCAACATTGCACTACGTTTCATCCGTGGGGTGTCTCGCGAAGCGAAATCCAAACAAGGAACCCCCCGAAAAACTATTACCCGATAATATTAATCGTCGAGATCCATTTGGCCCTCAGCACATAACACATTTTATAAAACCCGTATGTGTATATATATATATATATATATATACAGAGAGAGAGAGAGAGAGAGAGAGAGAGAGAGAGAGTTCTCACTAGAACCTATGATTCATATTCTTTTAAATCCGAATATAAATCTACTGGAAGGGAATTAACTCTCATTCATTCTTTTCACGTTTCACAAGTTTACTTCATATATAAACAATATACTATACACAACAAGTATAATTATACCTATTACAATAATAAGTATAATAACCATCCCACTGAGCTATAACTCGAGGATGCAACCTCATATTGCCAATCTACATCCAGGTTTCATCAAACAACCATGGTACCAAGCCAGACTCACTCATGGTCATGGTAAAAATACACGATGGTGGAGCCACTCATATTCCCTCCCGAAAGTAGAATAACGATCTCGCATTCGTATGCGGGAAGATATGACCTAGGGATATACTCTCCCTGCTATTCGAGCCAGGGGATTCAACCACATCGCACAACCTCCCTCAAACTCACTAGAAAAAATATATAGTCTGGCTGTCCAACCCTATGCCCAGGGAAGCCTGTGGAACCAGCCCCTAAGATATAAATATACCATTCACATACAGATATAGTTATATTCATATCATATCCTATATATACAGTAACAACTCCCATATATAATATATATCACTTCTTAATATATGGTTATAATTGCCAAACTCTTATAGCGATAGCCAATAACCGCGAATGTTCCCATTCTTAAAAGTATATAAGTATTTACAAACTTAAAATAATAAACTTATAAGTGTTCTCTTACTGAAAATATAACTCGCGCCTTAATCATTTTTAAGGATTTATATACAATCCCGAATATACCAATTTGTAATAATTAAATAAATATACAAACTACTTATCTTAATTCCATAGGTATCACATCATCTATAATAATAGTCGTCAATAGATGTATATGATAACCGCTCAATTTTCTTTAAACCATATCCTAAATTCCATCCCAATCGCATCCTAGGATTTACTCAAAAAAATTCTGCCCATATTCATTCTAATTGCATAAATACCTCTACACCTTTGTCGAAGACCTCTCTCTCGAATGTTGCTCGACCCGAACATTCATTAGGTCCGTCCCCCGGATTGTACACTAAATTAACCCAAGGTTCGTTCTTTAATCTCAAGGTTTACTCACCCTCAATACCATCACCTAGGAGTCCTAATTTCATAACTAAAATCCCCTATAACAATATCCAATTGCAATTTAACTCCCCTTAAACTCAAAGAAGGAAAACTTCCAATTTCAACAAAGGTGAATCAATTCTCCCCAAATGCGAATCGATTAGGGCTAGATAATTGATTTGGTTTCCATCCGAATCGATTTGGAAAGTGTTCTGCGAGCAGGTCCTCAAAGGTGAAACGACTCGATCTCAATCCGAATCGATTCGACCTGATACAGCCTTACAGGTCCCCTTATGCGAATCAATTCGGTCTAAGTCTGAATCGATTCGCCCTGCTTGGAGGGAATGTTTGGGAATTTCATCTTCTCCAAAATACCCAAATATCAACCCAACCTCTATTTTTTTGGTTTCTAATCTCAACCAACAATGCTATAATCATCCTAACACTGATTTATAACTAATACACCAATTATTTTGTGGTATTAAACCATTTCTCTTATATTCAAACCCTAAAACCATTAACACCCCAGTTTACCATTTCTTCCATTTCTACACTCCATTATCATGGGTTTAACACTAGAAATCACTAAGAGTTTACAACACATCAATTTCTAAACTTAAACTCAAATTTCCCAAATTTATTTTAAGGGTTATAACCCAAAATTATATAGTGTGCCATATATAATATGAGATACACACACTCAATTAAATAAAGAAAGTAAACATTTGCCTTGTGGATAAAATCCGACGACCTTGAGTTGAATCCCATGGAGTTTGGGCCGGAATCCCCTTTCTTCTTCCTCTTTTCCTTCCTTTCTTTCTCTTTCTCTTCTTTCTATCTTATCTTTCTTTCTCTCCCCCTCTCTCGTGACTTATATGAAAGAAAAGAGGTTTATCTCCAATTAAACCCAAAAATGACTCGTTTGCACAATTGCAAGTCCATACTAGTCCAAAAATTCCCGGAACTCAAATACTACCCCCGTGTACACTATCCTGACTATATTGGACATTCAGAAACCAACCGTGCAATCGAAATATCCATCCGAGTCACTTAACTCAAATTCACTAGTCGTACCCGACACTTTTCACTACACATTTTCTAGAAGGTAAAATAATTCTCGTCGCTTTACCCAGTTGCGACATGACATAAAAACATTTCGACATATTTACGCAGTCTCCAAAAAAATTGTAGCACGCGTCGGTAATCATCTAACGCTTATTAATCCAAAATTTATTATTCACTAAAATTCCTCAAATTACTAAATTACACCCACTTATGTAAATTTAAATATCCATAAAAGTACGGGGCATTACAAAAACATGTCGTTAAAGTGTGAAAACGTCAACCATCAACAAAACGGACGTCTAAGAGGTACGAACACCTCGCACAAGACCAATATAACCCACACGAACTGATCGCATGGTAACGGGCCCTAAGTTTGAGATCACGACCCAAATTTACAAACTTTTTGACTTGGGCATCAAAACATGCCGCCAAATGGTGAAAACATAAAATGTCCATGTAAGAGGCACAAACTCCTCACACAGGATCAAAATAAACAACACGAACCAACCGCTTAGTCACGGGTCCTGGTTTGAGAACACGACCAGAATTTGCAAAATGTTAGACTCGGACTTAAAAACATGCGGTCAAATGGTGCAAACGTAAAACAATCACAAAACCGCCTCGCAAGAGGCACGAACACCTCGCACGAGACCAAAGGGACCGACAGCATAGTCACAGGACCCCGATTTGAGAGCATGACCAAAATTTGCAAACTATTAGACTTAGGCTTAAAAATGTGCCGTCAAATGATGAAAACGTAAAACAACCACAAAATGGCCTCGTAAGAGGCACGGACATCTCGGGCATGACTAATGCAACCTGTGTGACACCCCACCTAATTAAGCATCTATTGATAGAGCCCCTATTAAATTAAAACAGGTTTCTCATATGCTTCGTTTTTAGCATCACTGTCGAAAACGTTATAATTAATAACCACCTAAGTGAAATTAGACTGGTGCCAAATTTTTTCTTTCCTTAAAATAGATAAATGAAAAGTGAGGAATAATTAAATTAAACATTCACAATATACTAGAGTCCAACCATCACAGTATATAAAAATAAATAAAGGTTTTTCGAATAAACCATTGGCTAAAATACAAAACCAAATACTCCAAAATAACAAAATAACTGTTGACTAAAAACTGTAAATGGACAACATGTCCATACATGGAAATGTAAAATTAGATCCTACACTAGATCTAAAAGAAGGAATCATCTACTCAAGTTATGTCAGCATCCACAACGCTACAACTTCGAGTCCCTGGTATGGAGTCTTCAAGACTGGCATACCGGTGACTGGACACCTAAAAGGTTTTGAAAATATTTTAATAGCAAGAATTAGTACTCAACAAGTTTTGAAAATATTTAGCAAGTGTTTATCACAATTTAAATATTTGTTATTGATTACACATCTTCACATACACTCTTTCTTGAGTTTTTCTCACCTTTCTTCTATAGTGCACGCCTAAGGTTCTATACTTAGCCCACCTAACTATACTACCCTGACTAACTAGACTGATGTATCCAACTGAGCTAATCTATACGTCTAAGTTCCCGTACCTCCCATACAGTACATAATTTATTAACATCTCTCACATGTTAATTATTTTCCAAGCAACGTTTCACATTTGTTATACTACCATCTTTATAATTAAGTGTGACCACTTAATTTAATTTCTTATATATTCACTATCTATCTTTAATTCGTTAATTAGGTCTCTCCACTTAATTTTCTTTATATATATATATATATATATATATATATATATATATATATATATATATATATATAACATCTGTCAGTAGTACTATCACCCATAAGTAGAATAATCATAAGGTATATATGTTTCACACACAATGTATATACTATAAGTTTATGCTTTAGTATCACACCCCTGTATCACCAATTAGGGGTTATTGGATCGGAATCCTACTTCGATCACCAATAGTGATTTATATATCTTGGCTCGGAATCATACTTTGATCACCAGTAGTTATTGATTATATTGGCTCGAAATGGCACTTTGATTTCTAATATTGATCATATCTAGATTGGTTCGGAATCATACTTCGATCACCAAAACTAGTCATTGCTCAGAATCATACTTCAATAACCAATATTTATCTAGTATACTTTAGGTATTCACACAACCTACGTATAACTATCCACAATTAGGAAGTCATCCAACCCAATTATTCACATTAGTGCGTAGTATATTTATCTCTAACACTTTTCATACATTTTATTTTACGATTTATCGCACTATCATATTTATTCAAATATTCACATGACTCTAAGGATCCTAGTTACCCCTTTATTAATTTCAGTGGTTAAATTAATAGTTACCCCAATGACTTACTTATTAAGTCATTCTATCTTTTTGTAATCCGTTATCTTTCTCTTCGATCAATTACCATATAATTCAACCCAATTCAGTCTCGTCTTAATTCCCTCAATAAGACTAACTTATGAACCAAATATAGGCCTACCGTAACATATTAACCCTCTAATTATATCCTAACAAGGTCCAAAAGTCTCCACGACAAAAATTTAGAAGAACTAGACCCAAATAGAAAATTCGAAGATTATTCCCAGAGGGCCGAATTAGGTTCGCCAAATGAACCGAACCGGTTCGCTGACCTGCACTTCTTCTTCTTCGCCTAGTTCAACATTTCCCACCATTTTCATTACTCTAACTCCCTTGATTCTTAATCAAATTTTGAATTAATTGTCCCTAAGCATTACTACATGCATTAGGACCAATTCTAACTTAATTTTTGCATCAAATAATTACAACTAATATTCAATAATGGATTTAAACCTCTAATCCTCAAGAACCCTAGGTTTTCATGTTCTTCCACTAATATTAATCAAAACCAAAGTTTAATTCATTTTTCTCATCACGTCTTCTATGATTTCAAGTTCCCTACAAGTGGAAACCATACTACATGAAATTTCTAACCAACATGCATCAAAATTTATTAGTTTTCTATCAAGAAAATGGATTTATTCAAAACTATCATCAAAGTCCAACGCATTAGTATAATAACTTCATATTTAATCATAATAAACAACTTGCCTAAAATATATGATATGATTTCATGTTGATGAATACGGGTTGATTGTCCTCTCTCCAATTCCCCACTCCTAGATTTGTGTGTTACAAGCCCGAAGGAAACTTTCTTTAAAACTCTCTTTAACCTTTACAAAAGTTCACTCTTCTGTTCTGTAACTGCCTAACGTGTGGTTTTGGTGACTTTAACCCTAACTCCCACT
Organism: Sambucus nigra; assembly: GCA_949130495.1. NCBI lineage: Eukaryota > Viridiplantae > Streptophyta > Magnoliopsida > Dipsacales > Adoxaceae > Sambucus > Sambucus nigra. The sequence continues at coordinate 59,373,150 of OX422214.1, forward strand.
TTTTATCATATGATAAAAGTCCAAAATTTGTAGGTCCCTTAACCTCTATTTTTCAAATCATCAAAATTTCCTCAATAGGTGCCGATTTGATCTAAAATTGACCCGGGACCTAAACTATACCCCCGGGTACACAATTCTGACTATTCTGAGACTTTTGGAGTCATCCGTGATCTCTAAATTATCATCCGAGTCACTTAAAATAAATTCCCTATCTCAAACTCAAATTAGTCTACACGCGACTCCCGATTGAAATAAAATGCGCACATATCACTCGTTATGCCGTATAGCGCTAATCATCAATTATTTACTATACACACTTAGTAAATATTATATCATAATATTAATCCATCTCTTGATTAATATTTAAAAATCCTTAATCATTTAATCACATTAAATTAGTTCACTCGTGTAATTTAAATAGGACGTATTTTCTCATTTAATGCCCGAATGGATTATATCATGAATACGCAGAAAAATGGGGTATTACATACTTCCCCCCATATAAAGGAATTTTTTACCCAAAATTAGGACATACCTTCGGGGAATAACTGTAAATCCCGTCGGCATCGACATAACTCTTCTGCCTATCCGGTGCTATTCGAATACTCCCTCAAATCAACTCAATCTTGGCACTAGTTTACTGAATCATATCAAATCCCAAAAACTTATTGTCCCCCACCTTTAACTAGCAAGCAAGTGAATGACAAGGGATCCCATATAATTCCTCGAATGGTTCCATACCGATAGTAAATTGTAAGAGTTATTATATGCAAACTTTACCAATGGGAGGTCTCTCTCCCACCCTACCCCAAAATCTAGGATGCACATCCTCATCATATCCACAAGCATCTTATTCACCCTCTCAGTCTGCCCGTCTATCTATGGGTGGTACACCGTACTAAATCATAAATTTGTGTCCATGGTCTCCTGAAAGCTCTACTAGAAGTGTGACAAAAAAATCTTATCTCTATCAGATACAATATTAATCGGGACACCGTGTATCTTAACAATCTCTGAAATGAATAGCTGCGTGTACTGCATCATCTCGTAGTCTCTGCGAACTGGCAAGAAATGAGCCACCTTGGTCAGCCGATCCACTATCGCTCATATGGAATTGTGACCTCACTTCGACATAGGTGGCCCAATAATAAATTCCATAGAAATGCTCTCCCACTTCCACATGGGAATCTCAAGTGGGTGTAACATCCTCGAAGTCCTCTAATAGTCAACTTTCACAAGATGACAAGTAACACACTTGGGGACAAACCCTGCTATGTCTCTATTCATACTAGCCCAACGGTACTATCTCCTAATATCCTGGTACATCTTATCCCCATCGGGATGTACCGTAAACCTAAAACTATGAGACTCAGTCAAAACGGTATGTCTTAAATTCTCATCATCGAGCATAGACAATCTCCTATTAAAGCATAGACCTCCCTCTGAGTTGACCGAGTAAGTCTTTGCACCCTTAGCTAATAACTATCATACTCTGTCCTTACAGAACTGATCATCTTCATGAGCCTTCACTACCCTCATAATGATCTCGAGAGTGATGGTCATAACTTCCATGTACGCTGAGGAAAACTCATCCTCCTATCAAAGATCACTCCACTTCACTTTCCATACTTCTGCTAATTCTCTAGTAGGACATCGTCTCAACACATCAGCTACCACGTTAGCCTTACCATGATGATACAATATATCGAATTGGATGTCTTTCACGAATTCTAGCCATCGCCTCTGCCTCGTGTTCAGATACTTTTGTGTGAAGAGATACTTAAGTGACTTATGATCCATGAATAATGTAAATTACTCCCCCAATAGATAATGTCTCCATATCCTCAATGCAAAAATGACCGCTGCCAGCTAGAGATCGTGGATGGGGTAATTTTTATCATTGGGCTTTAGCTTTCGAGATGCATAACCTATTGCCCTCTCCTCTTGTTTTAACACACCCCCAAGTCCTTGCAAGGATGCATTAGTATAGACCCGTTACTCTAATCCTCCCCTGGGTAAAGAAAGTATGGGTACAAATGTTAATCCATCCTTGAGCTCGCCAAAAGACAGCTAACAATGGTCGTTCCACACAAGTGGTACTTTCTTACAAGTCAAGTTCGTGAAAGGCCAACAATCTTTGAGAACCCCTTGATGAAGAGATGTTAATAACAGGCTAACCCCAAGAAGCTGCGAATCTCGATCAGTGTCGTGGGCTTCCCCCACTCCCTTACTATTGATACCTTACTCAGATCAATATCTATTCCCTTATTGAACACAATTTGGCCAAGAAACAGTACTCCCCGAAGAAAAAATCTACACTTAACAAATTTGGTGTATAACAGATGGTCCCATAACGTCTGTAAAACCATACGTAAATTATCAGCGTGCTCTTCCTCCGTCTATGAGTAAACCAGGATGTCATCTATGAACACTATTATAAACTAGTCAAAAAACTCCCGAAACACCCTGTCCATGAGATCCATGAATACTGCAGGCGGATTGGTGAGACCAAAAGACATCACCCTAAACTCATGCGACCCGTACAATAATAAGAAAGCGATCTTAGGTACGTCCTCCTCTAAGATGCACAACTGATGATATTCGAACCTCGAATCAATATTTCAGAAGTAAGCAGCTCCTCATAACGGATCAAAGAAGTCATTGATCCTAGGCAATGGATTTGTTCCATATCGTCACCTTGTCCAGCTCCTTATAATCCACGTACGACAAAGCGAACCATCCCTCTTCTTCACAAATAAAACAGGTGCACCCTAAGGCGATGTACTCTGCCGAATGAAACCCTGAATCAAGAACTGCTAAATCTTCTCTCTTATCTCCCACATCTCTGAAGGAGCCATGCGATATAGTGCTCTGGCAATTGGTCTCATCCCCGGTGCTATGTCGATGAAAAACTTTATTTTACGGCTCGGTGGTAGTCCCAGTATGTCCTAAAATACGTCCTCAAACTCCCCCACTACTAGAATCGAGTCTAAAGGTACCACTACTTCCTACGAGGTCTCATCCTCAATACAGTGTAGGTGAGTGCGTGATCCTCCCTCGGGTAGAGGCATCACCACTAGGAACATCTCCTTCCCTTGGATGGAGAACACTATTGTGCTCTCTTAGAAATCTACCATTGCTCGATAACTCGCCAACCAATCCATGACTAAAATCATTTCGTACCCCTCAATGTCTAACATTAAGAGATATTCCACTAGACTCAGTCTCCCAATCAAAATATCGACTCCTCTTCAAATTGAATGTATCACTTAAACACTACCCGTCACATAAGAACACTGTTAGTTGTCTCTAATAAACCAACGGCTCGTGCAACTCTAGTATTAATAAAAGAATGTGATGCTCCAGTATTAAACAGAATCCTACCCTCAACCTTATGAATAGGAAACTTACCCTCTACTGCAGGCGACGCCTATGGTACTGGAGGCATTGGTATATCCCATATGTAGTATACACACCTGTAGTGCATCTAACCATGTTGTTGCCATGGGGATAGTGCTCGTACTAGAGCTATCGGAGATTGCTTCCCCTGTTGGGCACCTTTCCCCGTTGCCCTATCTTCCTGTGGATAAACTCTACTCTTGTGACCCTACTGGCCATATGTGAAACACTGACCCTGGAACTGTCTGTGTCCCTGACCCTTATAACCCAGACGTTGGATCTGATGGCCTCCCCCTAGTTCCCTTGGGCTTGACAGCCATAGGGAACCTGCTACTTCTGGGGACCCTGGTGGCCCTTCCTATCTGATCGGTACCCTCCAAATTTGAATCTCTTAGCAGAGTTCCCCTTTCAAGAATCTAGCCCGTACTGACCCGCAGTCAACTGTTGAGGTGGTGCCCCACTACGACTTATCCCCCTAACCTTACCTTGGTGACTAGGCTCACCTCGCTTACTCCCCTTATCATGTAAGAGATGATCTCGATAATGCACCAGTGCGACATTGACAATGTCAGTGTAAGTTATCAATGCAGGGTTACCAATCAAATTTTTATTGATCCTTTAGGCCTACCCATCCATAAACATATCTTTCTTCATCTTTTTATTGCTCACCTCATCTGGCATAATGTTTTCCTGATGGGTAAACTCCTCCTCATAGTCCTCTACTGAACGGTCACCCTGTACTACTTCCCCAAACTTCTTCCTCATTTATGATTCGACTACGGGAGGGAAGTACTTGCGGTTGAACCTCACCCAAAACTAAGAAATAATCATCAAGTTCCTCTCCTCTGCGGCGGTCACCGACTCCCACCACTGTAGAGTTTCTCCCAAAAGCCTGAAGGTATATAACATTTGTTTTTGGAATTTTCTACAATCAAGCATGCACATATGGTGCTGAATGTTCTTCTTCCATTGAGATTCCAACACTACATTAGTACTTCCCTGTAACTCGAGTGGGTGGCCCCTCTGAAAAGTCTCCTGACTCGTTGCTAAGAAGATGACCCTACCTCATCTTGAATGGATGGCGCCTCTAGCTGATGTGCCTGAGGCTGAGGGAAGTGAGATCCTATGGCCGACATAGTTGTCTCTACTGCTTGATCCACTATCACTGCCACCAAAGTAGTAGAAATCATATCTGGTGGTGGTGGTGGTGGTGGCGGTACCTGCTGCTCATGAGGGTCCTCCCTAACCTCGACTCTGGATGCTTCCCTCTCGGCTCGCTCTCTCCTCGGTGGCATACTAAAAAAGAATTTAAATTGTATAAGTACACATCTTATACAAAAATCAAATAAGATAAGTACGATATCTTAAGCACACAAAGATAAAACAACGGTCCTAACAATAAGGATCGATATCAAAATAACGATAAACTGAAACTTTAGTAAGCCATACAGATCTTATGGACGCTAGAACTTGACGCTTTGATACCATTTGTGACACCCCGCCTACAATAAATTATTAAATTAAAACTAGTTTCTCATATGGTTCATTCTTAGCATCATTGTCGAAAACTTTTTAATTACTAACCACCTAAGGGAAATTAGATCGGTGACAAATTTTATCTTTCCTTAAAACAGATAAATGAACAATGCGGAATAACTAAATTGAATATTCACAATATACTAGATTCCAACCATCATAATATATAAATGAATAAAGTTTTGCACAACAAATATTTGGTAAAATCCAAAACCAAATACTCTAAAGTAACAAAATAACTGCATGATTGAAAACTGTTAATGGACCACATGTCTATACATGGAAATGTAAAATGAGATCCTACACTAGATCTGAAAGAAGGAATCGTCTACTCAAGTTCTGTCATTATCCATAATGCAACAACTTCGAGTCCTTGGAATGGAGTCTTCAAGACTGGCATACCTGTGGCTTGACACCTAAAAGGTTTTGAAAATATTTTGATAGCAAGAGTTAGTACTCAAAACGTTTTGAAAATATTTAGCAAGCGTTTATCACAATTTAAATATTTGTTATTGATTACACATCTTCACGTACACTATTTCTTGAGTTTTTCTCACCTTTCTTCTATAGTGCACGCCTAACGTTCTATACTTAGCCCACCTAGCTATACTACCCAATTTAACTACACTAATGTATCCAACTGAACTAATCTACATGTCTAATTTCCCATACCGCTCATATAGTACATAATTTATTAAGATCTCTCACATGTTAATTATTTTCCAAGTAACATTTCACATATGTTACATTACCATCTTTATAATTTTGTCTGACCACTTAATTTACTCTCTTAGATATTCACTATCTATCTTTAATTCGTTAATTAAGTCTCTCTACTGAAGTTTCTTTTTATATATATATCTATATATAACATATGTCAGTCCTACTATCATCTGTAAGCAGAATAATCATAAGGTATATATTTCACACACAATATATACACTATAAGTGTATACTTTACTATCACACCCCCGTATCACACATTAGGGGTTATTGGCTCAGAATTCTACTTCGATCACCAATAGTGATTTATATATCTTTATCGGAATAATACTTCGATCACCAGTAGTTATGGATTAAATTGGTTTGGAATGGCACCTCGATTACCAATATTAGTCATATCTAGATTGGCTAGGAATCATACTTCGATCACCAAAACTAGCCATCTATATTGGCTCAGAATCATACTTCAATCACCAATATTTATTTAGTATACTTTAGGTATTCTTACAACTTATGTATTACTATCCATAATTAGGTATTCACCCAACCCGATTATTCAAATTAGTGTAGAGTATATTTCTCTATAATACTTATCGTACATTTTATTTTACGATTTATCGCACTATCGTATTTATTGGAGTATTCACACAATTCAATATTTCATCTACTAGACTACTTATGAAATCATTATATATTTTCGTAATCCGTTATCTTTCTCTCCGATCGATTATAAAATAATTCAACCCAATTCATTCTCGTCTTAATTCCCTTAATAAGACTAAATTATGAACCGAATATAGGCCTACCTTAACATAATAACCCTATAATTATATCCTAACAAGGTTCCAAAAGTCTCCACGACGATCATTTAGAAGAACTATACCTAAACAAAAAATTCTGAGATTTTTCCCAGAGGGTCGAACCAATTCACCTAATGAACTGAACCGATTTGCCGACTTGCACTTCTTCTTGTTCGCCCAGTTTCTCGTTTTCCCACCATTTTTATTACTCCAACTCCCTTGATTCTTCAACAAACTTTAAACTAATTGTCCCTAACCTTTACTACATGCATTAGGACCAATTCTAACGTATTTGTTCATCAACTCATTAAAACTAATATTAAAGAATGGTTTTAAACCTCTAATCCTCAAGAACCCTAGGTCTTATTGTTCTTCCTCTATTTGTCATCAAAACCCTGATTTAATTTGTTTCACACATTAGGTATTCTATGATTTCAAATCCCCTACAAGTGGAAACCATACTACATGAAATTTCTAACCAACATGCATCAAAATTCATTCTTTCTCTATCAAGAACATGGATTTATTCAAAACTATCATTAAAGTCCTACGCATGGGTATTGTAACTTCATATGTAATGCAATAAAAAACTTTCTTCAAATCGATGATCTAATTTCGTGTTGATGAAGATGGGTTGATTGCCTCTTCTCCAATTCCCCACTCTAAGATTTGTGTTTTGCAAGCCCAAAGAAAATTTCTTCAAAACTCTCTTTAACCCTCACAAAAGTTCTCTCTTTTGTTCTCTCACTGCCTAACGTGTGTTTTAGAGCCTTTAACCCTATCTCCCAATTTTTATCATATGATAAAAGTCCAAAATTCGTAGGTCCCTCAATCTCTATTTTTCAAATGACCAAAATGCGCTCAATAGTATCGGTTTGGTCTAAAATTGATCCGGGAACTAAATTATACCCCTAGGTACACTATTCCGACTATTTAGACCCTTTCGAAGTCATCCATGATCGCTAAATTATCATTCGAGACACTTAAAATATATTTCCTATCTCGACCTCAAATTAGTCTACACGCGACTCTAGGTTGAGATAAAATAAAATACACGCATATCACTCGCTATGCCGTATAGCACTAATCATCAATTATTTGTTATACACACTTAGTAAATATTATATCATAATTTTAATTAGTATATATCTCTCTATTAATATTTTAAAATCACATTAATCATTTTTTCACATTAAATTACTTCACTCAAGTAATTTAAATAAGATGTGTTTTCTCAATTATGGCCTGAATTAATTATATCATAAATACTCAGAAATACAAGGTATTACAACCCGCACGACTCGATCGCGTAGTCACGAGACCCTCAGTATGAGATCACAACGAAATTTTTATATTGCTAGACTTAGGCTTACAAACATGTCGTCAAAGGATGAAAACATAAAACAACAACAAAATGGTCGCGAAAGAGGCACAAACACCTCACATGGGACCAATGTAACCTGCACGAACCAATCGCATAGTAATAGGGCCCTTGATTTTAGAGCACAGCAAAAATTTTAAAGCTATTAGACTTACTCTTAAAAACATGGTGTCAAAGGTTAAAAACGTAAAACCACCATAAAACTACCCCGTAAGGGCCTCGTTGAGACTAATGTAACCCATAGGAACCGACCGTGTAGTCATGGGGCCCCAGTTTTAGAGACGACCAAAATTTTCAAACTGTTAGACTTAGGTATAAAAATATGTCGTGAAAGGTCAAAAATGTAGAACAGTCACAAAATGATCCCATAAGAGGCACAAACACCTCGCACGGTAGCAATGTAACCACTACAACTGACCGCGTAGTCACGGGACCCCCAGTTTTAGAGTATGACCAAAATTTGTAAACATTTATTCTTAGACTTAAAAATATGTTGTCAAAGGGTGAAAACATAAAAAAAACCACAAAACGTCCCCGTAAGTGGCACGAACGCCTCGCACGGGACCACTATAACACATACGAACTGATCGCATAGTCTTTGGATTCCTAATTTTAGAGCATGATCAAAAATTGCAAAATGTTATACTTAGGCTTAAAAATATGTTGTCAAAGGGTGAAAACATAAAATAGACACAAAATGGCCCCGTAAGAGGCACGAGCACCTCGCACAGGACCAATGTAACTCGTATGAACCGATCGTATACTCACGGGCCCCCGGCTTGAGAACATGACCATAATTTACAAACTGTTAGACTTAGGCCAAAAAGCATGTGGTCAAAGGGTCAAAATATAAAACGAAGACAAAACGACCTTGTAAGAGGCATGAACACCTCACATGGGACCAATGTAACCTGCACAGATCGTCCGTAAAGTCATGGGACCCATAGTGTGAGGGCACTGTCAAAAATTACAAAATATTAGACTCGGGATTAAATCATGCTGTCAAAGGGTGAAAACGTAAAACAACAAGAAAAAGGCCCAATAAGAGGAACGAACACCTCACACGGGACCATTGTGACCCAAAGGGACCGACCGCATAGTCACGGGGTCCCCGATTTTAGAGCATAATAAAAATTTCCAAACTATTAGACTTGGGCTTAAAACATGTCGTCAAAGGGTGAAAATGTAAAACTGCCACAAAACGGCCCTGTAAGTGGGATGAACGCCTCGAACGGGACTAATGCAAACCGCACGACCCGACTACGTAGTCACGGGACCCTGCCATTTGAGAGAACACAATTTTTTTACAAACTTTTAGACTTGGGATTTAAAACTTGCCGCACTATGGTGAAAACATAAAACAGCCACAAAACGGCACATAAACCGCTTTGTCACGGGCCCCCGAATTTTAGAGCATGAGAAAAATTTGCAAATTGTCAGAGTTAGGCATTAAAACATGCCGTCAAAGGATGAAAACATAAAACATCCACAAAACAGCATTGCAAGAGGCACAAAAACCTTGTACGAGACCAATGAAACCCAAAGAGACCGACCGCGTAGTCCTGTGACTCCCCGTTTGAGAGCATGACCAAAATTTGCAGACATTTAAGCTTAGACTTAAAAATGTGTCGTCAAAGGGTGAAAATATAAAACAACCACAAAACGTCCCCGTAAGAGGAGCGAACTCCACGCACGGGACCAATGAAACCTATACGACTCGACTACATAGTCACGAGACCCTTGGTATAAGAGCACACCCAAAATGTGTAAATTGTTAGACTTAGGATTGCAAACAAGTCGTGAAAGGGTGAAAATATAAAACAACAACAAAACGGCTGCAAAAGAGGCACACACACCTCGCACGGGACCAATGTAACCTTCTACATCAAAAAGGCCAAATTGTCACATTTGAGGTGGCCATCCATTTACGGACAAAAAACACACATTTTTTTGTCACGATCATTGAATGTGATGGTCATTGACTGTGATAAGTACGTGACAATGTCTTGTCACGGTCAATGACCGTGACAAGGTCATGACAAGTACAATTATCACGAACTTGTCACAGTCATTAAACATGACAACTTTTGAAAGTTATCACAGTCAAAGACATTGACAGGTCCGTGACAACTTTGTCGATAAAAAACCATATCCCCTCTTTTTTTCCCACCATTTCCATTCCCTCCTTTTCTCCCTCTCTCGTGCGACTACTCTCTCTCTCTCTCTTTCTATCTAAAGTAAATTTTTCTCTCCCTCTCTCTTTCCATTATATGTGTGTTTATATGTATATGTGTATATGTGTGTGTAGAACCCTTAGTTTTGTGTGTGTCTGTTGATGTGTGTATGTGCAGGTGGGTGTGTATGGTGGGGGGCAGGGGGTGGGAAGTGGGTGGGGGGGGGGGGGGGGGAGACGGGGGGAAGAGTTGGCCTTGAACTCCTGAAATATCCTATTAATATTGATTGAATCTTATTGTTTAGAGAATGAAATTAATTCGACATTATAAATATTGTTTGTGTATTCTTATTTAGGTTTAAAATTGGTTAGAAATTGTTAATGTTTATTGGGTGTTATTATTTAGGTATTGAAGCTAATTAGTCATATGTATTTAATTTCTTATGTTTCTGGAAATGAATTAATTGAGTAGATGAATTAGAATGAGTACGGGATACACATTTTTTGATTTGTTGTTGATGTTGGATTATATTGGATGGATGTGGATGGATATGGAAGTTGATTGTTTATTTTTTTTTAAATCCTTAATTTAATTCACACTAATAAATCCTTAAATAATTATATTGTCTTAATTTGTTGGGTTTGTGAATTTTGTAAGTTGCACGACCACTGGATTATTGTCTTGGGGAGGGGGGAGTTTTCAACTTTTTTCTAAAATTACTTTATGTCACGACCCGTTCAATAGTAGAATGATCACGAAATTATCATAATTAAATGAAACGTACTTGAAATTACATATAGTGAACATAGATACTATCCTTATAGTTCTTATGAAGACGCATTCAATAGCACGTAGACCCATTCAAGAGTCATTACCCTTGTAATGAGATCTCTCGAATTGTCCCGTTTGGAAAGTTTGGGATGGCATAGTTTCTGTATAATATTAATTATAGTGGCTTAAAGTTGTTACATTCGGAGGAAGTTCTGTAGTCGATCTTAATATTCTCTGGGTACATACTAGATGATGTGAAGTTAAGTGTTATCTTTGGGTACATACTAGATAACACATACACTTGCGAATCTATGTCATGTACTTGGATAACTATGGGGATATGCTGCCAAATTTTCCTCAAAATGGAACAATGTGCATGAGTTGTTAGGTATATTACAGAAATATGTAGTCTTGAATGGGATAGGACCACTCACCCTTTAGAGGAGATGGAGGAATGAGGAATTAATATTATAAATTGAATTTGATTTTGAATTTGAAATTTAAAAATCGAATATAAGTAAGACATAAAATTTGAAATTTTGAAATAGGAATTAATATTTAAATTGAATTTTAATTTCAATTTCAAATCAAATTTGAATTTGAATTTGAATACACGAATAAATATACCTATCAAACCTAGCCTTCTAGTTGTTATGCGTACGCATTCAATAGGTGTTTATACTAATGGCAACTAAATATTGACACTTTTGTTTATGCTATTTTACCCAAATAGGTGATTGTTTGTAGTAGCTGTGATGGGATATCCTAAATACAAAGATTGGATGGGTAAAACAAATAGATTAGGGGATGTGTTTCACTGAGGTGCTAATGACTTTATCAAATATGCAAAGAGATGCCATGATAATGAAGAGTTTCCATGTCTATATGCTAGGCGTGAGAATGGTAAGGTTCTTGAGTGGAAAACAGTTGAACTAAACTTATTAAGATCGGGTATGCAAGATAGTTATCGAAGTTGGGTTTTTCACGGGGAATAGAAAGTTCCTTTTATCCCCGAGCAACCTTCACAACAACCTTCAAAATTAGGATAGATGTTCAAGGGGAGGATGACAATGTGGATAATAATATGTTAGAGGATTTAGTTAATGATGTGTATAGATTTCATGAAGTGGAAAAGAATGAGGTCACTGCCGATGTATAAGGTGCAGGCGCTGATGAAAATATCGGGATAAACCTTGACGATGACTACCAAAGTTTAAAATTTAAGGAGAGACAACCATTATGCTCTGGTTGTGAGAAATATCAAACAACTTTACATGCCATGGTTGATTTTCATAATTTTAAGACTCAATATGGTTTGTCTGGTACCAGCGTGACAGGAATTTTGAATTGAGTTAAGGGCTTTCTACCCAAGCATAATACACTTCCAAACAACTATCCTGCTATGAAAAATAGTTCTAAAGGTTTGGGAATGAAGTATAAATCAATTCATTCTTGTGTGTATGACTACATACTATACCAAAAGAAGTATGAAAATATCGATCGGTGTCCGGTACGCAATGAACCTAGATATGTCAAATCTACGGGCAAAGAAGGTGCAAAATCAAACGTGCCTCAAAAAGTATTTAAATATTTTCCTGTTGTGCCTAGATTAAAGTGTTTTTTCATAGTACCATTGATAGAGGAGGCAATGACGTGTCATACTATGGAAGAAGTAGGAGAAAATGTCATGCGCCATCCTATTGATTCTACAGTTTGGAAGAGGATGAATTTTGAGTATCCTGATTTTCCTCGAGAATAGAGTAACATTCATTTGGAAATACCAACAAATTGTTTCAATCCATTTAGAAATCTAAGTTCAAATCATAGTGTATAGCCATTGATCCTAGCCCTACTAAACCTCCCTCCTTCACAGTGTATGAGATATGAATTTTTGATGCTGTATTTGTTGATCCTTGTGCCAAAGGCACCAAGTGAGGACACCGATGTCTACCTGGGTCCTTTGATAGAACAATTAAATGAGTTGTGGGAAGAGGGTGTGCAAGAATTTTAATCTTTTAGAAAATAAGAGTATATGCTAAAAGCTCTGATGATGTGAGCAATTCATGATTTTCAAGCTTATGGGACCCAAATTTGGGTTCCACAATTTAATGCAAGTTAAACATGTTGAGTTTAGGTCACGCAATGCGACGACCCCCATCTCCACTCACACAAAAGGAAATGACTCGTTCACCATCACCACTCGGGGCCACCATTTCTTCCTTTGTGGGGTCCTTGGTCACTGCCAATAAGGACAGAAGGTGGACATCAATGCACTACGTGTTTCTTCAGCCACTCCATCTTCATCCACTTCTGTTTTACCATCTCCTCAAGTTCACATGACTAGAGTGTGTCACCCCACCTAATTAACCTCGGGTGATCAGTCCTAAATTAAATTAGAACAGGTTTCTCAGTTGGTTCATTCTTAGCCCCACTGTTGCCTTTTTAATTACTAACCACCAAAGTGAGAAAAATTAGACTAGTGCCAAGATTTATCTTTCATTAATTTAATGAAATATTCATGAGGAAACAAAATAATTTAAACAATCACAATTAACAAAAATCCACCATTCACATCTAAATGACTGACCAAATAAACCATCGTCTCACATCCAATAAAAGTAAAGACAAGTAATAAATCTCAACAAGTTTGACACAAGTACTAATTAAAACAGTGAGTGACATGCTCAAGTAACTGATTGGAAATTTCTACAATAGAAAAGAAAAGATCGAAGCGCCTATCAAACTCCCGCAACATCCACATGTGTTGTAGCAACGGATCCCTGGAATGAGTCAAGTCTGGTGTCCCTATGGCTGGACACCTAAAAGGTTTTTAAAAGTTTTTATAGAAAGTGTTAGCACCCAAAATATTTGGAAAATATTTAGCAAATGATTAACTTGCAGTAATAAATATGTATGCATGCTCTTTATATTTTAGATGGTACTGCACTCCCTTGAGGACCTCCTCACCTCTCCTCTATTGTGCACTATTAACGCCTTAATTAATTTCCCTAGTCATTTATCCCATAACTAGATAACCAATATAACCCCTTGCAACCACCCCACTCTAAATGAGTATGCCAAAATTATGATTTCTAAGTTATTGTCATCATTAACTTAATTAATCATTCCCCTTTTTATATTCATATAACTTTCGCATCCACTATATATGACACAATTCGCAACCTGTACTAATTTACCCGTATATAATTATTTACCACATTATATACGAATAGTCATATTACAACATTCGCACATATCTTGAAATAATAATTAATAATGGATATCCACCTGAGTAATAACTCACTGGATGTATATTCTCTAAAGTACTATCCCACTAGGTGTATTCACATAACCTAGTTACCCTAAGTCATAATCGCTCACTAACATGGTAAAATAACATAATTACAGAAGGGGGTCATATTCTATCCCTGAAAGTGAGATGCCCCTCACCCATATAATGGACGCTATGACCTGGGATATACTCTCCCTACTCCTCAAGCTAGGGGATTCACCCTATATGCGCAACCTCCCCTGATAGCACTAGAGTATATATAATAATAATAATAATATCTAGGCGTTGATATTAATCAGCACACACACACACACACACACACACACACTATATATATATATATATATATATATATATATATAAATAAATAAAACAACCCGGATATACCATGTACTAAGTCCGTAACACAAGCCTATACAAATTATCATGAGTTTATGGCCCAACTCTGATTATTAATTAATTGCACATTAATTCATTAAATTACTTTTGGTGTTGCTTCAACCAATATATTCGGACTCGCTCTAGTGGCCCGAATTAAAATAATACCCGAGTCCCAATACCCGACTCCAAATTAATTAGTTTTCAATCGAAATTAATTTAACACCTTGGTATCCCTACCAATATACCCGGACTCGCCCTCTCGATCCGTATTTAATTATTCTGGAATATTCTTCCCAAAATTTTCATAATGTGTCACACATCAATTCCTCCCAACCCTAATTACTCTCCTTTATTTTTGTAAGGAATTGATGTTCCATACTTATTTCTCACTAACTAAAGTATGGGGGATAATTTCTAATTAATTTCCCTTATATGTTAAAACTGGCGTCACTGTCAAAAATCCCGGGCCATCGATCGATCGATCCGAGCCATCGATCGATCGATCGAACAGGTCTTCATCTTCTCCGAGCCCATGTTTCATCCATGGACAAAAACCTTAAATTCCCAACTCCTTCTACAGTCCAACCCAAGCCTTCTAATCAATATAACACGTCAAGAACACCATAAGGGACCCCCATAAAGTCCCCAAACCCCGTTTTATTTATGTTCTCTACTGTTTTTTTCCTAAATTGGGAAAAAGTCGAGTTATTCATAAATAAGTCACA
This sequence comes from Sambucus nigra, assembly GCA_949130495.1. Lineage (NCBI taxonomy): Eukaryota > Viridiplantae > Streptophyta > Magnoliopsida > Dipsacales > Adoxaceae > Sambucus > Sambucus nigra. The sequence goes on from OX422214.1 coordinate 59,388,332, forward strand.
ACACCAAATTACCAACTCGATTTCATTCCTAATTCGTCTGGGTTTATTACAACTAAGGCAAATATTTGTTCAGAATCATGTTACACCATAAATTCCTACACTAATTCTCATCTTGTGTTCCAATTACAAAAAACCCATTTTTGTACCCATTTATCCGCAAAAAGAATTTTAGGTATTCACATCACATAAATATGAGTTAAAAACATAATTAAATGCTACAGTAAGTTAACCACTTGCCTTATGATTTGTAGGGTCTGATATGGAGTTGTGATTCTCAAGGTTGAATATGAAATTCCCTCTTTTAGCTCTTTCCTTTGTCCCCCAAATTGCCTTTAACTGCTTCTTAGGGTTTTCTCTCCCACTAAGTATTTTCTAATCTTCAATCAGTCGTTCCCCTTTTCCTTTTTATTTAGTAATTAGGCTTAATCCCATTTTTTGCCTAATGGGCCAAGACCAAGTGACCCAAGTACCCCCGTGTGGGCTCGGCTATGCCTAAAAACGTCCTATGACCCATTTACTACCCCCGGGTACACTTTTCCGACTATCTCGGCCCATTCGGACTCAACCGTACACTCATAATTGGCATCTGAATTAATTTATAAAAACCCTTATCTCACACCCAAATTAGTCTATACCGACTCCCAGCTAAGATAACTAAATGTCCTGCCACTAATACTCATAATGACGTAAATGATTTATAACTATTCACTTAGTAATTTAAATTTCCCTAAATATTAACCATTACTCTCCGATTAACTAAATATTATCATAATTAATTCAATTAAATTACGACACACAAGTAATTCAAAATTTTCCGAATTAATTAAATAATAAATGCACAAAAATACGGGGTGTTACATACTTAAATGCACAAAAATATGGGGTGTTACATACTCCCCCCCTTACAAAGGAATTTTGTCCCCGAAATTAGGTCGTACCTGTGGTGAATATCTCTGGATATTGTTCTCGTATATCCTCCTCCCGTTCCCAGGTAGACTCGTTAACGTTGTGATGACCCCATTGTACTCTAACTAGTGGAACAACCTTGGATCGTAACTTACTCTCACTACGGTCGAGAATAGCCACCGGTCTCTCCTCATACGAGATGTCTGGTTGTAAATCAATTTCCTCGAGTGGAATGTGCCAGAAGTCCATCTCGCTCCTTCGATATTTCTTCAGCGATGCCACATAGAATACGTCATGTATTCGCTGAAGATGCTTTGGCAATCCCAGTCTATATTCTACCGATCCCACCCTCTCAATAATAGGGAAAGGTCCCACTCACCTCGGTCCTAATTTACCCTTCTTGTCGAACCTCATCACCCCTTTCATAGGGGACACCCGGACTAATACCTAATACCCAACCTCTAACTCCACATCTCTTTGTGAAGCATCAGCATAGCTCTTCTACATATCCCGAGTTATCTGGATCCACTCTCGGATCAACTCTATCTTGGCAGACATCTCCTGGACAATCTCCAACCCCAATAGCTTGTTGTCCCGACATCTAACCAACAAGCGAGTGAACGACAAGGTCTCCCGTATAGTTCCTCGAACAGTGCCATTCCGATCATGAATTGGTAAGAGTTGTTATACGCGAACTCTACCAAAAGAACATATCTCTCCCATCCTCCCCCAAAGTCTATAATGCACATCCCGAGCATGTCTTCCAGCATTTGATTGACTCTCTCAGTCTTCCCGTCGGTCTGTGGGTGATAGGTTGTACTCGAACGTAACTCTGTGCCCATGGCCTTCTGAAAGCTTTGCCAAAAATGGGCAACAAAATTTTTGTCTCTGTTCGACACAATATTTATCAACACCCCGTGCATCTTAAAAATCTCCGCTATGAATAGATGCGCATAATGCATCATCTCAAAGTATGTGCGAATCGGTAGGAAGTGGGCCACCTTGGTCTACCGATCCACAATGACCCATATGGAATCGTGACCTCTTTGCGATGTAGGTAACCCTGTAATGAAGTCCATGGAGATTCTCTTCCACTTCCACACGGGAATCTCTAGTGGCTGTAGTATCCCTGATTGTCTCTGATGGTCAACTTTCACGAGCTGACATGTGGCACATTTCGAGACAAAGTCTGCTATGTACCATTTTATTCCTGCCTACCAATACTGCCTCCTCATATCCTGGAACATTTTATCCCCACCGAGATGTACCACAAATCTCGAACCATGGGACTCCGTCATAACTGCGTGCCTCAACTCCTCATCCTTTAGCATAATTAACCTCCCATTTAGGCGTAGGCCTCCTTCCGAGATAATTGAGTAAACTTCTTATCCATCAGCTAAGAGCTGGCATACCCTATTTTGGCTGATTTGGTCCTCCGCCTGAGCCCTCACCACTCGCATAATGATCTCCGATGTGATGGATAAAGTTGGTATGCAGGCCCTGGCTACATCTTCCTCATATCTAAGCTCTCTCCACTTCGCTTTCCAAACTTCTAATAATTCCCCAGTTGGTCTCCGGCTCAATGCGTCTGCCACTACATTAGCCTTACCAGGATGATACTGAATATCAAACTGGTAGTCTTTCATGAATTCTAGCCACCGCCCAGATCCTTCTGTGTGAAGGGATATTGAAGTGACTTATGATCTGTGAATAAGGTGAAATGTTCCCCCAGTAGGTAGTGTCTCCGTGTCCTCAAGGCAAAAATGACCGTTGCTAACTCTAGATCGTGAGTGGGCTAATTCCTCTCGTGGGGATTTAGCTTTTTGGATTCATAAGCTATGGCCCTCTCCTCCTGCTGGAGCACACCCCCAAGTCCCTGTAAGGATGTGTCGGTGTAAACCCGATACTCTAGTCCTCCCCTCGGTAAAGAAAGTACTGGTGCAGATGTTAACTTATCATTTATCTCATCAAAATCTAATTGACAATGGTCACTCCAAATAAAAGGCACCCCTTTATGAGTCAGATTCGTCAAAGGGACCGCAATCTTTGAGAACCCCTTAATGAACCGTCTATAATAGCCTGCCAATCCCAGAAAACTGTGCACCTTGGTTGGTGTCATGGGTTGTCCCCACTCCCTCACCATCGACACCTCACTTGGATCCACCGCAATACCCCGGTCTAACACGACGTGACCAAGAAACTGTACCTCCCGCAGCCAAAATTCACACTTCCTGAATTTAGCATAAAACTGGTAATCCTGCAGCGTCTGTAGAACCATACGCAGATGCTCTGTGTGCTCCTCCTTGGTGCGCAAGTAGATCAGGATGTCATGAATGAAAACGATGATAAACTGGTCTAGATACACCCTGAAAACCCTTTTCATGAGGTCTCTGAACACTACTGGGGCATTGGTGAACCCGAATGGTATCACCCTGAACTCGTAAGATCCATACCGCGACAGGAAAGCGGTCTTACGAATATCCTCCTCTCGAATACGCAGTTGATGATACCCTGACCTCAAGTCAATCTTGGAGAAGAAATATTCCCCTCTCAATTGGTTAAATAAATCATCAATCCTAGGCAACGGATACTTATTCCGTATCGTCACCTTGTTCAGCTCCCTATAGTCCACACACAAACGAAGTGAACCGTCCCACTTCTTTACAAATAACACCGGTGCACCCCATGGTGATGTACTCCACCAAATGAAACCCTGACCCAGGAGCTGTTGAATCTGCTCTCTCAAGTCATGCATCTCTGAAGGGGCCATACGGTAAGGTTCAAGAGCAATCAACCTCGTCCCCGGTGCTAAATCGATTACAAACTCGATTTCCCTCATGGGTGGAAACCCTAGTATTTCCTGGAACACATCCTCTAAGTCCTTCACTACCGAAATCAAATCTAATGAAACTACCACCTCCTATGAGGTATCCTCCTCGATATAATACAAGTGTGTGCATAACCCTCCCTTAAGTAGAGGCATCGCTATTAGGAACATCTCTTATCCCGGAATGGAGAACACGATTGTCATTTCGTAGCAATCCATAGTCGCCCGATAACCTGCCAACTAGTCCATACCTAGGATGACATCGTACCCCTCCATATCTAACACTAAGAGGTCTGCCGCTAGACTAAGACTCTCAATAAAAATGTCTACCCTCGATAAATCGAGCGAATCAATGCCTCGCTACCTACTGGAAACTCTACACACATGCGGAGACTACCCGCAGTCTCTATTAACCCGACCCGTTTAGCAAATTTAGATTTAATAAAAGAATGAGATGCTCCCATATCAAAAAGTATACTACCCTCATGACCATGGATGAGAAACATACTCTCAACCGTTGGCGGCGCCTACTGTGCTGGAGGATTTGGAACATCCCGGACGTTATACGCACGCCTGTAGTGCATTTTCCCCTGCTGCTGTGGGGCTATTGGAGCCGGTGCTGCTGGCCGCATCTGACCTTGCTACCCCTGTTGGGAACCCTGCTGTTAGCCTCTACCCCTATGCGGGCACTCCCTCTTGAAGTGTCATATCTGTCCATAAACAAAGTTGCATATCTGACCCTCCTCTATTATTGGCCCTATTGTCCCTGATGTGGCTGACCCTGCTGGCCTCCCCCATTATTCCCTTGGCCCTAATAGCCCTAAGGATCCTACTGCTGCTGATTTGGGCCCGGCTGGCCCGGCCTGAATCCCTTTCCTGTCAGAACCCACTAGGCCTAAATTTCTTATCCTGGTTCCCTTGCTGTCTGCTAGTCTGCTGTTGAGTACCACTTGTGTCACCACCAACGACTGCCATGTACTGCTGGCTCGTCTTCCCTACCCTCTTGTTCCCCTTTGTATGGGAGCGATGATCCTAGAAATGTATAACGGCGGCATTAATGACATATGCATAAGTCACCAACGTCGAATTACCAATCAAGTGCTGCCTGATCCTCCACGCCAGGCCATCCATGAACTTCAACTTCTTTCGATCCTCGTCGCTCACCTCATTTGGCACAAAGTTCGCCAAACAGGTGAACTCTTCCTCATAATCTGCCATTGAACGGTCACCCTATACTAACTCGTTGAACTTCTTCCTCATTTCAGCCTCTACCCCTGGTGGAAGGTATTTACGGTCGAATCGCACTGAGAACTCGGATATCATCATCAGATCCCTCTCCTCAGTAGTGGTAACTGACTCCCACCACTGTAGGGCTTCCCCCGATAGACGGAAGGTAGAAAGTATCTATTTCTGTACATCGGTACACTCCATCATGCGCAGATGGCACTGAATATTCTTCTTCCAGTCACAAGCCTCTACTACATCGGTACTACCCCAAAACTCGAGTAGGTAACCCTTCTGAAAGGTCTCCCTAACTCGCTGCCAAGACGGCGGCCCCACTTGAGCCTGAACTGCTGGTGCCACTAGAGGTGGTGTAGGGGGCTGAGGAAAATGGGCTTCCATAACCCTCATTTCTTTCTCAACTGCCTGGGCCACTATCACTGCCACCTGAGTAGTGGAGATCAACTAGGGTGGGGGTGGCGGTACCTGTGGCTACTGATGAGCCTCCCTGAGCTCATCCCTAGCCTCAGCCCTCTCTGCTTTTTGTCTCTTCGGTGGCATCTGAAAATAGATGAATCATATAAGTACAAAATTCATATAAAAAATCTAATAGCAGAAATACGATAATCCCAAAAGCAGAAAGTGAATCAACAGTCCTAATAATATCGCTCTATAACAACCGAACGCTACGCTGAAACGTAGTAAGCCGCAGAGATCCTAAGGACACTAGAACCTGATGCCCTGATACCATCGGTGATACCCCGCCTAATTAACCCCAGGTGATTAGTCCTAAATTAAATTAGAACAGGTTTCTCAGTTGTTTCATTCTTAGCATCACTGTCGCCTTTTTAATTACTAGCCACCTAAGTGAGAAAAATTAGACCGGTGCCAAGTTTTATCTTTCACTAATTTAATGAAATACTCATGTGAAAACAAAATAATTTAAACAATCACAATTAACTAAAATCCACCATTCACATCTAAATGACTGACCGAATAAACCATCGGCTCAAATCCAACAAAAGTAAGGACAAGTAATAAATCTCAACAAGTCTGATATAAGTATTGAATAAAACAGTGAGCGACATGCTCAAGAAACTGATAGGAAATTTCTACACTAGAAATAAAAAGAACGAAGCGCCTATCAAACTCCCGCAACATCCACACGTGCCGCAACAATGAATCCCTGGAATACGTCCAGTTAGGGGTGTAAACGGGTCGGGTCTGGATCGGGTCTGGGTATATCCAGATCCGATCCGGGTATATTTTTAACGGATCGGGTCTTACCCGATTACCCGACGGGTCTCAGAAAATGGATCCAGATCCGGATCCGTTAAGGACCCGGAGACCCGACCCGAATACCCGACCCGATTATATATATATATATATATATATATATATATATATATATATAAAACTGTTTTTATATATATATATATATATATATAAATAAAACTGTTTTTATATAAATATAACTTATATTAATATAAAAACAGTTTTATATAAAAACAATATAAAAACTGTTTATATATATATATATATAAGTTATATTTATATAAAAACAGTTTTATTTAAAAACAGTTTTTATATAAAATAAAAAATGTTATTTAAAAACAGTTTTTATACAGTTTTTATATAAAATAAAACTGTTTTTATATATATATATTATATATATAAAAACAGTTTTTTATAAAATATAACTTATATATATATATATATAAACAGTTTTTATATAAAACTGTTTTTATATATAAATATATAACTTATATATATATATATATATATATAAATATATATTTATTATATTATATATATACACATTCGGGTCGGGTCCTTATCGGATCGGAGTCATGTATATCCAGATCCGATCCATTAACTAATCGGGTAATCGGGTAATCGGGTAATCGGATAATCGGGTCTATAAAATTTGCTCAGATCCGTTAATTTAGGTCGGGTCCGGATCGGGTCCGGGTCCAGACCCGGTCCATTGACAGCCCTACGTCCAGTATGGCGTCCCTATAGCGGGACACCTAAAAAAACTTAAAAGTTTTTATATCAAGGGTTAGTAACCAAAATATTTGGAAAACATTTAGCAAATGATTAACTTGCAGTAATAAATATGTATGCATTCTCTTCATATTTTAGTTAGTACCGCACTCCCTTTAGGACCTCCTCACCTCTCCTCTACTGTGCACTATTAACGCCTTAATTAATTTTCCTAGTCATTTATCCCATAACTAGATAACCGATATAACCCCTTGCAACCACCCTACTCTAACCGAGTATGCCAAAATTATAATTTCTAAGTTATTGTCATCATTAACTTAATTAATCATTTTCCTTTTTATATTCATATAACTTTCACATCCACTATATATGATACAATTCACAGCCTGTACTAATTTACCCGTATATGATTATTTAGCTCATTATATACATATAGTCATATTACAACATTCGCACATTTGTTAAAATAATAATTAATAATGGATATCCTCCTGAGTAATAACTCACTGGATGTATATTCTCTAAACTACTATCCCACTAGGTGTATTCACATAACCTAGTTACGCCTAGTCAGAATTGTTGACTAACTTGGTAAAATAACATAATTATAGGAGTCGGTCATATTCCGTCCCTGAAAGTGAGATGCCCCTCACCCATATAATGGACGCTATGACCTGGGGATATACTCTCCCTACTCCTCAAGCTAGGGGATTCACCCTCTACGCGCAACCTCCCCTGATAGCACTAGAGTATATATAATAATATCTAGCCACTGATATTAATGAACATACCATATATATATATATATATATATATATATATATATATATATATATATATATATATATATATATATATATATATATATACTATCGCACATCGTACATATATATAAAAATAAAACACCCCGGCTATACAGTGTAATAAGCCCGTAACACAAGCCTATACAAATTATCATGAGTTTATGGCCCAACTCTGATTATTAATTAATTGCACATTAATTAATTAAATTACTTTGGGTGTCGCTTCAACCAATATATTCGGACTCGCTCTCGTGGCCCGAAATAAAATAATACCCGAGTCCTAATCCCCAACTCCAAATTAATTATTTTTCAATCTAAATTAATTTAACACCTTGGTATCCCTACCAATATACCCGTACTCGCTCGCACGATTCGTATTTAATTATTTTGGAATATTCTTCCCAAAATTTCCATAACGTGTCACATATCAATTCCTCGCAAGCCTAATTACTCTCCTTCATTTTTGTTAGGAATTAATGTTCCATACTTATTTCTCACTAACTAAAGTATGGGGGGAAATTTCTAATTAATTTCCCTTATATATTAAAACTGGCATCACTGTTAAAAATCTTGAACCATCGATCGATCCATCCTAGCCATCGATCGATCGATCTAACAAATAGGTCTTCGTATTCTCCGAGTCCCTGTTTCAGCCATGGATGAAAACCTTAAATTCTCAACTCCTTCTACAGTCCAATCCAAGCCTTCTCATCAATATAACACACCGAGAACACCATAAGGGACCCCCCACAAAGTCCCCAAACCCCGTTTTATTTACGTTCCCTACTGTTTTTTTTTCTAAATTGGGAAAAAGCCGAGTTATTCATAAATCAGTCACAACACCAAATTACCAACTCAATTTCATTCCTAATTCGTCTAGGTTTATTACAACTAAGGAAAATATCTCTTCAGATTCATGTTACACCATAAACTCCTACATCAATTCACATATTGTGTTCCAATTACAAAAACCCCATTTTTGTAACCATTTATCCCCAAAACGAATTTTAGGTATTCACATCACATAAATATGAATTGAAAACATAACTAAATGATACAAAAAGTTAACCACTTGCCTTATGGTTTCGTAGGGTCTGGTCTGGAGTTGTGATTTCCAAGGTTGAAGACGAAATCCCCTCTTTTGGCTCTTTCCTTTGTCCCCCAAATTGCCTTTAACTGCTTCTTAGGGTTTTCCCTCCCACTAAGTATTTTCTAATCTTCAATCAGTCGTTCCCCTTTTCCTTTTAATTTAGTAATTAGTCTTAATCCCTTTTTTGGCTAATGGGCCAAGCCCAAGTTACCCAAATACCCTCGTGTGGGCCCGACTATGCCTAAAAACGTCCCGTGACCCGTTTACTACCCCCGGGTACACTTTTCCGACTATCTCATCCCATTCGGACTCAACCGTACACTCAGAATCGGCATCAAAATTAATTTATAAAAATCCTTATCTCACACCCAAATCAGTCTATACCGACTCCCGACTGAGATAACGAAATACCCCGTCACTAATACTTGTAATGACGTAAATGATTTATTACTATTCACTTAGTAATTTAAATTTTACTAAATATTAACCATTTACTCTCCGATTAACATTTAAATAAATATTACCATAATTAATTCAATTAAATTACGACACACGAGTAATTCAAAATTTCCCGAATAATTAAATATTAAATGCACAAAATATGGGGTGTTACATACTCAAATGCACAAAAATACGGGGTGTTACATAGAGTTCTTGCTACTTCTCTAAGGGAAGCATCTCCAATGTATTTTTTGAATATGCATATTGTGAAGCTTGGGTTGTCTATTACATTTATTGCAGTTGTTGTTTGAGTTTTCTTTTTGATCAGTAATATTTGGTTTTTCTTTTGTTCGTGTGCTTGAGGGAGATACAACTGTATATGCTTTGCATTAAAAAAATTGTATTATTTCATCCGAGTTCATTTGTGTAATAATCATGGTTTACAATTTTTTTCTTAATTAATTTGTAGGCTTTGAATTTAAATTCTTCAAAACGGTAATGCAATATGTAGGATGTTTCAAATGGAAACTTTGGCTTACATACAATGTAATTGGGAGCAGAGGTTCTAAATTTCCCTAATTTTGACAATATATAATTGTGAGCATTGGACATCCCATGTTTGTGGATATAGATAAATTTACAGTTGAGGTGCAAGCTTCATATTGAACATCATATTCTGTACAGGTTAACTCCCCCGATGTCATCCATGGAAATATCTATGAAATTTATGTTAACCATCCATTTATAAACCCGTGCCAATTGTATTTCACCCCGTGTTTAACTATGCATTTAACCATCCATTTACATTAAGGTTGCCAATATGTTTGTACTATAGTATGTTTTGATGTTTAACCATCCGTTTAACCATCCTTTTCTACTATATATGCTGCTATTCTGATGTTTTTCAACTATATACTATATATACACACATCTACTATATGATGCTGTTAGTAAGTACTGATTCAAGATGACTTATAAGGATGGGGCATAAGAGGCTTTAACCAAATGCAACCACCTGTTGAGGCGGTTTACATTTGGTTTAAAAATATGGTTCATGTAGAAGAATTTGAATGTCATATACTTTTGATCACTTTTTTATGCTTACTCAAAAGTGCTATGTTTTTATCTTTACTTATATACGATAGTATTTTTTTATTCTTTTGTTCTCATTTCAGTCCCGATGTTGATGAATTCATTGCAGTGCCTTCACCAGAAAATGATTTTCCAAGATCACTGTTAGTGTTGATACCAAATTTAATCTGCAGACATGGACCCATCATTTGAAGACACATGTCAACCAACGTGGCAATTGTAAATGCTTATACCGAGCTACTCAATGCCCCAAAAAACTCAAATACTCCAAACACCTCAAGCGTACCGATCAACTTAGGTGCCCCGAGCAACTCAAGCGTGCCGAGCTACTTAGGCGGTCCGAGCTACTTAACATACGGAGCACTCAACTCAGGATAATCAAGGAGACGACTACGCATTAAATGCTCATTATTATTGTACATATGTATATATCTACTAGATAACAGCGTATTGTCCTTTCATATGTACAACCTCAAGGCTATAAATACAATGTAACATCCTCATTGGAGAGGACTCGAAATTTCTTGATAAACTACTTATCGAGAATTCTAGATAAACAGTCATCAATACAAAAACAGTGGACGTAGGCCATTCTCATAAGGCTGAACCACTTTAAAACTCATTGTCTTATATTTATTTATTAATCTTTATCTGTGATTAAAATAATTAGATCAAATCTAGTTTTTTACAGATTGGCGCCATCTATGGGAAACGACTGTAATTATCATTTTTCACCAAAACAACTCATCATCTATGGCTGATAATCCTAAATCCAGTAATCTAAACATTGGGGCTCCTCCAAACTTTTCTGCTCCCCCAAATGTTCAATATTCGGCTGGTATAATGGCTAATCTGGCTCAAGGCCAGAAGGTCATGCAAGAAACCATGCGTCAACTTATACAAACTGTTCAAGGAGCAGTGCCGACTCAATCAGGAAAATGAAGTGTCCAGAGAAATACCTGTCTACCCTCTTCACGAACTAGGAGAACGCTATTCCCAGAGGAATATCGATCTAGACACATCGAATCATACCGTACTGAGAGATCTAATGATCCTTCTTATCGACGTGGTCGAACCTCATCAGTACGAGCTACAGATTCTCAATGAAACACCACTCTATCTCCATAAAGGACTAGTGCTCTAGAAAGGTTGAGTAGAGTTTCTCCTTTTGATCGTTTGGGCCCTAGGAGGAATATAAGTCCTCCTAGGATTGCGTCGAGTAATTCTCCACGACCATCCAATCTAAGGGAAGGCTCAACCCAATCACGACAACCTACTCGTAATGAAAGATCCCAAGAGGCAAATTCAACACGATCAGCTGCTCTAACCAATAAGCCCGAGGAAGAAAATGATGCATAGAAAGGCTCTATTCAAAGGTTGGAGGATAGATTAGGATAGATGGCTAAGGCCAAAAATCCTCTACAAAGAAATTTTGTCCAAGGGACACCCTTCGTGCAAAATATTGTGGACTTCCCCCCACCATCAAAATTCAAAGCTCCTGTGGTGACGCCTAAGTATGATGGAAAAATTGACCTTGTCCTTCATATAGAACAATACCAAGCTGCTACAGATATCTATCCAGTTCCAGATGACATGAGATGCAGGGCATTTTCAGGAACTCTTACAGGATCTGCTCAGATATGGTACAATAACCTTCCTCGGGGGAAAATTGCAACTGTCTTTCAACTAGCAAAACTCTTCATTGGGAACTTCTATTTTGGAGAAAAACCAGTCAAATGAGTGGCACACTTGTTAAGTGTTAGGCATAAGACAGGTGAAAGCACCAGGGATTATATTACTCGTTTCAATAACGAGAAACTCGAATTAATTGATTACGAGGAGAAAACAACAATTACTGCTCTAATGAGTGGACTGTTGCCAGATAAATTGTACTACACTTTAGCCAAGGATCCACCTAGGACCATGGATGAATTGATGGAAAAAATAGCCAAAATCATAAATGCTGAGGAAGCCATGGCTGCGAAAAAGAATACAGACACTAAGGAAACCAAGGTCGAGGCTGACAAGACTGAGAAGAAGGATCAAAAGAATAATGGTGGCAACAGGTAATTGAAAGCAAAGTAGACATTGGATGAGTTGAAGAAATTTGGAAATTATACTCCTTTGAAGGTAGATATAAATCATATTCTGTAAGAGATCAAGAACAGCGAGGAGCTGAACTGGCCAGAAAGAATAAAGGCAGATCCTGACAAAAGGAATAAGTCCAAATATTACGAGTTCCATAAAGATCATGGTCACACGACCAAAAATTGCATAGCTCTCCAGAATGAAATTGAAGCACTCATCAGACGAGGAAATCTAGCTAAGTATGTTGATTGCCGAAATGGTGGAAAAGCCAACGACCGAGAAAGGCAAAGGTCTAGGACTCCTCGTCGAGCAAATGAAGACAAGAAGATAAGTCATGAAGAAGATCCAGAAGATGACCAAGATGATCCCGATCTCCCCAAAAAACCAAGGAAGCCAGAACGAGAGGTATTTTCAATCCATTTCGAATCATTTGAATGTATTGTTATTACAGGTGGAGATGCAGGAGGTGGAGACCTAACTGCGAAAAGAAAATATTACCTCAATGAGGCTCAAGCTTGCTCGTACATTATGAGAATAAATCTGGCTGAAGATGATCGCCTGAGAAAGGTGAATAAAGACAAATTAATCATTAGTTTCTCTAAGAATGATCTAGCAGGAGTAATATATCCTCATGATGATCCCTTAGTGATCAAGATGAGGATGAAGGAAGTGGTGATTTCACGAGTACTGATGGACAATGGTAGCTCGGCTGATATTATGTTTTATCCATGTTTTGACAGTTTGAATCTGAAGCTAGCCCAGTTGGAGTCATATCATAGCCCTCTCCTTGGTTTTATTGGCAAGAAGGTTTTTCCACTTGGGACGATCAAGTTAGATATGCTTATCGGTACATGGCCTGCTTGTCGAACAGAAAAAATGCACTTTTTTATAATGGATAAAAATGTCCAATCAGCTTATAATATTATCATGGGAAGGGTAGGTCTGAAGAAGTTCGAGGCCGTATCATCTATTGTACATCAATGTCCAAAATTCCTAACCAATTTTGGAGTGGGAGTTGGGAAAGGTGATCAGAAAGTAGCTCGGGAATGTTACTATTCATCTGTCGAGTAGGAGGAACATGAAGAATCCAGGAAGAATACTACTACTTATCAAGTGAATGAGGTAGTAGATGCAAAGATTGAAACACTAGACCCCAGAGACGTGTCTCAGGTCGTGAAGGGACAGGTCATGGAGGCTACTGAAAATATCATTCTGGACGACGAGCATCCAGAACGAACAACTCAAATTGGTGCATCACTGGATGTATCGATAAAACAGGAATTGATAGCATTTTTAAGGCAAAGATATTAGACTTTTCCATGGAGTCATGAGGACATGCCAGGGATAGATCCGAATTTCTTGTGTCACAAACTCAACGTGAACAAGGAAATCAAGCCAATAAAATAGAGAAGAAGAATGTTCAGTCCTGAGAAGAATCAAGCCATACAGGAAGAAGTAGAGAAACTAAAAAAAGCCTTTTTTATTGAGGATGTCAAATATCCTGATTGGCTAGCAAATGTGGTAATGGTAAAGAAGAAAAATAACAAGTGGAGGATGTGTGTAGACTTCACTGATCTTAATAAGGCATGCCCAAAGGATCATTTTCCTTTGCCCCGAATCGATCAATTGGTGGATGCTACCTCGGGGCGAGAATTATTGAGTTTCATGGATGCTTATTCTGGTTATAACCTGATTAAGATGAAGCCTGAGCATAGGGAGAGTACCTCTTTTATCACCCCAAGGGGAACTTATTGTTATAATGTTATGCCTTTTGGACTTAAAAATGCAGGTGCCACATATCAGCGGCTGATGAATAAGGTGTTCGCAGAACAAATCAGCTATAACATGGAGGTTTATGTTGATTATATGTTGATAAAGAGCAAGAAAGTTGTTGATCATGTAGTTGAACTAGGTCAAACCTTTGATCAACTAGAGAAATATCAAATGAAGCTGAATCCCACCAAATGCATATTCGGAGTACGAGAAGGCATGTTCCTCGGGTATATTGGTAACCAACGAGGTATCAAAGCGAATCCTAAAAAGATCAAGGCCCTATTAGAACTGAGATCTCCAACCACAAAGAAGGAAGTACAAAGTCTCAAAGGACGAGTTGCGGTACTTAATAGATTTGTGTCACGAGAAACAGACAGATGTCTCCCATTCTTCAAAACACTCTGAAAAACTTTTGAGTGGAATGATGAATGCGAGAAAGCCTTTCAAGAGTTGAAGAAGTATCTGGGGACACCTCCACTATTATCTGGACCAGTGATGGGAGAAAGACTATACTTGTACTTGGCAGTTTCAGAAAATGCAGTGACCTCAGCGTTAATAAGAGTGGAGGACGGAATACAAAAATATTTTATTACACCAGCAAAGGTTTCCGAGGAGCAGAAATCAGATATCCAAGGCTAGAGAAGTTAGCACTAGCACTGATTGAATCAAGCAGAAGAATGAGGCCATACTTCTAAGCCCATACTATAGTGGTGTATATCGATATGCCATTAAGGAAAGCTTTACATAAGCCGGAGAAATCAGGAAGATTAATGTATTGGGTTGTGGAACTTGGTGAATATGATATAATTTATGATCCTAGATCATCACTCAAAGGGCAGGCAGTAGCAGACTTTACTGCAGAGTTTACTCAAGAAAGTGCTTCCGAAGAACAGGAGTTAAACACAGACCAACCTGTCGACGTTACAGGATCATCAAATTTAAACCCCGACCAACTTACGTCGGTAAACGATCAGCGAGATATATTGGAGGAGGATAAAAGGAAGTATCAAATATTCCACCGAGGAACTCTATCTGATCAAGAGTTTGATAATGAAGTACCTATATGGAATTTGTATGTGGATGGATCTTCGTGCTCTACAGGCAGTGGAGCAGGAATTGTTTTAAACAGTCCGAATGAGATTGATATGGAGTATGCTATGCGCTTTCAGTTTAAGGATTCTAACAATGAGGCTGAATATGAACCTATGATCGTGGGTCTAAGTTTGGCTAAAAATATGAAGGCAGAACAGGTCATTATATTCAGTGATTCACAGTTAATCGTAAACAAAATTCTGGGGGTATATGCAGCAAAAGGAGAATTAATGATCAGGTATCATGTAAAAGAAATGAAGGTTGTATCGAGCTTTACTGCAGTTCAGTTGACTAGAATACCAAGATTGGAGAATGCCAAAGCAGACGCACTAGCTCGGTTAGCATCAGCCACACACACCGAGCTACGAAGAACAATCCCAATAGAAGTCCTGGTTGGACGGAGTATAGACGAAGATCTAATGATAAACTTTATTTCCCTTGATTTGGGACCATCTTGGATGGACCCCATCAGGGCCTATATTGAAGAGGGGGCTTTACCAACTGATAAGCTCGTAGCCAAAAAACTGAAGTTTAAAGTTGCTCGTTATGTACTGACCAATGGTACTTTGTACAGACGAGGAATTATTGCAGGGCTACAAAGATGTGTCCACCCCTCTGAAGTGAAAGATTTGATCGAAGAGGTTAATGAAGGCTCTTGTGGAGCCCATGTAGCTGGTCGGACACTTTTGCAAAGAATAACCACACAGGGGTATTATTGGCCGACGATGAGAGTCAATTGCGTAGTTTATGCTAAGAAGTGCGACAAATGCCAACGCTTCTTGTCCATCAGAAGAACTCCCCAGGCATCGTTAACACCCATAATGTCCCCTTGGCCATTTTCCATGTGGGGGATAGACTTGGTCGGGCCACTCCCAACGACCAAGGGAAGATTCAAATATCTTGTGGTTGATGTGGATTATTTTACAAAATGGGTGGAAGCTGAGCCTCTCATTGGTATGACATTAAACAAAGTCTATCAATTCATTTGGAAAAACATTATTTGCAGATATGGTCTCCCACATGCGTTCATTATCGACCATGGAACCCAGTTTGACAACGAGGAGTTTGTTGCATATTGTCATCAATCCAATATATTGAAAACCCACTCTGCACCAGGCCATCCCCAAAGCAATGGGAAAACTGAGGTGACAAACAGAACACTACTGAATGGATTGAAAAAATGACTGGATGATGCAAAGTCAAATTGGATTAATGAGCTACATTCTATGTTGTGGGCTTATCGTACCACACCGCGAGCAGCAACAGGAGAGTCTCCATACATGCTGGTATTTGGAAGTGAACTGTCATACCTGCTGAATTGGGTCTACCCACATATAGGGTACTTAATTTCAATTCTCCTGTCAGTGATTTAATGAGAAGATTAGACCTAGATATGCTCGAAGAAGTCATGGAAGAAGCAGCGATCAGGAATGCAGCATATCAACAACGAACAACTTTGTTCTATAACAAAAGGGTGAAGAAGTGTGATTTGAAGGAAGGGGATTATGTGCTAAAGAAAGTGATCCAAAAGCACAACAAATTAGAAGCCAACTGGCATGGACCCTACAGTATAATAGAATTTTTTGTCCATGGACATACAGGATTGAAACCTTAGAAGGAGAAGAATTCAAGAATGCATGGAATGCAGAGCATCTACGCAAGTATTATCAGTAGTTGAAATTCCTATGTAATACAGTTTCTCCATTATGAATAAAGTGTTGAATGTTTTACCCTGTTCTCTCTTTTTGTTGAAATTTTTCGAAATATAGTGTTGTACACTACACATCAAGTTCAAGACAATTACCACCAACTCTGGTTGGTCGGGCAACAATTACCACCAACTTGGGTTGGTCGGGCATCAATTACCACCAACTCCAATTGGTCGGGCATCAATTACCACCAACTCCGGTTGGTCAAACATCAATTAACACCAACTCCAGTTAGTCGGGCAATAATTACCACCAACTCCGATTGGTCGAGCATCAATTACCACCAACTCCGGTTGGTCGGGCATCAATTACCACCAACTTTGATTGGTCGGGTATCAATTACCACCAACTTCGGTTGGTCGGGCATTAATTACCACCAACTCCGGTTGGTCAGGCATTAATTACCACCAACTCTGATTGGTCGGTCATCAATTACCACCAACTCCGATTGGTCGGGCATTAATTACCTTCCAACTCCAGTTGGTCGGACATCAATTACCACCAACTCCGGTTGGTCGGACATACATTACCACCAATTCCGGTTGGTCGGGCATTAATTACCATCCAACTCCGGTTGGTCGGCAAATCAAATACCATCAATTTTGGTTGATTAAACTAAGCAGGAACGTGGGATGCAAATCATTTCATTGCTTAGGCCTAAAGAGTGACAAGTCATTATAATCAAACAATAAATAAGACAACTCCCATTATCCAAAAGCAAAATAACAAGCAAACAAGGGTACTCTATAAACTATTTAGAAGAAAACAAAATGGCAAAAGGCTAAAAATTTCTTCATTTAAATCAAGAAGAATTACATATGCTGTGAAAAATATAATTCATTACATAAAAAGTCCTATTCTATTGGTTTTTTCCCTTCTTCTTTTGAAACAGGTTCTACTCCAGCAGGAGGATCATCTAAGGCATAAGGAGAATTTATAAAATTTACATCTCTAAGCATTCTAACATTAATTACAGATGGTCAATCAAGTAAATGTTCTGGGCGAGATATCTCAAAGTTGGAATGAAGACTGTAATCACCAAGATACTTGGAAATCAGACATCGAGGAATTGCACGAGCAGGAATCCAGCTAAAATTGAGTTTAAATGGAGGTACGGGTAAATCGAGCACTCCAAGCTCGTAATAATCCCATAAATAATGTCCCTGCTCCAATTATAGCACACACATAGCATTTAACCATCCCTTCTTGTACCCTTCATTATTCGACTGCTGTATCCGAGCATCTAGATGGTACAAAGCTTCATTATACCCAGTCATCCAAAATTCTCTGGGTTGTTTATGGAATTGATAATTTAACCTCTCCAGTTGCTCGTGGAGGTTCTTCACCAGAATTTCCTTATTTTCCAAAGCAAAACTCTGAGTAGTGAGTTGCTCGTTGAAGTTCAGAATTTTCTTAGACATTTATGCTAAGGCTTGGTTCTTCGCCATCAAAATGAAAGGAATGATTCTCTAAAGTAAACTGTGTTCTAGCTTCTTCAATAGAGACCCGACCAGCCCTAGCTCGCCCATGAGTAGAAGATCTTACTCGTCCGCGAGTAGATGAGGAAGATCCAACCCTTTTTAAAGTTTCCAACTCATCTCTTAAGTTGGCATTTTCTACCTCCAAGAAAGAGAAACCTTCATCATTAACAGGAACCAAGGCTCCCGAGGAAGATGCAGCAGATTTAAGTTATTTTATCTCTTCTTGCAAGGCGATGTTCTCCTGCTCCAACAGTTTAGCAATATGCCTGTATTCTTCGACTTCAAGTTTCAGAACATTTTCTTTCTTCTCATAGGTAGAGATGAATTTGTCATACCCTTTGTCAGCACTCAATTGCTGATATTTTTTCTTGTATCATTGGTGCAAAAGGGTAGAAGATTCTTTATATTGTTGTTGGAGTTCCTCGATAGTTCCTTGCAGATCCTCAATCATCTCATAGTAAGCCACATTATTGTCAATAGCATGATCGATCAATCATTTCAGGTATTAGTAAGATTCTACTACTCGTTCAGAAGCATCTGGTCCAAGGATATCAATGATTTGAGCCTCATTAAGATATGCATGACCAGCTTTAAACTAGTCATTACATCTCTTCATCAATTTTGTATCGTGAGATGATAAGAGTTCCATCAAGCCATAAACTAGCAAAGAGAAGAAATAAAAGGAATCAATAATGATGTAGACAGATTAAGTAAAAGAGAAACTCAAAATGAACAACCAAAGTTCAAAATTTTATTTCATCATAAAAGAAAATACAAAGTCTGAGATTACATTCGAGAAAACATCAAAATAAAAACCCAAACGACTTTACACCTTCTCCTTGTTCCCTACAGCTTCATCAGAAGGTTTGGAGGAAGTGATTGGTTGCTCGGAGGATAAAGGTAGCTGCTCGACAGAAGTGCTGGTGGGTTGGAGTGGCTTAGAGCAAGTTTGAACAACTGGGATATAAAGGGCCTGATCTCCAATCATCATATAAGATTCATCTGAAGTAGCTTCATACTCTTCTTCTTCTCCAAAGGAGGGAGGAGGGACATGAGTGTGTTGCTGGAATAATTCAGAATCCTCAGCAACTTTTAACTCCTGCAAGGCTGCCACCCATCCATCCCTAAAATATTTAAGACTGGCGTGTTCCATTTGAGAGGACATGGCAGCCAGACATTTATTCCAGCCTTTATCCCAAGTAGCACTAAATGATTTTTTAACTGCTTTCTTCCTTTTTGCCTTCTCCGAGGAGGTCCTTTCCCTAAGAAGCTCCTCGGCAGCCTTCAAAATCTCCTCCACCTCCATTTTCTGGCGTCCAACATCTTGAAGTTTAACAACTTCCTCTTTAGCAGACTCGAGCTTAATTTCCAGCTCCTTTTTGTTTTGTTTGAACATTTTGTTACTCTATTCAGACTCCGTTAATTTCTTCTCCAAATCCTTGGAGGCATTCACAGCTTGATTTCTTTCTTGCTCAAAGGATTGGAATTGCTTCTCCTAAGCAACTTTATCTTCCTCGTATTTTTGACGAGAATCTTTCAGAGATTGGGTCAACCCAATAAAATCTTATTCTATTCCTCCCGAGGAGCTTGAAGCATTGATAGCTTCATCCTTCTTCAGAATGCTATTAAAACACGTCACCAGATGAAAAAAGAAATAACTTTGGGTTAATACATGAACATATCATAAGAAAGTGAAAGAATCAGGCTAACAATACTTACTGAGGCAATGTGTTGAGCAGCCAAGGTAGTGACTCTGTCACGAGAAAGAGTGTCTTCAATACCTTGGACTTCTGGGATAGTCCAGGATTTCACCAAACCCATAGCAGAGCTCGGGGGAACAAAAGTTGGAACACCACCTTCAACATTTGAAGGATGAGAGGTAGGTTCAGCAGGTCTCTCAGAGGAGCTTTTCTTTAACCTCCTCAGAGGAGAAGTAACATTCTTAATTAAAGATGTTGTCTTTGTTGGTGATATGACAATAACCTCACTAGGAGGAGAGAGAGCAACAATCTTGCTCAGAGCCACAGGGGGCTTCTCGACAGTCTTCTTGGCAGCAACAGGAGGGGGTACACCTACAGTCTTTATCCCTTCTTTTGGGACATCTTGTTTACTTTTCTTTGCCTCTACAGCAGTAGAAGCAGACTTATCAAAGAAAGCAGGAACTTTTCTTTTCTTCATTAGATCACTAATGGGAATACTTGATTCAGAGGAAGAACATTCCACACTAATCTCAGCAGATGGTATTTGGTCAAGATTAACTACCACTGGATGAGGATGAGCAGTGAAAGATGAAGTATAGCTCTTGTACTACAACAAATAAGAGGCAGATCTAATATGTTCCTCGGCAACAGATTGGTGCAAATCCCAGATAAGTTTCAAAGGCTTTAAATTAACGTCAGCCTCTTTTGGAGGCTTTCTTTTACTGTCAACTGTAATAAGAAAAAATGAATGTCAATGATACATTTTATCAAACATAAAGAAAACAAGATTTTAAAAAATAAAAATAACCTATTCCATTGCCATAAGGGGGACACCTGGGACCTTGATATACATTATCTCCATTTAATGGAGCGTGTTGCTAATTTTTCATAACAACCCCATGTTCAAAATAATCCCAATTAGCATCTGGAAGATTAACAACTAAAGACCTATTCAAAAACCTAGTTTTTAAATAGAATGTGGAATCACTGATAACCCATCCATAGCAATACATAATCTCTGGAATCCCTAAACGGGTTCCATGGAGTTGATTCAATCTATGAACGCCATTAACTATCTTCCAGGTATTTGGAGCTATTTTTGCAGGTACAACGTCAAAATATTGACATAACTCCAAACATAGGGGATTTTAAGGAAAAGAAAAACCACATTCGGCCACAAAGAGACTTGGTAACCAATGTCCCTCAGCCAGAGAAAAATAATCAAAAGGTGCAGAAAGTTATTCCAAAATAACTCAAGAAGGGATTGAAAATTCAGACCGAAATTTGTCCAATGACTCAACAAGATAAACCATGATGAACAAAGTAAATAAAAGAAGGGAAAAAAATCGTACAGAGAAAAAGAGATCAGGTGACAATAAACGACGGAAAGAACGAAGGCACAAGGCAGAGAGAAAATGAAGAGTTCAAAGATACAGATTTGAAAAGTGAAAGACGATAGGATTTCTGTCGTGCTTAAATACTTTACCTCGGGAATAGAGAAATCCAATGATTACAAGGGAGGACGTTTGCGTATCCGACGGCTAAAAGAAGAAAAGGAGCACAAATATCGAAACGGACATGAAAATTTAAAATATTTATGAGGCCTGATATTGTGCACTCAAAAAGGCATTATATACAACGAATGTTTTCCTAAAAACCATACAAACCAGTAATCTATGAAATTTTCAGGAAAAATGTTCCATACTTTTCTTCAACATCAAATTATGAAACATTGGGGGCTTCTATTGATACCAAATTTAATCTGTTGACGTGGACCCATCATTTGAAGATATGTGTCAACCAACGTGACAATTATAAATGCTTATAACGAGCTACTCAACGCCTCGAGCAATTCATATACTCCAAACACCTCAAGCGTACCGATCAACTTAGGCTCCCCGAGCAACTTAGGGGCCCTGAGCAACTCAAGCGTGCCGAGCTACTTAGGCGGTCCGAGCAGCTTAAGTGGTCTGAGCTACTTAGCGTACGGAGCACTCAACTCAGGATAATCAAGGAGACGACTACGCATTAAATGCTCATTATTATTATACAGATGTATATATCTACTAGACAACACTGTATTATCTTTTCATATGTACATCCTCAAGGCTATAAATACAATGTAACATCCTCATTGGAGAGGACTCGAAATTTCTTGATAAACTACTTATCGAAAATTCTAGATAAATAGTCATCAATACAAAAACAGTGGACGTAGATCATTCTCATAAGGCTGAACAACTTTAAAAACTCATTGTCTTATATTTTTAAATTCATCTTTATCTGTGATTAAAATAATTAGATTGAATCTATTTTTTTACATTAACTGTTACTTTCATTATTTGGTGCCCATATTGGAATATCATACTTCAAAGAAAACTCTTGGTCACGTGTATCACGCGCAAGTACATGCATTATCTCTCCAGTCCCATAGCTGCACAATACATTTGTATTTAACCGTCACATTCAATAAAAAGGAAATTTTGAAGCACTGAACCAGTGGTCAACCACTTGACTGGTCGTGATGGTGGAGTTGTGGTCGTAAGCTTCAATCCACTTGACTGATTCGTGCTAAAGATATAATTCAAACTGTGTTAAATATGTTGAGTTTGTCTCTTAACTATTTAATTTTAAGTAGAAATCTGCTCAATATTTTTCTTTAAATAATAAGCTTGATACTTTTTGTTATTTGTATACTATAAACTTTTCATATTGATTTTTACAGAGGGTGATAACATACATGAATGTTTGAGATCAAAGATGTAACTTAAGATATTCATAATTGGTTTTCTATTATAGGTCACCAATGAGTAGGCTTTGATTCTCTATATTTAACAGGTGATTCCTCATTTAGCAGGCTTTGCTTCTCAACATTTAGTAGATGAATATTCCTCATTTAGCAGGCTCTGTACAATAAGGTATTTCACTCCATGAGGTGTCTTACTAAATCATGATTGGTCGACTAAGTTTCGTTATAGCCCCAACACAATCAATAATATTTCTTATGTTGGTGAATGCAATATGTTTAGAATTAATCATGTCTGAATTGAGAGATGTTATCTGTACCAATCATGTATGAATCCATTAAGTTAGTTTGAACCAAAAATAAGTGATTAAACCGAGATAAACAAACTTGGATGAAGAACTGTAAATAAGTGAATAAACTTGGATGAACAAACTTGGATAATACATGTCAACAAGTGAACATCTAATGTTGACTGGACACTCGATAATCAAGTTTTTTTCAAGATGTTCATCTTTTATGACAATTTCATTTGTTCTTTCAGACTCCGAGGGAGAATAGTGTGTTCACACTGGAAACTCTAAAGCCAATTGCGAGAATGTGGTAGCTGACATTCACAGTACTTTTTGAATCATTGCTGATTGAGCATGATTTATTGGAATTTTAATTCTCTTATAGGTGAAGGGAATTTTATGAAGCTAGTAATTTTATTTAGTAAAAGAAGAGATAAGTGTGAATAGCGGTTGTAGATGTGAATTTTATGAAGCTGTCTCAATTTAGTCTTTTTTTATATTACTTTTGATTTTGTTAATTGGAGATTATTGAATGGAAATTACAGACATAAAGGTCTTTTCACGTGTTGGCTTGGGATATATGAGAAATTATGAAAGCATTGAGATACAATAGAAAAGATAAAGCATTGAGATAAAGTAGGGTTCTTATATAGTTTAGTTGTTGATTTATTTTCTTTATGTTCTTTAATACCTAATATAAATGGTATTAATATATAATGTTCGGATATAGGAGAAAATATGAAAGCATTGAGATGCAATAGAAAAGATAAAGCATTAAGATAAAGTAGGGTTCTTATGTAGTTCAGTCACTGATTTCTTTTCTTTATGTGCTTTATTAAGTAATAGAAGTGGTATTAATATATAATATTCATGATATGAACTAAGGATGAGTAGTTAGTTCACAACATAGCACAAAAAGTTATCTATTGTATTTCTCTTTCTCTCATTTGGTTCAAATCTTAATTTTGTAGAAGCTCCCTAATGATTGGGTGGAATGCGAGTTGGTGTTTTATATTGGTACACACTTGCCACCAATGTATTAATCAACATATTGAGATACGTTAAGCTTCTTATATAGTTCAGTTGTTGATTTCTTTTGTTTATTTTCTTTACTACCTACTATAAGTGGTATTAATATATAATGTTCAAGACTTGAAGTAAGGATGAGCAGTTAGTTCACAACTTAGCACAAAAATTTATTTATTCTATTAGTCTTTCTCTCATTTGGTTCAAATCATTAATCTTATTTAATGAGTTCAAGTGTAATTAGTTTTGAATTATGTTTTCTATTATTTTATTATTTGTTTGTTTTACGCAGGATCCTAATTGTGGTAGGACTTGCAATACTTGACAATGTGTCGCAATGGAAATTTCCTTGGACCCCTCGAAGATAACCTTGATCACAAATATAGTGCTTCTTAACTAAATGTTCATTTGATATTTTTCGTCATAATTTTATAATTTTGATAGTTTTGGTGGACTATTTTTTATTTCTTGTAAGGACATTTTTCTCATGTCCAACATGTTACATTTGTGTATGTCGTACGCCGCTACATTTGGCACGTCACCTCACGATCTCACATGACGGCCTCTATCCAAATTCCGAAAATCAAGCATTCAACATCTCCATTCATGTGTCCTGCATCTGCCTCAACGACTTCACGTTCCAAGATTTTAGGGACTTAATGCAAGTGGTACGCAAGGGAAGTCAAAACAGTGAAAAAAAGGCAAGATAGGAGTGTTCAAGGGAATTTTTGTAATTTTACATTCATAGTTCGAAGGTCTGGTCAATTGGAAAGTTGAAGAGCTCTCCGCAATGAAGATACTGGAAAACACGGCACCTCAATCCGAGCTACGGTGAAGGAGTTATGACCTTTTGAAGATAGAGAAAATTCCTTAAAGAATGCTGTTTTTTTTGTACGCTGGATAGAATTTTAGAGTTTTAAGAACATGGGACTCTTCATATTTTTTCCTATAAATACCAACTTCGGGGGAGTTGTTTTGCAAGACTTTAGAAGACGTTTTTGAGAGTCCAAATACCTCTAGTCTTCATATTTTTTGAGTCCCAAGACTCATGTTTTGATTCACACAATTGCCAAACCTTTGTGAATCTTTTTGGTAACCCAAGAACACAACTTTGGTTTGTTCAACCCTTGTGGAGAAGCCGTTCTCTTCTTCATTGTTGCCCTCCTGGAAAGGAAAAATTCCAACCGCCGACATAGGAACCGACACCTGCGGGTATTTCTGTGTCACACTGTTTCTAGCCGTTGCTTTGAAGGTTTACCGAAGACACCGTGCGTTACACTTGTGGGCGATTATCAGGTTGTATGTAAGTCAATGGTCTTGTAAATTCTTTAAAGTTCTAGAAATGAAAGGTTTTGCCCTTCGGGGATTTTTCCTTAAACTTGTTTCGCATACTTTATTTGTTTATGGGTTGAGACACGCATCGTAGATGGATGTTTAGGGCCTGAATTTATTTGATTTAAAAGTAGACTCTAATTAAATAAGGGTTACTTGAAAACTTGTGAAATTTAATTTAAATCGATATTACACGCGTTTTCAAATTGGTATCAGAGCGGGTTACGCTAATTTATCGCGTGGTCCTGATTTTTTTTTCGAGGATTTACTTTCTGATACAATTTGTCTACTCACGTTTTCAAATTGGTATCAGAGCAGGTTACGCTAATTTATCGCGTATTCCTATTTTCCGCAAAAATTTATGTGATATTGATTTTTTAAAATCAGTTTTATGAAAAATCGCAATTTTTCAATGGAACGCCCATTTAATGAGGAGCCTATTTTTGAAAAATTTCACGACCGTGCTGAAAAATTAAAAAGTTTGAATTTGAAACTTTGCAAAAGAATTAAAGTGATGGTAATGGCTCGTCGTGTTCTCATGCTTCTAATGCTAAAGCCAAAACCATTATTTGTTTTAGAGGGTCAACTAATTCCAAGGACGCTAGAAAAGATCACACTTTCGGTGTCATCCCACCCGTTTACACATGCTCATATTGTGGTAGGAATGGTCACCTTAGGCGATTTTATTTTGATCTTGAAAGAGGTCCTAGGAATTCGAAGTCTAGTATTTTGTTGGTTCCCAAAACCCCTTGTCGACGTGTTTCATCCATTTGGGTTAGGAAATCACTTTTGGAGGAACTAGATTTTAGACAAGTTGATTCTCGTTTGCTTGCACATGATTCTTCTCTTGCCATATCATATAGATGATTGTGTTTGCATGTTTGTCATACGCTAGTTATGCTTTTTGATATATTTTTGCTAGCGTTGTGACATGTACTTTTTGTATATATTTTTTTGAAAAATTTTGAAAAATACAAAAAGATTTTTTTGTTGCACCGTTTATGGATGAACACTTTGGATGACCGAGTCACAACATCAATCCATTATTTTCATGTGACTATTTGATAGTGTTTTGAGACAATAGGTCAATTCATCCATGTGCTTTATAATATTTGGAGTCATTAAGATGTAATTAAGTGTTACTTCCTACATGTTTGACTCATGTTTCCTTTAATGCACACTTGCACGGATTTGTTTGATTATTGTGATTGTCTTATCACATGTTGGTTGGGTGTTTTCACTTCAATCCTGTCCTTAAAACGAACCAAGCGCGATAAATTTTGATAAGGAAATTGTGCATATAAAAACCGTTTTGTGAGTTTGTGTGCTTTGTTTGAAAAATGGGGAGGGGCTGCGAAAGGTAATTATCAATCCTTTGCGCAAAAGCCACCGTTAAATTGGACCTAAATAATGGAGGAATTTAATTATCCGGGGTCCAAAGAGGTTTAAAGAGCCTGAAAAAATTGAAAGGCAATAAAAAAAATTCATGCCAATTATGGGTCATTTAGGTTTTTGCACCAATTCTCCAAAGTTTGAGAATTTAGATTACCTCTAAAAGAAAATATATATGAGGGTGTTTGGTTGGAGAATTAAAACGGGTTTGCACGTCCTTGATATTTAAAAATGCGCTACATAGTTTTGGACGTTATTGGTGTGGAAATCACTTTGACTCTGATTTGTTGATTTGCATAAGACGATGTCATCTAAATTCAACAAATTTTTTACGCCTAAGGATACTTTTGATGCTCATTCGTTAGGGGTACACATATGCATCGTGCACATATGATTGATTGAGTTGATTTACCTATCGAATGTGTTAACACCCATACATTCCGTTCCCATGACTTGGTTGTTTAAGTTTAAATCTATGGTGTGATTTTTTTTGTATCATGTTTTAGATATTTTTTTCAAATGGTATCAGATTTTTTTTTGAAAAAATTGAAAAATCAAAAATAGTTTGTGAAGTTTTTTTTTAGCAACTCTTTGCTAGAGCACGTTTGTCATATTGTTTGATGCCTTGTTTGGAATACCGTGACACCCCGATTTTGCTTGTTTGATTCATTCTTCTTATTTGTCTATTTGGGGACATCATAAAAAGGGGGAGAAAGAATTATCATTTCATGGGGGAGTTTGAATTTTGGGGGAGTTTTGAGATTTGACTTATGCTTATCATATATTGGTATCTATGTTTATCTCATTTCAAACTCAATACGTCACTTGGTATTTTTTTTCTTTATCTCATGTGTGTAGGTACTACATTGATGATCTCTGAATTGCACACCCTGATGAGAAAAGATTTGAGATTCCTGAAGATTTGAAGAACAAACGATGAAGACTATTCATTTGTACCTTTTCCAGTTTTGGGTTCATGGGAGGGTAGATTTGTATAGGCAATTTCATATTTGATAATTCGGATTTTTTATGTATGTACCGGCATAGACATAGGGGGAGATTTGTAAGGACATTTTTCTCATGTCCAACATGTTACATTTGTGTATGTCGTACGCCGCTACATTTGGCACCTCACCTCACGATCTCACATGACGGCCTCTATCCGAATTCTGTGAATCAAGCATTCAACATCTCCATTAATGTGTCCCACATCTGCCTCAACGAATTCACGTTCCAAGATTTTAGGGACTTAATGCAAGTGGTACGCAAGGGAAGTCAAAACAGTAAAAAAAAGGCAAGTTAGGAGTGTTCAAGGGCATTTTCGTAATTTTACATCCATAGTTCGAAGGTCTGGTCAACTGGAAAGTTGAAGAGCTCGCCGCAACGAAGATACTGGAAAAAACGGTACCTCAATCCGAGCTACGGTGAAGGAGTTATGACCTTTTGAAGATAGAGAAAATTCCTTAAAGAATGCTGTTTTTTTTTTACGCTCGATAAAATTTTAGAGTTTTAAGAACATGGGACTCTTCGTATTTTTTCCTATAAATACCAACTTCGGGGGAGTTGTTTTGCAAGACTTTAGAAGACGTTTTTGAGAGTCCAAATACCTCTAGTCTTCATATTTTTTGAGTCCCAAGACTCATGTTTTGATTCACACAATTGCCAAACCTTTGTGAATCTTTTTGGTAACCCAAGAACACAACTTTGGTTTGTTCAACCCTTGTGGAGAAGCCGTTCTCTTCTTCATTGCTTCCCTCCTGGAAAGGGAAAATTCCAACCGCCGACATAGGAACCGACACCTGCGGGTATTTCTGTGTCACACTGTTTCTAGCCATTGCTTTGAAGGTTTACCGAAGACACCGTGTGTTACACTTGTGGGCGATTATCAGGTTGTATGTAAGTCAATGGTCTTGTAAATTCTTTAAAGTTCTAGAAATAAAAGGTTTTGCCCTTCGGGGATTTTTCCTTAAACTTGTTTCGCATACTTTATTTGTTTATGGGTTGACACACGCACCGTAGATGGATGTTTAGGGCCTGAATTTATTTGATTTAAAAGTAGACTCTAATTAAATAAGGGTTACTTGAAAACTTGCGAAATTTAATTTAAATCGATATTACACGCGTTTTCATTTCTTAAACATGATGGATAGTCTTATAAACAAAGAGAATTCTGCCCAAATTTTCTAAAAAGTATACACATTGGTGTTGTAAAAAATAATGACTATAATGCTGTTTATGAGAGGTCTGAGATCGACTATTTGCATTATTTTTGCGGACTATTTTTTATTTCATAAACAGTTTAAATTGCCCTACAAAAAGGTGATTTTTCCCAATTGTTTTTCATTTGTTGATAATTATTTATGTTATATAATACTTCACAATTATTACGAGATTCAAGGCGAACTATTAGTATTGTTAGACCTTTTTCTTTTCTTAAACGGGGTCCTATAAACATAGTTTAAATTGTTTACACTTATATGTTGTAAAACAACCTTTTGACTTAATAATACAAAATTCAACAGTACTTAAATTTACAGGATTCAATACTTTGAAAAATTATATTTATAATATAAAAATTATTTATTATTTACATTATACACGATTCTATACTTTTTAAAATTACACAATTTTATACTTTTCAAAATTATACGCGTGCCTTTTGGTACGGGCATATATATATATATATACGGGTTTTATAAATTGCGTTATGTGCTGAGGGCCTAATGGATCTCGACGATCAACATTTTTTGTTAGTAGTGTATCGGGGGGTTCCTTGTTTGGATTTCGCAACCCGAGATACCCCAGGCACGAAATGTAGCGCAATGTTGGGAATGAGGAGAAGTGTAGTCCTTAGTACTCGGGTTTATAAGGACTTTTAAAAGATGGGTGAAACAGATTAGTTAGGCAGGGTAGCTTAACTAGGTTGTTGAGAAGTAGCTTTTTGCGTGTCTGTCGTTGTCTTCAAAAGTCACTCTCAAAATTCTCTTGAGTACCTACAAAACTTGTCTAAAAACAACTCGTATTGTGGTAAGTATGGGTATCAATCCAACTTTCAAGGTGAAACAATTAATGTGAATACGTGCAATTCAAATTTTTTATGAAAATATTTTTTTATTTAAAACAATTTCAAGGGAAAAGTTAACTAATTAAATGCTAAAATTATAAAATGACTAAATGATGAAAAAGAATGTGCAACCGAGTGTGATATAGTGTGAGAAGGTCAAGAGATGTGATTACACTGCATTTTCAATTATTTTAATTTCTCAATTGATTAATTTGAAATATTTCAAGATAATATTGAATCGATAATCTAAATCTCATTAAATTTATAAATTTTAGAAAATTAATTTAAAAATGTCACACAATGAAAAATTAGGACTACACTATTTTCCACTGTTCTAAAAAACCCGCCTAAGCTCCGCCTAGGCTTGAGGCTTGGGAGAAACGCCCCGCCTTAAGATTTTGACGCCTTATGCTTGGTAAAACCCTTAAGGCGTACTTTTTTTTCTAAAAACAACAATGCTTTAGTGAAACGATATCGCCTTTTAAAGATTTTTTTACAAACCGGACCATCATCTCGTCCAAAATAATCAAATAGTATTTTTATTTGCAAATATTCAGACATATTTTTATGATATGTACAATTTTAGTATTTTAATAACCTTGTTATGGTTTAAAAATATTAAAATATATTAAAAAGGCCTAAACGCCTTTTCACGCCTTTTTACGCCTAGGCTTCTAAGGCTTAAGGCTTGGCCTTCACGCCTCGATCACGCCCCGCGTTTTTTAGAACCTTGCTATTTTCAGAAAATTACCCACTATGATCAATTTAACGAAAACAATATCAATCCTCAAATTTCAACAACGAATTAATTTTCAAATTTCGAAAAAACCTATCTCTAGTTTGATTCCTAAATTCAAACATTAATTTGTTCAATTAATTTACTAACTCTCGTTACATAAATTAATTGGTGACAATTAAAATTAATTTACCTAGAAATCTAAAATTAATGAAACCAATTAATTAAATTAACATCATTCACAGTGCATCCCACCCCTTGAACGGGATGTTTAGCCAAACATTCTCATGTTAGAATAAACAACAATCACAATAGCATTAATAAAAATTGAAACAAAAGGGAAAGAATACGATACGCAATAATCCCTTGTGTCAATTGCACATGAACACGCATCTCAATCTTCTCACAAATCCAGTACTTGATTACACCAAAAAGAATAAAAACAAACCCAAAAATTTATTCTAAACTAAATTAATTTTTTTGTATTTTTTTAAATTTTGTCATGACCCTAAACTGTACATAATATTCACACTGTTTCTCTCTTTATACGTCTCCCTTTTTTTCATATCTGAGAGTCCTTTTTTAATGAGCTGATGAGATCCCCCCCTTTTTTATAACCCACGAAGTTGGCTTTAAAGATATGCGGATTTTCCTTTTGGCTTGGGATTGACACAAGGTTGAATTGGGTTTTCCCGGCAATGGGTATGGCTGTGGCAGGTGACATGTTGGTTTGGAAGAGGGAGTGGTTTAATGGGTTTGAATGGGTATGGGCAGAATCAGGTTATGGCTGAGATCTGGTAGAGCTCGAGTTGGTCAAATCTGGCCAGAGGTATAAGGTCAGAGCTGACAGGGGTGTCTCGGGTTGTAGGGTTGGAGCTTGGGGCGACGGGCTCGGGGGAAGTTCTCGATGACAGGAATAAGGAGGTTGCATAGGGGGTTTGGAACTTGGTCGGCCAGAGCTTGGGTCGGAGAAGATGGCAGGTGCTCCCGGGTTTGGGCCGCGATTCCGGGTAAGGGATTCAGCAATGGGTTGCCAAAAATGGGTTTTGGGTACCATTGGGTTATGGTGGTGATGTTAGTTATTGGTTTGTTATGGGTTTGTGAGGGTAGGAGGTATGGTTATGGAGGTGATAGAGAGGGTAAGATGGTGAAATGTAGAAGATGGGTTAGGTTTGGTTTGGGTGTGTATGTGTAAAGAATATGTGTGTGTGAGTGTTTTAGTTTGTAAAAAAGAATAAAAGTAAAAACTAAATAAAAATAAGATTCTACTAAAAAAATAAATTAAACTAAAAATAATAAACTTATAAAAAGAAACTAAAAATAAATAAATCAAAATAAAAATAAATTAATTAAATCTATTAATCTTAAAAAAATCTAATAAAACCAAAAAATAAATTCCTAAAAAATAATCCTAAAAATAATAAAATAAAGATAAAAAAAATAGTAAAGATCAAAATCAAAATAAAGAAATATGAGAATAGAAAATAAATTCTAGAAAATTCTAAATAAATCTAAAATAAATCCTAAAAATAAAACAACTCGGAATAAAATATAAAATAAATTCTAAAAATTAAAAATGACTCAAGTAAAAATCTAAAAAACAATATAAAATACAAATTAAACACACACAGGACTCGGGTGATGGACTGGGCTCGGTGTAGGCTTGGGTTAGGGTTACGAGACTGGTTCAGGACATCGGAACTCTTCAAGGCAAGCTCAATGAGACTCTGACTTCGCGGTCTCTTTTAATTTCTTCGTTGCACTGTTTTACCCGCTTCAGCGTCGCACTTGAATGAATTTAGCATCATTTAATACCTTGACTGCGTATTGACCTGCAAAATGATAAAATACGAACATAAGGCCAATTTTAATTAAAACGAGTGACTAAAATACTTCTATTTCGGGTATAAAATAGACACTTTGGGTGCTTATCAGTTGTTTAAAAGGTTTACGATGGGTGTGCACTATTAGAAGAGTGGTGAGGTGTATCTCATGAGACTGTGATACCAATTTTAATATAAGAGATTTCACATTTTAAAATATGGCACTTATGCACTTGCTAAAATATTTTCAAAACTCGGGCTCTGACTCGTTTCTCTATTTTCCCCTCTCTTGTTATATATCTATATATATTAGGTGTCCAGACACAGGGATGCCTGGATGGTGATTCCTTCGAGTTAGACATTTTTTGCGACAGCTGTGCATGCATGCAGGTTTATTTTAAACGCTTCTATTCTTATGATCTAGATAAGAAGCATTATAGTAACGTTCGGGTCAATAGCCCAACTGTATTCATTTATTCTTTTATTGCCTTTTAGTGAAGCAATCAATTTGGTTGTATTATGTTGTATCGAATGTTCAATTATTTCATTTCATTTCAGTTTTTGTGCATATAAAATATGTGAATGTTTTACTTGGTTGGTTTGATTAAAAAGATTAGTTAAATAAAGATTTGATGACATCCTAATAAGTTATTAGTAATTAAATTTATTTTCGATAGGGATACTGAGAATGAACTGTATAAGACTCCTGTTTTCACTTGGTATAGGATTGATCACCCGGTATTTTATTTGGCGGGGTGTCACAGTTTTTAAGCCTAATACTTTGCAAATTTAGGTCGCTATCACAAATCGGAGCTCCCGTGACTGCGCCGTCAGTTCATGTGGGTTACATTGGTCATGTACGAGGTCTTCATGACTCCTATGGGGCCATTTTCTTGTTGTTTTATATTTTCACCCTTTGACGACATGTTTTAAAGCATAAATCTAGCAGTTTACAAATTTTTGTCATGCTCTCAAATTGGGGATCCCGTGACTATGCAGTTGATTCGTGCAGGTTACATTGGTCCTATATGAAGTGTTCGTCCTTGTAACGAGGCCATTTTTTGGGTATTTTACGTTTTCACCCTCTAACGGCATGTTTTTATGACTAAGTCAAATAGATCACAAATTTTGGTCGTGCTCTCAAACTGAGGGTACCGTGATTACGCGGTCGGTTCGTGCATGTTACATTGGTCCTGTTGGAGGTGTTCGTGCCTTTTACGGGGCCGTTTTGAGATTATTTTACATTTTTACCCATTTACGACATATTTTTTTAACCTAAGTCTAACAATTTGTAATTTTTGGTTGTTCTCTCAACCCAGTGGTCCCATGACTACACGGTCAGTTCGTGCGGGTAACATTGGTCCCGTGTGAGGTGTTCGTCCCTTTTTGGGGCCATTGTGTGGTTGCTTTATGTTTTCACCCTTTGACTACATATTTTTACGCTTAAGTCTAATAGTTTGTAATTTTTGGTTGTATTCTCAAACTGCGAGTCCCACGACTACGCGGTCTATTCGTACGGGTTACATTGGTCCCGTGCGAGGTGTTCGTGCCTCTTGTGGGGTCGTCCTATGGCTTTTTATATTTTCACCCTTTGACAACATGTTTTTAAGCCGAGGTCTAATAATTTGCAAATTTTGATCATGCTCTCAAAATGGGGGTCCCGTGACTACGTGGTCAATTGTTGCTGGTTACATTGGCCCCGTAAGAGGTGTACGTGGTTCTTAAGGGTCATTTTGTGACTATTTTATGCTTTTTGCCCTTTGATAACATATTTTTATGCCTAAGTCTAACAATTTGAAAATTTTGGTTGTGCTCTCAAATCGGGGGGTCCCATGACTACACGGTTGGTTCCTGCGGGTTACATGGGTCCTGTGCGTGGTGTTTGTGCCCCTTACAGGGATGTTTTATGGTTGTTTAACATTTTTAACCTTTGAGGCATGTTCTTAACCCTATGTCTAACAGTTTGAAAATTTTGGTTGTGCTCTCATACCGAGGGTCTCATGACTATGTGGTCGAATCGTATTGGTTACATTGGTCCTGTGTGAGATGTTCATGCCTCTTACGGTGTCATTTTATGATTGTTTTATGTTTCCAGCATTTGATAGCCCGTTTTTAAGCCTAAGTCCCTTTGGATTACACTAGTCTCGTGCGAGGTGTTCATGTTTCTTATGGGGCTATTTTGTGGTTTTTTTACGTTTGCGCCATTTGACCGCATGTTTTTAAGCTTGAGTATAACAATTTGGAAAATTTGGTCGTGCTCTCAAATCGGGATCCCATTACTAAGAGGTTGGTTCGTGCTCGTTATGTAGATCCTGTGCGAGATGTTTGTGCCACTTACGTGTCCATTTTATGTTTTCACCATTTGACGGCATGTTTTGTCGCCCAAGTTTAAAAGTTTGTAAATTTTGATCGTGCTCTCAAACCTAATGCCCGTTACTACATGATCGTTTCTTGCATGTTACATTGGTCTTGTGTGAGGTATTCGTTCCTCTTACGGGGCCATTTTTTGGCTGGTGTACATTTTAACCCTTTGACGACATGTTTTTAAGCCTAAGTCTAATACTTTGCAAATTTAGGTCGTTATCTCAAACTGCAGCTCCCGTGACTGCGCCGTTAGTTCATGCAGGTTACATTGGTCATGTGCGGGGTCTTCGTGCCTCTTATGGGTCCATTTTGTTGATGTTTTACATTTTCACCCCTTGACGACATGTTTTAAATACTAAATCTAACAGTTTGCAAATTTTGGTCATGCTCTCAAACTGGGGGTCTCGTGACTACGCAATCGATTCATGCGGGTTACATTGGTCCTATGTGAAGTGTTTGTCCTTCTAACGAGGCCAATTTTTGGATAGTTTACGTTTTCAGCCTCTAACGGCATGTTTTTATGCCCTAGTCAAAGAGTTCATAAAATTTTATTGTGCTCTCAAATCGAGGGTCCCGTGATTATGCGGTCGGTTCATGCATATTACATTGGTCCAATTGGAGGTGTTCGTGCCTCTTACGGGGCCGTTTTGAGAATATTTTACATTTTTACCCATTGACGACATATTTTTTAACCTAAGTATAACAATTTGTAAATTTTGGTTGTGCTCTCAAACCAGTGGTCCCATGACTGCACGGTCAGTTCGTGTGGGTAACATTGGTCCCGCGTGAGGGGTTCGTGCCTTTTTTAGGCCATTTTATGGTTGTTTTATGTTTTCAACCTTTGACTGCATATTTTTAAGTCTAAGTCTAATAGTTTGTAATTTTTTATTATGCTCTCAAACTGGGAGTCCTACGACTACGTGGTCAGTTCGTATTGGTTATATTGGTCCCGAGCGAGGTGTCCATGCCTCTTATGGGGCCGTTCGTGACTTTTTATATTTTCACCATTTGAGAGCATGTTTTTAAGCTAAAGTCTAATAGTTTGAAAATGTTGGTCATCCTCTTAAACTGGGGATCCCGTGACTACGTGGTCAATTGTTGCAGGTTACATTAGCCCCGTGCGAGGTGTTCGGGCTTATGGGGTCATTTTGTGACTATTTTATGTTTTCCCCTTTAACGACATATTTGTATGCCAAAGTCTAACAGTTTGAAAATTTTGGTTGTGCTCTCAAATCAGGGGTCTCATGACTACACAGTTGGTTCCTGCGGGTTACATTAGTCCCGTACAAATTTGTGCCCCTTACAATGACATTTTATGTTTTTTTTACATTTTTAACCTTTGAGGCGTGTTTGAAAGCCTATGTCTAACAGTTTGCAAATTTTGGTTGTGCTCTCATACTGAGGGTCTCATGACTCTACGATCGAATCTTATGGGTTACATTTGTTATGTGTGAGATGTTCGTGCCTCTTATGGGGCCATTTTATGATTATTTTACGTTTTAACCATTTGATAGCATGTTTTTAAGCCAAAGTCTAACAGTTTGCAAATTTTGGTCATGCTCTCAAATTGGGGGTCTCGTGGCTACGCTGTCAGTCCCTTTAGATTACATTGGTCTCGTGCGAGGTGTATGTGTCGCTTGTGGGGCTATTTTGTGGTTGTTTTATGTTTGCACCATTTGATCGCATGGTTTTAAGCTTTAGTCTAACAATTTGGAAAATTTGGTCGTTCTCTCAAATCGGGAGCCCGTGACTAAGTGGTTGGTTCGTGCTAGTTATTTTGATCCCCTGCGAGGAGTTTGTGGCACTAACGTGGCCATTTTACGTTTTCACCATTTCATGGCATGTTTTGTCACCCAAGTCCAAAAGTTTGTAAAGTTTGATCGTGCTCTCAAACCTAGGGCCCGTTACTACGTGATCAATTGGTGCGGGTTACATTGGTCTTATGCGAGGTGCTCGTGCCTCTTATCGGGCCATTTTGTGGTTAGTTTACATTTTAACCCTTGACGACATATTTTTAAGCCTAAGTCTAATACTATGAAAATTTGGGTCATTCTATCAAACTGGAGCTCCCGTGACTACGCCGTCAGTTCATGCGGGTTATAATTGTTGTGTGTGAGGTCTTCGTGCTTCTTATGGGGTCATTTTGTTGTTGTTTTACGTTTTCAACCTTTGATGACAGGTTTTAAAGCCCAAATCTACCATTTTGCAAATTTTGGTCATGCTCTCAAGCTGGGTCCCCGTGATTATTCGTGTGGGTTACATTGGTCCTGTGTGAAGTGTTCGTCCTTCTGACGGTGCCATTTTTGGATATTTTACGTTTTCATCCTCTAACGGCATGTTTTTATGCCTAAGTCAAACATTTCACAAATTTTGGTCGTGCTATGAAATCGAGGGTCCTATGATTACGCGGTGAGTTCGTGCATGTTACAAAGGTCCTGTTAGAGGTGTTTGTGCCTCTTACGGGGACGTTTTGAGATTATTTTACATTTTTACCCATTGACGACATGATTTTTAACCTAAGTTTAAAAATTTGTAAATTTTGATTGTGCTCTCAAACTAGTGGTCCCACGACTACACGGAAAGTTCGAGCCGGTAACATTGGTCCCGTGTGAGGTATTCGTGCCTTTTTTGGACCATTTTATGGTTGTTTTATGCTTTCAACCTTAAATTGCATATTTTTAAGTCTAAATCTAACAATTTGTAATTTTTGGTTGTGCTCTCAAACTGGGAGTAAGCGAGTACGAGGTCAATTCTTACAGGTTACATTGGTCCTATGCGAGGTATTCGTGCCTCTCATGGGGCAATTCTGTGCCTTTTTTTTCACCCTTTGAAAACATGTTTTTAAGATAAAGTGTAATAGTTTGCAAATTTTGGTCATCTTCTCAAACTAGGGGTCCCGTGACTACGCCGTCAGTTGATGCGGTTTACATTGGCCCGGTACGAGGTGTTCGTTGTTCTTATGGAGTCATTTTCTGACTATTTTATATTTTTACCCTTTGACGACATATTTTTATGCCTAAGTCTAACAATTTGAAAATTTTGGTTATGCTCTCAAATTAGGGGTCCCGTGACTACACGGTCAGTTCCTGCGAGATACACTGGTTCCGTGTGTGGTGTTTGTGCCCCTCATAGGGTCGTTTGTGGTCGTTTTACAATTTTAACCTTTGACGGCATGTTTGTAAGCCTATGTCTAACATTTTCAAAATTTTGGTTGCACTCTCATACCGAGGGTCTCATGACTACATGGTCGAATCGTGTGGGTTACATTGGTCCTGTGCGAGATGTTCATTCCTCTTATGGGTCCATTTTTTGGTTATTTTACGTTTTCACTCTTTGACGATATGTTTTTAAGCCTAAGTCTAACAGTTTGTAAATTTTTGTCATGCTATCAAATCGGGGGTCCCGCGACTACATTGTCGGTACCTTTGGGTTACATTGGTCGCGTGTGAAGTGTTCATGTCTGTTTTGTGAATGTTTTATGTTGTCACCCCTTGACGACATGCTTTTAAGTCTAAGTCTAACAATTTGTAAATTTTGGTTATGCACTCAAATCAGGGGCCCGTGACTAAGCGGTTGGTTCGTGCGGGTTATTTTTATCATGTGCGAGGAGATTGTGCCTTTTATGTGGTTGTTTTACGTTTTCACCGTTTGAAGGCATGTTTTGAAAACGAAGTCTAAAAGTTTATGATATTTGGTCATGCTCTTAAACCAAGAGCCCGTAACTGTGTAGTTAGTTCGTTCAGGTTACATTGGTCCTGTGCGAGGTATTTGTGCCTCTTATGCTGCCGTTTTATGGTTGGTTTTTATTTTCACCCCTTGACGACATGTTTTTAAGCCTAAGTCTCATACTTTGCAAATTTTGGTTGTTCTCTCAAATAAAAGGTCCCTTGAATATGCAGTCGGTTCGTGCAGGCTACGTTGGTCATGTGCAAGGCGTTCGTGCCTGATATAGGGATATTTCGTAACTATTTTATGTATTTACCCTTTGACGACACGTTTTTTAGCCTAACTCCAATAGTTTGCAAATTTTGGTCATACTCTCAAATCGGGATCTCGTGGCTATGCAGTCGGTTCTTGCGGGTTACATTGGACCCCTGCGAGGAGTTAGTCCTTCTGATGGGGCCATTTTATGGCTATTTTATGTTTTCACCCTTTGACGGTAAGTTTTTAAGCCCAAGTCAAACAATTTTTAAATTTTGGTTGTTCTCTCGCACCGAGGGCCCATGATTACGCGGTCAGTTTGTGCGGGTTACATTGATCCTCTGTGAGGTGTTCGTGTTTCTTACGGGGATATTTTGTGGCTTATTTATGTTTTCACCCCTTCACGACATGTTATTAGGCCTATGTCTAATATTTTGCTAATTTTGGTCATGCTCTCAATTCAGGGGTCCCATGATTGTGCGGTCGATTCGTGCGGGTAACATTGGTCCTGAGCGAGGTGTTCATCCCTGTAATGGGGGCATTTTGTGGTTGTTTTACGTTTTCTCCTTTTAATGGCATATTTTTATGCCTAAGTCAAACAGTTGACAAATTTTGGCCGTACACTACAACCGAGGGTCCCATGAGCTCACAGTCGATTCGTGAGGGTTACAATCATCCCGTACGAGGTGTTCGTGCCTCTTACGTGGTTGTTTTATGTTTTCACCCATTGACGAAATATTTTTCAGCCTAAGTCTAATAGTTTGCAAATTTTGGTCATGGTCTTAAACTGAGGATCCCGTGACTACGCGGTCGATTCGTGCGAGTTATATTGGTCCCACGCGAGGTGTTCATGCCTTTTACATGGCTATTTTTTGGTTGTTCTACATGTTCACCCTTTGACGGATTGTTTTTAAACCTAAGTCTAACAGTTGGTAAATTTTTGTTGTGCTCTTAAATCGGGCATCCAATGACTATGCGATCGATTTTACATTGGTCTCGTGCGAGGTGGTCGTGCCTCTTACGGGGTCGTTTTGTGATTGTTTTACGTTTTCACCCTTTGACAGCCATCGCAAGTCTAACATTTTGCAAAAAAAAAATCATGCCCTCAAACTGGGGGTTTTGTGACTATGTGATCGATTCCTGTGGGTTACAGTGGTCCCACATGAGGTGTTCATGCCTTTTACGGAGCCATTTTGTGTCTTCTTTATGTTTTTAACCTTTTAAATGCATGTCTTTAAGCCTAAGAATAACAGTTTACAAATTTTGGTCGTGCTCTCAAATCAGTGGTCCAGTGACTATGCTGTCATGTCGTGCTGGTTACATTGGTCTCGTCCGAGGCATTTGTGCCACTAACGGGGTTGTTTTGTGGTTGTTTTACATTTTCACCCTTTGACTGCATGTATTTAAGCCTAAGTCTAATAATTTGCAAATTTTGGTCGTGCTCTTAAATCGGGGGCCCCATGAAAATATGGTTGGTCACTTTGGGTTACATTGGTCCCTTGCAAGGTGTTCGTGCCTCTGGCGATTCTGTTTCATGGTTCTTTTAACTTTTCACCCTTTGATGGCATGTTTAAAGCCTAAGTCAAACAATTTTTAAATTTTGGATGTGCTTTCAAACCGGGGACCCGTGACAGAGCGGTTGGTTCGTGCGGGTTATTTTGATCCTCTACGAGGAGTTTGTGCTGCTTATGTGGCCGTTTGGTGGTTGTTTTATGTTTTCACCATTTGATAACATATTTTGGAGCCCAAGTCTAAAAGTTTGTAAATTTTGGCCGTGCTCTCAAACCGAGGGTCCATGACTATGCCGACAGTCCATTTGGGTAACATTAGTCCTGTGCGAGGTGTTCATGCCTCTTCCGGGGCCATTTTGTGTCTGTTTTATGTTTTCACCCTTTGATGGTATATTTTTAAGCCCAAGTCTAATAGTTTGAAATTTTGATCGTGCTCTCAAATCGGGGGTCCCGCGACTATGCGGTTGGTCGTTTTGGGTTATATTGGTCCCGTGCGAGGTGTTCATGCCTATTACGGGGCTGTTTTGTTGTTATTTTACGTATTCATCCTTTAACGACATATTTTTAAGCCTAAGCCTAACAATTTGCAAATTTTGGTTGTGCTCTCAAACGGGGGGGACTAAGCAGTTGGTTCGTGAGGGATATTTTGTTCCTGTATGAGGATTTTATGCCTCTTATGTGGCCGTTTTGTGGTTGTTTTTTGTTTTTACAATTTGACGGCATGCTTTGAAGCCCAAATCTAAAGGTTTTTAAATTTTGGTCGTGCTCTCAAATCTAGGTCCCGTGACTACGCGGTCAGTTCGTGTGGGTTACATTGGTCCTATGTGAGGTGTTCATGCTCTTACGGGGACAATTTTTAGTTGTTTTATGTTTTCACCATTTAACGGCATGTTTTTAAGCCTAAGTCTAATACTTGGCAAATTTTGGTCATTCTCTCAAACCAGAGGTCCCATGACTACGCAGTCGGTTCGAGCGGGTTCCACTGGTCATGTGCGAGGTGTTCGTGCCTCTTGTGGGGCCATTTTGTGTCTGTTTTACGTTTTCACCCTCTAAGGACATATTTTTATGCCTAAGTGTAACAATTTCCAATTTTTGGTCATGCTCTCAAATTGGGGGTCCCTTGACTATGCAGTTGATTTATGCGGGTTACATTGGTCTGGTGTGAGGTGTTCGTCCTTCTTATGGGGTCATTTTGTGGCTATTTTAAGTTTTCACCCTTTGACGGCTTGTTTTTAAGACCAAGTCTAACTATTTTTAAATTTTGGTCGTGCTTTCAAAAGCAAGGGCTTATGACTACACGGTTAGTTCGTGCGGGTTACATTGGTCATGTGCGAGGAGTTTGTGCCATTTATGTGGCGTTTTGTGGTTGTTTTACGTTTTCACTATTTGACGGGATGTTTTGAAGCCCACGTCTAACAACTTGTAAATTTTGGTCATGCTCCCAAACTGAGGGCCCGTGACTATGTGGTCAGTTTGTGCAGGTTACATTGGTTATGTACGAGGTATTTTTGCATCTTACAGGGCCGTTTTGTTGTTGGTTTACGTTTTTACCCTTTGACGACATGATTTGAAGCCTAAGTCTAAGAATTTGCAAATTTTGGTCATGTTGTCAAACCAAGGGGCCCAAGACGAACCAGTTGGTTCGTACGAGTTATTTTGATCATATGAGAGGATTTTTTGCCTCTTACGTGTCCGTTTTGTGGTTGTTTTAGGTTTTCACTCTTTGACGACATGTTTTTAAGCCCAAGTACTATAGTTTGTAAATTTTGGTTGTGCTCTTAAACCAAGGGCCCATGATAACACGTTCAGTTTGGGCGGGTTACATCGGTCCTGTGCCAGGAGTTCATGCCTCTTACAAGGACATTTTCTTGGGTGTTTACGTTTTCACCCTTTGACGACATATGTTTAAGCCCAAGTCTAATATTTTACAAATTTTGGTCTTGCTCACAAACTGAGGTTCCCGTGACTATGTAGTCGGTTTGCACAGATTGCATTGGTCCTGTGCAAGGTGTTCGTGGCTCTTATGGAGCCATTTTATGGCTATATTATGTTTACACCCTTTGAAGACATGTTTTTAACCCTAACTCTAACAGTTTGCAAATTTTGGCCATGCTCTCATACTGAGGGTCCCATGACTACGCAGTCAATTCGTGTGGGTTACATTTTCCCATGCGAGTTGTTCATCCCGATGACGAGGAAGTTTTGTGGTTGTTTTATATTTTCACCTTTTGACGACATGTTTTTAGGCCTAAGCCAAACAGTTTACAAATTTTTGTCATTCTCTCAAAATGAGGGTCCCTAGACTACGTGGTTTATTCGTGCGGGTTACATTTGTCCCATACGAGGTGTTTGTGCCTCTTTCATGGTTGTTTTACGTTTTCTCCCATTGACGACACATTTTTAAGCCTAAGTTTACCATTTTGCAAATTTTGGTCATGGTCTCATACTGAGGGTCTCGTGACTATGCGATCGGTTCGTTTCGATAACATTGATCCCATACGATGTGTGCGTGCCTCTTACGAGGATGTTTTGTGGTTGTTTCATGTTTTCACCCTTTGGCGGCATATTTTTTAGCCTAAGTCTAACAATTTGCAAATTTTGGTCATGCTCTCAAACCGGGGGGTCATGTGAGTATGCGATCAGTTTGTGAGGGGTACTTTGGTTCCATGTGAGGTGCTCATTCTACTTACAGGGCCATTTTGTGACTATTTTACATTTTCACTCTTTGACAACATTTTTAAGCCTAAGTCTAACGATTTGAAAATCTTGGTCGTGCTTTCCAAACGGGGGGTCCCATGACTACAAGGTCAGTTCGTGCAGGTAACAATGGTCCCGTACGAGGTGTTCATGCTTCTTACGGGGTTGTTTTGTGGTTATTTTATGTTTTCACCTTTTAACGATATATTTTTAAGCCTAAGTCTAAAAGTTTGCAATTTTTTGTCAAGCTATCAAACCGGTGGTCCCGTAACTACGCAGTTGATTTGTGTGGATTACATTGGTCCTGTGCAAGGTGTTCGTCTCTCTAACTTGTCCTTTTGGTGGTTGTTTTACGTTTTCACCCTTTAATAACATGTTTTTAACCCTTAGTCAAATTGTTTACAAATTGTGGTCATGTTATCAAACCGAGGGTCCCATGACTAAGCAGTCGATTCCTGCAAGTTACATTGATCTTGTACGAGGTGTTCGTGCACCTTATAGGTCCATTTTGTGGTGGTTTTACATTTTCACCCTTTGGGGCAATGTTTTTAAGTCTAAGTCTAACAGTTTCCAAATTTTGGTCGTGATCTCAAATTGGGGGTCCCGTGACTATAGGGTCGCATCGTGTGGGTTACATTGGTCTCGCACGAGGTGTCTGTGCCTATTTTGGGCCCATTTTGTGCCTTTTTTTACGTTTTCACCTTCTGATTGTAATCCTAAACAATATTTTGCAAATTTTGGTCATGCTATAAAACCGAGGGTCCCGTGACTAAGCGATCGGTTCGAGCGATTTACATTAGTCCAGTGCAAGGTGTTTGTGCCTTTTTTGGGGCCATTTTTTGGTCGTTTTTTGTTTCCACCCTTTGACGACATGTTTTAAGCCGGCGTCTAATAGTTTACAAATTTTGTTCATGCTCTCAAATCGAGAGTCTCGTGAGTACGTGATCAGTTCGTGTGGGTTACATTGATCCCGTGTGTGGTGTTCGTGCCTCTTACGGGGCCGTTTTGTGGTTGTTTTATATTTTCACCCTTTGACGGTATATTTACAAGCCCAAGTCTAATAGTTTGAAAATTTTGGCCATGCTCTCAAACTGGGGTCTCGTGACTATGTGGTACGTCCCTTTGGGTTATATGGGTCCTTTGCGAAGTGTTCGTACCTCTTATTTGGCCATTTTTTTATGTTTTATGTTTTCACCCTTTGATGGCATGTTTTATGCCTAAGTCTAATAGTTTATAAATTTTGGTCGTGCTCTTAAATCGAGGGTCACGTGACTAAGCGGTCATTTCATACGGGTTACATTGGTATCGTGCGAGGTGTTCGTTCCTCTTATGGAGCAGTTTTGTAGCCATTTTACGTTTTCACCCTTTCACGAAATTTTTGTTGCCTAAGTTTGACAGTTTCCAAATTTTAGTCGTGCTCACAAGATGGGGATCCCGTGAGTCTTCGTGCAGTTACATTGGTCCCATGCGAGATGTGCGTGCCTCTTACGGGGCCGTTCTGTGAATATTTTACGTTTTCACCCT
Source organism: Sambucus nigra (assembly GCA_949130495.1). Classification (NCBI taxonomy): domain Eukaryota; kingdom Viridiplantae; phylum Streptophyta; class Magnoliopsida; order Dipsacales; family Adoxaceae; genus Sambucus; species Sambucus nigra. Next base: position 59,432,988 of record OX422214.1, read on the forward strand.
TTGATGGTATATTTATAAACCTAAGTCTAAAAATTTGCAAATTTTGGTCATGCTCTCAAATCGGGGGGTTTCATGACTACACGGTCAGTTCGTACGGGTAACATCGGTCTCTTGTGATGTGCTCGTGCCTCTTACGGGGCCGTTTTATGGTTGTTTTACTTTTTCACCCTTTGACGACAAATTTTTTAGCCCAAGCCCAACGATTTGCAAATTTTACTCGTGCTCTCAAATCGGGGGTCCCGCGACTGCACGATCAGTCCCTTTGAGTTACATATTTTCGGTGCTAGGTGCTCATGCCTCTTACGGGGTTGTTTTGTAGCTATTTTACATTTTCACCCTTTGACGGTATGTTTTTAAAATTGAGTCTAACAATTTTCAAATTTTGGTCACGCTATAAAACTAGAGGCCCATGACCATGCAATTGGTTCATGCGAGTTATATTGATCATGTACGAGGTCTTCGTGCCTCTTACATTGTTGTTTTGTGATTGTTTTACATTTTCTCCCTTTAACGACATGTTTTTAAGCCCAAGTCTAACATTTTATAAATTTTGGTGGGGCTCTCAAACCGAGGGCTCGTGAATACGTGGTCAGATCATGCGGGTTACTTTGGTCTTGTGCAAGGTGTTCATGCCTCTTACGTAGCGATTTTGTGGCTGTTTTACATTTTCACCCATTGACGACATATTTGTAAACCTAAGTCAAATAGTTTGCAAATTTTTGTCATGCTCACAAACTGGGGATCCCGCGACTACTTGTTCAGACCCTTTGGGTTACATTAGTCCCGCGCACTGTTCTAAAAAACCCGCCTAGGCTTAAGGCTTGGGAGAAACGCCTCGCCTTAAGATTTTCACGCCTTATTCTTGGTAAAACCCTTAAGGCGCACTTTTTTTCTAAAAACAACAATGATTTAGTGAAACTATGTCTCCTTTTAAAGAATTTGTTTACAAATCGGACCATTATCTCATCCAAAATAATCAAATAGTATTTTAATTTGCATATATTCAGACATATTTTTATGATATGTGCTATTTTTGTATTTTAATAGCCTTGTTATGGTTAAAAAATATTAAAATATATTAAGAAGGCCTAAACGCCTTTTCACGCTTTTTTACGCCTATGCCCACCTAGGCTTCTAAGGCTTAAGGCTTAGCCTCCACGCCTCAATCACGCCCCGCATTTTTTAGAACCTTGGTCCTGCGTGAGGTGTTCGTGCGTCTTATGGGGCGATTTAGTAGCTGTATTATGTTTTCACCTTTGACGACATATTTTCAAGCCTAAGTCTAACAGTTTGTAAATTTTGTTTGTGCTCTTAAACCGGGGGTCCCATGACTACGCGGTCAGTTTTTGCGGGTAACATTGGTCCTGTGTGAGGCTTTCGTGCCTCTTACGAGACCATTTTGGGGCTATTTTATATTTTCACCCTTTGACAGCTTGTTCTTAAGCATAAGTTTAACAGTTTACAAATTTTTGTAATGCTCATAAATAGGGTGTCTTGTGAAGATGTTGTCGCTTCGAGCGGGTTACATTGGTCCCATACGAGGTGTTCGTGCCTCCTATGGGGCCGTATTTTTGGTTATTTTATGTTTTCATCCTTTGATGGAAATCCTAAGTCTAATATTTTGTAAATTTTGATCATGCTCTCAAATCGAGGGTCTCGTGAATAAGCGGTCAGTTCCTGTAGGTTTCACTGTTTCCGTGTGAGGTGTTCGTCCCTCATTCGAGGCCATTTAGTTGTTGTTTTATGTTTCCACCTGTCGATGACATGTTTGCAAGCGTAGTTTAATCAGTTTACAAATTTTGGTCGTGATCTCAAATCACGAGTCCCGACACTATGTGATTGGTTCGTGCGGATTACATTGATCCCATACGGGGTGTCCGTGCTTCTTACGAGGCCATTTGTGTTGGTTTAACATTTTCACCCTTTGTTGACATGTTTTTAATCGTACGTCGAAAATCTTGCAAATTCTGATTGTGCTCACAAACCAAGGGTCTCGTGATTATGTGATCGGTTCTTGCGGGTTCATTTGGTCCCATATGAGGTGTTTGTGCCTCTTACGGGGCTGTTTTGTTTTTATTCTATGTTCTCACCCTTTGATGGCTTATTTTTAAGCCTAAGTTTAACAGTTTGAAAATTTTGGTCGTGCTCTCAAAATGGGATCTTAGGATAACGCGCTCCATTTGTGTGGGTTACATTAGTCCCGTACGAGCTGTTCATGCCTCATATGGGGACATTTTGTGACCATTTTACGATTTCACCCTTTAACGACATATTTTTAATCCTAAGTCTTATAATTTGAAAATTTTGGTTTTGCTCTCAAATCGAGGGCCCGTGATAAGGTGGTCACTTCGTATAGGTCACATTGGTACCGTGCGTGGTGTTTGTGCCTCTTACGGGGCCGTGTTACGACTATTTTACGTTTTCTCCCTTTGACGGCTTATTCTTAAGGCTAAGTCTAATAATTTGAAAGTTTTGGTTGTGCTCTCAAATCGGGGGTCTCCTGACTACGAGATAGGGTCATGCGGGTAACATTGGTCTCATGAGAGTGGTTCGTGCCTCTTAGGAGGCCATTTTGTGGTTTTTTAAAATTTTCATCCTGTGATGACATGTTTTTAAGACTAAGCCTATCAATTTGCAAATTTTGGTCATGCTCTCAAACCGGGGGTCCCAGGACTATGTTGGCATTTCGTGTGGATTTCATTGGCCCCATGCGAGGTGTTCGTGCGTCTTACAGATTCATTTTGTCACCATTTTACACCATTTGTCACCCTTTGACAGCATATTTTTTTAGCCTGAGTCTAACAATTTGCAAATTTTGGTTGTGCTCTCAAATCGGAGGTCCCATGACTACGCGATCGATTCATGCAGGGTACATTGGTCCCATACGAGGTGTACGTGCCTCTAAAAGGGCCGTGTTGTGATTGATTTACGTTTTTACCTTCTGATGGCATGTTTTTTAGTCTAAGTCTAACATTTTGTATATTTTGGTCGGGCTCTCAAACTGGGGGTCTCGTGACTACACGTTCAGTTTTTGCAGGTAATATTGGTCCCGTACGAGGTGTACATGCCTCTTACGGGACCGTTTTGTGGATATTTTACATTTTCACCCTTTGACGATATATTTTTAAGCCTAAGTCTAACAGTTTGTACATTTTGATCGTGCTCTAAAACTGGGGGTCCCGTGACTACATGATCGATTTGTTCATGTTCCATTGGTCTCGTGCAAGGTGTTCGTACCTATTACGGGGCCGTTCTGTAGCTTTTTTATGTTTTCACCATTTAATGATATGTTTCTTAGCCTAAGTCGAACAGTATGCAAATTTTTGTTCGGCTCTCAAATTGGGGGTCTTGTGACTCGGCGATCAGTTGCTTCCTTCCTCTTAGGGGGACGTTTTATGGTTGTTTTACATTTTCACACTTTGACATCATGTTTTTAAGCCTAAGTTTAACAAATTGCAAATTCTATTTGTTCTCTCAAATTAGAGGCTCTGTGACTATGCGATCGGTTCGTGCGGGTTACATTGCCCCCATACGAGGTGTTTGCTCCTCTTACGGGGACATTTTGTGGTTGTTTTACGTTTTTACCCATTAACGACTTGTTTTTACGTGTAACTCTAACAATTTGTAGTTTTTGGTTATGCTCCCAAATGGAGGGTCTTGTGACTATGCGGTCGGGTGGTTCATGTTAAATTGGTCCCGTACAAGGTGTTCGTTCCTCTTACAAGGCCGTTTTGGGGTTATTTTACATTTTTTACCCTTTGATGACATGTTTTTAAGCCTAAGTCTAACATTTTGCACATTTTTGGGCATGCTCTCAAACCGATGGTCCCGCTACTATGAAGTCGGTTCGTGCGGGTTATATTGATCCTCTGCGAGGTCTTCATGCCTCTTACTAGGTCATTTTGTGGATGTTTTACATTTTCACCCTTTGACAACATGTTTTTACGTCCAAGTCTAAAAGTTTATAAATTTTGGTCGTGCTCTCTAACTGAGGCCCCATAACAACGCGGCCTTACATTTGTCATGGGTGAGGTGTTGGTGCCTCTTACGAGGCCATTTTGGGGTCATTTTATGTTTTCAGCCTAAGTCTAGCAGTTTACAAATTTTGGTCGAGCTTTAAAACTAGGGGTCCCATGAATATGCGATCGGTTCGTGCGGGTAACATTGATCCTTTGCGAGGTGTTCCTGCCTCTTACGGGACATTTTGTGGCTATGTTATGTTTTCACCCTTTCACCGCATATTTTTAAGCCTCAGTCTAACATTTTGCAAATTTGGGTCGTGCTCTCAAATTGGGGGTCCCGTGACTACGCGATCGGTTACTGCGGGTTATATTGGTCCCGTGGGAGGTGTTCATACCACTGATGGGGCCTTTTTTTGGTTGTTTTACATTTTTGCCCTTTGACGGCATCTTTTTAAGCCTAAGTCAAATAGCTTGCATGTTCTAGTCGTGATCTCAAATCGAGAATCCTGTGACTATGCAGTCGAGTCATACTTGTTACATTGGTCCCGTCCAAGGCATTCTGCCTCTTACGGGGTATTTTGGTGGCTATTTTATGTTTTCACCCTTTGACGACATGTTTTTAAGCCTGAGTCAAACAGTTTGCAAATTCTGGTCATGCTTTCAAATCGAGGCTCCCGTGATTACACAGTCGGTCCCTTTGGATTACATTGGTACCGTGCGAGCTGTTTGTGCCTCTTATGGGGTTATTTTGTGCTTATTTTACGTTTCACCCTTTGACCGCATGTTATAAGCCCAAGTCTAACAATTTACAAATTTAGGTCGTACCCTCAAACCAGGGGACCCGTGACTACGTCGTCATTTTGTGCAAGTTTCATTGGTCTGGTACAAGGTGTTCGTGCCTCTTAAAGAGTCGTTTTAGTACCATTTTATCTTTTCACCCTCTAACGGTATGATTTTTTATCTTAAGTCAAATAATTTGCAAATTTTATTCGTGCTCTCAAACCGAAGGTCCAGTAACGACAGGATCAGTTTGTGCAGGTTACATTTGTCCCGCACGAGGTGTTCGTGCCTCTTACGGGGCTGTGTTGTGACTATTTTCTATTTTCACCCTTTGACGGTATGTTTTTAAGCCTAAGTCTAACAATTTTAAAATTTGGTCTTGCTCTCAAACCAGGGGTCCCATGACTACGCAACTAGTTTGTGAGGGTAATATTGGTCCCATGCGAGGTGTTTGTTCCTCTTACAAGGCATTTTGTGGTTGTTTTACATTTTCACCCTTTGATGGCATCTTTTTGAGCTTAAGTCGAATAGTTTATAAATTTTGGTAGTGCTCTCAAACTGAGGGTCTTGGGGCTACGTAGTCGGGTCGTGTGTGTTACATTGGCCCCATCCGAGGCATTCGTGCCTATTATAGGGCTGTTTTGTGGTTGTTTTATGTCTTCACCCATTGACGCTATGTTTTTAAGCCTAAGTGTGACAGTTTGAAAATTTTGGTCATGCCTTCATACTGGGGGTCCCGTGACTTCGCGGTCGGTTCGTGCAAGTTATATTGGTCCCGTGCAAGGTGTTCCTTCCTCTTACGGGACCGTGTGTGGATGCTTTATATTTACACCCTTTGATGGCCTGTTTTTAAGCCCAAGTCAAAAAGTTTACAAATTTATAGGTCGTGCTCTCAAACCAGGAGTCCCATGACTATGCGGTCAGTTCGTGTTAGTGACATTGGTCCCGTGCGAGGTGTTCATTCCTCTTATGGGGTTGTTTAATGTTTTTAGCCTTTGACGACATTTTTTTAAGCCTAAGTTTAACAATTTGAAAATTATGCTCATGCTCTCAAACTGAGGGTCCTGTGATTATGCGATCGGTTCGTATGGGTTATTGGTCCTGTGCGAGGTGTTCGTACCTTTTACGGATTCATGTTGTGATTATTTTACATTTTTACCATTTGACGAGTTGTTTTTAAGCCAAAGTCTAACAGTATTCAAATTTAGGTTTTTCTCTCAAAACAAGGATCTCCTGACTATGTGATCGGGTGGTGCGGGTTACATTGGTCATGTGCGAGGTGTTCATGCCTCTTACGGGGCCATTTTTGGTTGTTTCACATTTTCTCCATTTAAGGGCATTTTTTTAAGCCTAAGTCAAACAGTTTGTAAATTTTGATCGTGCTCTCAAACCGGGGGTCCCATGACATCGCGGTCAGTTCGTACGAGTAACATTCGTCTCCTGCGAGGTGTTCATGCCTCTTATGTGGCCATATTGTGGATGTTTTACGTTTTCACCCTTTAATGACTTATTTTTAATCCTAAGTCTAGTTATTTATAAATTTTGATTTTTCTCCCAAATTGGGAGTCCCAGAAAAATGCGCTCGGTCCCTTAGGATTACATTCGTCCCGTTCGAGGTGTTCGTGCCACGTATGGAGAGGTTTCACCCTTTGACGACATGTTTTAAAGCCTAAGTCTAACAGTTTGCAAATTTTGGTCATGCTCTCAAATCGGGGGTCCTATGACTATTGGGTCGATTCATACGGGTTACATTGGTCCCGTGTGAGGTGTCCGTGCCTCTTATTGGGCCGAGTTGTGACTTTTTTACATTTTCACCCTTTGACGGCATGTTTTTAAGCCTAAGTGTAATAGTTTGTAAATTTTAGTCGTGCTCTCAAATCGGGGTTCCTATGACTACACGATCAGTTCATGCGGGTAATAATTGTCCAACACGAGGTGTTCGTTCCTCTTACGGGGCCGTTTTGTCACTATTTTATATTTTCACCCATTGACGACATGTTTTTTTATCCTAAGTCTAACAATTGCAAATTTTGGTCGTGCTCTCAAAGTGGGGGTCCCATGAGTATGTCGTCGATTTGTAAGGGTTAAATTGGTCCTGTGCGAGGTGTCCGTGCCTCTTACGGGGCCGTGTCGTGATTGTTTTATATTTTCACCATTTGACAACATGTTTGTAAGATTAAGTCTAATAATTTGTAAATTTCGGTCGTGCTCCAAAACAGGGGATCCTGTGACTATACTGTCGGTTCGTGCGAGTTTTATTGGTCCCATGTGAGATGTTCATTCCTCTTATGGGGCCGTTTTGTCACCATTTTATGTTTTCACCCCTTGATGGCATGTTTTTTAGATTAAGTCTAATAATTTGCAAATTGTTGTCATGCTCTCAACCAGGAGTCCCTTGACTATACGGTCAGTTCGTGTAGGTTATATTGGTCCCGTACGAGGTGTTCATGCCTCTTAAGGGGCCTTGTTGTGACTGATTTACATTTTCACCCTTTGACGGCATATTTTTTAGACTAATTCAAATAGTTTGTAAATTTCGGTAGTTCTCTCAAATCGAGGGTCCTGTAACTACGCAATCGGGTCGTATGGGTTACACTGGTCCTGTCCGAGGCATGTGGTACTATTATAGGGCCGTTTGTGGTTGTTTTACATATTCACCCTTTAACAGCATGCTTTTAAGACTAAGTCTAATAGTTTACCAATTTTGGTCATGCTCTCAAACTGGGGGTCCCGTGACTTTGGGGTCGGTTCGTGCGGGATACATTGGTCCCAAGTGATGTGTTCGTTACTGTAACGACACCATGTGTGGCTATTTTATATTTTCATCCTTTGACGATCTGTTTTGAAGAATAAGTCAAAAAGTTTGAAAATTTAGGTTGTGCTCTCAAACTAGGAGTTCCAGGACTATGCGACCAGTTCGTGCGAGTTACATTGGTCCCATGCGACGTGTCCATGCCTCTTAGGGGGATGTTTTATGATTACTTTATGTTTTCACCCTTTGACGGTGTGTTTTTTTAGCCTAAATATAGCAATTTGCAAATTCTTATCGTGCTCTCAAATTGGGAGTCCCGTGATTACGCGATCAGTTCATATGGGTTACATTGGTCCCGTGCGAGGTGTTCGTGCCTCTTAGAGGGCCGTATTGTGAGTGTTTTACATTTTCATCCTTTACCAGCTTGTTCTTAAGCCTAAGTCTAACAGTTTTCAAATTTAGGTTTTGCCCTCCAACCGTGGGTCTCGTGACTACACAATTGGGTCATGCCATTGATCCCGTGCGAGGTGTTCGTGCCTCTTACAGGGCCATTTTGTGGTTGTTTTCCGTTTTCACCCATTGACAACACGTTTTTCAGCCTAAATCTAACAATTTGCAAATTTTGGCCGTGCTCTAAAATTGGGGGTCCCGTGATTACGTTGTCCATTCGTGCGGGTTACATTAGTCCATGTGAGGTGTCCGTGCCTCTTATGGGGCCATTTTGTGGCTATTTTAAGTTTTCATCCTTTGACGGCATGTTTTAAAGGCAAAGTTTAATATTTTGCATATTTGGGTCAAGCTCAAAAATTGGGGGTCTTGTGACTATGCGATCAGTTGATGGGGGTTACATTCGTCCCGTCCGCGGTGTTCATACCATTGATGGGGCCATTTTTTGGCTATTTTACATTTTCAACCTCTAACGGCATGTTTTTGAGCCTAAGTCGAATAGTTTGCAAGTTTAGGTCGTGATGTCAAACCAGGGGTACCATGACTATATAGTCAGGTCTTACAGGTCACATTGGTCCCATCTGAGACATTCGCGCCTCTTACGAGGTCATTTTCTGACTATTTTATGTTTTCACTCTTTAATGGCATGTTTTTAAGCCTTAGTCTCTCAGTTTGCAAATTTTATTCATCCTCTCAGTCCGGGGGCCCCACCACTACACGGTTAGTTCATGTGGGTAACATTGGTCCCTTGAGAGGTGTTCATACCTATTACGGGGACATTTTGTCGATGTTTCACATTTTCACCCTTTGATAGTATATTTTTAATCCTAAGTCTAAAAGTTTGCAAATTTTGGTTGTGCTCTCAAACTGGGGGTCCCGTGAAAATACAATCGATTTTTACACGTTCCACTGGTCCCGTGCGAGGTACACTACACCAAATATGCCGAATTGTCACGGTCATTGCCCTTGACAAGTTAGACTTGTCAAGGTCAATAACCGTGACAATTCTAGGGGTGACAACTTTTATTGTCACGGACTTGTCACGGTCATAGACCGTGACAAGTTCGTTAGACTTGTCACGGTCATAGACCGTGACAAGTTCGTTAGACTTGTCACGGTCATGTCATGGTCCTTGACCTTGACAAGTTTTTTCATGGTTAAGGACCTGAAAAACCCATGACATTTAATATAAAATTGTCACGATCATTGACCGTGACAATTCTGGGCAGAATTGAAAAAAAATCTGCTGGGCAGTATGGCCACTGCCACTGCCCAGCAGTATATTTGTACCTATTATAGCAACGTTGTACATGTTGAAACATTATATATCCAAATAAAATAGAGATAATGCAAATATACATTCAAAACAATACGCATCATGATATAATCCGAATAGAATTCAAATATAACAACTTAAAACAACAATTCAATTCAAATAATGTCACTAAATGTTTGGGGTAAGGTTAACTCTGAAGAGGTGAGTAGGCCACACGATATACGAATTGATACACCCACCAATATACATCGTGCCGCATTGTCCGCGCAACCACAAGGTGGAGTTCTCCTTCCCGGTTATAACATGCATGACGAGCACCTTAGACTCGATGTCTTGAAGCAAACGTCCATGAACTGGCATACCCTAGACGGTATTTGGGTCCCTCAACACCCGCCCTATCCGCTGGCCATCAAATATGTCCAGTATAAACACGCTCGACCAACCAAGTATCGACATCGATCGGTTAAAGGGAGCCAAATAGGGGAGTGAATCATCAAAGTCCGCACGTGTCGGCGATAAAGCAACAGGATCCACATCCTCGTCATCCTACACATTTTCCTCCTACACCTTCTTCTTCCCTTTCCCCTTACGGTTTCCGCCTAACGGACGCTTCATGAATGAGAACATATCTTGGACCGTCGCCTCCAAACGGGACATCTTCGTGTCATACGAGTCCACCATTTGAGCCTACCCAGTTTCACACATATCCAATCCAATGATCCTAGATTTGGCCACCCGCGAACTCACCCTTCTTGTCCTCCCCTTGCGATCAGCGCCAAGCACTTGGCTGAGTGCATCTGTGGACAAAGATGCCTTGTCGGCATCAGACTGCGACTCATGCACTTTCTTAAGTTTTTCCTGGAATGACAAAAAGCACATGATTAGTAAAATAAGTAAATAAAAAAATTATAACGTTATTAACAAAAAGTAAACTGTCAAATCACTTAACATCGTGGCCGCGATGCTCGGGTACACCTCCTTATCCTTCCCCTTCTTCCTCTGAATAGTAACATAAGTATCGAGCCTATGTGTCCTACCCTCAGGGCCACTCCATATCCCTTGAAATAAAATAAAGTAAAATTAGTATCGGCCCCGCAAAAGTAAAATAATGCAGAATAATATATTTTTGTAGTTATAGAAAAATTAAATCTTACCATCATACTATGCTCCACCTCAGCGTAAGACGTCCGGCCGAATTAGTGCATGTCCATATTTTTTTCTCGATTTTCCCTCCCCGATTGGTGAGATACCAATTGTCGCTCGCCGATCTCATTGTCATTGAACTGTTACCATTTTGCCAATGAGATCGGCTACTTCGGCGGGATGGATTCACGCATTCGGATAACCGACTCTTGGGTCTGCATATTTTTCTTCCACATCTTGTGTTGCTCCCTCAACTGCTCCAAGACGAAATCGCATAGCTTTGGATCCAAGCTGAATTGTTCATGTCAAACAAATACAATGTTAGTTGCGAATAAATATATATATAGATATAAATATAAAATGAAATCAAAATCGAAATTGAAATTGAAATTTTCAAATAAATATAAATATAAATACATTACTTGTAATGCCACCCAAACAGCTAACTTGAGCTCATTTGGCACCTCCCTCCAACTAGTGTACCTCGGGCCGATGATCGTCTTTACCAGCTCGAGGGATCTCGCTAATAGCCCCATCTTGTGCTCGATAGCCATCCCTAATTTTCCATATTTGGGGAGCCTAGGAGCCCTCGTCGCCTCCGCTACCACCGAGCCCAGACGACTTCATCATAACCAGCATCACCATCCTCTCCTTAATACTTGAAGGAGACATTTTCTGTAAAACAATGTTGTTATTAGTATAAATCAAAATGAATTAGAAGAAGACATGCAAATATGTACAACATCTAGCTCATAATATGTACAATTACTACAAATCCGAAACATCCCCACCCCCACCCCTATTACCCACACACACGCACACTACACAAGAGAGAAAATGATAAAGTGCAAATCAATTAAAAGCATCAAAAATGGATTGGTAAAGTACAAATTGAAATATTTATTACAAATTGAAAAATTGTTTCAAATTCGGGTTATCATCAAAAATGGATTGATATTCGGTAGGAGCAGCCAAGTCATCCACACTACTATTTAGACGCTTTGGTGCGTGTAGGACATTAACCATGGCTCATTGTTGATATACTCCAAGTAAAACACCTGGTTAACCTTTTGAAATGCACAAGCAAACGGCTCATCGCTCACGTGGTTGTTGCTCTGTGACAGGATCAACTTTACAAGCATTTTTATCCTCAACTTTTACCCTGCACAATAAAATACAACCTCTTTGAAGCTTATATAACCCAATTCAAATAGACTTCGGATTACACCATAGTAAGTCATTTCAGCTTCAACGAGGTTTTTATCTTTTGCGCTCGCTGGAAAGAAAGTAAGAGCCTTGTATGAAATGCCCGAGTTCAGTACATTTGTACTTTCCTCGTACACTTTAGCTCCGAAAACGTAATCGTTCAATCGATACTTTTTGTACTCTTGTGCCACGAACAAGGGTTCAGTGGCTACACGAGCAAGCCTTGATGTCGCATCACCCGTCTTTAAGAGCTGAGAATATATAAATTAATTATATTAGTTGTAAAATTTGAGTGTAATGTAATGTTATATACTGACCATTTTCATTATAATTACCTCTTCTGTCAACCACATCTTAAATTCTCTATCTGATTGTACCATTGTTTTTCCTCTTTTATTGTTCTCATAGGCTTCATATTTTCTACATATTACAACACTTTTTGAGGCACTTTACCTTCCTTACTTGTAGATTGGACATATCTAGGTTCATCGCATACCGGACAACGATCGAGATTTTTATACTCCTTTCGTTATAGTATGCAGTCATACACACAAGCATGAATCGATTTATACTTTATTCCCAAACCTTTCAAACTATTCCTCATAATAGGATAGCTATTTGGAAGCGTATTCTCCTTGGGTAGTAACCCCTTTACCCATTTCAAAATTCCTATCACGCTATTTCCAGACAAACTGTACTGCCTCTTTAAACTGTGCAGACTAACCATGGCATGTAAAGTTATTTGATCTTTATCACAGCCAGAGTATAACGGTTGGGTCGCCTTAAATTTTAATCTTTGGTAGTCATCATCAAGGTTGTTGTGAAGGTTGTTCGGGGATAAAAGGAACTTTTAATTCATCGTGAAAACTCCAAAATCAATAACTATCTTGCATACCCGATCTTAACAAATGTAGTTCAATTGTTTTACACTCAAACACCTTACCATTCTTACACCTAGCACACGGACACGAAAACTCATCATCATTATGACATCTCTTTGCGTATTTCAAAAATTCATTAGCACCTCTGCGAAACACATCCCCCATTCTATTTGTCTCACCCATCCACTCTTTGTATTTCGGATATCCCATCACAGTTACCACAACTAATCACCTATTAAAGGTAATAAGCATATATTCATGGATTAGTATAAACAAAACTTAGATTGATAGTATGTTTTATTTAATTATGTCTTCGATTCTTAAATTTCAAATTTAAATTCAATTTATAATATAAATTTCTATTTCCTCCATCTCCTCTAAAGGGTGAGTGGTCCTATCCTATTCAAGACCGCATATTTATGTAATATACTTAACAGCTCATGCATATTGTTACGATTTTAGAAAAATTTGGCAGCATATCCCTGTAGTTCTCCAAGTACACGACGTAGATTGGCAAGTGTGAGTGTTATTTCAATAGATCAGTTGAAATAACAGTCACACTTGTCAATATAGTATGTATCCAGAGAACATTAGGATACGACTGCAGAACTTCCTCCAAAAGTAACAACTTTAACCCACTAAGAATATTATTATATAGAAATTATGCAGTCCCAAACTGTCCAAACGGTACAATTCGAGAGATCTCGTTACAGGGGTAATGACTCTCGAACGGGTCTAAGAGCTATTGAATGAGTACGCATAAGAACTATAAGGCTAGTATCTATGCTCACTATATGTAATTTCAAGTATATATATATATATATATATATATATATATATATATATTGTTCGTTATACAAAGTAATTTTCAAAAAAATTTGAAAAATCCCACCCCCATATGGACAATAATCCAGTGGTCATGCCACTTTTAAAATTAACCAACCCAACATCGATCCACTATAATTCAATCGCAATGTCAACAACAAATGTGTATCCCGTACTCCTTCTAATTCATCTTCTCAATTAATTCTTTTCATCAATTAAACTAACAATTAAAGTATACAATTAATAATTTGCTAATTTACAATGAGGGGCAATCCTACTTTCATATATTGATTGGTTTATTAAATATTTCCCCCTCCCCACACACACGCACGCAGCCCCACCCCCCGTCACCCCCCCCCCCCCCCCCCCCGCATCATTTCCCCCTCCCTCACATATGCACAAACACGCACATACCCGCACAGTACACACACGCGCACATACATACACACATACGCTACCCCACCCCTTGCCCCAACCCCCATCCCCTAGCCCTGCCCTGCCCTAACCCCCATCCCTGCCCCCCTCCCCCCCCCCACCCCCTTCCCCCACCACACACACACACACAACCCCACCCCCCACCACACACACGCACACCCACATATACCCCCTCCCCTACCCTCCCCACCCCAGGCCCCACCCACCACACAAACATGCACACACACGCGCGCACGCACGTACACATATATATAAATGGAAGAGAGAGAGAGAGCAACGCGTAGAGAGAGAGAGAAAGTGGAGGTAAACAAAGCGGTGAGAAAAAAGGAGGGAAAAGGGTTTTTTTCTACTAAACTTATCATGGACATGTCACCATCTTTGACCGTGACAATATTATAAGAATTGTCACGGTCATTGACCATGACAAGCCCGTGAGAATTGTACTTGTCACAGACTTGTCATGATCATTGACCGTGACAATACCTTGTCACGGACTTGTCACGGTCAATGATCGTGGCACAAAACGTGTGTTTGTGTCACGATCAATGACCGTGACAAGTCTGGCCTGTTAAAGGGTGCCAATTTGGCCTTTTTGGTGTAGTGTTATTCGTGCCTCTTATGGGGCGTGTTGCAAATGTGTTGCCTTTTCACCCTTTGACGGCATGTTTTTAACCCCAAGTCTAACAGTTTGCAAATTTTATTCATGCTCTCAAATCGGGGGTCCCGTGTCTACACAGTCAGTCCCTTTGCTTTAGATTGGTTCGGTGTGTGGTGTTCGTTCCACTTATGGGGATGTTTTGTGGTTGTTTTATATTTTCAACCTTTGACGACATGTTTTGAAGCCTAACTCTAACAGTTTGAAAATTTCGATCATGCTCACAAATCGGGGGTCCCGTGGCTATGCGGTATGTTTGTACGGATTACATTGGTCCCGTGTGAGGTGTTCGTGCCTCTTACGCAGCCTTGTGTGGTTGTTTTATATTTTCACCCTTTGACGGCCTGTTTTTAGGCCTAAGTCGAATTGTTTGTAAATTTAGGTTGTGTTCTCAAACTAGGGGTCTCGTGACTATTCGTTCAGTTTGTGCGGGTTACATTGGTCCCATGCAAGGTGTTCGTGCCTCTTGCGGGGCTATTTTATGATTGTTTTATGTTTTCACCCATTAACGGCATGGTTTTAAGCCTAAGTCTACCAATTTTCAAATTTTGGTCGTGCTCTCAAACTGGGGATCCCGTGACTATGCGGTCGGTTTGTACGAGTTACATTGGTCCCGTACGAGATTTTCATGCCTCTTATGGGGCCATGTTGTGATTGTTTTATGTTTTCACCCTTTGATGACATGTTTTTAAGTGTAAGTGTAACCGTTTATAGATTTTAATAGTGCTCTCAAATCAGGGGTCCCATGACTACGCGATCAGTTCGTGCGGGTAATATTGGTCCAATGCGAGGTGTTCGTTCGTCTTACGAGGTCGTTTTGTCGCCATTTGAAGTTTTCACCCATTAACATCATGTTTTTTAGCCTAACTCTAACAATTTATTAGGAAGGTACCAGAGGATTTAGAACTATGTACTAGCATGAATTTAGTTACTGGATTATTAGAATCCTACATATAAGCTTGATTCTTCGTGAACCCCAACATATTCATTTATGATCAGTTTGATAAGGGAGCGACTATGAGATTTATGGTGATGATGGAATGTACGTACCTACACAATTGATCAATAGGGAAACTCTTGGAGGGACATCAAGAACTAGAAATTTGGTTGACATAGTCGGACTTTCTGGGCTGGATGTTTCGCTCGCTGGAGTTGCGCCTTCAGAGGATAAATCTCTCTAGTCACACATGTGATCTAACTATATATATATATATATATATATATATATATATATATATATATATATATATATATATATATATATATATATATATATGTTGTAAATAATTCGTGGTTATAGTTTCCTTTTAATAACTATAGTATTAATGGAAATTTTAACATTTTGATTTCCCTTACATTGTGTGGTTCCTGGTCTTACCTTTTAGTTCGTCACATCAAACCTCAGGCCTAGAGGTAGAAAAAAATTGCACCAATTTGTACGGTTGTCTACCATATATGATTGTTTTATGTGGTAAGTCCTAGATGCCTAAGTCTTCCTCGTAAGTCTTTTGTCTGCTATGACCAATTTGGTTTTTGGTTGGTCATTGGTCGACCAACCAGTCACTCTATATGCAGACATTTCAATGAATGATGGTCTTTCATCGACCAATCAGTCAGTCTTGAGGAATATATTTATAAAAAGATAAGAATGAAGGTGATTAATAGTATGACAAACACAATCCATTTGACTAATCGATTGTCTTTATTAAATGACCATTGCCTCCCACCTTAAACAATTCAAATAGATAAATTCATACATAACGAAAATGTTCTAAAAAGGATAAAAGAATATCTGAGAAATAATTCAAAATTAAAATTAAAACTTCTTGAGATTGGTTGCACTCCATGATCGGGTAACTTACTTGGCCTCCATTGTTTATAAGTGTTAATATCTCTTTAATTCATCTCATACGACTTTAAATAGACCTACCCAATTAGTTTTGAGTTTGTTGTATAAGGGCTTCCTACCATTCCTCACGATAATCCTATAATGTAGCCCCTACATTGAAGCTCCTTGCCTTGACTCCTCTGTTTTACTTCTTGGCCAACTATTGGTCATAGGAGGCAAGTTTTATGAGGGATAACTTTCTCCTTTCATGTTTTAGGTTAAGCTCAGCCCTGATTTCTTCATTGTTGAGATATTGGTCAATCATATAGGACTTCATAGTCGGCAGACATATTTCTAGTGGGATGACACCTTACATCCCATATGTTAAGGTAAAATGTGTTTTCCCCATCGACCTCCCAGTCGGAGTTATATGTGCCCAAAGTACGTGTGGAATCTAGTCGACCCTTGTGCCTTTCATTTTTCTAACTTCTTACTTAGCTCATCGAGGATTGTTTAGTTTGAAGATTTTATTTTCCCATTTCTTTAGAGATAGGACACCAAGTTGTAGTACTGCCTAATTTTATGTTTGATATGGAAACTTTGGAAGTGGTTGCTCTCAAATTGAGTCATGTTGTTTGTTATGATGATCTGAGGAGTTCCAAAATTTGTTACGATGTTTCTTTAAATGAATCTAGTCATGATAAAATCTCTAATGTTTACTACTAGTTATCCTTCAACCCATTAAGAGAAATATCTTGTACTGAGAGAAAGAAACTTCCTACTACCACACACAAGGGGTAGTGGACCAATAATGTCCAGCCCCCACTTCATAAAAGGCCAAGGACTTATGAGAGATTTGAGGTCACTGTCGGATTAATGCACTAAAGGTGATAAGAATTGGTTATTTATGCACTTCAAGATTGTGGTGACTGTGTCTTGTTGCATATACGACCACCAGTTCCCTTCTTTTATACCCCAAAATTCCAGTGAATATCCCCCGACGTTACTTCCACATATTCCCGCATGCAACTCATAGAGGGTTACATTGACGTTATTTAGGTGAACACACTAAAGATATGATCCTAAAATTGAGAACTGGGAAAGATTTTTGTTTGCAGACAAGCAGAACCAAGCAGCGTTTATTGGATCTTATGTGCTCCCTTCTTATCATCAGAAAAAACTTCCTTTTTTAGATAATGAACTATGAGATCCATCTAACTAGGGGCCCATTAATGTCTATGACCTTCTTGACCAATTTTCCCTTATTAATACTAGGTTTATCTAGATCCTTCATTTGTATTATTCTCTTAAGATCTCTGTTCACTACTGAAGTGAGTATGTCTAAGACATGTTCATGATTGTTGTTCCCTCTTATGAACTACTGTATTTACATGCATTTAAACTAGGAGACTAAGCTTTAGGACTCTTCCAGGTATGAATCCATGTGTTAATCCTTAGTATTATAGTATATTGATATCTTATTTGATACCACCCTTGAATAAAAAAAGACGTTAAGGTGACGAACGCCTAATGAGAGTGCCTTCTTCAAGACGTCAGTCAATGCTTCATACTCTACTTCGTTGTTGGAGGCTTCATATCTTAAGTATATTTCCTGGTCAAGGATAGTTTTTTTTTTACATACAAGAACTATCCCCATTCTCCCACATCGTAATTGGAGACTACATCCTGGTAAAGGGTTCATCTCTCCCATTTTTCAACCTATAATTTAAATATTTACTAACTTCCATGGGTTCCTAGTCGCTAGAGAATTCAACACTAAAGTTAGTCGGAACCTACCCCTTGATTGACGTCCTCACGTGAAACTAGATATCAAAGCTCACTTACTCCACTCACCACTTAGACACTTATTCAGACAGTTCGGCCTTCTGGAGCACTTCCTTTAGAGGAAAGGAGGTCAGGATAATAATCGTGTGTTCCTCAAAATAATGATTCAATTTGTGATAGGCTACCACTAGAGTATATGCAATTTTTTCTTGAAATAGGTATCTCTTTTCAGCATCGATCAAGGTTTTGCTTTCATAATATATGTGAGTGCATATGGTGGTACCCTGAGTAGGCATTAAGGAAGCTCATATGCTAGTGGATGGAGGTTGCACAACCAATTGATTTATATTTGATAAAGAAAAACCATACTTAGGGCAAGTCTTTTTTAGTTCAGTGGCATTTATCACTACGCCATATATTAAAAATGGCCACAGTCAACTCGTCACAGTCCAAATTCGTGAATAGGGTGGTCATGGTCTAAATCAAAGACCATGCAAGAAAATTTGTGACTTAAATTATTATAAAAGGCAAGGGTGTCATAGGGAGAGGATTGGTCACAGTTCCAAACCATAGCCAAGGGGGCATAGTTCTAAACCCTAACTAAGCTGTGAAAATTTTGGTAGGAATTATGGAACTTTGTTACCATGTAGGTGATCATGTTTTGGGATCTGACCCACCCTTGACAAATGAGAGCCAACCATGACCTAGTTACACTAAATTTGAATTTTTTACACACCCGTGGTCACGACATTAGAGCTTGATCAATTATAGCGTGTGATTGGGTTACAGTTACAATCAGGGCTCCAGATCGTGGCCAATATGGTAAGTTAAAGGGTCACATGCATGATCATGGCACCAGACCGTGACCATCCTTGGGATGTAAAAAACCCACATAGGGTTATTTTATTTCACAATTTCCTCTCTCTCTCTCTCTCTCTCTCTCTCTCTCTCTCATTTCATGATTTCTCTCACCATGCTTGTGTACGTGTGAGGTTATGTACACAGACACACATAGTGTGTGTATGTGTACACACTCAAGTACATATATGTGCGTGTGTGTCTGAAGTTGGGTATGTCAAATTTGATATATACACATTAGAATAGTGAAATTGGGCATGTGAAATTGGGCATGTGAAATTGGAGTGTATACATGATTGGGTATATACATGAAATTGGGTATATACATGAAATTGGACTAATATATACACACATAATCACACATGCATATATATGTATATAACACATAATCGTACACGTACACATCTACACACCTACTCACATATACCCATACCCTCACATATATACACACACATAATGCCACGCACACGTATATACACATACACTCACGCGCTCAATGCATAAATTCTTGTATATACATGAAGTCCCTTGTATACTCACATGCGCCCACATACAAACCAAGATACGCATACATGTACTTTTGGAAACATTTTGGATTGAATAATACGTTAACATGTTTTCTTCTCATTTCATATTCGCATGCAAATGGATAACAATTATTGAAGCTGAACTGATTTTAGACACTTTCTTTATTCAAGTAATTTTATTTATATTTTATTGTATGTAACAGTCTTATATATATTTATAAGTTATTGGTTAACTTTTGTGCTCATTTTCACCCCTTCCTTAAATAATTGATGTTTAGATTAACACAAATTAGTGGACAGGCTTGCACAATTGGTGGGCACATAGTAATTTTATAATTAATTTAATTAAAATGAATTTAAATTGGACTTGTAATGTATGATTGATCGGTTGGAAAATAATAATTAGCTTAGGATTAGTTAGAGACATTACCTCTAGGATTTATATTCACACCCTCTTTTTATATATTTTCTCAGGACAAATGAGTCACGATAATGATTACTTTTAATATGATTACGAGAGGATGCAATTGAGACACACTAAAACATCATTTATTAGTGCACTCCATACAGAGGGAACTCCTTTTACAAGTATGAGAATAGAAAAATTAAACAGTTGCCTTACAAATCGTGGAGCTAATCTCTTGCAAGCATACTTGTTTGATCTTGCCAGAATGCGAGGATGACGCACTATAGAATATATTTCACCCTCATAATCCTAACAAGGCATTGACGCTGGTGACACATTTAGAAAAGGCTGAAAAAATATTTATCCATTGTGGATACAACTCCTTAAAAAGAGCATTTTTCCAGATTGCAGTGTATCACGACATATGCACATTAAAAATGAGATCACAAAAGGATTTTGAGTTCCTGTCATGGAATTTAATACGTCAACCACAGATATGCTTCCACCCAATTAGTCGTATGAAAATTTTCATAAATTTTTAGAAACTAATATTGATTAAATTGAAATCAGATACATCGAGCATGTTTCAAAAGTTGTTAAAAATGTGTGTGTGTGTGTGTGTGTGTATTGTCGTACATTCGTCGATAATGTTTGTTAATTGTAGGCAATGCCGAACGAAAACATAAATGATCAACCAAATAATGGAACACCACCAACAAGGAGCTCTCATATATCCCAACCTCAATTCTCATCACCCCCGGTTAGAAATACCTTACTTCGATGCATATACCATTTACCACTCTATCTCTAAATCATAAAATTTAACAAATCCCTATTAATCCAACACCCCCACCTCCCACTACCGAGTAATACCAAGCCAATGATGAGATTCCCATTGGGTTCTCAATGATCAGGAATAATCTTATCCATAAAAGACCCGATGTTCAGATTTTTAAATGCCATTGTTTGTCTCTCAAAAAGATGACGCTGGGTTTTGGGGGATCAAATAACTAAAATAAGGTCGATTCTACCAAAAAGGATGACATATGGAAATACCTTTGTAAGAGTTTTGCATTCCCATCAGGTTTGAAGTCAAAGGTTCTTTCTCGAGTAGTTGATTAAATGAAATCCTATTAAAGAAGATTCATAAGAATTTTTTTTCCCAGAAGGGGGAATAAAGTTATGATATTTTAGGGTTAAAAGATCGAGTTACCCCAAAATGTTCAAATGCCCACCGACCAAGGGAATAACTTCTTGGAGAATGAGGCCATGGAGGGAGAACAGACGAGACAGAGAAAAATAAAATGAACATCTCAATTAAAGTTGATCTCCATAAACATGCGACAATATCTTATGTTGATCTTAAGGGTGAATAGGAAGACATTACCAACGGGACTCTGGAAGAAGGTAAAAGCCCTAATTGATTCAACTTGTACTTGCATGTCCGATGAGAAAAAGGGATCAATAAATTCCCAAATAAATGGAAACTAATTCTAATGAGTTTGAAATCAGTTACTATATATATTGTAAGTGACAATATTTTCTCTTAGGATTTGTAATTGCGTTATTTGCACTTTTATATGCTTGGCGTATCCCGTTACACACCAACACGCACTGACACATCAAATCAAACACCAACATCTCCAAGTTCAAGACTCCTCTAAATCCCAAGAAGGTATAAAGGCTTTTATGAATTTGAAGTTATTCATACAGTTATTTTTCATGTTTATTTTTTAATGAAAAACGAGGCAAGAATTTTTTAAGTTTTTAAAATAAATTTTTTTATTTGTTAACCTCGTTCAAACGAGATTCTTTTCTTGTTATAACGACTTTACATTCTTGTTAGAAGGGTCATTTGACCTTTTCATCAAACAAACATCCAATGAGGATGTACTTTTTGCATTCATTTGAAGCTCATTAGCATCTTCTTCTAATGAGATAGTTATTTTCTACGAACGAACTAGGTCTTCGCTCTATCAAGCTGTTATTCTCATTCAAACACGTTTAATTTTTGTTCGAATGAGTTGACACCTAAAAATTTGTGTCACAATTATAAATATCTATTTTGAATCCAAATGTGGTGAGACTTTTACCAAAATGCTTCCTACATATCTATTGCAAAAGTTTTCAAGTTTTGTGTTACCAAAACACATTGAATTTACAACTTTACATCTCCAAATAGTTTTTGTGAATCATTTTGAAACCTTAAAAGTTTCTTATCTTGGATACACTTGTGGAGATAATTCTCTACGGGTAAACTTATGACCCGAGGGATTATGACAGAACAAAGTTGAAGAAGACTGAAGGTTAAATTGGTGGATACTAAGGGTGGACTGTCACCTGTGGATGACTCTAAACTGAACCATCTTCTTTAAAGGTTTTGAAGACACTGGGTGTTATACTTGTGGGTGTTTCAACTGGTGTGTAAGTCGATAGTCGTGTAAAACTTTCTAAAATACTGGAATATAGGTCTTTACCTGAAAATGGATTTTTCCTTATTTATCATATTTGATTGCATGCTTAATCAGTAATTAAAATTTCCTAATATTGAATTCGTGTGCTTTGGGTTTTAAATTGGAAAAAATACAATTATAGAATTTTTTTTAATTGTGACCATCCTTGTCGGGCGTGTTCATACGCGATAACAATGTGGTTTCTGAGCAGCCACGCATTCACAAATTGGTATCATGACATTCATTATTTTTACCCTTACTAGTGGTATAAGGGAGAGTTTCACTAAATTATCGTGTTAAATCCTTATTTTAGTGTTGTTTAGGGTAGTTATTTATCATTCTCTTCGGTTTGATTTTTTTTCTCTCGATGGATAGCCATAGTGAAAAATTATCTCATTTAAATTTGCAGTTTGCTAAAAAAATTAAATTTCTTGAAAAAAAAAATTCTCGTATTAAAACTGATATGGAACTTTTGCAAATTGTCAAAAAGATTTATTTTTTGAGAAACTTGTGGACATGGACCGTGATTTTAAAATTCTAGAATTGCCTAAGAAAGAGAGTGATGATAGAGTCTGGTTTTTAGAGAAAGAATTAGAAGACTCTAATTTCTACGGTGTGTTTATGTGCTAATAAGGGTAGTGATAAATTGAATTTAGATTTGAGGCCATGAAAGAAGACTCTTAGGGATAAGTTCTCTAGCATTGAGGGGGAGCAAGATAACCTTCTAGGAATGACTGAATATATGGAGAGGGAGTCGTTAAAACTAGAAGGGTCTAATTCTTTTCTTGAGTCTAAAATTTTGAAGTTAAAAGATGATCTAAAAGACTCTATTAGTGTTAGTAGTGATAGTACTAGCTCCCATAATTCTAATGCTTTTGTCGCTACAGACAATACCATTATTTGTTTCAGGGGATAAATTACATCCAAGGACGTTAAAAAAGGTCAACTCATAGGTAACATTCCTTGAGTTTACATATTTTCGCATTGTGGTAGGAAATGACACCTCACGGTGTTTTGTTATGATCTTGGAAGAGGTCCTAGCAAGTTTAAGTCTAGTGTTACCTCTGTTCCCCAAACCCGACGCCTGAGGTCCACATCTATTTGGTTAGGAAATCTATTTTGGAGGCGCTAGATGTTAGACTAGTTAATTCTCACATCCTTGCACATTATTCTTCACATGATATATCTTATGGATGATTGTTTACATGATTTTGTTCGCTAGACTCTAGTTATGCTTCATGATATATATTCGCTAATGTTATGACATGTGTATCTTTTGTATTTTTATTTTTATTTATTAAGCCATATTGAAAGAAATACAAAAATATTTTATTTTGATAAAAAAAAAAAAATACAAAAAGATTTGTCATTTTTGTGCATTTTAGTTTTACACATTTGGTGTGGTATATTGGTGTGTTTGAATTCAATTCATTTTGTACTTTCCATGACATTTGGTTATGATTGGAGTTGTTTCAAACTTAATTGTCGTGATGGATTCGACTTTGCATGCCTTTACACACACATGCACGAGCTTTTTGAAAGTTTACTTCACGTGTATATTTGAGCTTTGTGAGATGTTCTCCCATTAATTTTATCATATACATGTTTTTGTGATTATGGGGGGA
Source organism: Sambucus nigra (assembly GCA_949130495.1). Taxonomy (NCBI): domain Eukaryota; kingdom Viridiplantae; phylum Streptophyta; class Magnoliopsida; order Dipsacales; family Adoxaceae; genus Sambucus; species Sambucus nigra. The sequence goes on from OX422214.1 coordinate 59,456,832, forward strand.
TTGTGCATGTGAGAGCTGTTGTCTGTGAGCTTTATTTGATTAATTTTGAAAAAACATGAGGGTGCACGTTAAATGGGTATGAAATGAGAAAATCTCTTATGTGGGAAAGCCACCGTTGGCAATATCCCAATAAAAATATTAAAAGGAAATAACAATAGAAAAATTTCTAAAAGGAGACTACTTAGTTTAATGTTTTATCATTCAAAAGAAATAACTTCAAAAGAATTGAGTAAAGAAAATAATCGAAAATATGTTATATGTTCATCTTTTGAGGGTGTTTAGCTAAAGATCAATTGGCTTTCCCAATGAATCCTAGTTATGTTTATTATGTCGTGACAATAATGAGTTGTAGAATCACCAATATTCTAGGCTTATGTGCATTGTGCTTGTTTATTCATTAAGTTTACTTTATCTTTTCACTTGAGGCTAAGGATTAGTTTGATAAAGTTTTGTGGTCAATTAGAACTTCTTGAATATATTTGAGGGTTTGGGTCATAATTCATCAGTATCTAGTTCATGCCCATTCATTTCATCCCACATTTTTAGACACATCAATATTATGCTAGTGTGAAAATCTTATGTGTTTTGTGTCGAGTTTATGGTCATTTATACCTATATGTGTTTCGAATTTTCATTAGTATATTTTGCATATATTATATATGGTATCTTGTTTTGAGTTTTTGCGATTAACATTTAGTCCATGATGTGTTGTACTTTGTACATTTTATTTTTTTTAGAAAAATGAAATTTTTCAAAAATAAAGGCAAAATCCAATAAGGTTCCCATCATGGTTCTTTGATATTATCATTACACGTGTGTTGTTTATATATCAATGTGATGATATATTACTTCTTCTATGTAATGCTTTATTCTTCATGTTTAGTTTCTACTCCTTTCTATAGTTTGGACAAAAAGGGGAAGAACAAATTATGGGGGAGATTTGATGATGAGTTGGATTTATGGCCGAGATCCATTATGAGTTTTTAATTTTTTTCTATTTCAAACTCGATGCATCACGGGGTATTTTCATTACATCATGTATGTAGGTATCGAAAGCACGAGCATATTACACCACATGAACACAAACTTGCCCAAGAGAAGAACAAGTGGAGATTGAAAACAATATGTCCTTATGTCAGTCCATTTCTAGGGTTTTGAAATGGTATCAGGATATTTATGACAGAGGGGTATTTTTGGTAATTTGGGTTTCGATTAGTTTTTGTACCAAAATAGCCAAACGGGGAGATTTGTAAAGGCAAATATTTTAGCTTTGGCTTTATATTTGTTTTATTTTAACTTTGGTATAATTGGTGTATCCCATTACAAATCGACACACATTGACACGTCGAACCAAAAACCAACATCTCCAAGTTCAAGACTCCACTACATCTCAAGAAGGTATAAAGACTTTTAGAAGTTTAAAATTATTCATAAAGTTATTTAGGATGTTCATTTTTTATTGAAAAATGAGGCTGATATTTTTAAAGTTTTTAAAATAATTGTTTTATTTTTAACCTCAATCGAATGACTTTACATTCTCCTTAGAATGGTCATTTGATCTTTTCATCGAATGAACATCCAACGAGGGCGTACTTTTTGAATTTGGTGGAAGATTGTTCTAATGAGATAGATTTTTTGATTGAACGAACTTGGTCTTAGTACTAACGAGTCGCCATTCTCGTTCGAACGAGTTTAACTTTTGTTGGAATGAGCCACCGCTTCAAAATTTGTGTTGCATTTAAAAATACCTGTTTTGACTCCAAATTTGGTAAAACTTTTGTCAAAACGTTTTCTGCATATCTATTGCAAAATTTCTCAAGTTTTTTGTTACTAAAACACTTTTGATTTACAAACTTACATCCCTAGATAGTTTTTGTGAATCCTTTTGAAACACTAGATGTTTTGTATTGTGACCCGAGGGATCAGGGATGAAGATGGATGAAGGCTGAATTGGTGGTTACCGAAGGTGGACTGCCACCTGTTGATGAATCTGGACTAAGTTATTTTCTTTATAGGTTTTGAAGACACTGTGTGTTATACTTGTGGGTGTATCAAGTGGTGTGTAAGTCGATTGTTGCGTAAAACGTTCTAAAATTCTGGAATATAGGTTTTGCCACAGAAAAGGGATTTTTCCTTATTTGCCATATTTGATTGCATGCATAGTTTAATTTCTTTGATTGGATCATTTATCATATGCAAACGTAATTTAAACAGAAATTAAAATTTGCTAAAATTAAATTTTGTGTGGTTTGGGTTTTAAATTGAAAAAAATACAAAAATAGAATTTTATTATGACCATCCTTGTCGGGGTGTTCATATGCGCTAACAAATTTGTATCCAAGAATCCATGCATTTACATAAATACACGTTATAATAAAATAATGTTAAAACCAAAGCCCTAAATATAATATTATGTTGATAGAAATGATAGAAGGCATATAGAAGGCATGTTCGAAGTCAGTCTGAATTCAATCTTATGACATTGGAACAGATGCCCTAACCAAGGTACTTGGTGTAACACCCCGCATAATTAAATACCGGGTGGACAGTCCCATACCAAATTAAAACAGAATATACAGTTGGCTCATTCTTAGCATCACTGTCGAAAATATTTAAAACTCACCCAATACTCAATTAAGCTGGTGTTAAAAACTTTCCAAATTTTAATTTAACAAAAATACATTTTCAGTTTAAGAATAACACAACACATTTTATTCTACAACACTGATAAGCAAGTAGATAACACAAAAGAATTTAAATGCAATTGGAATAAACATTCCCAATTAATATAAATCCGTTACAATAATCCCAACAATGTCAAATGTATTAAAAAGACACGAATACAATAGTATCTGACTCCGATAGGAAAAGATAACTGAATCCTTTGGGCGACATGCCCTAACTAAGAATACTGTGAATCAAATGAAGATAAGCGTATAAGCAATACTCCATAGCTCCATAGCTCGTCACAATCAATTAAGGTTGGCGTCCCTGTTGCTGGACACCTGATATAAAAGATACAATATAAAAGAAAATATGCAAGGAAACGGGTCAGATCCTGAATGTGTAAATGATTTTTAAAACAGCAAGTATTTAACAAGTACAATAAAGAATTTATTATGTACATGTTAGATCCAACTCTCACTTGCTATTCTCACCTCTCAACTAGAGTGCACACTTAACGTTTCCTATTAACCACCTAGTTAATGGTTCCTCTTTTCTAGTTTCCATATTATAATTCCATTCCCATATCATAAACCCCGTATGTCCCATACCATACGTTATAATTCTTCTTATACATTTCTCATTTATGAATTGTTTCTCATTAACATGAATCAAACTTTTCAATTGTTTAAGAATAAACATTCATTAACTTACTTCAATTCTTTTCTCAATTACACCGTATCTACAATTATCACCATAGATAGATTTAACTACAATATATATCCATTCATTCCCTTAATCCATTATATATATATTCATATATAATACGGCACCCCGAGTCATAGCTGCGGTGCAATGCATTACTCTGCTATCATGTCCCAATATCGCTGGTTGCCGAATAGGAGATAAAAGGTTCGGTAAGGATTTCTCGAACCACAAACAACAACACAATCATTGGAGGCGAACATAGTTCTCATACCCATGGGTCACGCACATACCTACGTACCCACAGTCAGCGGACTTATCAACTCCCCGATAAGTCTTTCATAGACCTATGTTCTCGAGCGACAAATCAAATATCCCATGGATTCATCAGGATATGACTGCCCTCACGCGCAAACCTCCCACCGATAGCAAGTAAGCTAGGTATGTCATACACACAAATCATCAATCAATCAAATAGTTATTATCATACCTATAATATAATATCAATAAGGTAATATCACTACCCTAAGATAATTCCCATACGTAGCATTATATCTCTTTTAAATTCCACGTATTAAAATATCATATCTTTACTTCATAATTTAATTATCCTCGCATCCTATAACATCTCTCCACTCCCAACGTCGTTAAGGTTCATGCGCGGAGCGTCTCGCAAAGCGAAATCCAAACAAGGAACCCTTCCAATACACTACTACTTAACTTTCTCGATCGAGGAGGTCCGACAACTTCAACTATGCGATCGGGATAACCTCATACCTTCTTTCAACAAAATTTGTTCTAAACTCCCATCTCTATCCAGGAGACATACCACTACGCTCTTGTATTACATCCGTCCTTGCGAAATCAATAATGAGCTTAAACTCAGTCCTTGATGTTCAAATGGTATCCTTAAGGCTACCCTCACTTAATACACAAGATTCAAATAGGTTTTTCCTCAACATATATTCAGTAAGAAGTCACTAATATCCTACTGGTCCATAACATTATTTCTCCCGAAATATTACGAATTAAACTCTCCTTTCAATTAGGGTTAAAACCGATAGTTCCAAATCTCTTATAAACACACCTTCTTTCACTTAGGATTAAACCCTCTTATAAACTTAAGGATATCCCGGTGTTATATTAAATCACCCCTACTGGTCCTATCTTTAATCCTCATACATCCCCATTTGGAATATAACAAATGAATCTAGCAACCAAAATTCCATTCAATATAATTTTCATCATTTTAATCACTTGAATCCAAATCAAATTAATTCAAATCTTATCAAGGGTTTACTGATATTTTCTAAGTCCCATAATATCCAAATAATAATCACCAAAGATCCACAAAAGGTTTGGGATAAAAATTATCATTTAAAAAGAAACAACTTTACATATTCTGGGGAGGTCGATCGATCGAAGGCAGGGGTCGATCGATTGATCCCTCAGGTCACAGCCTGGTTTTCTACATTTTCTGCAACTACGGGTTTCACCATTTTTATTCATTCTAACCTTCATATTAACTTCCAAAATGACTTACAATCTTTACTACATGATATATCAACATATATGAACGATTTCCAAATACTCTAAACATCCTAGAATCATCAAGGGATTTGATTAAAAAGCATATTTATCTCCTCATTTTCCAGAAAATCATCAACATATTAACTTCAAGAACACTTCAATGGTTTTTAGATTTTTCTTCCATAGATATATGATTATTTCGTGATTATTTTCATCCTACAACATGAGTTTTCTTCCTATATCGTTTCAGTTTCTAGAAATCCATATAACAACTCCATTATGTCTTCCAAATATGAAAAATCATCTCTTTTCATAATTATTCTAACATGGACAATATACGAACTTAAGTTACAATTATCAAAAACTTGCCTTTACTTAAGGTCTGATCCTTTGGTGTAGTATATCTCAGTTGGTTGTCCCTTCTCCGGTCAAACTCCGGTGGTGGTTGGTGGTGGTGAACCTTGGTTCTTGTTCTTCTCCTTCCCAAGTAGGCTTTTCCCTTCCCAAGAACCCTTTTTCTCTCTCTAGGAAGATGACTTCTCTACTTTGTGAAGAGGAGATGTATAGCCCACGTACACTTAATCTACCAATACTTATAATAGGACAATATCTAAAATCACTATTCATCCCCCTAGAAAAATGACCAAAATGCCCTTTTGGGTTGTCTATTCATTTCCAAATGACCCGAGGCTCAAAATTAACATCCAAATTGAATTTTCTGACTATTTCGAACCTTACGGATGCAACGGCGCAGTCAAAATAACTATAAGGTCAATAGAAAATAAATTTCCTTTTTAATTTAATAAATTAGTCCCGACACGTCCCATACCGCGTCTGACTAAAAATTCAAATTACCGAATTTATGTCATACCGTCATATCAATGACATCACATTCATATATTACCTAAATATCTTTAAGTAATATTCAGAATCATCCATTTTAATATCCACAATTCGGATAAAACCCAAATGAATTAATTTATAATAAGATCCAATTAATCCATTAATTTAAAATAGAATCCATTTTAAAAGTCATTAAAATTACGGGGTATTACATACTTCCCCCCTTATAACAGAATTTCATCCCGAAATTCAGAAAAATGAACCGTACTGATAAGGTCAACTCCGAGTATAAATCTCACATCGCAAGAAATCTAAGTAGTACCGCCCATACAGTACATTAACGAAAATCCCCATCGATGTTACACTAAGTCTCACCATATAGTTTCAACCGAATCGAATTTATACTTTACCCAATCTTCCCTATACCGTCCTCGTGACAAAATTTGGGAAAAATGATCCTCACTTATTAAGCAAATAAATCCTCAAGTCACAACTACATACTCTTTCACAATTTTGAAAACTACTACCATTTAACCATCCAGGGCGCCCATACACCCTATCGTACCACTTTCAATATAAAAAAAATTCGCAAAGGTTATAAACTCATATCCCAAAGACCTAACTTATTTCGACTCCCAACGGTTATTAGTTTCATGCGTGGGGTGTCTCGCAAGCGAAATCCAAACAAGGAACCACCCCGATACACTACTTCCTAAAGTAGTCGGTCATCGAAACTCCTAAGGTCCTTAGTCAATAGTATATAAAAATTTGGTTTATCGAAAAAATATCAGGTTTATCGATTTTAAAAAATATATATATATCAGGTTTATTGATTTAAAACAAAAATTAGGTTTTATCGATTTCAAATAGAGTCTACGCATCTACTCTCTTATAGAAGACAAGATGCAGGATAGTAGTAGTACATACGCTCTCGTATACCACAAGTCAATGAACGCCGATAGTCACATCACGCTCGGACATGCCCAAGGTAAATCATCCCATGATAAAAATCAAACCCACGTGATAACATGTAATTTATAGGTGTCCCACACCCCTCAAAAAGTCTATGTAAATAACGATGATATAGGCTAAGTTTAGCAACCCTTTTGTCCACACAATATCAATTGCTACAAAAATCAATATACGGCTCATAATTCCTTAGATAGAAAACATACCCTCATTCGCGGGTGGTGGTTGTTGACTCCCACTAATAAAACTTTGCTCCGATAAGTCAAGAAAAAATTTTACCCCAAATTTTCAGTTCTAGATCACCACACTCCCCTATATGCCCAAGCCTTTGAATGTATTGCCTTCGTTAGGTAACACACAAAATTCCTGCATTTCAAGAACTTCTACTGATGACTCTCTTCAATTTTTTTTCTTCATAATAGGGGTGACCTCGACTACGGTCATCATACTCTAACATACTTCATAATCTCATAAGTACGATCTCCGCTATCCATCCAATGGCCCTCATCTGCCATACTTCTTTGTTCGTCACTCCCGAACATAAATAAGATTCACTGATATATATGGAATCTTACCAAAGAGATCAACAATCCTAAACATAGGGCTCTACATCAAAGAACGCTAAGCTGAAAACATAGTAAGCCATACAGAACCTAAAGGACACTAGAACCCGATGCTTTGATACCACCGGTAACACCCCGCCTAATTAAATACCGGGTGGCCAGTCCCATACCAAATTAAAACAGAATATACAGTTGGCTCATTCTTAGCATCACTATCGAAAATATTTACAACTCACCCAATACTCAATTAAGCTGGTGTTAAAAACTTTCCAAATTTTAATTTAACAAAAATCCATTTCCAGTTTAAGAATAACACAACACATTTTATTCTACAACACTGATAACCAAGTAGATAACACAAAAGAATTTAAATGCAATTGGAATAAACATTCCCAATTAATATAAATCCGTTACAATAATCCCAACAATGTCAAATGTATTAAAAAGACACGAATACAATAGTATCTGACTCCGATAGGAAAAGATAACTGAATCCTTTGGGCAACATGCCCTAACTAAGAATACTGTGAATCAAATGAAGATAAGCGTCTAAGCAATACTCCATAGCTCCATAGCTCGTCACAATCAATTAAGGTTGGCGTCCCTATTGCTGGACACCTAATATAGAAAATACAATAGAAAAGAAACTATGCAAGGAAACGGGTCAGAGCCCAAATGTGTAAAAGATTTTTAAAACAGCAAGTATTTAACAAGTGCAATAAAGCATTTATTATGTACATGTTAGATCCAACTCTCACTTGCTATTATCACCTCTCAACTAGAGTGCACACTTAACATTTCCTATTAACCTCTTAGTTAATGATTCCTCTTTTCCAGTTTCCATATTATAATTCCATTCCCATATCATAATACCCGTATGTCACATACCATACGTTATAATTCTTCTTATACATTTCTCATTTATGAATTGTTTCTCATTAACATGAATCAAGCTTTCAATTGTTTAAGAATAAACATTCATTAACTTACTTCAATTCTTTTCTCAATTACACCGTATCTACAATTATCACCGTAGATAGATTTAACTACAATATATATCCATTCATTCCTTTAATCCATTATATATATATTCATATATAATACGGCACCCCGAGTCATAGCTGCGGTGCAATGCATTACTCTGCTATCATGTCCCAATATCGCTGGTCGCCGAATAGGAGACAAAAGGTTCGATAAGGATTTCTCGAACCACAAACAACAACACAATCATTGGAGGCGAACATATTTCTCATACCCATGGGTCACGCACATAACTACGTACCCACAGTCAGCGGACTTATCAACTCCCCGATAAGTCTTTCATAGACCTATGTTCTCGAGCGACAAATCAAAGATCCCATGGATTCATCAGGATATGACTGTCCTTACGCGCAAACCTCCCACCGATAGCAAGTAAGCTAGGTATGTCATACACACAAATCATCAATCAATCAAATAGGTATTATCGTACCTATAATATAATATCAATAAGGTAATATCACTACCCTAAGATAATTCCCATACGTAGCATTATATCTCTTTTAAATTCCACGTATTAAAATATCATATCTTTACTTCATAATTTAATTATCCTCGCATCCTATAACATCTCTCCACTCCCGACGTCGTTAAGGTTCATGCGCGGAGCATCTCGCAAAGCGAAATCCAAACAAGGAACCCCTCCAATACACTACTACTTAACTTTGTCGATCGAGGAGGTCCGACAATTTCAACTATGCGATCGGGATAACCTCATACCTTCTTTCAACCAAATGTGTTCTAAACTCCCATCTCTATCCAGGAGACATACCACTACGCTCTTGTATTACATCCGTCCTTGCGAAATCAATAATGAGCTTAAACTCAGTCCTTGATGTTCAAATTGTATCCCTAAGGCTACCCTCACTTAATACACAAGATTCAAGTAGGTTTTTACTCAACATATATTCAGTAAGAAGTCACTAATATCCTACTGGTCCATAACATTATTTCTCCCGAATTATTACGAATTAAACTCTCCTTTCAATTAGGGTTAAAACCGATAGTTCCAAATCTCTTATAAACACACCTTCTTTCACTTAGGATTAAACCCTCTTGTAAACTTAAGGATACCCAGGTGTTATATTAAATCACCCATACTGGTCCTATCTTTAATCCTCATACATCCCCATTTGAAATATAAAAAATGAATCTACCAACCGAAATTCCATTCAATATAATTTTCATCATTTTAATCACTTGAATCCAAATCAAATTAATTCAAATCTTATCAAGGGTTTACTGATATTTAATAAGCCCCATAATATCCAAATAATAATCACCAAAGATCCACAAAAGGTTTGGGATAAAAATCATCATTTAAAAAGAAATAACTTTACATATTCTGGGGAGGTCGATCGATCGAAGGCAGGGGTCGATCGATCGATCCCTCGGGTCACAGCCTGGTTTTCTGCATTTTCTGAAACTACGGGTTTCACCATTTTTATTCATTCTAACCTTCATATTAACATCCAAAATGACTTACAATCTTTACTACATGATATATCAACATATATGAACGATTTCCAATACTCTAAACATCCTAGAATCATCAAGGGATTTGATTAAAAAGCATATTTATCTCCTCATTTTCCAGAAAATCATCAACATATTAACTTCAAGAACACTTCAATGGTTTTCAGATTTTTCTTCCATAGATATATGATTATTTCGTGATTATTTTCATCCTACAACATGAGTTTTCTTCCTATATCATTTCAGTTTCTAGAAATCCATATAACAACTCCATTATGTCTTCCAAATATGAAAAATCATCTCTTTTCATAATTATTCTAACATGGACAATATACGAACTTAAGTTGCAATTATCAAACACCTGCCTTTAATGAAGGTCTGATCCTTTAATGTAGTATATCTCAGTTGGTTGTCCCTTCTCCGGTCAAACTCCGGTGGTGGTTGGTGGTGGTGAACCTTGGTTCTTGTTCTTCTCCTTCCCAAGTAGGCTTTTCCCTTCCCAAGCACCCTTTTTCTCTCTCTAGGAAGATGACTTCTCTACTTTGTGAAGAGGAGATGTATAACCCACGTACACTTAATCTACCAATACTTATAATAGGACAATATCTGAAATCACTATTCATCCCCCTAGAAAAATGACCAAAATGCCCTTTTGGGTTGTCTATTCATTTCCAAATGACCCGAGACTCAAAATTAACATCCAAATTGACTTTTCTGACTATTTCGAACCTTCTGGACGCAACGGCGCAGTCAAAATGACTATAAGGTCGATAGAAAATAAATTTCCTTTTTAATTTAATAAATTAGTCCCAACATGTCCCATACCGCGTCTGACTAAAAATTCAAATTATCGAATTTATATCATACCGTCATATCAATGACATCACATTTATATATTACCTAAATATCTTTAAGTAATATTCAGAATCATCCATTTTAATATCCACAATTCGGATAAAACCCAAATGAATTAATTTATAATAAGATCCAATTAATCCATTAATTTAAAATATAATCCATTTTAAAAGTCATTAAAATTACGGGGTATTACACTTGGGATGGACAAAAGGAGGAGATGAGATGTGTGGATTCATATATGCTAATTAGAAAGATACAACACATTGCACCTCTATTGAATAAGATCTCCGGTGAGTATTCAGGTGTAGAGCTAGGCAAAAGAATACACCAAGACAAGTGGAGAGGTTTCAAAGCTTGAGAGTGAAATGGGCAATGTTACCATCAACATGTCAATTACGATGAATTAAATCAAAGGTTTGGTCGAATTATTTACTCAACAACATGGTTTACCCTACCAGATGCCTCCTCAAACATTCCTGTATCCTATGCCTTAAGGTTTCCACTCCTAAATGCCTTATTCAATAATATTCCCTTCCCAACCGCCGCCTCCTAAAACATTCCATGGATCATCATCATCCATGCAGGTGAGTATTGCGAGTTTTATTGTATAACAGACTTATTCAATAGTAGGATTGTTGTCATGTAAATGCTTGTTTCCGTGAATGCATGAACACTTATCCATAATCTCCCTTTGGCGTAGGGTGAGGCTTAGATATTGGTCAATAAAGTATACGATGGTTGTGGAGATGAGACGGTACACATTTACTATGGTAAATGGCCTATGTTAAAATATTATAAAAATATTCTACTATCTAATCAAATCTTTTGTTAGTTAGGATTAGGCAATGAACAATGTTTAGTGTTTGTAATGTTTTAATTATGGATTTACATCATAAGTTGTTTTAATATTAACTTTAAAGACATTTTAATTTGTTTGGTTTTATTTCATATTTATTGAATGCTCGAGTTTACGGAATTTTCTGCGGTTGAATGAATTTTCTTGAATTATAAACTGAGAGTTCTTGTATCAAACATGACATTCGTTTCAACCTATTTATATAGGCGAGTTGAATTTTGAAGAGTATTTAATGGGTTTCCCATAATAGAAAAAGTGCATAAGAAAAAGTAATAGAGATTTTGATTACCATGTAAAGAGCGTTCATTTGTTAAACGTGTTGATAGAAATCTTAACAGTGACAAGATTTCATATTTGTGCAACCTTCGTATGAATAATAAATTTAAGTCTTTGGAAGACGTTGAATTGCATTTACTAACATGGGATATTTTTCAAAACTATAAGATATTGACATTCCATAGGGAAAATAATGTACCATATATTCCGAAAGAATTATCCATATCCAACCGCGTGACGAAACCCCATCGGGTGGAAGTGGTGAATGATTTGCCAGCACATCGTCCTTTGATCGGCCTAATTGATGATTCTTATAGATTCCCCCACCATTATAACAACCAGCCTATAGATATGGATAGTTTTCATTATGACCAAGTCAATGAACAATTTGATGCTCAATTACCTAAATATAGGGAATACATATGGTTAAAATTCGATGCAGCTACACCTTTATATAAAAAAATGTGAAGAATATCACTTGATACTTTACACAATGATCGATTTGCATAATTTGAAGAGTTAGTTTGGTTTGTTGGGCAACAGCATAACCGTTATTCTTAAGTTGGTTGAAGACATTCTCTCGAAAGACAACACATTACCAAATAGTTATCCGAGCATAAAAAAGATCTTGAAAGGTTATTGTTTGAAGTAAAAATATATTCATACATGAAATTACGATTTCATATTGTATCGTAATGAACACGAACTTAAGGATGAGTGTCTTTTATGAAAGGAGTCAATATATATAATTTGTGAGAGTGGAAAAGACAAACCGATAAAAACTAGCAAGAGCTCGCTAGTTCCACAGAAGGTATTGAAGTATTTTTTCCTTAGGCCATGATTAAAGAGATTTTTCATTGTACCATGAATGAAAAAGGCCATGACATGGCACTCTCAAACCGAGATGGGTGGGAATATCATGGGTCGTCCGGTTGATTCATTCAATTGGAAGCTTTTAAAAACATGACACCTTAAATTTATAAAGGAACATCTTAATATTCATCTTTCATTATCAATTGAAGGGTTTAATCCTTTCGGTAATTTAAACACAAATCAGAGTTTTTGCCCAGTTCCCATAGCATCTTTAAGTCTCCATCAAAACTGTGCATGAGGAAAGCATTCATGTTATTGTCGTTATTGATACTCGGTCCAATGGTTCCCATTGATGATATTGATATTTTCTTAGCCCCGTTAAGAGAAGAACATAAAAAGCTATTGAATGAAGGCATGAGGTCATTTGATGCTCATAATGGTGAAAAGTTCACAGTTAAAGAAATTGTGTTGTGGGCGATCCATGAGTTTCCTACCTATGGGACCATATAAGGTTGCAATGTTAATGGTTATTATGGATGTCCCATATATGGGGAGGAAACTAAATTCAGTTGGCTATATCATAGTGGTAAGATGATTTGTTTCAATCATAATAAATTTTTACTGAACAATAACCCTTTTAGGAATGAAAAGTCTAACTTTTACTTATCGATCATGAGGATTAGATAGAACCTACTCAGCTTTTTAATTAACAAATCTAGGAGAATATGAATGTTACGACTTTGGGGAATGATTTCCATAGGAAAACACCCTCAGCTACTAGAAAAGAAGCATAAAGGTAGGGAGGATTGGTCTAGACGAACTATATTAGTTGAATTTTTATATTAGAAAGAGCATCGTCTAAGGAATATAATTAATGTGATGCACACGGAGAATAATTTTACAGAACATCTTATAGGAACATCTCTGGGTGGTTTTCATTCGAAAGATGAAGAAAGGGAGCACCGTGATCTAAAGTAAACGAAAAAAATTTGTTAATAACTGATCCTACAATAAGAATAAATTTGATTCCTGTAGGTTCTTTCACTTTGATTACTAGTGATAAAAAGATCCTCCTAGACACGTTGTTCAACTTAAAGACGCCGACTCATTATTTTGGTATTTTATGCAGGTTTTAAGCTACCAAACAAATTATCTGAAACAGTGCAAGTACCACAACTAACATGTCAGCATCCAATTAATCCTTCTATTATTTAGGTATTTCTTTTCTGAGCACAAAGATCTCCGTAGAGAAATTATGGAGATTAGGTTGTGCTTCACCTTATTGTGTTTAAAAGTGGTAAACAAGAATCACATTAAGGCTACGAAAACTACTTTGGCCCAGGTGTCTTCTATCTTGGATAAATATTATCCTCTATCATTCTTTGATATCACTATCCACCTATTTGTGCATCTATGCGATAAGGCTTTGTTATATGGACCTGTTAGGCTTCGATGGATGTGTCCTTTCGAGTGCTTGATGAAAACATTCAAAGATTACGTGAACAATACACGTTATATTAGAGGGTCAACTACGAAAGAATACAAACCAATATAATCATCGTTATACATTCAGGAATATATTTTAGAACAAAGGGATTAGGAGGTTCAATCCTCGTGGAGAATGGGTAATCGAGGAATCTAACGAATTTGGGGATAAATTGCCTTTCGTGAACCCTAAAGATGTGAAACTCACAAATCTGCAATACGAGCAAGTAGCTTGTTATGTCTTAAAATTGAAAGATGAATTTAAGTATTAGAGGAAGTAAGTAGATACATATATAACTTATTTTGTTTGATTACGTTCAGTCTCTATATTACCATCTAAACTCTATAATTCATGAACACACTTAGGAAGTATGAGTGTGAAATTGCAAGAAATCAAAGAAGAAATTTCACGATGAATGATTTTAGGGCAAGAGCATCAAAATAGGTAATTTCCACCGCTTCTGCAGTGGTTATTTATGTACATGTTATAAATCATGTCATAATACAAATCCATTTATAAATATAGATTTTAAAAATAGGTTATGTCTCTTCAAAGCTTGCACACCCAGCCTAATGTCCTAATTTTTGTGCGAATGAGTTTAAAAAAAATTGTATCAACAATTTTGACTTCATCTCATACTCATGTGAGGAAAAACTGTTGACGTAAAATAATGGAATTTTAATTTCTGCCTTGACTTCTAGTGTGGCTAGAAAAAGTTATAAAAATTCAAATAATATGGCAATGGCTTATTATGGGATTGTCCAATAAATCCTGGAACTAGATTACTTAGATTTCAAAGAAGTCATCTTCTATTGTGATTGGGTGAAGGTGGAGGACACTACAAAAGGTTTTAAAGTTAATTATACTTCAAAACTACTCATGATAAAATTATCTAACATGAATAGTAAAAATCGCATGGTTGATGAGCCTTTTATTTATGCCTTTAAAAATGTGAAGAGGTATTATACTCAAAGTGCATAAACGATGACAATTGGTCTGCTTTATTAAGGCACCAAATGGTTTGACTACTCATGAAGACACACTAAAGGCTCCTACAAAGTTCCAGTATGCTCTTGATGACAACCCCAATTTGAAGGATCTTTTAGTTTATTTAGATAAAAATCGAGCTTTAAAATATTATTTTATTATTATTCAACTAACCCTTGTATGATAACCTATTTATATTGTATGTATTTGAATAATCCCTGGGTTTATTTAAATTTATGAATCTTTTACTCATATATTTAGTTTTATTTTTTCATATGCACTTTCAAATGTATTTTCATAAATCAAAAACCCAAAAAAGGGGGCTTATACCACAATTTCCAATTTAAAGTCTTCACACAATTTTGTACATTTCCAAAAAATATGGCTTATACAACAATTCCGAATTTAGTAGGTACTGAAAAGGTCATTAATTCATCCATCAAGTGGAACCATTAACCTATACCTTAAGTTCAAACATATGAATTGTGAATGTGGTGGGTTGTTTGATGTTAAAGTGACACGGTCCAATAAGAATAATAATGTAGGACTAGTGTACCAATACTATCCCAGATGTTGTAAATGTCTTGGATGGTCAACACCTAAGTATAATTGACCTCCTTGTAGCCATGTCATAATGAATTCAGCGTGTGGAAAAATAAAGTCTTCCAAAAATGTTATCCCCATAAATGATAGTTGTTTGAATGTACTCACTGTTTGTCTCGATGGAAATTATGGAAAAAAAAGTACTAATGGTGAAGAGACTCCAATTTTTTATTGTTGGGTTGTGTGTTTTTCTTATTTTGAGATCATTTGTGTAGAAATAAGAGGCACTCGTGTTTGAATCCATGCACAACACCGAGTTACAATTTCGAATTCTCTTTTATGGAATGCATTTGTAATTCCCTATTTTTTAATGTTTTGTAATTCACTATTTCGAATGGTATTTAGAATGCACTTGTATTTGGAATATTTTGTAATTCACTATTTGGACTGGTATTTATAATGAGATACACTGGATTGAAATTTTCTCGGGTTTGGAACTCATATATGTATTGGTTTAGAATTCATGTAGTTTGTCACTGAGATGCAATAATGTGATAAAAATGTAGTTTGGTTTAAATGCATGCTCATATGTGAACTAATATGTAGTTTGGGACTGATGTATAAACTGAGTTCAATTTTTTGATGATGTTTGTAGTAAATATGTTAAAGAACACGATGAACTTTTCATTCCAGCCTCCCAAACCCATGACTCCAATTGAAGGAAACTCCTTATCACCACAACTAGATATGCCCATTAAAAAGGGCCCAAAAATAGTCGAAGTACTAGGAGAGTAAAAACAGACGACGATGGATTTACATCAATGTGATATTTTGGATTTAATTTTATTTTTTATGGCTTAATATTTAGTTAATTTGTGTAGTATTATTATTTTTTGATTTTTGGATTACTTTTTGGCTTAATAATTGGTTTAGTTAGTGGCTTAATAATTGGTTATTTTTTATTGGACAATTTGATGGCTTAAAATTTATTTGTGGAAATATATATAGGTTTTATGACATGTAAAAGTTTTTTTGGGGATATAGAAAATTATTTTTTATTTTTTTAAATGGTCATGGTTTAGAGCCATGACCAAAATAATGAAAAAAATAAAAAAAAATAATATATATATATATATATATATATATATATATATATATATATATATATATATATATATATATATAGAGAGAGAGAGAGAGAGAGAGAGAGAGTCACGGTTCACAACTTTGACGATATATTATTTTTTTTATTTCGATCACCGTTTTGGTCACGGCACAGAACCATGATCATTAGAAGATTTTCCCCTCTTGTGATCATGATTTTGTATCATGACCACTAAAGCAACAAGATAATGGGGTTACAGTTTTGAGCCGTGACCACTAGGCCACAGTCCCAAATTGTGACCAGTACCTCAATGTTGATATCAACCATTGGACCATTTCATTAGAGTTATGACTTTAGATAGCAACCCTTAAAACGACCACCCTTAAAATGGTCACGACCTAAATCCGTGACCATGACCCAGGGTCAGAGTCCAAAATTATGACCATTTCTTCTTTAAGGCGTAGTGTATGCATACTCTCTAGTTTTCGTTGCTCTTTTTAATGACCAAAGTATTTGATAGCCATTTGGGAATCGAATTTCCTTGATGGACCGTTCCTCCAGTAGTTTTCCCCCACTTCTTCATCTACTAACTTCTTTTTCTCGAGGGTAGTTCTTCGTGCATTTTGGGTCACTAATGCATGTGATGGGTTCATGTAGAGCTTGTTGCATATAAACTCTGGGTCAATTCAAATCATTTCATATGGTTGCTAAGAAAAACATCTTGAATTATATTGAGGAAAGCAACCAAATCCTTTTTTCTTCTCTAGTAAGTGTGTTGCTGATCAAGAGATTTTGCATGGGTTAATTGTTTCCAAATACCACCTCCTTAAAGGGCTCCATGACCCGATCAGCATGGGAGATCATGGTTTCCTCAACACTAGGTCGTCCATACTTTAATTGTTATATGGAGGGAAAAACCTTTGTTGGTTCCACAACTTTTTCTTTATGTTTCCACTATTTTAATCAAATGGCATATATGATGCACTGTCGAGTTAGGTATCGGTTCCCCCTGATTTCCTTTATTTCATTTTCAGTTATGCACTTCAACTTTTGGTAGTAGGTGGAAGGTGGAAAGTGGAAGGTGGAAGGAACTGATATCATGGAATCCATCCACCCATTACCCAAGTATAATAGGGGGAATGTATGTCTACTATGAGGATATCAATGAGTTTGGAGATTCTTCCTACTTGAAAAGGGAAAACGACGTTTCCTAGAGGCATGGTCACCTTACTATGAACTCAGGCATTAGTATGATCGCCTCTTGAAGGTTTTTTGGTCACAAGTTGAGCTTATTGAAAGTTTTGAGGTGCATGACCTCTGAGGATATCCCCTGATCCACAAACAGCTTATCGATATCCTGGGTGGCTACTCTGAGAGTGATTATTAAGGCATCGTGATGAGCAGTCCTCACTTTTTAAAAATCTTTATTAATGATCACTATATATTTGAAGTAGTATATCTCCTTGGTCGCCAATATTTGACCATAATGGGCTTGGTTGTATCAATTTATAATGCCTCCATCACCACTGTGAGCTTCTTCATCTCCATTATGAGGGCATTTCCCTTTATCTGACTTGGGTTTGACGCCACATGGATCCATGCAAACTAATGTCTTATGTCTTTATCCAAATGATTATCTGGTCTTTAGTCATGCATGGGCTGCATTTGACCTTACTTCTTTTTAATGATATCTCTGAGGTACCCGAACTGGTCTAATTCCTCTAGGTGAGATTTTAAGGACTTATACTTCTCAGTTTTTTTAATCGTGATTCTTGTTGTATACACACCTCAGTGTCATGTTCCTCTTCTTGGGATTGTTTATCATCTTTTCGGGACACTTGAATTACTTTTGACATCTGATCTTGTCAAGTATCTTATAAATAGGCTCAATGAAAGTCATATTGATGGACTTGAACTCCTTCACAGGATCCTTTTTATTGGTTCCCTTTAATTTTTCATTCTGCACTCCCTTATTTTTTGCTTATTTATTTTTCTTTTTATTTTTGGACTACTTTGGTCAATCAACTTCCTGGCCAACTGCAACCACCACATCTCCGACTCTGGCTTACTTTTCAATTCTCGCTATGTGGTCATTGATAGTAATGACCTCCCTCTTGGTGAGAGACTGATGAAGCATGGAGTTTTTTGACAGCCCAATCTTGAAGGAAGCCACCACAAGTTTCACGGTGCATTCATCCACTTTGTTATACTCCTCCCAATACCTCCTTGCATACTCTTGGAGAGTTTTTCGAGGCTTCTTCTTTAGCATAAGAAGTGAGTCCATCCATTTCGGATGGGTATGTGTCATAATGAACCTGTCCATAAAGGCCTAAACGAGTTTTTTAAAGCATGTGGTCAACCGGTGCTACAACTTCTCAAACCACTTTAAACCAATGTCCCTAAGATTAGAGGGAAATATCCGGTACATCAAATTCTCATTGTTGTTCCATAACGTCATAACCTTATGATATTTCCTGACATGGACAATTCCCATCATATATCTTAAACCATGGAGCGAAAAACTTCTTAGGAGGATCAAACTCCCTATTAGCCCAGTTGAATAGTGATTTCATCTAGTTGACATGGGCATTTCTGGCGAGATCATTGGTCGTACATGCTTCCTAACGCGCAGGGTGTCTATCTATGTCTCTTCTGATCAAATCTCAAAGATCTCTCTCCTCACCACTCTTCAGAGAATGGACTCATTCTAGGTGACCTATTATGAGGAGAAGATTCCTATTAGTAGTTGGTACTCCTCCCTGAGTTGCGAGATCTGCTCACATAAGGACTAGGAGTATGCAACACGGAATAAAGTTTAAACTTATCCTTATGGTCCTATTTTTCGAACCTCTTCAAACGTCATTAGAGTATAACATTTTTCTCCTATTAATGACTAATAGTGGCACGTTCATCTCGGAGGAATTTCTTGTAGTTATCAATGACCCTTGAGATCTGGTTAGATCGTTCGAGCTCGTCATTCTCACTTGTCCTATTCTCTTGAGGATGATAGCATACAACATGATATTAGTAATAGTTTCCAGTCTTTGATATGACTCTTTGGGGCAAGGGAAAA
Source organism: Sambucus nigra (assembly GCA_949130495.1). Taxonomy (NCBI): domain Eukaryota; kingdom Viridiplantae; phylum Streptophyta; class Magnoliopsida; order Dipsacales; family Adoxaceae; genus Sambucus; species Sambucus nigra. The sequence continues at coordinate 59,476,617 of OX422214.1, forward strand.
GGTTGACGGCCCCTAGTCATCATAACCATCGTAATGTAGATGGTAACCCTCCTACTGTCCATGGCTTTCCCGGTGATGACCCTCGTGGTGATCATAATTTTGTTGTTCTTAGTTGGGTGAGTGAGACATCACAAATAGTTAGTGGCAGTGAACTAAAATCATTCCCACAGACGAAGCCAATTATGAATGGTACCTTCCTACAGGTAATGATATTCAATGCACACAAGCTAGTGAACAACATCAATTGCAGAAAAGAATAAAATCACACACACAACAAAAGATGTGCGTGGTTCAAAAATTTGCCTATGTCTATGGGGTGCTAGGTTTTCTTTTCTATTACTCAACAACTATGATCGATAGCATTGTAGTACTACTCGACATTACAATCACACATATGGCGTGAATTTATATGTATTTTTACAGATTTTAAATTATGGGATTAATTAATTTAAAATTAGGAAATTAATTAGAAATTCATCCAGATTTAAATACTACCGAGACAAGAGTTAGTATTTGATTATTATAACTATGTTAAATATTACTGAGCGTGTATAGTAATATAGGATTTTGAATTTATTAAAATTGTCGTGAGTTGAAAATACGACAGTTTCGATAATTAAGTTGGAACGCGCGTGTCAATCGTGCTAGGACCCAATTTAACAGATTTAAAAGTAAATTAATTTTATATCATTCGTATGGTCATTTCAAGTGCGCCAAAGTATCCATAAGGGTCGAGATAGTCATAAAACACTAGACGAGAGTTTAGTTTGGGTCCCGGGGTAGATTTAGGCCAAACCGGCAACTCGAGGGGGTATTTTAGTCATTTTATTATTTGATGAATAGTGAACTACGAAAATTAGGCTGAGTATATCAGCCAACCCTTAGAGACATTAGGTCCATTAACTGTCAAAATCAAGGGAGATAAATGTGAGAGGAAAGGATAAGTTCCAAGGGTTCCTAAGGCCAAAGCAACTACCGTAAACCACCAACACCGCCGAATTTGTGACCGGAAAGAGAGTGGAATCAACCACCACCTTCATCAAAGGATCAGAAAACCTAATTCAATGCAAGTGATTTAACTTGAAATATTTCAGCGTATATATGATTCATGATAGTTTAGAATTGGAGAAAAACTATGGAATAGGAATAATCTATAAATTTGGAGATTAAATCTTAATCTGAATAGGTCTTGCATGTAGATTAACTTCTGGAAATATAGTAGCCAGGAAATCATGATCCATATGTAGATAATTATGAACTTATGTTGAAATTATATAATGTTCTTGAAGATAATAGAGGAAATAGGGTTTTTATGAAAAATATGTGATTTAATCCAAGATAATGATGACCCGTGATGATTTGATGATTCTGATACGTCAGAACTTATGCAATTATGTTGGTATGTTGATCTATATACTTATTTAGGAGTTTGAGATGTTGTAATGGATAATTAGAGGTGTAAAAATAAGAAAACCTGTAACTGTTAAAAGATTTCTGGGCAAATATCTGATCGATCGATGGATCAACTCAAGAATGTCGATGGATCGACTCATCGATCGATCGACCCCTCTGGAAAATGTGACTTATTTACCTTTAAATAATTGATTGACTCTCAACCTTTAGAACTCTTTGGTTATTATTGATTTAACATAATGGGACTTAGGGGAGGTCAGTAGGATACACTTAAGACCCTAAAAGGGTTAGTACGTATGGGAATGAGTTGGAGAAAGTAAGCATAATTAACCAAACCACTGTGATTTGAAATTTATTATATAGGGAGTTTAAATTCAGGCGAACGGTAATTTAAGGGTTGGAATAGTAGTAAGGGGACTTTAAATTTCTGATGTACCCTTAGAGATATATGGGAGACCTAATAGCCTCTTAGGGTATGTAGGCGTACTCTAATTAGTACGACGAGAGTTGTAGCACTAAATTATTGATACGTATAATATTCGAAACGTAATTAATATGGGTGAAACTTAATATATATAGGAGATGAGATTACCTATATTGGATTCATATATATACTGGTTATGTGATTTCCTAGTATATGGATTGTTATGTGTATGACATACCTACCATACTTTCTATCACGGGAGGTTGTTTAGGAAAGGGGACAATATGGCCTTTGTGTGCCTTCGGGGGGACATTAGATTTGTACCTGAAGAACATAAGATTGTGAAGGCTTATTTGTGAGTTAATGAGACAGCTGACTATGGAAGCATATGTATGTTCGTGACCCATAGGTATGTGAACTATGTTCCCCTCCAATATATGTGATTTGAATATATATAGTTCCTGAGTGATTCGAAACTCGTGATCCTCACGTACGTGATGTACCGGGATTTGATAGCAGAGTATGAGGGCATCGTAGGTTATGTCCTTGTGGGGTGCCTGATTTGCATATAATATATTATAGTGGTGTATATATATATACTTATTATAGTTCAGTTGTGTTGCTTAGTAGATAAGTTAGATTGAAATATCTAAATTAATGAAGTATGTGAGATATGTGAAATCCGTTCATAAAACACGGAGTATATTAAATGGGGTTATTCGAGCAAACACATCAGGTAGTACGATTAGGTAAACAATTGCATAGGCTGGCTAGGCAGGGTAGTGTAACTATCAGGGGAATTACATATACGTTAGGCTTGCACAATTAGTTCAGAGGTGAGGATGTCAAGAGAGGGCATATAACTAACATGTTTAATATATGTGTTGTTAAAATTGTAATATAAACACTTGTTGTTTTTAAAATATTTCCACCTCAGGCTCTGACCCGTTTGCTTCCAAATCTATTTTTTTTTGTAAAAACCTTTTAGGTGCGTGCCCATAGGAAGCCAAGCATAGGAGTTCCATTTTGCTGACGTGTTGTAGCTGCTGTGAAAGCTACAAAACCTCGGTATTAAACGCCTCCACATTCTACATTTAATTTCATTCAGAGTTAGCTGCATCTGTTAGGGCATATCACCCATTTCTATTTAAAGACAGTAGTACAGTCATTCATTTCTTTTCAGTTGTTGGATTTATTATTTATTCAGACTTTGGTATTGGGTTTATTTATTATTGGTAATATTTATGGGAGTTTTTCCCCAGACTCAGTTTATTTCTTTCCATTATTATTCTGATGAGGTTGATGATGTGAATATTGAATGGGTGGTTCATATTTAATTGGTTGCATGTTAATTAAATTAATAAAATATGATAACTCATTTTTTTAAATATTAGGTGGCTAGTAATTATTAAATAGGTTTTCAACAGTGATGCTAGAACTGATCCAACTTGATATTCTGTATTGATGTAATGAAGGAGTAGCTACCCGATATTTAATTAGTTGGGATGTCACATTATGCATGATTGTGATTAGCCGTTACAAGTGAGGGGGAATAATTGTTCTCTGTCTCAAAGTCTTCACTAATCATAGGCGCACGTGACCAAGCATGTGCTAGTGAAATTCTTGACCCCACAATGGACTATCAAATAATTTGGCATAAGCATAATCCATCCAACGTAAGCACGTAAATTAAAGAATATGAATCAAATGAATTAATCTAAAACGGATTAAATATTACTCTCGTAAATATTTTGTGAATAATGATTTTTTAAAATATTTAAAACATATTGGGAATTTATATGAATTAAACTAATTAAGCATGTACTAATAAAATATAAGTAAACTTCACATAATCCTAGCAATTAATTTACAGTAGAAACATGGTTAAAATGGAGAAATTTCAAGAAGAAATAATAATTCTCATTAAAATAAACAACTTACAAAATGAGTCTCAACCCTTGAATAATTGCTTCAAAAGTTCTCTTAATTTGTACACACTTTAACTCCCAAAACACTCAAAAAATTTTTTTATTAAATAACACTAATTTTTGTGATCCTAAAAATTATTCCATTTAATACTTTGTATTTGCTAGTGCTAAACACGAGGTGATATTTATAGGGGAAAAATGCACGCTGTAATCTAGATTAAACCTCTTTTTTAGTGATCAAAATAATAAGTTAATAATGATAAAAAACACTTAGGTTAACTCAAAATTTTGTGTTTCAAATATTGGGGACTTTATTATCGACAAGAATTTGAATTGCATTTATCCTTCAAGTGACTTCTCATTAATAGTTTGTCAAATTCCCCAATTTACGACTTCTTGGGAAGAGTTTGTGTTGTACTTGGGAATATCTTTTGTTGATTTCCTTCTTGGTTCCCATGAAATAAATTAGATTTACTTTTCTTTTTTCTCTCCTTGATTTTCGACATAATCCCGATTGATGGGGACAACTCATAGACATGTCTCAACGGCTGGGATGAATGGGACAACTAGGAAGCCTTGCTTTTGACAGTTGAAAGAATGGGATGGATACCACATATCTTGAGTTAATTGGACTAATGAAATGGTTGGAACCACTAGGACATCTGTCGGATGCCTTGTGGGTTGAGTCATGTTCGACTTGGATAGAGTAGTGGTAACTTTGGCTTGAGTTAGCTTCGAAACTACACTTATCGGCTTGGTGAGCCGTGACATGAAGGCATGTAGCATAAGTGCACGATAGGTAAATAAACTCAATCAATCATAAGTGCACGATGCATACGTGTACTCCTAACGAATGAACATCAAAGGTATCCTTAGGTGTAAAAATTCTTAGAGTTAGATGACACTGTCTTAAACAAATCAACAAATCAAAGTCAAAGTGATTTCCACACCAATAACGTCCAAAACTATTTAGCGCTTTTTCAAAATCTTCAAGGACGTGCAAACCAGTTTAAATTTTCCCACCAAACTCCCTCAGATATATATTTTGAATATAGGTTATCTAAATTCTCAAACTTTGGAGAATTGATGGTGAAACCTATTGGCCCATATTTGTCATGTAATGTTTTTTATTGCCTTTAAATTTTTTCGGGCTCTTTTAACCTCCTTGGACCCCGGATAATAAAATTCCTCAATTTTTTAGGTCCGTTTTAACGGTAGCTTTAGTGCAAAGGATAGATAATTACCTTTCGTAGCCTCTCCCCATTTTTAAAATACCACACAATCTCACCAAACGGTTTTTACATGCACACCTTTCTTATCAAGTTTTATCATGCTTGGTTCGTTTTAAGGATAGGATTGAAGTGAAAACACCCAACTAACATGTGATAAGATAAGTAAAATAATCAAACAAATCCGTGCATGTGTGCAATAAAGGAAATCATGAGTCAAGCATGTAGGAAGTAACGCTTAATTACATTTTAATGACTTCAAACATTATAAAGCACAAAGATGAAAAGATATATTGTCTCGAAACACTATCAAATAGTCACATGAATAAATGGAATGAAATTGTGACTTGGCAATCTTAAATGCTCATTCATAAAAGGTGCAAATAAAATACAAAAATATGTTCGTTCTTTTCTAAAAAAATTTAAAAAGAAAATCTTTTTGAATTTTTCAAATAATTTTATCAAAATAAAATCTTTTTGTATTTTTTTAAAATAATTTTATCAAAAGAAAATCTAAAAATAAAAATTTATACAATCAAGATACATACTAGCAATAGGTAAATAATGTCGTCATGAAAATCATCCTATGCTAGTAAGCAAGCCAAACCTCAATCGTTAGGTGAGGAGGGGTTTTCGAAAGGTGGTGTTAACTTACGAAAAACCTTCGTTAAATCTTGTGAAGTATTGACCAAGAACTTAACTAGCTCACCTAAATGTGCAAACTTCTTTCTTAAAAACTCCTTCTCTCTCTCCAAATCTAAAATTCGACGACCTAAATTTCTATTATACTTCTTTGTTTTCAAGGTCTCAGTGTACAGATCTCTAAACGCTTTTTGGAACTCACTTTCATCTCCACTTTCACTCTCGCATTCTTCCTCACATGAAGCGCTCAAAACATCACTATCGCATTCGTGAGAACAATTGTGGGACAAAGAGGGTATGTTCACACAACTCGGAAAAGCAACAAACTTCTCACCACTAGTCTTATCATTCTCACTTTCACTACTATCACTAAGTGTGGCGGGCATGGCTACATTCTTTCCTTTCTTTCTAAGCCGCGTAGGACACTCAAATAATTTATGCCCCTTACCCCCACATTCAAAACAAGTCACGTTCCCAAACTCCTCCTCACACTCCTCATCTGAGTCACTCCCGTTTTTCCTCTCACCTCTTTCTTTGGACTTTCCTTTCTTTTTATTTTTATCAAAAATTCTCTTTTTTATTGGAAGAATTTTCTTTAGAAATTTTGAGAAACGTTTTGAAATTTTTCGCAAATAAGGCCAAATCATCAACGTCTCCCTCATAATCGGACTCACAAACTTTTTCTTTCTTTTTCCGAAAATGAGTCTTTAAAGCAACGCCTCTATCCTTAGCCTTAATGATTTGGGTAAACATGTCAATCTCATAGGTTGAAAGATCTCCTACAAGTTCTTCCAACTTAAGTGATTTTCAATTTTCCAAAGAGTTCAAAACAGTGACTTTAAGAATAAAGCGTTTCGGAAGAGATCTCAAAATATTTTTAACGAAACGCGTGTTATCAATCACCTCACCAAATTAAAACAAGTGTTAACAATGTCCGACAAACGCGTATAAAAATTATCAAAGCATTCAAACTCAGACATGGTGATAGTCTCAAATTTTGTGACTTTGATTCTTTAACCGCGTTCGTACCCTCATGTGTCAGTTTCAAAACACCCCATGCCTCTTTAGACGTGGTGCACGTCATAATTTGGCAGAACTCATCGGAAATGACGGCTCCAAAAATAGCACTCAGACCACGGGAATTAAAATTAGACATTTTAAAATCATCTTCAGTCCAGAATGACACGGGTTTTAAAGAGGTGATATTATAAACGGTGACCATGGGAGGTGTCCACGCATTTTCACAAAGCAACCAAACACGCTCGTCGGTGGATTTTAAAAAAGATTTCATACGAGCTTTTCAGTAGGCATAATTAGACCCGTCAAAAATAGGCATCATATTAAATGAATGTTCCATTGGAAAAATTGCGAATAAATACAAAACAGATTTAAAAAAAAATCAATATCACACAATTTTGCAGAAAATAGGAATACGCGATAAATTAGTGTAACCCGCTCTGATACCAATTTGAAAAGCCGCGATAACCAAACGCGGTGTGTGATATTGAATAAAAAATTATTCGCAAGTTTCCAAGTAAACCATTTTTAATTAGAGTCTATTTTTAAACAAACTAAATACAACCCCTAAACATGTGTTCAAATTAAGAAGATATTTAATTAAACACAGTTTTTCAATTAAATCCTAAAAATATGCATCTAGATGATTTATCAACTAACATAAAGCATGTGACACAACATATTAGGAAAAAATCCCGAAGGGCAAAATCATATTATTTCCAGAATAATTTGTAAAAAACGGTTACACGGATTATAATGAAAATAAGTGTGACATACAAAATACCCGCAGGTGTCGGTTTCGATGTTGTCGGTTGGAATTTCCCGCAAGAATACCAGATGGGCAGCAATGAAGAAGATACTGGCTTCTCCACAAAATACTCCTAAATGAGTAAGAATAATCTCTTGAAGGTTTATGATGTGCCAATCATAAATGGAAATTAAGTGAGCATTTATAAGGAAAGAAAATGGCCTAAAAAATATTTTTATAAAAAGATGGCAGATTAAGGGTCGGTTTTAACTCAGCATGTTGCAAAGGTGTTTTGACCACTAAGAAGTGGTGACATCATTTGGCACAGAAATCAAGGTCGGCAGCGGCGTTCGAACGACATTGGATGTCGCTCGAACGAGGACACGTGTTGTTCGAACGACATTGACATCTCGTTTGAACGAGCACGCCTTCAAAAAAATTCCGTTTCAGCTTAGAAAAAATTCTGCATTTGATAAAAAATAATTTCAGACTTTTTAAAAAATATTTTCTAAAAAATTTCCAAATATATATGCAAATATAAACAACTCCAACTAATTATTTTACTGATAGTGCGTCGTGGAGTTATGAGAAACGATTGAGAAGTAAGTAGAATATAGCATGATGCACGAGTGAAGATGATGGATGCATGGATTCGAAAAAAGGCCACCGTGGATGATCGTGATGACGTGTCGAATGTAGAGGTATCAGAAATACAAACTGTGATCTAGGGGAAAAGAAATCCTAGAATCTTCCCGGACATTTATAAAATTATGTCCTTACAATAACCATTTTTCAGGGAATAAGTAGGTTCGTGGAGGGAACGAAAAAGGATTGTGTTGAAGATTCAGGTTTTATAGTTCTTTTTGTTATTATGTTTGTTTTATCATTTAGAACATATTTGGCTCTCTTGTAATAAGCTTTAAATTTTTTCTTAAGTTGTAATTCATCGTTACTTTTAATATAAATGAGGCTTCCTTTAGAAATATATGATGACATAATTCCTTTAATTTCAGTATTTTACGATTCATAACCATGTGATTGTATTTTCGCTGCATTTATTTAAGGAAACAATTTAATACCGAATATTTGTTGCCTTGGTGGCATGTCAAGACACTCGTCCCCTACTACTAATATTTGGCACGGAGGCATGACAGTGTATGCAAGAGATACTATAAACTTTTTAGGGTTCTAAACTAATTCACAAGAATAATATTCAACGATGCTTTATTGTGAATTAAAACAGTATTTTTCAACACAAAACTTGAAAAAAATTTGCAACAGATATGCCGAAACATAGTTGGAAAATTTCTTGAAATGTATTGAAACACAAAACAGGTATTTATAATAACCTTAAGTCGAAAAGTCGTTCGGACGAGATAAGCAGGTCATTTTACCGTCATAGACATATCCTTCGAACGAGATGTTTTCTCGCTACTAACAACCTAATTAAAACCAAACCAGTAGGCTATCATTTAATCCAAAATAGATCCAAACTTAAAATGATGGTCTGACGACCTTGACATGTCGTTTGAACGGCATAAACAGAAGAAAAAAAATTCTAAACTCCGCCGACTAAATCTCAAAAAACATATTTTTTGATAACTAAAAACCCTGCTTGTTTTTTGATAAAAATTAAACATCCCAAATATAATTCTATGAATTAATTCAAACTCTAAATCGTTTTATACCTTTTGAAATGTCATTAAGTCTTCAAACTTGGAGATGCTATAGTTCGATTCGTCTTGACGGTGTGTGACGATTTGTAACAGGATACGCCAAACTAGCCTAAAGATATTCTATAAACAATGACAGAAACATTATTCTTACAACATCAGTCATTATTGATTTTTCAGACCCACAAGGAAGAGCATTACCTTTAGCCGAACTATTGTACCTATATATAATAGGTAATTAACTGACGAAGGGTTGACCTGACCAGACTGATGTGATCACAGATGCATCAGTATGTATTTTGGTAACTGCTGCTAAAGTAATGGACAACTTAGCATCTAATTTATTTCCATCTATTGAAAGAGTGGAACTTTTTTAAGCTTGAATAAAAGTTCGAGACATATTTTAAAGCATGAATAGGAGTCTTGGAGACTTCTTTTTGGAGGTTTAGGCATTCATTAAAAGAGTGTCCAACATTCTTCCAAAAATTACTGAAAAGTATGAGAGATTCGTAGCAAATTGTAACATAAAAACTACCCTCGCCTCTTTCTAGAAAAATACGTTCAAGAGGTTTTTGAAACAGGTCGACTTCCACTAAAACTCTAGAAAAGTTTTCATATATTCTTTCCAACGTGTTTTTATCAATGCGAAGAGGCAGAACCACTCCCCTATCTATTTAGAGAATAAAATGTAGGTCCCAGTACTCTTAGCATAGACCCATAAAGCAAACTCGGACAATACCAGTAGATTGCACATGTAAATCTGGATCGAAATCAGGTTCCCAATGGAAAAGTTTAAAAGAGCCGTCTGAGAGTTTTGTATTCCTTAATGACCAAACCTTGCTCATTTCAACAGAACGAGAAAAACTAATAGTAAAATATCCCTTACCAATGCGAGTTAAAATTCAATGGTTTTTAAGTTTCCAGATATTAGTGAGAAAATATTTGATATCTTCAACTTTCCATCATTTAGAACTTTTAGTAACAACAATTCTACTTGTGAGATTAGAAGAGTTTCAAGTTATAACCACATGTTGATATGCATCATTATTCAACCTTACAATATGTAAGAGAGTAGTCTAATTTTGGGGAAATACTCGATTTTAGCACGTGTTTGACTTGAGCAACTTCGGTTGCGCCTACGTATCCGTTATGCTCGGAATCAAAGTCAGCGTAGTTCGCGGGTTCGTACTATTCGCCGGAAAACTCATTGTGGTGGTTTTTCGGAGAGATGGGAGGTGTTGCCACTCTTTTCAAAGGACTCATCTCAAAACTCTCTCTAAAACCTCATAAGATAAGAAAATCACCCTCCTCTTCCAAGAAGATCTCTCTCAAATGTATGGGGGGAGGGCTTATTTATAGCAAAACCCACCCAAGTGGGTCACCACATGTAAATTAACCCGTGGTGACACATGTCCTATTTTAAGTGGCATGTGTCCCATAGCATATGTCAAAACTCTCAATACTAGAATATTTTCTAGTTAATATGTAAATAATACACAAATACGCGTGATATGTCCAACGCGCATAATAATACCTCAGTCGCATAAACACATGGACTTTTGTCAATATTAATCATCTCTAATCTCATTTAATAATTTAATAAGAGGCTTATCATTAAGCCCCTCCTACATTTGCCCCCTCGTACATATAGTTGATATATTGATACATGTCTGAAATATATCGACTGTATGTACGAAATAACTTTAGTCAGTTTTCATATGTTCGATCGATCTGTGGATCGTGGGTAATAATCTCATATCTCATTTCATCTTGATGATGTACTTTTACCTCATATATCACATTTTATGATATAATACAATCTCATATTTCATATCTCAGTTTATATGATATACATCAATTTTATATCTCATATCTTAAATCCCATTTTGCAGCTTTGATCTCATAGGTTATTCCGAAGGACCTCGTTTATCAATATTTTCATACGAATGATATACACCGAGTGTTGCCCCCATTCCTATTTAAAAGAACATGCATCCACATTTTTATTGCGATTGTTTGTAACTCTGCTTTGGTAAAGACTATTATCATGAACACATAATAACTACCTCAGCATTCTCTTTCGTCATTCTCAATCAAGCTTGGTGAAAGTATTATTACGGTTTACATAATAACTACTTCATCGTCCTTGATTAATCTTTTAGTGCATGCACATGTTGTTTGACTTGTTTTAATCATGATGAGGTTTCTTGTGCATGCATGTATTATTGACTCGCTCAAATGACCACTTTTTAATGTTTTTTTTTTTTTACACAAGCTCACACCTATAAGGTGACTTAATGATGAGAACACACTTGTCAGGGTTTTTCGCAAACTCCACCGTTTAGAGGTGACTTAACAATGAAAACATACTTGTTAAGGTTTTTCGCAAACTCCACCGTTAGAGGTGGCTTAACAATGAAAACATACTTGTTAAGGTTTTTCGCAAACTCCACCGTTAGAGGTGACTTTAACAATGAAAACATAATTGTTAAGGTTTTTCGCAAACTCCACCGTTAGAGGTGACTTAACAATGAAAACATACTTGTTAAGGTTTTTCGCAAACTCCACCGTTAGAGGTGACTTAACAATGAAAACATACTTGTTAAGGTTTTTCGCAAACTCCACCGTTAGAGGTGACTTAACAATGAAAACATAATTGTTAAGGTTTTTCGCAAACTCCACCGTTAGAGGTGACTTAACAATGAAAACATACTTGTTAAGGTTTTTCGCAAACTCCACCGTTAGAGGTGACTTAACAATGAAAACATAATTGTTAAGGTTTTTCATAAACTCCACCTATAACGGTGACTTAACAACGAAAACGCTTGTTAAGATTTTTGTAAAACTTCACCGATAACGGCACACCTATGACGGTGACTTAACAACAAAAACACTTGTTAAGATTTTTCATAAACTCCACCTATAACGGTGACTTAACAACGAAAACGCTTGTTAAGATTTTTCATCAACTTCACCTATAACGGTGACTTAACAACGAAAACGCTTGTTAAGATTTTTCATCAACTCCACCTATAACGGTGACTTAACAATGAAAACACTTGTTAAGATTTTTCATAAACTCCACCTATAACGGTGACTTAACAACGAAAACGCTTGTTAAGATTTTTCATAAACTCCACCTATAACGGTGACTTAACAACGAAAACGCTTGTTAAGATTTTTGTAAAACTTCACCGATAACGGCACACCTATGATGGTGACTTAACAACGAAAATACTTGTTAAGATTTTTCATAAACTCCACCTATAACGGTGACTTAACAACGAAAACGCTTGTTAAGATTTTTCATAAACTCCACCTATAACGGTGACTTAACAATGAAAACACTTGTTAAGATTTTTTGTAAACTCATTCTTCTGTATCTCTTTTCAGGACAGGATCCCGTACCTGACAAACTGAGCGTGGTCCTTCGTCTGTTTGCTTCCATGACCAACTTCTTCGGACGAGTTAAGTCATAACGATCGTGGTTCAACTACCGACCAATTTGATAAAGTTTTTTGGAATATAATACACCTCTGTAGAAGACTTATCTCAACACTCGCAAAGTTCTCATAATATGATGTCATATCTGAAGGATGACTGACTTTGTCAATTTCTGAGTGATAACTAATTAACCCGTTTGAACTCTTTGCGAAGGAAACTGAAGAAGCTTTTGTAATGGACTGCTTGGATGTTACTATACTCTGAAGGTTCATCAATCTAACCTTGGCGTGGATGATGTCAAAGAAGCTTTAGACTACAAGCTACGTTACATCATAATATCCATTTGCCCCCTTTATTTTATTTTATCTTAAGATAAAATAAAATAAAATAAATGACATATATCCTTTACAATTCCCATCCGAAAAAAATGAAAGCAACCTAATTATTACATTTCATGGGGTGTATCTCAAACTGTCGAATCTTTTAACAATGATTTGATATTTGTGTCGCTCAATATCTACTCATTCAGAAGCCTCTGCAAAATAATATCTTTCTGACACAATAATATAATATTGCAAAGGGTTAGTAAAACTCGGGAAATATCCAAGTACAATTCTCATCATGCCCCCTTTATTTTATTTTTTTATTTTATTTGATATAATAAAATTTAAATAAAGTCCGGGGATATTTGTGTAATGAATCGTAACCACTCATACTCGTAGGTGTATCGTGGACAATTTAATGTCGTTTAAGCACACATCCTTTCAAACTCACGAGTGTGTTAAATATCAAGGTTAATCACGAATTGTAACATACTCAACGCTTTCATAAATGATTCATAATTTATGAAATAAACATAAAATAATATGCACAAGTTTTTCTATGAAATATCGCATAATATCCATCATACTCCATCTGAGTCACTTTTAGTTTTATGTGATAACGTATAGAGAGATCATGCGATGAATCCTAATAGAGAACCCCAATAGTTATATCCCAAATGGCGTGGTTCATCGCGCATACATGTTATAGGTGTATGGAAAGTAATTTCCGAAGGATAAACCATGTATATATTTGTCTAAACTCATTGAATAATACTTCTAAAAGTTTTCAATATAATATTATATTATGTGGAAATGAAACATCCCCTGAACATAATAACTGCATGACGTGCTTTATGTTTCTCAATAGACATGCACACAGATGTTTCGAGGGAGCCCCCAAAAAATAATATATACGATTCGCCACTAAGCGTGATAAAGACATTTATTTTCAATTGTGGAGTCATGCATATCGTTTTGATATTATTCTAGCCTTTATTTTATTCAAATCACATGCCACAACAATACTCATAATTGTTAATAAATAATACCCTCATGAATTGACATTAAAAATGCATTGCTTCGTCAATTTGAAGGTTTTCGAAGAATCAAATTCAATAGTAGTTTATTTATAATCCAATCGACACTTGTTGTGTAATACCGTGGATTTAAAACTATGAGTAAATATACCTCTCAATATATATATAAAATATATATGTATAATTACCGAAATAAACAGAAAATAATTTCATTTATTCAGTAATATCATAGTTATATTTTTAAACATTTAACTATTCCATAAATAGCTCAGTAATACTCGTTTCTTAACTGTACGCACACACAAAATTCGTTCTAACTGGTGTTCTATCCGAGGGAACACGTAATCCCACCAAAGTGATATGCGACTGTCAGATGGAAGTGGGTCTCTTTTTTAAAATCCTTGCCGTGCAAGCTGGCAAACACTCTTCATAAATAAATCCAAAAGGTGAGGGATGAGAGTTGGCTCCCCATTTTTTTTTACCCACGTTTTTTTTTTTTTTTTTATTCTTAAAGATTCCTCTAATTTCAAAACCCCCGTTCGTTCATACCACCAACTGCTTCCATGGTGAGTCCATCTTAGGTTGTCCGCCCTATTTAAAGTTTCAATCTTATATGGTATAAAATAAGGTTGAACGGATTTCGACTCTCAGATGCATCGACGACGAATTCCAGCCGGACCAAAGTCTATCGGAGTGATGTGTCAGTTAAATCGCTTCTTGTCAAGTTCCAACGGTGGTTGGTGTTATTTCAAGCTCCAACGGTGATTCTTCGTGTCTCCAGATCCCACGATGGTTCATCATTTTCAAGATCCCACGGTGTTTTTCTATAAAGGTTCACCGGATTTGAACCTCCCACGGTTATTTTAGTATTTCAAGATCCCACGATGGTTCAAACTGATGGTTCGTTAGTTTGTAGCTTCCACGGAGGTTCGTTACATTTCAAGATCCCACGGTGTATTGTTCACCCCTACTGAAATCTGTGGTAACTCGTTTGACACAAACTCAATTGAATCTCAGGTGCGCCCATTTCAATGTTTGGTGGACCAGTTTTATATCTCAGTTTTGCTGGATAAGGTTCTGAGTTTCTTCGAACCAAGCGCTATGGTTCAGTCCGAGCTTCGTCGAAAAGGGATTTACCGGAGCAAAGCTCCGTCAGTTATGGGTTGAATCTATTTGTTCAAGATAAGTGGCATATATCAAGTGCGAGGGAGCTCATGTGGTCTTTCGTTTTTTTGGAAAATCTCAGGTGCGACTGGGTTTCGAGCTTCTTCGAACGAATTTCTTTGAACAGGTGCTACTGTTCAGTCGAGCTTCATCGTGAAGAGGTTCATCGGAGCAAAGCTCCGTCGATTTGTACCGAAGGCAACGTTCTTCGGAGAAAGGATATAGGAAACCTCAAAGGTTTCTCGGTTTATGACTCCAAAATGTATAAATCACTAGCTTGGAATATTTTAAAGATATACCTTTGTCAATTGATAGCGTACTATTGCTGAAGACACGCAAAGGAAAATCTAAGAAAATCTATTCTACTGTTGTACTAAAGTTATAAAGGGTTATCTATAGAAGTACTGCACATTTTCTAATCAATCTGTGACAGCCACACACACAGGCCTACTCATGTGGCCTGACCAATCTGTGACAGCCACACACACTTCAGTTAATGTACTGCATGATCATGTGATTTTGAAAATATCCCAGTATATCATAATGTAAAATATTATCAACTTGCACTATTTTACTATTTACTTACAACAAGACATGACTTGTTTACTTTTAGTCAGTACTTTCTACCTTTTAGGTTGTTCAATTACGAAACACAATTAAATTGTTGCAGCCCCTCAATTAATTTAATCGAGATACATCATTATCTTTTCAAGAATGTCTCTTCATGACAGCCTTTTTTTTCATTGAGTCACCTCATTGTAAATAGTTCGGGCCAAATGATCATCCAAATTTTTTCATTGAGTCACCTTATAGAGACAATTTAAGGCTCATCGGTGCATAACAATTGCATCATGTTAGCATTCATACTTCAAATGATAACTTTCTTTTTAGCCTCTCGTGCAAAAACAAATATACATGAGTCTGAATAGTTTTGTCAATAAAAAAATTATGCAAACACATATTATTTGATCTCTTTATGTAAATATTAATGTCTGGAGCATACTTTCAAAATAGACATCTCAACTAATATTTACATATAAATATATCATCTTTTTTTTATATATAAAGCATGAGAAATCATAAGATAGAAGTATTGGATTCCTTATCTGAAATGGAGTTGAACATTTCTCTGGTGAATGTTAGAGCAGAATGTTGATTTGTCAATCGCTTTCCTCTATCTCCGTCCACTTTTTCGATCACGAATGAGGCGTTACACGATAAAAATCGTGAATACCTCCCCAGCGGAGTCGCCAAATGTAAGAGAGTAGTCTAATTTTGGGGAAATACTCGATTTTAGCACGTGTTTGACTTGAGCAACTTCGGTTGCGCCTACGTATTCGTTATGCTCGGAATCAAAGTCAGCGTAGTTCGCGGGTTCGTACTATTCGCCGGAAAACTCATTGTGGTGGTTTTTCGGAGAGATGGGAGGTGTTGCCACTCTTTTCAAAGGACTCATCTCAAAACTCTCTCTAAAACCTCATAAGATAAGAAAATCACCCTCCTCTTCCAAGAAGATCTCTCTCAAATGTATGGGGGGAGGGCTTATTTATAGCAAAACCCACCCAAGTGGGTCGCCACATGTAAATTAACCCGTGGTGACACATGTCCTATTTTAAGTGGCATGTGTCCCATAGCATATGTCAAAACTCTCAATACTAGAATATTTTCTAGTTAATATGTAAATAATACACAAATACGCATGATATGTCCAACGCGCATAATAATACATCAGTCGCATAAACACATGGACTTTTGTCAATATTAATCATCTCTAATCTCATTTAATAATTTAATGAGAGGCTTATCATTAAGCCCCTCCTACACAATAAGAGCGTCTTTGCATAAATATGGATCACTAAGAGAAGGGAGACATGATGTTGGATTCACCATATGTTGAGAGATAACCGTTTTATTACTAAGAACAACAACAAAAGATGTTTTTTGAGAAGTGAAATGAGTGTTAAGATGGGGTGAATGTTTATATTTTGAAGAATTAAAAGCTTTGGGACCAAAATCTAAACAAAAGAATGGACTTAAATCCATTGGAAGAACAAGAATCAAAATTTTAAAAGAAACGGTGGAGTTTTAGAGAGAAGGTGGAGGTCTCTCTCTAGTCATGTGATAAAACTAATAATGAGCAAAAATATCACTAATTATGATAAAAATGGGTCTAACAAGGCCTAGATTTGGGTATAAAATATACGAAGTAATGCACTTATCACCAAGCACATCCAAACTAGCATCGGGACTAAATGTATTCATCCAAGCAGCATGCATGTAAAATTATAAATCCAAACCCACCCACATATTTAATTTAAATATATTTATATGAAAACAATGTCTATTAAAAAAATATTTTTATAAAAATTTGGCTCGTACGTACACACACACATGTGTGTGTGTGTAGTTATAAAGTTATCTATAATTATAAGAATGGTATTTATTAAATATGCATGGAAAATCATGTATATTTGAATGAAAATTGCATATATTTTAATGAGTTAAAGAATATATATATATATATATATATATATATATATATATATATATATATATATATGTGTGTGTGTGTGTGTGTGTGTGTGTGTGTGTGTGTGTAAAGTAGGTCCATATACATGAACTAGTCGGGCTCGAAAATTTGTGCCCAAGTTCATCCCAATTTTTTATCAGGTCTGGAGAAATTCGACAAGCCCGGTGTACATATTTAGTTTACTTGATAAAGCCTTATAAAATTGGGGGCCAAGATTTTCGGATTTGGCAGATCGTATGGCTATGATCACTCCTAATTATAAGCTTGCAATATTTGTACCTCATTATAATTTTGTATCTCTCATAATTATAATAAAAGACTATTTATATCACAAGGATCCCTAGACATTTAAGGTTACATCATATTCATGTAAATTTTGATTACATTATATTATAGTTTGGGATTTTCTATAATCTATGGTACCCCAACTATTCATAATTCAGTCACTATCTTATCAAATCGAGCCAACTTGTCAAATAAATAGAAATTTAAGTCATAACTAAAATAAAATAAAACTAACATTTTAATTCACAAAAAAGATACAATACAAATAAATCGAATTTAATACATTTTTATTTATTTATTTGTATTTTCTTTCATATTCCGTTTCTTGGAGTTCCTCCTACATGACTTTCTAAATTCCATCTAAATGATGTGCGCAGTATAAAGTTCATGATGGGTAAATCATTTGATTCATCTTGGTTCATCCGAAATAAGTATCTTATAAGTTTGACAATCCCGAGGACTCCCTAACTGTATTGCCTTTTTTTTTTTACTAAATAAGGGTGTTTCTAAGGGCACCTCATTTTTCACTTCCAAATACCACAACTTTATTTTTACTACAAAACACCACTTAATTCTAATAGTTACTTCCAAATACCACATAAGGGACACCACATACTTAAAGTTCTAAAAATCATTGTCGATGTAAAAAACTAGATTATATCTAATTAATTAATCACAGATAAAAATGAAATAAATAAGACAAAGGATTTTTAAATTGGTTCAGCCTTGTGAAAATGGCCTACGTCCACTGTTTTGTATTGCTAACGGTTTGTTTTGAATCTTGATAATAGGGTTTACCAATAAATTTCGAGTCCTCTTTTTATGAGGAGATTACAATGTATTTATAGACTTGAGGCTGTACATATGAAAGGATAATGTGCCGTTATCTAGCAGCCATATACATCTGTACGATAATAATGCGCATTTAATGCATAGTTGCCTTTTGGTTTTCTTGATGTGTAGGCCACGCGTGTTTAAGTTGCTCGAACCGCTTAACTTGCTCAAACCGCTTAAGTTGCTCGGACCTCTTGAGTTGCTCGGTACTCTTGAGTTACTCGGTACCCTTGAGTTGCTCGTACCTCGTAAGTATACTGAAAGTCTTCACATTTGCCATGTAAGTTAACACGTGTATTTGTATAATTGGTCCATGTCATCAGATTAAATTTGGTATCAACAATCATTTAGACACTTTTCATCCATCTCTCTACACATTCAAACCTCTAAACCTTTCATCTTCAACTTCCAAACCTTCCATCTACATATCCATTCTCTTTCAACTAAAGATTAAACATCAGGTTGGAACATTGAACACACTACCCATTCGAATACCAAAAGTTATAATGTATAAGCAACGAACCACTGTTGTTTGAATACCACTGTTGGAACACTGAACGAAGGATTTGAGCTCCCGATTGAATCATTTGAATACCACTATTGTTTCAAGGTTAATATGAATAGAACAATGTTTATTGTTACTCACTGAACCAACAAACTTGAAATCCATTTTCTTTTGCTGAACAAAAGTTCGAACGTTTGAAATCCATTCTCGTCTGAATAATGTTTTTATGAACTAGAGTTTCATTCGTTATATTTATGTCGAATGTACCTCACATGTTACCCAGTTTTCATTCGCTAGTGTTACCCTGGATTGATTCTAAGATGTCGTCATATATATGCCTAATGAATCTAGGTATAATGCAGGTCCTCCCTTCGCTATAAACATACTGAATGAAGCATACTTATTCGCTATGTTTATAGCGAATGAAAGTCCTTCCGAGTTTAATGGACTTTCATTCGATACAAACATACCGAATAAAGCATATTTATTCGTTATGTTTATAGCGAATCACTGTCAATTTTTAGACAGTAAGTTTACTGTATTACCAAGTTTACCAATTTTCAGACAGTCAATTTTTAGACAGTGAGTTTACCAAGAACAAATCGTCAGGTTTATAGCGAATGGACTGTTTTCGAACAAAAAATTATAAAGTTGGTTTGGGAGGTTTACCCCGAGTTTCTACCTTGAAATCGGGTCCCCGATCCCGAACAACTGTACGTTTTCTAGGTTTTTAAAATTTTCAATCCTTATGAATAAGAAAATATATATGTAATGGTACCCAAGGTTTACTTCAAAAATAAAATTTGTAGAGTTGTCATTTGGTTTTGAGGTCTTGTCATTGTCTAATGGTAGAATATCCATTTGTATTTGAATATTTAAAAAATAAACCCTAGTTATTTAAGAATGTTGTTGTTGATGGTTGGTGGGGGATAAAACGTTAATAATGAAGTGTGGGGACCAATGGAACAACACTTTAATGTTGTTGAAGATAGTTGGTTAGATTAATGAAGACAAATTTGTCGGGTGAAGTGAAGATGAGAAAGAAAGAGTTTAGAGTATAATGGATAGAGAGAGAATGAGAGAGTTTTGAGTGTAGTGATTTTTGTGTTGTAGTTGAATAAAAAATATTAATATACTTTTAGTGGCCCTTAACAAAAAAAAATTATTTTTTTAACTTGTGATATTCTAAAATAATTTATGTGGTGACCTTCAAAATACCCCTAAACAATGACCTACTTTTTAGTTGAGAACGATTAGTGTAATATCTATATATTGTCATATCGAGCTCAATCAATGATGAAAGATTCGGTTGGTGATATTTCCTTCTCAATGGAGATTGTTAATGAGTTCTAGAAAATTGGTTCGGACAAATAGATCCAAAAAAACTAACATCGATAGGTTTATTACCGTTGAATAATGTCCATGCAATAGGAAAAACAATAAAAATAAATAAATCATGAGATTACAACATCAACTCCCAACCGCATGTATATTAAGTTATTGATGGGACCTCAATTACCAAAATTCAACTTAAACTAGCCATGTTAACCACAACTTAGTGGTTAGTAAAAGGTATTATACTCATCACGTGTACTTACAAAAGTTGCGATTAAGATTGCTCTATTATCATTTGTGTATCACATATTGAAATTGTATAAAGATTCTATGCATGAGATAAGAGTGCCTGAGTGAAATTTTTTATTTTAAAGTGTATAAGATAAAACTATTACCGGCCGGCATTGGACAATATTTCTTAAAGGGCCATGAAAGTAATTACACAAAATTTTAATTAGTTTGTATATTTAATTTATAAAAAGCGAAAGAATATAGTGTCTAAATTTGTAGGGTCGCTTCACTTTATGTCCGGCCATGAAACGGTTGAATTTAATATTACACTAGTCAATTCTCCTTTCACAACAAGATTATAATAGTCATGAATGTTAAAAGATTGGAAGAAGTTAGATCATAAAATTTTTGAATTAGAATATTTATTTATATATATGATTTACTTTGTTACAAATGTAATTACGGGCGCATCATTTTAAAGAGTGTTTCATCTTTCTAAATCCTACACAATTTAGAGATATATGTCATTAAAGAAGAACATGACTACATAACTCCCATATTTCTCCCCATTTTAAATTTAGGAAATGGTATAAGCTAGGTCTACCATGAGGGGAAAGTTAAAGGATCCCCTTTTTTATCGATTCTTCTCCCTGTTGTGATACAGTTTAGAACCAAGCTTCTTGACCCAGTGATATAAGGTTGTTACTGAGACATTGTTTGGGGGTGAATTGGGTTTGGTCCCCAGTTCGAGTTCAATCCCTGGCAGTGTCAAAATAATGATTGGCCAGCGGAAGCCACGAACCGCGAACGGGGATTAGTCGAGGTGCGCGTAAGCTGACCCGAACATCTCGTGGTATGAAAAATACCCTACAAAAAAAAAAAGACACAATTTAGAGAAGGGTCAATTATTAAATAGTCCCTACTATAAATATATATTTTTTAAAAAGGACACATATTTTTAGTTTAACCCATTTAGTCCCTCAAGCACTCAATATCCTCTTATTTTTAGAGGTCCGCGCCAGCGGCACTCCCTCTCCAAAATATGTGGCAAAGGACTTTTTGAGGCAAAATAAAAAAGTTTGGACTAAATGGGTATTAAAAAATGTCCGAGGGACTATTTGGTATATGTCCCTTTAGAGAATCTACAATGAATTTATAACACCTATTGTGCATACCTTATGAATTTGGGAAGTTTTTGACTTATGATAGTAGAGATTGTACCTCAACAAATTTTGTTGCTTAGGAATTTTTATGATTGTGGGACAGATGAGATCTCTACATTTATGGATGATTGAAATTAAGTAATAAAATATGTAATTTTATTTTGAATATAAGTAACAGATGACATGGTATATTTTCATTTTTGTTGAAGTCTTGATCCAAAGTGAGATGATTGGGGATAAGATAACATATTGTGTAAAACCACTGGAGAAGCTCACCCCTCCACCTGCTGTTTTGTGTTAATAATTATTAGTTCCCATGGTAAAGATTGAGATGCATTACGAGCCAGATGCATCAAAAATTTCTTTTAGAAATAACTCATTAACTTCCTAGTAATCCTTTTATGCTCTAGTTTCTAGTCGATACATTTTTTCTTGTAATTTAATTTCTTTAAAATTAAATAAAAAAGTGAACAATTCAGATACGCATGAGGACCGGCTCCTAAATTTTAGGAGCCGAAATAGAGTTTAAAAGTAACAGTTTTTATGACTCCAGAAAAACCCTCATAATAATTAGTTTTATGACAAAATCGTCATAATTGCTCTTATCAATAAAAATATATAATCAGTTTTTTTTTTTTTTTTTGCCAAACAAAAGGAGATTTTAGTTATTAAAATAGAGTTATTTTACAAGAGATGTCCCTAACTGGTGAACGAACAGAACGACCATCCAATCTGTCACTATCTACAAGTGGCCGCAAAAAAGACGGGATGGAAGTATAGATACAAGACCAAAATGGGTATCCTATCGCAAATGCAGTTAGGGCATTAGCACAACAGTTGGTTTCTCTGAAACAAAGAGACAAGATAATATGCGTAAACTTATGGAATCCATCCTGCACCGCCTGTATCAGGTCCTGTGGACTAGAACTTGCAATGTGTTCCTGAGAATCATGCAAAATATATTACCAGTTAATAGATATAGTTTAGAGTCATTCTATACCGACTCATGATTTTTATGTGTTGATCGAGCACGCTGACATAGCGTGTCACGATTAATTAATACCATTAGCGCGATCCCACATTCATAAGATAATAATTAATTGCGATATGATATGTCAGCGTATCGCGACCGATACATGAAAATCATGAATCACCCTGAACTTATTGTATAATTTATGCTAAGTGGATGGCCCTAGATAAGTCGGTATATGTATGGACCATAAAATAGTTTTAAAATGACCACTGTTTGTTTGGCTATCAGCTCTTTGTACGCTATACACTGCGGCTTATCAAAGTGGTATTAAAACTACCACCCTTGGAGTTTTGTGAATTATGTACTATATATTGTTAGGTGATGTTTTATGGTTATAAATGACAATGAGTTTTTTTTTTTATTGGAAAAAATTTGCGAGTCAATCTTCTTCATTGTTTAATGTGAGATGAATGACTTTAAAATATTATTTCATGAATCACATATTAATAGTCTTTCTTTAGATGTGAAGATTTATAAGGATATATTAATATTTTGATCCGATTAAAACTATGAATTGTTCACTGCTGTAAAATTTATGGCTTCAATTACATCTCAAGGAAACGTGGGAAAATGAAGGCCAAACTCAATGATGATAATATTGGGTTGATCATGGTTTAGACCAAGTCATCTTTTTTAGTGTTGGGCGTATAAAGTTTCACATGAAAAAAATATAATTTTGCATCATACTATATAAGATTCAAGTGTCCCTCCAACTATCGTCGATTGATTTTAGATTAGATGTTTCAATATTTAACTTAATCGGTTGTTTCATCCAATAGAAATCAGGGTTACTCCACACAATAAAAATAGTTTTGTTTCCTAATTTTCAACCCAAAGTTTAAGTCGGTTTGGCATCTTGACAAATTTTTGTCAAATTATTTCTAGGCAAGAACATTAACGGTAAGAAATTACCAGTAGCAAGGACCACTTGTACAAGAAACAGATTTTTAAAAGGAATCCTATATCATATGACCCGTTTGGAAAATCTTTTAGGAGAAGGTTTTGGGGGGAAAATGTGGTAGCGGATGATAGTTTTAATATTTTATACTAATATTACGATATATCATTTGTATTTCTCTTTTCAATCTAATTATTATTAAGAAAATAAATTATAAATTTCAATCCATAAAATACAATTATTATTATTATTGTATTCACTTTTGTGATGCTCACGTGCGTGAGTAATAGATCTATGCTAGAAACCAGAATAGGCTCTCTTTAATCGTTGTATTGATAAAATTATACTTTTAAATATATGCAAACGATCAATAACCACCATCAACGGCAAGATCAATGGAAATATTTGTTTATCAAAGGAGACATAAGGTCATGCTAGAAGATCATATAGGACCCACTATTACCGACAATGTCTAATTTCAATTAAATATTTTATTAATGCTTTTTCTTTTTGGCAAAATTCCAAGCCATGCAGATTTCAAGCTCACAAAAAAATTAAGTTGCTTTCAGCATGGTCATACTTTAAGATCAAATCTATCAAAAAGCAGAGGAGATAAAATATATAGAACAAATCTATGGCGCTGCAGCTATTGAATTAGATAGATGGTCTAATTACTTCACAGCCCTGTTCAATTACTTCTGCTTCCTTCTATTTTCACAATTATCAAACAACCCAAGCTCCATTAAACATAGCTCAAACAACTTTTGTTTTATAATGTAGTGGAATCAGTTCCACTAAAAAAATTGAGATGAGTTGCAAGGTTGAGTGCTAGGCCAAGCGATGAGAGAAAACTACCAATTCCAAATTTCACTCAGGACCAAAGCAGCAGTGATTGATAAAAAAAAATGCTTGGAATAGTCCCAAAGCTACAAAAAGCTTTTTATAAAGCCACGGAATAGAGGTTGTAATCTCCATATATGGTGAGTAATGTGTAGATGGGAAAGAGATCAAAGAAAACTGGACGCCCCGGATTTTCTAAAAGGATAATTTTAGACGGACACATAAATTTGGTACATTTGGTGCGATGCGTCACTGTGTTGCACCAAATGTGTTAAATTTGTGTATCAGCATAGAACCACCGTTTCTAAAATGTTTGAGTTCACAATGGAATAAATCTTAGATACTGTTGTGCCACAAAAATGAATGTTATATCTCGATCTAATAAAATGGTCTCCCCTAATATGAAATAGTAAAAAATAAATCATTAAGGCCACACTGTTTAAAAATGATTCAAAGGCGGGGGCAAGGGGGTCAGATTTGGGTTACAACTCTGGTAAAAAAAATCATATTTTATATAGTGTCCAACCCATGTGAAATGAAACCTTAAAAAAAACTAATTATACTATAGTTTATTCGTAAATGAACCTCTAATTTTTTTTTCGATAAGTAAATGATTCATAAAACAAACCCACCTAAGGGGCCAAAATCACGTACACAAAGAGTATACATAGCAAAATAAATGGGACTGAACCCAAAATAATCTAGCCTACCATCTGAAACTCCTCCATAAAATCTATGAACTGCGTGAGCGACGAATTGTGTCTTTTCTTTTGCCAGGTGAGAAGCGAACTCAAGAAACTATAACGAATACAAGATGGATCAACCTCAACCACCTCGAAACGTCTTTGACTACTCACTTGCCAAGCCGTCCAAAATATACAATGAGAGACCATCTTCCAAACCTTCCTCGGTCCCATCCAACCCCTAGGGCTCCTCCATGCCACCATCACCTCACTCAATGTATGAGGCATAACCCATTGAATATGGTATAAAGAAAAGATCAGAGTCCATAGACCCCTTGTCATCTGAAAATGTAGAAGTAGATGATTAGTTGACTCCTATTTTTTACACAACCAACATCTACTGGCCATCCTCCTCTCCCTCTTTTGCAACCATTCAATCATCAAAATAGTCTATTTTAGAAGCGATCCAAGTGAAGAAACTAACCTTATGAGGTGCTTGAGTCTTCCACGTAGCCAGGGACATAGCTAGAAATTTTAGTTAGTGGGGGATAATTTAGTGAGGAATACCGGGGATTCAGGGGCAAGAGGCCCCGAGCCGAATTTTTTTTACATCTTACTTATAGCATATAATTGCTCATATATTAACAACAAGATAAATACACATTCAATTACTGATAATAAAATACATCATAATACATGAACCCTAAATACATATTATTTTTTTTATTTTCATTCAATTAGTAAATTTTCAACCAAAAAATTAATAAATCACGCAATTCACAATATAACTCTTTTAACAACCAAAATAGTTTCATCAATCATTAACATTTCAATTTGTAAATTAACATCTTATCAATCAATAATATTTTAATCTCTAAATCAATCAATCACAACAAACATAACTTTTCAGATTTAAACAACTATTAACCCTAAAATATAACCACACAATTCGAATCATAAAAAAGCTTAATATTTTAACCATCATTAACCCTAACGTTACCTTAATTTTAACATTAACATTGACATTATCAATTAAAATTAGAGTCAACATATAAAATTAACCCTGAAATTAAAATTAAGAGAGAGGACTTACTCAGAAAAATTAGGGGAGGGAGCTTTCATTAAATTTTTGCATAATATTTTATGGATTCAAATTCTAAAAAATAAATGGACACATAAAGGGTTATATATGTATTTAGAGAGAGAGAGAGAGAGAGAGAGAGAGAGAGAGAGAGAAGTAAACAATTAAATCAATAGAAATAGTAATTCGTCATGTATTTACCTGGGAGAGAGAGATGGGAGTGTCTTTGGGGTGAGAGGAAGAACTTTATTAAGTCAGTTGTCTTCCTTTACTTTAGTAATAACTTTTAAGTATTTACAAAATTTATCCTAGACTTTGTATAGAATTCATTTTACCCCCTAGTTTTTATATTAGAACATGTGTATTGTTTTTTTAAAGTTTCACTGGTTCCTTCTTGCCTCCGTCCCTACATGTAGACTTCCATGGGAAGGAAGAACTCGCATGCCTCCTTAACACTTCATAATATTTCTTAACCGTGAAAAGAATATCCTATGCGTTCGCCCATCTCAACCCAACCTCACCTCATGTCCGGACCGATGTCAAGTTTAGCCGATCAAAGAACGCCTCCACCTCCGCCTCCTCTAATTCCCAATCATGGATCCCCCTTATAACTTTAGATTCCATACCATACGACTCCCCACCCTCCACCGGTGGTCCTCCACTAACCCCTCCCTGTCCCTACCAAAACGAAACATCCCCGGGAAAAGATCCTCTAAGGTTCTTTTCTTTCCCCACTTATCCCTTCATATTCTAATCATACTCCTTCTCCCTCGTTAGTAGGACGTGATCCGCGTTTATTCCTCCCATCCTTGCGTTATGTTCCTCCATATCCCCACCCCATAAGCAAAACACCCCACTTTAGGGCCCCACCTATGAGGTGCGGTCCCACTCCTGGCCACCACTACTTTCCTTCACAGTCTGGTATACTCTCTATTAAATATCCACAACCACATGCCTAGTAAATCTTTGTTAAAGTGAACGAACCTCCTCACTCCCAACCTACCCTCCTTTAACGGCTTACAAACCTCATCCCAACTCACCAAGCAATATTTGAATTTATGCTCATTACCTAGCCATAGGAAATCTCATATCATCTTCTCCAACATCTTACCTACATAGCCCGGCGAGGAAGGACTGACATAAAGTAAGTCGGAAGACTCGATAATGCACTCTTGATCAATGTTAGCCTCCCACCTTTTAAAATGTAACTATGCTTCCATCCTGCTAACCTCATTTTAACCCTCTCGAGAACTGGATCTCACATCAATGTTGACTTAAAACTAGCCCCTAAGGTAGGCCAAGATAAGTAAAATGGAGCAAACCGGCCCTACATCCTATCACATTCGTCAAATAACCAAACTTATATACTCCTCCTACAACAATCATCTCACTTTTCCTGACATTGATATGCAATCCCGACACAGCCTCAAAGCACACTAACAACACCCTCAACGTTCTTACCTGATTTTTAACTGCATCACAAAATATAATAGTTTCATTGTAATAACCTGTATTTTTAAATAATTAAAAATGAATTAATTTGGTTGAAAATGTAAATTACATGTGTGACGTAATTTAATAAAAATTAAAAACGATGGGTTGATTAAATTATTAATCGGAGAGAAAGGATTAATGCATATTGAATAAAATTACTAAGTGAACAGTAATTACATATAGATGTCACAACGAGTGATGATGACGTGGCTGTGTGATATCTCTACCGGATGTCATAAGCGGACGAAATAAGGTAAAGATAGAAAAAAAATAATGGGTAAGTCGTATAATGATTTTGAGGTGACGATTGAGTTTAGAAGGGTCGAAATAGTCAAAATAGTATTCCCGGGTGTGTAGTTTGGATCCCGGGACAGTTTTAGACATAATTGATAATCCGAGAGGGCATTTTAGTCATTTTGTAACTTAGGATTACGGGAATTTTGGGGTTTTTAGTATTATATATAGTTGTAATGATGTGAGGATAGGGTAAAGATATTAGAAAATAAGTGGAGGCTAGTAGAGAGGAGATGAAGAGTTTTCTTAGAGCTCAAGAAAGGGTTTTGGAGAATTCAAGCTCAATTTAGCATCACAACCACTCTTAGAGGAAGGATTAAAAGAGAAGCTTCATCAAAGAGGATCAAATCAGACCACTTTAATTGATGGTAAGTATTTATCTTACAAGTTTTTATGAGTTATAATACCCATGTACAGTAAGGCCTTTAAAGTTAGTAAAATTGATGATATTTTGTGATTTGATGAATATAACTCATAATTGGGATTAGGATTTCATGTATAATAAATCCACTTGTATAAAAAAACAAGATCAGAAGTTATGAGATTTAGATCATGGGACCCTCCATCTAGATACAAATGCAATAACATCATTCTCGGGATTGAATTGTAGAACTTATTGAATTTGAGAGGTCTATGAAATTGGGTAAATTATGAATCATTAAAGACTTAAATCGTCATCTTAAAAATTTTCTTGGGCTCTTTTGGTTCTGAAAATGGCTATTTCGTCCACGTTGCCTCATTGAAAATCTTGTTTGTGCATTTTGTTCACTGATGCGTTTTCTCCAAAAACGGATGTCGTAAGCGGACGAAGATAAAAATAAATAATGGGTAACTCGGATTATGATTTTGAGGTGATGGTTGAGTTAAAAAGAGTCGAAACAGTCAAAATAGTATCCTCGGGTGTGTAGTTTGGGTTTCGGGACAGCTTTAGAGATAATTGACAACCCAAGAGGGCATTTTATTCATTTTATAACTTAGGGTTAAAGGAATTTCTGGATTTTGAGTATTATATATAGTGATGGTCATGTGAGGATAGGTTAAAGAGATTATAAAACAAGTAGAGGCTAGTAGAGAGGAGATGAAGAGTTTTCTTGGAGCTCAAGAAAGGGTTTTGGAGAATTCAAGCTCAATTTAGCATCACAACCACTCTTGGAGGAAGGATTAAAAAACAAGCTTCATCAAAGAGGATTAATTCACACCATTTCAATTTAATACAAGTATTTATCTTGCAATTTTTTATGAGTTATAATACCCGCGTAGAGTAGGACCTTTGAATTTAGTAAAATTGATGATATTTTGTGATTTGATGAATATAACTCATAATTGGGAATATGATTGCATATCGAATGAATCCACTATTGTTTAAACAAGATGAAATCAGAAGTTATGACATTTAGATCATGGTACCCTCCATCTAGATACAAATGCAATAACATCATTCTAGGGATTGAATTGTAGAACAACTTCTTCTATGAAATTAGGTAAATTAGGAATCATTTGAAACATAAGTCGTTATCTTCAAAACTGTCTTGCGCTGTTTTGGTTCTGAAAATGGCTATTACGTCCGTGCTACCTCATAGAAAATCTTGTTTTCTGCATTTTGTTCACTAATACATTTTCTCCAAAAACGGCTCCAAAATGCCTCAAAACTGTATTTTAAAAATCTGGGCAGATTCATAGGGTAAATTTTGAGAAATGCTATTATTGGTTTGTTGTTCCGTTGGAGGTTGTTTCAATTGATTGATTGTGATTATTATTCAATGGTTGAATGTTGAACCACGAGGTTGTTTTAAAAGGGTTTGAACCTCAAGAAGGTGTAAGTCATTCGAACGAGATTAGTGTGTTGTTTGAACGACCCATGGATCTTTTCATTTTGAACACGTGGCCGCCAGTTTCGTATTTTAAACTAGTGATATTAAATAAGGGGTAAATAAGACCCTTAGTGTATTGACAGATACTCGGAATTATGTGAAATGAAAATTTAATTGAAATTAATACTACTTCGAATATGCGAGTTATATATACTACGTACAAGTTGTTAGAATTGGGTTGTATGTAAACCTACTGAATAAAAATATAGATAGGTTTTGTTAATACCTATAAATATGATTTGATTATGTGTGTGAACATTCCTACGCTGTCTGCTATCATGTGGTTTACGCGCAGAGGGAGATCTCACCTTGACGATTCTAGTGAGGTTTGGATTAGTGCCCCAGAATATGGAACTTATTAGGGCGGTCTACTATGTGTCGGGTATTAGTGGGATTGACATGTTGTTTGGGTACGTTATGTATGTGCATATCCCAAAGGCTTAGAACCATATTCGCCTCCACTATGATGTTGATTTATTTTGATTTTGAGTAAACATGTCGAACCAATAGTCTTTTATTGAGTGCGAGAGGGACATAGACTTGATAGCAGAGTATGCCAGCATCACGAGGGACCATTCTAGGGATGCTATATGTGTGTATATATTGTATGTGTGATGAATATATATACTCGTGTAATATACATACTTATGTGAAACAGTAGAATTGATAGATGATGAATATCTAAACAAGATACTAAATGATGAAATTTAAATAAGTGGCTCGATTATAAAATTATAATAAGTAATTTATTATTGAATCTGTAGTTATATATAGTATGGGGGTATACGTGAGAATTAGACTTATCGAGAGTAGTCAGATACCTTAGCTAGTTAGGCAAGGGATACTAGCTAGGTAGAAAACGTTAGGCGCGCACATTAGTTGAAAGGTGAGAATCTGAAGTGAGTGTACGTGAATAATACATGTGTAATAAATAACTGATTTAAATTGTGATTAAAATAAATTCTAAATATTTTCAAAAATATTCTACTTGGGCTCTGACGCATTTTAAAATATTTTCAAAACATATTAGGTGCCCAGTCACAGGAATGCCCAGCTTAGAGATCCTATCCAGTGACACGTAGCTGCAGCACTGTGGAGACTTCTAGGATATTTTCTTAGACGCTTCAGCTCGTTCTTTCTAGATAGGAGATTTCATTATCAGTTCATCTGGGCGTGTTTCCTTCAGACTATTTATTTATTTCAGTTATGCATCAAACTGTATTCATATTTTATCTACTTATTTCAGATTGTGGTTGCATTATTTTACTTAGAGAACCGATGATTTATTCAATCACCTTCATTTAATTATTTATATCTGTCGTGGGATTGTTCAGATTAGATTCATGTATAATTGGTTTAATTCATTTAAATTATTGTTGCATGTGTTAATAATAATAAAAAATGGCACCAGCTTAATTTGATATCGGTGATTAGTAAATAAAAAGTTTTCGACATTGATACTCACAATGAAAGAATTAATGATTCTAGTTTAATTTAATAATGGACTGATCACCCAGGATTAAAATAGGCAGGGTGTCACACTCATCTGCGAACAGGAGATGAGAAATACTAAAAGAGTGGGAATTTTGATTCCTTATCATAAATCCAGTAATCCAACATGCCTCCACTTTACGACCCATCAATCAAGAAAAATCGTCAATTACCAAAATGAAGAGGAATGGTGGCAATGCGTCGCCCTGCCGAAGCTCACGAGAGCTAGAAAAAAATCCTTTTGGTACCCCATTCACCGAAATGGAAAATCTAATTGGAAGAAAAAGAACTTTTCATCTACCTGCACCATCGCTTCCCAAACCCCATCTTCTTCAATAGATATAAGAGGAATCCCCAGTTCATGTTATAAAATCCCTTCTTTATGTCAAGTTTATTGATAATACTCGACTCCAAACTTCTCATCCTGGACTGGATATACTCATTCTCCACGAGGACCGCGTCAAGAATCTGCCAAATGCCCACAAAGGCATTGTAAGCTTCAGCGATAAGAGGGTCAACCACCCTTCTAAGTCTGGCCGATAACACCTTTGAAATCACTTTATATACACTGCCTACTAAACTAATTGGTCTAAAGTTTCTCACATCCATCAATCCCCCTTTTTTTGGCAACCAGAGTTAAGAAAGTAGCGTTCAAACTCCTCAGAAAGAAAGTATCTCCTGTAGTAAAGCTCGTTGAAAATGGCCATCACATCTTCCTGGATTATAGTCAACATTATTGAAAGAAGGCCATCAGGGTCTGGCGCCTTATCTCTACTCATCAACCTCAACACTTGGACAACATCCTCCTCCATGAATAACCTTTCCAACCGATCCCCCCTCCCCCCCCCCCCCCCCCCCCCAAAAAAAAAAAAAAATACTCCCCACTGGTAACCCATCCATCGCGGGCTCTCGGATTCATCCTTCGTGTAGAGCCTCTCGTAATACTGACTGATCGCCCTTCGAACCTCACTCTCCTCAGTGAACTCGTCCTTCCCTACTACAATTTTGAATGCAGTGTAATACTAATTTTGGAGAAAATATTATCAAGTTAGTTTTATAACATACTACTTTTGGTTTTGTATTGTTAGGATTTTTATTGGGAAACTTTTAACTTTGTAGTGCATTTTTTTAACCAATAGCAAGGTATATATTAATTTGAGAAAGCAATAAGATTGATGAATATTTGTTTACATATGTACTGTCCATGTTTCTGAATGATACTATTCAATGACTTTAATTGTTAAATATTTGAGTAATCATTTGCTTAAAAAAACTCAAAAATAACCTCAAGAGTCGGCTTGAGGGCTCCTGTCGCCGTACCCTCGGATCTTGTCATTAACATCACCCCAGTCGTAAGAATTCTCAGCCCACCCCAATGAATAATCTTGGCTCCGCCCTTGAAATGATTGAATATTATGTTTAAAGAATAGTTTTTGGACGTTATGATAAAAAGAAAAAACTAAGTACATTTGAAAACACCTGCCTCAAATTGTATTTTACTGTTTACTTACCATCACTAGTAAATATAACAACATTAAATATTAGGGGATCTTCCTATTAAGTCCTGTTTGAAAGGGATATTTCATATTAGCTCCTATCACAACATTTTTTTTCTTAATAGGTCCCATTTGTACATACAGTGAATATTCACTGTATGTTTACAAATAGGACCTATTGGAACAAAAATCTTATTTCATGGGACTTCATGGAGCAAAAAAAAAGATGTTAGAACCTACTGAACTACATACTTAGTAAACGAGACTAATTGGTAAAAATCCCTAAATATTATACATAACTAATATTTAGTCTCTGAAAAAAGTTTGATTTAAACTTTTAGTCCATCATATTTTCAAAAATAATTTCTAATCCCACGTAGTGACATTAGCTTTTGAATGGTGACATTAACTAGACACATTGCTAATATCACTATTTTTGTGTCAATGTCACTATCAAAAACACAAAATATTTTCAAAGATATGTTGGACTAGAAATAAAATGAGTAAATATGGGATCTTTATCTAATGCCGCTCACAAAGTAATAAGTGCCCATAACAAAGTGCTCACGCATCAAATTGTTTTGATTAAGACATCATCAATAGTAAATATAACTATAATGTTACAATAACGTGGGTAAATATTATCCTTGATGAAAAGCCAAATGTGTTTTTATATGCAGAAAGTATCCACTACAAGATTGTGATTATGTGGAAATTAATTGGTGAACGTGGATTGATAGCAACATGCACGTGCATTTCCTCTATAAATAGCATTAGTAGAAACATTGCAAACAACAACATCAATACTTCAAGTTCAATAGCCACTAGAATACTAGGGTTTTGTTAATTTGCACAACACTCGGTATAATATTCGGTAGTGAAACATTAGCAATATGGCTACTTCACGCCCTTTGACTTTGTCACATTTTGTTTTCTCATGTTTGATATCTTTCTTTTGCTTTTCTGAGCTGAGTTTGTGCTTCAAACCCAAACAATTCAATCTGTCAACTGTGGCAACCCACTGGGCATCTGCTGGTGCCACGTGGTATGGCAGCCCTAATGGTGCCGGAAGCGATGGTAAGACACACAACACACACACAAACACACATATATATACACACACGGTATACCTCAATTTGTAACGGTCTAAGGACATCAAATTGAGTGTCTACATGGGCATTAGGGAGGGTTTGACATATATGTATAAGAATACCTTTATTTTTAGAATTGTGAATACTTTTTTTCTTGAGCCATTGGAGTGGACATTCTTACTATATATAACCTGCATGCAAAATATCAGATGATATTATTGACGATCTCCAATTAACTTGATAACTTGCATTCATACTATATATCAAGGTTCTAAAAAACGCGGGATGTGATCGAGACGTGAAGGTCAAGTCTTAAGTCTTAGAAGTCTAGGAGGACCTTAAGCATAAAAAAAAATAATGAAAAGATAAAAAAATTAACAAAACTTGGTGATATAATC
Organism: Sambucus nigra; assembly: GCA_949130495.1. Lineage (NCBI taxonomy): Eukaryota > Viridiplantae > Streptophyta > Magnoliopsida > Dipsacales > Adoxaceae > Sambucus > Sambucus nigra. The sequence continues at coordinate 59,511,212 of OX422214.1, forward strand.
TCCGTAGTGAATATATCATCTCCTAAAAATTATATCATAGAAATCAATCTGATAGTGAGTGAGGTTCTCATCAAAAGTTTCAATCGCGGAAAACACGCATATATAAATTCTGTGTCTAACCTGCTTTCACATTGAACATGTTGATATAGTTTGTTTCTAGGTGGTCATCTCGATCATATTTGATTAAAATTAAATTTGGAGAGAGAGAAATGAACTTTCTAAGGTTAACTAATAAGTCAATTTATTATCGTTGACAAGTGATATATATTATTAATGTAGGAGGAGCTTGTGGATATGGAAATACAGTGTCACAAACTCCTTTCTCCTCCATGGTTACGGCAGTTGGCCCGTCCCTTTACAAACTAGGCCAGAAATGTGGTGTATGTTACCAGGTAGGAAATTCATCTTTATTGTTTGTTCATATATAAAAAAAAAAGGAAAATCTTTTACTTTTTAGATCTTAAAAATGTACTTACACTGTACATTATGCATGCAAAGTAAATCTAATTTTTGAACTTTTAGGAGATAAATCTAATTTTGCTATTATCTCGGGGGATCAGGTAGAAAAAATAAACTATGATAATTTGATAGTAGCAAAATTTAATTTTTGTGTCTAGAACATATGTTTATACAGAAAGATTGTTTATTGATAGGTGAAATGTACCAAACACCCATCGTGTTCTGGCAAGCCGACCAGGGTTGTTATAACTGATTCTTGCCCCGGCGGTCTGTGCGCAGCTGAATCTGCACATTTTGATCTTAGTGGTAGAGCATTTGGTGCCATGGCAAAACCCGGCAAAGAACAAAGTCTTCGGAATGCCGGAGTTCTTCAAATTCGATATGCGCGGTAATTTCCAACCGTATTGTGTGATTATACATAGAGAAAATTTTTATTTTGCTCCTTGTTGATACATTATTTAAATTAAGCTAGTCCTTATTTTTAATTTTACTTTTTCATGTTTTTATAATTATCATTTTGACATTTGACAGTAGATGTAGTATAATAGTATAGCAGTCTTATTCATAAAATTTTATTGCTAGTGGACGTATTTTTATCTACTTTTATATAAGTCAAGGTCCACTTTGGTGATCTCAAAATGTGAAACTCTATCAAATACATAAAATACAAAAAAGCTGCTTATCAATTACAATTTGAATTAAAAATGTCTTCAAAACCTGACTCATACGGTCTTAATATTATGAGGGATGATATTGGTGGATTAATTGCACATGCGTAGGACTAATACCACTAAAATAGAACAATATTGACTTCAATGGTAGACAATTGATTTACTTTAAATCTTAAAAATATTTTATGTTTTTTAAATTTTTTAACAAAAGTGATATTTTTGGAATCTATCTTGTCTAGAGTTTTCAAATACGCAACACTCATGCTTAATATAAATAGTGAAAAAATAATTCATCGGTCACTCTTCAACAAATAGTAGTATTGTTTACACCTTTTTAATATGTCTTGTTTGAAAGGAAAATTCAAATAGATTCGACAAAAGTTAATTTCTCAAATCTACAATTTATACTAAACTGCCGTAACATTTCCTTTTTTTAAATGAATGGACTGCGTACGAAGCAAAGGATGTTAGTTAAACCTTGGAACGGTGATGTGGTAAACTATCATTGGACCAAAGATTCAATGGTCGATCAAATTATACCAATATCTCTTATAAAATCAAAACACCAACTTAAGGCTTTTATTTTAATTCTTTACAACCCAAAAATTTATGAATCTGTTTGGTACATATACTTAACGAGAGTATCTGTTGATTTTGAAAATATCAATGAGTATAATTTGATTTTAAATTACTTCGATATATTATTGAGTGAATTGATAACTTTCATCTCCACTTTTGTTCAAATTTTCGCGTTATATTCATTAAAGCTCACAAAGTGTCACACTTTTTATGTCCCTTTTTTTAGTGTTGCATGTGATTATTCGGGAAAGACTATAGCATTTCATGTTGACCAAGGGTCAAACCCTAATTATATCGCGTTCGTGGTTGAGTTTGAAGAAGGAGACGGTGATCTTGCCGGAGTTCATCTAATGGAGGTTAACCGTGAATGGCGAAAAATGCGACAATCTTGGGGTGCTGTTTGGAAGTTGGACGCTGGGTCAGAATTAAAGGCTCCAATTTCAATCCAGTTGACATCAAAATATTCCGGCAAGACATTGGTAGCGAGAAACGTTATTCCGGTGGGCTGGATGCCCGGTGCAACATATCGATCATTGGTTAACTACTTGTGAGCCATGAGTTGCAAGTTAAAAGTGATCATGTATTGTATAATCTATGGGGTGTGCATTGTTAGCTAGGATGATATATAAATATGTGACTGTGTTTGTTTCTATTTGGGGTTGGAGAGAGAGAGAGAGAGAGTTTGTGTGTAGGTATGTTTTCATTTATCTTTTAATCAGCACCCGAGATTAAAATAATATTTATCTTTCGAATGTTAAATATAAGACTTTCGTTTCATGAAGTGAAATTTTATATATTCTATAGAAGCCAAAATAGGAGCCATTCAAATAAAAGCGAATGGCCACAAATATTTGGGGGCATATGCAGGAGAAAATAGATGATGATCTACTATTATTCATTTGGTGTTGATAGATATGACAATAATAAGTACAGTTAAATTAACATAGATTGTCCCAATAAATATACATTCATTCTCAGAATAGTCTGTCCACCCATGCATAGTAGCTTCATTGCAACAAAATAATTTTAAATATTGAGACAAACCAAAATTGAAATCTTGACATCTTGTAATAGTGCTGGAACCCAAATCCCACTAGTAGGTTACGTCATTGCTGTGTAACAAAATTTTAGTTATTACTCTTTTGTGTAACCATGTTTCCTCACGTTTATATATTTTTGAATAACTAACCGTCATGTGGCAGTGCTCGAATTATGTTCATCCTAATCATTTATGCACCTCTTTCTAGTGAGTTTCACAGACGCTAGAAATTTCTATGAAGTTCGCTCATGTGGGGAATTCATCTCATACCCGGACACAATCCCTTTATATGTTAAAAGCAAAAACTGTTTCTTTTTTATCTATCAAAATAAATTATCCAATATTTAAAATGACCTATGAGGGTAAGCAGATACATGGTCCGTATAACTAATTCAATTGGTTCCAATGAGTAGTCGCATAATTTTGACCTCTCGGGGGTATTTTAGACCCAATAAGATATCTCTAATTAAAAAATATGGCTCTAATTAAATAATATGGCTCTAAATTGCTTTTTATTGTTAGCAAGGTTGGATTTTAAAACCGACTTCAGTCCAACCCCCATATAGTACTCATGTCTAGATCTCTGGCGTAATGATATTCCAGTTGACTTGATCAAGTGTAGTATTACTTTCTGACTTTCTCAGGTTTCTTAGGTTTGGTTTGATACAAATTGGGTAAAAGAGTTAGCATGACAAATTTTATCGTGGTAAAATTTGTTTGGGCAAAATTTGTTATGGCAAAAATGATTTCGTGCTGTTTGATAGGCTTTATTTGTACGCTGGTAAAAACTGTATTTGCCAACTTTTTTGTATTTGATAGGCTTTATTTGCAAGCTGAAAGACACTTATTTGCCTACTCATGGTGTTTGATAGCCCAAATTAATTCTGAAAAATACAAACTTTGTCAACATAATATTGACAAATTCATGCCATTTTTCACATTTGCGTTACAACCAATTCAACTTACTTACGTTTTTATTTTCATTTTCAGGATTGACAATGTAATTTCGGCGACGAGTGAAGTCAGATGCCTCCTTTGAATATGGATGAACCCAAAAAAAATTTAGTTGGGCATAGTTAATGTCATGTATACTTGTATTTATTTTACACTTCTGAAAATAGCATTTATTTGGATAAAATTTGTTTTGGATGAGAGCACATTTATTTGGACAAAATCTATTGAAATTAAAATGACTTGTTGATAATCGATCATTGACAAAATTATTATAAAAAGACCCATTGATAATGTTGTGAAATTAAAACAATGTTGTGGAATTATTTTAAAAAGACCCATAGAAACGAAAGTTACATTTTAATGACTAGTTAATTAAATTATTTCCTAGGCAACCACGGAACACAACATAAGGCATGTCCATCCCCCATCAACATGGTTGGTAGATGATGTACTAAATCCATGTCCGACTCGACCCTTTTAAAATTCGAAAGTTCCGAATCCGATGCATACATTGGATCGTCAAGTTCAGTATTTATCAAATATTTAGCATGCCGCCGTTCTAGCCTTTTCTCCATCTGTACAATTTCGCGTTGCAATAAATGTATACATTTTTCATTATCTTTGTTTCGATCTTTGCAATATCCTGTCGATTTTGCTTGTGGCACGGGTATACAGTGCCAATGACAGTAGCACTCCAAATCGCAACGCCTATCAAATAACCTAGGCCATTTCAAATGATCATCCCATGAAATATCTCATTTTGTCGGTGTTAACCATTTCATCACATGATTAACGTCGCCTAAAGAATGTAGTGTGCAAATAGGGAGGTTTTCAAAAACCCTTTTCTCTCCAAACCAACTACCTCCATGAGAATCTTGGTAGATCCCTGGGTTAGTCAACACTCGTTCACCATTTGTAGTTGTTGCCTCAGCATGTTTAACCCCAAATGATGTTGATGCTTTAGACTTACCCTTTGTCTTCGTGACTTGTTGCGTCCTTCTCCCCCCTCCCCAGCTAAGAGGTAATCACATTGCACTACTCTTTTAGGCGGTGACCAGTTATAATATGGAAGTTTTTCCCCGAAGAGAGTTTTCCTAGGAACATGTGTTAAGAAGGGTGAATCTTCATCAGGCATGTTGGATTGGTTATGCATTATGAAGTCTATGATCTAAGTTAGTATACCCAGTTATGTGGAGGAATACCCAAGTTAGACCACATATTTATATGGAAAAATATGGAGAAATACCCAAATAATAACAAAATATTATCGAAAAGGTTGCCATCAAAATACCAGCTGGCTATAAAGTAATAATTACAAAGGCAGTGTGTGGTCAAATCATATATGATGTTTTACTGTTCAAGCACGCAGGTGCCATTATTGTGCATTATGACACACATCGAGTTCAATGTAGTGTGTCATAATTGTTTAAGCACGCGGGTGATTATTATGCATTATGACACACATATAGTTGAATGTAGTGTGTCATAACTGTTTAAGCACGCGGGTGTCTTTACTGTTCAAGCACGCGGGAGCCATTATTGTGCATTATGACGATTCCCAATGTTGGACTGCATTATTCGAGTCCTTTATCTTTCCAAGCACATGGGTTTTGTTATTATGCACCAGACTTTGAAATTTTAACCTGGCAAGCACATGGGTACTGTTCAGTCACATGCAACCCTTAAATTGTCATCGATAAACTAAATGGTTGGAAGTAGTTGCACTCCATCCTACAAATACTAGTATCGTAAGAGAGAAACAACTTGTATGGAAAACATCAAAAAACTGAATGGCGTCAAGAGAGTGGATCATTAATGAAGACGTCCAACTAATTAACAAAGTCACGGGTAATTATTTCATCCCAGGAGTGAACTACAATCCACGATTGAGGGTTCAAAATTCTACTTTCGATCTAGTATCACACCATTGGGGTATTTCTCCATATTCACCACAGAGACGTACTTCGAACGAGTGTCGTGTAAGGTGGTATACCTTAAAAATGAAGTTTGATTTATACTACAAAGCTACAAAAACTTACGACTTTGGGTGGGACAGTGTAAACTATAAACTGATTTTTGATGATGAAGATAAATGGGAGTGCTTTTGTACGAAACATCCCCGTGGCCGAACCATCAGGGATGAGGAGTACTATCTCTTTGATCTTTGCCGAAACAGTGTCTACAGAGATGATCCGGAACCTCTATGCTTCGATGACGATGATGCTGATATGAGTACAGGACGATGTTCCCACTAAGTTTATGTTTTTTGGTTTGTGTGCAACTCTTGCATTAGGAAGTTGTTTGTGTGTAAGTTTATGGGTATTTTTAAGTCTATATTTGTTAAATTAAGATATGTATTACTTTATGTATAACTTATAAGTCTATGTGTAACTTTATATGTAACAAATACGTCTATGTTTACGTGTAACTGTTAAGTCTATGTATACGTGTAACTGTTAAGTCTATGCCTATGTTAAAGTTGTTCTCACTAAAGTTAAAGGAAGATTACATATTGCTATTTTTTCAGTAAACTACGAATTATGACATAAATTCCAAAAGTATAATATGATTGAACATAATATAGAACCGTAACATAATAAAATATTACAAAAGTTTCATTATCAAATGCGATAAAAGTCTCATGATCAATGTTTTAAATAGAGAAGATATAACGGTGGCTTAGTTCGCATAGAGCTTGTTGTAAGCCCATGCCTTTGCAAACCCATCCTCTGTAATCTCCATGAAGATATGTGCTAGTCCATGATCGGCCTCAAACTTCGAAAATAGTCGCAGCCTATCAGTTTCATTCAAATCCATTGACTTCAAACGATCAAGAATCTCTTGCCACTTCATATGCTCTACGGCATTCAAGTTGGCATCAAAATCCATAGAGGCTGCTATAACCCGAGAAGATTCAGCAATTGAGGCTAGCACCCGTGAACTCTCCTCTAAGACATTACCTCGCTTACGTCTTGGCTTGCTCTGCAGTGGGTCTGGGTAATCGTCCACTAGCTTTATGTTTCCCTAATTTAGGTGATGTATTAAGAGATTCAGTTTCAGGATAGTCATTATCGTTTAAGTCAACAAAGTCTTCCTCCATATCTATGTCAACTAGTCCTGAAAAGAGCATAAATATTTGTTTAGCAATTTGCCTTGCGTATTAATTTTGGCAATTACAAACAATATAAAAAATATTTACCTTCCACTGATGGAAAGTATTCACCACCAGACTGCGAGTTGGATCCATTTGCGGTGTCATTCCCATAAATAGTGGCTAGCTCTTCATAATAAAGGCAGCTTTTTCCCTTTAACTTGGCAACATCCGGCTTATCCTGCACAGATTTTACACATTAGCCGTTATATGGTATGCAATTCAAATGCTACAAATGAGTACCTTTACATACTCGCCCCTTACGCTTGGCTCTGCTGTTACGGAGGACGTGTTATGGTCGAACCCAAATCTGCTAACTTGAAGTAGCTCATGGACGTCCATGTACTCTCTCTTGAGTGTCTTCAAACGTGAGCGGACATGTCCAATACCCATGGTAACATGACAACCATTTCTAACAGCATCAATCACAGTTTTCATTTGGGTGGATGTGAATCCATTATCCGCCCTTTTGGTGCCAGCAAGAACCTCATTCATCAAAGCAGAAGTCAAGCATCCATCCATAGCCTCTGTCCAATGAACTTGGGTCTTCTTGACTGGTTCTTTAGCATGAGCAGCATGTGTCCCGTTGTTGATCGGAGCAGTATTTTTTGGAGCACGGAATGGAATGTTAACTCTGTTTTGGGCCATCTCTAAGAAACATCAAAATTGATCAAGTGAATCAATGAAGCAAGATTGAATCAAGTGAATCAATAAATCAGTTATACAACTCGGCCCTGTGAATCATAATAGATCAGTCATACATTGATTCCAGTAAATATCAGTTATCAGTTACCAAGTAAATATCCAGTAAATAGCAGTCATACATAGATCAGTTACCAAGTGAATCAATAAATCAGTGTATCAAGTGTATCAATAAATCAGTGTATCAAGTAAATCAGTGTATCAAGTAAATATATAGTGAATCAAATTTAAATCAAGTGAATCAATAAATCATTTATACAACTCGGCCCTGTGAATCATAATAGATCAGTCATACAAAAAATGTTACTCTCGGAACGACAACGCTCATCATGGCCAACAATATTCAAGAAAATTACAACTTGTTCCGCAACATCACCTGAACGACTGTCGGTTAGTCCAAACGCACTGAGACGGTCACATAACCTATTAAATGAACCAATGTTCATTCGTAATGAGTCGTGGAATAACCGATCGCTCATCTCGTACACTCGGAACAAGGATTGCATACGATGCTCATCCCAATTATAATGAGGTGCCCTAGGAATGTCCGTTAAAGACCTTATATGTTGATAAATTACTATTGCCCGTATTACCATCGAACAAACGACACCAATTCGTTTACGTTGTAACTTAGAATCATATTTCGACATTTTCGCCTACGAATATTTAATTCATAAGTTCATTATATCATATATATTGTATAAAATAGCCAAACATGGATATGATCATAATCATTATCAAATAAGCAATTAATAAATCAAAAAAAAGTTAAAACTAACCGAAACAAACTGATTCGAACGAATAATTAGGAGAACACGATTCCTGTAAAATAGACACAAAAAGCGTGTTACACAAAAGAATGAACAAAAAAAATCGGTTATGATATACAAATACAACATTATTTAATAAGTTATCATTTATTATGTCTCGTGTAAATTTAATTCAACATTTAGAAATGCATTATACCTTCTCTATATGAAACCCCCATATTTCAACCATATAAAAAATATATTGAAAACAATCCCAGATATTAATACTAGAAGAAAAGAACCCTAGAAATTAAACCTAGCAAAAATACCAACCCTAGATAACTCAATTGAACCATGTTGAAACAACAAAATAAGGGTAACACAAATCCCTAACTATTAACACTATAGAAGAAACGAACTCTAGAATATTAACACGTACGTAATCTGCATAAGAAAATGAACCCTAGAACCATGTGTAACAAATGAACCCTAGAACCATGTTGATGTATTTTCGGAGTTTTAGAGTATTAAACAACAAAGAAAATCATCAGTCTAAGAAAGAAAAGCTGTAGAAGAAGAAAATGAAAAAAATACCTCCGTACTTCTTCTTCCTGGTGCAGCTGAGTGTGATTCATTGGATTGATTGGAATTCATTTTGTAGAGCTGCTTTGACATACAATCCAATCAGCTAAAAGTCACCCGATTTCAGCAACCAAAAGCCCGACAAATTTTTCCCCCCCAAGACCAAAGCAAATTTTGCCCACAATTTTGAGCAAAAAGAGGTCACGTGACCAATTGTGGGCAAATTTTGGCATGGGCAAATACTCCTATCAAACACTACAAAAGTAGGCAAAATTGTGAGAAAAAATTATTTGCCATGGCAAAAAGAGCCTATCAAGCAGGCCCTTATTTCTTTCCAATGTTGGATATATTGTATTGATGTTTAAAAGTATATGTTTATATTACATTAGAAACTTTAATACTGTGTAAATAGAGTGAATAAAGTGGAGTAATAGAGATAATGGTGGGGGTGATGTGGTGAGGTGCAGGGCCGATTCTAAACTTGGGAGTCTATGTGTGAAAATTAATTTAGGGAAAAATATTATACAAAAATATTAAATATCTAAAATGGGCCCCTAAAAATTAATTTTATTTTTTAGGGGCCCATTTTAGTTGGGTGAGATTTTTGGGTAGGTGAATCATCATTTGTATTTTTGGGTAGTTGAATCATCCTTTGTATAGATTGGTTTTGGATAGTTAAAAAAATGGCCCACTAAAAAATTAAACTTATTTTAAAAATTGACTTTTTTAATATACATAAAATATTTTTGGCCCCCTATAATATACATACATAGGTGCATACTTTAAAATGGGCCATGTGCCATTGCCCATTTGGCACATGGCTAGGGCCGACCATGGTGAGGTGTAATGGAAGTGGTGGAGTTACTGGTGGGATGAAGGTGAAGTATAATGGAGGTAATGTATATATTTTAACATTCTCACTTAAACTCAAGATGGTAAAGTATTGATCTAACTTGAGGTTGGTAATTAAGTCTTGAAAGAATGACGGAAAATAAATTTTCGTGATGACATCGACCGTCTCATATGAGCAATAGTAGAGTTAACACGTGGAGAAGATGTGTTGAAGAATTTTCTTTGAAGATCGGTGGACTGAGCAACCGTTGAGATGAGGCATAGTAATACGAGAAGATTCTATAGCACACCAATGTGCCAAAAGATCCATAATGTATGGATGAATCCATAGAAGTGCAGGAGACACTGATGAAATTGGAAGTGTTTAGAGTGTGGTTTGTGCTAAAATAAAGAAAGATAGTTTGGTTTAGAAGTTGATTTATGGACATGTATGTTGGCTTCCAAAGGTTTGAACAAGGAAAAATAAAAAAGAATGGGATTGGTTAAAAAGTTGGGTTGGTTAAAATTTTGGTGTGTCCCATGGGTGAGAACCCATTAGCTGAGAGATGTAAGGGTTTTAATTGGGAACAATTTATTTTAAGAACAATAAGGATTGTAACCCTTGCTCCAAGCATATGAAGGCGACAAATAGAAGACATAAGAGGTTATGGTTGTGGTTTGTAGGAAACGATGGAGATGGCAAAGTGTTTGGTGTTTGGTGGTTGGAGACGATAGTGGTGGTGAGCCGGAACGAAGATCAGCAGAGATTGTTGTTGGGTGGTGAGGGATATGGATCGTGGTGGGTTTTGGGGATATACGATAGTGGGTGAATATGAGGGTGATTGAGGGGCTAAGGTTTTGGGTGTTTGTCTGCGGTGGCTCAATGGAATTTGTTGGCTTATTTTAGAGTTTTGGCAAAATTAATTTTGATAGAAGGTTTAAGAGTTAAAAAAATTTAATTTGGTTTTGTTTTGAGATTTTAGGTGATTTAGGTGTTGAATGGTGCTCTGGTGAGTTAGTGACTTGGAAAGAACATGGGATTTTTAGTAGGGACTTTGGAGGAGTATTTTGATGGATTTTATATTTAGGTCCCTAGGTGGGTCAGAACTCGAGAGTGTTGCCATTTGGGTGCCTAGGTGGGTTTGAGTTTCTGGCAAAGATTTAATAATGGTTGTTAATGACGAGGTCTATTATACAGGCTTTGATACCATGTTAGAAAAGTTGAAAAAGAGATAAACATGTATTGTATTGATGTTTAGAAGTGTAAGTTTATATTACATGAGAAACCTATTGTAAGAGGGTGGTGATACTGGGATCTATGAATATACTAAAAGGGTGAGGTGTGACATACTTCAATAAAAACTATCTTCAAGGATATAATATTTCAAGAACAGATAGAAGATCAAAAACCAACTTTTTTTAACACAATAAAGAGATTTCTGGTTACAATAAAAAGGAAATAATGATTAAATATATTTTTTTTAATAATAACAAAAGTAATTAAACCACCTGAGAATGATGATTCTCTAAGAGTGGCGAGATAATCACTTCAAATACTTTGGAGAGAGAAGGAAAAGAATACTTGTGAAAATTCGTGCAGAGTAATAGTGCTAAAATGGTGATCCTCAAGATTGTTCCCCAAGTGTTTTATTTATAGCACAACATTAGGGCAGACGTGGAGCGTGCATGACAAAAGGGATATTCCTTTGCAATAAATATCTGAATAGGACTTTTGTCCCTATTATTGTATGTCGTTGTCTACCACGATCAGTTTTTTATAGTTACACCTAGTATAACCAAAGTCAAAAACTAATATTATCGGGTATAATGTCAAAAAGTATTGTTTTGATTATTTCAAACGATTACTTGGTGAACAATTTTGAAAACTTGCGACCAGCCTTGGGGGACACTCTCCTATAACACATCTGAAATATCTTGTGAGAAATTCATTGACAGCTCACTCATTTAACAATTATGGACTGAGTGAGTCTTAGCGTGTGTGAGTGACCTCTTGGGTCTCTCGCCTCAATATTCTCTCTTTATTAGGGTAATGAAGTGGTTGAGCCTGAGATTTCTCAACAAGAATCACCTCCTAACCTCCAAACTAGAACTCTCAATAGGTCCCAACTGGCTATCTTCCCAATCCCTGCTTGCTCGGCTAAGGCTTCTTTCTTAGTAAACATGTGTTTAAACAATAAAACCAAGTGTTAATAAGTGATTTTCATCAAATAAATATATTTGTGTGGTCGAGCAATTGCTCACAAATTGCTTTTACTAAGCAGGCACTGCTGCTCATGTACTTATTCATTCTCAAGTAAATTGTGACTTTGGGATTGCTTGTATAGCTTCCCCTCGTTGGATATTATTTCAGGTTTATTGGTGACTAAGACTTGCTCATCCAGCATATCATTATAGTGATTGCTCGTGTGGTTTTCACATGAGTTGGGCTTGCTCACCCAACATATCTTGTTAGTGAATGCTCGTGTACTTTCACATGATTTGGGCTTGCTTCCCCAACATGTCTTATTTAACGACCGCTCTTTTAGAATACCTTGATTTAGGCTTTCTCTCCCAACATATCTTGCTAGTGACTGCTTACTGAAAGCCTCTCCTTAGTGGGAGAGTTATTTTAACACCCCTATACATTATCCCCTCGTACAAAAGTCTTCCTTTGGTTGAAGAGGGAGAGTTTTGTACGAAAAATATTCTTTGGGAATTTAAGGAGATAAAATATTTTCATTAATTTTCATTGTACATTTAATGTAAGGGCACAGTCAATACATAGGATGTCTTTTGAGTGTCCCGAGGAGACATGTGTCTACTAGGGAAGAGTGTGACATTTCATTACCCTATTTTGAACAGCTTATTTCTTTTGCCTTTAGCATATAAATACCTACACTAGTCTCATTTCAAATCTTTCACTTACATTTTCAAATATCTAAAGATAGAAAATGTATCTTAGCTTTTTCTTCTTCGATATTTCTTCTCCATATTGTACTTTATTTTCCATTCTTCAAACGGATTTTTTTATCCATTTCTTCATCAATCGCTATTTCCACTACCACTATTGAGGTTTTGATGGGCTCTTTTCCTATCCACATCACTATGATCAGTTCAACCATGGTGGGAGTTTATACCATTGTTAGTTTGTTGGCACCGATTCCTGCCACTATCGCCACCACTATTGGTGGTGTTGAGCCCTCCCAAAGGGGGTTGAGGGGTCCTATTGTGACCAAGGATCACATGTCGTATCTGGAGTCAAGTTCCCATGGGTATTTTTCCTTTTACCATCTTACCCCTTTCTTTAGTGAGGATGATAGCTTCATGCATTCACTCAAAAATTTGAATGTTGAGTTTATGGCCAAAATAGTTGAGCAGCCACTTCTTAATTTCCTAGAGTCTAATGATACTCATGTATTTCTTGATGATGAAATTCTGAGAAACAGAGTGGATGGGGATGATTCCTCCTTCTTAAACATAAATATTGATGTGTGTGTTGTGGTTTTTCATTGAAATGTAGACACTCACACCTTTGTCACTGGCTGGGGGATTTCTCAAGTACTTTTAAAGGAGTTTATGATATCACAGGTTTACCCGTTTTAAGAGACCATGTTTTTACAGATGGCTTTGAGGACGATGAGGAAAGAGAGTTGTGTGAGAAATTACACTAGTGTAGCGCTTACTCTTACAGGAAAGAGCAAGCACTTTTTTACAAAATGGCAAAGGTAATGTTTTAGGGATTTTGAGTTCCTATCTAAGGAGGAGGACAAGACCAATGTTCCAAAAGTCAAGATAGCCCAAAATTAGGGTTCAAGAATCATCTTGCTGCCTTTTTTGTTACCTTCCTCTCGATATTCCTATTTTAAGGGAAGTCTAATGACTTTTCTCGTGAATTGTTGTTTCGTCTGGCCGTGAGACTTTCTCATGGAAAAAGTGTGCCATTCACTACATTGACACTTGGGCCAACGTACACTTATCTTGATCATATGCACGTGGACATTGAGTGCTCGCATGGTCGTTATGACATATTTAATTTTGTTAACTCTTTTGTGTTGATCAAGTTTTTATTCTAGTGATTCCCAAACTATTCCCCGAAGCCCCTCTTATTTCATAGCCAGTCTTCTCGTATTGCTAGGTGGCATAAGAAAATTCCTAAATAGACACCTAGCCATTTCCAAGATAATATTTATGAGTTTTCATATCTCTCCTACTTGTAGAGAGTAAGTGGCATATTTTCCTAGACGTTCTTCTCTTCTTCACCAGGTACTCTTATCCCTCCTGCCAATTTAGAATCTATGAGGGATTGCCCTTATATTTCTATTATGGTGTATGTTCTCCCTTTCATTCTCCCATCATTGATTGGGTTAGGGAAAGTCTGAGCGAGTGAGGAGACAATATGGTTACTATTAAAGCACTTACTCCCCAAAATTTCCCACCAACCACTTGCCCCAGAAGTTATACTTGGAAGCTTATTCTAATTTCACTGATAAGGTGATGGTTCGAAGAACTTCCCATTTTGGAAACTTCCCCCTCCCTACTCGTCATTACCACCTTTTTTTTCATCCAATATGTTTCTCATAATTCGTATATTTATAGGATCCACTTGATTAAGCACACTCGCAAGGAGTCTTGACATTGCATCTAAGTTGTGAGGACTCCATTGGATGAAGTTACCCCTATCTTGGTCAACCCTATCCGCGAGGAGAGCATTTACTCCAAACATCCTGATATAAGAACTCAACAATCCAAAGCCAAGGGCAAAGCAAAGATAACTTTCAAGAATAAACATTCAGATAAGGATGTTTCCAACTTTATCCCAGCTCAATTTGGTGGGACTTCCTCCTCTCCATCCCCAGTGAAAATACGAACAACAAGGCAAAAAAAGCGAGCACTCAAAGTTGTTGGCCCTTCTGCTATGGTAGATCAAAGTTCTAATACATACAATTATGGCATTGAGGAGAATTTTCAGATAGTGAGCGAGCATATGAAACCTTCGAAGAAACTCTTCCTTAGTCATCTTTTATACGCCCTACTGGTACTAAGGATGTAGATGGTACCTATGTAATGCCGTTGCCTGGGGCTCAAGTAGGTTGCGAAAATCATCTACATTCAGCACCTTAAGGGGACACGACCTTGTCTCTAACAGGTCGTGGCCACCTACTTCACCAACAACGTATACCTTGCCACAGACTTAGCAACCTCAACATGCCACTTAACAGTTGTCCACCTTCTAGAAAGATTCCATCTTGGCATCACTTATCCATATTTCATATGTTCTATGCATGTGGACCTTTCCTTGACTTATATATATATAAGTGCTTACCTACTCATTTAGCATGACAGGATTGGTAGCAAAACCTTGACAAACTCTCCATCCACTTTCTTTATTTTCATCTGAGAGCTCACTTATGCCACTTCAGCCACTTGAACTTCCAGTGTCCGCAACCTCCTCTATAACCTTGCTCTATAAGTTGCATCCCACTTAGCACAAAGCCTGTATGTACACACATTTAGCTCTCTATTTCTCTTATACACTTCTTAAGGCATCCAAATCTTGTACTAGTGATTATAAATCATGATAATTAGAGCACCAAAGTGGACATCGGTTCATTTTATATCTGAACCACTCTATATCTTGTGTTCTATCTTTCTTTACTTACTTAATTATGCTTTTACACTTTATGACAGTTAAAATAGTTTTGATGGCATGGTTATTTCTTACCAACCTAATTTTTGACATCATCATTTTGGCAACGTTTGTGAGAAACGAAGTGTTCTACCAAGCTTTCTCTTAAATCGGGTCCATAATACCTTGTTTCAGCCATGGGAATTTCTAGATCATTAACCCCTATGTGAGATTTTGGTTATTAGATGCACATTTTGCATCCAAACCCCCCATGAGGATTTTTCTTCCTAAATTTGATTTTTAAGCTTATTTATAGGGCTCTTAAACATATTCATTTACACTAAGGATGTTACCGTACCTAGTTTATGCTGAAATCTCAATAGGCCATGGCCTCACAAAGGTAATTAACTAGGGATGCATCACTGTTCATCTTTCTCTACACTTCTAAGCATTCTATGCCACTTTATTTCCCATATGGTGGGAGTTTTGCCTCCAAACTTATGTTATTTTACAAGTAAGGACTTTTACGTATTAGATTAGCTCCTGAAAGACTTTTTCGGTCCTATTCTTGGGGGTGAAATCTCAATTTTGGACCAAATTTTGGATTAACTTATCTTATACACCTTGTAGTATGTGGATTGACTTATTGCATTTTAATAAGTCGCATCCCCTATGCAGCAGTTTCACCAATCTATACACTTTTTGGCACGTTATCATTTTTAAGAATAAAGAATTACTTTATTTAAGACTGAAGATGTCGTAAAATGCTTGGAAACTCCCATGACAAGCTGTATGGCTTATGGATTGGGTTAAGTTGCAAACGGCTATGTCACGTAATTAGAAAATGGATGATTCAATGGACAAAATCAAACTAAGCAATTTCCTTAAGGATCGATAAACTATCCAAGATAGGTTATGGTACCTTTTCTAATTTTTGATTTACTTTGCCACCCAGAGGAGAAAGCCTGACAAATTGTCTAATCCGGTGAAATAATATCGAGACAAAAATCGTGCTTGCTCATATCACTTGGTGGATAATTCCTCTCAAATATAGGCCCTGGACACATCTTGATTGGCTCAAAAGGCTGTGGCCTCATCCCATACTACATTGATGATCGCAGCAGCCTGTTTTGTTCAAACATGTCATAACCTATGAAAAACGACAGTATCCCTATTTATACTTGATCTTTTAAGCTTGCTTTATAAATCTTGATTTTCTCACCAAGGTTCAGTTTGTCTCAGAGCATTTTTCAAAAGACTAACAGTCCAAAAGTAATGGAAGAAAGTTTCGAATTAGATCCCCAGCAAACCAAAGATGTGGTACACTTGCTAAGGTGCATCAACCACCTGTATGAAGTCCAAGCCTCCATATAGGGCCATATTAACCTCTTGGGATAGACAATTATGATGATAGAGTCCGCAACCTTCACCTTCATATAGAATTCCGTATCCCCATAAGATAAGGCTACAGCCAAGGTAGTTAAGAAGAGGAAGCATGAAGAGCAAGAAGCAAAAAGGCCATACAAGCACTTCACACAGTTGACTAGAAATTTGGAAGACGTCCTTAAAAGTGTTAGGGAGGAAAATTTCCTTAAGTAGTCAAAGAAGCTGAAATCCCCTCCTTACTAGAGAAACTGGAGAATATGATGTGAGTTTCATCAAGATCATAGGCAAACTAACAATGGATGTTTTTCTTTAAAGAATGAAGTTGAAAGGCTCATCAGGCGGGTAATGCTCCGGCAGTTCAGATGGGATGCACCCTCTAGCTAAGATAGTTGCATACCTATCTCTATGCCTTAGAATATTTTTGATGATGTTATTGTGCAAACAAAGAAACTTTGGATTTAAATATAGACTTTGTGAACACGCGTATATTTTAATTCTGAACTTTCAATATATCTTACTAAAGTCTTTTCAAAATATTCTTATTTTAACACATTTAAAGAGAACCCAGCAACCGATCATTTTGAAGATTGATATGAATGGAAGAAGGTGACCTCAGAAAAAGGGCATAACGGCCTTAAATGGCATATAATATCCCTGTTAGTGTGACAGCCTTGAATGGCATATGATGACTCTCTTAGATTTAGAGGCTCATAATACCCATTATTAGCCTTGGGGCTCGCAATACCCTTTATTAGACTTGGAGGCTCATAATACCCTTTCATAGTCATGGGGGTCATAATTCCCCATATGTCCCCAAACAATCGTGGGTAGATTGAAAGATACTGAGCCATGGGTGGCATAAAAATATCCAACAGCTAGGGGAGAATTAAAAATACCCTAAAGTAAGAAATTGAAGTTTAGAAAAAAATTTAACCCGGTCTAGAAGGCCGTAACCTGATAAAGAAAAAATGTGGGCTCGGGACTTAGTGTCTGCAGTAGGGGAATTTAGTTCCCAAGAACCACTACATTCTATTAACATTGCGACAGGCATCAAATAATGCAAAATCTCAAGTATTAAGTATAAAGTTCATGGAAGGGTAATTTAACTCCCAATAACTTTAGTTCATTATTATCGCAGCAAGCATCCTAAACTTCAAGCAGTTCAGTTTAAGAAAAGTTCATTATTGACTCTAAAGACCGCGAAGGGAAATCTATACTTCCAAAGTTCTGTTTCTAAAGTCCGTGAAAGGATGTTTTAAATTGCTATGCTACTTATATTCTATGGACTAAAAGCTAAATAGGTCAAAGTCTTTCAACGAACATACAAGGCATTCAAGTGAACAAATAATGATGCTGCAAAATTCCATCAAAATACATATAATAAAAATATAAAAGGTTGCGGATGGCCTATATCGTTTCAACAAAGAAAGGAGAAACTTGTTCAAATGAAATTTGTGGAATGGAAAATTCAAATTCAAAAGAGTAATTACAAAAGCTTAAGAAGATGCGTTCTCATTTTCATCATCATCTTCACCTTCCGCAGCAGTCTCTATCTCCTCAGCCTCAGCTTCTTCAGCCTCTTCCCTTTGCTTCCTAGCTAGAAACTCTGTAACCTGTAGCCCCTCAATGCAGAGATTGTTCTAAGGGTCATTGAACCTCCATACATAAATGCAATCTTTGGCTTCAGGATAGTTTGGGCCACCCTGTGTCGCATTTCTTTATATTCGCTAACATATGCCTTGTTTTAGAGGATAAAAAAAATCATCGGAAGTCTTGAAGTAGGCCACAGCATCTTCAACTACTTTCTTTAACGTCGCGGCATGAACAAAATGTGACGCCCCGTCTAATTAAATACCGGGTAGATACTCCTTTATTAAATTAATACAGAATGTCAAGTTGGTTTAGTCTTAGCATCACTGCCGAAAAACATTCAATTAATTACTAGCCACGCAATGTTTAAAAAGAGAGATGTCAAATTTTATTAATTAAGTTAACAAATAACCAAGAATTTAATCATTAACCATCAATCTCATGACAATATCATAAGAATAACCAACGAAATGAAATCAACTGAGTCTGGAGTAAACAATCCAATAATAATAATGCTAGAGTAAATAAAGTCCCAATACAAGAGTCTGAATAAATAAACCAATAACTGGAACCGTGAAAGTCTGTAACTACAACCTCTAAATAAGAATGGGCGACATGCCCTAACTGATACAAATGACTCTGAAGGAATCAAGGAGGAATATGAAGGCGTCTAATACCAAGATCCTGTAGCTTCCACAGTAGCTACAGTACGTCGTCATAATGGAACTCCTATGCTTGGCGTCCCTATGGCTGGGCACCTAAAATGTTTTTACAAAACAAAAATAGATTTGGAGGAAAACGAGTCAGAGCCCGAGGTGAATACAGTTTAAAAGTTTAGAAAGTGTTTAAATTACAATTAAACAACACATATTATATGCACGTTAGTTGCGTACTCTCACATGATTTTCTCACCTCTCAACTAATGTGCACGCCTAACGTATTCCCTTAACCCATCCTAGTTATGTCGTTGTCTAACTAGTTTATACTACTCCTGCTTTCGCAAACATAGGGTATATACTCATAACACCAAAATAAGTCATATTCATAATCTCATATTCACATTCATTAAATTACTTATCTCAAGTATTAATTATATTCATATTTTTAGCCCATTCAAGTATCCTAGTTATTAACATCTACTAAGCAACACAATAGAACTAACTCAAGTATATATATATATTTATACACCCGTATAATATCTCATATACAAATGAGGCACCCCATAAGGATAGAACCTACGATGCCCTCATACTCTGCTATCAAATCCCATCACATCACGTACGTAAGGATGACATGTTCCGAATCACTCAGGAACCGTTTAAATAAAAATCACACATAGTGGAGGCGAACATAGTTCACATACCCATGGGTCACGTACATACCTACGCTCCCATAGTCAGCTGACTTATCAACTCACAAATAAGTCATTCACAGTCCTATGTCCTTAAGGTACCAATCTAAATCCCCCCGAAGGAACACAAAGATAAGTTAGCCCTTATTCGAAAACTAACCTCCCGTGATAGCAAGTATTGTAGGTATGTCATACACATAAGAAATCCATACACTAGGCATTCACACAACTAGTATATATATATACAATTTCAATATAGGTATACCCATCCCCTATATATTAAGTCTCACCCATAATATTTACGTTCCAGATATTCTACGTAATATTTATTTAACGCGACAAGTCTCGTCATACGGATTCGGTACCTAAACCTATCCCAAGTGAATACTAGGAATCCCATTTGTTCCTAAGGTTATCTCGGCAAATATATATATAATCCCTTAAATTATCTTTCATTCCACTTTCAGTCCCCAAAATCGAAAGATCTCACTTCGTCCTCACTCGGTAACCATTTGTAATTATAACGCTCGATCCCATAAGTTATAACATTTTTCGACAATAACTAAGACCCTAATGACCTTATTTAAGTCCCACAATATCATATTAATTACCCTAAGAATAAACATCGTCTTTGGGATTTCCATTTACTCTCAAAGGAAAACAATTGTCAAAAATCAGAAGGGTTCGATCGATCAAATAAAAGGGGTCGATCGATCGATCGTCGATCGATCGACATTCTTGAGTTGGTCGGTCGATCAAGCAGGTATCAGCCCAGATTTCTTAAACAGTTACGGGTTTCATCCTTTTTACACCTCTAATTCTTCCTTAAGACGTCCCAAACTCCCAAGAAAGTTCACTAATCAACTTATTAACATAACAGCATCATCTCTACCGTATTAGAATCATTAAACCCTTATGGATTATGAGTTTCTTGGATTAAAACACCCAATTTTCATATAAAAACCCTAGTTCTTCTATTTCTTCAAGGACAGTTTAAAATTCAATAAAATTTCATAATTCTCTACCCATAAATCATAATTTCGTGGCTGCTATTAACTCCAATATTAAACTACATGCAAGACATACCCGGATTATGATTTAAATTCTTTAAATCCATTCAGTTTTCATTATTTAAGGTTATTCTCCAATTCTAACCTAACATGAATGATATATGCGCTAAATTATTGCAAGTTAAATCACTTGCTTGTAATGGAGATTCTGATCCGATGAAATAGATGGTATGGGGATGATCCTTGCTTTTCGATCTATCCGGTGGTGGTTTCGGTGGTGCAAAAAGTCCAAAGATGGTGGTTCTCCTTTGGTAACTTCCTCCACTTCATCTCTAATGAAAGTCTGTGAAACTTGGTGATGGAAACCCTAAGACTCTAACCTAATGACTGATAATAACTATCTAAAATTCGTGGGTCACTATTCACCCAAAAATAGGAATGACTAAAATACCCTCTCGAGTTGTCGGTTATGCCTAAAAATGCCTCGGGACCCAAACTAAACCCCCGGCTAGTGTTTTCTGACTATCTCGAACCTTTCGAACATGTTGGCGCACTCAAAATGCTCATACGGATGATATAAAAATAAAATACTTTTAAATCCATTAAATTGGGTCCTGACACGACTGACACACGCATCGCAACTTAATTACTGAAACTATTGCATTTTCAACTAACGAAAATTTTAATAAATTCAATAATCACATATTACCATAATCACTTAGTAATATTTAACAACATTATAATAATCAAATACTAACTCTTGGCTTGCTAGCATTTCAATCCGGATTAATTTCCAATTAATTATCCCAATTAATTTTTATAAACCTCATAATTCAAGGCAATTTAATTTATTAAATCCCATAATTAAAAGCCCTAAAAATATGGGGTATTACACAACACTTATTTGACAGAGGGCTGCAGCATGTTCATTAGTAAGATTATTTATGTCCTCAGTATGGCTTTGAACCATGCCTCGATTTTTTGCTTCAAAGTGGATGAATTTATCTTCAGAGGCTACGGTCTAGCTTTCAGCCTCTAAACACTTAGCTTCGGCAACTTTTAAGGCCTTTGCGGTATCCATAAAATTATATTCAGCCTCATTCTTGGCCTTGACTAAAGCCTCCACTCTATTATCTGTGTCTATTTTATAAGCATGGATAGCAGGTTCTACAGAATTTTTATCACCTTCAAAAGAGGATGACCTTGCACCCTCCATTTGGGAATGATAACCATCCTTCGCGGCCTTGTACAACTTGCAAACGCCCTCATATTTGTCCCTTTGGGTCATAATAACCTCTGTAGTCTAGAAGAAGAAAAATAATGTTACCATATAAACACATAAAAGTCTACAGAAAGAAAAGAATTGAAAGATAACTTACCCTCAGAAGGTTGTGAAGGAAATATTCTTCGACTTTTATGATCCTCTGCATCCCTGGGACTACGGTGGAAATTTTATCTTAAGGATATTTTTTGTTTAGATGCCTCATATGTGGCTGTGAATGCCCTTCGATAGCCCTTTCTCCCCTAATTTGAAGTATGGGTAAGTTGTCATTCATTGCTATAACATTTCACGAAGGGGACCCAAAAGTAGTAACATTTATTGGGCCGGAAGGCCCATGGTCATCACCCATGAAGGAAGAGAGACCAGCAGCGGCTAGGTCAGCTCTAATATCATCATCAAAGTGTGAAGGGTTTACAAGGCCCAGTGATCGCAACACTAGTAGGGGTTGCCTCCCTTTCAGTAAGTGGAACAACCTTTTTTTCAGCCTGAGGGGCAGCAGCATCCTTAGCTTCCCTCTTCCTTTTCTTACACCTCTTTCATGGAGCTTGGTTTAATTCCTAGAAAATGTCTTCCAACTAGTCCAATTGATAAAAGTGGAGATCCATGTCAATCTCCATTATAGGTTGGCCCTCCATAATGGTACCTAAAAAGAATCGAATTCAAAATTAGCAATTCACAGAAGTTAAAATGGTATTCACAGAAATAATTGAAGTAAGTAATACCTTCTTCAGTCTTCTTTAGATCTTGGGGGAGGTATAATATCCAAGCTTGAATAGTCACCATAGAGTCACAATATCAGCAAATTTCTTCTTTTTATCACTAATTAAGACCGCAGTCTCAATTCTCTCCCTTTACCTCGAGGAAGAAGTCAACCTTCCACAAACTGTAAGGAGATTAGTAAAGGTTCCGGATATAATGCATGAAGAGAATTAAAGGTTGACATATTGTTAAGATTATGCTAAAAATTAATGTGGACTTAGACTGCGGTAATTAAGTACCTTCCTTAGGGGATGACCCTATGTTCGCGAAAGTTTATGCTCCTTTTCCATCACATTATTATCTAGGTGCATCTCCCAATTGTCTCCATAGACATAGAAGAATTTTCCCTTCAAGTTTTTAACATTGGAAGGCATGTCCCTCATTTGGTAGTAATCACCACTCCACATCCCCATGTACAAATACTATGGATTTTCAATAGAGTTCTCCTTTGGCCTATAAAAATTAAAGAACTCCATGGTCATGATGTATCTGCCAAATATTTTATTCTAGATAACTAAGGAAGTGAGGATGACTCTCCAATCTTTGGGTCAACTTGCGATGGGGCCAAGTTCATAACCGTTATAGACACTAGGACAGGCAATCGCAATCCTAGGAGGAATGCGTGAAGTGGGAAGCAGACTCCATCATTTGGGATAGCGAAGCATGACCTATGCTCTGTAAAAGGCAGTGTGCATACATTTCCCTTAGGGAAATCACAGGCTTCGTCCAGATGGGCCAACCACTCCTTGCTCATTAAGCAAGGATAGTGGAGGCTCGCAGGCTCTCTTGTTGTTTCTTGGTCGTGGCCAGACGTCCCTACCTTAGCGTTTTTGGTATTGGAATCAGTCAAGAGTCGTAGCATCTATATTAGTGAGGCCTTGATTGTTTGTTGAATAAGTTCCATCTTCTATGTGAACACCCTATATTGCCTCATTTGGATCCCTACAGTTAGAAGAAGTCGTAGAATTATAATCAACTTGAACATAATTTGGGCAGTCCTTTAGACTACAATGTCCACTGGTCTTCGAAGGTTTGATGTGTAACCCCACAAGAGGAGGAACACCAAAGTGCCTCTTCCAGAAGTCTTCCAGATATTCTCAAGTATTCCAACGCATATGGCTGTGGTAAGGACTTGTAAAAGCAAAAGGGCTCTGTAGTTGGATTGTCGCAACTACCATGATCAAAATACAAGCATAAATGACTTCCTCATTAAAGAGGCCACGACATCGTACAAAGAAAATTTAGAAAAGTGAAAAAATTGAAAGTTTTCAAAGGTTGAAATTAATGTTGAGGCAATGGGAAAAAGAAGTTAAGATTGAAGGCCGCAGACATAGAAAAATGAAGTTAATGTTGTGTTCAAAACTCATAATAAGCCGCTGCTAAGGGGATAAACAGGCAAGGGTTTAAATCTTTGGTTTTTGAAGATCAAAGCCCCAAACCTTAGGTTCTTGTCCAAGAACATAATGAATATCTCGTTCAAGTTCTTGGACAAATAGGAACCATAACGGGTTCAAAACTTGAAATCTAACCCTAACAATCACTAAAACAGCAATACCCTCCTTTTTTAATTCCAAAAGGCATAAAAATGCATGCCAAATAGTAACCCCAATCATATTCCTAAACCTTAGGTTTCTACAGTTAGAAAACCCAGAAAAATCCTAATTATATATCAATTAAAGCAATCAAAATCCAATTATGCAAGAAATAAACCCTAGATATCAATTTCACAGATTGAATCAAACCCAACAATTGGGGTAAAAATGAAGAGGCAAAAAAAGTCCTAATAGCTGCATGGTTATAAGAAGTTAAACAGACAGTGACAAAAAAAACAAATGAATAAGCATACTAACAAATGATCATGGATTTCAATTACAAAGTGAAGAAATCAAAAAAATAAAGGAAAATTAAGAACCTTGATTGGAACAAAACTACCTGAAGAAGGAGAAAAATTGCCTCAAAAATTGCTTAAAAAATTACCTGAATTGCCTAGTATGAATACTCTCAAAGGTTGGGTAAACGTAATGAAGACACGACACATGTCCATTTATATAAGAGGGAACCGAAAGATAAAGAGTAGTAATAAGATGGATACGGCACTTGACCGAGTCCCCAACAAAATAACATTAGACCGACTTGACTCAAGACCGCGACATCTGGGCATAGACATAGCCACAACACCAACTCGCAACTTGGCACTGAAGCTTAGGGTCTTATTGATATACCCTACTGAAACTGAGGTCGTGGATGGAATCTATGTAACGCCTCTGCCTGGGACTCAGATAAGTCGTGGAAGTCATATATATTCAGCACCTTAAGTGCCCACGGCCTTGTCTCTAACAGGTCACGGCCACCTACTTCACTAACAACACATACCCTGCCCCAGACTTAGCCACCTTAGAATACCATTTGTTAACTATCCACCTTCTAGAAAGATTTCATCTTGGTATCACTTATCCATATATCACATGTTATATCCACCCACTTTATCTTTCTTCATCTGAGAGATCACTCAGGTCACTCCAGTTACCTAAATTGTCTGTGTCCGCAACATCCTTTAAAACCTTGCTCTACAAGCTACATCCCGCTTAGTACAAACCTCGTATATACATGCATTTAGCTCTCTATCTCTCTTGTACGTCTCTAAAGGCTCACAACTCTTGTACTAATGCTAATAAATAATGAGAATGAGGACAAAAAAGTGGACGTAGGCTCATTTTATAGCCGAACCACTCTATATCTTGTTCTTTGTCTCTCTTGTCTTACTTTATTATTCTTTTACACTTTATAATGGTTGAAAATAGCTTTGATGTCATGGTTAATTCTTACCGACCCAATTTTTGACATCATAAATTTTCTCCGCTTCCCACTAAATCAGTGGATGGTACTCTATATATTCCTCTCTTATTTAATAAAAACAAAAGCAATTGAACTATGAGCGCTCACTTTACACCGTATTCATCTGAAGAGGAACATATTGATTATGGAAGTACTCATTCTTATGATTACCATAGTTTTTTTGCACATAATATTGAGTCACTTAGCACCAATTAAGGTCACTCGACTGATGCTTTATCTTTTTTATCATCCACGAGGAGCATTATTTTGGACTTAGAGCGGCCAACTAGTGACCATGACAAGACCATGATCTATTCCCCATCTTCAACAAGCCCAACCACTAGACCTTTGCCTTATAGGGAAGCTCATTGTGGGGATCCTGTAAGTATTTACTACAGTTATTTTTCTTGCATTTATCATATGTACATTAGGATTTCAATTTATTTTTCCACGAACCCCCCACCCTCACCCCCACACTTACACTTTTGAGTAGGTTTCCTTTGTGATCACGAGCGGCTTGTCTGGGGTGCACACAATTCATTTACCTACTGCTTCTTTTATTCATCCTCCTCTATTACCTTTTCATGCACAATGAATTCCATGTTGTTGTCCTCATTGAGTTTGGCACGAGAGGTTTATACACATGTTTTCAATATACATCTCCCCTCCTTTCTTGCATCTTCATTTGTGAGTTCTCAAACATAAGTGCTTGTGGATTTAAACTTGTTTTCCTTTTAATTGCAGATCTTCACCATATATCCTATAACTGCTTTCTAAACCAAGCATTTCTAAGCGGGTCAAAGTGACTGCTTGAAGTTTGGTTTATGTGATGTAAAAAAAGCACGGCTAAAAATCCAACATTTTATGTGCCATGTCAGAAATGAATTGGAGGTTTTAAAGGCCCAAGGAAATTTTTAATATGATTAATTAATAATTTAAAAGGAATTATGGATTACTATTTAAAAAAATAACAATATGAATGGGTATTCTAAATATAATTGTTGTGTAGATCATGGTGGGAATATGGATGAATGTGTGTGTGGGGGGGGGGGGGGGGGGGGGAGTTGGCATTGGTCCCTCTAAATTAAACTTTATTGGAAGAGGGGGATGTGGGGCAAGACATCCCTTAAAGTGGGTGAGTTTAGAGGGGATAATGGGGAAGACATGTTTACACCATCTAATAGCGCCCCGTTAGAGCGGTGGTTAGATAGGGAGTGGAAGGGTTTGTGGGATAGAAGGGTTGATCATTTTAGTGATGTGTATTTATTGTTGGAGGGTGTAGTTAACTTGTGGAAATTGATTTTTTGAAGGACGGGAATTTTTTTTTTT
Source organism: Sambucus nigra (assembly GCA_949130495.1). Taxonomy (NCBI): domain Eukaryota; kingdom Viridiplantae; phylum Streptophyta; class Magnoliopsida; order Dipsacales; family Adoxaceae; genus Sambucus; species Sambucus nigra. The sequence continues at coordinate 59,538,097 of OX422214.1, forward strand.
TTGGGGGGGGGGGGGCTATCGGATGAGATGGATTTTGGTAGCGGAGAGGAAGCACCACGCTTAATTCCGAGGTTAAAGTATTTCACCCGTATGCGATGGGGTGGTGTTAAGAGATGAAAGTGATGGGATAGAGGTATGGGTCGAGGAGATGATAGGTGGTTTCATAAAATATTTGGGCTTGTCATATGATGGGAATGAGAATAAGGCATGGAAGTTTTTTAAAAAGATATGGATGAGGTAAAGAGGGGTAGAAGAGAAGGAAGAATGGGTAATCAGTTTGGGGGGTGGGGGGGGGGGAGAGAGAGAGAGAGAGAGAGAGAGAGAAAAGGAGGCTACAATGGTTAGTTATTTATGAGGCATAAAATGGAAAAAGGGGGCGGGGGGAAAGAGGAGGATTGCTGATGTCAAAGAGGATGCAAATTATTTAATGGAATGTACGGGGGTTAAATGACTGTGAGAAGATAAATATAGTTAGGCAAGAAATTGTTTTATAGAGACTAAATATTTGTGTTTGCAAAAGATCAAAATAAGTAAGACATGTAAGGAAATGACCTTTAGTGTCTCGGGGTTGTTGGGTGGATTGGTGTACTCTTGATTCTTGCAATGCATTGAGGGGGAGGAATCTAATTATGTGGGATTAAAGACTTCTGGAGATCGTAAATTGTCTAGTTGGGTATCACCCGTTATTTTGTTTATTTTGAGGTTTCGAAGATGGGTTTTATGGAGATTTTTTAGGGTATATGGGTCAACCGATGATGCGGTTAGATTGGAGATTTGGGAAGAGTTAGAAGGGTTCAGGGGAATGGAGGGGGTTCCTTAGAGCATAAGAGGGAATTTTAACTTGGTTCATTTTATGGGGGCATAGTAGGGGGGAATATTGACTAGACTGTTTAGGGAGTTATTAAAATACATTTATGACATGGAGTTAGTGCATATTCCAATAGTGGGGAGGGGGGCATTTTCCTGGGCAAGCAGTAAACATCCACCCTTATGGTCTCAGTTGGTTAGGTTTTTGGTCTCGTCAAATTGGGAGTATAAATTTCATGGTGCGGTGCAATCAATATTACCTAGAGTAACTTCTGATCATGTACCGATTGTTTTGGATACATAATGAGGGATAAGGGGCAGGATATCTTTTAGATTTAAGAATATGTTTTGGAAGTAAGAGGGTTTTATAGAGAGTAAAGTTGTGGTGGGATAGTTATCATGTTAAAAGGTGGAATAAAGAAAGATTTGGGAACGTGGGGGATAGTATCGTTAGTGGTCTTGAATATATCAAAGAGTTTGATGTTAAGGATGGTAAGGGTTTGTTGTCTAGCAATGAGCAGTTTAGGAGAGAGGTGAGAAAAAGGGAGTGGGTTGAGATAAAATAATTTAAGAAGAAATCTGTTGAAGACAAAAGTATCAAATGTTTTGGATTAAGGAAGGGGACAGGGACACCGAGTTCTTTCATAAGATTGCGATTTCCCATCGTAGATCATATAAAGAATATTGTGGTGGAAGGGGTGTAGTATATAGAAGAGAACGAGATTATATCGACGTCTAAGAATTTCTATTAGGCATTGTTCTTAGAAAATGAGGCGGGTGGAGACCTTCTCGAGATGGATTAGAGTTTAGGGTTATCTCTAGGGAGAGTAGTGAGGATTTGGAGAGATCTTTTTCAGAGAAAAAAATGGTTTTAGCATTGAAGTCTATGAGGAGAGTTAAGGCAACGATGCCAAATGGATTCATGGTGGCTTTCTTCTAGTTGTGTTAGTCAGTGTTAGCATTTGGGGGGAATTTTCATGCAAGGGGTAGGTTACATCAAAGCTTGAATTCTTCCTTTATTTCTCTGATTCCCAAAAGGAAGGGACAGTGGTTGTTAAACATTTTTGACTAATAAGTTTCGGATAAATCATTTATAAATTATTGTCTAAGGTGTTATCTGCGAGATTTAAGAAGTTCCTAGATCCCATTATTTCTCAATCTCATAATGCCTTTATGGGGGAAAGGAAAATTTTGAATGCAGCTTTGGTGGATAAAGAATGTGTGGAAGCGAGATTAAGAAGTAGGGTGATGGGACTTGTCTGTTAACTTTATATTGATAAGTCTTATGACAATATGAGTTGGCATTTTTTATTTGATACACTTGGGAGAATGGGGTTTGGTCAATGGTGGCATTTTTGGATAAAGAACAACATTCCCACAGTCAAGTATTTAGTAGTATCACCAGAGGGAGTAAGTTCAAGAGGGTTACAATGGGGAGATCCACTATCACCTTCTTCTAGTGATGGACGGTTTATTAGGCTTTTTGTAAGGGCAATAAAGGATGGTAGGTTAAGTAGTTTTGAGGTGGGGGACCAAAGAGGTTCTAGGTATGCTGTATCTGATCTTTTATTTTTCGATGACATTACAATTTTGGGGGGAGAGGAGGAGGATCAACTGAGATGTATCAAGTTCATTTTGATGTATTTTGAGGCAGTTTTGGGATTGCATATCAATATGGGAAATTTTGAGATGATTTCGATAGGGAGAAGTGTGACACCATGATTTGAGCTTATGGGCCACACGTGGGTCTACCCGAACCAAACATGTCGCGTTAAGTGTGATGTGATGTGAACAATCATAACTAGTGTTTCTAGTTCCTTTTACTTGATTTTAAGTCCTAGTATTTATCATGCAATTTCATTGTCATGTAATATAAAATAACTATCCAAGTCAAGAATCCGTCATAGTGCATTGCAGATGCAAGCGTAAAAAGGTAAAAAAAATATTTAACTATAAAACGTCTCAAATACGGAACTATATTTAACCTGTCGTAACAAAAAAAGGGTGTGAGACAAATGCCCAACAAAATTCTCAGCAAAATGCAATATGGAAACGAACGGCAGAACGAGATCGGTGCTATGACATAGTGATACTACTACGTGTGTGTGTGTGGACGGATGGATGGATGGATATATACATAAACCTATACTTTATATTGAAATTCTTACTTTATCCTTATTAAATTACATTAACCCATTCAATGACCATTTCTTATTACATTAACAAAAATGAACTTATTCATTGACCCATCCTCGTTAGTTTAAGAAAAACATTTCCTTTGACAGTTCTTTAAAACACTATATTGTTTCATAAAAAGGTTAAGTTTCGTTGTTTCCTTCGAACTCACACATAATCGGTGTTCAGTATAACACCCCGTATTTTTTAGCATTTTAAATTACACGTGTGACGTAATTTAATTAAATCGAGAAATAAAGTGACTAAAATAAATATTAATTATCTAATAATAGGATTAATATTTATGTATAATTGTATTTACTTGTGTGATAAGTAAACGAAAACATGTTAAATTATATTACCTCATAAGTGAATAAAATTGACGGGCGTAACGGTATCTCATTCGGAATATGAGGATAGATTCATGTTGAGCATAAAATAAAAATTAATGTTAGATAACTCAGATGGTAATTTTGAGTGCGTCAATGGTCCGGAATGGGTCGAACTAGTCTGAAATAGGTACACAGGGGTTATTTTACATATAAGGGCTGATTTACATATAAAGGCTGATTTAATTTTGGGATTTGGAGTGTTTAGTCTTATATTTAGGTAAGATGGATTGGAGGGACAACTATCCAACCATTTAAGAGGCTAGGGATTTGAGAGAAGAGAGAAAAGAAAAGAAGAACAGATATAAAAGTGAAGAGAAAAGGTATTCAGGTTAGAGATCTAGCTCACCTGGGTTCAAGAACATTACCGAAAGAGGTACTCAAAGAGAGAATCTCATAATTTCATCACTCTCAAGGCAAGTACTTAACTTGCTTTAATCTTAGTGTAGTTTCAATAATTGGTGTAGAAATTGGTATATGGAATTCAAGGGCATTTTCGTAATTTTTCAATCGGAACTTGGAAGAGTAGCTAACTGAAATATTGAATAGCTTGAAGTCATAACAATACTAGAAAAAATGAAACCTCAATTCGATCTACATAATTGTAAATAAGAGAACTTCGAGCACACAAGGCATCACTTGGATAATACTGGAAAAACGAACCGGTTCGATTCCAAAGTTTACCATCTCACCATTAGTAACGCCTTGGAAATGTGAAAAAATTTATCACACTTCAAAACCATGACAAATTACCTGAATTAGAATTGTTATTTTGGCCTTATTTTTTAGCCTAGAGAATTTTATGTTTTGAGGACTCTTCTTCTAAATGACTTAGGGACATATATAAACATGCATTAGGAGTATTTTGAGCTAGATTTTAAAAGGGGTAAGGTTAGAGAGGTAAAGCAGCAACTAGAGAAAGACTTATTACTTTTCATACTTACAACTTCAATAAAAAGAGAGATTTCTTTCCAATTTGTCTTCCAAGATTGGTTTTGATTGTTCTTCTTTTCTTATTGCTTTATTGATATTAATTATTTATTTTCTTGCTATAATTCCATCATTATGTATTCATGCTACGTAATTAGCTCATGCTTAGTTAGATTTAATATGTATGTCTAGATAATTCAAGAGCTGGGATACATGAACCTAACCTATGTTAATAAGTTGGATATAAAATTGGATGTAATTATAGAGATAATTCGTATGTTTGATATTTTATCGAGACGAGTATTATAGGTCTCTTAACTTCATTTGCCCTAGGTAACCGAAGTGTTTGAGATTGTAATACGCGTATCGACAATCTCATCATTCACGTTAAATCTATCATTGACTAGATATTGTGTGGATTAAAATCCCCATACGTTTAGTGCTTTGAAAAATATAATGTTCTCTTCTAATTTTTAATATAATGTTTGAAAATTTTCTATCTAACGAATTTATCGAAGGTTTGAGGGAGTGTATTACAATACCATTAATCTCATATAGTTTAAATCAAAAAGGATTTGTCCTTGAATGCGTGGTTAGTTCACATTTATTAATTAGGTTGCATTAGTTCATTAGGAATTTTCTTTCCAACAATCATCATCTTTTCTTTTCTTTTTATGAGTCAAGCATTAAGTCTAAATTGCCTTCCTTAGTAGTCGTTACATTTCACGTCTTAGTCCCTCAGTTCGATACCCAACTTGCTCAGATTATTACTTGAGTGACCGACTCACACTTGAGTTGTATTCACACGTGTTAGAGATACATTTTGAGTCGCGTCAATTAGGATTTGAAACCATGCATGAATCTTGATTTAAATTGATGATCTCATGTGTTAAATGTTTTTCAGGATGATTCATGCATATAAACCTATTAATTTATGTTTAGGATTGGTTTGGTAATCGTACTATGGGTTTATGTAAAGGTTGGAACTCCTAAGGTTGAAGCGAAAGGGGAAAATTCCGTCCAAATTTCGTCATGGCAGCCCAAAAAATCAAACCGATTCGCTAGTGGGAGTGAACCAGTTTGCTCACCGAACCGATTTGGTCCATCCAGCTAATCGGTTCGGTTAATTGTGCTAGTATCTCTTGCCTTTTGTGGTTTTTCATGGATCATTAAGGGTTATACATGTATTCTAGAGTCCGCGAAAGGGCATATGACTTTGGGAAATATATAAGGAAGGTCAGAGAGTACATTGGGTTAAATGGGGATGAATTATGGGTAAAAAATTACGAATGTACTAGGGTGAAAGTACTCCAATAATAATTATGAAATCAGGTTAGGATTTTGGAAAGGATTATACTAAGTGCTTACGTAGAATAGCATGTTGGCCAGAAATGTTAAGTTAGGGAATTAATTATAAGTAAGTGAATACTTGATAAGTCGGGATAAACTCGGGATTTGTGGGCTAGTGCTATGAGAGACATTATGCGCATTAGAAGATTTCACACACACACACACATACACACACACACACACATATGTGTGTGTGTGTGTGTGTGTGTATATGTGTGTGTGTGTGTGTGTGACCACCATATCTACTCTAGCTATGCTATCGTTGGAGGTTGCGTGTAGTGAGCAGTCCACCCTAGCATTGACTAGCAGGTGTTAGATCGTTTCTCCTAGTTTTAGGAATATTGCATGATCACTGTAGGTGATTTTTTAGTTTGGTCAGGGTAATGTAGCATGGTTATGGCCTATGGATGTATGTCTATGACCGTCTCCATTTTATGTATTTATAATTTGGGTTTGGTGGAGAAATTCTGACTCGGTAGCCCAGGATTGGTACGTGACATACCTGGAGCCTGATAGCATACTAAGGAATGCATCTGGAAGCAAAGCTCAGGGATACTACATATATATGTATAAAAGAGTGTTATATGTATATGTGTACTCAATAAATGGGTGAACATTAAATTACAACTAGTGTAGAGTTACATTGATTATATAACGGTATGAATATAAGTGAGAATTACTATGTTATATCTTATGTGATAGCTAAGTAATAAATAAAGTAAAGTAAAATACGTGTAACACATTTGGGCATGAGGTTTAGCGTATTGAACTGTGTTAATAATGACTAGACTAGTTACGCGGGGTAGAATAACTAGGAAATTAAAATACATGTGTTTGGTGTGCACTATATAAGAGGGGCGAGGATAATCTAATGTGAGTGTGATACCAGATGAACGTGAATAATTCCACTTCATATTCATTAGTGCATTTTAAATACTTGCAAATGTTTTTAAAATGCTTTGGGCACTAACCCACTTTAAAAATATTTTTACAACGTTTTAGACGCTCAGCCATAGGGACACCAGGGTTAGCTTGTCATTCCAGTCAGACGATGTTGCAGCAGTTGTGGATGCATGCAGGATTTGCGTAGACCCCTTTCTCCATTCTATCTAGTTAAGATGATTATTCCAGCATTTCTTTTGGGCATGTCGCCCATAGTTGGACAACTTTTATTTTCAGACTGTGTTATATTATATCATTTAATAGTTGGATTATTATGTTTGGGATTTACCGAGAGTTATTCGGTTATTTTATTTATTTATGCTATCAGTGCTCATTGTATTCCATTGTGGTGAATGTTTATCTGATATGGTGGAATGTTCTAATAAAGTATGTTAATAAGTTTTTAAATTTCACACCAGACTTAATAGGTTATTAGTAATTAATTAGTTTTCGATAGTGATACTAAGAATGAACCAAAATGAGATTCCTATTTTATTTTAGTAGAGGATTGGTCACCCATTATTAGAATAGGCGGGTAATATCACAGCATCAGGTTCTGGTGTCATTAAGACCTGTGTAACTTTATTACATTTACAGCGTAGCATCCTTTGATATAGAGGCCTATGATTAGGACTGTTGCATTCATATTTGTGAAATTTACGTTCTTTTGCTATTTTGATATATTTTTCTTGTGATCTCATACAAATTCGATTTAGTTTCATATTCCAAATAGGAGAGGACGACCAGCTCGAGCCGCTAGTAGGGATAAAGGAGGAGAGGCTGACCCACAGGTCGCACAGGGGACGATGATAGTTGCTGACTTTAACACCACAGTTGCACAAGAGATTAATGCCGCAACAACTGCCATGGCGCAATAGTTTTCCTAGGCCCAGCCATAACTTTCAGTGGCACCAACCGTCCGGGTCCACCCAGTGCCGGCAGTGTAGGAAAGAGTTAGAGAGGTCTTTTAGAAAGGCCATCCGCCAGAGTTTTAGGGGAGCGCAAATGTGGTTGCTGCAAGCCAATAGAAAAAGGACATCTAGCGGCATCTACGTATGGTTGAGTGTACTGAAACTCAAAAGAAGATTTTGATTACTTTTAAGATTATGGGAGTAGCATTGTTATAGTAGGAATTAGTTACCACATCTGATGAGAGGGATATCATAACTATCAGGGATTTTGGGGTGCGGTTCGATCGCAAGTTCATTCCATTTTCTATTCGGACAGAGATGCAAAGGAAATTTCTAGACCTATCACAAGAGGGATGGACAGTGGCCTTATATGAGGAGGATTTCACTCGTTTGGAAAATTTCATGCCAGACGAGGTGAATATGGAGGAGAAAAAGATAATAAAGCTCACTAATGGACTCACACGGAGGATATGGCAGCATCTTCGAAGTAATCCAACATTGAAGACTTATTTTGATGTCGTCAATGTTGCACTTCTACACTTCCAGGATTATCGCCTCCATCTTAAGGGAGTGAAGAGAGTTGGGGAGTGTGGCCAGCAGGGCAAGATTGGAGGTAATGGTGCCAGTGGGGTACCACAGCAGAAGCTGGGTAGACAGCACGAGCGAGATATCCAACAGGGGGATCCGACTAAGAGATTCTGATCAAGGGGATTTCAACTAGGCGACGATTGATACTGTCTGGGCCAACAATGTGTTCCTCAGGTCCAGGGTGGGAAGTGACAAACGATAAAATAGTATGAAAAGTAATACTCAGATATCATCACAAGGAAATATCCCTTTGGCACGCACATGATATGTTAGTCCTAATGTTTAGTTACAAATAGAGCACCTGGTGGTACACGTCAAATAAGAACACTATTGAAGCATTGTTACTCTGCACAAATACACATAGAAAGTATTTTCTCCATGTTCTTTCATACATACTTGAAGTTCTTGTCTCTTCGCTCTCAAATAATCATCACTCTCAAATGATTCCATCCTTTTCTTTTGTACTAAAAAGTTTATATTTAATCAGTATTCCTCATATTACAACCAGAAGTTTTCATTTTGTTACGAAAATTAATTTTTGATTTACTTACTACTCTTGAAAATTTGAACGCCTTGAAGGTTGTTTCCATTAGAATGGCACCACCCTTTTAAATTATTCATAGACCCTAATGCCACTACCCTCCTATAATTGGCGACATCATCAGGGAGATATTCTCATTATTATGGATAAAGAAGGTTTTAACATTTTAAAGCTATTGGTTTTTGAAGATATTCAAGTTAGTAATGGAGTCTAGACCAATTTGACGACTGATGAGAAGGTAGTGGTTACTGGAGTAAGAGATCCTATTCATTTAGGGGGCAGGTGAGCACAACATCGGTTGTACTGCTAAACGGAATGAACCTAATGAGTATGGTTTTGAACCTTTTAAGATAACACAACATAGATATGTACAGTGTAGGACATGCTTGTGTGACATCCACGATGGCTCATGTTGGAGGAGCAGTTGTAATGGAGATGGCTCTAGCCAGAAGAGTGGCAATGGAGAAAATTGTGCCTCCATTAAGCTCGTGGGCTACGAAGAAGTTAGAGATAGAGAAATCACCCTCCAAAGACGTCATGATGGAAGAAGTCAAAAATTTTCTCTCCTCCTAAAAAGAATAACATTGTATGTATGATGAGCTGCAGAACCCCTATCCATATAGTATTAGTGGAAAAAAATACCCTCGGGGAATATCCCTCATGAATTCATGAAGTTTAACAAAAGAGGAGAAAATCCAAGGGAGCATGTCAAGAGGTTCGTGGAGTATCTTGGCCTGCATGGAAATGATAAGGAGTTGAATTCCGAGATTTCTCAAAAATTCTCATTAAAAAGGCATACATGTGATACTCTCAAATGGTGCCAAATATTATCCTCACATGGGAAGAAATGCGTAGGAAATTTTTGCAAATTTTTTTTTTAGCTGAGAATGAGTTCACATGAGACACTTAGCCGAAGGAGTGCGAAAATAGGCGAGGAGTTGATGCAATAGATCAAGCATTTGAACTATGTTGAAGGTTGTTCGGAAAAAGAAAAAGAAAGGAGGCTAAGGGCCCAAGAATAACAACGCTACTGGAAAGCAAAAATTTGGGAATGATGTGCCACCACCATTTCCATACAATGTAGTGGAAGCTATGGACCGTTATCGAATATAAACGCACGAGGGGGTGGTAGGTCCCCCTTACTCAAATGGCCAGGTACCCACAAAGACAGACAAAGCGAATGTAAAATTTTGTGAGTTGCACTAGTGGGTGCAACATGCCTCCCAGGATTGGTATTATTTGTAAAGGATAATAGGGGAATAAGTTTCTAATGGCACCTTGTAGATCTCGCTTATGGATGTTAAAGAAAATTTGCTGCCAGCTCATCACTATGGCACAGGATACATGGTGGTGGCATATAATGAGGGCGAAATACTCAAGTCTGAAGAATGGCTAAGTGATGATGATGCATGGGAAAGATAGTTGTCTGACATAGCTAATGAAGACCATAAAAATGAGTGGGATGAGTATGTGAACCTTAAAAGGGGAAGTGTTTATGTAGTCCTTGCCCTGAATGAGGGGGGATGTCAGAAGGTGAGTACGTGTGTAATGCGTAGACGTACGAAGTTGAGATAGATAAGGAGTGTGCAACTATTACAAGAAACCCTAAGTTCAAATAGTTCTTTTACGAAGTTGGGGTAAAGCATGAGATGACAACAATAATACTAAGAAGATTTGCAAGCAGTTCAGGAGCGAGGGGACTCCTCTCTCAATTGGCATGGTCCCATAGGAAGGTTAATCAAGAGGTACACATCTGAGATAATATTTTTAGAACACACAGGTATGCAATCTTCTTCCACAAGAGACCTCTATATATTATAACCTATATAAATGGAACTAGTTTTCGTAGATCACTTCTATATGGAAGGACATCGATAAATATCATGCCCATTAGTACTATGTACAAAACTGGAATTTCTCAAGAAAAAAATATTTCAGTACCACTGGTGATCTTTATCTTTGGCAGTGCGAGGATGTAGTCACATGGCTATGTCAATATAGGGACTCAGTTGGGAAACTTCACATTTCACATTAAATTTCATATCATTAATGCCAACACGAGTTACCAACTTTTGATAAGTCGGGTGTCAATGCACATACGTGGAATAGTGACGTAAACATTCCACCAAAGTGTGAAAGTTAATATTTATGGGACGGATATTGTGATTAAAGCCACGAAAACACCATTTTTAGTAGAAGATGCCCACTTAGTTTATGCAACATTCTACATAGAATTAGATAAGGAGAGAAGATGATTGATCAAGGGAACAAGAGAATCTCGTATGGCCCAAGAAAAGGTTAAATACAAGAAATCATTGCATCAGAGGCTAGGCCCACAAATGCCCCCCTAAAAACAAAGGAAAGTAGAAGAGAGAGTTTTAAGAAGACGCAAGACTCACACGAACTCATAAGAAGATTATTTTGCCTATAGTCAAAGTCATTTATCATTTATAACGGACTGAGGAGGTGATGTTTTGGGATGAAAGCATCGATCGACACCCAAATATTCTATAATTAATGATTCCCACATTATTGAACATTTAAATAATCATAAGAGGCATCTAAATGCATGCAGGATGGATCGTGGGGGCTACTTCAAGAGATTGAGGAGGTAAACTTAGGAATGTAAGGTGGTGATAAGCAACCCATCTTCATTTCTAAGGGACTAAGTCCCAAACAACGAGAAGAGATCATTGACCTGCTCAAGAAATTTACAAATGTTTTTACATGAAGATATATAGAGGTGTCGAGGATAGATCCAGAAGTGATCTCTCACAAGTTAAAGGTTTTCCCTAATGTTTTGCATGTGAGACAGGTCACACGAACCTATATAGTTGAGTTAGATTTGAAGAGTAAAGCGGAGGTAGATAAGTTTCTCAAAGTTAAGGTTATCAAACCCATTCTGTATCCATTATGGATGTCAAGTATCTTACCTCTGGTAAAGAAAGACAAAAGGCAGATTTGGGTTTGCATGGATTTCAAGGATTTGAACAGTGCTTGCCCTAAAGATGAGTTTTCGCTACCTAGTATTGATAGTTTAGTGGATGCCACCACTAGTCATGAAATGTATACTTTCATAGATGGATATGTGGATTACAATCAAATCAGAATATATCTAGCAGACGTGGAGAAAATAACTTTTCGGACCCCTGTAAGTAATTTCCACTAAAATATCATGCCTTTTTAGCCAAATATGCGAGAGCAACTTATTAAGGGACCATAATGGCCATATTTTAATATTTATTTCATGATTATTGGACTTTGATGTAGATTATTTGGTGGTGAAGTAAAAAAAGCAAGAATTTGTAGAACCTTAAAAGAGTCTTTGAGCGATGTCCAAAGTAAAAAATGGGGATGAACCCCTCTAAATATGCCTTTGGAGTTACTGTGGGCAAGTTCTTAGGAATTATTGTAAACAGAGATCAAGTACAAGTCGATGCATAGAAATAAGAAGCTATTTTAATGATGTTGTCGCCCAAGAGTGAGAGGAAGCTCAAGAGTTTTTTAGGAAAGGTCTCCTACTTAAGAAGGTTCATACAAGTTTTAGCAAAAGTCACCGACCCCTTTGCACCACTCTTAAAGGATAAGTCCCAATGGGTATAGGGAGAATAACAAAAGATATAATTCGAGAGTTGAAAGCAATAATAACTTCCCCATTAACAATGATCCCACCAAAATCAAGAGAAATTTTCCTTCTATACATCACTTCAACCAAGCAGTCCATAGGGGCTTCGTTTGCCTAAGAGAATGCAGAAGTGGAGTAGCCTCTATACCACCTGTGTCGAGTAATTTCAGGAATAAATTACAGGTACACAAATGTAGAAAGGCATTATTTAGCCTTAGTCTTTGTGGAACATAAGTTGAGACATTACTTCCTAGCATTCACAGTGCATATCGTCACCAAGTGTGACCCCATTAAGTAACTGCTGGCATGAACTATCCTTTTGGGGTAAGTGGTCAGGTGGTTACTGATACTCTTTGAGTATGACCCGAAATGTGTTGTTCCAAAAGTTATTAAGAGTCAAGCTGTGGCTATCGAACTAACCAATTTCCCAAGTCATAATTTTTAACCCCTAGTGAAGAGATACTAGGATAAAACTTACAAATATGTCTAGAGGAAGATAATACAAGAATGAAAATGGAGTTTAATGGTTCGTGCACACAAGGAATAGATGGAGTGAGCATTATCCTCTCCAATAGAAAAAAGAAGATCACCCTCTCCTATAAACTATAGTTTAAGTTCTCTGATAATGAGGCAGAGTATGAAACTCCCATACTTGTCCTACTGGAGGCATTGAGAAGGGGAATTAGAGTGCTTTGTATACGAGGTGACTCTAACCTCGTTTTTAAGAAAGTCAATAGGGAATTTACTCTTAAACATGCGAACCATTGGGCTAGTGTTTAATCGTGAAAATAGAGAGGCACCCTAGGGTAAACAACAGGCATCCAGATTCTCTGGCAATAATTGTACAAAAACTAGAAATAGAAGAGATAAAGGATACTATCATTGTCCCATTAAGAATGGTAACGACGACAGTGAGGTCTTGTTACCGATTGAAGAGCCTGAGGACTGGATATGCTCAATCGTAAAGAAATTAGAGGCACGGGAAGGAAATATGAAGCTATCTAAGTTATATAACTTCCACATGCTGTAGGGCACACTTTACTTTAAAAGTTCGGGTGGATTTTTGGCAAGATGGATGGGGGAAGACGAAGTTAAAGAGAATTGGAAGCAATGCGTGAAAGGAACTGCAGGGCTACGATGGCCACAACGAGGGGTTATTAATTGCCTACCATAAGAGTAGAGGCTTCTCATATGCAATAAAGTTATCTGAAGTTCTAGATACAGTTCGACCAACCAAGGGAAGAAAATTTCATGGAAATTTCTAAAGATTAAAAGAGATTCTACATCATCTATCTCAAAGATGGAGGGTTACTAGTTGAGAGGGATGATGAGATTTACTTGAAGAAAATAGTGGACTATTTTTACTTGGTCAATGGGGTACTTTAAAGGAAAGGGTACAATATGAAAGCCTTGTGATGCATGGCACGGGAAGACATGGTAAAGGTACTGACTAAAGCCTATGAACCTTCGTGAATGGGCGATCCCAAACTATATTATTAGCTAATAACCTTGGGGTACTATTAGCTAACAATGGAGGATGACTCTATTAGTTTTCTAAAAAAATGCAGATCGTGCCAAATCCATGGCAATATGGTTCACGCCCCCTAAGTAAGTTTATAAAGCCTAATTTCCCCTTACCCGTTCCAAACTTGGGCATTTGATTTGGTAGGTAAAATCAGCCTTGCCTCTTAGGAGAAAGCTATCATTCTGGTCGCCACAGAACTGTATACTAAATGGGCAGAAGCAATTCCTTTAAGAAGGGATATTTCTCAGGTGGTGACGTAATTCATTTGGGAATATATAATATGCAGTTTTGCCATTTCAAAGGTGATTCGGCTCAAATATTGCATTTATTTATCCATTTTTCTTATACATTTTAGTCCCCTCGGGTACTTTATTTCTTATTCTTATGCTCATTTATTTTCTAACCTCCATTTTCATCATATATATTCTACAAGGTTTATTTGAGCTTTTATAGGTATTAATGTGCTTAGCTTGAAGTTTGGTCACTTTTCGAAAAAGTTCCATTGACTATTGCAACTTTGGAGGCATTTCAGTAATTTTAGAACTTGGGTTTTGGTCCCGAGTTCTACACGAAAGTTCTATCCCATTGAATTCTCTTTGCATGGCCACTGACGGTACATGATTTCGATTTATAATGAAGAAGTTAGGGCATTTCTGGAAAAGTTTCATCTTCAAAAGAACATTCAAGGGCATTTTAGTCATTTCATCATTCGGATTTTTGGCCCAATGTCTTCTTAGAAGTTGTATTCCTATGAGTTAGCTTCACGTAGCCTCCGACCATGACTAATTTCGATTTATTTCGAAGAAGTTATGGTATTTTCCACATTGTTAATCCAAGTTGAGGAATTGAGACTGTCAGGGGAAAATCGATTCGTCCTTATTGCCGAATCGATTCGGGTACTTCAGAAGTCCTCAAAACTCTATTTTAAGTGGTTTTTTGGTGGTTCATTTAAGGAACAACTTTACCTTAATTTGGGGATCCATTTTACACATTAAAAAACTAATTTCAGAAAGTTTTTAGGGTTAGAAGAACATTGGGGATTTTGTGGAGCCTCCCCTCTCCTCCATTTCTCTTTGGGTTTTTACCCAAAAATGTAAGTTTATTTACTATTCATTGTCTTTCTTACCTAATTAATGCTTTATTTCCTTTAATTCATGCTTTGTAGTTAATTTCCTTGCTTAGTTAATTATTTTTTTGTAGTTTAATTACTGTTTTCTTTACGTAATTAGTGGTTTTACACAATTTATTTATGTTTTGTGGCTAGTTAGAGGGTATGGGTAATTTTTCGTCATTAATGGCCATAGAGCTCCGAAAGATAGATTTGGGGGGAAACAATGTTTAATCGAAACCATGTGTATTAAAATTGGTTTCTTATGCGTTTAACTTTCTTTGTCACGCAACGTTAGTGTTTAAAGCAATAATCCGATTTTAATCAACTTGTGACCATTTTCGGTTAAACGTTTAATCTCGTATTTTCTGCTTAAGTCTCTTCATGCGTGTTTTTTATAATTAATTGATTACGCTTGATTAAATACTTTTGAACCGAAATCCTTATTACACGGTTTTTAGCACATGGCAGAGATGTGACCCTAATCCCATTTTCTATTCTTGTTTAGTCTTAATTATCATTTAACTTCTTATTTTTCCTTTTCCCTTTTTATTCTCTAATCATCACTTATTTTTCCATTTCCTAAGTATTAAAACAAATGAATCCTAAATACTATTCCCTGTGGATTTTCGATACTCGAAATCACCATTATACTTATAAAACAAGTGTAGTTAGAGTTTAGTTTTTCTGCATCGCGGCGGTGAATCAAACAATGACTATGTCCTCACACGAACACACTTTTACCACCGCATCAAAATGACGTCGTTGTCGGGGAGTGGTTTTATTTTAGGATTTTAGTGTTTTAATTCTTTGTGTGTATATTGTATATTCTTTTTTTTTCTTTTTTTGACTTGTACTAAATTAGTTTGAAAAAAATTAAAATTTTGGTGATTGTCGTGTTTTTAAATTGCCTAATTTGAAATGTCTCACCCTAACTCTTTTGATTGCTTTAAATTTTATACTAACAGTTCTCTAAGTTATACCCCTAAGACTATGTGTGAATGCCTACAAATTCTTGAGTATGGGCGTCTTGAACGTGAAAGTCAAGAATTTGCAAGTAATAATTCATCGCCTTTAGAGGAAACTTTGTGTTTAGAGGAATTCGTTAGCTATGAGCAAACCTCACAAGAAGATGTTATGTCTTCTTGTTGGTTTGATCATGAGTTAATGGTAAAGGAATCGAATGACCAATTCGAGAGTTCTAAAGCTTGGTTTTTAGAAATTAATGCCCAAATCGATGAGATCATTTCTTCTTTCGCATCTTCAGTTGAGGTTGAAACTTGCGTTTCACCTCCACACACTTTTGAAGAATAAGTGATTGAGAGTGATCCAAGCACTTTTGAATTTCAACCTATTGTCAACATTACAAATTCTTTTGAGGTTGAATGTCCTTCGCTTCCTTGGTTCCCCACTATGAGTGAACCATTAAATCTATCACAAGAATCAGATGAAGTCTTGAGGACTTTTACCCGATTCTTGAACGTGAGTGTTATTTTAAGATGCTTCATCTCATGGGCTATTCGCTTGCACTTTCCCCGCCTCCCCTTCCTATTGAAAAACCTTGGGGTGGTGATTTTAATTTTCTTGAGATCAATTCAGCCTTGTCCCCCACTTTATCTAAACCCCCCATCACCCCTATCAAATTTTTAATTGGTGATGGTTCATTTCTTACGCCTTACGCATGCCTTTTTTGTTCATACGAAATTCTTATTTTTCGGGAGGCATGCATGCAAAGGAGGGTCTGCCATTTATCCTTTAAAGACAAATCATATTTTGGGTGGATCCTCAAAACTTTCGACTTCTAGTGTATAGTTAGTTAGAAGTTAAAATTGTAGGTTGTAAATAGTTGGTCTTTTATTTTCTTTCTTTTTTTAACTCTTTTTAATTTTAGTCTAGTGTAATTAGTTAAAGTTTTTGGTTATTCTTTTTGGTATGCTTGGTACTAACTTGTTTTCTTCATTCAATAGATTGTACTTAACTGGGATCAGTCTACGTTTGGGTAATATCTTTCTTCTCCTCTCTTGATGTTGTGTTCTTGATTTGTATTGAGGATATTCCAGATTTAAGTTAGGGGGGGGGGGATATTCTTCCCATTTGGTGTTTAGTTCCATTTATTTGAACACGTGTTAGTTACTAAACAAGTTTTTATTAAAAACATTGAAAATTTTCAAAAATATTTTCTTTCTTTTTTCTCTTTTGTTGGGCATTTTGCCTTTGTTTCCGATGATAAATTTCAATAAATACCCTATCCAATAGACAATTCAATGACGCATGTTCTCGATTTTGGAAGTTATTAGACTTTAGTCCTAAAATCATTGAGATTATGAATAACTTCATGAATTAAACTTTAACCCATGAGCACATGCGCTTTTCTTCTTTTATTGATTTGGTTTAAGATTTTTATAACTCGATAATCTTTTGTTGCATTGTATATACTTACACCGAGTGAGCTTTGTGCTTTACTTCATTTTTTAGTATTTATGCACTAATCTTTTCTCCTTGAAAACGTTAAACTCGTCGGTAATCTCACTATTCTTTCATTTCATTGTTCATTAATTGAGTTCATTTATGAAATGTGTTACTTGATCATAATTTTCAAAGTTTGTTTTGACTCGAGAATTGCGTAAACTTTAGGAAATTATCATAGGCAATCTTTGTTATATCACCCATATTGACCTTTACCTCATCTTATATGTTTTCCCTAGTCAACTCATTTGACCCTTAATATAGCCTTTCGTTTCATTACCCAAAATCCCATAACCAACTACACATTGGGGTTATAAACCATACACATTGATTTACATATATTTGTGTGTAATGATACTTGGGAATAAATGATGATATTGTCTTGTGGTTGCAATTAAGCGTGAGAGAGTGAGAAATGTGAAAAAAAAGTGTAGTGAATAAGAAAATAAAAAGCGAAAAACAAAAGAAAAAGAAAGAAAAAGTTGTATATGTTGTAGAAAGTGTTCAATAAGCTTTTTTTTTAAGCTAAAATATGGGCTTTTAAATCAAATGAATTTAAAATATCGGAAAACAAAGTACCACGAGAAGTTGTACATGCAACTAAAAGCCAGCTAATAATCACAACAAATGTTTCCTTTTTTTCCTAATATGATGAGAGTGCACTAGTAAAAAAATTGGCAGACATCTCAGGGCTCAATTCTGCTCCTGGGCGACTCCATTTTCCCTTTGCTCTGCCTCAGCAGCCATCAACTCGTCAAAGTTCTCTATTTTTCCTAGCAATATTTCAATCTTGGATTTAGGGATTGGTCGTGCTGCTGGATCATCCCGCTTGTCAACGGTCAGCGTCCTTATCTTCTTTTCGACAGCCAGTTCATTGTTCTTCAGAATTTCGACAACAGTGATGCCTATGGCAATAGCCATTACAAGATCAGAAAGTTTGACTTCATTGTATTGCTGCATAAACCTCTTGGCGAGGTTGACATAGAAGAAGAGGGACTTTTTGGTGTTGGAAACCTGAATACGGTTCTTCTTTTGCTCAGATGAGATGTTCAAATTGGTAACTCCCTCTCTTATTACTTCCATTTTTCACTTCAATCTTCAAACCCTAACTCTAATTTAACCTCTCTCTAGTGTTCAATAAGCTTTGTTTACTCTCTCAATTGTTATATTCAATGCTTTTTATGGAATTCATTTTCCAATTTTGAAATTGCTCACAATTTTCCATTATCCCAAATTTTCATCCCCGAGCACCTTTGAATCCGTAAATATACCCTTTCTTTCATAACCTTAACCCCAAACCTACATTACAACCCTATACAAGTCCTATATTATCTTAAGGTGAATGCAATTCAAAAGTTTAAATAATTACGATAATCTATAAAAATACATTTTGCCTCCTTTGATGAGCGGTATCTTTAATTGAGATTATAATTTTTCATTTTATATATAGCATTCTTCATTAGCAACATGTGCGCAGCCTAGTTTCCATTTCCATTTACTCTTTCTGCCTGCATGTCATGTGTATTACCTCCCTTTTCATAGCGATTTCATTTGTTAAGTGTAATATCCGACGAGGATTGAAATTATGCATACTTTAATGCTTATTCGATTTATATAAGTTTTTGTCAAATCATAATTTGTATGTGCTCACTCTCCTCCCATTTTTAATGTTTAAATTCTATGAAGTTCGTTTTATACTGTTAATAACTATTGACTTTTGAGTGAATTCATTCACTATGATAATTACATGTTGAAATTCTTTTAGTTATTATTGAGCATGTCTTTTTGGTTGTTTGGGCATATTTTGATGAAACATTGATGTTTATGGGTTTCATCCCTGAAAACCCTCACGAGACGACACTCGTCCACTAGGATAACCTAGGGGATTAACGGCTTATTTCATATTCTAAATGCAATTGTTCATCCGCAAAATTGGCTTTTATCTCTTTTTTACATATCTTCTTTCTAGTGGTTTACTTGTAGTTCTTTTTTCTTTTTACTTCATTGCTAGCTAATAGCAATGTATGACTTAAGGGATGTGATTCAGCTTAAATATTGCATTCATTTACCCCTTTTCTTATACATTTTAGCCCCCTCGGGTACTTTAATTCCTATTCTTATGCTCATTTACTTACTAACCTCCATATATATATATATATATATATATATATATATATTGTACAAGGTTTATTTGAGCTTTTATAGTTATTAACGTGCTTAGCTTGAAGTTTGGTTGCTTGCCGATAAAGTTCCATTGATTATTCCAACTTCGATGGCATTTTAATAATTTTAGCACTCGTGTTTTGCTCCCAAGTTTTCCACAAAAGTTGTATCTCATTTAATTCTCTTCGTGTGGCCGCTGATAGTGCATGATTCAAATTTATAATGAAGAAGTTATGGCATTTTTTGGAAAGTTTTTTCTTCAATAGCACATTCAAGGTCATTTTAGTCATTTCATCATTTGGATTTTTGGCTCAATGTCTGCTTGGAATTTGTATCCCTCTGAGTTAGTTTCGCGTATCCTCCGACCGTACCTAATTCCGATTTATAACGAAGAAGTTATAACATTTTTCGTATTGTTAATCCAAGCTGAGGAATTGAGACTGTTAGGGGAGAATCGATTCAACCATGTTGCCTAATCGATTTGGGTACTTCAGAAGTCCGCAAGACACTATTTTTAATTGGGTTTTTTGTGGGACATTTAAGAGAAAACTTTCCCTTAAGTTGGGGATACATTTTACACATCAAAAAATTCATTTTTGAGAGTTTTTAAGGTTAGAAGAACATTGGGGATTTTTGTGGAGCCTCCCCTCTTCTCCATTTCTCTTTGGTTTTATACCCATTAATGTAAGTTTATTTACTATTCATTGTCTTCCTTACCTATTTAATGCTTTATTTCCTTTAGTTCAAGCTTTGTAGTTAATTTCCTAGATTAATTAATTATTTATTTATAGTGTAATTATTGTTTTCTTTACTTAATTAGTTATTTTACTTTGTTTATTTATGTTTTGTGGCTAGTTCGAGGGTATGGGTCCTTTCTCCGCCATTAATGGGCATCGAACTCTGAAAGTTATATTTGGGAGAAAATCATGTTTAATCGAAACCCCACGTATTAAATTTGGTTTATTATGCGTTTAACTTTCTTTGTCACTCAACGTTAGTGTCTAAAGCGATAATTCGATTTTAATCCACTTGTGACCATTTTCGGTTAAAATTTTATCTCATACTTTTGGTTTAAGTCTCTTTATGCATGATGTTTATAATTATTTGATTATGATCGATTAAATGTTTTTGAACCTAAATCCTTATTACGCGTTGTTTAGCCCATGGTGGGGATGTGACCCAAATCACGTTTTCCATTCTTATTTAGTCTTAATTACCATTTAAATTCTTATTTTTCCTTTTCCCTTTTTATTCTATTTTCATCCTTTATTTTTCCCTTTCCTAAGTATTAAAACAATTGAATCCTAAATAATCGTTCCCTTGTGGATTTTTGATGCCTGAACTTTTATCGTTATACTTATAAAACAAGAGTAATTAGAGTTTAGACTTTTTGCATTGGGACGAAAAATCAAAGTACGACTGTATCCTCACACGAACGCACTTTTACCGCCACATCAAAATGGGGTCAAAGTTCTCATTTGGGTCACCACAGAGTTGTATAATAAATGCGCATAAGCAATTTCTTTAAGAAGTTTTATTGCTCAGGTGGTGACGTAATTCATTTGGGAATATATAATATGCGGGTTTTCCATTCCAAAGGTCATCCTCATAGACAATAACAAGAAGTTTGTGTCCAAAGATATGGGTCTGCTCACAGACAAGTATAAAATTATTCATAACAGTTCGATTATCTCTCATTTTAAAGAGAATGGTCAAGCGAAGGCCACCAACAAAATTTTGAGAAAGATAATGGAAGATTTTCTTAGAGATTGGGATGATAAATTTCCATTGGTTTTAAAGGCTTACATGACCTCAAATAAGAAGCTAATGGGTTTAACCCCTTTCTCTATGATCTATGGTACAGAGGTTGTCCTACTAGTAGATTTGGTTATGCCTTCAATGTGAGTGGACCTAATCCATAATTAAGTGTCGAACCCAAGTCATGTGCAGTTGGAGGATTTTGAATAGCACCATGATAAAACTAAAGAAGACTTTAAAGTCCATATCCAACAACTGAGAAGCATGTTAAGCTTAGAGAATTTAGTTAACTTAGAGAATTTAAAGTGGGAGACTTAGTCTTGCGAGCATCCACCCATCACCTAAGAATCATTTTAGCCTCAAAGTTCAACCCAACAGGGAGGGGCCATTCGTCGTGCGAGCAGTATGGAGATCAGGATACTACCAAATTTTTAAGCCAAAAAGTGAGTGCATTCAATCAACCAATTGCAAATGAGTAGAGAAATACTATTCCTAAGGTACCCTAAATCTTTTTTATTTTCAACAGTTCGTTCTTTAAAGGGAAACTCCTGAAGTAAAAAGGAAGATTGAGTATAACATTCTATTGTAATAGCACACTTACAGAAAAATATATATTGCCTTTTTGAGCAGTGAATACATAGTGAATGTTCAGTTATGACCAGTTTCTTTATAATATTCTTTGGTGATTTTTATAGTGTTTGTCATTTTACATATCCAACCAGTTTATCATGCATTCGCACGCCCAATTAAGTGACTAGATATAATAAATCTTTTCTGATAATTTGTTTTTTCCAAGTAAACCTTACGAGCAGAGCAACCTAGAATTCTCACGGTATAAGAGATAAGTTGTCTAACTTAGGGAGCATTGCTTACCATACTTGGGGGGATATACACCTCCAAAGGAAACAATATGATGATAAAATCATCACTACCTACCGTAGTTTTGAGGATGTTCTTCCAAAATGGATTATCCACTAAAATATAGCAAGAAAGTACACAACTTCAAAATGTTGATAAAATTACACAAATTGTATATTGTTTTTAACATTAGGAGGAATTAACTCCCAAGTCTTATTTCATGTTAAGATAAGACAAATATCCCACATAATATGGGAAAGCTAAATATATTACTCATTAATTCACGAGCATGAACTCTCACAGAAAAAAGGGAGGGTAATTATTAACACTAACTCACAATATTGTGAGCAGATACCCCTATAGAAAAGGAAAGTTATAGCATATGGAAAAAATGTAACGAGATTGAAATGCAATAAAAGAAAAAATATCATTCTTTCTTTCTCATTTATATAAATGACTTGCTCGAATAAGAGTAAGCCATGATATTACAAACAAAAAAGGAAGATTGTTTACAAAAAGTTCAATCAGCTAACAGAAAGTGAATATTCGCCTTGGAATAAAAGTCTTCGAATGAGGGACCAATCTCGTGAAAAGCATCTCTTTGGACTCTATCCATCTGAGTAGCATCCTTTGCCTCACTAGCTATGACTTTGAACATATTCGCTTCCAAGGTTTGGATATTCTTGCAGATACTGTTGGACTCAGAATAAAGTTACTCGAATCTAGCCTGCTCGAAAGACTTGGCCTTTAATAATTTTGTACCAATAAGATGAAGAAGTCTGTGAATAGACGCATCGTGCCAATAAAGATTAAAGTTATAATAGTTTTCCAAATCTTTTACATCCGTCAAAAGATACGAATGTCGAACGGGTGATGTCACTGGGAGAAGTCTTAAAATCTATGAGCATAACTGGCAAGTGATTTTAGGTTGAGAACAGTCAAGTTGTCAATATTACAAACACTCTTTCATGTAAACATTTAAGGGAGGTTCTCTAAGATTAAGTCTAGGACCTCTTTCTCAGATCTCAAAATCTCCCAGCCTGATCCTTATGCCACATATCCCTCACAAGGATCTCGAGAGTATCCATATTCATGGAATCTAACCTAGTATCCATCGAGTTAGCCTCATAGCAGGGGGATGGCCCCTCACTTGACTTCTCCCCGCAGCTTCATTAGCATGAGTGGCCTTAGAACTTGGCTCGTTCTCTTTAACAGCCTCTTCCACCTCATTTGGATCCTCCTAAAAAAATAAGGGAAGGAATGAGCTAAGTAATGAATTAGGATAAGGGAAGAAAATAATAGTCAGGCAAAAGACTTACATGTATGCTAATAGGAACCAGTATGCTACCAAAGAGCCTACTCATCTTCTTTTACCTAAGTCCAAGATCCATGGATACAGGAGCGCTCGTGGCACGAACCAGAACGCAAAGCAAGGGAAAGAGGTCACTTGATTACTTGCACAATAAAAGCAAGTTATAAAACACCAAGTTTGGCAGTATAATGCCTGATGACCGCTCATAACAGCACTCGTAGAATGTTTTGCAAATAAAGGAACGCTCGTGACGCTAGCCTTAAAACCTAGAAACAGGAAAGTGTCATTTAACCCTTTGAACAGTAAAATAAAGTTATAAAAGAATCTGTTATAATAGAATAATACCACCAAATGTTCTGCGGGTAAAGGAACAGTGGTATCACTAACCTGAAAACAAAGAAACAGGAAAGTGTTACCCAAAATTCTTACACAGTAAAAGTAAGTTACAGAGGAACCAGGTATGATAAAGTAATATCTCGTAAATACTCATATCTACACTCACAGAGGGTTCCACAATTAATGGAACACCTATAGTGCTAACCTGAAAATAAGAGCAAAGAAAATGTTATAAGAACACTTGCACGGTGAAAGTAAGATTGAAAGATCTAGGTATGATAGAATAATACTTGAACGCTCACAGGAACCTCTACAATAACCGAAAAACCAATAGATATGCTCATTTGGGGTTCCATAGTCATGGAAGCAGTAGTGATGCCCACCAAAAAAAGGGTAGATGGGGAATACTATCATTTGAGTGACCACACATATAAAGTACAATTAAAAAATTCCAAATAGGAAATCAATGAATGGTAGGTTAATACCTGAGATGGAATAGGTGATGAGCCACTCGTAATAACACTGACTGGAGATACAGCAGATGACAGGGTACTAACAATGCTCACCTAAAATGAAAATAAGAAGATTGAATAATCAATGGTTCTATATTATGAAAAATAAAGTGTGAACTCTAGAAAAAATCTCTCTCTAGGAGATTTAGCCATCCATAAACCCTAGGATTTGCATGGTAGCCACCCAAAACCTTCATGAAACTCCAGAGAATCCAAAACCTCCTCATCCAAAACCTTGGAGTAAATCATTTGCAAGTGCTGTAGCAGGTCATTCTAACATGGAAACCAAGCTTAAATCCCCTTCACTTCAAAAGGGAGAACCTGTTGTTTTATGTTCTCAAGATGATATAAAAAACCTATCAGATCCTTTCAAGCTTGCTTTGGTAGGCCAATTTTCTCATGGGAGGCCATCCTTGGAAACTATTCTTAAGACTTTCTTATCTTTCTCTCTAAAGGCAACATACAATATAGGTCTCCTTGATCATAAATATATACTTATTCGAGTGCATAGTGAAGAAGATTTTATAACACTTTGGCTATGTGAACAATGGTATATTGGAAGATTTTCAGTGAGAGTTTTTAAATGGTCTCCTAAATTTAGGGTGGATGAGGAAAGCCTAATCGTTCCATGTTGGATTAATTTTCCAAACCTACCTATCCATTTCTTTGTTAAATCTCCCTTTTTTTCAATTTCCCAACTGCGGGAAAACCATTAACATGTGATGCATGTAATACCCCGTATTTTTATGACTTTTAATTTTTGGGGATTTATTAAATTTAATTAGAGATATTAATTTAATATTAATCTGAAAAATCATTTAAATACTTACTAGCATGATAAGAGTTAGTTATTATTGATAATTATTGGAATTTTGTTGTAAGTTACTTTATGGGTAAAGTAAGTGGTGTAATTGAATTTAGTAAAATTATCACGAGAATCTAATTTGATAATTTTGGAAATTTATCGGGATGCGCTTGTGTTTTGTCGGGATTAAATTTGAACTATTAAAAGTGAATAAATTATAAGTCACCCATAGGGTCATTTTAAGTGCGTCAATGTGTCCGGAAGGGTCGAGATAGTCAAAATAATGTACCCGGGGGTTTAGTTTGGGTCTCGGG
The DNA here is from genome assembly GCA_949130495.1 of Sambucus nigra. NCBI lineage: Eukaryota > Viridiplantae > Streptophyta > Magnoliopsida > Dipsacales > Adoxaceae > Sambucus > Sambucus nigra. The sequence goes on from OX422214.1 coordinate 59,563,512, forward strand.
GCATTTTAGGCCTAATTAACATCCCGGGAGGGCATTTTGGACATTTTACATTTTTGGGCATGGAAACTCACGAAATTTCTAAGGTTATATCAGATGGTAGGAGTCATCTTCTAGGGTTAGAAGAACCATAAACCGTAGACGGCCATTAGAGAGGAAGAGGAAGAGCTTTCCAAGGAGTTCTAGGCCAAGAACTCCACCGTTTGCACCGCCATCGTCGCCAAACGTTAGATCGCACAACGAGGATCACAACCACGCCAATCTTTTTCACAAATCTGAATCAATAGATCCTAGGCAAGTATGGATCTTGCTCTATTTCAGTTAATGCTTCAAGAATGTTAGTCTAGGGTTGATTAGGACTAGTTCTTGTGAAAGAAAGCTTGCATGGGAGACTCTAAATTGCATGTTGTAGAGATAAAAAAAAATGTACATGTAGAGGTTGAACCACGAAATTCATTGAATTAGGAGTAGAAAATCTGGAAAAGGAATGGGAAGAACTAAGTTAAAGGAATTATTAGGGTTCTTGTAATTTTCTGGATTTTAACCCGTTTAATCCGTTATAATTGATAAAAACTCGCATGCCTTATGTAGAATAATCATTATTTGGGAATATAACACTTGTGGTGTAATTTGCTGGAAGTTTGGAAATCAAACATGATGATTTGAATGATTTTGGTATAGCATTCCCCTATCTGGAAATTCTGTAGTTTCGCCATACCTGTTTGATCGATCGATCGACCCAAGAGCATCGATCGATCGATCGAGCACCTACCATCGATCGATCGACCCCTCCTGGAAAACTCAAATTCCCCTTTTTAAATAGGTTGTTCCAATTTAAATGAATAAAATTCTTGGACATTATGGTTAGAGCATTTTGGGATTTAAGGAAGACCTGTAGGACTTTATAAATATGGAATCTTTAATGTAAAACGAGATTAACATTTAACGGAGGAAGTACACTTAAGGAACAATGGGAACGTGTGTCTAAAGAGTGAGACTCGTAAGGAAGTTACGTCCTAAAGTAAAAGAGTACCTACTGAAATTACACGTAGGGGAATAGGATTTCATTAGTGTTGCGAAGAAGGTTTGGAATAATTCCATTTAATAAGAATAAAAGATGAACCGTTATACGGAATAATCTAGTAATGTGTAATAAGAATAAATATCATAAGTATGGGTAGTGAGTGTACCTAAATTTGAAATGGGAATAGTAGTATACATATATGACTGTGTTTGTGTATATACTATATACGTGTGGAAATCATGCCCGCGCTACTTGCTATCACTGATGTTACCGCGCTTGGACAGTCTTATCTCGATGGGACCTTTATGGGGGATATTGACTTGTACCCTAGAACATAGGAATCCTTGGTACAGGCTATCGGATCGATAGTCAGACGGTCTTTAGAGACGTGAGGGTATGTGCTGACCTCTTAGTGACTTGGAACTATGCTTCGCCTCAATTTTTATGTGTTTTGTGTTAATACAGTTCGAGAATGATTTCGAACTAGTATTTACCTTAGTACGAGTGATACGGGGACTTGATAGCAGAGTATGCCAGCACCAGAAATTTATGTGAGGTGCCGATTGTATATATATATATATATATATACTTGAAATTTGGGAACTATCTATTGTGACTAAAGGTAGGTAAGCAATGGATAATTATTTCAACTTGAGTATAAATGTTTGAAAAACGTGTGAAGAAAAACTAAGAAACTTTATAATCAAATGAGGCTTATGTGAGAACCTTGCTGCTAACAAAATTAACTTCCTTAACCTTGATATTGTCGGCATGAAATCTTGTGAGTAACTTAAGATAAGCTAAACTATTGGGAGTATTAGTACGATAGGTATGCACATTAGAAGAGAGGTGAAAATTTCTCAAGAGAGTGCCGCACTAATATGATTGTTGCATTAGCCGGTAAGCATTTTAAATACTTGCTAAACTAAATTTTTAAACTGTTTTACAATCGTGCTCTGACCCGTTTCCTATTTTCTCTTCTCTCTTGTATATATATGTATATATTACAGGTCCCCAACCACAGGGGAGTCTTGCATAGGATCCTTTGGAAGAAACGTGTTGCAGCTTAGGTGGGAGTTGCAGGCCTCTTGCTTAGACGATCTCATTATTGATTCCACTTCTAGTTTTGTTTTATCCAGTTGGGAACGTGTCGCCCTTTTCCATTACTCAGTTGGTTTTATCAGAGATTGTGGTTCGTTTATTTCCAGTATTTATACTTTGGGATTTATTACTGTCAGGATGTTTTCCTCTGAAGTTTTAAAGTTGGAATTAATTAGTTGGATGCTTAAATCTCTTGGATTATATTATTCCAGTATAGTTGTTGTGTGATATTTAAACCATGGATTATGTAAGGTTTTAATTATTGATTCTAAATTAAATTGGGAAATTAATGGCTTAAAAATGGTTTTGTCACTTAGCTTAATTATTTAGGGTGTTTAATTGAAAAAGTTATTTTTGCGATAGTGATGCTAAGAATGAACCAACCGTTCACCTTGGTTATAATTTAATAAAGGACTGATCACCCGGTATTTAATTAGGCGGGGTGTCACAGGTGGTATATCAAATTAGATTCTCGTGATAATTTTACTAAATTCAATTACACCACTTACTTTACCCATAAAGTAACTTACAACAAAATTCCAATAATTACCAATAATTACTAACTCTTATCACGCTAGTAAGTATTTAAATAATTTTTCGGATTAATATTAAATTAATATCTCTAATTAAATTTAATAAATCCCCAAAAATTAAAAGTCATAAAAATACGGGGTATTACATACTTCCCCCCTAATAACGGAATTTCGTCCCGAAATTCGAAAAATAAGGTATACCTGGTAAGAATAACTCTGGGTACTTTTCACGCATGTCGGACTCACGCTCCTAAGTGGATTCCTCCACATTATGATGCTCCCACTGGACCCGTACAAGTGGGACTACTTTCGACCTCAATCTCCTTTCGCTATGATCTAGAATAACTATTGGTCTCTCCTCGTACGAGCTGGCAGGATGTAAGGCAATCTCCTCAATCGCAATGTGGGTGTGGGCCATGTCATCCCGAAGGTATCATCTCAACAACGAGATGTGGAATACATCGTGAATGCGGTGTAGGTGCTCTAGCAGTCCCAATATGTATGCTACCGGCCCAATCCTCTCGATAATGGGAAATGGTCCCACGTACCTCGGGGCCAATTTCCCTTTCTTCCCAAACCTCATCACTCCTTTCATATGAGATACACGTAGTAATACTTGGTCCCCCCACATTAAATTCACGGAAGAACCGTTTTGCATCGGCGTAGCTTTTCTTCCTGTCCTGGGCTACCCGAATGCGACTCCTGATAATCTCAATCCTAGTGGAGGTTTCCTGAATTACCTCTGGTCCGAGCAACTTGTTGTCCCCCACCTCTAGCCAACAAGTTGGGGAACGACAAGGCCTGCCGTAAAATGCCTCAAATGGATCCATGCCAATCGTGAACTGATAAGAGTTATTATAAGAAAACTCCACCAATGGAAGATGCGGCTCCGAACCTCCCCCAAAATCAAGGACACACATGTGTATCATATCCTCCAACAATTTATTGGTACGCTCTGTTTGTCCATATGTTTGTGGGTGATAAGCTGAACTCAACCTCAACTCTGTACCCATGGCCTCCTGAAAACTCTCCCAGAAACGCGACATGAAAATCTTATCTCTATCTGACACAATATCCAGGGGCACCCCATGTAACGATCTCAGTAATGAACAACTGAGCATACTGGACCGTGGTATAGTCTGTCCGTACTAGCAGAAAATGGGCCACCTTGGTCAAACAGTTCATAATCACCCAGATGGAGTCGTGGCCCCGCTGTGATGTAGGCAACCCAGTAATAAAATCCATGGAAATACTCTCCCACTTCCACGTGGTATTTCCAATGGCTGAATTAACCCCAACGATTTCTGGTGAACCACTTTTACCAATTGGCAAGTAGAACACTTGGATACGAACTCCGCAATATCCTTCTTCATCCCACTCCACCAATATTTTTGCCTCATATCCTGGTACATCTTATTTCCTCCAGGATGCACCACAAATCGGGACCCATGAGACTGGATCATCACTGCATGACGTAAGTCTGCTCCTTCTGGGACCACCAATCTCCCATTAAACCTCAACCCTCCATCGGAACTAACAGAATAGGGTTCAACACCCTCAACTAAAAGCCATACAATCTGCTCCTAGCAAAATAGGTCTGATGTCTGTGCTTGTATTACCCTCATAACAATCTCGGGTGTCACTGTCATGACAGATATGAAGGAACAGGCTACCGCATCCTGGTGACCCAACTCTTTCCACTTTGCTTTCCAGATGTCCGCTACATCATCTACCGGTTTACGGCTCAATGCATCAGCAACTACATTGGCCTTACCTAGATGGTACTGTATGTCGAACTGATAGTCCTTCATAAACTCTAACCACATGTGATGACCCATATTCAGCTCTCACTGAGTGAACAGGTACTGCAGTGACTTGTGGTCTCTGAATAAGCAGAACTTCTCCCCCAATAAGTAATGTCTCCATATCCTTAATACGAAGACGACCGCTGCTAATTCTAGGTCATGAGTAGGGTAATTTCTCTCGTGTGGATTAAGATTGCGGGAAGAAAAAGTTATAGCCTTATCCTCCTATTGAAGTACTACCCAAATCCCCGTAAGGAGGCGTCGGTTTAAACCAGATACTCCACGCCAGGCTTAGGTAAAACAAGGAGTGGTGCTGAAGTAAGCTTGTCTTTCAGCTCGTCGAAAGCCAATTGACAAGTATCGTCCCAAACGTATGGTACCCCTTTGCGTGTCAGGTTCGTCAATGGACCCGCTATCTTGGAGAACCCTTGGATGAATCTTCTGTAGTACCTGGCTAACCCTAAGAAACTACGCACTTTCGTCGGTGTCATGGGCTGTCCCCACTCCCTCACCGCTGACACTTTACTAGGGTCAACCGCTATCCCCAGTTCAGAAATGACATGTCCCAAGAACTGCACTTTCCATAGACAGAATCCGCACTTCTCGTACTTAGCATACAGCTGATGCTCTCGTAGAGTCTGAAGAACCTGCCTCAAGTGCTCAGCATGCTCTTCCTCGGTGTGTGAATATATCAGAATGTCATCTATGAAGACGATGATGAATTGATCCAATAACTCTCTGAACACCCGGTTCATCAAGTCAATGAATACGGCTGGAGCATTTGTGAGTCCATATGGCATCACTCAGAACTCATAGGACCCATATCTCGTCAAGAAGGCAGTCTTCGAAACATTCTTCTCCCTAATACATAGCTGATGGTATCCAGACCTCAAATCTATCTTCGAAAAGAAGGTTGCTCCTCTCAGCTGGTCGAACAGATCATCGATTTGAGGCAGTGGATATTTGTTCCATTTCGTGACCTTGTTCAGCTCCCGGTAGTCCACATATAACCTTAGTGAACCATCTCTCTTTTTCACAAACAAAACTGGAGCGCCCCAAGGTGAGGTACTCCTACGAATGAAGCCCTGACCTAACAGCTGCTTTATCTGGTCTCGTAACTCTCGTATTTCTTCCAGGGCCATGCGATATGGAGCGCATGCTATCGATCGAGTATTCGGTAACAAATCTATAACAAAATCTATCTCTCGACTGGGGGTAGGACTGGTATCTCTTGAAATACAACAGAGTACTCAAGAATAACTGGGATCGCGTCTAAGGGAATCACGACCTCCTTAGAGGTATCCTCCTCTATGTAATACAAATGAGTGGTAGAGACTCCCTCTGGGCGAGGCATCGCCACTACAAACATCTCCTTCCCCGGAATGGCAAAGACAATACTCCCATCGAAACAATCTATCATGGCTTTGTATGCTGCGAGCCAATCCATACCAATAATAACGTCGTGCTTATGCATATATAAGACTAACATGTCTGCTGGTAAGATTAAGCTACCAATCTCTACTCCCACACCCCGGCATATAAAGAAAATTAACCGATTAACCTTAGGAAATTGCAATACATCTCTACTCCCATACAGAGAAAGAAGTCTGAGGTTTCCTTAGGAAATTGCAATACATCAGTCGGTTCATCAGCCGACTAACCTCCATCTATGAACCTATCTTCAAAATCCTCCGAAAGGATTCAACTAAGGTTTGGAATGAGGCATGCCAAGAAGCTTTTGACCGAATCAAATAATATCTCATCCAACCTCCGGTACTCATGCCACCACAGCCTGGTCTCCCCTTGCTCCTATACCTAACCATAACCGACATTGTAGCTGGGGCTTTGCTATCCCAATACCTTGAAGATTCCTGCAAAGAAAGAGCCATTTATTATGTCAGTTGAAAATTGGTCGGATACGAAGTCAACTACACTGCTTTGGAAAAGGCATGTGTCGCACTTGTTTGGGTCACCCAAAAGTTGCGGCACTAAATGCTCACCTTCCCCATCAAGCTTGTATCTCGAATGGACCCCATCAAATACCTGCTTGAGAAACCCGCCTTTTCCAGCCGAATAGCCCGGTGGTTGATGTTCTTAGCCAAGTTTGATATCTTGTACGTCACGCAGAAAGCCGTGAAAGGAAGAGTCATCTCTGACTACCTCGTTGATTACCCCATGGATGAAGCCGATGCCTGGGTCTCTGAATTCCCAGATGAGAACATTCTTTGTGTTGCTCAAGACTACCTTCGATGGAAAATGTTCTTTGACGGTGCTACCAATAAAAAGGGATATGGCATTGGGATACTTCTAATCGCCCCAGATGACTCCCACACTCCCATCGCCATTAAATTGGATTTCCCCTGCACCAATAACATGACTGAGTGCAAGGCATGCACGGTAGGACTCAAAGTTACTCTCAATAAAGGTATTCAATTTCTAGACGTCTACGGGGATTCCGCCCTCATTATCGGCCAAGTACTTAGAAAGTGGAGAGTCAAGGACGAGAAACTCCAGCCCTTCCATGCTCACTTAAAAGAACTATCCTCCCAATTCTAAGACATCACCTTCCACTACCTACCTCGAGCAAAGAATAACTTAGTCTATGCCCTTGCTACATTAGCCTCCATGGTCGACATGCCTGAAGGAATAACAATGACCCCCTTCCAGATTCAAAAATAAGACAAACCAATCCACTGCTACCACATTGAGCTCGTCACCACAGAAGATCCCGAGCTAGCCGATTATTAGTACTATGATATCTGGAACCTCCTCACGCATGGTAAGTATCCTGAGGGTTCCAACAAGAAAGATCGAGCAACCCTTCGAAGACTGGCTGCCCGGTACATCATCTGTCACAAAGCACTGCTCAAAAGGAACTTCGATGGAACTCATCTGCACTGTATCGCAGGGGATGACATTGAAAAGATAATATAGAAGATCCACAGCGAGGAATGCGGACCCACATGAACGATCACATGCTTGCCAAAAATATCATCCGACAAGGCTACTACTTGACCACCATGACCCAGGATTGCACCGCCTATATCCGGAGATGCCTCAAATGCTAATAATTCTCCAATCTTTAGCATCTGCCTCCGCATGTATTATACAATATGACCTCTACCTGGCCATTCTCCATCTGGGGCATCGATATCATAGGGAAGGTTACACCGAAGGCTTCTAATGGTCATGAGTTCATCCTAGTTTCCATTGATTACTTCACCAAATGGGTCGAAGTCGAGTCATACGTAGTGCTGAACGCCAAGAAAGTGGCCAAATTCATAAAAAAACATCATCTACCGGTATGGGGTCCCGTACGAGCTAGTATTGGATAACGGGTTATATTTCGAAGAAGAAGTCACAGAGGTGGTCAACGAATATGGGATTCAAAGACACAAATATTCTCCCTACCGACCTCAAACCAACGGTGCAGTTGAAGTCGCCAATAAGAACCTCAAAGCCATCATCAGCAAGATGACCAAAAGCTATCGAGATTGGGCCGACCGGATCCCATACGCCCTCTGGGGCTATCGAACCTCAACTTGAACCTCTACTGGGGCTACCCCTTACTCTCTAGTCTATGGTATCGAACAGTCCTATCCGTGGAGATGGAAATACCCTCATTATGCATTATGCTTGAAAGCAAGTCTTAACGAGCTGACCCTCCTAGGTGAAAGGAGATTGAAATCAATGTACCACATACAAGGGTACCATCATCGAATAGTGATTTAATTCAATAAGAGAGGCAAGGATCGCGGTGTTCGAGAAGGGGACCTAACCCTCAAAGAAATCATAGAACCCATCTGGGACCCAAGAGGGAAATTCAAGCCCAATTGGAGCGGCCCGTACATTGTTAAGAAAATCTTATCCGGCGGTACCTCCATGCTCACTGACTTAGATGGAGAAGAGATGGCTCGTCCAATCAACCTGGACCGTCTCAAGAAGTTCTACCCCTAGTCCAAAATCTCGGCGCGCTACGACTATTCTCATCCCCCTTCTATTCTAAAAAAAAAGTCTTCATTTCCTTCTACCCAGAACTACGTGGGCCTAATCCTCTGCAAAAACCATTTTCAAACAAATTAAAACTTTTCAAAAACCCCAGAGTTACGTAGGCAGCTCATACACCTTATATGAGCACGACCCTTTCTTTTTCACAAAAATATTATTATTTTCTTATCTCCGAGAATGACAGTCCATTCTAACATATACTTGAGCAAAAGGATTATTTATGCCTTAGCTATCAGTATAGATAATTCAAAAAAAAACACAAAACTCATCAAAAGGCACAGCTGGAGGATCAAAAACTTGTTTACTTCACTAATAAGAAATTTTGGTACAAATTACATGAGAAAAGGAACGGATGACTCCCTTCCCCCTACCTTCCTAAAAAAGCCAAAATAAAATCCCAACATTTATTCCCCATTATAAACTCTTCAAGAGTCCTGGCCGCAGCTACTAAAGGAGCCCGCTCCGTCATCATCATCTACATCCTGGGGTCCCCAAGCTTCCCCTGCCTGAATAGAGTGCCGTAGGCGCTCCATGGACCGATAATCCTGAACCAGCTTCAGAAAAACCACAACACCTCCTTCCATCGTATTAAATAAAACAAGCCACCTTTGTCCAGTCTCCACTGTCAATATTTTGCTGACCACCCTTCTCCACAACCACTTCATATAATCCCTATGGATATGCTAAACTCTCCCAACAGACTGAGAAGGACGGGTCAACGGACGTCGATTCTCCCACATAGAGTTAAGACGCATGCGCAGACGCTCAGTCAAATCTTTTACCGAAAATAAGTCTAGTGTCCGAGGTGGCACGACCTGCTCCCAGCCAAATTGACGTAGAAGCCGCCAAGGGAAATAAAAAGAGGTCTGTCTGAGACTAACCAGCCGGACATACGGGTATTCTCCCAGCTCCAGAATAGGTAGCAACTATCCCCATTAAGGCACTGACCAATACAGATTTAGAGCCCCATGATCCACAAACCAATGCTCCCAGCTCTCAATATCCAAGCCAACACTGATGAAGTGGCGCGAAAAGAAGTTGGGTACAACCGATAAGGGGTATTCCGGAGGAGTCACCAGGTGGAGCCTCTCACTCAGACAACCACATGAATAGCATCATGGGGCTACCCCTCAGGAAGTCAGAACGACCTTCTCGCCAGGCATCCAAGCCATTCAAGGTCTTCTCAGTATCACTGCCATAGGATTGCGATGGTATAACATCCAAGAAATAATGGCTGCAAGTTGTGGGTCCACCAGCAGTTCCCCGGTCACTAGCAGCAATTTTGATACTAAGCCCAGAACAACGGCTCCGGCATATCCAGCATCACCTACTTCCCACAAATGCACGGACTATAACACCGTCGAAAGGAAAATCATTCATCCTGTAACCAGTGGTCTGGCCTCCGGAGGCAAAATGCGAAGAAGCTCGGCCAACAAATCCCTAGGAGAACAGGAAAATTTGGGTAAAGTTGTAGTAACACTGGGATTTATCCCCAGCATAGCAGAAAATTCCTCGTAGGTAGGACAAAATTCATCCAACCCAAAGCAGAATACATGATCTCCGAGGTACCAACATTGTACCACCACTGTCAGCATGTTCCACTCAATGGGTTGATTGCGCCACAAAGAGACTCGACGAATGTTGAAAGCATCATAGTCGACATTATAAAAGCACATTGTCTCTAAGGCTTCGAGGTAGTGGAGATCCATCTTGCAAGACTAAGAGATAGTAAGCAAGTAAGTAAGAATGTGAGGGTGTGATGAAAACACTCCACCCTTACCCCTTTTTATACTTGAAAATCCTCACAAAAGACATGAACCCTATAGAAATCGGAGGGAATCCTACCCCACAAAGTACAAGAGTCTGAAGAGGGCACTAATTAAAGCTTTGAATTGATGGGACTAATCTAGACTGCCGATAGGCAGGACAAGGGGCTTGTCGATCGACAACCACCTATTTTTGGAAATTTCCCTTTTTTCCTCTTTTGTCAAAATCAGAAGCTCAATAAAAAAATAAATTGATGTTCTCAACAGAATTTCAAAAATCCTCTTCCACCCCTATATAATTTCTCATTTTTAAAACTTTCCTCCAAAATCCCAAAAATATCTCTTTTTACGGTCTTAGCAGCAAAGTAAAAAGCGCATATACATGCATTCATTCATTCACCATTAACAAAAGATAATAAAAAAACTCCATTGCATTGCGTATATATTCTTCTGTGTTACATCGAATTTTATAGGAAATAAAAGAAAGGCAAAAAAACAACAAGACTCAGCCCAAACCCACATTCTCTCTCTCTCTTTCACCTACCCTTCACCCTTCTCTCTAAGAGATTCCACCCCTGCGACGCGCTCTCTTTCCCCTACAGCGAGAGGACACACCATCGCTAGCTGAGCCATAGTCCTCCCCAGACGAAGCAGACGACACCAAATAAGAAGGAATCGAGATCGCATCCTAAATGTGGGCAGTCGCCGGAGATATCCAGTCTCTAATGTCCCTCAACCAAGTAGTCGACACCCGGACTTGCTGCAAAGAAAAAGTGAAATTAGTATCAAAGCAAAAAGGATCAAAACAGAAAAGAAAGAAAGATAAGAACAAGAAGGTATACCACAAGATGAAGAACCTCCTCTGTCAAACCCAGCTCCTCCGGATCCATCGCATGAGGAAGGTGCAACATGGGGACCATCCCTCCATCAGCCCGCCGACTGTTGTATGAAGGAGTATGCAATCGAACGAAGAGAACCTCTGAAGTCGTCGCCACCACAGACGCCGATGGACCACCGCCGTTGTGGGAAGACCCCACCGCCCAACTCGAACCCATAGGAGGGAAATGCAAGGCATCATATATGCTGGGTCCATCAACCAGCTCATCACAAAGTCCCTATAGTCATACAACGCAATCGTATCAATGTACAACAGGTAGGACTCGTTGATCATCATCACGATCCTCGTATCCTCTGCCAACAATCGCTTCTGCCTCATAGACGTAGGAGGCTGCGCAGGTGGCACCATCACCTCCTCCTTAGTAATATACCGAACCACCCTCTCCCCAGGATACCAAGAATGACCAAACTCATGAGCCAGCAAAATCCACATCTGCGCGTTCACCCCAGTCGCCCCCGTATCCTGAATGGCTCTCCCCCAAGGGTTAAAAAGTCACTTGAAAATCCCCAGTAGGGATAAGTCAATACATAATCATAATGTGCAAAAACCAAGACTAAAGAGGAAAGAGTCTTACCCTACCACTAGTCAGGCCATTCAAGACCTAACGCAACGCCTCCTGAGAAAGAGATCCCTTCGATTGCCGATTGGCCTTCCGCCATCGATACAATCGGCAGAAGTCCCCAATAATCTCGTCCTTTAGGGAAATCAGCTGGGTATTGCACCCAATCACCTCATAGAACCACGTCTGCCAAAGATAAGAATTCACAATAAAAAAAGAGACGCATAAGGAAAATGCGAATGCATGAAAATACGCAAACTGAAGAATACCTCAAGAAGATACGTGGCTTCAGTAAAAGTTTATCGACAGCACCGGCTGAATGCATCCAAAAAAAAATAGAGGTTCGCTTAAGTCAGGCTTCCCCCAATCATAGATCGGTACTGACCCCTTACCTTACCAAGGTAGTCCAAAAGTCCATGCCACTGACGAATGGCACCCTCTGTACCATGCCGATCGGCACCCCCCTTAAAATTTCGTACAAAAATTCCCAAAAAATACCAGAAAGCCCTGAAAAATTCTTAAAAAATTCCTAAAAAATCCCAGGAAATTAGAACATTTTCACCAAGAAAATTTCGCACTCCCTCAAGCGGAACTCCTATTTCCCCAGCGAAACTCTCAAAAACCAAGTAAAACTCCTCCCGGCTACGTCCCCAAAGGATCTCTAAAGATCACCCCTATGCCCCAAAGGTCTCAATTTTCCCCGAGCAATACATCCAAACCCTAGGCCACCTAATCACCTCCCCAATGGAATTTTGGCTATTCCTCCAGAGGATTAAAAAGATTTCCCCAGCAATCGGCTCCCTAGCCCAAAACAAAATCACAAGATAATCTCCCCGGTAGAGTTCCCCAAGAATATCTCATCTTTAAGCCCGTAGAATTGGCTTCGACTCATAGAATTGGTCATCTCATCTTTAAGCCCGCAAAATTGGTTATCTCATCTTTAAGCCAGCAGAATTGGTCATCTCATCTTTAAGCCCGCAGAATTGGTCATCTCATATTTAAGCCCGCAGAATTGGCTTCAACACGCAGAATTGGTCATCTCTACTTAAGACCGCGGAATTGGCTTCGACCCGTAGAATTTGTCATCTCACCTTTAAGCCCGCAGAATTGGCTTCGACCCGCAGAATTGGTCATCTCTACTTAAGCCCACAGAATTGGCTTCGACCCGCAGAATTGGTCATCTCTACTTAAGCTCACAGAATTGTCTCTGATCTGCAGAATTGGTAATCTCTACTTAAGCTCGCAGAATTGGCTTCGACCCGCAGAATTGGTCATCTCATCTTTAAGCCCGCAGAATTGGCTTCGACCCACATAATTGGTCATCTCTACTTAAGCCCGTAGAATTGTCTTCGACCCGCAGAATTGGTCATCTCTACTTAAGCCCTCAAAATTGGCTTCGACCCGCAGAATTGGTCATCTCACCTTAATCCCTCAGAATTGGCTTTGACCTGCAGAATTGGTCATCCCATCTTCAAGCCCACAGAATTGGCTTTGACCCGCAGAATATGTCATCCTCGTCTTCAAGACCTCAGAATTGGCTTCGACCCATAGAATTGGTGATCCCTAGTATTCCCCCTTTAGCTCCTCAGAATTGGCATCGACCCTCTGAATCGGTCATCCTCATCCTTAGGTCCTCAGAATCGGCCTCGACCCCTTGAATTGGTCATCCTATTTTAAATCATCATGCGGTGTCTATTCGACGGCTATCGTTTGTTCCAAACTCACTCATCGAGGGGCTCTGTAGACACCCCATTTTGTTACCCCTAAAATCTCCTTAGGTCCCTAACATCGCCTTTCATCACTACAAACCCAAGTCATACCCTGAGTACTGACCTAAAATCCATCGGGCACTCCAAGGCACCGTTTGATCAAAAGTCAAACTCTTTAGACTTAATGAATCTTCGAAGGGCCCTGAATCCCCTTTCCAACGGTCTGTCCCATGCGCGATTCTGACTTACCATGCGGACGAACGACCCCTTTCCCCCGAAACTCGATCAAAAGGCCACTAGGCGCTCCCAGGCTTCGTTTGACCTAAGTTAACTCTTTAGCTCGACCGAGACTAAATGAATCTTCAAAGGTCACTGAAAGCCCTTTCCAACGATCCATTCCATGCGCGATTCCAACTTACGGTACGGACGAACGATCCGTTTTACTCCGAAAGGTCACCGAATGCTTCCAGGGCCCGGTCGACCAAAGTCAACTCCCTGAACTAGATTAAACTCTTTGGAATGTCTAAGTACATCTCCTAACCTTTCCAATGGTCCTCCCCGTGTGCGATTCGTACTTACTATGCGGATGAACGATCCATTTGCGTCCGACGATCCCCTGTCCAATGGACCGAAGAATGCTTCCGAGCCACATTTGACCCAAAGTCAACTCCCGAACCTGGGAGTAGTCCGAAGGACTTTCGAAGGTCTTTGAATTACCTTCCCAACGGTCCACCCCGTGCGCGATTTGGATCAACGGTTTGCGCTCTGGGCCAATTTTCCGAAAAGGCTTGAAAGACACTGCCAAACAGCAGGTCCCAGACCCTGCCTATCGGCAGTATGCCTAAACACACCTGCCGATTGGCAGGAATAGGGATTTGTCGATCGGCAATACCCTGGGCCTATAAAAAGGAGGCCTTGGCCTCATTGCAAAGAGAACCCATATCTGATAGACATCACTCTCAAAAAATATAGAAAATCTCTCTTGAAGTCAACGTGATTTCCACATACAAATCCCTTTCCAACCTTCACTTTTCATCATCATTTTCATCAAACTTGGTGAATTCACTACCCTCCATCATCATCCAAGTGCAAGGGCTGCTCTCCAACACTCAAGATCAAGCTCAAGATCAAGATCTTCAAGAAGGTCCAACTTTCTCAATTCTCTCCTTAAATTCTCATAAATTCGCATTAACGTGTTTTATTACTTAGCACTTTTATTCTCTCATCTCACATATCTTAATATACTTTTTATTTAGTATTATTGAACATCTCTTATTTTCATACAAATAAAAAACCCAAAAAATAAGAAAAATAGAGTTTGCTCATAAATTTCAAACGGGAATTCTCACACTTTTCTTGCACTTTTCTCACAACTAAAACACTTTTTCTATACACACACACACACACACACACACAAATAAGAGAATCCCCTGATTGGATTTATGGGATAAACCCCACCCCTCATTTTGCATGCGAACAACGTGGACTTTGATGCCTCTATAGGCTACGTAGGCGTCTCGGGGTAAAATCTGAGACTCGAGTCCTATTTTCACTTTTTCTCTCATTTTCTATTCTCTCTAAATTCAATTCTCTTAGATTACATATATATGTCCTTAGTGGCGTATTATTCCACATGCGTTGTCGTTCCATCGTAACGATCAACGTAAGGATAATCGCGTAAATCTTATTTTCTAACATTCATTCCTATGGATGATTCGCTTTACCTCTTCCATGGTACAAGTCGATGACTCCTATCTCCACTACATATACACATGCACACATATCACGGGGAAAATAAAGGAAAATAGCAAAAACCCAAGAGAGACCGTAAGGATGGAATGTGTGCTTAAAACCTTCCCATTTCGTAACTTAGCCTCCGGACCATTTTTGAATCATTTTGGTTTCGTATGTTTCTGTATGTCTTTGGATTATGTCCTTCGGGACGACTCCCTTCTTTTGTCTGTTTTAAGTTAAATGGACTGGCGACTCCTTCTCTCTATATTTTTCACCTCATCAATGACGCCGGCTGAAGCGCTCCCGAGAGGGACGCGCGGGACCTAGGATCCTCACTCCGCCCACCCACCGCGAGGATCGGGTATGGCCACAATAGTAATGACTGAATAGGATCAAAAGCTTCTTTAAAATGTGCATTGACTAATAATAATACATTAATATAAATTGAAAGGCAAATAAATGATATCAAAAGCACTTAGAAGCTAGAAAATGTGTAAGATTTCTTATTTGTAGTGGAAAATAAGGTTTTTAGGTCACTACGGTGTGTTTGATCGGAGGGGTTGAATTAATTTAAAATATTGGATTTTGTTTTTTTGGGGGGACGAAGTGAAGTTTCGGTAAAGAATCTTATTGTTGTAAGTCGTGTCTTTTGTAAATTTAATCTCAATAATGGATTTTATATATTTTTTTTGTTCAATTTGACAAGTTATGTAATCCTTTCTATCAGCTGGAATCTTAGTTATAATTTTGAATGAAAAATTAGCGAGGGCAATTGGCCTATATTAGAATTTGCTCCAATTGTTTTGGGAATTAGGGTGACATGTTTATGTATGTGTTTCTTGTACTTATTTATTAAATTAAAATGGATCTATGGTCATCTCCCCATATATAGATGTCGTACATTAAAATGGTGGGAGGAATTGAGTTTTATGATGTCTTGGTTAGAATGAGTTTTGTGACTTATTATTTTGGAATGAACGTTGTGAATCGAAGCACTACTATGTATGCTTGTAACTTCAGCACCTATTATATGTATTTAAGCATTATTAGTGTAATTTACAATTTAATGTGATGGAGCTTGAATAATCACTGTCTGAATAACAAGCTTATATTAACTTAGAAATTTCCAACCTCACACATGATAGAGTTCGTAATCTTCGTATTTCCCCTATTCCTGCTTGTACCACATTGGAAACTTGATGTTTGGGTCCCCTTATTTTTATTATGAAACGAAAACAAATGTCTCTACCATTTTAAATATCCCAGTTGGTAGCTCCTCCACACTGGTGTTCCTGATATCCAGCATTTATAGGTTTCACATGTGCTTTATCATTGCTTGGTGATTTTTTTAGTGTCTAATCTTTGGAGATGTTGGCAATAACATGAAGTTCTGTTGTGGTGATTTTGAGGTGTTGGCAATAGCATGAAGTTCAATAGTGATGATTTTGAGGTGCTATAGTTGTGTTGTTTCCATTAATATTGGTCCTTCATTATGTTTGATGTGGTTTCCTGATTTGGTCTTTCATTATGTTTTCCATAGTTGAGGTTCCATAGTTGTGTTGTTTCCGGTAAAAGGTAGCACATAATTGAATGTTATATGATGGTCTCTTCAATTAGTTTTTAAATGTGCTAGTATTCCCAAATTGTGCTTTTCCGTAGATGGTTTCTTGATTGTTATTGGGTGTTTATCAGTTCGAGCATAAAGTGATGAGGCAATAGACCTAATGGAAATGGTAGAATTGATAGTAAGTATCCCATGGATCTTATGTCTTAGAGGAAGATTCACCTTGATAACAGATGTCATATTGGAAAATTCCCCAAGTATTATTTGTAGCTATTTAAATGAAACACATCACATAATATCTATTTGACTAGAGTTTATTGTCACATTTGTCATTTGAAATGAAGCAAGTGCTTCCAACATTTCTAATAATGATTTGCTTCATGATCCTCTTTGCGTTTTTCTAGAAATTCCCTCAGGACAGCAATAGACATACGCCTATTGTTAACCTGGTGTTCATATATCTTCAAGATCAGAAATCAATAATAATCCTTAATTTTTAAGAAAAAAGTCAACTGGTTGCAGAAGATATCTATGCAAGGTTAACAATAGGGGTACGTCTATGGTGATGCACAAAGTTATCCCACATTGATTATATTCCTGGGAAGATCCCAAAAGTCCATAGTAAAAAACGAAAGGTCAGTGATGTAATCGATAATTGTAATACCGAAGTTAAAGAGGCGTGGTATAAAGGTCCATTCTGTTTCTCTTTCTTTGAGTTTGTTTATTTTCATATGTGGTTCGATTTGCATGAGTATGAATGGAGTAAAATTATAGTTCAAGCGTAAAGGGTTTTATGGTTCGATTGGGATGAGTTTGAACGCAGAGTTTAGGGAGATGATGGTCTAACAGATGTTATCAAAACATTGATTCAAATACTCAAATAAATCTGATTTCATTTTGTTAAGATATAGTCCTATATACATATTAATACCTGATTCAGCCCTCTGTTGAATTGATTGGATGGATGTTTGGAATAATGTTTCCTGTACTGTCCTGCCTAAGATTGGATATGATCATCACCCATTGCTATTTTAATCTACTTGCATTAATCTTACATGTCCAAGACCTTTCAAATTCTTTTCTTCTTGGGTGGACCATCCTTATTTCATGGATCTTATTAAGAGTGAATGGACTAATATCACCACAATTCGTTGTCCTATGTATATTCTCAAAAAGAAACTCAAACATCTCAAGTGTGTATTGAAAAAGTCGAATGCCTTTGTTTTTGGAAACATCCATGAAAATATGCTACAAGCTAAATCCTCTTTTGCAAAATTCAAGAAGAAATTTAAGGGTTAGGCCACTCCTGACTCAGACATATGTGTTTTACTCTGAAATGGTGTCGTTTTGTCTTGATAGTTTGTTGTGAGCAAGAGAAAATCAAATTTACATATGTTGGAGCATAAGGTTGCTGGAATTGATTGGAATTTCAGTTGTTGGAGTGGTAAGGCTACAATATACATTTTTGATGCCTATTGTCAACTATTTTGTACTTTCTCTATCACGATTCAATTGGTAAACATTATGATGGCATATTTTTTATTGGATGCTGCTATTAGAGCTTCTAATTTGAGAAGAGTATCCACTATAGCATGGCAAATATTCGTAGATAAACATTCAAGCAATTTATCCCTCTCCCATTATCTATTACCTTTGCAAAGATCGTTCACCTGAAGCAAATCAGTGCAGCTAGTATACTGGTATAAAGGTCATGTAGGAGATAAATGGAATAGTTATAGGATAAACTAGTTTCAATACTAGTGACGTACTTTAAGTTGTTGTATTATCCAGAACAGAATCACTAATTTTATTTGTAAGACATATTTTTTGGGGACTTTGATTCCTAGAAAATATGAATTTGGGCACATTTTGTTGGAAACTTGCTTTTATTTACATACACACACACACGCACATATGTCTGCTTTAGATAATTGATTCTCTTTGTTTCTTTCCGTGGAGGTTTGTGCGCACATGCATTTGAAAAAATAAGTCTATATGATATTCGTAATTCCAAGTTTCATGTTTATTTATTCTGTTATTACTTCATCTCTTTTCAATTTATCTTCTATTGCCAAAGATTCATAAATATTTGTTAAGTGCCTTGCTGAGTTAACGTCGTATGTTTTCAATCTTTTGATTTCCTTATTGTTTAGAAGCAGAGAAGCAGTTCAAAATTCCCTGTACAGGGTTGGACTGGAGGATTCATAACAAAATTGTATTCTAATGTTCCGCCTAGTCAGCCTTATTTGCTGACTTTTATAGTGGTATGACGTGAATTTGGGACTTTTAACTTTGGGGATGTGAGCGAGAAAGGTGTGGTTTATTTTTTGTGCCGACATACAATTTTTAAAGGAGGACAAGAATCCCGATAGCGTGCCAATATTTTTGAAAAAATAAGGCAGGCATACCATCAGAACCGAAATATTTTAAAGGGGACATTTGTTTAATTACAGAGCGTAACTCAGGCATGAAACTCCTCAATTGGGCCTTCTACTGCTGCTGTATGGACTAGGGGTTCTCAGACCTCACCATCTTCATACTCATCATCTTCTCTTCTATCTTGTCTATCTTCTGTATCCTTGGGAGTGACTAGAGCATGATTACCATCTGACTCGCAGTCAGAACCATAATAATCTTCTTCCAGCATATGAGCTGATATATTGATCTTTACCTCATCACTTTCAGAACCCTCACCATTTCCATGAGAATGAGGAAGCTCATCCATCACTACCAATTTGCATGCCACGGGGTCATCAACATTCATCCCATAAATTGATATTGATTTCTTAGTCTCATAGCCTATACATGTAGAACCCATTTTAGCAGCAACCTTTTTCACGCTTCCAGATGCTTACTGAGATGTGTTCATATTAAAATATTCTTCTTTTGTACAAGTAGAATATTCTAATTGATTTGATGCATCCTCTCTTGCAGGCAACTTTGAACAATTAGGCATTGTTGAAGAACACGACTTTTGGGGATCAATAATACAATAAACAGACTATATAGCCTTTCCAACTGATCTCAATGATAACACTTCTGTTGTTCTCTGTGTTGATTACTATCTTGAACTGGTTCAGATTTAACTGACCTGTGTTCAATTACTTTTGAGGGGCTAATATCTGGCAACTTAAAATCTTTTTTACTGACCCCTTGTACCAATTCCTTATTTCTAAAAGTCGGTAGTCCCTTAGACTTCCCTTTAGTGTCCCCACAATCATGTTTAGCACTCTCATAAAATGGTTCTGGCTTTACATTCTTATAACCAGCAGAATTGGTTCTTTTAGTAGAAACCAACAGTCCAAGCATATTTGAGTCAGGTACAACCCTTCCTGAATCTACTTTAGCTGATGAGCCACAATGTTCACTAAAATTTGACGGACAAGAGAATGTACTAAGACTTAAATGAAGAAGATCCTCAGCTTTAGAGTTCCGTCTAGGGGCCATGTGGTTTCAAGTCTCCCAGTATTTGCACCATAAGATCCATGTGGGTCTGAGTAGGCACCACGTCATATAGGTGTTAGTTAATAAGGCTTACCGAACTCGGTTGTTCTAGTTATATTGTTAGATTTAGTGGATGAATGAAGAAAGACGGACCATATGATTCTTCTCCCGTAGTAAGAATATTAACCCCCGTGCTATGATTGGGTAAGGGACTTGTGTTGAGATTCGGTTTAGTCTTGGTTAGAGCAATGATGTCGTGTACAGAAAATTTTATGGATGGACAAAAAAATGATAATAATTCAAAACAAAAACCTTCTTGTAGTATATAAAATACTGTCGTGTCGTTGGACTGCAGAGGACTTTCTGTAGTTATAACTTGAATCAAGATCATGAGTTAGTTATTTTGGTTTGAGATGGATTTGGAAGTTCAAAATATATACATATATAAGAAATTATTTACTGCATCAAATTGACCCGCACTTTTTTACTTGCTCCTTGTGATATTTATGTTGATGATTTGGTATCTTTTCCTTTGATACATCATAAGACTATTGATAGTGTTGTTGCAAGAGATGAGAAGCTACATAGTTTAGTTGAGAGTTCAGATATGAGTGCAGCTTCACAGGTACATAAACACTAAGGGTTTTAACAGAAGAAATAAATTTGGGGTCTTCGAAGTTTAAGAGTAAAGAGAATAACATATCTGATTTTTCACAAATCTGAGTTAAAATACCTTAACACAAGTTGGGGTCTTCCATCTCCTCAAAAACCTCACTCTATCCAGTCAGTTGTCTTCATCCATAACAAAATTGACCTCTTTCTCACTCCTACATGTCCAAAGCCTATGATAGATTCAATTGGTTGTTCTTAATAAAAGTTCTGAGATAATTTGGTTTCTGTTAACTATGGATCGACTTAATTTGAAAAGATGTATCTAATTATTGGTAATCTATGCTAATCAATTATAGTCCATCTAGTTTCTTCTCTTATACCAATACTTACCTATTAAAATATCAAACCTCATGTGGAGACTTTTGCAGCAGCTTATTCCAGTTGATGACCATATTATTAAACATATAGTTAGACTCTTCTCTAAATGCAACTACTGCCCAAATCTTTGCCATATCCTTAACCTTAAAGTCATTCAAGTGGAATCAGATTCTAAATTCTCTATTGATATTTTAAATGGCCATATTAAAACTCCTCCTTGGAATCTAATAGAGGTCATTTCATCAATTAGAGAAATTCAAGATTCTCTTTCCGTCACTTATTCTCATTCATGGAGGGAAACTAATAATGTGGCAGACAGTCTAGCTTCCTATGGTATTCAATCGCAAACTTTCTCAATCTTCAAGCAGACTAAAGACCTTCCTCTTCAAGCTAAATGCCATTATAGAATGGATCTAAATGCAATTCCTTCTATTAAAGTCATTAGATAGATTTTCATGTATTTTATTTCTTTTCTCAAAGTTTCCAATATCTTGTATAAGCCTCTATGGCAGGGCTTTTCTGCTAGTTTCTTTAATAAACCCGGGGATTAATATCCTCTTCTATTACACCAGAAAAAAAAAGATCAATATCTATTTATTTCTGTACCTATAGATTTCTTTGATATAAATATCTATTCCTTCATTATTTGTTAGCCATTATACTCCATTTGGTTTACTAATTCCTTCATTACATCTAATATTTTTTGTATTCTAATTGATAGGTTCTTGGCAACGTTAATGTTGATCATGTAGCATCACCACAGTTGCAACCATTAACATCTGAGATTCAATCGCAACACCGCTCACAATCCTCAGTGAAGGCACCACTACAAATCGTATTAGGATCTTAACTTCGAAACTATTGCGAGGTTAGTATATTTGCTAGAACATTTTAAATTACGCGCCTTACTTAATATTGTATTGTTTGATGCATACAAGATCCATGATATATACACTAGTAATACTCGTGCCAATGGCATGATTAATAGATTAACTTGGACATGAATTCGTTAATATTTGTGTTGATGGAACTAATTTGTGAGGTTCTCTATGTTGGAATTGGTGGAAGGGATTTATTGGTGGTTTAATTTGGCTATTGTTGTTGTTGTTGAGGTAATTATAAATGTTAAAACAAGTTGTCTTCATGAATAAACAAAGGAAATTCTGCCGATTTTTTGTGAAAACATGCCATCAAAGGGTAAAAACATGCCATCAAAGGGTGAAAACGTAAAACAACCACAAAACGGTCCCGTAAGAGGCACGAACACCTTGCACGAGTCCAATGTAACTCATAGGAACTGACCGTGTAGTCACGTGACTCTCGGTTTGAGTGTACGACGTAAATTTGCAAAAAGATAGACTTCAGCATAAAAACATGCCATTAAAGGTCAAAAACGTGAAATAACCACAAAATGATCTCGTAAGAGTCACGAACACTTCGCACGGGACTAATGTAACTCATAGGAATTGATCGCGTAGTCACGGGGCTCCCGGTTTGAGTGTACGACATAAATTTGCAAAAATTTACACTTAAGTAGAAAAACAAGCCATCAGAGGGTGGAAACATAAAACAACCACAAAAAGGTCCATTAAGAGGCACGAACACCTCACACGGCACTAATTTAACTCGTAGGAACCTATCGCGTTGTCACGTGACTCCCGGTTTGAGTGTACGACGTAAATTTGCAAAAACTTAGACTTAAGCGTAGAAATGTGCCATTAAAGGATGAAAACGTAAAACAGCCACAAAACGGTCCCGTAAGAGGCACGAACACCTCGCACGGGACTAATGTAACTCGTAGGAAGTAACCGCGTAGTCACGACACTCCCGGTTTGAGTGTATGACGTAAATTTACAAAAAGTTAGACTTGAGAATAAAAACATGCCATCAGAGGGTGAAAACGTAAAACAACCACAAAACAGTCCCGTAAGAGGCATGAACACCTCGTACGAGACTAATTGAAATAGTAGGAACCTACCGCGTAGTCACGTGACTCACGGATTGAGTGTACGACCTAAATTTGTAAAAATTTATACTTAAGCGTAAAAACATGCCATTAAAGGGTGAAAACATAAAACACCCACAAAATGGTCCCGTAAGAGGCACGAATACCTCGAACGGGACCAATGTAACTCGTAGGAACCTACTGTGTAGTCGCGGGTCTCCTGGTTTGAGTGTACGGCATAAATTTGCAAAAAGTTAAGTTAAGCGTAAAAACATGCCATCAAAGGGTGAAAACGTAAAACAATAACAAAATGGTCCCGTAAGAGGTACGAACACCTAGCACGGGACCAATGTAACTCGTTCAAATTGATTGCGTATTCACGTGACTCTCGATTTGAGTGTATGACGTAAATTTGCAAAAAGATAGATTTAAGCATAAGAACATGCCATCAAATGGTGAAAATGTAAAACAGCCACAAAACGGTCCTTTAAGAGGCACGAACACCTCGCATGGGACCAATGTAACTCATAGAAACTGACCGCATAGTCACGGTGCTCACGGTTTGAGTGTACGACCTAAATTTGTAAAAAGTTAGACTTAAGCATAAAAACATGCCATCAAAGGGTAAAAACGTAAAACAACCACAAAACGGTCCCGTAAGAGGCACGAACACCTCGAACGGGACCAATGTAACTCATAGGAACCGATCGCGTGGTCACGACACACCCGGTTGGAGTGTACGGCATAAATTTGTAAAAAGTTAGACTTGAGCATAAAATCATGCTATCAATGGGTGAAAATGTAAAACAGCCATAAAACGGTCCCGTAAGAGACACGAACGCCTCGCACGGGACCAAAGTAACTCGTAGGAACTGACCGCGTAGTCACGGATCTCCTGTCTTGAGTGTACGATATAAATTTGGAAAAAGTTGAGTTAAGCGTAACAACTTGCCATCAAAGGGTGAAAACGTAAAACAACCACAAAACGGTCCCGTAAGAGGCACGAACACCTCGCGCAGGACCAATGTAACTCGTCGGAATTGACTGCGTAGTCACATGATTCTCGATTAGAGTGTACGACGTAAATTTGCAAAAAGATAGACTTAAGCATAAAAACATGCTATCAAAGGGTTAAAACGTGAAACAACCACAAAATGATCTCGTAAGAGTCACGGACACCTCGCACGGGACTAATATAACTCGTAGGAACCGACTTCGTAGTCACGGCGCTCCCGATTTGAGTGCTCAACATAAATTTGCAAAAGTTAAGACTTTAATATAAAAACTTGCCATCAAAGGGTGAAAACATAAAATATCCGTAAAACGGTCCTGTAAGAGTCACGAACACCTTGCACGGGACTAATGTAACTCGTAGAAATCGACCGCGTAGTCGCGGGGCTCCCGATTTGAGTGTACGGCATAAGTTTGCAAAAATTTACACTTTAGTAGAAAAACATGCCATCAGAGGGTGAAAACGTAAAACAACCACAAAACGGTCCCTTAAGAGGCACGAACACCTCATAAGGGACTAATTTAACTCGTAGGAACCTACCGCATAGTCACGTGACTCCCGATTTGAGTGTACGACGTAAATTTGCAAAAAGTTACTTAAGCATAAAAACGTGCCATTAAAGGGTGAAAATGTAAAACAACCACAAAAAGGTCGTGTAAGAGGCACAACACCTCGCACGGGATCAATGTAACTCATAGGAATCGAACGCTTAGTCACAACGCTCCCGGTTCGAGTGTACGACGTAAATCTGCAGAAGGTTAGACTTGAGCATAAAAACATACCATGAGAGGGTGAAAATGTAAAACAATCACAAACGGTCCCGTAAGAGGCACGAACAGCTCGTACGGGACTAATTGAACTTGTAGGAACCTACCGCGTAGTCACGTGAGTCCCGGTTTGAGTGTACGACGTAAATTTGCAAAAAGTTAGACTTAAGCATATAAACGTCCCATCAAAGGTTAAAAACGTAAAATAACCACAAAACGATCTGTTAAGAGGCACGAACACCTCGTACGGGATCAATGTAACTCATAGAAACCGACGGCGTAGTCATGTGACTCCCGGTTTGAGTGTACGACCTAAATTTGCAAAAAGTTATACTTAAGCATAAAAAGCTGCCATTAGAGGGTGAAAACGTAAAACAGCCACAAAACGATCCCGTAAGAGGCACGAACACCTCACATGGGACCAATGTAACTCGTAGGAACCGACCGTATAGTCACGACGCTCCCGGTTTGAATGTACGACGTAAATTTGCAAAACGTTAAGTATAAAAATATGCCATCAATGGGTGAAAACATAAAACAATAACAAAACGGTGACGTACGAGTCACGAACACCTCGCATGGGACCAATGTAACTCGTAGGAACAGACCGCAGAGTCACGGGGTTCTCAGTTTGAGTGTACGACGTAAATTTACAAAAAGTTACACTTAAGCATAAAAACATGCCATCAAAGGGTGAAAATGTAAAGCAACCACAAAACAGCCCCGTAAGAGGCACGAACACCTCGCATGGGGTCAATGTAACTCGGAGGAATTGACTGCGTAGTCACGTGACTTCCAGTTTGAGTGTATGACGTAAATTTGCAAAAAGTTAGACTTGAGAATAAAAACATGCCATCAAAGGATGAAAACGTAAAATGAACACAAAACGGTTCCGTAAGAGTAACGAACACCTCGCACGGGACTAATGTAACTCGTAAGAGCCGATCGCGTAGTCACGACGCTCCCGATTGGAGTGTACGGCGTAAATTTATAAAAAGTTAGACTTGAGCATAAAGGCATGCTATCAATGGGTGAAAACGTAAAACATCCACAAAATGGTTTCGTAATAGAAACGAACACCTCTCACGGGAATAATGTAACTCGTAAAAACTGACCACGTAGTCACGAATCTCCTGGTTTGAGTGCACGACGTAAATTTGCAAAAAGCTGAGTTAAACGTAAAAATTTGCCATCAAATGGTGAAAACGGGAAACATCCACAAAACGGTCCCGTAAGGGGCACGAACACCTCGTACGGGACCAATGTAACTCATAGGAACCGATCGCGTAGTCACGACGCTCCTGGTTTGAGTGTATGATGTAAATTTGCAAAAAGTTGAGTTAAGCATAAAAATATGCCATCAAAGGGTGAAAACGTAAAACATCCACAAAATGGTCCCGTAAGAGGCACGAACACTTCTCACGGGACCAATGTAACTCGTAGGAACCGACAGCGTAGTCACGACGCTCACGGTTTGAGTGTACGACATAAATTTGCAAAAAAGTTAGACTTAAGCATAAATTGTTATTGCTCCAATAAAACACAACAATCACTGCTTTATATTATAAATTGCTATTATCTTTTGAAGTCGGATTGATAATAATTTATTTTGTATTTTTTGTAGAATGAAAATGGATTTGAAACACATGGAAAAGTCAATGGACACGGAGGAGCCAGGTATGTAGCTACTCGGATACTATGGCCGTGCAGGCTCGTATATACTATTTTTAGATTTTAAATTGGTGGAAGGGATTTTTTGTTTGTTTTGCTGTGGTTTTTGTTATTATTGGGTTTAGTTTATTGTTAAAACAGGTTGGATTTCATGAATAAACAATTGAAACTCTATCGAAATTTTCTAAAATTAAATAGTGTTTTAAATTGATCAAGTCAAACATACATTCATTTGAAGTTATACAAACCCATGTAGTCATTTATTTTTGTATCTTGTGCAGGTTGATGATGGATTTTTCTTGGAGTTATTATGTTCGTGGTGGCTTGGAGTTGCGGTTTCTTATAGTGTAGGGGACCGATATTATCTTCGTCATTTTAGTTTGCATGGATTTTTTTAACATCTTTTGATGTGTTAATGTATTAGGTTAGATCATGTTTACATCTTTTGTTATGTTCTTATTTGGGAGGCATTTATTTTATACCTTTATACTTGGATTGTGATGAAATATTATTTTGTAATTCATATTTATGAGATTTGGTTGAAAATTGTGGAACTTCGTATTACTTATGATTATATGAAAAATGCGTAATGTTATTTTGGATTATAAGATTGCACGTTTGATGAAAAAAGTGCAGGTTTAAAAGTGCTTCCAATTGTGAAAAAAATGATAGGTAGTAAATAAAAATATAGTACTTTTGGCAACACAATTTTTTGTCTCCAAAATTTATCATCTACATTTATCACTCTGGATATGGCAACACATATTTGGTTGTGAAAAGATAAATTTTGGCAACACAAGAGCTGTGTTGCCAAAGGTATAGCTTTTGGCAACACAGAAGCTTTTGGCAACACAGCTCTTGTGTTGCCAAAGGTATTGCTTTTGGAAACATAAGACCTGTGTTGCCAAATGTGTAGCCTTTTGGCAACACAGCTCTTGTGTTGTCAAAATCTATACCTTTTGGCAACACAACTCTTGTGTTTCCAAAGACATTGCTTTTGGCAACATAAGACCTGTGTTGCCAAATGTATAGCCTTTTGGAAACACAACTCTTATGTTGCCAAAAGCTATACCTTTTGGCAACACAACTATTTTTGTTGATGTTGAGTGACTTTTGCAACACAGATAATATTTTTTATTATAAATTTGACAAATTATAAAATACTTTTGGTAACACAATTGCGTGTGGCCAAAAGTATACCTTCAGTAACACAAGCCTGCTGTGTTGCCAAAGGGTTTCCTAGACAAACAATACGCAATAAGCTGGCAACATAGCAAAATATGTTGCCAATACCTTTTAGCAACATATTTCTAACTTTAGAAACATAATTTGTATGTTACTAATGGTGAAAATTCTTATAGTGATTCACTTGAAGATGTTATTTCGTGTATCCTTGATAATTCATGAACTATGCACTAAAATCTTCTTAGGAATCATTTCTCTAAGTCCCGCCATGAATTATCACCTTATGGAATTATCATCTAATAAGATTTTATAATCTATCGACATTACTCATGTTTACACTATGCATATCAAACTTTATAAGCTTTTGGCAAAGTTATATATGAATGGACACCACCTCAATGTGCTACTTCTCTTAATCATTATCATAATTCTCACGCAACAATAACTTTTTTAGCCAAGACACCCAATGGCTCTCATAAGAATCACTAGACTTTGTTATGCTACTCAAATCTCCCACCCTATGGTTGTCACCATTTTATCCAAAGTAATTTTATCCTTGAACTATCACTACATTTCACAACTTTAAGGTCACTTTTATAAGCTTAACTTTACTTTGAAATTATCAATGCGATAATTTTATTTTAACATATTACCATGTTATTAGTTGGTTCAAAATTATGTTGGTGACCTTTTTCACATTTTTACACATAAAATTATAATTTAGTGCCTATATTCTTTTAACTTAAAAAAATACCAATTTACATATTACTTCATGAAAAATTTTATTTTTATTAATATTAAACCCAACTTAACAACTTACTAACTTCAACCACTAGTTTTGTGAAGTTTTACACATTCATACCAATTATTACTTTGAAACATTTTGCCTTATTTCCTTGTTTATTCTTTACATAAAATAACACTATCTAGTGTTGTATAAATTCTAAAATTCATAACTTTATAATTTTATGTCAAAAAATCATTTAACATGCTTTTTGAACACTTTTTATACTTATTCCATAAACGTTTCATTCAACTTCCTGAAATCCCCTTCTGTAATGTAAAATATATATTTTAGGTGCAAATAATCTTTATACAAGTCCAAAACTTTTTATGCTTGAAAATCACCATGTAAATCTCATAATTAAAAATCTTTTTGAAAATTAAAAATATATAAAACCTTTCTCCTTTCATGTAAATATGCATAATAAACATTTAAATTAGTTCACATACCCCCATAATTTTCTTATATGAAAATCCTTGTTTAAAGTCATAAAACATACTTCCCAACGCATTTTATCTTATAAAAAATGTTTGTTATATTACAACATTTCACACAAAACTAAACATGGGAGAATACTTAAATCCTACATGTAAATGATCTAAAACATGTAATAATTATGTTATAAAACTTTTAGTGTAATACTAGTGTAGGATGATTCCACCCCCACCCCCCCACCCCCAAGATCTCCATAAATATGTTGGAGATATCATTATAGAAGGTAAAAGCACCACCTCCTAAGTCGCCCTTAAAAGGGTTACCAAGCTTCCTCGAGATTGACATCCTACAGGTTCCAAAAGCTAGCCTTCTTCTTCATCTTAAAGCTCCGTAAATGCTCTAAAGTTTCCTAAATTAAAACCCCACTTCAAAACTCTATGTTTCAACCTTATCGTTAACACCATTAATACAACTTCTTCTAAACTCTATGTTTCTCCATAGATGAAGATTTTCACTCTACATAAATGGAGTACATGGGGTAGGTGACCCTTATAACCCATCCTATATGGCCCCTACCCATATCAAATGTCTCTTAACTATTAGGGATTGGTTCCCTACAGCCTAAAATTTCAAACGTCTTCTAGAAAATGGTAAAAACACTCAAGGAAAGTCGTCCAAAAACACCCTCCACTTATACACATTTACAAACCTTCAAATTGTAGGCATTTTGTAGTTGCCTAATTGATTCACTTCAAATTCGAATCGATTCCCACACATCAGATGAAAGTTTTTTTCTAATGTTGAGTCCACACCCAAGAATTATTTTTTTACTTTTGATTTCATCTTAACCCAAATTTACAATCATAAAAACTTTACCTAACAGGATTTTTTTGAAAATTTTGACTATACAGGCAGAGACAGTTAATGCTCTATCCAGGATGATTAGGTGTAATGTGGTTTCTATTTCATCTACTTATATAGGACTTGCATTAGGGGCTTGATTCAAAGTTAAGTCGATTTGGGATCTAATTATAAAAAGGGTGGAGAGGAAATTGGTGGGATAGAAGAAGTGTTCTTTTTCTAAAGGGGAGATTGACGTGAATTAAGAGTACAATTTCTAATTTATTGGCTTATTACCTATCCATAGTTCCCCTACCGGTATTCGTTCATGGAAAATTGGACAAGTTAATTGGGAGCTTCTTATGGCGAGGGAATGAGGATGGTTTCAAGCATAATTTGGTGAGTTAGGGAAATCGATGAGGGAGAGGAGGGGAGTAAAAAAATCATTTTCTTTCAATAAAACTCTTTTGAAGAAGTGGTTATGGAGGTTCTCGATTGAGGAATATAAGTTACGGAGAAAGTTTATGGTGGAAATATTTGGGGATTAGGCCATAGAAGGTTATCTCAGGAGGTGTGGATGTGGAAGAACATTGAGGGTGTGTGTGGAGGGAATTCCTCACTCTTACTTCCTTATGCAGAGGGTTCAATTTTGGAGAGACATATAGGGGTGAACGATCATTAGAGGATATATATCGAGGGTTATTTCGAATAGTAAGAGGGCAAGAGGGATTGGTGGCTAGATACATTTTGAGAGATGATGAAAGGATTAAGAGTTGGAGTACGTGAAGGATATGTTCGATTGATTGGGTGGGAGGTTCTTTCCTAATGAGGGTGAGGACTGTTTGTGGTGGAGGGACAGAAATAAACGATTTTTTTGTGAATTCTTACTATGGAGATCTGATGGGTAGAGGTTCGGTTAATTTTCCTTGAAAAGTCATATGGTCTATGTGTGCTCCCCCAAAGATGACTTTCTTTGCCTGGACAATGATGAGATAGACAATTATAACGATGGATGGGCTAATGAAGAGAGTTATGCATTTAGAAAGTATATTATGGATGTGTAAGAAAGCGGAGGAAACAACCAATCATTTGTTATTGCATTGTTGGGTTATTAGGGAATTATGGGATATAACTTATGCCATACTTAGGGTGAAATGGGTGTGTTTTAAGTCAGTGAAAGAAGAAATGACAACATGGGTTTATAGGGTGGGGAAAGGAGATGCAATCATCCATGTGGAAAATGGTTCATTTATGAAGTTTTTGGAAGATTTGAATTGAGGGGAATAAGAGGTGCTTTGAGGGTGAAGAAATTGAACCAGTAGGATTGTGATCCGATCTTTTTTTTCATGCATGGTTTAAGGATAAGTCACATTTTACGCTTCAATGCTTGTTAGATTTTTTAGGTGAGATGGGAATGGGGAATTGATTATTGATTTAATGGGTATATTCGTCGTAGTGGGGGATGGGAGGGTCTTTTTGTATCCTCTTGCCATTTTTTTGTTTCTTGTCTCAAGTAGGCCTTTGTACATGTCTTATGTATTGGTTTTCATCCAATTAGGTGGCTTCTTTTAATATACCTTACTTACTTATAAAATAATAATATTGTCACCCACTTAGTCCTCTCACTCATATTGTTTCCCTTCACCCCATTTTCATTTTCTCTTTAGCTAAATAAAAATAAATATAATTTCTAATAAAAATACAAC
This sequence comes from Sambucus nigra, assembly GCA_949130495.1. Lineage (NCBI taxonomy): Eukaryota > Viridiplantae > Streptophyta > Magnoliopsida > Dipsacales > Adoxaceae > Sambucus > Sambucus nigra. The sequence continues at coordinate 59,594,989 of OX422214.1, forward strand.
ACAAAAATAATTAGAAGTTCTTTATAAAATATTAAATAAAAACAATAACAATATACCTTTGAAAAAGAACAAAGGAAAAATTAGTTTTAAAGAAAAAAAGTATAGAACATAAACAACTTTAACAAGAGGAAAAAAATAGAAAAATAGGGACCAAACACTAAAGGACTCTTAAATAATGTCAGGAAATTTTCGGACTTTTATGTTGAAAATGACGTAAATTAATGATAAAAAGTTGACTATATTCTTTCCATCCAAAATGGTAAACATAATGCCATTGCGTCAAATTTTTATTCCCATAGTGATATATACCATAACTAATGGGGTCAAAAAGTTATACGCCCTTTTCAATTTAGGTTAGGTCTCGATTTATGAGAATATCGTACAAGCATTTGGTTGTTTTAAGTTTTAATAAGAGGTTAAGGCTTATTTTTGTATGGCAAAATGGATTTGGGTTTCAAGTATCAACGGATGGGCCTTTTTTTTTACTTGATTACTACTAAGTCATTAAAATTAGGCATGTTTAACATCATAAAATGGGTTAGCTTATTTAAATTAATACATACCTAAAAGTATTTTGGAGACTATATATTTTTCTGAGAATTGGGGGCCTAAGGAGGTGGCCTCATTGGCTTACACCTTGAGTTGTCCCTCAGTTGGATTAAAAGTTGCATTTAAATGTTTGCCATCAATGTTTTAGAGGAACATGACCCAACAACAACAATATACAATCAATTTCCTAATGAATTCAGCTTGAGACTTAAAGTTACAAGCAGTGACCCAATATTAATTACTTTAAGACGAACAACTAGTGGATGATGTTGTAAATACAAATTAAAAGGGGAAAAATGTTTAAAAAATCCTAGTGGTTTTACTAAAAAAATCCCCCCCAGTACTAAATCAATAGCTGTGAACATTTTTCACATTCTCCTCCAAGTGACTCTAGTGCTAACCACTTATTGGAGTCATAATTTCTATATCCATTTAAGAAATCTTTCGATTTTTGGATCTATTTTATAATTTTCTAAATTGAAAGTCTGGACAAATTAGTAGTAAGTGTAAGAAGAAACATCAATATTAAGGAGCTAACAATCCATGTATTCAAATTTGGTGAGTTAACACAATTGTAACATTTAGATAATAAAGGGATTTTTAATTTCATGATGTTACAATCAATTTTTACATTAGTAAGAAAATCATCCAAATAAAAGCACCAAATTTCATAGGTATTCATTTGTTTTACATGAATTTATGAGGTGCAGATAATATCACATCTTCCAAACAATAGTAATGGAGAAAATACCATTTGATGGTAAGTTCCATATAAGTTTAGCTTTATTGTGTTCTTCAATGCAATGCCACATATGTAGCACAGTATAAAAATCAACAACCGTTAATAAGAATTTTAGAATTGGAAAAAGTTTGAGCAAAGGTGACATAGTTTCCTCCCAACAATTGTGAAAACATTGTATGACAAGGTTGCATATTATAGAGTTTTCAAACTGAAATTCCATTCAAGCATATCATAAGCCTTCATCATATTTACTTTCAATATTAAGTTCCCCCTAAAGAAGTTTTTATCAATGTCAAAAATCATTTCAATTTCCATAAAGTTACATTAATGAATGGATTTACCCTGAAAGAGGCCATCTTGTTGTCAACACATTAAACAATGAATGAGTTACAATTTTATCCATTGCTTTATATAAGAAATTTTAGAGTCTAATAAGTCATATATAAAAAAAATCAACTGGATCTAGAATTTTCAGGATCAAGATGAGATGAGTTGAAGTGTAGAATCTAGGTACAAAGCTCCAAAAAATTCCAAACAACTGCAAACACATCATCGTTAATGATATACCAATAGGACTTGGGGTACTAAAAATATCCATTATTGAAATAATGGCCAGAAAATACTTTATTTAATGTATATACCTTGGAAGGGACCAACTTGTTTAGGAGAGATGATGTTAGGCTTTAAAGCATAGACATGTGACATATTTCCTGACATTACTCAATATACTGATACGGTATTTTATTTCAAAGTAGGACATGGACATGTTGGGTATAGGTAGTCTATTATTTATATTTTTATATCTATTACAAAAAGAAAAAATTAACACTTTTCGAATAGTTTTTAAATAAAATACATCACTTTCATCTCTTGAAAAACACATTTCAACCAACAAATATAACATTCTGAACTTATTTTTGTAGAGGGTGATTATCTTATAGTCCATGAAATGTGTTAAATCATGTCTCAATGTGTCCACGCATGTCATAATATAAAAGAAAATTTAGGATACCATCTACGTGTTCTTGAAAGGTGTCCCTTAGTGGCGAAGAGTTTTAGTATCCTACAAACGTTTCACACGGGCACGTGACCATGCTTCATGGACACCAGGAAACACCTTAGCTAATCTATCAGTTACTTCTAGGCCATGAATTCATACAATAATTTTTAGAGGCTAATGGGTCTCATATCAGGAAAATCAGTGGATTTGGAATTTTGGGGGTGAAGACAAGATGAGTTGAAGTGAATCTATGTAAATAAGCTCCCTTGAAGAAATCCTGAACAACTGCAACCACGTGGTTCAAAATGATATCCCAACATAATTTGAAAAAGTAACTTGTATATCCATTAGGACATGGGACACTATTGGAATCTATAATAGAAATAGTGGTCCAAACTTTTTTCTCATTAAGGATTTAAAATGATTGAATTTGGCAGCACTTCAAACCAGGCGTGGTACACACTAAAAATAGTCATCACTAAATATGACCCGGGCAGAGGAAAAGCTATTACAATAAGTTTCCACAGCCTTATTTCGTTCCTTATATGTGCTTGAGGAACCACATATAGTCTCATTATCCATCTGCCCTCCACTAGTCTTTTCCCAATGGGATGTGATATTTTTATATTCACCTCCATACCCAGGGAAGAAATAAATAAGTTTAAGAAGAGGAGTAGGAGGCAAAAACTTTAGTTTCCCACTATATAAGAGAAATATGATGTTGTAACTATTCTCTCCAATATAGTAAAATTTAACATCAATTGGATGTAAAAGTATATACATTACCTCCATTGTCCTTCATTATAACCACACCACTACCTTCACCAACTCCACCATTACCTCCTTACACTCAGGGGTAGACCTAAAGAGTCATGAGGTTTTCAAAATTTTCTGTAACGCCCCGGCCCAGATTTATAGCTTACCCATAGTCAATTCGATCTGACCCGAGCGTTAAGTGTGAAGTGCAGTGAAAAAACCTATATAATGTTGTTGCTCCGGTTTTATTTTAATTAACATTACATTTCACTACACCAAAAACAATAATTTGGCACACCTTGATATTAAAAATTTGGCACAATTTAAAACAGTACAAAATTCTGGCACGGTTTAATGACAATCTGGCACAGTTTACAACCGTGCTAAATTTTGGCACTGCTTAAAAGTGTGCCAAAATTGAGTAAACCTTATTAAAATATAAATAACCTAAAAAATTATATCCCTCCAATATTTTCATCTCCCGCACTCTCATTTTCACACAAGAAAAAAAGAGTCGTGGATTCTCTCCCTCTCTCGTCTGGCCTGGAGAAAAAAAAAAACTAATTTTCCACCACCGTCCAAGTCAACCGATCTCAGCCCCCGTCCATCGCTCTCGACCGCCACTGATCCACTCTCATCTCGTATAATTTTTTGTTTTTTAAACCTAATTTTTTTCCTAATTTGTGTATTTTCGCCCTCAATAAAAGGGGCTTTGTTATATGAGACTCAGTGTTGCTGCCTACAAGAATTTGTGCCGATGGTGTCATTGAATCCTGCTTTAATCCTGGTCGCTATTGTATGTAGCTTAGTGCTGCTGCCTACAAGAATTTTTGGCAGATTGATGTAGGGCTATATCTTCTAATTCATAACGACTTGGCAAGACATGCTAAGAACTAGTCCTTACATTAGTAAGGCTACCCTAGCATATACCACCGACACACTATAACATTGTACTCATGTTTAGACGTTACCCTACATCGGTTGCCATTTTCAAGTCCCCACATGGTGTCATCACTCTAAGTCTCAAATACATTTCTTAGTGCATCCCAAAATCAAGTATCACCACATATAAATTTGTCATTCCATGACAATTGAGCATTACCCCCATAACGACACAAGAAATCACCCTACCTTAGGGATTACACTACCCATCTGTACCTATTTGGGAAGCCACCCTGGCACGTACACTATACGACTAGGATCTGGGATCATCACCTAATTCTCAACATAATCATTACTAGGTTTCTAATTCTTCTTTCTACTGAACTTAACTGGTCTCCGAAGGACACTAAACACCTTCCATGTAAAATGCTCAAACTAGACAAAATTTCATCATCCATGCCCTTATTATTGTAAGCGCTCTCTACAAACCTTTCAATACCCACAGCATGATTAATCGATGCTCACAAAGACATTAGTCTATTAGCTTCTACCTATAGTTCACCTTAATTATCAAATACCTTGAGGATCCACAATATTCGGTCTCTATTCCCAATTACGCTACACACAATTTGTCCTAAGGGCACCTCAAAATGCCTATGAACTACTCTTATACTCGGATTATCTCGCACCTAGACATTACCTCGGTGTCTAAGATGGATCTCTAAACTTAGATAATAATATTATTATTCTCCCAAATGATTTTAACCATATACTACGTACAAACCACAACTGATGTTGCTAAGGCTTATGGCAGGGTACAGGACATCGCCTATAATCTATAAGCCTCAAGGCCTGTCTCACCTAATCCCCAATGAATGATCAACCATGATAACTAAATTGTCTCACTAAGTGAACATAATACCACGTGCCAACCTACAAGTTAACATGACTATATAGATCTTGGTAGGATATGGGACGTCAGGTATTCCCTATAAATACCAAGGCCTACACCATGAACGCCACGCGAGATCTTATTCCTTAATACCACATTATAATCAAGATATATGAAACCCAAGTCATCAACCAAGGAACCCCATACATTATCACTATAGAATCAATACTTAAAAATGCCACTCAGTTATATAACCTCCATATATGAAATATTAAACCTTTACAGCTAGGGACAATGAGCACTCCTCATTCTTGCCACTACTAAGGTTACTCTCATCATCAAAGTTACCACACAATGCATCTCATGCAAAGGATTAAGGTTTTTTTTATTATTAGCCTACCTAACTTCACATGTTCACAGGACAACCATCAATTGAGATATCACCCCAAGGATCGAATTTACCTAATTACATTATCGACGTTAACTATCTGTAAGCACCACACCTAAGGGATATATACCTTCTAATTATCAATCATCGGTGCCTAGTCATAACACCGTAACCATCAACCTCTACCATTGACTATATGCAACTCATGACACTTGCCTAGTGGACATCATTCCACTCTATTAATATCTCAGAAGGTTCTACATCCTTAACGACTGGAACATAAACAACTTACACTAACAACACCGGTGTCACCACTATTAGTTTGTATGGACACCCATAAATTACTGGAAATTCTAATTAGAAGTGCGAAAGCGAATAATAACTACCAACTTGATCGTGTGTCACTTGGTGCTAATTTACTTTTCTGAGTAACCTCTTTGACTTTATCGTCGAAGACACAAACTAAACCGTCACCAAACTAGCATAAATGGCCTAAACCAACACCGACGTCGAAAGATCAAATACCAACCTCACCACGTCACTCCCGAAAGGAATCTTAAACCTAGAGCTCTGATAACATTTGTAAAGCCCTACCTGTATTTATGAGTTACCCCTAGTCAACTCGGTCCGACACAAGCGTTAGGTGTGAAGTGCAATGAAATAACCTTTATAATGTTGCTAGTTTGGTTTTATTTGAATTAGAGCTACATTTGTTTAACATGAAATTCCAGTTTCAAAATAAACTGCCTGAGGGACCCATGGGGAGCGCCCCCAAGTCCAAGCATACAGAGATACTAATCTAATATAAAAGAAATTACTTACTTGTATAACGCTCTCAAAATTCAAAACAACTCCCAATCTACCGTAACAAAGCGAGTGTGTACGCCAATTGCTTATTGGGAAATATACAAATTCAGTATAGAATCGAACGATAGAAAGAAAACTCTAACACATTATGCCTAGGTGCACATATAACTACCTTTAATACATATATACACATACATATACTTATACTTAATGCAAAAAACATTTTAATTCCAAAAACCTTATTTATACAGATTAATTCACCTTAATTATATTAAAGTCTTCATTTTCTCATTTTGACATTTATCACCTTATTTAATATGCACGATTAAATACTTGAAACAACTAAACTTGGTTTGACCACAAACCATTTCTTTATCGAAATTACCTTTTTCATTTTAACCAATCCGCATTTGTATTTTCATTAAAAATCATCCTTGCAACACACACGTTCACTGTGTTAGAAAATACTCATTTAATATTTGAAAACCTTTTTACAACACATTTATTAATTCATTCAAGTTAGGTTGTATTAACACTTTTCACCACACAATCCATTTATTGACATGTTCCTTATTCCTTTTATCTTTTCTCTGGATCTTTCAATAACCACCTACTTCAACGAGCTCCACCCCGTCGCCTATGCACACCATATGCTCTGGCTAGTTATTTTGGGTCTTTCACCCCAGGGTTCCAGGCCTTGCTTAATTTTTTCTGTGTCATTCGAGTTCCTTTAAATGTTTTTTAACATTTTATAAATGTTCACATTATTCCACCTTTCCTTTTCATCCGGTCAAAACCAAAACCCAGGGTTACCCCCCAACTTGTGTTATACTTTGAATTTCCCATTTCATGCCCTTTACACTTTAACCTTGATTTTATTCTAAAAATCATATTCATTTATGATCAATTTGTGTAACACCTTTTTGAACATTTTTACTTCATAAAAATGTTCCACTTTAAGTAAAATTATCATTTTACCCATTTATTTTCAAACTCATCTTTTACTCCATTTCCACAAGTGTTAAAATTCTTAAAACACTATTAAGTTACCCACACTAACTCCTTAAGTGTTTTAACACCTTAACATCGTTTAACCTTGGAGTAATATTCTTCTTAATTGGAAACATCTTTATCTCATTATTTCCTTTCTAAGTTCATAAGGGTTAATCTTTTATAACATTATTAAGTTATACACACCAACTTTTCAATGTTTAACCATTAACACTTATTCAACTCATTTATTAACCATTTCCAAACTAGACATTTCTTTACTTCTCTTTTCAAGAAATCTATTTAGACTTAAAGACTACTTTTATAAGAAATACCATTTCCTTTTTATCAATTCAAGTAGTCTTATACCTTTATACTTATCACACTTTCAGCACCTTTTTCACACACTTTAAAGGCAAGAATTTTTATAAATATTATTCCATGTTTAAACCCAAAAAAATCTTCTTTAAACTTATTTATACACTTAGTGCCAAAATACTACAAGTTTATATGCATGAGAAGAAGGATTTTAAACCTTAAAATCCCATCAAATGGGTTCAACACACTTTTCATTATAGAAATTCATTATACTTGTTAAAATATACTTTCAAGGAATAAAGACATTTAATTCTCTTTAAACTTGACAAATATCCATTTTCATAAAATCTTCACATTTCAAGAAACCTTAAAGTATTGTTTCTTCAATGTTTAACAAAATAAATCATTATTTCTAAATATTTTAATTCATAAGATCTTTAACATTATTCTTTCTAGAAAATACACCATTTTCACAAAATACCAACTTTTAATATTTCAAGACTTTGAAAAATTTATTCATTCTTTATTTTCAACAAATACAATTTTATCAACATTTTTATTTCATAAAAATATTTATTATTTCTACTCATAAATTTTATCATTTAACCAAATGCACCCTACTCATGTAATCTAGCTACAAGACTATAAATATGCGAAATAGAGTCTTGATACTAAGAGTAAGATTTTCCACCTCTAATGTCTCCCATGGTGATAGAAATGTTGGTGTACGAGGAGCAACCCACACCTCCAAAGGTGGCCTCAAGGGGTTACCAAAAACATCTTCCAAAAATGCTTTAAATGTACTCCATCCATGATTCCAAGTAAAATCTACTTTAAATTCCATGGAAGTTACATCTTCATCTCTAAAATCCCCCAACACTTTTCCAAAATTTGTATCTCCACTTCAACAATAGTGAAAATAGGTATTGTAGGCTTAAACATGGTGGAATACTACATAAAATGGTGGTGGAAGATTTAGAGTGGTAGAAGACTTCTCCACTTTCTCTCTCCCTCTTCCATCTTCTTCTAACTCAAAAACACCCAAATTCACCAAACACACCCTTACAAAAGACCCCAAACACCTTCAATTCCCATTTTTCCCAAACTGGGCTAATCTGAGCTTGACAACTTAAAAATCGAAGGACCGAAAATGTGACAACACACAAGGCCAAATTAATCTAAATAATTTCGGGGCACATCGTTCGAACGACATGTCAACCTCGTTCGATGGGTCGCACGACTTGAAACTGTAATGCAGTGGCATCTCGTTTGAATCCTTACTTCGTGCGAACTACGAATGACTAGCTATCTCGTTTCTAACAAGCCTCTTATATCGTTTCACCATCCTTTTATTTTCCATTCTTTTATTTCTTCAATTTTTAACCCACAATTTTCTATTAATTCTCTTTAACTCTGACTCCATCACAATTTATAAAAAATTTAATTGAATTACTGGGACAGGGTACTACATTCTTTCTAAAATATACGGAAAAAATGTTTTTTGGACCTAAGTGTAAGTTTTTAAAATGAAAGGCATTAGTTTCTGGCATTTAAAAGCACAGGGGGTGAAATCATAATAATTTTATACCATCAATACAAAAACATGGGAAGTTATTTTTCTTTACAGATTAAAAAATAAAAACCTCATAACCCTTTTATCTTTCTTTCTCTCTCTGGATCTCTCTCCTATCATAGCACCCCACTCCCTTACAACCAGCTGCCTCCGACGTAGCAGGACCCCTCCTTCTCTATCTCACTATAATAGTCCCACCCCCCATATATGTATTCACCACATAATATCATCTAGATGGCGAATACAGTGGCACATGAGGTAAAACAGTTGGCGAAGAAAGTTGACAAGGGGATTTTGTATTTGGCCACTGAGGAGCTTGTTAATATCAGTTATAACCATCTTTCTTCCATAATCTTATGATGATAATTGTAATGTATATCAGTTTACATAACCGACAAGTTTTATCACATATCTATTTGCGAAAATTATGCAAGTGCTTGCATTTCAAAAAAATGATTTGATTCTACTTAATTAAATTTATGAGCAGGACAATTCCATATTCTCACAGTATAAGAGAAAATACATCTTTCATAATGTGCATTTCTTACCATATTTTGGGGGATATATACCTCCAAATGACAAAAGTATGATGAACAAAACACCTAAAGATTTCCAAGAAACAAGGAAGTAGGCTTTCATTTAACAAGATTCACCATCGCTCACAATATCTTAAGAGAATATACTTTCAAGATAGAGTCCTCAACTAAATATAGTGAGCAAGCAAGTATACGATTATTTAAAAAGAAAGAAATTTAATAAGTTCATATATTATTTAGTAGATGAGGGAGAAACGTACTCCCATTTATCATTTTTGTTAGAATGAAGCAAGCATACATATATATATCTACTTGTAATATTTTGAGGAGATATATTGGAAAAATCAGCATTACACAAGATCGCAGGCAAAATATGGCGAACAATAGAAGCCCAAAGCATAAAGGGATAGTTACATCTACTAAAAAAATCATCTACTCGTAATGAGATAATTATATATTTTTTCTTATGAGCAATGATTCCCACAAAACACGGGAAAAATATACGCATTATTCTCAAATTCGCGAGCAAACACTCCCAAAAAACAAAGGGGAGAAAAAACTATAGTATTTACCTGCAAAAGTGTACTATAAAATCTTTTTTAGTAGACAATCTCATTGCGTATGAAAAAATACAAAAAACACGAAGAAGTGCAAAGTACGCACAAAAAGATAATTATCAATTTCATTTCACAAAATGAACTACCCAAAAACGGAATGCCAGAGTATTACAAATATAAAATTTACATTAACTCAGTCAGTGAAAAGGAAAAGAAGGTTCTCTTTCGAGTAAAAGCCTTTAAAATGGGGGCTAACTTCTCGAGTGACATCTTGTTCAAATTTGGCAATGCGAACAACATCCTCTTCTTTATTAGCCAAAACCTTATTCAACTCAGCTTCAAGAGATTTGATTTTCTCCTTTAAAGCATCTGCTCACGAAAGTCGTTGTTCAGCCTTAGCATGTTCAGAAGACTTATCTCTTATTAACCTCCTAGTGGAGGTATGAGTAAGTCTATGGATAAAAGAATCCAATCAATCTAAATTAAAATGATAAAAGTTTTCTAAGTCTTTAATTGCAGCTAAGAAATTGCGAGCACCCACACTATTAATTTCACTAGGAGGAGTTGAGGTGAACTGACGAACATGACCTGCAAATGCCTTTAAATTAGTAACCGATAAAATGTTAATATTGCATCTATACCATCTCGTGAAAGTCTCGGGATGGTACTAAAAAATTAGGTCTGTTAACATGCTGCTCACATCAAATATCCTCCATGTAGATGTTGGGAGCATCCATTTCTACTGTGTCAAAGTTGTTATACATGGAATTAGCATCAGAATAAGGAGAAGACTCCTCACTAGATTACTTATCCTTGACCTTATCAGAACAAGTGGTTTCAGAATTTTTCTCATCCTCGTCAGCAGCTTCCCCTGCCTTGCTTACTTCTTCCTAAAAATAAGAAAAATGAAGATAAGTGAATCAAGTGAAGAAGAAAAATACAAGAGGGATAATAGTATGGTTAGACAAAAAAGGATCACTCACATTCTAATAGGAGTCAATATGCTACCAAAGAGCCTGTGTTGATCCCTCTGCTCTACCTGAGGCTCAACAGGTAGAAAAATACGCATAACACTAACCAGAAAATAAAAAAAAATAGGAAGTGATTACTTGAGAACTTGCATAGTAAAAGCAAGTAAAACATTAAGGTATGCTAAATTAATACTTGAGGCTCTACGGGAAGAGGAGCGCTCGCAACGTTAACTTGATAATAAAAAAACGAAAAGTGATTGGTTGAGCACTTGCACAGTAAAACTAAGGTATGGTAGATGAATACGTAAAGTTACATAGTTAGAGGAGCACTAGCAATACTAACCTAAGGTTCAACAGATGGGGGAGCACCAGCAAGGCTCTCTTGAAAACAAATAAATAAAGCGAGTGATCACTTGAACACAAAAATAAAATGAAAGAAAAAAATGAATAAGTGCAAAGGTGCGCTAATTTAAGTACCTAAACCCCAGATGGGGGGAAGAACTTAGATGTATTCCCATACTTGTTTGTAACTTAGTAAATTGAATGACATGTGGTGTAAGGTCACTTGTACTAACCAACCAATAAAGGAAGTATCGGTAAAAATTATCAATCTTAATAAAGTTGTACAACTAATTACCTGTTCCAAATGAGTGGCGTGTAAAGAAGGTTCACTCGAAGCAACATTAAAAATTAGCTGAGTGGAGAGGGCCTAGGCCTGGGGTCTATTATTTAAGGAAAGACAGACCCTAGGGATAGATATCCTACCTGAGGGAGGTAACCCTAGGATAACTACCACCATAGGCAAAAGTATACCCTTGTTGAAAGGGGGTCTCTCATAAGAAAAATATGCAAAGATAAATGATAATGTTATTTAGACTAGCAAAATAAATGCCTAAAGAAAAAAGAAAGAAGTGTTCTAAGAATAATGTTGTTGAGCTATAAAACTAGCTAGGGGCTAGCCAGATGAGTTACTCTCCATGGAAGAAGTGAGTGGACTAAGATCAGAGGTAGAACTGACGAGAGATTCCTATCAACAAAAATACAAGTTGGTACATGATACAATAACTCAACAAAGACCTTTATGGAATGAGGAATACCTCGATTGAGCTTGTGTCTACATAAGATCTCCACTACAAGAAATTACAGCATTTGCAACAATATTTAGCAACAAAGTACATTTGTTACCAAAAGTAATCCTTCTGCGATAAAATATCCTTCTTGTTGTCAGAAGATAATCTTATATTTTAATTTTAGAAACATGGAATAAATTTTGTTTCCAAAAGATAAAATTTTGGGAGGGAACAAATGAAAAGGTGGAGGGAATTTTTATAAAGTTTTGGCAACATCTAATTATGTTGCCAGATGTCCGATTACTTTTGACGACATAAGCCTGATTGTGGGAAAATAGGTAACTTAAGGCAACAAAACAGTTTTGATGACAACTGTATTTTAATTCATTTTGAATATTTAATTAAAAGCCCCAAATAAACAAACCTAACCCCTTAAATCTCTCTCTCTCTCTCCCCCTCTCTTGATTCCCCAGTCTCCTTTTCCCTTTTTTTCTCTCGATCGATGGATTCATCCCGGCTCCATCTCAACCCTCCGACAAATCTTTCCCCTATCTCCCTTTCACTCTCTCTTGTCATGGAGTGATCCTTGTTAGCACACACATTGCGACAAGTATCTCTTTATATCTTTCTCTCACACATACACACACATATATGCACACGCACACACATGGTGGTTTTCTGTTGGTCTGTATAGTGGGTTCGATCTACATTGGAATCTAGGTTTGCCACAATTGGTGGACGGTGGCTGTCCATTTGTCAGGTGTGGGTGGATCCCCTCCGCTCACCCCTAATCCTCTTCTATTACATGTGCTTGCCTATAGGGATTTATGGATTAATTATGTTGCGTGGTGACTCACATACTCTGCAAATATTTGGTCATGATTTTGTGATTATTTTTTCCAGAAGGTGAAATTCTCTCTCTCTCTCTCTCTCTCTCTCTCTCTATATATATATATATATATATATATATTCTTGAAAAAAAGAGTTGTAATAACACCATATGCTATGTATTTTGTAATTTTTTCCCTTGTAAATGTTCAAAAATGCACTTTGAGCTTCCGTTTAGTTCGAGTTAAAATATTGTTCAATGCGATGATGAAAAGTAAAATAGTAAAATATGTTTTCACCTATTTAAAGAATCATTTTTTTCACTATATTTGTTTAAAGTCACATAACATAGTCTTTGCACTTATTCACAATTCAAACCAACAAAAAATAATTTTAAATATGTTAAAAAATATTTCATCATTTTACTTTTCACTGTGATTAAAAGTATTTCGCTTTAAACCAAACAGACCCTAAAAATTAAGAGAAACAGTTGCACACTCTTATAAGCAAGGATATTAGGCCCATCCATCAAAGTGTTAAGTCAAAACCCGCACCATATAAGACTCGAGTATTTATCATGTTATAGGCCCAAAAAATTCAACTCAACACCTTTTAAATGAAAACCACAATAGTAGTCCAACACTGATTTATCATATACTAAAACCCAAACTTGTCCTTTCGAACAGCTCAAAAGGACCATACATTTTGATAAATTTAGGCCTAGAGGTAGACTTGTATAGACATAAAAATTGAAATTATATGCTTCTTCATCTAACGACCCTCTGTGTTTGTGATTTTAGTATGTAGACCCAGGCAGGCACCATATTTCTCATTTGCTTTAGTTCAAATCATTTGTTTTCACCACGAATCTCCCTTTTCATTTGTTTTTAAGATTTTTGAGCCTCTCTATTTGCATATTTAGGTATGTGTATATATAGATATTTTGGTGTTCAGTTGCTAATAGGAGATGCACCCAAATCCAATTTGAATCTGACTCGAACATACACGAATTTGAAAATTGGGCATTGGTTAATGAAAACATAAAACTACTTATAAACATAGCGAAAAGAGGCACAAACACCTTATGCATGATCAAGGTAACTTGTACAAATAATACTTGTAGTCACGATTCTCACGGATTCAAAAGTCATTCTAAATTTCAAACTTCAAATATATAATTTTAGAACTAGGGGTTGGAGTGTGAAAACATAAGATAAGAACAAAACGACCCCAAAAGAGGCACAACACCTCACATGGGATCAAAGTAACTTATGGAAACAAGTTGTGTAGTCATGCAACTTATGGGTTGGAACTTTGATCAATATTTGAGTACTCTGAGTATTAAAGCTTTAGAATTGGCATTTTTGAACAAAAATATAAAACAACTTATAAACATGCTAGAAAAAGGCACATACACCTCATGTATGATAAAAATAACTTATACAATAACTCGTGTAGTCATGAGTCTCATGGATTCGTATGTCATTCGAAATTTCAAACTTCTACGTATAAAACATTATAATTGGAGGTTAGAGCTTTAAAACTTGGGATAAGAGGAAAATTATCAAATAAAGGCAATAGCACCTCACATGGGATTAGAGTAACTTGTAAAAAAAACTCGTGTAGTCATGTGACTCATGCATTGGAACTTTAATCACAAAATGATTATTCTAAGTGTTAAGACTTGAAAATTGGCATTGATCGACGAAAACGTAAAATAACAATCAAAACATACCTGAAAGAGGCACAAACACGTCATACATGATCAAAATAATATTTGCAAACAACCCGTGTAGTCACAGGTTTCATGGATTCACATGTTGTTAGAAATTTCAAACTTCAAAGTATAAAAGTTCGGAATTGGGGGTTAGAGCGCGAAAACATAGGATAAGAGAAAAACAATCCGAAAAGAGGCACAAACACCTCGCATGGGACCAAAGTAATCTATAGAAACAACCCATATAATCATACAACTCACGTGGTCTAACTTTGATCAAAATATGAGTATTCTAAGTGTGAAAGCTTAAAATTTAGCATTGGTCGATGAAACATAAAACCTTAATCAAAACATATTTGAAAGAGGCACAAACACCCCATACATGATTAAAATAACATGTATAAAAAACTCGCGTAGCCATGCGTCTATTGGATTCACATGTCATTAGAAATTTCAAACTTCAAAGTATAAAACTTTAAAATTGGGGGTTAGTGCATGAAAACTTAGGCTAAGAGAAAAACGATCATAAAAGAGGAACAAACACCTCACATGGGTCAAAGTAATTTATGGAAATAATCCTTGTAATCATGCGACTCACGTGTTGGAACTTTGATCAATATATGAGTATTATAAGTGTGAAAGCTTAAACATTAACAATTGAAACATACCTGAAAGAGTCATAAACACCTCATACATGATCAAAATAACTTTTGCAAGCAGCCCGCATAGTCTCATGGATTCATATGTCATTCAAAATTTCAAATTTTAAAATATCAAACTTTAGAATTGGAGGTTGGAGCATGAAAACTTTTTATAAGAACAAAAAGACCCGAAAAGAGGCACAAACAACTCATATGGAATCAAAGTAACTTGTGGAAACAACCTGTGTATTGATATGACTCACATGTTAGAACTTTGATCAAAATCTAAGTATTCTAAGTCTTAAAGCTTAAAAATTAGCATTCATCAATGAAAACATAAAACAACAATCAAAACATATATGAAAGAGGCACAAGCACCTCATATATGAATATAATAACATGTATAAATAACCTGTGTAGTCACAAGTCTTATGGATTCTCGTGTCGTTAGAAATGTCAAACTTATAAGTAAAAACTTAAGAATTAAGGGTTAGAGCCTGAAAACTTAGGATAAGAGCAAAACGATTCGAAAAGAGGCATAAACACCTCACATGGGATCAAAATTGCTTATGGAAATAACCCACGTAGTCATGCGACTCACGGGTTGGAACTTTAATCAAAATTTGATTATTTTAAGAATTAAACCTTAAAAATTGGCATTAGTCAACAAAAACATAAAACAACAATCAAAACATACCTGAAAGAGGGAGAAGCACCTCATACAAGATTAAAATAACTCGTAGATACAACCTATGTAGTCACCATTCTCATGGATTCGCATATCATTTAAAATTTCAAACTTCAAAATATAAAACTTTAGAATTGGGGGTTAGAGCATGAAAACTTAGTATAAGAACAAAATAACCTGAAAAGAGGCACAAGCAACTCACATTGGATTAAAATAACTTGTAGAAACAACTGGTGTAGTCATGCAACTCACGAGTTGGAACTTCAATTAAAATCTGAGTATTTTAAGTCGTAAAGCTTGAAAATTGGCCTTGGTTGATGAAAATGTAAAACATCATATAAATATACCTGAAAGAGACACAAACACCTTATACATGATCAAAATAACTTGTACAAACAACATGTGCAGTCACAAGTCTCATGGATTCACAAGTTATTCAAAATTTTAAACTTCTAAGTATAAAACTTTAGAATTGAGGATTGGTGCTTGAAAACATAGGATAAGAGTAAAACAATCCAAAGAGAGGTACAAAGAGCTCATATGGGATAAAAAAAACTTGTGGAAACAATCCGTGTAGTCATGCAACTCACAATTTGGAACTTTTATCAAAATTTGAGAATTATAAGTGTTAAGGCTTGAAAATGGGCGTTGGCAAATGAAAATGTAAATCAACTTATAAACATACTAGAAAGAGGCACAAATACTCCAGACATGATCAAAATAACTTGTACAAAAAACCCGTGCTATCACGAGTCTCATGGATTCACATGTCGTTAAAAATTTCAAACTTCTAAGTCTAAAACTTTAGAAATGGGGGTTGGAGCATGAAAACTTAGGATAAGAGCAAACAATTTCAAAAGAGGCACAAACACCTCACACATAATCAAAGTAACTTATGGAAACAACCACTGCAATCATGCGACTCACGTGACTGAACTTTGATCAAAATATGAGTATTCTAATTGTGAAAGCTTAAAATTTGGTATTAGTTGACGAAAACATAAAACAACAATCAAAACATATTTAAAAGAGGCATAAGCAGCTCATACATAATTAAAAGAACTTATACAAACAACCTGTATAGTCATAAGTCTCATGGATTCACATGACATTCACATTATTAAACTTCGAAGTATAAAGCTTTTGAATTGGAAGAACAAAACGACCCAAAAAGAGTCACAAAAACCTCACATGGAATCAAAGTTACTTGTAGAAATAACTCGTGTAGTCATGCGACTCACGTAGGGATGGAAATTTTCCCCGAAAATCCGAAAACCCGTGGATACCCGAAAAAAATCCCCAAAAAATATCCGAAAATTCGGGGATCGGGTTGGGTTTGGGGAGTAAAAAAAATCCCCGAAAAATTTTGGGTCGGTTTCGGGTATACCCTCGGGTCTCCACGGGGATACCCGAATTATTAATATATAATAAAATATATATATTTATATTATATATGTGTATATATATTATAAGAGGACCTAACCCTATAGCCTTCTTTTATTTTCGTCCGCCTCCATCCCTACTCATCATCTCAAAAACAAAACCCTCCCTCATCGTGGTAGCCATCTTCCTACCACGCAGCCCATCCCATCTCCCTACCACGCTCCCATCACAGCTCCCATCTCCCTACCTGGCTACCATGCTCACAGTTTTTGGGTATAACCTTTGTAGAGGTGGTAGAGGCAGACAAGGGCCGCCCACCACGCTCACAGTTTTCAGGCACCAATTGATTACTGATTGTTGCACCCACCGCCTACCACTGCCTTCTGTTGCACCCATCGACCCACCCACATGTTGTCTGAGTTTACAGATTCCCCATGAGTTTACAGTCCCACTACATCTCGTACGACTCCATCTCCACAGCAACCGAAAGTAGCAAAGAAGTAAAACCTTAAAAGTAACCGAAAGTAAAACCTTCACACTTTTGAAACAAATCTAGGTCTGGATTGTTTTTATCAAGTTACAGATGTTCAGATCTGATTACTGATTGTTTAAATGGTTCAAATGGTAAATTGATTGTTAGTCTTCATTGTTGTACATTTCTAGCTAGTATTTGATTAGTATTTAAATAGTGCTGATTACTGATTAGTGATTGTTTAAGATTACTGATTGTTTAGATTTGATTAGTATTTGATTGTTTAAATAGTATTTGATGTTCAGATCTGTTTAAGATTGTCTATTTTTTTTTTGAGATTTAACAGATAATTTAGTAAAAGGTATTAAATTATCAAAAAAAATTGTAATATTTTAATAAAAGGTATTAAAAAATTGTAATATATTTTTTGAATAAAAGGTATTAAAAAAAATCAAAACGGGTTCCCCGTGGGGAACCCAATACCTGTTTTAAACGGGGACAGGGATCCCCGAATCCGTTATAACGAGGAACGGGGCGGGGACGGGGAATGGTTTTTCTAACGGGGACGGGGATGGAGAGTTAAAACCCGACCCCGAACCGACCCGTTGCCATCCCTAGACTCACGGGCTAGAACTTTTATCAAAATCTGAGTATTCTAAGTCTTAAAGCTTGAAACTTTACATTGGTTAATGAAAGCATAAAACAACTTATAAACATACCTGAAATAGGCATAAACACCCCATACATGATCAAAATAACTTATACAACAACTCGTGTAGTTATAAGTGTCAAGGATTCACATGTCATTCGAAATTTCAAATTTTAAGTATAAAACTTTAGAGTTCATGTGAAAACGTAAGATAAGAACAAAACGACCCAAAAAGAGTCACAAACACCTCACATGGGATCAAAGTAACTTGTGAAAATAACCCATGTAATCATGCAACTCACGGGTTAGAACTTGGATCAAAATTTGAGTATTTTAAGTGTTAAAGCTTTAAAATCAGAATTGGTCAACGAAAAGGTAAAACGATAATAAAATATATTTAAAAGAGTCAAACACGCAGCATGCAAGATCAAAATAACTTGTACAAACATTCCGTACAGTCACGAGTCTTATGGATTCACCTATCGTTCTAAATTTTAAACTTTTAAGTATAAAACTTTAGAATTATGGGTTACATTGTGAAAACTTAGGATAAGAACAAAATGACCCAAAAATAGGCATAAACACCTCACATGAGATTAAATTAAGCAGTGGAAGCAACCCATGTAGTCATGCGACTCAAGGGTTTGAACTTTAACAGAAAGAATCTCAAAATTTTAAGTATTAAAACTACGATGCGTCTGCCATTACATTAGCCTTCCCCGGGTGGTACTAAATATCAAACTGATAATCCTTCATGAATTCCTACCATATACGATGTCGCATATTAAGATCCTTTCGAGTGAAAAGATACTCCAACGACTTATGATCCATGAACAGACTAAATTTCTTCCCCAAGAGATAGTGCCTCCAAATCGGCAAGGCGGACACTACCGTAGCTAACTCCAAATCATGCGTGGGGTAGTTATTTTCATTGGGATTAAGCTTACTAGAATCATAGATTATAGCACGATCCTCCTACTGTAGCATACCCTCAAGTCCTTATAGGGATGCATTGGTAAATACAAGGTACTCCACTCCTCCCCTAGGCAGTGCGATAGGTGTTGAAGTCAACTTGTCATTTAGCTCATCGAAAGCTAACTGACAGTAATCGTCCCACATAAACAGCACACCCTTGTGAGTCAGATTTGTCAACGGACCTGCAATCTTGAAAAATCCTTTTATGAAACGGCGATAATACCTTGACAATACTAAGAAACTACAAATCTCTGTCGGTGTCGTGGGCTGACTCCACTCCGTCACCGCTGCATCCTTACTCTAGTCCATTGAAATGCCTATTTCAGATATAATATGACCCAAGAACTTTACCTCATGTAACCAACATTCACACTTCGTAAACTTAGCGTAAAATTGATGGTCCCATAACGTCTATGGAACCATACGCAAGTGCTTTGCATGCTCGCCCTCAGTCCAAGAATATGTTAGGATATTGTCTATGAACATGATCATGAATATGTTAGTATATTATCTATGAACATGATCATACACTGCTTAAGGAAATATTGAACACCCTATTCATGAGATCCATGAATAATTATAGAGCATTGGTTATCCCAAATGGCATAACCCTGAACTCATATGACCCATACCGCATCAGGAGTGCGATTTTATGGACATCCTGCTCCCTAATGCATATTTGACTATACCCCCGATTTCAATTTTATCTTTGAGAAGTAAGCTTCTCCTCTTAACTAGTCAAATAATCATCGATTCGAGGTAACAGATATTTATTTCGAATCGTGACCCAGTTCAACTCTCGATATTTAATGCACAGTCGACCCATCCTTCTTTTTCATAAATAATACTGAGGAACCCCACGACAATGTACTCCGTTTGATAAATCCCTAACCCAAGAGATACTAAATATGGTCCCTCAAATTCAGCATCTCTAAAGGGGCCATTCGATACAGCACACGTGTAATCGACCTAGTCCCAGGAGCCAAATTGACAATAAACTCTATCTCTCGACTCGGCGGTAAACCTGGTATCTCCTAAAATACATCAGCAAAATCCCTAACCACTGGGATCGATTCTAATGATATAACCACCTCCTATGAGGTCTCCTCCTCAACATAGTATAGGTGAGTTCTCGACCCTCCCTTGGGAAGAGGCATCGCCACCAAGAACATCTACTTCCCTGGAATGGCAACGATAATGTTCCTACCAAAACAATCCACCATTGCCCTATACCCTGTCAACTAGTCTATACCCTGAATGACGACAAACCCAGTCATGTCTAATATTAGTAAGTCGATTGCTAAACACAATCTCCCAACATCTATACCCACCCATTTACAAATGAAATGAATAAGGGCCCCATTACCCAAAGGTGAATCGACACGCATCATGATGTTGTAGGTTGTCTCTAATAAACCGATCATGCGTGTAAATCTAGTGGCTATAAAAGAATGTAATGCTCCAGTATCAAATAATACCCGACCCATATACCCATGGATGGGAAGCATACCATCAATAGCTAGTGGCGCTTGTGGCACCTGTGAAATCATCGCATTCTAGACGTTATAGACACACCCATACTGCATATATCCCTGCTGCTATAGGACTACTGAAGCTGATGGTGCTGTAGGTGGTAATTGTGAATGTTGTCCCTATTGGGCACCTTATTACAACCCTTGACTCACTGCAGGCAATCTCTCTTCATGTGACCCATATCCCCATACATAAAATAATAGCCAGCAAATTCCATCTGCCTTTGGCCCTATTGGTCATGTCGAGGATGTCCTGGTCGCTGGTCCTCGTGGCCTCGACCCTGCTGTCCACCTCTATTGTTCCCTTGTCCCTGCTAGCCCTAAGAAATATGTTATTACTAATAATGTTGCGGGCCCTGCTGACCCTGCCTAAAGACACTGTTATCTGATCAAAATCCTTTTGACCGACTCTTAGCCAAATCCTTTTATTGGTAATTGCGCTCATGCTACCTACCAGTATGCTGCTATGATACCCCACTAGCACCAGTATCCCCATCTTTCCTTCCTGGCTAGACCCCCTGCTCTCTTGCTCCCCTTTATATAGAAGCGATGATCCTGGTAGTGTCATAGTGTGACATTGATGACCTCAGTATAGATTTTCAATGACGAATTACCCAGTAAGTGTTGCCTGATCCTCCAATTAAACCTATCCATAAACTTTTGCATTTTCTTCTATTTAGTGTTCCACCTCCTTAGGCAAAAAGTTCTCCAGGTAGGTGAACCCAAAGCTCACTAGGTAGGTGAACTATTCCTCATACTCAGCCACTGTATGCCCCTCCTGTGCAACATCCAAAAATTTCCTCTACATCTCAGTCTGAATCGCCGAAGGAAAATTCTTACAGCCAAATCGCACCCAAAATTCTGCTATAGGCATCGTGTCCCACTCCTCAAATGTAGTCACTGACTCTCACCACTGTAGTGTTGCACCAACTAACTTAAACGTGTTTATTATCTGCATTTAGGTATTGTTGCACTTAAACATGCAAAGATGATGTTGAATGTCTTTTTTCCACTGACTAGAAGCCACCACATCTGCACGGCCCTAAAGCTCTGGTGGATGCCCCTTCTGAAAGGCCTCCCAAACCCTCTCCTACACCGATCGATTCAGGTGGTCCTGGACGACTAGTGCCACCGACTGTTACAACTAAGACTGCGGGATCTGCTGAGCCATAGCGTTCATAGCGACATTAATCACCTGAGCAATGATATTATCCACCTCTGTGGCTGTCACGGTCCTCTATGGCACCTGTGGCTCCTACTGGGTCTTTCTTGCATTGGCCCCTCTAGAAGACCTAGTCTCTTGTCTTCTCCTGGGTGGCAATTGAAACCAGACTGAATTTGTATAAGTTCATAATGAACATAATATATAAACAGAAGAACGTAAATGTATAAATGAATGAAAAATCCTAATAATAGGGTTGTATATTAAAGAACACTACGCAGGAGTAATAATAAACCACAGATCCTCAAGACGCGAGAACCTGATGCTCTGATGTCATCTGTGACACCCCGCTTATAAAAATAATGGGTGATTAGCCTCCTTCTCAAATAAAACAGGAATCTCAGTTGGTTCATTCTTAGCATCAATGTCGAATAATTAAATTAATTACTAATACCCTATTAATCCTAGTGTCAAATTTTAAATCTTATTTTACTTACCGTAAATAAATTGATTTACCACAAACCATTCCAGATAAACAAATAAACATACCACCACCATAAATAATATCTTAATGTTGGAATAAAATAAAATCCAAATAACTGAGTAAACCATCGGTATAAAATCCAATATAAATATCCATCACAACTGAACTAAATAAAAATATAAATAAAGTCTGGCAATTGTCGATATGCTCGAATAACAACTGAATAACTCATATATAAAATATCAAAGAAAGAGGCGTCTAGTGATATCCCTGCAAGCATCCACATCTGTTGCAGCGCCGATAACTTGGAAAGAATACTCATACCTGGCATCCCTATGGCTGTACTCCTATTTTTTTTTTAAATATTTTGATACGATTCAGAGCCCAAATCCTTTTGAAAATATTTTGCAAGTGATTTAAATGAAATAATAAATATGCAGTGCGCTATTCCATATTTTAAGCTGGTCCACTCCCACGAGATACTCCTCATCTCTATACTATAGCGCGCACCTAACGTATGTATTTTAAGTCCCCTAGTTATGCTACCCAGCCTAACTAGTCATACATAAGTCCCATATGCTAACGCGTGTCACGTGTATATTTTATTTCTCTATAAATTCACAATCAACTTTCACATCTGCTTTATAATTATAATTCTATATTATAATTTATCGTATCATATCGCTTAACTTTTCTCCAGTTATAGTTTTACTATTCACACATTAGTGTCACACCCATATATATTTTCTTTACACTTATATGCGTATTTTCATATCACATCAAGTGTACAAGCATATATATATCACTCGCTATATACGTATAACTGTAATCCATCCGAGTATTACCTCGCTGGGTGCGAATCTCTAGCATGCTATCAAGATCCAGGGATATATACCTTTACCTAGGCTATCGAGTTGGCATCGCACCAATCGAACCCAAAGCATAATGTAAACTAGAGGCGGTTATAGTCCTATATCTGTGGGTGTAACCATACAACATTACCCCGCTGGACTTAAAACTCACATAGGGTGGTCATATAACAGACCTATGACCTGGGGATCGATACTACACCCACTGGGATTCGTCGGGGTAGTCTGCCAACTAAGCACAACCTCCACCGATAGCATTCCCTAGAGTAGGTATGTTTAACATATAACAATAACACAGTTATATTAATACATCCCTAAACCTTAAATCCTATATATATATTGTCTTTATACCTGTGTATATAAACACAAAAACTGACTAAACATGCGTATGTCCCTCGAAGCACTAGCCATCATAACCAAGTCTAATTCTTGACTCTGGGATATATAAGTGATCCTTTACTTGATTGATTCACACATGTACTATGAAATCTGGACACTAAGCTATTCTCGACCATCCCATATCAATATTGTATCCAAATTTCTAAATCAATTCCATTAATTATTTTTCGAGTGTCGTTCATCCTAAACACCCTAAATTTCATATCCCGAATTTATTCTCGATTAACCCAAGGCTATATAATAACCCATGAAATTTCCAAAAATCTTAACATGTATTTACGGACCCTCTATAATCAACAAAATCCCAAATAGTTTTTTAATTATTTTAAATAAACCAAACTATTTCTCATATCAAGTCCGAATCAATTCGACTTCCTGGCCCAAATCGCTTTGCCTGTCGAATCGATTCGCCTTTAAGGGCCGAATCGATTCGATTATGGGTAGCCGCCCTGTTCATGTTACCAATACGGGATTTCATATTTTCTCATCACTCAATTCACTATGTAAATCCATTTAACCCAAGTATACCGTTCCTCATCAATCCTAAATATGAATCTACTCAGCATCATATTAAATTCATCTACACATAATTAATTTCACAGGATTTAGTGTTTTGATTCGAAATTGTATGATTTCTCAATTTAATCACAAGAATTTACTCATCCTCAGTCTTTTTCCTTCAAGATTATATCTTCTTACATGGGTTCAATTCTTAGATTTCATATAGTATCATCACCATTTAATTTTGTGAAATCATGTCACAAAACCCATTTTAACATATGAATCCCACCCAAAAATATGCTTATGTCACCAGCTATAATATGAATTGAAATACAAGCATATACTATTAATAAAGTTAGCCATTTTCTTTTAAACTAGAGAAGAATCTGAGTCCTTTGTTGTGTGATGATTCTTGCCCAGAAATCCCTTCAAAATACTCTCCAACTCTTGCCTTTCTTGATCTCCCTTTGATTTCCCTTCACTTTTCTCTTTTCTCTCGCTTTTAGACCTTTGGAATGATAGTGCGGCTTCCCCTATCACTCCTCGTCTCATTTTATAACTTCTAACTCGAAATTAGGTTATTACTCGCTTGTAAAATGACTCATATACCCCTATATGGGTCCCGACTAGTCTAAAAAGCCCCAGAACCTAATTACTATCTACAAGTACTTAATTTTGACTATTTCGACCAATTTCGGATCAACTGTTCACTCGAAATCCTCATCTAATTCACCCACCATAAATTTCATATCTCAACTTAACACAAACCCACACGCGCATCCCGGTTGAGATACCATCAAATCCCGTCACTTTTTCCCACTTACAACGTAATACTGTTTGACATTATTCTATTTACTTTATCACACTAGTAAATATATATTCACATAAATATTAATTCTTTTCCCACTAATTAATATTTATTTAAATTCTCATTATTTCTCAATTTATTTAAATTACGTGCACAAGTGTAATTTAAATGCTAAAATATAATTACTCAAAATTACGGGCTGTTATAAAGTGGAAGAAATTTATTGGTGGTTTAGTTGTGTCTTTTTTTGTTGTTATTGAGTTTATTTTAATGTTAAAAAAGGTTCAGCTTTAAGAATAAACAAAGGAAACTCTACCCAATTTTTTTTGAAATTAATAAGTGTTGTAAATTGATTAAATGGATTGGACACATATTTAAAAATTGGGAATTGGTTGATGAAAACATAAAACAACTTATAAATATATCGAAAAGAGGCACAAACATTACATACATGATCAAAATATATCGTTCACATAATCCGTGTAGTCACGAGTCTCATGGATTCACATGCCATTCTAAATTTCAAAATTCGAAGTATAAAACTTTAGAATTGGGGGTTGGAGTGTGAAAACTGAGGATGAGAACAAAATGATCTAAAAAGAGGCACAAACACATCACATGGGATCAAAGTAATTCGTGAAAATAACTCGTGTAGTCATGCGTCACGGGTTGGAACTTAGATCAAAATCTGAGTATTCTAAGTGTTAAACATTAAAATTTTACATTGGAAAACCAAAACATAAAACAACTTATAAATACACCTAAAAGAGACACAAACACTCCATACATTAGGGGTTAGAGCGTGAAAACATAGGATAAGAGAAAAATGACCTAAAAAGAGGCACAAATACCTCACATGGGATTAAAGTAACTTGTGGAAACAATTTGTGTCGTCATGCTACTTACGAGTTGGAACTTTGATCAAAATTTAAAAATTTCCAGTGTTAAAACTTGAAAATTGGGCTTTAGTGGATGAAAACACAAAGCAATAATCAAAAGTTACAATCATAAGATAAGATGAGATCATACAGTCTGAAAAGAAGAGTGCACACCTCACTTGTGACTAATGTAAGATTATTGTTAGGTTGTGCATGCCATGAGCGACTATTATATATTTTTAAAACACAGAAAAGTGTCCAATGAATCTCTTTATCGATGGACTTAATTTTTGAGTTTATATATGTTGAATCGGTGGAAGGGATTTATTGGTAGTTTAGTTGTTGTTGAGTTTATTTAAATATTAAAACATGTTAGATTTCAAAAATAAACAAAGAAACTATACCGAATATTTTTTAAAATTAATAAGTGTTTTAAATTGATTAAGTCAAATGGACACGCATTTGAAAATTGGACTTTCGTGGACGGAAATGTAAAACAACTAATAAACATAATGAAAAAAGGCAAAAATACCTCATAAATAATCAAAGTAACTTGTTTAAACAACTTGTGTAGTAATGTGACTGGTGGATTTATGTTTTCTAATTGTTATTATACTTTAAAATTAGACTTATACCTTTTTCTGTATCTTGTGCAGACTGAGGATGGATTTTTCTCGGAGTTATTATATTCGTGGTGGTTTGTAGTTGCGGTTTCTTTTTGTGTAGCGGGGCCATATTGTCGATGGCATTTTAATTTACGTGGATTTATTTTTTTACTAATTTTAATGTGTTAATGTATTAGGATTAAGTATATTCTTATGTGGGATGCATTTCTTTTGCACCCTTATGCGTAGATTGTTGAAAATTATGAAACTTTGTATTATCTATGATTGTATGAAAAATGTGAAGTGTGATTGTGGATTATAATTTATCATCTTCTATATATTGTGAGTTTTGATGAAAAATGCACACGTTTAAAAGTTTTTCCAATTATTGTTTTATGAAAAAATAATAGGTAATAAATAAAATACAATACTTTTGGCAACACATTTTTCAATTGCCAAAAGTCATATTTTTGGCAAACAAATTGTAGTGATGTTAAAGGTATATATTTTGGCAACACAATAGTTATGATGCCAAAGGTATATCTTTTGGCAACACAACATTTTGTTGCCAACAGTTATTCTGTTTCATTTACATTACATTTGACAACATAATTTGTGTTGATGAAAGGTTGCCTTTTAGCAATATAATATTGTTGTTGTTGTTGAGTGACCTTCGATAACATAATAATATATTTTTATTATAAATTAGAGAAACAATAAACAAAACATTTGGCAACATAAATGCGTGTTTCCAAAGGTTTATCTTCGGCAACACAATTTGCTTTGTGACCAAAGGTTTTCCTAAATAAGCAATGGGAAACAAGCTGGCAACAGTACGAAATATGTTGCCGATACCCTTTAGCAACACAATTCTAATTTTTAGCGACATAAACTGTATGTTGTGCAACTTATTTTTTCTTGCAGCAGATCAGGTTCATGTATTTAAGGTCGTTTCTTGTTCTGAGTACTGTGGGGTGATCAAGTATCAGTCTTTCATCAACGACTACAACAATTTGGTCAAATAAGTAATGGATGCTCACCCCAAATGAGACCTCTTGGCCTTGAATCCTGACGATGTAGAAACTAAGGGGGAGCCTATGCTATCTCCTTTATACTTGGACGAGGAGAGTTACGTTTAGTACCGCGAGCTGCTGATTAATCTGTGGTCCCTATCAAGTTCTGAGAGTGAAAACTTTATGATCTCCAAATGCAAGGAAATGGGTTAGATTCTTGCTACCGTGCCTCATCCTTCCCCTATTGCTCCGTAATTTTTCCTATTATCTCCCTTCGTTTATTATTTCCCTTATGTAATATTGGCCTTGGATTTTTAACACCTTATTTAGTTGGCTTCGACCCGTGAACATGTATTATTGTTAGGCTTCGGCCCAGTTTTTATATGCATTCCTATGGTTTAGTTTTTGCTTTTGGTCTCTTTATAGTGTGTATGATTCGAAATACTTACTAGCGAAAGACGACTCGCTCATTCACGGGCTAAGTGGTAAAAAGGCTGAGTAGTGATATGATTTCTTTATGTGCATGTTGAATTATTTATTTATACACGATGAACGACCCTTGTTATTGGTACTTAGTTACTTAAAATAAAATGGACGTGGATGTTCAACAAGGGTTTTCATCACGTTAAATCGTTACACTCGATTTTCAAATTAGGTGGTGTTAATTGGGTTGTTTATACTCGGTTGATGAACCAAGTTGCTCATATCCAGTCGAAAGATCGAGTTGTGGTGAACCATTTATTTATACACGGCTAGTGAATCGTATTACCCCGAATGATTGTGTTGTAACGCTGTTTAGGTTTGTAAGTGTTTGTTTATACTCGAGTACGGGTAGAGTTGCTTTATATTATTTTATTTATCCACGGTCGATAAACCGTGTTATTTATACTCCGAAAGTCAATTGGCGAAGGGTGGCACGAACAACCATTTATGTTTCAATCACTAGGTTTTTTGGAAATAAAATTTTTAATGAGAATTTTCTCTGTATACCAACACTCTAGCCTTATCCCCATATTCACCCTTAGTATACCCCCTTTTAATTTTAACTTAACTGCGTGATCGGAGACAACCCTTCTTGACTCAGGGTTAACACTATTATACTCGAATGACCTCCTTTTGTAGATTGGATCAAATTTAAGGGTTCGCGAATTAACTTCGGGATCAACCAAGGTGATTTTTTCATCTAGTGTTATCCTTCTTCCTCCTAGTGTTTGGTTCGTAATCCGGCACAAACCAAACAATTAGGTGGGTAGGAGAATTGTAATTTGCTGAAGACTTGAATATATCGAGAAATAAATATTCGGTGAAGGATTTATTTATTAATAATGATGCAATTCAAAACTAAATTCGGGATGACAGATAAAAAGAAAGATATTCATAATATGTTCTATTAAAAACCACAATTGAAAATTGAAAGAGACAAGAAATGAATGATAGATTTTAACTGTCAGATGGTATTTACCTCCGCCTTTTTACTGTCCTCTATTGAGAGTACCGCTTTAAATTCTCCATATTACATAGGCATGGAAGGGCTTCGCCTTCATGGTCTCAGACTCCATAGGTTCCTGGTCTAAGGATGTGAGATACTACATACGAACATTACCATTTGTCTTCTAACTTTCCATGAATGGGATTCCTGGTCGATTGTATCATTTTTCTGAGCACTAGGTCACCGGCATGGAACATCTGATATTTGACTCTTCGATTGTAGTAGCGGGCTTATTTCTATTTCATCGTTGTAATCCTCAGTGCTTATTCCTCTCTTCTTTCATCTAAGACGTCCAAATTTTTTTATAGTTGTTCGTCGTTCTGGTTTTGTTGTAAGCACTGTACCCTTAAGTTTAGGACGTCTAACTCAATTGGGATGATAGCTTCAATTTCATAAGTGGGGGTGTCGGTCCTCTCATTGTCATTAGGTATGCCCACAAAGCTAAGGTCAGTTTATCCACTTAGAGGCCCTTAAAGTCATTTAGCTCTGTCTTGATCCCATAGAGGAGCGTTCGATTCGTGACGTCGACCTGACCGTTGCATTTAGGGGTCACAGGGCTGGGTAATAATGTTAAATTCTAAATTAGTCACATAACTTGTAGATGCAAACATTATCAAATTGTCTTTATGATGATAGCGTTGGCCACGCTAAATCGATTGATTATGAATTTTCATAGGAACAAATGAACTTTCTGGTTAGTGATCCTAACCAGCGGATTTGCATCCACCCACTAAGTGAAATAATCGATTACTACTAGTAGGAAATTTAATTAACCTTTCTTTATTAGGAATGGACTGAGTATATCCATTCCCCATAGCGCGAATGTCCCGGAGGAGATGATTATCATCAGTTCTTCAATCGGTTGGTGAATGTCATTGGTGATTCTTTGGCATCTATCATAGGTCCTCACATAGTCTTCGACATCCATTTTTATCTACTAGTAGTATACTTGTGTGAGGGTTCTCTGAGCCAAGATCTTTCCCCGTGGATGCCCCTACAGGAAATTGTGTGTAGTTTGGCCAGGATAATTCTTACTTCAGTCGGGTGGACACATTGTAGGATCGGCCTTGAGTATACCCTATGGTATAATACCCATTCATACATTAGGTCCTTTATGTCCTTCATTTTAATCTTTTACACCTCTAATGAATCTTCTGAGAGTGTACCTAATTTAATGAACAACATGTATTTATCGATCCAACGAAGGCCCTCTATGATGTCAGTGACGCCTTCCTCTTTAGTGTGGATTTTTGGCTTGTCTAAAATAGATACTAGCAGATTCCCATGATTGATTGAGGCTGGCTTCGCAAGGTGGTAGGATTTGGCGTTCTCTTCCCTGGAGATGTGCTTGATGTTGAAAGCCTTGCACCATTTCACTATCTGTTGAAATTTCTTTAAATAAGGTACCATATTCTTTCCCTTCGCCTCATTAATCCTCTATTACCTATTGGACCAACACATTCGAATTACTCAAACATTTTTCCTAATCATCATTAATGGAGAGGGCGAGTTTTGCCCCTACTATTGGCACTTCATACTTTGCTTCGTTGTTTGAAGTTGTGAAGTTAAATCGCAGTGTGTATTCCACGTTAGGACCATCCGATGTTATAATAACAAGTCCTACCCCACATCCTTCCTTATTTATGATCCATCCATATGGATCGTCCAAATTGGTTTACCTTGTTCGAGTTGTTGGATCACGTTCTCCCTCTCTTCGTCCAAAAATTTCACAATGAAATCAGTAACGGCTTGCCCATTTACTGCTAGTTTTTGGTCATATCGTATGTTAAAATATCCCAGTTCCATTGAACATTTCATGAATCTTTCGGGGACGTCTAGTTAATGGGGGACCTACCTTAAAGGAAATCTGTCAGAACCACTATCGTTGGAGCTTTAAAATATATTCACAACTTTCTGGCTATAATGATCAAGGAGAACACCAGTTTTTCTAGGGTTAGGTATCTTGCCTCACCCCCATCCTTAATACCATACTTACATAGTATATCATATGTTGTCCCCTTATCGTCTTCGATCAAAACTGAGTTGACAGTCGTTGAGGAAACGGTGAGGTAGATGTATAGCTCTTCTCCCGGATTCGATTTAGGTCCTAAAAAGCACGTTCGCACTCGTTCATCCAGACGAATGCCTTTTTTAGTGTTCTAAAGAACGAGATGCACTAATTAGTTGCCTTGATCATAAATCGGCTCAGTGTGAGCACCCTTCAATCTAAAATTTCACCTCATTCACTATTCTTAGGCTCCTCATATTTAGAACTGCCTTGATCTTTTTAGGGATTCATTTATATCCCCCTATCTGTCACCATGAACCCTCAAAACTTTCTCAAAGCTACGCTAAATATGTATTTCTCAAGATTCAATGTCATCCCATATCGATCAAGGATCTTGAACGCCTCCTCACAATCCGCCATATTTTCTTCCACCTTTAGACTTTTTACTAACATTTCATCAACGTAGACCTCCACCCTCTTACCTATTTTATCTTCAAACATCCAGGTGACTCACCTTCGGTAAGTTGTCTTGATGTTTTTTAATCTGAACGCATTATATTGAAGTAGTAGTGATCGAGTGTGAAATACGCGCGCGTGTAAGTGCACGGTCATTGTTTTCATTTCGCCTACTCAGTACAAACAAACCTAAATTACGACTACACTTGCGAGGCAAGCACAACGGTAAGTCGGGTAGCAAAAATCCACGGGGACGAGTTGCTAGAATTTATATGATTTAGTACTCCGAAATAAAAGTTTAAAAGAAGATTACAAACTAAAAAGGAAAAAGATGCATAAAAGGGAAATGATTATCTAGACGATGGTATTGAAACTAGACTAACAAAGCGAGTAAAACTATAGGTTGTGTCGAATATCCCTCACCTGAGTTAATTTGTATAAAATGGATACATGGGTCGACGAGTTATTTAGGATGCGTCTCGTTTCGACAGTTAATTGAACCAAGGGTTGTGACGCCCCTAAATCCGTATAAAAGCCTAATATGATTTTGGCGTCAACAAATATCCCGAAAATTGTGCACAAAAGATCGTAAGCACGGGACATACATGATATGCTCCGTTAAATCTCCTAGGCACAATAACTAGGACAACGCACCCGTAATAGACCCGTAAACACCATCACCAAAGCCAAGCAACGCGTCAACTCGAGTGAGTTCAATTCAAGCATAACCTAATTTAAATTACCTAGAAAGCATATTAAAAACACGATAAAGAAAGTGGTAAATAAACGCGATAAAACTATACTACAAAGCAAGTAATTCAAAGCATATAAACTAATTAACAAATCATGTAAATCTAATTAGAAAGCAAGTAAATAAGGAAATATAACTTATATTAATTGGTAGGGAAGATGAAAAGTGCACACTTACAACCCAAATGGGTGTCAAACCAAGAGAGGAAGAAGAATGAGCTCTCAACCTCCAAACCCTAACCTAACTATCTTCTAAAACCTAATAAATGAATGTATATTTGAAATAGAAACCAAAATTTGGTTTATATAGTAAGTGGAAAAGAAATAAAGGAAAAAGAAAAGAAAAGATAAAGATCCCAAAATATCTGCAATACGCGGTAGACCGGTCGTAAGGGCGCGGTCAATCGCGCCTTCTTATATAAGTACACTGTCTCCTTCCCACGGAAAAAGTTAAAACCGCGGTCGACCGGTACTCTGTTTCCTGCAATTCTTTGGTCCATGAAGAGGGGGGAAAGGTTGAATACGGAAACGGCCATAGCTTCTTCGTCCGAACTCCAAACGACATACCCTTTGCGGCCACGCGACGCTAACTTAATGAACTACGCATCAGTGGAATTTCCAAGAGATGGAGAAGAAATATGAATTGATTAAAATGCCCTTGAAGTATCGCTCGGCGATAAAACTTCTTCGAAATGCAACGGATCCTCACTTTTAGCGTTTCAATACCTACAAAAACATAATTAACCCTTGAAAAACATGTATATATCCAAATCCAAGGTTGTTTGGTTAATGAGCATAAATATAGGCATTAAGGACTGTAAAAATGCTAGAATGCATAAAGATAAGGGGCGAAAATATGCAATATTTGATACGAATCACACCCCCTAACTTAAACATTGCTAGTCCCTAGTAATGAAACAAATAAAACCAATCCACAGAAGGCGGTACAAGACGTATATATGCATCAAAATATAAATGCCACTTTCGTAGGGAGCACGATTGCATTTAGCATATGCAATAAGCCGTTAAACCCCTAGGTCACCCTAGTGGACGAGTGTGGTCTCGTGTGGGTTTTCAGGGATGGTACCCACAAATATCAATTGGTTTCCTCAAAATATGCCCAAACCAACATGCGACAAGCCAAACAATATCGAAAAGGATTTCATACGCATTATTAGCAAAGTGAATAAATTCAAACAAAAGTCCAAATCATTAACATTTTAGAATGCACCTCATAGAATTGAAGCCATAAAATGTGGGAGGGGAGCGAGCACATGCAAAGTGTGATTTGGCAAAAAGCTTATATAAATCGGATACTAAAGACAAGCATAAATCCAATCCTCACAGGCATTACACTCATCAAGCGAATTCACTCGAAACAGGGAGGTAACACACGGAACATGCGGGCTTAAAGAGTGAATGTAAATGGAAACTAGGCCACACACATGTCACAAACGAAGAACGCTATATATAAAATGAAAAACTGTAATCTCAATGAAAGATACCTCACACTAAAAGAGGCTAAATGCATTTTCACAGATTATCACAACTATTATGACTTTTGAATTACATGCACCTAAGATCACATAGGACTTTCATAGGGTTAGGATATAAGTATGGATAGGGTATGAAATGAAAGGAATGTATGTACGGATTCAAAGTGTTCGGAATGAAAACTCGAGAAAATGGAAAATGCGGGCAATATCAAAATTGGAAAACAAGTTCCAAAAAGGCATTAAATATATCATCGGGGAGAGTAATCAAAGCTTATTGAACTATATACAACATTTACAAATTTCTCTTTCTTTTTCTTTTCTTCTTTTTCTCAAGTTTTCTCTTTTATTTTCTTTTGCTTTTTTGCTTTCTCTTTTTCTTCTCTTTTTTTTCACAACTTTCTTTCTTTACTTTTCATACTCTCATATGCCTAAAATGCAACCTGCATCACAGAAACATCATTCAATCCCAAGTAACATTCCAAACAAAGGTATGGAAGGTGTATGTATGGGCTATAACTCCAATTCGGATTTGGTTATGGGATTTGGGTTATGAAACGAAAGGTTATACTTAGGCTCAAAGGGGTTAACGAGGGTAAACATATAAGGGTGAGGTCAAGGCTAATATGGGTGATATAACAAAGAGGGACTATGATCATTTTCAAAGTTTACGCAATTCTCGAATCAAAACAATATATGAAAATCATGATCAAGTAACACATTTCAAGTATGAACTCAATTAATGAACGATCAAATGAAAGAATAGTGATATTACCGACGACTTCAACGTTTACAAAGAGAAAAGAATAGTGTATACACTCACAAACGACGAAAGGTACAAAGCTTACTTAGTGTAAGTATATATAATGCAACAAAAGATTACCGAGTTATAAAAATCTTAAACCAAATCAAAATAGCAATAAAAGTGCATGTGCTCATGGGATTAAAGTTTAATTCATGAAGTTATTCATAATATCAATAAGTGAGACTAAAGACTAATAACTACTAAAATCGAGAACATGCATCGTCGGGTTGTCTATTGGATCGGGCAATTATTGAAATTTATCATCGAAAACAAAGACAAAAAGCCTAAAAAAGGAGAAAAAAGAAAGAAAATCTTTTTGAAATTTTGAATTTTTCTAAGAAAATCCTACCAAGTAACTAACAGGTGAGCAAAAACATGGACTAAAAACATAAATGGATAGAATATTCCACACCCCCTAACGTAAAACTTGACATTGTCCTCAATGTGAATTAAGAACCAAGTCAAAGAGAGGAAAAGAGCGATATTACCCAAAATTGGAGCAATCCCCGTAAGAACAAGTCCAAAGAATCTACAAACAAGTTAGTACCAAGCATAGCAAAAACAAATAATAAAAAGTTAACTAATTACACTAGACTAAATTAAAAAGGAAAGAAAAGATAAAAAGAAAGAAAGTTAACTATATACAACCTACTATTTAGGCTTCACACTAACTGTACACCAGAAGTCTAAATAACTGAGGGTCCACCATAAAAATAATTTGACTTTGGAGGATAACCGGTGTACCCTCACATACAAGTACGCCTTCCGAAAAATTTAAATTTCATTTGAACAACGAAAGGCATGTGTAAGGCGGAAGAAATGAACCATCGCCAATTAAAAGTTTTGGAGGGATGATGGGGGGTTTGGATTGAACGGGTGATAAAAACATGTGGGGACTGAGAAAAAAAGAATATCCTCCCAATGATTTTGAAATTGGAATGGGAGGCGGCGCACACAAAGGCACGAATACGATCGTGGAAGGCGACTTGAGCAAATACTCCTCATCGGCGAAAAGGTTTAAAATATTAAAGTTTGAAATCGAATCATCGGGTACTTGAGACGGTGTGATAATAGAGAATGAAAATGGGGATGAAAGAAATTCAAACTCATGAGATGAATCATCATCGCATGAAGATTAAGTTTCGAAGGAAATAATATCATTTTCAATGAAATGTTCTTCTTTGGGGGCCAAAGAAGAAATCATTTCATTGCAAATAGATATTACCTCATTATCATCCTCACTTTCAATATCTATTATGAGATGGGCAAAGTCTAGAATGGTTTGTTCCAAAGTAGGCACGAGTACCTCATTTGGTTCAAAACATTCCTCGACTTCGAAAGTATCGGAAGAAAAATCGTCGTTGGACTCAAATAATAAATCCAATTCATGTTACCAACAACGATTTTCTTCCCGATAATGATTTTCATACATACGCAAGCCCTCACCAAATGTCATAGGTCGAGGTGCGGATCCATGAAAATGGGAACTTTAAAAATTACCATCGGACTTAAACGAAAACTCATATTATAGGAATTTTGAAAACTATTCGAATTCGTTTCAAAATTCCTATTATAAGGAGGTAAAGGCCCAAAATCATTATCATCATCAACAACATTCCAATAACCTAAATTTTGACTTTTGTTATACTCGCCCAAAGTCATATTTGAATTTGTTATACTTTGGGATTTTAAGTATTCACCGAAAGTCATAGGTTTGCGAGAATGTTAAAAATTATAACAAGGATTACCGAAAGAATTGGAATAAGACATGCTTACCCCAAAAATGGCTCAAGTGACGAATTCCACAAAGTAAGTGCGCGCGGGAAAAATTCGAGCGTTTCTAAGTGCTCAAATGTGGAAGTCCTGCAAAAAGGTTAGGAAATAATACAAATAGAAAGAAAATACAATGAAATACTAAATCAAATAAAGTTTAAAACAAACTCATCCCCGACAACGGTACCATTTTAATCGAGTGTGAAATGCGCGCGCGTGTAAGTGCACGATCGTTGTTTTCATTTCGCCTACTCAATACAAACAAACCTAAATTACGACTACACTTGCGAGGCAAGCACAACGGTAAGTCGGGTATCGAAAATCCACAGGGGCGAGTAGCTAGAATTTATATCATTTAGTACTCCGAAATAAAAGTGTAAAAGGTGATTACAAACTAAAAAGGAAAAAGATGCATAAAAGGAAAATGATTATCTGGGCGAGGGTATTGAAACTTAACTAATAAAGCATGTAAAACTATAGGTTGCGTCGAATATCCCTCACCCGAGTTAATTTGTATAAAATGGATACATGGATCGATGAGTTATTTAGGATGCGTCTCGTTTCGACAGTTAATTGAACCAAGGGTTGTGACGCCTATAAATCCATATAAAAGCCTAATATGATTTTGGCGTCAACAAATATCCCAAAAATTGCGCACGAAAGGTCGTAAGTACGGGACATACATGATATGCCCCGTCAAATCTCCTAGGCTCAATAACTAGGACAACGCACCCGCAATAGACCCATAAACACCATCACCAAAGCCAAGAAATGCGTCAACTCGAGTGAGTTCAATTCAAGCACAACCTAATTTAAATTACCTAGAAAGCATATTAAAAACGTGATAAAGAAAGCGGTAAATAAACGCGATAAAACTATACTACAAAGCAAGTAAATCAAGGCATATAAACTAATTAACAAAGCAAGTAAATCTAATGAGAAAGCAAGTAAATAAGGAAATACAACTTATATTAATTGGTAGGGAAGATGAAAAGTGCACACTTACAACCCAAATGGGTGTCAAACCAAGAGAGGAAGAAGAATGATCTCTCAACTTCCAAACCCTAACCTAACTATCTTCTAAAACCTAATATATGAATGTATATTTGAAATAGAAACCAAAATTTGGTTTATATAGTAAGTGGAAAAGATAGAAAAGAAAAAGGAAAGAAAAGAAAAAGATCCCAAAATATATGCAATACGCGGTCGACTGGTCGCAGGGGCACGATCGACCGCGCCTTCTTGTATAAGTGCACTGTTTCCTTCCTATGACAAAAGTTGAAACCGCGATCGACCAGTCCCAGGGGCACGGTCGACCGGTACTCTGTTTCTTGCAATTCTTTGGTCTATGAAGAGGGGGAAAAGGTTGATTACAGAAATGGCCATAGCTTCTTCGTTCGAACTTCAAACGACGCACCGTTTGCAGCCACGCGATGTTAACTCAACGAATACGCATTCATGGAATTTCCAAGAGCTGGAGAAGAAATGTGAATTGACTAAAATACCCTTGAAGTATCGTTCGGCGACGAAACTTCTCCGAAATGCAACACATCCTCACTTTTAGCATTCCAATACCTACAAAAACACAATTAATCCCTGCAAAACATGTATATATCCAAATCCAAGGTTGTCTGGTTAATGAGCATAAATATAGGCATTAAGGACCGTAAAAATGCTAGAATGCATGAAGATAATGGGCGAAAATATGCAATATTTCATACGAATCAAGTAGTTCCCTCGATCGGTCACAAATGAAGTATTTTCTTCATCCTCTAGGTGCATCATGATTTGGTTATACCCGAAGTATACATCCATGAAGGAAAGTGTTTTGCGTTTCGCTAAAGCATCCACAAGAAAATTAATTCTTGGTAGAGGATACAAATCCTTTAGACATCTGTCATTCAAATTGGAGTAGTCCATGCATAGTCTCCACTTTTCATTTGGCTTCCTCATCATCACCACATTAGATAACCACTCAGGTTATTTGAGTCACGAATGAAATTTTCTTCCAAAAAATTTCTTACTTCCATGTGGGCCACTTTATTCCTCTCTAATGAAAATATTCTCTTCTTATGTTGAACATGTCGCTCAGGTAGATCCACCTTCAATTGGTGGGTAATTATCGAGGCGTCAATGTCCTATATGTCATCGTGACTCTATGAAAATATCATATGGTGTTCTTTCAAAACTATATCAACCTTCCTCTTTATTTTCTAGTAGTGATGATCCTACATATACCACCCTCTCTGGGTGGCCCTTGTATAGGGGAATGAGTGTTTGATTCTCCACCGTAGACCCTATAGTATCATCTTCCCTCGGGTCCAACCCTTCGACATTGAAGGTTTCCCTATTTTTCTTCAAGTATGAGACATAGAATTTTCAAGCCCCTATCTAGATTCCTCACAGCATCCTTGTTCCTTCAGGCATTGGGTTTTGAATGGTTAGGGATTTTATTAACAAGATCACATCGAGACGATTGAGGGTTGTTTGCCTTATGAGTACATTATAGGTTGATAGGGATCTGACTACCAAGAATTCCACCTTAAGAGTGACTGACCGTTTGCCTCTTCTAATGCTGAATGGTAAC
This sequence comes from Sambucus nigra, assembly GCA_949130495.1. Taxonomy (NCBI): domain Eukaryota; kingdom Viridiplantae; phylum Streptophyta; class Magnoliopsida; order Dipsacales; family Adoxaceae; genus Sambucus; species Sambucus nigra. The sequence goes on from OX422214.1 coordinate 59,633,985, forward strand.
TCCACCGACCCCTTTAAGTATACCTGATCTCTAGATGAGACCAATAAGGAGCCTTGTATTAGCTTTGGACACATTTTTTCTAACTTAATATGCTCAAAGCATTCGCAGTAAATCAGATCTATCGAGCTTCCTGTATTGATCATAATCCTTTTTACCATACAATTGGATATTTTTGTTATTATTAATAGGGATCGTCAGGGGTGTGATGAGATTCCTAAAATTTTGAGGTGTGAAAATAATATCTTTCCAGTCTTTGATGGGTTTACCAACTCGCATTGCCAACAGTTCTCTATTATGACTTCGATAATCATTTCTGGCCTAGGTCGACTCTCCTTCGGCTATGAATCCCTAGAATCTCATGCCTATCCACCTTCCCTCCTCGACCGCAATTGTATCCCTTATGTTTTCCCTCCTTGCTTCTGTCTTTATAGATTGACTCCCTCTTCTCTTGTCTCACTTCTCTGCACCCCTTTCTTCCTGTTGAAGGACTCCCATTTGGGCAAATTCCCTCACGTATCCTCTTTGCACCGATGCCTCGATCTCGCTCTGTAATACCCCGCCCGCCCGGGGAGAGCGAACGAAGCGCTACTATCGATAAAACTAAACTAATCCACAATTCACAAGGTATAGAGCATCTAAAACCCACAATAAAAATAGAAACTACTAATCTCATCTTCAAATTAAATACAGCAATTCTCTCGAAATAATTACAACAATCTAACTATCTCGAAAATAAAATAAATCTCCAAATGCTCTATACATCAAAATAAATACAAGTCTTCTCATCTCTTGTATTAAAAATTCTTCCCGAATAATCCTCGCTAAAATCATCCCAATTGGTCCATAGCACTCGAATCCGTGCTCACCTGCCAACTAAGAAAAAGATGGGGAAGTACACAATACGACAGGAATATGCTTGTTGATACCAAAATTAGTATGCTGATGTGGAAGAATAATAAGAAGACACGTGTCAATCTACGTGGCACAATAACAACGAGGAAGATCATTCCCCCGACCAACATACTCACTCCGAGCAACAGGTGTACTCCGAGGAACACCAGTCTTCCGAGGAACACCAACCCTCCGAGGAACTCTTGTCCTCCGAGGAACTCCAGTGCTCCGAGGAACTCTTGGACGATGAGCAACTAAGGCGGTTCGAGCTGCATCTCGACCACAGCATTGATTGCCAGATAATCAACAGTTCAACTATTCATTGAATGCTTATCATCTTGACGCACACGCTTGAAGAGCATTAAATGAGTTACCCTTTCATATGTATATCATTTAATGTATCACCCTTTCATGTACAGCCTAAGGGCTATAAATACCTTATATCACCCTCATTCAAAGGGACCGGAATTTCTTGATAGCACTTGTAACGAGAATTCCCAAACACTCAGCAATAACATAATAGTGGATGTAGGCCATTCAAATAAGGCTGAACCACTTTAAAATCTTTTGTCTAATTTATTTATCTGTGATTGAATAATTAGAGTAATCTAATTTTTTACATCAACAGATTGGCGCCGTCTGTGGGAACGATTGTTATTATCGTTTTTCACCGAAAATCATTCATCATCAATGGCAGATAACCCGGAATCCAGCAATCGAAACGCTGGAAATGCTGAAAATCCTCCAAATCCCTCTGCACCTCCAGATCTGGCTAGGATTATGATGAATCTGGCTCAAGGACAAACCGTCATGCAGGAAACAATGAGGCAACTCATACAGACCCTTCATGGCGGTGCACCTGCACGTTCAGGACAGCGAAGTGGTCAGAGGCAAACTTATTTACTTCCTTCACGATCCAGGCGTACTGAGTCATATCGTAATGAGGAATCTGATGATTTTTCTTATCAACCTGGGTGAACTTCGTCAATAAGGGCTACAGATACTGATCAACGTATCACTCTCTCTCCAGAAAGACCCAGTGCCTTGGAAAGACTGAGTAGGGTGTCTCCTTTCAGTCGATTAGGCCCTAGGAGGAATAGGAGTCCACCTAAGACCATGTCGAGGAGTTTTCGATGACCATCAGATCTAAGAGAAAGATCAGCACAATCACGACCAGTTGCTCGTCAAGATAGATCTCAAGAGGCCACATCAGAACAATCAATTGCTTGAACTAATAAGCCCGAGGAAGGAAACGATGCGTGGAAGGGTTCCATTCAGCACTTGGAGGATAGATTAGGAGAAATGGCTAAGGCGAAGAATCCCTTACAACGAACTTTTGTTCAAGGGACACCTTTTGTCCAGGCCATTGTGGGTTTTCCTACCCCGTCAAAGTTTAAAGCACCAGTGGTGACCCCCAAATATGATGGAAATAAAGATCATGTTCTACACATAGAGCAATATCAAGCTGCTGTCGACATCTATGCTGTCCCCGACGAGATGAGATGCAGAGCATTCTCGGGAACTCTTACTGGATCTGCCCAGATATGGTACAACAATCTTCCTCGGGGTAAGATTTTAACTTTCTTTCAGTTGGCCGAGTTGTTCATCGGCAATTTCTGTTTTGGGGCAAAGCCAGTAAAAAGAGTAGCACACTTGTTAAGTGTTAGACAAAAATCTGGTGAGAGTACTAGAGATTACATAACTCGTTTCAATAACGAGAAACTGGAAGTCATAGATTATGAAGAGAAGACAACAATCACCGCCTTGATGAGTGGGCTGTTGCCTAACAAGTTGTATTACACTTTGGCCAAAGATCCACCTACAACTATGTCAGAGTTGATGGCGAAAGCGGCCAAAATCATGAATGCCGAGGAGGCAATGGCTGCGAAGAAGAATATGGATAAAGAAACCAAGGTGGAAGACGACAAATCCAAGAAGAAAGAGCATAAGGGCAATGGCGGTGACAAGCATTCCAAGAATAATAAATCGTCATGGGAAGTCCTGAAGAAATTCGACAATTATACTCCTTTGAAAATGGGTATTAATCATGTCTTGGAAGAAATCAAGAATAACGAGGAAGTAAAGTGGTCAAAGAAACTGAGGTCAGACCCTGACCTGAGGAATAGGGAGAAATATTGTGAGTTCCATAAGGATCACGGCCATATGACCAAAAATTGCATAGCTCTTCAGAACGAGATTGAAACACTCATCCGAAGAGGGAAGCTAGCGAAGTATGTTGATCGGGGAGGCGAAAGAAGGAATAATGACCGAACTAGAGAAAGGTCTAGATCTCCTCATCGAGCAGAGGAGAAAAAAAAAAGGGATCGTGAAGATGATACAGAAGATGACCTCGATCTTCCCAAGAAACCAAGACAGCCATAACGAGAGGTATTTTCAATACGCTTTGGGTCATTTGATTATAATGTCATTACAGGAGGAGATGCAGGAGGAGGAGACCTTACTGCAGAAAGAAAAGCTTACCTCGGTGAGGCTCAGGCTTGCTCATACATTCAACGGATAAATTTAGCTGAAGAGGATCGCCTGAGGAAGGTAAACAAAGAAAAGTTAGTCATCGGTTTTTCAAAAAATGACCTTGCAGGTGTTCTTTACCCTCACGACGACCCTTTGGTGATCAAAATGAGGATGAAAGAAGTAGTGATTTCAAGAGTGCTGGTAGATAATGGTAGTTCGGCAGACATCATGTACTATTCATGCTTTGACAGTTTAAATTTGAAATTATCTCAATTGGAACCTTATCACAAACCTCTATTGGGTTTTGCTGGCGAGAAAGTCTTTCCACTTGGAACGATCAAGTTGGATATATTCATTGAAACTTGGCCTGCTTGTCGAACAGAAAAAATACGCTTCTTTGTGATGGATAAGAATGTGCAGTCAGCTTACAACATCATCATGGGAAGAGTTGGTTTGAAGAAGTTCGAAGCAGTCCCATCTACAGTACATCAGTGCTTAAAATTCCCTACAAATTTCGGAGTAGGAGTTGTGAAAGGTGATCAGAAAGTAGCTCGGGAATGTTATTATTCGTCTGCCGAGCAAGAGGAGCTTGAAGAATCAAGGAAAAATACTACTACCTACCAGGTGGATGAAGGTACAGAAATCGAAACACTCGATCCTAGAGATGAATCCCAACTTGTAAAAGGACAGGTGGTGGAATCTACAGAAAATGTTATTCTGGACGACGAGCATCCTGAACGAGCCCAGATAGGTTCGTCGTTAGATGCTTCAATAAAATAGGAGTTGATAACTTTCTTGAGAAACAGGAAAAAACTTTTGCGTGGAGTCATGAAGACATGCCAGGAATAGATCCAAACTTCTTATGTCACGAGCTCAATGTGAATAAGGAGATCAAGCCTGTAAAGCAAAGAAGAAGAGTATTTAGTCCCAAGAAGAATCAAGCTATACAAGAGGAGGTCGAGAAGATCCAAAAAGCCCAATTCATTGAAGATGTGAAGTATTCAGACTGGTTGGCAAATGTGGTGATGGTGAAGAAGAAAAACAATAAATGGAGAATGTGTGTTGATTTCACTAATCTCAACAAGGCATGCCCAAAGGATCATTTTCCATTGCCCAGAATTGATCAACTAGTGGATGCTACCTCGGGACACGAGCTACTCAGCTTCATGGATGCTCACTCTGGTTACAACCAGATCAAAATGAAACCTGAAGACAGGGAAAGCACTTCTTTCATTACCCCTAGAGGAACTTATTGTTATAATGTTATGCCTTTTGGTTTGAAAAATGCAGGAGCGACATACCAGCGGCTGATGAACAAGGTTTTTGCCGAACAAATCAGTTGCAATATGGAGGTCTATGTCGATAATATGCTGACAAAGAGAAAGAAAGCTGCGGATCATCTAGTTGACTTAGGTCAGACCTTTGATCAACTGGATAAATACCAGATGAAGCTCAACCCGACGAAGTGCACCTTTGGAGTACGAGAAGGAATGTTCCTCGGGTACATCGTCAACCAGCGAGGCATTGAGGCAAATCCAGCAAAGATCAAAGCTCTTTTAGGGTTGCGATCTCCAATGACAAAGAAAGAGGTGCAGAGTCTTACAGGACGAGTTGCAGCGCTCAACAGATTTGTATCCCGAGCAACTGATAGATGCCTCCCATTCTTCAAAACACTTCGAAAAACTTTTGAGTGGAATGATGAATGTGAAAAAGCCTTACAAGACTTGAAGAAATATCTGGGAGCACCTCCACTGTTGTCCAGGCCAGTAATGGAAGAAAAGTTGTACTTGTACCTGGCAGTATCAGAGAATGCAGTCAGCTCGGCATTGATCAGAATGGAGAATGGAATCCAGAAGCCAATTTATTACACAAGTAAGGCTTTCCGAGGTGCAGAGATCAGGTACCCGAAGCTGGAAAAATTGGCATTGGCATTAATTGAAGCAAGTAGAAGAATGAGGCCTTATTTCCAGGCCCATACCATCGTCGTATATACCGACATGCCATTGAGACAAGCCCTTCATAAGCCAGAAAAATCAGGAAGACTGATGTATTGGGCAATAGAGCTCGGTGAATATGATATTGTGTATGAACCCAGATCATCATTAAAAGGGCAGGCTGTAGCAGACTTTATAGCAGAATTTACATATCCTGATACCCCCGAGAAGCAAAAGTTGCTCGCTGACCAACCTGTGGATGTTACAGGATCAACAGACATAAGTCCAGATCAACTTCGGTTGGTAAAAGGGCTTGTGGATGTAGAAAGATCATCAAATTCAAACCCAGACCAACTCCGGTTGGTAAAAGGGCGAGAAGAGATGGTCGGCGAAGAACGAAAAATACCAGGGGAGGATGAAAGGAAACAGCAGATATTTCACCGAGGAACTCTGTCAGATAAGAAATTTGAAGATGAGTTACCTACATGGAGATTATATGTAGATGGGTCATCTTGCACAACAGGTTGTGGGGCAGGGATTGTTTTGAACACCCCAGACGAGATTGATGTGGAATATGCCTTACGATTCCAATTCAAAGCTTCCAATAATGAGGCTGAGTATGAAGCCTTGATAGCAGGTCTTAATTTAGCAAAGATTATGGAAGCGCAACAAGTGATGGTATTCAGTGATTCCCAATTAATTGTGAATCAGATGATGGGAACGTATGCAGTTAAAGGAGAATTAATGGTCAAGTATCATGCAAATGCGATGGAGTTGTTGGAAGAATTTGATGCCATTCAATTGATCAGAATACCAAGAATGGAGAATGCACAAGCAGACGCACTGGCCCGACTAGCATCAGCTACTCGTACCGAGTTGCGAAGAACGATACCAATTGAGGTGTTAGAAAGTCGAAGCATAGATGAAGACCTGACGATGAATATTATTACTCTTACTCTTGATTTAGGACCATCTTGGATGGATCCCATCAGGGCATATGTCGAGGAAGGAGAATTATCGGAGGATAAGATCGCTGCCAAGAAATTGAAGTTTAAAGCTGCTCGGGGAGAGCGAACGAAGCGCTACTATCGATAAAACTAAACTAATCCACAATTCACAAGGTATAGAGCATCTAAAACCCACAATAAAAATAGAAACTACTAATCTCATCTTCAAATTAAATACAACAATTCTATCGAAATAATTACAACAATCTAACTATCTCGAAAATAAAATAAATCTCCAAATGCTCTATACATCAAAATAAATACAAGTCTTCTCATCTCTTGTATTAAAAATTCTTCCCAAATAATCCTCGCTAAAATCATCCCAATTGGTCCATAGCACTCGAATCCGTGCTCACCTGCCAACTAAGAAAAAGATGGGGAAGTACACAATACGACAGGAATATGCTCAACAAAGATGTTAGCGATGAACAAAGCGTAACAATACGACTACGAATACTCAAATCAAATAATGCAAAACTCAATAGCATTTTATCAATAAATTTCTCAACAACACATTAACCGGAGTCACCAGACCTCACCATACCGCGCCATACTTTATCAAGTAGCCGGAAAAGGAGTCTTGGCGGGTGCCCAACATCAGTGCCATTTAAAATCTCATGACAGCGTGCTCAAAACAACATGAATAATACCTCATGAATGAAAATAATTCCAACAATTATTTTTCCAGATTTCCAAGAATTTAACAATTCAAAATATGAGTTCAATTAACAAGAATTCAACGGAATAAACACTCGCGAGATTTCAGGAGCATATTGTGTAAAACCCCATACCTTAAAATCATCACATAATTCAGTCTCAAAATCTAATCACACCATCACGTTCTTCTCGCAAAAATAATCAAATCTCGTTCTAGCCCGAACTCGAGAAAACACCAAATAAACCTTATAATCTAAGGTTGGAATCTTGAATAAGCTTGGGGTTGTGGTTTGTATATGAAAGGGAGTAATTTTGGAGAGGTCTTATGCTTGAAAAGTTTGAGAAAAAGTGATTTGAAAAGCCAAGCCACGAATTTGTTGATATATAAAGGATTAAGAGTTTGATTAAGAAAAGAGTTCTAATCAGATACAAACACTAAAATTTTTATTCCGGACGATCGGACCATTAGAATCACTTGAAATTTTATTATGTTGTAGCGAACGGCGAGACAGGACTGCTGACAAAAATTCAGCTTGATAGGACGGTCGGATTTCTAAAAATATTATTTTTACAAGAAAGTTTTATGTTTTGAGGACTCTTAGAGAGTTTTATGTTTTGAGGACTCTTCTATATAATAAAAATTCAATTAAAACTCCATTTTAATTCCGATTTCGAAACCGTTTGAAATTCTCGGCTTTAAAAATAATAACCGACATATTTGAGCAATAAAAATAATTTTACCAAAAACTTTATTTTCCTCTATATTTTGAAAATACCCCAAAATTTACGCGGGTTGTTACACGCTCATGAGATGAAGGCATTCATTAGTTCTATGGACATAGTCTCTGTGGAATTGGCAGTACGGGTTGAACTTGGGCTTTATAGGGCGGTTCTTTAAATTATTCGGCCGCTTTAGAATTATTGGATTCGATATGATGTTCACAACCCTTCCTATAGTGGTGTTAAAAGGAGTGAACTTCTCAGCACTAGTTTGATGAACTGGGGGTCTCCCCTTGGCTCCTATGGCTTTGTTCTCCCTTCTTCCTCCTCGTACCTTCTATTTTTGCTCTCCTCTTTGTACTAACTTTTTCCTACTACTTTGGAAGGGTGGCCCAACTGTCGAATGTTGAGCATGAATAGCTTCTCCACCTTCCTTATGAGCTCTGTCATGCTTGTAAGAAAATTATTGGATAGTGAATAAATGGTTTTGCCATTGTATAATCCCCTCAAGAAGGCCGATACAACCACCTTTTCATTGAGATGATCTATGCGGAGTAGTTCAACATTGAATATTTTGGCATATTCCCCAATACTCTCGTCTTCGGTCTATATATTGTTAAACAGATGATTGGTTATCTTTCGATGGATTTTGCTCTCGATAAAGTGCTGAATAAAACATTCAGAGAGATCCCTAAAATAGGTGATGGATTATGGGGGCAGTCGATTAAACCATGTCATTGTCAACCCCTCTAACATGGTGGTGAATGCTCTACACCTTATTTTGTCAGAGATATCCATAATGTCCATACGTGCCCCATAGTGGTCAATGTAGTTCCTCTAATTTGAGGTACCATAGAAAGACTCCATCTTAGGGAACTTGAAGTTTCATAGCATTGGGCAGCTCATGACCTCCAGACTAAACAATGATTCCCGATCGGTATCTCTGATGGCATCATTGGCTAGTGGGAACCTAACATCTTGGGCTACTGATGTCGAGTGTATGACTGAGGAGACTGCAATGCATGGAAGTGGTGGACCCCAATTCTCCTAACTTCGCTTGCTGTGAGGATCTTAGTCCACCTATTACTCTTACAGTTTCTTAGGATGAGGCAGGCGGTTTAGTAGCTCCTCTAGTTAATCCAGGAGAGAGTATTATTATTATTCTCTGAGGCCTTTGATAGTCTTTATAACCTCTTTCTTATTCATAGTTTTGGAAACAGTCATTCCCACACACGATACCAATTATATTGGTGCAAAAATTTGATTCTCACATAATATAAAAACAATTTGTAATGCCGAATAAAAATAAAAGGATGTGAGAGATAAAGAAGAAGAATTTATATACGTGGTTCGGTTAGACTTGACCTACATCTACGAGTGAAGGGGAGGGGAGACTTTCTTTTTATCAATGGGAGCTTCTAGTACATAATTGCAAAGTATTCTCTCTCCATTATTTTCTTCACTACCATTACATGAGGCATTATATACATAGCATATTACAATATTCTCCCTTGTTTCTACCACGCACATTTGATATGTTTAAATTGGGGCATGACACGTATTCAAATTCTTCGAGATACTTTCCTATAATAACATGGGTCGTGCTAGATATTGGGAATATATACTTTGATTAAGTCTTCAAAGATTTAAATATATAGTAACTATCAAGAATTAGTCTTCGAATGATTACGAAGGATCGTGTGCTAAAGAATACCGACCCTTCAGCTATTAATGGTCCATTGATAAAGTGTCTCTAATAGGAAGTTGGTTACTGTTTCAAAGAGAAAGCACCGGGAAGCGATACATGCCTTATCATATGTTGTGATTTTGGAATATATTGAGGTTGATATTGAGGAGGAAGATATTAATGTTGGTGTTGAGTAGGAGGAAGATGTTGAGTCATGTTAGGATATTGAGTCTAAGCATAATCATGGGGGTATTACACCTTCTACTAATGCTGGCCCATTGAGAAATCCCGCAAAAAGATAATATAAGTCAGCTGTTGCATATAATAAAAGAAAATATCCGATGTTGTCACATCGATTGATGACTATGGTGTCCTATAGAACTCACACTCTAAAGCATTGTAAGGAGATCGACAAAGGTATATGGACTGGATCAGTGGCAATCATATATGTAAATTTAATTTATCAAAAATTTTGATATTTGCTTGGTTTGTAATGATATTTGTGCTATTGTATTGTAGGTTGAATGAGTGTCGTTGTTATGTGTAAATCACCGAACAAAGATAAATGAATGGCCTTTGAAGACTTGAGTAATGATGTGTGGGATAGGGTGGAGAGGGAAAATCTCATTAGCTTGATCTAATATAGCCATCGATTAACCACGAATTGGTTTCAGCTTTCATTGAGTGATGGCATCCAGAGAGAAATATATTTCACATTCCATTTTGGGAGATAAGCATCACTCTTGATGATGCAGCTCAAATACTAAAAGTTCATATAGTTGGTGATTTTATATGTATCCCAAACATAGATAGTCCCGATGACAATAGGAATGAATCACTGAGAATTATTGATTTCGTAACTGAGTGCTTGGGAGTGAGTAAGTCTAATGCTGATAGAGTGCATTGACTCATATGTGGTTGAACTGGATTATCGTGAATTTTAAAGAATATACAAAACTTAAGAATGCCACCGGGGATGACAAAGACCAATGCGCGAGGGCCTACATACTCTAGGTTATCAGATGCACTATTTTTCTAGATAAAACCAAAAATAAGATCTTAATATATTTCTTGGAAGTATTGAATGATATGAAGAATATGAGGTGACTTGCATGGGGATGGGAATACTTGATCACTTGTACAAATAAATTGAACTTGCATAAAGGTCAAGTGTTAAGTAAAATAACGGTTGTCTATCCCTATTGCAAGTAACAATAATTAGTATTTTGTAATATTTGTAATTAAATTCAAATAATTACTAATTTTGAATGATTTTGTAGTATTGGATTTATGATCACTTTACTGAATTGGAGGCAAGCTATAACATTAAATTCAATAATACAATGCCTAAAATTGGGCGTTGGACATTGCAATCAGCCTCGCAAAAGAATGCCTTCCCACAACTCATTAAATATAAATAACAACTTTACGATATGTCTGTAGACAATGTGAGTTTTTTATATTATTTTTGCAAGTATCTTTGGGAATACTTGAACCCTAATTATAAGTTTGTGTGTAAATGATTTGGGATCCTTATAAGGATGCGAGGGATGCATACCCGTTCTCGAGGTTGCCTTTTATAGTGGCATCATTATTTTCTACAAAGTTGTTGAGCCTTAATATCCTGAAAGAGTTCTTAGACAACTTAGACGTATTCAAATCATTCCCCGGGACCCAATGACCCCCTTAAGAGACGAGAGGGGAAACAGATATGCAAGATACAAGATTAAATTTGACATGCAAAAATGGTATCAAGAAAATTGGAAAGTCTATATATGTTATCGAACAAGTCGCAATCATTACTCGTTACGTACCAATGGATATGTAGTGAGGATTGCATGAAGTGATTCTTGACCTATTCTCGCCCTATTGTCCATAAAATGGCATATCGTCAGTCGAAAGCAAGAAAAGCATCACTGGTAAGGATTACATTTCTTATAATTTTCATAATTCATGAATTTTCAAACATAAATGATGTCCAATAGGTGGACGAAGTGCGCAGAGCAATGGAGTTACTAGGGAAGAACATTAAAAAAGGCGTTATGGCTGATGCGACTACATTGCTTGGGTGGGATCAACAAGCATACCAAATACTTACTGCAATAGTTAGGGCGGGTCATCGTATTAAAACTGAGGATCAGGGGATGAAAAAGAAAAAGAAGAATGGAGAAGAGCATGATAATGGGAAAAATAAGGCAACATAGGATTAGGGGCCAAAAAGAAAATAAGAGAAAAGAAAAAGAAGATGAAATTTGTAGTTATTGGTTGTTCATTGGGCTGAATTTTACTACTTTTGTACTTTGGAATTATTGGTTGGTGTAGGTTGGTTGTAGTGCATTTTGTTGATAATTGTTGGTTATGTACATTTATATTAGTATATTGGTTGATGTTTAGTTAGTTAACTATGATTAATGTTACTATGTTAGTTGGTTTGTGAACTTTTTGTTGGATGTTACTATGTTAAATATGTTTAATGTTACTATATTAGTGTGTTAACTATGTTTAACATTACTATGTTAACACACACACACACTGATACCATTATTTTTTGGGTGAACAGTGATAAGGTTAATTCAACGTCAATCTCAAGAGATGAACACTGATCTATAAACAATCCTCAAGTCCACAGTACTACAGATAACTGTAGCAGCCCAGTCAAGCCAAACAAACGCCTATCTCAAGGCTATAACGGCGACAATGGCAAATCACAGGACACCGGAAAATTTATAAATAGAAGATCATTCCAGAGTTCAATGATGATTTAATTATATCACGATTACCAAAAATTAAATCCTCAAGGATCCTTTAATAATATGTCTAAACATAATAAGAATATTATCTAAGTACTTAGAGTGGGTTGCCCGAAAGCTCTAAATAAAACTTGAAATATTATTACTAACAATAAAACATATGATTACAAGCGTAATTTACAGATTATTGAAGTTGCAAGCCATAATATACAGAATATAAAGAAAACTTACAATGAAACTTAGAGATTACAAACTTATTGTTGCTGGAATACTAGAACTTGAAAGCTATTATAGATATTGATAACTAGGGGTTTATGGTTGCTTGATTGCTTGAGTATTGCTCTTGATGGCTGTGTAGGCTGTGTAGAGAGAAGAAGAGGAAGCCTTCTTATATAGGAGATTGAAGAGCCTCGGATAGAATCTCTTTGTACAGTAGAAGCCGCGTGAGTGTACAGTGACTGATATGAACAGTGGTAAATAGTAAAGGGCGCACAGTGGGTGAACAGTAAGGGTCGTCTACTGTTTGCACAGTAAAGGTCATCTACTGTTTGCATGCATACGTCATCTCTTGCGTCAGTTTTGTCGTGGTAGTGCTGACATATTTATTGCATCTATTTTTATGGTTCCATCATATTATCAATATTGTGCCTGGTTACTGAGTCCATTGAGTCATTATCTGAATCGGTGTGTCTATAGGCTAAATAATGATAATTACTTTCTCTTTCATTAAATAGTGCTTCTTCAGTGTCTGTAGAATTTTGTGTTTTGTTAAAATAAGTTACATTTCTATTAAAAGGATGTTTTGGTATAAATATTCTTAGGTTAAAATTTTCTTTAATCATATACCAGGGGTCAGCTGGAATTTCATTCATTATATTATAAACTTTATACATTAATAATAAATCAGCTGTTGCCTCTTTTCCTTGAATTAATGAGTCATCGTTACTTGCTTGAGCATAATAGTTTGAAATTTTATCTTGCCTGTGTTCAATAAATATATTGTGCCTGCTATGAATTATTTGACCAGTTCCTATCCATTCTGGTGGTATACTTTCGATTATTAATAAAAGATAAGGTGAATTCACCCTTTTAGGCTGTTGTTCAGCTATTGCATCTACTAAACATTTTGGAAAGTTGCAATTAATATTATCCCATGGAGGGGGTATTAAAATACTACTAACCATTCCATATTCTAATAATAAACTTATAGTAACTTCTATTGCAATCTCAGGATTAGTCTGGAATATTACGTTGGGTCTAGTTATTATAAAATTTTTAAATTTTTTATAGTCTATTTCTATAAATATCATTGTTTCATATTTATTTATAGCATTTAGATGGACATGTTCGTATTTATATGTACATCCCAAAGGTTCGGGATTAAAACGGAAATAATTTTGAATAAAAAGCCAATTTGAGACATCTTTTTCTTGTGCAAATCTTATTATTTTATCGGATATATCATTTGGCAATATGGTTTCTACTTTTGTTTTTAATATATATCTATGATAAGGGTCAAAAGAAGATAAAAAATTATTATTAGAGTACAGGTCTACAGTTTTCATTTTCTTTTCATTTTCTTGATTTTTAAGATTTAATACTTTATAATATTTAATAACAGTTTCATGGTCCTTAATGAGTTGTGGACTGCTTTTGCTTTTATAATATTTAACTTGTGCTTCTAAAGTTTTCACATAATTATTCATATTGTGAAAAAAGGTATTTACGTAGTTCATTGTGTGGATAAAAGATCCTTTATTGTATTCTCTATTGAACCAGAGGTTATCTAGCATCTTCTGCTGGTCTTCATTGACTGGTAGCTTTGACCTAAATTTTTGTTTTGCATTAAGAACAGTAAACAATTGATTAGTATGCTCTTGTGTTCCTGAGGAAGATCCTTGATAAGACATCTGCAGAACATTAAGAAGAGTTAGTAATTAATCTAGATAAAATATCGGCTAATTGATTATCTTTACCTTTAATATGTTCAAATTGTGGTGTAAATCCTTTTCCTGTAATATTGTCAATAAAGTTTAACCATCTTTTTGTCGCTGATTTACTTTGGTTAGTTTTGTTAAAATGTTTCACTATATTATCACAATCAGTTCTTATTAAAAAGGTTTTTCCTAAAAATAATTGAAATCTATCTATAGTATTTATGACTCCTAATATTTCTAAATCTGTTGATGGTAATCTACTTTGTGTTTCGTTAAAATTTCCTGAACAATATTTACATATTTCTTCTTCACTTTTATTACTATCTTTATTAGTTTTTTGTAATAGTATACCTGCCCATCCTAAGGCTGATGCGTCAGTTTGAATTATTTTGTAATTATTTTCTAATGGTAAATTTAGAGGTTCTAATGTACTAACAATTTGTTTTATTTTTTGTACTAATTTTATATCTTCATTATTAAAGTATTTTTGTCCATTCTTTCCTAATTTACTATATAATGGTCCTACTAGTTTGGATAAATTTGGTATAAAAGACCTACAGTAATTTAGTAATCCTAAAAAGGCTTGTAGTTTTTTAGTTTCTTCTATTTTATCTGGAAATTCTAAAACCTTTTTTACTATATGTTCTTGTAATTCTATTTTTCCTCCTTTAATAAAAAGTCCTAAAAATTCTATTTCTTGTTTTTCTAATTGCATCTTTTTACTACTAATTATTAGTCCTTGATTTATAAATTCTTTAAAAACTATTTGTAAATGATTTCTATGTTCTTGTTTATTATTACTAAAGACAAGTATATCATCAATATAAACTATACAGAAATCAGAATGTTTTTTAAAGATAGTGTCCATTTTGTTTTGAAATATCTGTGGTGCATTTTTTAAGCCAAATGGCATGACTAACCATTCAAAATGTCCTTCTGGGCAAGTAAATGTTGTCCATTCTATTGATTCTTTTTGCATCTTTATTTGCCAAAAGCCAGATTTACAATCAAATTTAGAAAAATATTTTTTATTCTGAATTTTATTAATTAATTCGTCTTTATTAGGTATTTTGTAACTATCATCATAGGTATTATCATTTAATCTTTTATAATTAATAACCATTCTTGCTTTGTCTCTTTTTATTTCGCTATGATTTCTTACCATAAATGCAGGGCTTCTGTGTCTACTTATACTCTTTTTTATTACTCCTAGATTTAATAATTCTCTTATTTGAATTTTAAATTCTTCTTGTCTATTAGTTCACAAGCGATGTCTTTGGTTTTTATAGTTATATCTGGATTTATTATAATTAATTTTGCTTCTATTTTATTTTTATTCCAGTGTTTTTGAGGGTCTTCTCCTATTATTTCAGTTTTTTCAGCTAATCTAATTAAGTCTTCTAGTTCTAATTTAGTATTTTTAAACATGATTTTATTTAAATTATTACATTCAATTTTAAGACTTTCACTTTTTTCGAGATATTGTAAGTAATCTTTTAAATAATCTTCTTCAATATCTAGTTCATTATTATTTAATTTTATGTCTTCAATTGGTTCTAATATTATATTGTTATTAAGTATTAATTTATTTTCATGTTTTAATATGTTAGATTGATTATTAGGTATAATATGTGTTCCTTTTTTAAACAATTGTATACCAGAAGGCGTATACATAAATCCTCCTGTTAAAGATTGAATAAAATTTAATCCTAAGATAAAAGGGTGATGACTTTTTACATTAGTTATGTATGTTTGGGGCGAAATAAATTGTTCTTCATTTATATATATAGGTATATTTTGTATACACTGTGTTATAGGTATAGCGTCTTTATTGAATTGATGTATATAAACAGGGTAATTTAAATCTTTAGCATCTTCTTTTGCTACTAAATCTACGTGAATTAGAATTTTAGTTGCTCCTGTATCTAACATAGCTGTAGTTTCTATAGTTCTATTTGCAAATTTTATTTTCGTAGGGAAGGTAATTAAAGCAGATTTGTTAGTATTGTTTATTTGTTCTTTAGGTTTATTAATTATTTCTTCAGTATAACATTTTGTACATAGATTTTGTTTACAATTTTCACATATATATAATTTTTTATATTCTTTTTTACACTTAGCACATTCTAACTGTAATAAAGTAAATTGGTTAAGTATATATTCACAGTCTTCAATATTATAACAATGATTTAAATTATCTAAACATTGTTCTAAGATTTCTATATCATCATCATTAGAGTCTATTGATTCTGTGGATTCTATACTATATATACTAATATTATCTATTTCTTCATATTCATCGTATATACTTTCTAATTCTATTGTGTCTCCTAAATCATCTTCAATGTCATCTAAGATATTTATTTTTTCTTGTATTTTAGATATATTATTATTTTTATTTCTATATGGACAATTTGGTCTAATATGATTTGGGTCACCGCATATAAAACATTTACAGTTTGTTACTTTCTTGATATTTTTATTATCTTTTGTTTCGTTATTATTATCTTTATTCATTTTTCGTTTTTTATACCATGGTCGTTTTCTTTTAAAGTTTTTATATTTGTAAGGTTTCTTAAATGTCTTACTAGGCCGGATTTTATAACTTTTGTATTTTTTGTATTTCTTTTTAGTTTTATATTTATTATTTTTACTAGTTATGATTCTTTTATTGTCACAACCATACTGAGGTGGTAAATCTAATTGTTGACATGTATGATAGTATTGTTTTCTAATTTCTTTACTTTCTTTTAATTTTCTACATTCAGATTTAAGTGTATTATATACTATATTAACTCTAGCTCCTATAGATGCGTCCGTTCTCCAGTCATCGGTTTTTTGCCAATTTTTCCATATTTTTTCACCTATTTTTCCTGGTATTTTTTGTATATATCTATCTAATAGGTTAATGTCAGTTGTTTTTCCCGTTTGTGTCCAATATTCTACGTATTTTCTTGTGTAATCTCCTATATATTCTAATCTACAAATTTGTAATTGTTCTAAGTTTCTAAGTGCTTCTGTTTGCTTCTCTGTGATTGTTATAAGCCTATTACCTCCTAAGAAAGAAGCTTTGATTAAATTAGTAAATTTTTCTATAGTAAAAGATTCTTTAAATTGTAGATATTCATTTCCTAATTTATATGTTAAATACCAATTAGATACACTTCCTTGTAAAGTGTTTTCAAAATATGATTCACATTCACTTAGGTTAGTAAATTCTATAAGTGTAGTAGCTCTAAAGCATCCTTTTTCCCATATTTCTATTGCAGTCTCCCAATCTAATGGATTTACATTATCTAAATTTAGTATACTACCGTATTGATTTATATTCATACTTGTATCGAATACATATCTGCTTCTACTTTTATTACCTGGTGTTGGTTTAGTATTTTGATTATATTTTTCTCTTGTTGCTCCTAGGTGTTGATGTGTTGAATAGTCAGTAGTAGGTGTTTTTGTGGTAGATGATTCTCCAGTTACTTCTTCGGCGGGGTTTATTTCTTCTAAGGTTTTTATAATTTCTTGTTCGTTTAAAAATTTATCTAATCCTATGTTAATTATTTTTTGTTTATTATCTTCATTAGTTCCTTCAGCGCAATATATTGAAATTATTAATTCTTTATTTTCTTCATTGCCATATTTGTTTATTAATTGTTCTGTTGTTAAATTATCACAGTCGTTTATAATTATGTCATATATCTTGTCTTCTAATACTGTGAATAACGTTTCTATTTGTTCTTCTATAATTAAAACATTAATTTCTTCTAGTAATTCTTCACTTTCTGTCTCGATTGATTTATATTTACTAAATTTAATGCTACTTTGTCCTACTTGATTTTCATATATTTTATTTTTTTCTGGATTTTTTAAGTTTGTTATCATTAAATTAGGTAGTTTCCATTCTAATTCTTCATAAATACTACTATCTATTTTTTGTGCTTCTATCATTTCTACATATTTACTATTAAAAGATTTTACGATACAGTCAAATTCGGCTTTAAAATTTATTTTATATCGATTAAATAATTTTCCCATAAAAAGCGTATATACTAATAGATTATTATATTGTCCTGTCATATTATATCCTCGTGTACTTATTGCTATTTTTATATGTTTGCTAAATTCATTAGTATCTATAGAGAAGTTAGGTATACATCCTATTACGGCGGCGTTTTTTGATAAATCTACTTCAGCGCTGGCTATTTGTGCCTGTTTATGATTATTCCATCTATCATCATATATGTATACTAATATTTTAGTTCCTGCTTCTAATCTGGTTAATCCTACGATTCCTATTATAATTATTACTAGATGCATGAATTCTAATTTTAGTTTATTTAATTCTGTTGCAGATTCTGGTGTTATTAAATCTAATATTTTCTCAGTATTAACTGCTGCTATTTTTCTTTGACTAGTGTGATTGTATATTTTATTAGTGAATTCTAACATATTTTGTTGATATAGCTGTTTTCCTTTAGCTTTTTGAATGCCCTTTTCAATATATGTTTTAGTATCTTCATTGTCGTCAAATAGACTTTCTATTCGGAATATTGATTTGTTTTTTGTTGTAGATGTCATCTTTAGAGTAAAATAGATTTAGTTTTGTTTTAGCAGTTTTTGGGTCGGTTTTTAGTGCTTTAAATTTTTCGATTAATTCGTTTATTTCAGGTGTATCTTGTATGTTTTGTTTTTCTTCTTTCCTTTGTACGTATTTTATGAATTTTTCTAATTCAGTTTTTATGATAGTAATATTGGTATTTATGACGTCTAAAAATCCTTTTATGTAGTCTTGATTTTCTTCAATTTTTCTAATTCTTTCTAGTAAGTTACTATTGTTCATATATTTATCCTAGTCTGCCTTTTTCTGCTAATACTCCTATTTGGGTTTCTAATGAGCTACAGTTATCTGTAGTACTGTGGACTTGAGGATTGTTTATAGATCAGTGTTCATCTCTTGAGATTGACGTTGAATTAACCTTATCACTGTTCACCCAAAAAATAATGGTATCAGAGCTGCTTTAATATTATATCTTTAGATAATAAGATATATTATTTAACGAAAAGAGTGGAATTACAACTTATAAGTTTATCTCGTTTAAATAATTTTATGCTTATTGAAGGAAAATATCTTAGTGATAAAACCTGGTTTCAAATTAGACTACGTACTGAATATTCAAACCTAGACTATTCAACAAAAGATTATTTAAAATATAAAAATAAAAAACTTCATAAAGAACTTGCAAAATATTATAAAGATAATATAGAAGATATAAAAGAAAGGATCCATCAATATAAATTAGAAATAGAAATTCTAGGAGAAAAAGGACGTTTAGGATAATTTATGATAACTGAAAAAGAATTTTTAAGAAGAAAATTATTAGCTGAATATAAAATATTAGACGACGCTATAATTAAAAAAGAAGAAAATATAAAAAAGAAAAACCATATACAAGCTACTATTAATAGTTGGATAATTAGAATAGCTAACGAAAAAATTCACCAGTATAAGTTAGAATTAGAAATACTAAGTGAAAAGGGTAGATTTTAAGTGTTATGCTAACTAAAAAACAACTACTAAGAAACGAAATCGAATTTAGAAGAGGCATAATAAGAACTCAATATAACTTTCTAAGAATTATTCTAAAATTTGAAGAGTATCATTTAGTCAACAGTACTATTTACGTAATCGAACAACAAGAAAAAATAGTTTTATCTTTAGAAATCAAATTAGGAATATTAAGCGAAAAAGGAAGATTTTAATGCAAACTGAGAGAGCAAGACTAAAAAATTCTATAGAACTAACAAGAAAAGTTATTATATTAGGTAAAAAACTTTTAGATTTCTTAAAAAAGAGTAAGTATAAAAGAATAAGGCAGAATTTAAGTCTACAAGAAAATACACAAGTAATTATCAGTGAACAAAAAGCAAGATTAATATCATTAGAAACCCAAATAGGAGTATTAGCAGAAAAAGGCAGACTAGGATAAATATATGAACAATAGTAACTTACTAGAAAGAATTAGAAAAATTGAAGAAAATCAAGACTACATAAAAGGATTTTTAGACGTCATAAATACCAATATTACTATCATAAAAACTGAATTAGAAAAATTCATAAAATACGTACAAAGGAAAGAAGAAAAACAAAACATACAAGATACACCTGAAATAAACGAATTAATCGAAAAATTTAAAGCACTAAAAACCGACCCAAAAACTGCTAAAACAAAACTAAATCTATTTTACTCTAAAGATGACATCTACAACAAAAAACAAATCAATATTCCGAATAGAAAGTCTATTTGACGACAATGAAGATACTAAAACATATATTGAAAAGGGCATTCAAAAAGCTAAAGGAAAACAGCTATATCAACAAAATATGTTAGAATTCACTAATAAAATATACAATCACACTAGTCAAAGAAAAATAGCAGCAGTTAATACTGAGAAAATATTAGATTTAATAACACCAGAATTAAATAAACTAAAATTAGAATTCATGCATCTAGGAATAATTATAATAGGAATCGTAGGATTAACCAGATTAGAAGCAGGAACTAAAATATTAGTATACATATATGATGATAGATGGAATAATCATAAACAGGCACAAATAGCCAGCGCTGAAGTAGATTTATCAAAAAACGCCGCCGTAATAGGATGTATACCTAACTTCTCTATAGATACTAATGAATTTAGCAAACATATAAAAATAGCAATAAGTACACGAGGATATAATATGACAGGACAATATAATAATCTATTAGTATATACGCTTTTTATGGGAAAATTATTTAATCGATATAAAATAAATTTTAAAGCCGAATTTGACTGTATCGTAAAATCTTTTAATAGTAAATATGTAGAAATGATAGAAGCACAAAAAATAGATAGTAGTATTTATGAAGAATTAGAATGGAAACTACCTAATTTAATGATAACAAACTTAAAAAATCCAGAAAAAAATAAAATATATGAAAATCAAGTAGGACAAAGTAGCATTAAATTTAGTAAATATAAATCAATCGAGACAGAAAGTGAAGAATTACTAGAAGAAATTAATGTTTTAATTATAGAAGAACAAATAGAAACGTTATTCACAGTATTAGAAGACAAGATATATGACATAATTATAAACGACTGTGATAATTTAACAACAGAACAATTAATAAACAAATATGGCAATGAAGAAAATAAAGAATTAATAATTTCAATATATTGCGCTGAAGGAACTAATGAAGATAATAAACAAAAAATAATTAACATGGGATTAGATAAATTTTTAAACGAACAAGAAATTATAAAAACCTTAGAAGAAATAAACCCCGCCGAAGAAGTAACTGGAGAATCATCTACCACAAAAACACCTACTACTGACTATTCAACACATCAACACCTAGGAGCAACAAGAGAAAAATATAATCAAAATACTAAACCAACACCAGGTAATAAAAGTAGAAGCAGATATGTATTCGATACAAGTATGAATATAAATCAATACGGTAGTATACTAAATTTAGATAATGTAAATCCATTAGATTGGGAGACTGCAATAGAAATATGGGAAAAAGGATGCTTTAGAGCTACTACACTTATAGAATTTACTAACCTAAGTGAATGTGAATCATATTTTGAAAACACTTTACAAGGAAGTGTATCTAATTGGTATTTAACATATAAATTAGGAAATGAATATCTACAATTTAAAGAATCTTTTACTATAGAAAAATTTACTAATTTAATCAAAGCTTCTTTCTTAGGAGGTAATAGGCTTATAACAATCACAGAGAAGCAAACAGAAGCACTTAGAAACTTAGAACAATTACAAATTTGTAGATTAGAATATATAGGAGATTACACAAGAAAATACGTAGAATATTGGACACAAACGGGAAAAACAACTGACATTAACCTATTAGATAGATATATACAAAAAATACCAGGAAAAATAGGTGAAAAAATATGGAAAAATTGGCAAAAAACCGATGACTGGAGAACGGACGCATCTATAGGAGCTAGAGTTAATATAGTATATAATACACTTAAATCTGAATGTAGAAAATTAAAAGAAAGTAAAGAAATTAGAAAACAATACTATCATACATGTCAACAATTAGATTTACCACCTCAGTATGGTTGTGACACTAAAAGAATCATAACTAGTAAAAATAATAAATATAAAACTAAAAAGAAATACAAAAAATACAAAAGTTATAAAATCCGGCCTAGTAAGACATTTAAGAAACCTTACAAATATAAAAACTTTAAAAGAAAACGACCATGGTATAAAAAACGAAAAATGAATAAAGATAATAATAACGAAACAAAAGATAATAAAAATATCAAGAAAGTAACAAACTGTAAATGTTTTATATGCGGTGACCCAAATCATATTAGACCAAATTGTCCATATAGAAATAAAAATAATAATATATCTAAAATACAAGAAAAAATAAATATCTTAGATGACATTGAAGATGATTTAGGAGACACAATAGAATTAGAAAGTATATACGATGAATATGAAGAAATAGATAATATTAGTATATATAGTATAGAATCCACAGAATCAATAGACTCTAATGATGATGATATAGAAATCTTAGAACAATGTTTAGATAATTTAAATCTTTGTTATAATATTGAAGACAGTGAATATATACTTAACCAATTTACTTTATTACAGTTAGAATGTGCTAAGTGTAAAAAAGAATATAAAAAATTATATATATGTGAAAATTGTAAACAAAATCTATGTACAAAATGTTATACTGAAGAAATAATTAATAAACCTAAAGAACAAATAAACAATACTAACAAATCTGCTTTAATTACCTTCCCTACGAAAATAAAATTTGCAAATAGAACTATAGAAACTACAGCTATGTTAGATACAGGAGCAACTAAAAGTCTAATTCACGTAGATTTAGTAGCAAAAGAAGATGCTAAAGATTTAAATTACCCTGTTTATATACATCAATTCAATAAAGACGCTATACCTATAACACAGTGTATACAAAATATACCTATATATATAAATGAAGAACAATTTATTTTGCCCCAAACATACATAACTAATGTAAAAAGTCATCACCCTTTTATCTTAGGATTAAATTTTATTCAATCTTTAACAGGAGGATTTATGTATACGCCTTCTGGTATACAATTGTTTAAAAAAGGAACACATATTATACCTAATAATCAATCTAACATATTAAAACATGAAAATAAATTAATACTTAATAACAATATAATATTAGAACCAATTGAAGACATAAAATTAAATAATAATGAACTAGATATTGAAGAAGATTATTTAAAAGATTACTTACAATATCTCGAAAAAAGTGAAAGTCTTAAAATTGAATGTAATAATTTAAATAAAATCATGTTTAAAAATACTAAATTAGAACTAGAAGACTTAATTAGATTAGCTGAAAAAACTGAAATAATAGGAGAAGACCCTCAAAAACACTGGAATAAAAATAAAATAGAAGCAAAATTAATTATAATAAATCCAGATATAACTATAAAAACCAAAGACATCGCTTGTGAACTAATAGACCAAGAAGAATTTAAAATTCAAATAAGAGAATTATTAAATCTAGGAGTAATAAAAAAGAGTATAAGTAGACACAGAAGCCCTGCATTTATGGTAAGAAATCATAGCGAAATAAAAAGAGACAAAGCAAGAATGGTTATTAATTATAAAAGATTAAATGATAATACCTATGATGATAGTTACAAAATACCTAATAAAGACGAATTAATTAATAAAATTCAGAATAAAAAATATTTTTCTAAATTTGATTGTAAATCTGGCTTTTGGCAAATAAAGATGCAAAAAGAATCAATAGAATGGACAGCATTTACTTGCCCAGAAGGACATTTTGAATGGTTAGTCATGCCATTTGGCTTAAAAAATGCACCACAGATATTTCAAAACAAAATGGACACTATCTTTAAAAAACATTCTGATTTCTGTATAGTTTATATTGATGATATACTTGTCTTTAGTAATAATAAACAAGAACATAGAAATCATTTACAAATAGTTTTTAAAGAATTTATAAATCAAGGACTAATAATTAGTAGTAAAAAGATGCAATTAGAAAAACAAGAAATAGAATTTTTAGGACTTTTTATTAAAGGAGGAAAAATAGAATTACAAGAACATATAGTAAAAAAGGTTTTAGAATTTCCAGATAAAATAGAAGAAACTAAAAAACTACAAGCCTTTTTAGGATTACTAAATTACTGTAGGTCTTTTATACCAAATTTATCCAAACTAGTAGGACCATTATATAGTAAATTATGAAAGAATGGACAAAAATACTTTAATAATGAAGATATAAAATTAGTACAAAAAATAAAACAAATTGTTAGTACATTAGAACCTCTAAATTTACCATTATAAAATAATTACAAAATAATTCAAACTGACGCATCAGCCTTAGGATGGGCAGGTATACTATTACAAAAAACTAATAAAGATAGTAATAAAAGTGAAGAAGAAATATGTAAATATTGTTCAGGAAATTTTAACGAAACACAAAGTAGATTACCATCAACAGATTTAGAAATATTAGGAGTCATAAATACTATAGATAGATTTCAATTATTTTTAGGAAAAACCTTTTTAATAAGAACTGATTGTGATAATATAGTGAAACATTTTAACAAAACTAACCAAAGTAAATCAGCGACAAAAAGATGGTTAAACTTTATTGACAATATTACAGGAAAAGGATTTACACCACAATTTGAACATATTAAAGGTAAAGATAATCAATTAGCCGATATTTTATCTAGATTAATTACTAACTCTTCTTAATGTTCTGCAGATGTCTTATCAAGGATCTTCCTCAGGAACACAAGAGCATACTAATCAATTGTTTACTGTTCTTAATGCAAAACAAAAATTTAGGTCAAAGCTACCAGTCAATGAAGACCAGCAGAAGATGCTAGATAACCTCTGGTTCAATAGAGAATACAATAAAGGATCTTTTATCCACACAATGAACTACGTAAATACCTTTTTTCACAATATGAATAATTATGTGAAAACTTTAGAAGCACAAGTTAAATATTATAAAAGCAAAAGCAGTCCACAACTCATTAAGGACCATGAAACTGTTATTAAATATTATAAAGTATTAAATCTTAAAAATCAAGAAAATGAAAAGAAAATGAAAACTGTAGACCTGTACTCTAATAATAATTTTTTATCTTCTTTTGACCCTTATCATAGATATATATTAAAAACAAAAGTAGAAACCATATTGCCAAATGATATATCCGATAAAATAATAAGATTTGCACAAGAAAAAGATGTCTCAAATTGGCTTTTTATTCAAAATTATTTCCGTTTTAATCACGAACCTTTGGGATGTACATATAAATACGAACATGTCCATCTAAATGCTATAAATAAATATGAAACAATGATATTTATAGAAATAGACTATAAAAAATTTAAAAATTTTATAATAACTAGACCCAACGTAATATTCCAGACTAATCCTGAGATTGCAATAGAAGTTACTATAAGTTTATTATTAGAATATGGAATGGTTAGTAGTATTTTAATACCCCCTCCATGGGATAATATTAATTGCAACTTTCCAAAATGTTTAGTAGATGCAATAGCTGAACAACAGCCTAAAAGGGTGAATTCACCTTATCTTTTATTAATAATCGAAAGTATACCACCAGAATGGATAGGAACTGGTCAAATAATTCATAGCAGGCACAATATATTTATTGAACACAGGCAAGATAAAATTTCAAACTATTATGCTCAAGCAAGTAACGATGACTCATTAATTCAAGGAAAAGAGGCAACAGCTGATTTATTATTAATGTATAAAGTTTATAATATAATGAATGAAATTCCAGCTGACCCCTGGTATATGATTAAAGAAAATTTTAACATAAGAATATTTATACCAAAACATCCTTTTAATAGAAATGTAACTTATTTTAACATAACACAAAATTCTACAGACACTGAAGAAGCACTATTTAATGAAAGAGAAAGTAATTATCATTATTTAGCCTATAGACACACCGATTCAGATAATGACTCAATGGACTCAGTAACCAGGCACAATATTGATAATATGATGGAACCATAAAAATAGATGCAATAAATATGTCAGCACTACCACGACAAAACTGACGCAAGAGATGACGTATGCATGCAAACAGTAGATGACCTTTACTGTGCAAACAGTAGACGACCCTTACTGTTCACCCACTGTGCGCCCTTTACTATTTACCACTGTTCATATCAGTCACTGTACACTCACGCGGCTTCTACTGTACAAAGAGATTCTATCCGAGGCTCTTCAATCTCCTATATAAGAAGGCTTCCTCTTCTTCTCTCTACACAGCCTACACAGCCATCAAGAGCAATACTTAAGCAATCAAGCAACCATAAATCCCTAGTTATCAATATCTATAATAGCTTTCAAGTTCTAGTATTCCAGCAACAATAAGTTTGTAATCTCTAAGTTTCATTGTAAGTTTTCTTTATATTCTGTATATTATGGCTTGCAACTTCAATAATCTGTAAATTACGCTTGTAATCATATGTTTTATTGTTAGTAATAATATTTCAAGTTTTATTTAGAGCTTTCGGGCAACCCACTCTAAGTACTTAGATAATATTCTTATTATGTTTAGACATATTATTAAAGGATCCTTGAGGATTTAATTTTTGGTAATCGTGATATAATTAAATCATCATTGAACTCTGGAATGATCTTCTATTTATAAATTTTCCGGTGTCCTGTGATTTGCCATTGTCGCCGTTATAGCCTTGAGATAGGCGTTTGTTTGGCTTGACTGGGCTGCTACAGTTATCTGTAGTACTGTGGACTTGTGTGTGTGTGTGTGTTAACATAGTAATGTTAAACGTATATATATATATATATATATATATATATATATATATATATATATATATATATGGAAATAGTGTATCCTTAATTGGCATATATATCGCGAACAAAACATTATCAAGTTTGGTTTGGCATACTGATAGTGAAAAATATTGTATTACTCATTATAAATACCTTGAATTAAACATAATAATGTTTGGTTCGATATAATCATACCTAATAATGGGATTTCCACTTTCTGAGGCACTTTAATTCGTGATATATATGCCGAGTAAGTGTACACTATTTCGGCATATATCACAAATCAAGGTTAAATTTAATATTGACATTGTAACATTAAAAGTTAAGATCAACCAAAATATTTTCACATTAAACATAATTAAATATTGATATATATATATATATATATATATATATATATATATATATATATTAACAAATGAGATTGAAAAACAAATCAGAGTCAGTATTGACATATCCCTCACAAGCTACCTACACCTTTAGTTACATGTGTAAAAAAAAACAATATATACCTTACTAGTTGATTTTTATACGATGATCACTTATCAATAATTCTTTGGGCAAATCTTTTGAAAATCAGATATCTGATTAGCATATTTTTTTATCCTAGACTTAACTTCAGGCAAGGAATAACTATGTCAGTCATTTGCAACTAGTGGAAATGGACAAACTTGTTTCCTTCAGTATAAGAAAATAATTACCGCATACATGAGCAATCTGTACGAGCATTGAACTTTTTGGTCGTTTATATCTCATAAGTAGAAATATAAGGCACTTTCTCAGTGATATGAGGACACACACAAAGTTATAAGCCTCAGCTATAAGGCAACACTCTCCGGCATGATCGTCCAAGACTTCTGATCACATGGGCTTGTGGAATCGTCTAACAAATTTAACACAGTCTCCACAAACTAACTCCCAAAATAATGTACATAAAAATCATTTTTTTCAAGAACTTCGTTCATCAAATCCGCTCTCACACTTCTCTGTCCATCACTTTCGAATTCCCATCATTAGACAGCTAAACACGCATATAAAACCTCAATTACCATCTGCTTCCACATCCACAATATTTTCTACAAAACCTCTATAAAACTTGGGTATCTCCTTTACGTATTTCGTGTAAGTGGGTGTGTACTTACGGTACCATGGGGATAGGGGTGTGAACTCTGTAAAATTAACTTTTTTAAGTCTCTAGACAACATGATGTTCCTTCTCGGTCAATTATCTGGTGTGTTCGAAGGCATAGAGATCCTTTTTCATTTACTTCTCATGTTTTTGCTCACGTGTAACTAGTTTTTGACCCCGTGGCCGACCCTTCCCTTGCTTCAGCACGAATGACTCAAATAGCCTCGTAGCGATGGGACACCCTATGTCTTTCAACTCATGTAACATGCCCTTTGCTTATCCATAATTGAACTTTTGCACCTCTATTTGAATAATATCATTTATGGTTCATAATCAACCATATAGTACTTGGATAACTCGGGCACTATAAATAATTTACGCCAATGACCATCCAAACCTCCCCAAAGTATAGCCCGACCTTCCAATCGATAGATAACCAACTCGTGTGCACAGTTTATGGCATAGGCATTGCACATGAGATGGAGGCATACTTTAAAATCCATGCCAACATTATCACATGTATTTAGCTCCTCAAGAATTAAGTCAGTTCCATAATGTGAAACATGGCCTATGAGTTCGTGCAACAAAGGAAGATTGTGAGAGTGCTTGATTTTCTGTAAGGAATCCTCAAACTCCTTAATTTTCGTAACCTGTAATTCAATGTAATCATGCATGCTGGAAAAAACTTTGTTAAAAAGTAATTAAGAACTCTCCAAGTGTTTCTTAAGTTCATCATGTGCACCTTGACACCTATTTGTAATTTTATTGCTGCAGTGTTATATCATATTTGCCCATGCTTAAATGAAGGTCTTATTCAAGTTATACCAGGTATATTCAATATAGTTTAGAGTGTTGGGGTATACCAACCAATCCACGTGAAATAACATCTGAGATTCGTTAAAATTTCTCTCCGTTAGGAATTCAACCGAATAAACCTAGTCTCTCAAGATTTTTTTTAGTGAATACCCATTGTGAATATCTTTACGAGCATGGTTTCCACATTATAGTGAACGTGGAAAGTGAACATCATGTATCTAGCATCGAGGAACACCACACATAATGCATTGATGCACATGCACTCCCGATCGGTGATGAAAAAAGTGAGGATTGCAAATGGATCGAACAGTGTTTTCAATCAACCTAAAGCCCATCGGTAGTTCTCTTCTTTGTAACTAAAAAAGAAAATACAATGTCGAACGTCTGTTTACAAAATGTTACATTTACAATCTCAAAAAATGACCCATTGTACTGGTATGTCTTGTAAGTGAAATCGATAATGACAACTGAGGAAATACTTTTCTAATTGAATGGAGTTAGGATAAGCCCAGAATATGCCTTCCACCTCCATCACTGGCTCATTTATGCGATTTAACTATTGCATCACTGTTCTACCCTCCCATTCTCCAATCCTTAGCTTCCCCTTGGCATTGTAAATTATTTTCATTTTTGAGACATTACTTACATTCCAATATTTTATCATCATTGGAATTGAGACTTAACCTCACTTAATGATGTCTTTTCAATGATGATTCTCCCCTCTAAAGTAAGACACATGATGTATGGATTCCCAACTAATGTTTTGGGAAATTCGTGGTCATGAACTCCACTTACAACCTGTTTAAGGATAAATTTCTAAGTAGTGTCAATTTGTATGTATTGGAATTATTCCGAACAAAAACCAATTTGAGTCGTAGATAAATTTTACTTGTCACGATTCCCATTTAGTCTATGATGTTGTGTTGAAGACGTAGCGGCTAAGATTCAAAGCTAGATCATGTCATAGTTTTGATGCATGTTTCATGTCTTCATTTGATTTTCCTAGATATTCATAGTCTTTGATGCATATTGGTTTATGGATACTCGGTAAATTTTTTCTTAGGATGTTATTTTATTACAATGATTTAAAAATGTTTTTAAAATAAGTTTTTTTGATATAAATCTTGTTTAGAGTGGTATGAAACATCTCCTTTAGTTTGGATCAAATGACTTTAACACTCGTTCAAACGATATGTGGAAGTCATTCAAACGACATTCAGAACTCGTTTTGACGAGTTGTGAATTTCGTTCTAACGACATGCCAATATCGTTCTAACGACGCGCCGCCTCAAGTTTATTATTTAAGTCATCTTTTGCTCAGAAAATTAAGAGTGTAGAATATACAGAATTTCACAGAACCCATAAGTTCTTTTGCATTTATTTACCAAATGTTTCAAATGCTAAAACATCCTTTATGTTTACAAGATCCAAGTTTACATATCATATGTTATAGAGATCTTGTGTTTGCACCACAGTTTCATTCTTCATTATTTGAAGAACCCATTTCGTGCATTAGACTTCGTACTTGTTGATTAATGGTTGCTGGTTGTATTGGTGGATACTGAGGCATGTGTGGACTCGTGTGTTGTGGACCTGACGCATGTGGACTCTTGCATTGCAGTGTGGAGGAGAAGTTGAAGAGAAGAAGAGGCATATAGGCTTTTGGGGAAAGAGCCATTGTGTAAGACTGAAATTTTCCTTTGTAAAATCGTATCATAGGGATTGTCTGGCTTGGGTCGTCCGAGGTTTTTTTCGATGTGGTTTCCTCATACATCGACATGTTTTGTGAGCATTATTTACTTTATCTTGCTTAATCACACTAGATGCATGTTTAGGGTTAAAAAGATAAAATTAGATTAATTAGTTTAGTTCATAAAATTGGTGCTAAATAAAATTAAAAAAAATTGTTGAAAAAGAAAATTTATTTTCACCTAAAGGACACACATAGAGGGACCGTTGTCATTTTTACAAATTGGTGTCAGAGCATGTTGCACTTGGTTATTGTGTAGATACTTGTGTGCAACTTTTTGGGTGGTTATTTGCTTCATACTATTGGTTTTCTTTTCTCTTAATGGATTCTCCTAGCTTTGACAAAATAAATCTTTTGAATTTGAAGTTTTCAAAAAGAATTAAAAGTCTTGAAGAAGAAAATTCTCGTTTTAAAAATATGATTGAATCAAACGTTTACAACTCAAGGAGATATCATTCGTGAGAAGTTTGGTGCTTTGTATGATAATTTTAAATCCTTAAAAGTGGCCAAAGAAGAGAGTGAGAATAGAGTCCTTATTTTAGAGAAAGAGTTAGAGGAATTAAAAAATTCTAGGGTTTGTGCCATTAAGGAAAATATTTTGATTAATGATTTTAAGGCACCTAAGAAGACTCTTAGGGATAAGTTTGCTTTTATTGAAGGAGAGCGAGATAACCTTCTATATATGATTGATAATATGAATAAGGAGTACTTAAAATTAAAATAGTCTAATTCTCTGCTTGAGTCTAGAATTTTGAAGTTAAAAGATAATTTAAAAGACTCGAGTAGTTTGAGTAGTAATGGTAATGGCTCATCTTATTCCCATGCCTCGAGCGTTAAAGCCCAAACCATTGTTTGTTTTAGAGGGTCAACCAAAATCAAGGACGTTATAAAAGGTCAAACCATAGGTAACATTCCTCCCATTTACACATGTTCACATTGTGATAATAAAGGTCACCTTGGTCATTTTTGTTTTGATCTTAGAAGAGGTCCTAAGAAGTTTAAGGATAGTGTCTCATCGGTTCCCATATACCCTCAGTTACGTACACACCTGTTTGGGTTAGGAAATCTATTTTGGAGACGTTAAGTGTTAGATTGGTTGATTCTCACATGCTTGCACATGATTCTTCTCTTGCCATACCATATGAATGATTGCTTGCATGATTTTGTTTGCCATACTCTAGTTGTGCTTCATGATTTATGTTTGCTAGTGTTATGACGTGTAATTTTTGTATTATATTTTTTCTTTTATTGAGTCATATTGGAAAAATACAAAAAGATTTTTAGTTTATTTTTGTGTCATGAGTTTACACTTGATATGGCATATTAAGGTGCATGAACCCCCATCATTTCATCTTTCCACGTGGCTGGTACATTTGGTCATGATTTTGGATGCAAAGGTTGATCTTAACCATTGTTTAATTGGGTTGTTTCGAAGTTGACACAAATTTAAATTCGACTATGTATATGCCATTGCACACATGCATGAGCTTTAATGAATGTTTAATTTTTCATGCATATTTGAGTTTGGTGAGATGTTCTCCTCTCAATTTTATCATCTAGGTTCATATTAGACTTAGGAGGATTTATACATGTAAGAACCGTTGCCCATGAAGATTTATATAGCATATTGAAAAAAATGATAAGTGTGCACGAAAAAGGGTTGCGAGAGGCATGTGAACTCGTCGTGAAAGCCACCGTTTAAAAGAGCCCAAGAAAAAATTAAGGCAATAAAAAGAAAAATATGTCAAAAATGGGGCCAATACGAAATCTCTTGAAAATTGAAATTAGATCTTCAAAAGAAAAAATGAATAGAAAAGAATTTTCAATTATAAGGGAGTTTTAGTTGAAGATCAACGGGTTTTAACAAATAAGTCCTTTGTTGAAAAATTCGTGTCATGACGCTATTGTTTGTAGAAACGTCAAAATTTCTAGATTTGTGTGTGTAATGTATGTTTTGTTCATTAAATTCAAGTTTAATTGTCACATATGGCTAACACCTAGTCTGATGATATTTAAGGTCAATTAGAGCTTCTTGAACGTATATTTGCATTTGGATTGTGATTCATTTGTGTTAGTTACACCCTTTTATTCCATTCCATGTTTGAGTACATGGATACTATGATAATGCGTAACTTATATTTGGTGTTTGCTGTTGTTTTCGTACTTCCAGTTGCTTTTATTAGATAGTTTTTTTGTTGGGCAGATGCTACATACTTTTAGAGTTGGAATATAAGTTTTGTGAAGTTGTTAGAATGACTTGTGGTTGCCGTTCGAACGATATGTCCATTTCATTCGAAGAGTGGATTAAATGACCATTCAAATGAGCTACAGTTGATGTTAGGTATGGTCGTTAGAAGGGTCGTCAAATGGGTCGTTAGAAAGGTGTTTCAAACAATGTGCCACTATTTTGGATCATTTCTTACATGGATAGAACGACTTTTTTAGTCATTTGAATGGCCTTGATTTATCGTTCGAACGACCTGGTTGGGTTTTTGCCCTTCAATTTGATTCAGTACCTACTCGATATGGTTTACACTGATATTTTGATTTGGTAATTTTGGGTTATATTGGACAGTTTATATGCAGTTAATATTGATTATTCATGCTTTGATTCTTGCACTGCATTGATTTTTTTAGTCACATCTTTTGATATTGATGATTATTATTTGTAACTATTTACTAGCTATGATTTGTCATATTTTGATTATTTTGAGCAAATTCATTATGTTTATCTAGATTTTCTTTTTATGTTATATTCATGCTATATATTCGTTTATATGTTTATTTTTCTAACTAGTTGTCTATTCGAGACAAAAGGGAGAGAGATAGATTTGTCATGTAGGGGGAGATTTTTTAAGTAGTTTTATATTAGTATCACGTTGATTATATATCATTTGTTCCTTCATACTTCACATGGTATTTATTTGTTTCATGTGTGTAGTGATTCTTTAGCTATTTGAGATTCGAGATTTTGCGCCTACATCACATGCCCTATATTTTCGTTTTCGGTATTATGGGGATCGAGGCTTGTGGGGATCGAGTCATTGTGTAAGACTGAAATCCTCCTTTATAAAACCGTATCATAGTGATTGTGTGGTATTGGCCGTTTGAGGTTTTTTCCTGTTGTGGTTTCCTCGTACATCGACGTGTTTTGTGCGCATTGTTTACTTTTTCTTGCTTAAGCACATTATATGCATATTAGGGTTAAGAAGATAAAATTGGCTTAATTAGTTTGGTTCAAAAAATTGGTGCTAAATAAAATTAGAAAAAGTTGTTGAAAAATGAAAATTGTTTTCACCTAAATGACAAACATAGGGGGACCGTCGTGATTTTTACAACCTGTAACATTCATCTCCCACTATCAGGTGGAATTCCCTTCAATAGAAGCGGGCAATTTCACTTTCTAATATCCATATATTTCTTCATATTCTTCTCACCCCGAATGCCTGATTTGTTCTCACACTTCTTCCCATGATGATCCTGGTACTCCCCTCCCATTTCACACCCCAAATGTAAAGGTCTTTTCCGTGTTACCAAAGGTGCGTCAGACTCAGTGATTACAATTATTATTCTAACTGAGTGCACTTACGCTTAAGCCCAACCGATTAACGCTTGACGAGTGAGAAATACCTGAGAATATAAACATCAAATAATCAATATATTTTAATACACAAATTTGTTATATTTGACATAGTTTCAAAGGTTGCGTGTAATCAAAATACCTGGTCGGTAAAGAAAGTTATGCTAACAATGACTCTTAAAGAACCATCATCGCCTTTGTTCTCACAGTCAATATTGACTAACGCCTCGTCAAATAATACATAGTTGAAGTCCATGAAATCATCCTGCATAAGTAAGAACATGTTTGCGTTATTAAATAGTCCATCAAAATTGATTGTTTCCCATTTGGTGTCATCAAGACGAATCGTGGCCACTATCTCGGCATGATGATTCCGAATTATTGCATTATATTCATTAGCATCATGTCGAACAAGCTGTCGTGTAGTAGTAAGATGGTTTGGGATGTTGCGAACGAATTATATATGTAGACTCGTGATAAACCTCCCAAAATAAACTATTTATTAAAAAAAAAATAAAGAGAGTGGTTAAGTAGGATCACCCTGAAATTGATGATCTTACTCGGGAACCCGATATCGAACCACCATCAGTCTTACTTTTCATTTTTTATTTTGTCAATAGATAAAAACAAATAAAAAGACCTTTATTGGACAACAAAAATTGTCTCACATGTTATTTCGTGTAATTGCATTTGTTTTAGTGGTGTCACACACGTTATTAACATATTGCATTGGTTATTGCAACTTTGATGATTTCAATCCCTAGTTATTATGTGGGGATGAAAATGATGATTGTTGGTAAAGTGAAGACCAAAATGTATTCAATCCATTTTGATGGATGAAGATTGTTGGGGAAGTGGGACTAAAATGGTTGAAAGCTTACTTAGTCGAGAGAGAATGATTTAGGAGCTTAGTGGGTAGAGAAAGAATGGTTGAGATCTTAGTGGGGACCAAAATATTATGTAAAAAATATTTATATTGTGCGGTGGCCCTTACCCAAAAATGTTTAAATTGTCTTAGTATTCGAAGACTAATTTAAATAAAGTAAGGCTAAATGTGTAAAGGTAACGTCATTGGTAGAGGTGACAAATCGGGCTAACGGGTCATGTTTGAGCCTAGCCTAACATGATACGACTTCATTTTACCTGACACAAACGTGACACGATGTCGTGTTTTGTTTTCCTAACATGAACACGACATGTTAAGATCACGATCCGACACGAATAGCACGATAAATCAATTTTTTGCTAAACACGATTCAATATGATAACCCACCTATATATATATATATATATCAATGTCATTTTTTTAATTTTATATTGCATGAAATATATTAATTATTAAGGGATGGTAATCGGGATGTAATTGGGTCAAAACGGGTCAATTTCGTGTCAGACCTATGGGACAAACATGGCACGACCTGCTATTGGGCCAGAATATCCTAGCCCGAACATGACCTGAACACGACATATCATGTTTATTTCGTGCCAATTTTGTGTTGGGTTTTGTCATATTTTTGTGTCGTGTCAGAAATTACAACCCCTAGCAATTGATAGGGGTGTTCAAAAAACTGATGGACCAAACCGAATAGGGGGTCTTTTTTCTTAACTGGTCCGGTCTCGATTTATTTTTTAGTGAACTGACCTAGTCGATCCGGTCCACGATTTACAGTTTTAAAAATCCTATTAGGACCGACCCGGACCGACTCTATATAAAATAATATATTTGTACATATATCTAATATCTATACTTAAAAACAGAGTATCTACTCCCAGATGTTGACACTCAATCTTTAGTTATTAAATCCCAATGTTATCAATACTATATATAACCCTGAATCTTCATGCCTCTGACTCTCCAACTCTTTAAATTCTTTAGCTATCAAATAGAATGGAACTTTTCATCTCCATGAGGAAAAAAGATTTAGTAATAAATAACTAAGCAGGGGAGACTCGAAATCTTCAAATTCTTTACCCATAAAATAGAATGGACCGTTTCATCCCTAGAAAAAATATTTAGTGATAAATAACTAAGCACGAGAGATCACTTATTTGTAAACTTTTTGGTATTCTACATACTTCTATTTACAACTAACATTTATATGCACAAACCTCTCTTGCCTACTTATGATCCTGTGTGCACTCTTTTTCTGTAGAATGGCCAACTACCTTTTGTATCAGCTTCTTTTTTTCCCTTCTTGGGTGGTAAATTTCTTGGTTCTTTTATTTTTTTTGCCTTTGTATTAATTTAGTGTTTTGATTTTACCCTTTGTATCAGGTTCTTTTTTCCCCTTATGGGTGGTAGATTTTTATGTTCTTCAACTTTTGTTTCAAAGGTTGAATTTATTTTTTTCTCCAACTTATTTATTTATTTGTGTTTTGTATTGGTGTCCTTTCACTATTTGGGGTTAACAATTTTATTTTGGGTTCGTTAATTTGCCCATTTTTTTTCATGATATTTAGGGTCTTTTATTGACATGTAGCTTCGTGATTTTGCACCATTTTGTATATGTTTGCTTATGTATTAGTTTAGTTTTATTATTTTTTGCTAACTTTAAAAATATATATAGTAATCTCATCTTATGCAGCATTTTTCTATTAGCTTCATTTTAGTTTCTTTTGTTTGAGTTTGGTTTCTTCTGCCTTTGTATCAGTTTAGGTTTTTCCTTTACCTTTTCGAGGGACATTGTTTTATTATTATTATTATTATTATTGTTGTTGTTGTTGTTGTTGTTGTTGTTGTTGTTGTTGTTGTTGTTGTTATCGTTATTATCGTTGTTGTTGTTGTTATTATTATTATTATTATTATTATTATTATTATTATTATTATTATTATTATTATTATTATTATTATTATTATTATTATTATTATTATTATTATTATTATTACTAGTTGTAAACCTGCGTAATGCACGGACAAGACGATTATGTATGCGTGGTTAAAAATATAAATATTTTTCAAAAATAAATTTTCATTTCAATGGCAAGGTAGCACACTCTTGAATTATAATAATTTTTTTAACATACATACTTAGTTTTATGACATGTGAGTTATTATTAAAAAATGTTAAGAGACTTTTGATGATCACAAAAACTATATCCAATAAGTAAAATTAAAATTTAACTAAATTAAAAGGAAAATAAGCAATGAGATTTGATGTTTGAGAATAAAGGCTTATCAAATGGGAAGTAAAAGTTAGTATCCAGATGAACAATTCTAAAAGGACAAATTAAAAAAAAAATACTATACGTGTGTTCCTCGATAAAAAAAATGTAACCAATGTCTATTGCATCATGCGTCATAGTAAAATCGACACAACTTAGTACTGTCCTTGAGTAACGATTGAAAAATAATCTTGCACCACTTTTTCACCTCCACCTTATTCTGATGCAATATATATATCATAACATAACGCAACATATATATCATAACATACTTTTTCAGCAAAAAAATGTCAATATTTTTCTCCGATATAAATATCCAAAGCCTAAAAATATAAAATCATCAATTTTTCATCATGTTCAATTAGAAAAAAACATATATTAATTTTATAAACCCACAAATATAATTTAGTAAAAGTAACCCTAATTTTTTTTGTAAAAAGTTCTAACAGTTAAGTCAGATGATAAAAGGGTTATTATATAAAAGAGGACACTACTAAAGGTTTTGCTATGAATGGCAGTCTTCACCATACATTGGTCTTAAATTTTATTTTTTGAATGGTTGTTCTTGTAATATATTAAATCAAGGACCAAAGCCCAAAAGAAATACAGCTTTAAAGTCTACCCAACAACCCACCCAAGGCACACAGACCCACAACACCTAGACACGCAAGCACAACTAAAACATACATCAACAACCAAAACCCACACTAAAAAAACCCATACCAAACTAACCCAAACAACCTAACAAACAAAAGCACCCGATCCAAATCTACAAACCAGCACACCGAGATTTAATACCATCAATAACGCTGAGTCATCCACCACTTGCCATCTTCTTCACAAACCATAACCACGCGTTAACACCATACAAACAACCAATCAAAATACATGCATCAATCCACCCACAAGACAAATAATCAAGCTATTCCCATTCTCTTAAACCATCCAACCAAATTTTTTCAACTTTTAATTTCTATACCATTCGAACTCCAAAAACTTCCCAATGCCAAAATGAGAATCCTACCCAAAAATAAAAATAATCCTAATATGATCACAAAATACCTATTTTTTTACAAAACAAACCACTTCAACTTTAACTGCAAAATTCCAAATTTATCTCTCAAATAAAATGTAAGAGTTGAAATATAAAAATGTAATCTTTCAAAATATCACTTCCAAGTTGCCCCTAAAAACCAAAATCTCTAATACCCACATGGGATTTTACTTACTTCCAACAAAATACCTGATTGATGAGGTATATAGGCGGCTTCCACCCAATAAGCCTACACCAAAAGCTGGTTTTCATAATCTATTGTAATATTGAAAAAGAAAACCAAAAAGAAGGATCTGTTGGGGGAGAGAAACAAACCATTTTAAGGCTTAGATATTAAGAGAGAGAGAGAGAGAGAGGGAGAGAGAGAGAGTCGATTCATTTCTTTGAGAGTGGAATGACTCTTTGAGAACCGAAAAATTTGAGCAACTATATTCTATCTCAACACCCCTCTCTCAATCGCTTTTTTCTATTGCTCTACAAATGGATTTGTGTTTTTTTCTTTAAAAAATATGTATACGGAGCAATAAATCTATTAAAGTCACGCACGATTGAGAGATGGAAAAAGGTCTGAATAGAAGTTGTCAAATAAGACTAATGAGCTGACAGCCAACTCAAGTCTCTCATTGGCGTGTTCTTCTTTGTGCGTGTATCATATATATAGAGAGAAATGGTGGGAGCAGAAAAAGTAGGAGAAGAAAGGGCGGAGAGAGAGGAACGTGTAATAACCCCACTTTTATATGTTCATATATAGTTTTAAATATTGTATTATTTCATATGTGATATGGATAATGTTAATTTATTATTTTTCTCCCTTCATAAATCATGAAATATCAAATTAGTTACAAACATACAATTTTAAAGTTTTCGGTAAGAATGTTCATATTAGAGGTTAGTTGTGACCATTATAATATAACAATTGACTTGAGATAAAAACTAAAAAGTTATAGATATATGAATTAGGTTTGCAACACAACAAACAGTGTGTTAAACGGACGTTCGAGCAAGAAGTTATGCTGAAATTACAAAATAAGGGCAAATATGTCCATCCTTTAAGTCATATTTTGTCTTATTACCACACCATGTGTAATATTTTGATTGGTTGGAAGGGAAGTCTGGTTTAGGCCAACTTAAACACTTTGAAATAACCTCCTTCTTCATCAAAATGGATTAAATCAAAGTCTTATAACATATCCTAAGTTAAATGATAAGTTTTGGGGTAGAAAATGTAAATTTATGAAACTTTGGGGACTTAATTTTAAATAAAGAATATTTCTGGGACTAAAATGAAAATATAAAAAGGACCATTTTGTAAATAAAATATTTTCAGGGACCACTAAGAAATATTGAAAATATATAGTGTGAAATTACCAAAATGCCCTTAATGTGTAAAATGACCATTATACCCCTAACACCTTTCCGCCTCATGCTTGACACCTCGCGCTTACACATGTCATCCATATAGATAAAGCTAAAACACGTGTCGTCGTTACAAAGAGAGCTAAAACACGTGTTGCTTCTCGGTGAAATAAGGCTGCAAGACCCCTCCGTTGCATGACACCTCAACACTGACTCGCCGTTGTAAAGGCTTGGTCGGCTAGATATGTGTCAGCGCCGTGAAATCCTTGGAAAACTATAAATAAAACCTTTAGGATCATTTACTCATACCATTTCCTCGATAACTATAGTAAGAAAGAGTGATATCTGAAGAGGGAGTTTTGTAAGTTCAAGAAGAAGTTTCGTCTTAACGAAGTGATCCAAGACTTAATATCTGTAACTTCGATCTTCTGTTTTAGGTGAGTACTCTGACATTCCTTGTGCGTTTCAATTATATGATGTTATGCAAACTATATATATTTTGTGAACTGCTTTTATTCTCAAAATTCATCTGATACCGATGATTGATTCCTTGTGATATGTTTATATTTGTCCATATAGACATACCGATTAAAAAGTGTCTTCAAAATGATATTAAATATTGGAAATAATATTTGGCCTAAGGTACCTCTCTTACTGATTGACCTTCCCAGTTGGGTTATCGTTGGTGTGCCCTAAATAAGGCGTTTTGACGAACAAGTTCGATTGACCCTCAACTATCGGGGAATAATACGGTAGAAGAATACGGTACTAGAGTGTACTTGGTCATTAAAATTATATGGTTGAAAGAAAAAGATATTGAAAATTAATTTATCGTATATGTTATATTCTGTGCTATTCATTTCTATATACTGTCATCTCAAATTTTATACAGCAAATTCCTATCCATATATGTATATGTCTACTCTTTGGATTTGAATAGGTATCAATTTTCTGAACAAAACCTTGGAATGTCTAGAGATTAAACCTTACTAGGATTTTAGCTAATGTTGTATAACTAATCATTTTTCAGGAAATAAGTAGGCTTGAAGGGAACGTAAAAGGACTATATGGAAGATCCAGCTTTTAGAGCTCTTTTTGTTATTTTAAGTAAAAAGTGTGTTATATCATATAGAGCATGTTTGACTCTCTTGTAATAAGTTTTAAATTTCGCTTTAAGTTGTAACTCGTTGTTACTTGTAATATAAATGAAGTTTCCTTTTAGAAAGCCCCTGATGACGTAATTCCTTCAATTTCAGTATTTTACGATTCATAACCATGTAATTGTATTTCCGTTGCATTTAATTAAGGAAACAATTTAAGTCAGAATATTTGTTGCCTTAGTGGCATGTCAAGACACTCGTTCCCCACTACTATTTTGGGACAGGATCATGATAGAACGGGTGCATACCAATTAACCAAAGGTGAGTATGGCGGCGTGGCATTTGATTTGGATGCTACAACTATATAAAGAGAAAAATAAAAAGAGTAGGGAAGGGGAAGAGGAAGAGAAATGGATGGTTTATTGCAAGAGTATGAAAGATCATTTAATTGTTGTGAATATCTGCTAGAGAAAGGAGAGAGAGATGTGAATACGATTTACAAAATCTTAGTGCCACGTGGCATCCTAGATGAGTAGGAGATTAAATTTCTTGGAGTCGGTTTTATAACAGTATATAGATTTGTCTTTTGGTTGAATTGTGGCTTCTTTGCCGTTTGTCTCAAAGGCCAATTCCCCCCCCCCCCCCCTTTTTTTACCTTTTTTCTATGTGTCTATTTTTTTTCTCCGTTAAGTGACAAATTTGTGCTTCTGAGTTCTTTAACTTCTCTTTCTCAAAGGCAGATTTTATTTTTCTCCATTTTCCTTAGCATAACTATTAATCTTGCCAATTTATCCATTTTAGTTTTTTCCTTTACCTTTTCTAATGATATTATTATTATTATTATTATTATTATTATTATTATTATTATTATTATTATTATTATTATTATTATTATTATTATTATTATTATTATTATTATTATTATTATTATTATTATTTGTCTCTTGGTTGATTTGTGGCTTCTTTGCCTTTTGTCTCAAAGGCTAATTTCCTTTTTTTGAACTTTTTTTTACCTTTTATATCCGCTTCTATTTTTTTTCTCTGTTAAGTTAAATTTGTACTTTGTGGGTTCTTTGCCTTTTTCCTCAAAGGCAAATATCATTTTTCTCCATTCTCTTTATCATAACTATTAATCTTACAAATTTATTCATTTTAATGTAGTGATAAAATATAAAATGTTGTCGATTATTACAAAATCAGGATTAGGAATAAAAATAAGCAATGACATTTCTAATTGGTTTTTATTCTTAAGTCAAGTAAATAAAACATTTTGTAGTATGATTAATGCTATACTTTTTGTCATTTGTTCAATAAGCTACTCTAAATGAGTCATGCCATTTTATAGCCTCAGGGTAACATGAACATTTATAAAGTTTGGTAGATAGATTAAATATATTTTGTACTTTTTATTGTAAATAGATTAATTCTGATTATTGAATACTCTTACAAGTTGATGTTACTATAAGTAATGTGCACTAATGATAGATTACGAACTTCTTTAATTTTTATTTATATTATATGTTACAATCGCCTGCGCATCGCGCAAGACTAAAAACTAGTATGTATATATATACGATAGATAAATAGTAAAAGTATATATTTTAATATTTGAGTAGTTTAAATTATAGTTTAATCTAATAGTAGGTCTGTTTTAATTTCAAATCTTGATATTTTTTAGTTTTTAATGTTTGGAAAAAATGAACTTAAATATATTTTTATTTTTATAAATGATGTATCTTATTAGAGTAATGATAGGGAGACCCAATTTTTGAACCTAATTTTGAAATCCCGTGATGTGTCATCATCACACTAGCTGATGTTTTTAGTGGAATCCATGTGATCCACACACATCTCCCAATGTCATGATGACACATTGCTCAATTTCAAAATTGGGTCCAAAAATTGGATCTTCCTATCATTACTCATTTCATTAATGTGAAGATCGACTAGTTAAACCGAACCGATCTTATAAAAAATGAAATCGATTAAAGTCGATTAATCAACATTATGGATCCGACCTCAATCCATTTTTTAAAAGACCAAGTTGATCCGGAAAAAAAAAATCAGACGTGTCAAAATCGAACAAGTGTAGAGTGAAAGAACCTTTCTCATTTCCAATTCAAATTCAATTAATGGGTTTTCGTTTAGATATCCATTTGAACATCTCGAGTTTTTTTCTTTTGGTATCATACTATGAGTTATTCGGGCAGCTTACGCGCACATCGACTAATCCCCATTCGCGATTCGTGGGTTTCGTTGGCCAAATATTATTTTGACAGTGCCAGAGATCGAAATGTGAACCAAACTCAATCCACCTCCAAAACTGTTCCAGTGACAATCTTATACCACTAGACAAAGACACTTGATTGAACATCTCCGGTTGAAGCATAAACCCTTTTGTCAAGATTTTATTTATTTATTTTTTATTACTTGATTTCTTATTCTACTTTTTTAGCTCATCAGATTTCAAATCGTGGATGGGTTGGCGTGAAAACACGATTTTAAACCAAATTTACTGTTTTAATTTTGTAATATAAAAAAAAAGATTTCCAAAAATGTATGTAATTTTATGTTAGTACTATATCTCTAGGTCAGGTTTGAATCTTCATTTGAATACAATCAGAAAATCATTATGTGAAATCACAAGGAGCTCCAATGTTTCTAGTGGCATATTGAATAATTTGCTATCAAATTATTTTAT
The DNA here is from genome assembly GCA_949130495.1 of Sambucus nigra. NCBI lineage: Eukaryota > Viridiplantae > Streptophyta > Magnoliopsida > Dipsacales > Adoxaceae > Sambucus > Sambucus nigra. Next base: position 59,677,616 of record OX422214.1, read on the forward strand.
GAAATTTTCTAAAATTGAAACAAATCTGGTAAGGCCAATCACAATTTCTCAGCGTTCATGTGTATGCAGTGTGTAAATTTTCATTCCCTCGCACAATGCACAAGTGGGGCTCATATTGTTGGGCGTGTTAAAATGCAGTTTAGTACACAAACAATTGAAGTTATAAAAAAATTATTCCTTCAATTGGATAAAATTGAGAAAGAATAAAAGCATGTTTGATTATCAATTATAATTTTATTTTATATATTTAAATACAATTTTAATAAGAATTTAAGTTTGATACCCTTTACCACTCACAATTAAAAACAAACCAACAGTTAGGGCAGCACTTTGCACTTCATCATCACCCCCAACAATGGTCAAAGCGATTAGGGTTCATGAACTCGGTGGCCCCCAGGTCTGTTTTTCACTCTCACCTTACAATAGATGCTCATTCATTATGTTTTAATCATATATATATATATATATATATATGTGTGTGTGTGTGTGTGTGTGTGTGTGTGTGTGTGAAAGTTGATTTTTTTGATTACTTCATTGATTAACTATTGCTTCTGATTTCAATTGGTCTTTTAGCTGCAGTTTTTATCTGTTATCTTTGCTGATTTTCAGTTGTGCTTGTTTTCATGGTGTAATCTTAAAACGTATGTTAATAAAGCTATGTTAGTCCCATGTTTTAAAATTCATTTGTAGCCGCTCTCAGGTATATGTTCTTTTTGTTGTTGGTCCCGTTGTAACAATTATGGAACAAGTGTCATTCTCTGCGAAGAGAAAGAGGGGCGGTTAGAGTCGGTTGGATGAGAGCCAACCAAAACTTTGGAAATGGGACTAAACCCAAAAAAACTATATATTATACTACCTCCGTCGCAACTAAATAGTTGCTATCTGGAATCGACAATTTTTAAGGATGCATTCAAGATCAAGACTTTGTTTACTATTGTAGAATGTGGTTCGATGATTACATCAAAGGAGAGTGGACTATTAATTTGGGACGGGAATCATGAGTAACACTTTTAATTTAGGGTTCGCAGTTTTGTTAAATTGCCTAAAGCCATTTTCCTTTGGATTGTTTGCCCTAATTTATGAGTAATTCTAAGGAGATCCATAAATTAGACACAAATTCAGACATGGTGAGTTGGCAAAAAGACATTAGTTCAGATTAACGCCTAATGTGTGTCTGATATTTTGCTCTATTTAAAATTACTTTTTATATACTGGGCCCCCATTAGCTCTTAGTCTTAAGCACTTGGAAAAGTTAAAAAGCAAGTTGCTGTCCCTTAATTGAATATAACTATGTGAAGCTGTTATATTACAACAATACTTTTTAAAAAAAAAAAAATACTGGAAACGAAGAATCTTTATTAAAGATGAAAAGATACAAGCTACACTGGGCTAGCAGTCAACAAAAACCTAATAATGTCAAACCGAATAACCAAAGTATATCTATTGAGGAAAAGATGAAAACAATGAAGTGACCAATCTTGAAACACTGCTGCCCATATTTTGAAACCAACCCAATTATCAAAGATGCTCAAAATTTGACTCTCACCCCACCAATCAACCAAACTCATCCCAATTATACTACACATGTAGCCTAATTATTGATAATGGAGGAAATGGAGAATTTCTAAAAACAAACTGAGGTCGACACCCATAACGAACCATAAAAAATTGATGGTTTACCATAATTCTCCCTTTTCTCTATCTGTCTCCTTTCCTTAAATTTTGTTGTTATTATTTCCTTCTAAATGTTCCAAGTGAAGGATAACACAATACATCTCCAAAGTACTCACCTTTTTATCCTTTTCTTCAAACATAATATCCATGCTTTTTTTTTTTGAATGTCAAGATGAAGAAAGAGCCCTTACCACAGTAAGCTTCCCGCGAATCTTTACCCAACAAAAGCTAGCCGGTTCTCAATAAAGAAAAATGTATCAATAAATTAAATGTCTTTCTTGCAAAGAACGTACTAAGACGGGGATACACATGTTTTTGGCCTCTTTAGTTGAATCAAATCACATCACGTATTCACCTTATTGTGGGCTGCTAGCTATGAAAAAACTTGGACTTTTGAAGGTTCATATCCTTCCAAATCATTTATATGAACCAAAAAATGGAGGGGATGGAGAATCAATGAGTCTATCAAGATAGATTTGCATGAAAACATCCCAGAAGAATTTCTGTCCCAAAGGAGAAATAAATTCAAGAATTTTTCTATCCACGAGAAACTAGAAGGTGAATTCCAAGAAAGATCTATTAAATGCAATTATCTTATCACACAATTTGACTAATATAAGGGCAAATGTCAAAAGGATCCCTGCACAACATGTTTTCATATAAAAAGGCCATGTCTATAAGAATGTACCAGATCTATCCCCAATGTACAAATCATGAGGAACATCTTTCACATTCTCCTTCAAGTGCCTCTAAGGAGGACCTCTTGTAGGAGTTGATTTCGATTTGGAATCTTTATTGATTTTTTGGATGGATCTGGAAATTCTTTTGGAAGTTTTTTTTTTGGAAAAAATGTTGTAGATAGTATGATTTTGTAATCTTCTAATAAAACTACTTAACAGAGTTATATTGTAATGTGATGGAGTCATATTATAAATAGCAAAGTACTCTTAGGTCCCTCGCAAATAAATTTTAAATACTAAAGGAATTTTGACAAGTTTTAAACACTTAGGTCCACTTATTCTCTTCTTGTAGAAATCCACGCTAGTGGCACAACAAGTGGACCTAATAGTAAATTGTCCTTAAATGCTTAAAAATTGTCAACAAGGAACATAATTATAAATTGCCCTCTTATGAATGTAACTATCAAAGAAGGTAATACTGTCACACATTTATAGTTAAATAACAACATGAGGGATCGAAACTAAATAATAAGAAGTCTTAGACCATGCACTAAACCAAACCTCATACGAACTCTCTGTGATTAAGATTGAAAAAGACCAGTCTATCCTCCAGGAGAACATCACTTAGTACAGTTAAAAACCCTTATGAATATGCCGAAACACTCCTTGAATTGAACCTAATCATTCACTCTATGATTAGTTTGGAGCACAAAATGGTTTGGAACTTAAACTACTGTTGTCCAACACATCACCTTGATCTGCATCAGACCACCCTATCTCTACCTATCAACCATCGATGATCTTGCAGTCGTTCAACTAGATTCTTTCGTATGCCCGAGTCCCCGACCGAGGCACTTGATTACTTCCAGACTTCCCTACTAGCGCCGGGTGACACTTGGCTAAAGGACCATCTGGAATTTTTTTAGCAAGACTCTTCCACTATAAATAGAGGACCCCAAAGGGTCAAAAAAGAAAGAGCAAGGAAGTGTGCGCAAGTCCAGCTCTTAAACAACCTAACATATGCTCTTGTATCAAATCCTAATGCAGCTGAAAACCTCATTCCAGAAGTACACACTCTCTTAGCCTCATCATCTAGCAAGTTCGTCACTCACTTGGGATGCCAAAGCCTTGTCCGGATCATGACAAAGTCCGAATGGAGAATGAAGAAAAGACACAGAGGCATTGTCTGGTTGAAATACCAGCTGTGCACAAGCTCCTCGTACATGCCCGATTGGTCTAGGATGTTTAAATTGTTGTGCCAACAGACCATACTAAAAAAGAATGGATTCCAATGGTCGTGGTCAGCTATGAATAATGGTAGCGTTTTATGACGGCAATGATATGTGCCATTCCGTTCCGTGAGACAATTCTTTCATTTCCGGTGCATAAAATCTACGCTACCGAGAATACTGAAGAAACTTTGCTCCTTCCTTTTGCTAGTAAACGCTGTACATTATTGGTCGTAGTTGTCCGCATGTATTCAGCTGAGTACACAACATACACCTCATTACAGAATCTCTTCAGGGTCTCAGTGCAATTACTCTCATCCAATCAAACATTATTATCAAGAAAATCGGTTATGCAACCATATGTGGGTATTTGAAGAGTTGACGTCGTTTTTTAATGACCGAAAACTCTCCACCTCTTACGCACTCCTAGTTTTCTTAAAAAATAATTAACGTATGAAGACATCTTTACAAGGATACGGTGGAACGATTCATGCGTGAAATGAAATCGATGACTAAAGTATTTCGTGGGATAAGTCGGACCTGCTGCAAAATAATCATTTATTAACTTGCGGTTTCCGTCCTCCCTATGGTGGTCAATAACATTCCGGTTTGGCACGAACCCCCGATGACGAGACCGTTTTTATTCCCCTTCGGCATGTAGAAGACCACGGATAGCGATGATGATTCTGGAAACAACTTATTGTACATAAATCTCGCTATCCGAAGACGAGTAGAAGATGTCATCGGATGAATTCGCTGTATTTTATTTCGTATGGGAATGTGAATTTCCGGTATCTTTTGATTGTAGATTGAGAATGATAATGTGCCTTTTGCTAAGCATAAATGATCAAGCTATTGACATAATATCATTTGGAAAGCATTATTCTGTCTTCTTCAGATACTTAATTGGAAATATTTATGTGATCACGACATTTCCAGGGTGAATCTTACCTTCACATTATTCTACACTCTTGCTTGTGAAATTTCAGTTCAAATTGGTTTCACTCAGGGATTTTCAGATGACATATCAAGTTTTATTTTGAATCATTCTACTGTTATTAGCATCAAATTACCTAGCTTTTGGTAGTAGGCACCGCAGCCATTTTTCTTATCCTATAATTGTGGGAGGGGCTGGAATTTGTACTCACTGCAGAATTAAAATGATTGACAGGTTCTTAAATGGGAGGATGTGGAAATAGGAGAGCCAAAAGACGGAGAGATGAAAGTGAAAAATAAGGCCATTGGTCTCAATTTTATTGATGTGTATTTCCGCAATGGAGTTTACAAGGCAGCAACAATGCCCTTCACACCAGGTTTAATTTTAATCCTTATGTTTTTCTAATAAAAACACAGAATATTAGTAATTGTTTGTAATGATTTACTTGAGTCATATCATCGTTTAATCTCTTATAGTGGTATCACGTCTAGAATTGCCTCTCTTGGAGGATACTTCACTTGGAATCTCGTTAGTGAACTTTGTTTTCTAGTCCAAAAACCTGATGTTGCACACTGGAGCTGCCATTTGAATCTTTAAAAAAATAAATAAAGAAATCGGTTCCTAATGGTTGCAGGCTTGGAACTAATGCAAGGTGCAAAAACTTGATTGACACTAGAAGGAACTTCAAATCAATTTCATCTTCTGCATATATTTTGATTTCAATAATTATGATCAGGACACATGATTCCGTATAAAGGAAGGCCATGTCTAATGTAAAGGATCCAAATTTTATTCTCTTGTTGTTGCTTCTCTCATGTTTTGTGTTGAGACCATCATTGCTCTGTAACCTTCATTCATATAGTGAACCTCCACACCCCTAACCCCAAGTGAACTGTGGACATAGTCTATATTCCTTAATCGAACCATTATAAGTTGTGTGTTCGCTATTGTTCTCCATTGAATATTTGTTTGTATTTTGAGGGACCACCTGTCAATGGCGCGGTCCATGGGAACCGACATGGTGTTACTGCAATATGAATTTAAGTGGAACCATGCCTCTTAAAAGAATCAAACGGATCTAAAACTCTAAGCCTCCGCTACCTCATGTAGCAGATCTACCAGCAACAGGCCCTCAATCTGCCACAATGCCGCAAGACCGTGATTTATAGCCGATTGCGGAATTGCTTCAACACGTCCTCCAAGCCTAGAGCGCTCTGAAGGATTGCTTTATTAGTCTTTAACCCTTTTGTTGTCCCACTGACCCCATCAATATCACACAGAATCTCATACAAAATAATTTGACAGCGGCATGACAACACTAAGCAGTAATGTTGTGGCGTGTGGTAGCAACACTACGGTGTGTGACGCCATGGCCTCAACATTAAATGTCAGCCTAGTTGTCTCGTTATCAAGTCCTACCGATACAATAGCTTGTCACAACAACTTGAATAATAGTTTTTTTTGCTCTAATCGGACCAATGTTTTAAAAATCACTCGAGGCTTACGCCTTGACGCTCGCCTTGAGGCGAATGACTAAAAATCGCCTTAAGGCTTAAGCCTAAGGTTAAATTTGAGGCTTACGCCTCAATGTGCCTCGAGGTTTGCACCTCGATGCGCCTCACGCCCTGAGGCGTAGGAAAAAAAGCCCGGTTCTTCTTCCATCAAAAGCTCTATTTTTTTGTTATTTTAATACATGTCGACAATGGGTATATATACACATACTTTGAAAATAGTGAAACAATTTTGTTGTAATTCTACTAAATTACATACTCTGTTTTTTTTAAAGGATAAATGATCAGTATTTTTACTTTTTCTTTCAAATCACTATTTTTTTAAAAGTTAACTTCTTCAATTTTCTAAAATTACGCTTAACTTAAAAAATTGCTGTTTTATTATATTAACTCTTATTCTTTTTTTTTTGGTTTTAAAATTGCAATGCACTTTTACTATTTACTATTTTCACTTATTTTTTTTTATAAAATAACCAATATGTCATACTATAAAATAACCAATATTCAATGTTTAAAAAGGTGCCCGAGGCGTACGCCTCGAGGCGAGGCGAGGGAAAAAAGCCTCGAGGCTTAAGCCTCAGGTAAGAAAATAGAGGCTTACGCCTTTTGTGGATGAGGCGCACGCCTCTTCAAGTGGACTAAAAAAAATAAAAAGTGAAGATACTTACGGAAAAAAAACGTAAGTTAGAAATAAACTCCATTCCGACTTTTTTTTAAAACCTGTAAGCCCTGGTTTACTATCTCTGCTCCGAAACCCTATTCCGGCCTCCGTTTTCTGCTCTTACGGCCTAATCCGGCCTTCCTTCTCCTTCTGTTCTTCAAGTCCGGCCTTCGGTCGTATAAGGTAAGACTCCGGCCTCCGTTTTTTAGTTTTTACTCACTATTTTATTAAAAAATCTTATACGAAAGTGTTTAGTTTAGCTTTGTTCTCCTTCTGTTCTTCGTTTTTTAGTTTACCTTAGTTTTTAGTTTTAGTTTTAGTATTAGTAGTTTTTTTTTAACTTTTTTTCTGTAAAAACTTTGGTTTTTAGTTTTTTTTTTTTACCTTTTTTTGTGTTAAAACTTTGGTTTTTAGTTAACTGTAAATTTTTTTTCTTTTTTTTTTTTTTTTTTTTCTGTAAAAGCCTGTTTTAGTTTTCTGTTTTTTTCTGTTTCACAATATATTTTAATAAAACCTGTTTCACAATATTTTTTAATAAATATTTTTTTACCTGTTTTTTGTAATAAATTTGTTTTATATATTTTTTTTTTGTAGTTGAATTATGTCTAGAAAGGATCCTTCCTGGAAATATGGTATGGAGGTTGATAATGGGAAATGATATGTCTATCTCCAATGTAATTTTTGCAATAAGGTTATAAAAGGGGGTGTCAAACGAAAGAAAAATCATCTTGCAGGAACGAAAAAAATGTTCGAGAATGTGATAGTATTCCTCCGGATGTGAGACGGTAAATGGCGGATTGCTTGAAAAATATAAACTTTGAAAAAGATGTGGCCCGAAGAAAATCCTAGGAACATAATGGGAGTGGTGCATATTTCACAAGTTCAAAAGATGGTTCAAGCATAGGTAGTATGGCTAGGGGGATTAGGGGACCCATGGATAGGTTTTTAGTTGATCTTGATGATGAGGGTTGTGATGATCAACCTAAGCCTAAAACTGAAAACGAGGCTAGAGATGAAGCATGCCTTGATATTGGTAGATTTTTCTTTGAAAATGGTCTTCCATTTCATGTGGCAAATAGTCCATCCTTTATTAGTATGGTGTGGGCAATTGGAAAGTATGATCGCGGGTTGAAACTTCCTACTGCATACGAGCTTAGCACGTGGATATTAGATGAGGAAGAAAGGCGTGCCAAAAATGTAGTTGATGATGTAAAGAAAATGTGGATGCAAATAGGGGTGTCCATATTCTCGGGGGTTAGAAGGATATTCGTGGTCGCCATTTGATAAATTTTCTCGTTAATAATCCACATGGCACGGTTTTCTTGCCATCAGTTGATGAGTCGGATGCTTAAAGGACGCAAACATGTTGTTAAGCTTCTTGATAGTGTTGTTGAGGAGGTGGGGGAGGAGTTGGTCATTCAAGTTGTAACCGACAACGCCTCGAATTGTAAGGCGGCGGGGAAGTTGTTGATTGAGAAGAGGAAACGTTTGTGGACACCATGCGCCGCCCATTGCATTGACCTAATGCTGGAGAAAGTTGGAAAATTACCTCGCACAAAAACGACTTGATAAAGTAAAAGAAGGTATTAATTCATCTTCTGAACTAAGTGGATTGATGGATTCAATTTGGAGATGGAACTCCAGAATTGACTAGTTTTGCAGTGAGGGTTTTGAGTCTTACATGCTCTTCGTCTGCATGTGAATGCAACTGGAGCACATTTAATTAGGTATTCGTTTGTAAAAAATAATTATTTGTAAAAATTATTATTTATTTAATGACTAAAAAATTATTATTTGTAAAATTTATACAATTCCATACAAAGAAGAGAAATCGTTTGTCAACGAAGAGGTTGAATTCATTAGTGTATATAATGTACAACAAGAAGTTAAAGACGAAGTTTTTGAGAAAGAAGACACTTAAAGAGGATGAGAACCCATTGGTTATTGATCATCTACCGTCAGATGACGAGTGGATTGCGGGACAAGATGATGATTCCCATTCGACAGATGCCTCGGTGGTTACAGATGCCTTAAGAGCGATGGATTATGTGATAGGGGTAGGAGAGATTCCCATTCCCATTCGCTGTGAATGTGCTAGAGGGGGACGAGGAAGCAAGAGGAATAATTCACAATTGAACACTTCAAGAAAGGGTTGGTATTCACAATTGTTTTTTTTACATTAAATAATTATTTTAAAGAGTTAAAATAATTATATTTTCTCTTATAGGTAAGGGGACATTAGTGGATGAAGAAGATGACTTTGTTGATGTTGACTTGGGTGATGATGATGACGAGATGACCATTAGATATGATCATGATTCCATGGACGATCCTATTAGCGATGGTGATGATAACGGGGATGAGGATGGATTAAATCCGTTTTTCAACCCTTTGGATACGGATGATCCATTATTGTTTTAGTAGTAAACTTGAGGGGATGCTTTGTTTTTGTATGTTTTTGTATGAACAATATGGTAATGTTGTAATGGAGATGAACTTTAAGTTTGATTGGTTGATGGATTGAATGATTATGGATCCTTTTGCATCATTTAATGTGTTGGATTATTTTTTTGTGAATCTATTAGACTTTTTATATTTTTTTCCTTTTCGGTGACCCTTACACCTCAAGCGCCTCGAGGCTTATGCCTCGCCTCGCCGCGACCAAAACGCCTCCCCTCGCCTTTCGTCTTTTTAAACATTGCCAATATCTGAATAAAACTAAGAAAAAGATTTTGTCGATACGATTTTGCATTGATTAATTTATTGCCATTTATGAAATAACCTATATGTGAATGAAATTAAAAAAAATGATTTTTTCAATTTGATTTTGCATTGATTAATTTATTGTCATGTTATAAAATTAAAAATATGTAAATGAATTTTTTTTTTTTATTATGCGTCGATTAATTTATTGTCATATTGTAAAATAACCAATATGTTAAAATTGATTTGATCAAATTATTTAATAAAACAAACCATCTCGGGGGAACAAAAAAATATTAAACTATGTGAGAAACTCTTGAAAGATGTTTTTTTGCAGTTTTATTTTATAATTCTTTGTTACTTTATTTTTTATGATTTTATTAGTTTTTTTTAATATTATTTTGCATTTTTTTGGTGATGCTTATGCCTCAATACCACACCTCGCCTTGCCAGAGTCAAAACGGCTCACCTCACCTCGCGCCTTTTTAAACATTGAATTGTACTGTTTTTGCAAGATATCAGGTGTATCGACTGAGTTTGGCTGAGATGGAGCTTGAACTCATCTCTCGAATTAGGGATGGCGACGGGTCGGTTCGGGGTCGGGTTTTAACTCCCCGTCCCCGTTAGAAAAACCATTCCCCGTTATAACGGGTTCAGGGATCCCCGTCCCCGTTTAAAAACGGGTATCGGGTTCCCCGTTTTGATTTTTTTTTTCCAACTCCTCTTTAAGCACCTAAGTAAAAGTTTTAAAATCAACTAAAATTAATCTAAAAAAAAACAATCTGAAAAAAAAAAAAGATTTAACTAAAGCAGATTCAGCATACATATTAAATCTACTGTTCAGGAAATTATAACAGCATGAAAAGCCCAGATCTTGTATTTATTGGTATATTTTGCTTCTAAGAAGGCATCTATAATGAAGATGTCCAGTTGTTTGAACTATTACATCGAGATGATTTGTTCAATATATTCCATTTATGGGAAGATGAATAGCTTGCATATGATGGTTTTCTGCATTAAGATGTTGAAACAATCCGCTAATATGTGTTATCTTGTTTGTAAAATCCATTATGATGTTTGCTTCAATGAATTGTTTTTCAAAAAATATTGTGTAAATGTTATATACTAGATTTCTATTACGCATTTTTATTTCTAATTAAATTTTAGTATTCACAAAAGCTTACATCCTGCTTTTTGACAAGAAAACATCTTTTAATTGAAAACCTCTAATTGATGGTAAGGAAAAAATTCAGCTATAGTTAAAACCAAACCAAAGCAAACAGGGTGCAAATACAGGAACAAAATAGTAAAAACTAAGAACATAATGCATCATCTATATAATAAACAAAAGAAAATCAAAATCATAAATTCGTATCAATTGTCTTAATGCTGTTCACTCCCAATTTTGTCTGCTACTGAGTTCCTAAACTGATCAAAAGCATGTGTTCTAATCACCATGCGATCTGTATTCAGCTTGACTGCAAAATACAGATGCACGTTCGACAAAAAAAGTCATTCCGAGTCTGCGTAACAGCTACATTTATAACAAAATCATGCTAAAAAAAAATCATGCTAAAATCAGCACCGGGGCCGGCGCCTGCGTAACAGCGGAGAGAGAGAGGACTTTGACGTTTACCTGCGTAGCTGTGTAACAGCGGAGAGAGGGAGGTATAAGCAGCGCCGGCTTTAAACTGCGTAATAGCGGAGAGAGGGAGGTATAAGCTGCGTAGCAGCGCCGGGGTGAGGTATAAGCAGCGGCGCCGGCGCTTGCGTGAGGGAGAGTGACAGAGAAGAGGAGAGAGGTTAGCGGCGTATGAGAAGAGAAGAGAGCGTATGAAAAGAGAGTGACAGAAGAAAGGGAGAGGAATGAGAGGTGAGGTTAGCGGCGTGTGAGTAAAAAAAAAGTGAGGTTAGGGTTTTGATGTTTATATACCTATATTTATTATAATATATATATATATATATATATATATATATATATATATATATATATATATATATATATTTTATTATATATGAAAAAATCGGGTATCCCCGTGGAGACCCGAGGGTATACCGAAACCGACCCGAAATTTTTCGGGGATTTTTTTTAAATCCCCGAACCCGACCCGATCCCCGAATTTTCGGGGATTTTTTTCGGGTCTCCACGGATTATCGGGGAAAATTGCCATCCCTATCTCGAATAGAGGTGGAAAATGTTGCCTAGTGTACTGAACCAGTCATTCTTTGCCCGTGACGGGGTGATATTGGGTCAAACATATTTATATTTTGATAACGGGCTGAAAATGGGCTGGGCACTGTTTGAATGGGTTTGGGGGTGTAACAGTATTTCATTTAACATTTGGCCATTTGGTTTCTGAATCTGAATCGCCTCTTCTTTCTCAACCCATTATTGAACTAAACTACAGATTGATGACTATCTCAATGTGCCACCTGACGGAAGATCTAAAGGCGAGATGCCACTGGCAATTTTTACAAGTCAACTGCATTTCGTATATTTGTATGTATAGATGTAATTATATACACAAACACAAATATATTGAAGATCTAAAAGCGAGGTTTGTTCCATCTTCCCTTTCTTTCTCGTTCCCTCTCTTGTAAGGTGGTTGTTGCAACCATTAGGCCATCTCCAAGGCATTGGGCAAATTAACATGACGTTATTTTTCCCATTGATTTTGGTAGAAATGACACTCCAAAGAATTAAGCAAAATGGCATTTTGTAAAAGAATGGTATGTTTGAGAACAAACTGCCCGCAAATTTGCCATCAGGCGTGGTAAGTAAGCACACGACATTTGGATTGCCACACAAGCATATATTTTTTTTTATCTTTTAGCACTTTTTAGCATTTTTTTAATATTTTATTTATATTTCACCATTCGCGAAGAGTGTAATCCTTTGATTGAAGGTGAATGAATCTTGCTTTGTGATTTTTGAATATTTGGGCTAACTCGCCTCAGCAAGGAGGTAAACCTGAAATCAAGCACCGGTATTTAGTCCAACCTGCCTACAACCTGCCCATACCCCTCCCAAATTTGCCTGATTGTAGGGTTTACTCTTGAACTTGCAGATTTAAACAAGCTTCGATCTCATCTCTTTCCCAAACTTTGATCTCATCTCACCGAGTTTGAACTTCCAAGCTTCGATATCTCGATCTCTCTCCTTTTTCCTATCTCCCAAGATCTCAATCTCTAGGCTTCACACCAGCAGCTAAGAAGTCTCAGGCTGATAGGGCTTCAGGACAACAAGTTTTTCTACCACTCAGTTATTTATGAAGGTCGTACCCACTGCACAAGGCTTCCGCTTAATTGCAGAGTCTGGGAGATGAGGATGTCGGTTATTTATATGTATTAAAATTTATCCTTATGTGTGTTTTTCTTGTGAGAAAATTATCTTTTGCTAAAATGCATGTTATTTTACTAAAATGTCTTCTGGTCCTTGTCTCACGCGTTGTTCTCATTCCTCTAATGAGATCTCGTTGAGTGTTGAGACCACCATTGTTCTATTTATCATTCGTATAATGAAAACCTCTAATCTCCAATCCCCAAGTGGACGTAGGCCATACTCTTGAGTCGGACCTATATAAATCGCATGTTCTTTATTTTTCTACATTTATTCATGATTTTATATTTTGAGTCATCATATATCCTAAACTAAATTTTATCACAACATTAGTTAATGCTGTTAACTATTCAATTTCGTCAGCACATTGCGCATGCAATTTTCATTTGTGTTCACATCTATCAGGAAAAAGAAGATTGATGCCTTTGTTGGATCATATTTTTGAACTTTCTTTATCTTGTGAGTATTCCTCTTGGGCAAAAAATAAGAATGACAAGAAAATTTCATTCTATATATATTGTCTTGCAGGATAACACATCAATTTCTTCAAGTAGTTAGGATCATCTCCTCATTAAGAAGTGACCATACTTATGAATGAAACTTTTCCTTTGGAATTATTACTTTTATGGTACTTTTGGAGACTCCAAACTATCTTTAGAGCATCTTCAATAGTAACTTACATAATTGCAAGCCACATTTACGAATTTAGCAATATTTAAAATAGATTTGAGTCAAAATTAAGGAGATGTGACTATTTATACAAGTTTTCTGGACAAAAACAAAGTGCCGCCTAATATAAAAAAATACCAATTACATTTTTTGAACTGTTACAGAACACGCAAAACACGTCAATTGCCGCGTGTTTCTTTTTCAGCTCCTTATGGCCTGCTATTTTTTGGTCCAACTTGTCCAAAAATATATCCATCAAATAGCTTTTGACTATTATAATAGCTCTGCTGGAGATCTTTCTTTTGGGGAAGGATATGTAAATGACTTACTATTGGAGACAGTCTTACACATTATTACTGAAGTGTAAGTTGTAATCCATCGAAAGATTACAAATGGATATGAAGGATGGGTACGCGTTGAGAGCTAAGTTAAGTCTCAAGTTTTTATGTTAATAAAGAATGCAAAGGGGGCTAATTGTATTATTATTGAGTTGTACTCCTTTATTTTGTTTCCCTATTATTTTATTTCATTATCTTGATGAATAAATTAGTAAGGGGGAATATTCTCTGGGAATATTATGTGTGTATTGGCTTATTCCGTTGGTCAAAACACGTAGTTTGGTTGGATGTCGTATACTCAAGCCTACATGTGAAGACAAGTTAGTAACCGTACTTGCACAAGTCATTCCCAAGCAATCAATATGTTGCTATCTTGCTATCTGACGTAAATGACGCCAAATGGGTAATAAGAAGAAGATATCACACGTCTCAACTCTCTATCAATAAATTCTCCAAAATATAGAATGTCCCAAATGAGACTACAGTAGGGGTATTTATAGGTGGGAAGTAGCTTAGGCTCCAAGCAATCATCTAATTACAAATGTACCCCTATTAGTCTTTGCCACTTCCTTCCTATAATACCAAGCAATTACTTATAAAAAGAAAATACAACCAAATAAAGAAAATAACAAAAATGCCACAAAGCCCTAAAAATACTAAAAATAGCTTCAAAACTTCTAATTCACATCATTCTCTCTGCCTTTGAAAAAGCTCGTCCTCGAGCTTTAAAATTGGAGTCGAGTGCGAATTCCCAAAATATATGTTCGAAGAGGCAAGGAAAAATAGTGGGTCCCAAAATAATTTTGGCTAAAAGGTAGGGAGGGCTCGAAACTTTGTCCTCAAAATTTCCCTAAAAGTTTATCACATTAGAGGACATCTATTCCAGCCATTTAAAAGATTCCCAACCATATGCAAGATGACCTGAAAAACCCTCCTCTCATCCCCCATTACATAATCAGGCAATGACCTTTCAAACTCAAAGGCAAAACCAAAGCCCCTGTGAACACACAAGCACTTGGCAATCATCGAACGCAACCGAAAAGACCTCATCTCTGACGGGAACCGCCCATTATCCTTTGACAAAGTATCCATCACGTCATTTATCAACAACGAGAGGACATTATTAGTTTTAACCATCGCATCAACAAGAATTCGATTCTGGCCAACTAGTGTCTCGTCCGACATAATTGAAAGCAAACCCATGATTGAGTGCATGGGTCTTCTCAGCCCATTGCTCATTACTATCTGAAACGAGTTCCTCTCGTGGCTCGCCATTAAAGCATCTTGATTCGCCTGTTGTAAGGCCTGATTTTGTTCCACTAATTCGTGGCTCATGAGTTGAAACTCTTCGAGAACTGCAGCGTGGGAGAGGGCCACAGCCACTTGGTCGACAACCACCATTACAATTTCAAGTTCTTGGTTGGTCCATGACCGACCTTGTTCTTTCTTGGAACCTCCTGGATAAAAAATTAGGGTTTCGTGGGTAAAATTTTTGGTTGGAGTTGAAATTGAAATGGGATGAGAGGGTTTAATAGGTGAAACTAGGGTTTCTTGCGTGGCGGCAGGGTTGGGGGTCTTGGGCAGCAGCCTTAAAGGCTGCCCGACACTTTTTTGAGTAGGGGTGGTGGTATTCCGGTGGTTCTTGGGTTTTCCGAGGGTTCTTCCGGTGGGCTGGTCTGTTTCGGCCATGGTTGGGGTTGTTTTTAGTGCTTTTGTGGTGGCCACGGGTGGTGGTGATGTTTTTTTGGTGGAGATAGTGGCAGAAGCGTGGGTTGAGGTGTTTTGGTGGCTAGGGCAAGAGTTAGGGTTTGGGGTGGTGGTAGAAGGGAGGCGAGCCTCAAGATCATTGAGTCGCGCCAAGAGGTGGTTCAAGACTCCCTCAAGTCGATCATAACGAGCTTCCACGGGAGCACATCTCATCTTAAAACCCAGTTGTCTTTGTCTACGATTTTTTTGTGCCTACACAACAACAACAACAACAGTAACAACGGGTAGAACCAACGAGGCTCTGATACCAATTGACGTAAATGACGCCAAATGGGTAATGATAGGAAGATATCACACGTCTCAACTCTCTATCAATAAACTCTACAAAATATAGAATGTCCCAAATGAGACTACAATAGGGGTATTTATAGGTGGGAAATAGTTTAGGCTCCAAGCAATCATCTAATTACAAATGTACCCCTATTAGCCTTTGCCACTTCCTTCTTATAATACCAAGCAATTACTTATTAAAAGAAATTACAACCAAATAAAGAAAATAACAAAAATGCCACAAAGCCCTAAAAATACTAAAAATAGCTTCAAAACTTCTAATTCACATCATCATCTCATTTTGATAAAGGTACATGATGCTATATTTGGAGATAACTTATTGATTCTTTAAAATGTTTTTCAAACTTGTTTAAAAAAATATTGTTTAGCAAAAAAATCCCAGGTTGTAACTATATTGCCCATGTTATTTGAAAATTAGGATCCAACGAACTTCAAACGAACCATTTTTCCTTGCCCTGGTTTTTCATTGGATATCTCGTTAGAAATTGGTTCTAACGAGAACATGCACGTTGTTCGAACGAGCCTTTTAACTTCGTTCGAACAAGGTGGCGCATTTTTTAAGAAATCCGATTTTTGTTCAGTTTTTTCACTCTGCCCACATTTTCAAAAAACCTAACTTTTATAATAGCTCAGTTTTCTTTAAGCATTTTTATGCCTCGTGAGATATTAAACACTTTGAAAATCCTCTCAAAATATCTTTGATCAGTTATGATCAAGTTTTTGTAATCCAAACCCACAAAAAATTTCTTTCATACATACTTCGTTGTGGGGACTTCGCACTGCTAGAGATGGTAGAGGTGATTGGTGGATACCGAGGCAAGAAGTTGGTATGAAGCCGTGTTGGACTGCACGAAACTATAAGCAAAGGAAGAAAACAACATTTGCATGGGCCTGCATGGCATGATGAGTCGAGTCGGTCTTTAAGTCTTTTGTGTCTCTTTAATACCTTTGTTATAGTGGATTTTATTTAGGCATGGTCGTTCGGGGTTTTCCCCACTTGGGGTTTCCTCTTACATCGGCTTTGCTTGCGTTTTTTTACTGTTTTAAACCTTGCATGCTCACATGGTAATTAGGGTTACAAGATTAAAACTGATAATTAAAACAAGATTGCTTGTCTAGACAGATTTTCAGTGCTTTAGAAGCTGTTTGTGAATTAATTAAGCTTTTTAAGCGTTAAAATTTGGTAATCAATCACCGTGGCAATTTAATTTACTCCTAATTAGAAATTCAGGACTCTAAGCCCTCTTTAATCTTTTTCTTTTTTAGGATTATCAAATACATAACAGACCAACCATTGTAAGGTCTTGACATTTTTATATATTAGATAGGTGGGTTATTCGTGTATTCTTCTTGGATGCCATGGCAAATTGGTATGAGAGCATTCGCTCAACTCGATGATCGTTGTAAAGGTTGTAAATCCAAGATCTTACTACACCTCTCTGAAAAAGAAAATTCAGGCGTCCCATAGTGGAGCAAAGGTTGTAATCGCTCCAAACGCCCTTCAGACTTCTGATCGCTAAATTTTGAAGCCTAATTATCGCGCACACCAGCTGGCGGCGGCAGCCCCAATTACCACCTCTTCGTGTATCGCTATTTCACCTTACAGAAACCCCCATCATATTCGTATGTCCAAACACCATCCTAATCAATAAAACAAAGGCGGCAAAACCCTACGCTGTGACTCGAGGACACCTCTAGGGCTTCGATTAAGAAGATGAAGACAGAGGGGCGAAGCCCTCGGAATGGTGCCCCAAATCTGCCCCTAGGACTTCAACGAACATAAAACATGAACATAGGAGGATTGAGTTGGTATGAAGCCGTGTGGTTGTCGATGTGACCTTGGCACACTTCCCCAACCTGTGGAGACCTTCTGTGATGTCCATTGGAGATCTGGATCTAGAGTTCCAACCCTAGGTTGATAACTAGGAAGAAGAGTGTATGACAGGCATTGAGTTGGATCCCAGTGTACAATTCAACCCACCCACCCACCCACCAGTCGGCGTTAATCGACAATTACACTTCCGACGAGAACCACGAAGTTGAGGGTGAGGCGCAGAAGTTTGTGGCGAGGGTTCTGTTAATGCAAATGGAGAATTTTGAGAATTGCCACCATTTAAATACCATAATTAACACACATGGTACCCTACCAAATGAATAGTAACCACACATGTTTAGTAGCCTACCAAAGGAATAGTAATGGCTGGTGGCACACCAAAGGAATAGTTACCACACATGGTTAGTAGCCTACCAAAGGAATAGTAATGGTTGGTGGCACACCATTAATCTCAACCATCCAATCTTGTTTTGATCCCACGGTCATGGTGACTTCCAAACAACTATAAATAGGCATTGAATTCTTTCATTGTAATCATCCCAAACTCTCAAGCTTGAGAGCAATTAGAGAGCAAAGAAGTGAGAGTAGTTAGGGAGAAAGAGAGTGCATTGTTAGCACGTGTCGGAGTGTGTAGAAGGCAGTGTTAGCCTCCACAAAAATAGCGAGTGCAAGAGTGCAACAAGAGTGTAAAAGTGTTCCTATAATTTTTCTATAGTGAAAGTGGGTGTGAGCCGTGGACGTAGCGAAATTGGTGAACCACGTAAATCTCTTGTGTTATGTGTGCATTATTATTTTTTGCATTATTTTCTTGACCCATTGATTCCCAAGGTCCTGAAAATATTATCGGCGGAATTTAGCAGCGTTTAATTTTCCAACAATTGGTATCAGAGCTTTTGGTTGGTGAACCGAAGGCATAACAGGTGCTTACTAAAAATTACTCGGCAAAGTAATTTTTTGTATGCATCCTATTTGTTCGAGTGGGAGCAATGGCGTCAGAAAAGGAGTCCATAATTTCTCAGTTTGATGGCACAAATTTTGGATTCTGGAAAATGCAAATAGAAGACAGCTTGTACCAAAAGGATCTTTATTTACCTTTGGGTAACAAACCAACGGAAATGAAAGATTCGGAATGGGAGCTGCTAGACCGAAAAGCTCTCGGAACCATAAGACTGTCACTGTCAAGGTCAGTAGCCTACAACATCAAAAATGAGAAGACAACTGCGTCTCTCACGGTGGCCCTCTCCAGTATGTATGAACAACCTTCTGCAGCAAATAAAATTCATTTGATAAAGAAGTTATTTACTATGACGATGTCAGAAGGAGCGCAATTCAGAGAACATCTCAGTGAGTTCAAAGAAGTGACGGATCAGTTAGAGGCGGTGGACATGTCTTTCACTGATGAGATACGAGCCTGTCTAATTCTTGGGCAGTTGCCTGATAGTTGGAAAGGCACGGTTACTGCAATAACTGGATCTGCAGGAAAGACAAAACTGAAGTTCGATGATGTAGTCAGCACAATTATGACTAAAGAAATTAGAAATCGGTCAAATGGTGCTTCCACCTCAGCGTCAGCCTTGAACGTAGAACATAGAGCAGTGTTCTAAAAGGCCCGCCTAGGCTCCGCCTAGGCCCGCCTAGGCTTGAGGCTTGGGAGAAACGCATCGCCCACGCCTTATTACGCCTTATTCTTGGTAAAAGGCTTAAGGCACACTTTTTAAAAAAAAAACGAAGGATTAGTTAACAAATATTGGTTATGGAGCATGAATATGAGAAAGATGGCTACCAAACATATGAATATATTTTCAAAATTCAAGGTATGTATTATTTTATTATATTACTAGCCTTAGAATAATTAAAATAATAAAAAAAGGAAAAACGCCTTTTTACGCCTAGGCTCCGCCTAGGCGCGCCTAGGCTCCTAAGGCTTGAGGCTTGACCTCTACGCCTCGACCACGCCTCGCGCCTTTTATAACCTTGACATAGAGGCAGAGATTCAAACAGTAGTGGAGGGCGCAATAGATTCAAATCCAGAAATGGCAGGTTGCAATCTCAAAATCCTAGAAATTCCAACAACCAAAATCAGAACCAGAAGGTGATTGAATGTTGGAACTACGGCAAGACCCCCGAAGAAAGAAAAAGAGAAGACATAAGCAAACATCGTAGCAGAAGTGATAGACGATGCACTGATATGCTCTTTGGAGAGCAAGTCGGAGTCATGGGTGCTAGACTCCGGAGCTTCCTTTCATGCGACCTCTAATAAAGAACTCTTAGTGAGTTATTCTCCAGGCAACCTTGGTGATGATCAGTCTTGTGACGTGGTTGGTGAGGGAGATGTACAGATGAAGTTGAACGGGTCTGTATGGAAACTAAAGGATGTGAGACACATCCCTGATTTACGAAAGAATCTGATCTTGGTGGGCCAGTTAGTAACTGAAGGTTATGTCACAACCTTCAATGGCGATTCATGGAAAGTTTCTAGAGGAGTAATGACAGTTGCTCGTGGCAAGAAGAGTGGCACACTCTATATGACGACGAACAATTGTAGGTCAATTGCAGTTGCAGAAAGCAAAGATGATCCAAACCTACGGCACCAGAGACTTGGTCACATGAGTGACAAGGGGATCAAGATCATGCACTTTCAAGGGAAACTACCAGATCTACAGTCAGTTGACACTGACTTATGTGAAAGTTGCATTTTTGGGAAGCAGAAGGGAGTTAGCTTCATAAAGCAAGAAAAGCTGGAGCTGATTCACACAGATGTCTGGGGCCCAGCTGCTGTCTCATCCATCGACGAAAAGTCTTACTTTGTGACTTTCATTGATGACCACTCTATAGAAAGGTGTGGGTTTACTTCTTGAGACACAAGTCCGAGGTGTACGAGGTGTTCAAGAAATGGAAGGCCATGGTGGAGAATGAGACAGGAATGAAGATAAACAAGTTGAGATCCGATAACGGTGGCGAGTATGATGACACCGGGTTTAAGAAATTTTGTTATGAAAATAGCATCAGACTAGAGAGGACTATGCAAGGGACACCGCAACATAATGGCATAGCAGAACGAATGAATCGAACATTGACAGAGGGAGCCAAAAGCATGCGTATACATGCATGATTGACCAAGCAGTTCTGGGCAGAGGCAGTCAACACCGCAGCCTACTTAATCAATAGAGGACCATCAGTTGCTAGAGCACAAAATACCAGAGGAGGTGTGGAGCGGAAAAGGGGTAAAACTCTCCCATTTGAAAGTCTTCGGTTGTATTGCTTATGTGCATATTAGTGATCATGCTAGGGATAAACTTGACCCTAAATCACTAAAATGCACTTTTATCGGATATGGCGGAGATGAGTTTGGGTACAAATTCTAGAATGACAAAACTTGGGAGATAATCAGAAGTCGGGACGTGATATTTAATGAGAAGGTGATGTATAAGGACAGAGATGCACTACAGTCTAGTGGTGCAACACAGGGCGACCCTATGTACATTGATCCAGGCAATATTCCAGATAGTAGTGTGGCAAAGCAGACAAATGAGAGACCTTAGCCAGAGGAATCCATATCGCAAAACAGCCAACAACAGACTGATGAAACACAGTCTCCATCTCCATCTCCTGTACTAAGATCTTCCCGACCTCATATACAAAACAAAAAGTACATAAACTATTTATTGCTCACTGATGCTGGAGAACCTGAATGCTATGATGAAGCATGTCAGGTGGAGAATGCTACCAAGTGAGAGCTTGTAATGAATGATGAGATGAAGTCCCTTATCTCTAACAAGACATGGGAGCTGGCTGAATTACCCGTGGGAAAGAAGGCTTTACATAACAAATGGGTGTATTAAGTCAACGAGGAACATGACGGTTCTAAGAGATACAAAGCGAGGCTCGTAGTCAAAGGTTTCCAGCAAAAGGTAGGAATTGACTGCACCAACATATTTTCACCGGTTGTGAAACTGACTACCATTCGGTTAGTTTTGAGCATCGTTACAGCAAAAAGCTTACATCTTGAGCAGTTAGATGTGAAAACTTCTTTCCTCCATAGTGACCTTGAGGAGGAGATATATATGCAGCAGCCGGAGGGTTTCTCGGAGCATGGAAAAGAGAAACTCATGTGTAAATTAATGAAGAGCTTGTATGGTTTGAAACAAGCTCCAAGGCAGTGGTACAAGAAGTTTGATGGATTTATGTAGACAAATGGCTATTACAGGTGCAACGCTGATCATTGTTGCTACTTCAAGAGATTTGAGTCCAGCTACATTATTTTGCTACTTTATGTTGATGACATGTTAGTGGCTGGTTCAGACATGGGCGAAATCAAGAAGTTAAAGAAGCAGTTGTCGAGCGAGTTTGACATGAAGGATTTGGGTGCAGCGAAGCAAATTCTTAGCATGAGAATCAACATAGACAAGTCTAAAGGTACTTTAGAGTTATCTCAGACAGAGTACATTGGGCGTGTTCTGAAAAGGTTCAACATGAGTGATGCTAAGGCAGTTAGCATACCATTGGCTAGTCACTTTCGGCTATCCAAGGAACAGTCATCCAAGACGGAGGAAGAGAGGAGCTTTATGACTAAGGTTCCATATGCCTCATCCATTGGAAGTCTCATGTATGCTATGGTTTGCACAAGACCAGATATTGCTCATGCAGTGGGAGCTGTGAGCAGGTTCATGACCAATCCAGGAAAGCAACATTAGGAAGCAGTTAAATGGATACTAAGGTATCTACAAGGCACCACTGACAGATGCCTGTGTTTCAGAAGAGGTGAATTGAGACTACAAGGTTTTGTAGACTCAGATTTTGCTGGTGAGGCAGACAACAGGAGGAGTACTACCAGTTATGTATTCACAATCGGAACTACTGCAATAAGTTGGATTTCACAGATACAGAAAATTGTAGCATTATCCACGACAGAGGTAGAGTACCTAGCAGTGACCGAGGCCAGCAAAGAGATGATTTGGTTATAGGGATTGTTAGCAGAATTGGGTTTCAAACAGGAAAAGAATGTTCTGCACAGTGACAGTCAGAGTGCAATACATTCGTCAAAGAATTCAGTATTTCATTCAAGGACCAAGCACATCGGACTTCGTTATCACTTCGTTATCACTTCGTTAGATCTTTATTAGAAGATGGGGTGTTGACACTTGAGAAGATCCAAGGGAGCAAGAATCTAGCTGACATATTAACCAAGGCAGTTACTACAGAAAAACTGAAGCTATGCTCAACTTCAGTGAGTCTTCAAAGATAGAAGACAGGAAAACCTCACACCCAGCTCACTGATAGATGCGATGGTTGAGTTGCAGTTCAAAAGTCTCCAAGTGGGAGATTGTTAATGCAAATGGAGAATTTTGAGAATTGCTACCATTTAAATACCATAATTAACACACATGGTACCCTACCAAATAAATAGTTACCACACATGTTTAGTAGCCTACCAAAGGAATAATAATGGTTGGTGGCACACCAAAGGAATAGTAATGGTTTGTGGCACACCATTAATCTCAACCATCCAATCTTGTTTTGATCCAACGGTCATGGTGACTCCCAAACAACTATAAATAGGCCTTGAATTCTCTCATTGTAATCTTCCCAAACTCTCAAGCTTGAGAGTAATTAGAGAGCAAAGAAGAGAGAGTAATTAGGAAGAAAGACAGTGCATTGTTAACACGTGTCAGAGTGTGTAGAAGGCAGTGTTAGCCTCCACACAAATAGTGAGTGCAAGAGTGCAACAAAAGAGTGTGTAAAAGTGTTCCTGTAATTTTTCTATAGTGAAAGTGGGTGTGAGCCGTGGACGTAGCGAAATTGGTGAACCACGTAAATCTCTTGTGTTGTGCGTGCATTATTATTTTTTGCATTATTTTCTTGACCCATTGATTCCCAAGGTCATAGAAATATTATCGGTGGAATTTAGCAGCGTCTAATTTCCCAATAGGTTCTTCAGATTGGGGATTGTTTTTTTCTTTTTCCTTTTTCTGTGTGCGTTGTGAATTTCACGTGTGTCCGGGCGTTTTGGGTTTTTGGACCTTAGGCAGGAAGTATTCTTTGATGGCTAAATAAGTTTGGGATCGGGGAAAGTGATGTGTCCTTGAGGGAGGGACTTCTATTCTGAAGCGAATTTGGGCTAATGGCAGTATTCTTTTTTTAGCTCCAATAAAATATTTGGAATGGGATATTTGTAGTGTTGAAAGTTTCTTCCCTAAATTTTTAATTGGTTGCCAACATAATTTTTGAGGCCCAAATATTTCATCGTCTTTTCTAGACTTGATAAAATGCGACACAATACGAACTTACACAAAGTTATTGATTAATGGGTGAATTTTTAATGGTTTGGGGCCATATCAGTGTCAATTCAATAAGACACTATAGTTAACATGTCGGGGTTTGGTATTGACATGATTTACCCATTAAAAAGCTTTTAGACCCGTTAAGATCCATTAATATAAATAAATATGAAATATTGTTGGGCCTTTTGAAGAGTTTATCATAGTAAGTTTTACTATACGAGAGCTTTAGTAATGTTAATGTATTAATCTAATTGGATTTGATAATGGGCAAATGTGTTGACTCTCAGAATAATTCATTACCTCGATGGATAATAACGGGTGAATACAACACGAAACGCTAATATAAAGTGTCGAGTTTGAATATGATTTTTCACATGATAAAAAGTCACCCGTTTAGACATGAACCCGACAAGACCCGAATACTATAAAAACCGACAGGAACACGGCTGGACACAACCCTCTGCAAGGTCTAGTCTTTTCAATTGCACATCTTTGGAATATAGGCGCGTCTGCGATTTCCAAAGCTCGAGGACAAGCTTTCCTTAAGAAAGGGCAATATTGTGGATAAAGAGTGCAAACAGGCCTATTTGTTATGCTGCTCAATTGCACTCTTTTACTTTGCCCCTTTTATTTTTTCAGTATTTTAGCAAGGGTGTAATATTCCCTTGGAATATTCTTCAGGGCCATCTTTAGATTTAACTTTTTAGGATTAACCTGCAAGATAGCTTAGCCTATATATAAGGTCATTGTAAGGATTTGTCTATTCTTCTTTGATATATTCTAGAGTTGGCGTGTTTGTCTATTCTTCTTCTTTGGATGCTATTGACGCGTTTACATCAAATTTACTTGCAGGTATGGAGGCAGTCGGTGTGGTGATAGCCGTGGGTCCCGGACTAACTGGTAGGAATGTTGGAGATCTCGTTGCTTATGCTGGTGACCCGATGGGCTCATATGCTGAAGAGCAGATCCTTCCAGCAGACAAAGTGGTGCCTGTTCCTTCTTCTGTCGATCCTATAATAGCCGCTTCTGTCATTCTCAAGGGAATGACAGCTCAATTCCTAGTCCGGCGTTGCTTTAAGGTTGTATGCATATTTGCCAACCATTTGGACTTGAATTCCTCCGAAATTAGATTTTTGAAGTACTTAGTTTACGTTAAGATTTTCTTCAACCTCTTGCTTGTATCATGAAGATGAAATTTGCATCATATGGGCTATTAGTAATTCCTGGAATACTTGTGAAATCAGGATATCATTTTAAATTGGGTCTATCCATAATATTTTGATCAACTAGTTACTTTTATTTATGGAAATTGTAAATTACCCCCTGAAATATTTAGTTTTCAAGAGACCTTTTGAATATTGCATATGCTTCGAAATCCCTGTATGTTAAATTTTTAGCTATGGTTTTTCGCTAGAAAGCGCAAACACAAATGCAGGTTGCAGGTGCCACACAATGGGTTGGGCAATAAAATGGATCATCCCACACCCTTCAATATATAGCAAATTTGTAGCACCCTGTCATGCAATGGCCCAAATATATTTTCAATATTGTTTCATGCAATTGTTTATTAACCAAAGTTGGGCTTCTGTTTCCCATCATCAGAGGACCGATCCTTTAAAGACTGGACATAAATATTTAGCACA
Organism: Sambucus nigra; assembly: GCA_949130495.1. NCBI lineage: Eukaryota > Viridiplantae > Streptophyta > Magnoliopsida > Dipsacales > Adoxaceae > Sambucus > Sambucus nigra. The sequence continues at coordinate 59,703,174 of OX422214.1, forward strand.
CATCTCCTTCTTATGGTTCAGTTAGTTTACGGTAAAATATTTTTCATCCAGGTCAAAGATATTTCACCCCAAACCCAAGGTGAGTAGAACGGGGGATACTTTAATGATATGGTAACCTCAGCCCCATCCTATTGGCATAAAACCTTATCTATGTAAAATGATGCTCTTGTTCCTTCTAATTCATATTGTAATTCGTAAACAGAACATGTGGAGCTTAAGTTGACATTTTCCATGAAACATAGGACTAAATTTCCTGGTATTACAGGTTGAACCAGGGCACACAGTTCTTGTTCATGCAGCAGCAGGTGGAGTTGGATCCTTATTGTGCCAGTGGGCAAATGCTCTTGGTGCCACTGTTATTGGAACTGTCTCAACTGAAGAGAAGGCAAAACAAGCCAAAGAAGATGGATGTCACCATGTCATATTCTACAAGCAAGAGGATTTTGTTGCCCGTGTCAATGAGATAACATCAGGCCAAGGGGTTGAAGTTGTCTATGATTCTGTTGGGAAAGACGCCTTTCAGGTAAATGGGTATTCTATTTTTATCAACATTTAATTAACAGAAACTTCAAAATATTTTTGGGGGGAAAGTGCAAGAAACCCTCTCGTACACTATGCATGTTTCGAAAGAAACCCTCTTAAACTATTTTAAATTAAAAAAAAACCCTTGGACTACGCATTTGTGCAAAGAGGACATTATTAGTCAAGAAGCCATGATTTGTAAGGACACATAAGGGGTCTTTGAACCAAAATACATAAAATTCAGGAGGGTTGTATAAAAAATAGTTCAGGGGGTGGGTGTCTTGGCAAGCACGCATAGTGAAAGATTTTTTCCGATTATGGTTGGAGCTGAAAATGCTTAAGTATATGTTTTCAATTTCTAAAATTACATCTTACGTAATTTACTTATAGTAAGGTAAAGTGCAAAATAAAATACCCTCCCTGAACTCTGCATATTTGGCAAGAAACCCCTTGGACCTGTTTCAAATGCAAAAATATCTCCTTGAATTATTCATTTCCGTTAAAGCCTCCCTACTTCTCAAAAAATATATTTGTTGCTGCAAAACAGTCCTCAGATAGGGGTAGTTGCGACACAATGTATAATTCACAGGAGTTTTTTGCGTTAAAATCTAAAACTAATGATCTGGGGTATTTGCAACAAAATGTATTGTTTGGAGGAGTTTTTTTGCATTAGAATTGGTTCAGGGAAGTTTCTTGATACACATGGATGCAACTGAGAGTTGGTTTCAATCTGGTATTTCCTTGACACCCCTAATCCTACTCGGCCAGCCTACCTAGGTTTTCAGTTGAGTTATAAATGAATTTTAATTTTATCTAGTTTTCTCAACCTAGAATTAAGATTATTGAAACCCAACTCCCATCTTTCAGAATGGGAGCAGGTCAGTTAGGTTTGGTCCAAACAGCCCCCCCCCCCAAAAAAAATAAAAATAAAAATAAATAAATAAGAGTTATTGCATTTTGGGGTTCAGTAGTTATGTTCATTTAGTCCGGGGTCTAAAGTTTTGCACATCTGGACCTTGGGATCCATGCAAAAAGTAAAAGTGAAACCCAAAGTGCAAATATGCAAAACTTGGGACTCAAGCTTAAAAATACACATAACTATTAGGCCACGAAGTGAAATTAATCCATATTTTTTTTTGATTAATCTCTAATTGGACAATTATTATGTGTAGGGATCATTGGCATGCTTAAAAACTCGTGGATACATGGTGAGTTTCGGGCAGTCATCTGGTACACCAGACCCGATACCTTTATCTGCACTCGCACCAAAATCCCTCTTCTTGACAAGGCCTTCTCTCATGCAATACAACACCACACGCAACGAGCTTTTGGAATGTGCCGGAGAGGTGTTTTGTAATATTGCCTCTGGTATTTTAAAAGTGCGTGTAAACCATACGTATCCCTTATCTCAGGCAGCACAAGCTCATGCTGACCTCGAGAACCGAAAAACATCTGGATCTGTTGTACTCATCCCAGACGGAGTCGAGCTGTAAGTGCGTACCCTAAGTTTCTAGGGTAAATTGCAAGAAGCCTCACAAACTATCATAATGGTTGCAAATATGTCTTGAATTGTGTGAAGTTTTGTAGAAAAACTATTTGAACCATTCCCATTGTTTGCAATCTCCTCCCCCCCAACTCCAAAACACACACACACACAAATATTGCTAAAAATGTCAAAAGATCTTTGCAAATTGTCGCTACAACACTCATTGTGGGGTTGTCAACTCGAAAAGCTACACTAAAAGTGGGGGTGAAACGTGAAATAACCCAATATATTTTGAGTAACTTTTTAGAAACAAATAAGGGGGCATTTGCGAGTTTTCATAATTATAGGTGGTTATTTGCAATCAAACTAATAATTTAGGATGCTTCTTGCATTTTGGCCAATTTTCTAGCGGAAAGGGGTTGGCGTTATTGGATTGCATTGAGATTAGGACTGATTTTCGGTCGGTTTGGTCGGTAAGTGGACCTTATCAATACCATACCAACTTTGAAATCATCAAACCAACGTTACCAGTTTTACCAGCCGGTACACCGAACCATAAACCAAAACCAAACCGCCCTGTACATTGGTAAAATCGTTTTTTTGTGGTAAAATTGGGTTTTCGAAAAATACGATAATTTTGAAAAATATCTCTTTGCGGTAATTTTGGTAGTACTATATACATAGTAGTATTTTTTTGTACCACTTACATAAACCTGTTCATATGCATAGTTAATAATAATAATAATAATAATAATAATAATAATATTAGTAGTAGTAGTATATAAGTGTATAGTTTACCCAAGGCTTAAAGTGTATAGCAATTTACACAAGTGCCGACCAAATGTATAGCAATTTACATAAATTAGAAGGGAAGAGATTGAAAATAGCATTAGCATTTTAACATTTCACAACTGACATTTAACATTGAAGTAACGAAAAACTTAAAAATAACATTAAATAGGTAAGATTCAAAATCAGAATAAACTTCATTGTTGTTGTCTAAGAGATTGGAGTTGTAGGAAAGGGAAGAATAGAATGTTTAAAACATAAAAATAGAATGATGAATTTCATACTAAAAGGTGATAAAGTAAGGCAACAAGCAATGGTGATCTGCTGTTATGTTTGTTACTTATTTGGTGTTATGTGGTCGCTCACATGGAGAAAAGGAAGAGAGAAAAGAGTGATGGAAAACATAAAAGCGGTCGTGAAAAGAGAAAAACATAGGTTAAACAAGCTTAAAACTAGTTTATTACGCATTCTACTCTCTAAGTTTCGAAAATTCTTAAATATGTACCTCCTAACTTTTTATTTTCACATTTAACACCCTTGAACTTCGGTTTTTAAATCGGTACAGTCGGTAAATCGGTTTTTAAAATGTTAAAATCAAAACCAACCGCAATAAATTTGGTAATTTCGATTTCGGTAGTTTTGGTTTCGATAAATAAAAAACATAAACCGTTACCTCTAATTTTCGGTACAAAACGGTACGGTACGAATTTTTACCGTATCGCGAACACCCCTAATTGAGATGTTAAATGGATATTGGGACAAGCTTGTGTGATTGATACAAGGAATCATAACTCATGTTTTATGTTCATGTATTGTTCGTGTGAGAGAACTGTTGTCTACAAAAGAACAAAATAAATTTTTGAACAATTACAGGAGCTATATATATATATATATATATATATATATATATATATATATATATATATATATATAGAGAGAGAGAGAGAGAGAGAGAGAGAGAGAGAGAGAGAGTCACACTTCTGTATATACTAGCGGTACATACCGCTGGTGCGGATCTATTTTATAAATGATTTTAAGTTGAGTTTTTTATGTGATATTTAAACATTTCGGGGGAGCCATATAAAAAAAAAACAGGACAAAAAAATATTTTTGCCTATTTTAAAAAAATTGGTTAAACTTTTGCATCTTTTAAACTGTTTAAAAAACTGCGAAAGTTTGACCAATTTTTTTAAAATAGCAAAAGGCTTTATTTTGAGTTGATTTTTTTATATGGATCTATTGAAATGTTTAAACATCATATAAAAAAATTCAGTCGAAAAATAATTTTTTTACTATTTTAAAAAAATGGTATGCACCGTTGACATGTACCGTATGATACGTATAGGAGACTCATTATATATATATATATATATATATATATATATATATATATATATATATATATATATAGCACTTTAAAAGGATCTTTTTAGTGAATTGTAAGCTTATAGGTTAATAGGCTATTTTATATCACATTTACGACTTTTCTTCAACCGACGTGGCTTTTATAGAAGTTGAATGGGATTATGCAACACAAATAGATAATTTACCTTTTCAATATGATGTATTTAATTAGGTATAGAACTTCAAATGACATGAGCTAAATTTGACATTTATAAATGTGAAATCAAAACATGATGAGCAGGCATCAAAATTGAAGTTAGAGAGTTTGGAATGAGAGAGGGTTTTTAGGAAGAATCTGCATACCCAATCAAATAGGGTTACAAAAATTGATACGATATGTTGTATTTGGAAATGAGTTTTCAGGAGGGATATGATGATTATATCCAAAATTCCATGAATTCAGGGATCCATATAACCGCTCAAATAGTCACTCTAGTGTAGTGTTGACAATTTTAGACACTTCCACAATATTTTGATATGAAATTAACACAATACCTTGTGTTCGTGTGAGAATTTTCTCACACGAAGTTGAACTTGTTACTGTCAAAATTATGACTTGTGTTAATCGTGTTCATTTGAGTGAAAAAGTATAAAAGATGTAAAAAACAATCCTAATCTATCATATCTAGGGATGGAAGCGGTACGGATTTTTATCGTACTGTACCGTTTTGGTCCGAAAATAATGGTTTTGGTTTCATATATTAAAATACCAGAAACCGGTCTTACTGAAACCGAAATTATCGCAAAAAAGTTGGTTGGTTTTGGTTTTAATATTTAAAAAATCGATTTACCAAAATTACCGTACCGAATTTATCGAAACAAAAAAAAATCATACTGAAATTACCGTACCGTACCGAATTTACCGAAATAAAAAAAAAACGTACCGAAATTACCGTACCATACCGAATTTATCAAAATTACCGTACCGAATTTATCGAAACCAGAAAAAAGTTGGTTTTGGTTTTGGTTCTAATATTTAAAAAAGTTTATTGATTTTGTTTTTGTTTTTTTGGGGCTTTTAGTGCTGTTTACCGAAACCAGAAACCAGAAAAAACCAGAATTATTGAAACCAGAAAAATCCAGAAGAAATCGAAACCAGAAAAAACCGAAATACCGGCCGGTTTGGTTTTGGTATCTACTATTTACTGACCAAACCGTACCGCTTACACCCCTAATCATATCATATCCCCCCCGGGAATTCTAAAGCGATTTTCCAAATATATTTACAATATTCAAAGATTCCTTGAGCGATCTCACAAGTGGTCATCACTAGAGTTACTACAAGGAGAGTATTTAGGATTTTCTTAATCGATCTAATATTGTTAATCGATTTGGAAAAAGTATAGTTTTGACATTTATACTAAGAATTATTAATTGCGCTGGTTGAATCGTATATTATTCGGATATCAAAGTTTAACGTACTATCATTTTAGGTACCAATTTAACCTTTTGCAATGCATTTTTACATCAATTGTAACTTTTTACGACCTTTTTTCTACAAAAATATTTCAAAAAATGAAAATGGTATCCAAAAGATAATGTGTTAATAGAGAGAATAACTAATGGGGTCAAATGTCAAATGACTAGGGTGACAATTCGTGTTTTTAGGTCAGGTTGATTTTTTTTACTTGACACGAACACGACTTGTATAGAACACATCATGCCACGAGTAACATGATTTATCAAATTTTACACTTAATTAAACAAAAATGGGCACAATCACTTGAATAAGAACACAATTGGCGTGACAAGACGACTCATAATTTTGACACAAATATGAGACGACTTCGTGTCAAGAAGACCCAACACGAACACGACTTAACTTGTCAATTTGGACCGTTTTTTTGTGTCATTTCTAAAATTAATACCCCTATAAATGAACCATCACCCCACCCCCACCCCCACCCCCACCCCCACCCTCCCAAAAAAAAAAAAGAAAAACTAATTGACACTATTGTTTTGATATTAATCCTAAGAATTATTAATTGCGTCAGTTGTATCATTTATTATATGGATATCAAAGTTTAATGTAATGTCATTTTAGGTACCAATCTAACCTTTTGCAACGCATTTTTACACTAGTTGTAACTTTTTACAACATTTTTTTTCTACAAAATATATCAAAAAATAAAAATGGTACTCTAAAAGATATGGGTTCTTAAGTATTTAGTCCCATTTTGTAAGATTCATTTGTAATCACTCCCATATATTAATTTTTTTAGTTGTTGGTCATATTTTAATCACTATGGGACACGTCATTCTAGAAAGAGTGGTTATATACAGTTTTGAGTAGTTATGAAACTTATTACAATTTTAAAAATACATGAGACGGGAGCGAGATAAATCTTAGGAGATGGAACAAAACCCAAAAAACTAAAAAGATAATGTATTAAATTTTGGTGCCCAAAGTGATAGAGAGAAGAATAACTAATGCGGTCAAGTGTCCAATGACTAACGGTGACAATTCGTGTTTATAGGTCGGGTTGCGTTTTTTTACTTGACACGAATACGATCCGTATAGTACACTCCACGGGCTGAGTAACATGGTTTATTAAATTTTACACTAACGATTACTCGAATAAAAACATAATTGACACTATAAGATGATTCATAATTTTGACGCAAATATGACACAACTTGGTGTCAAGAAGACCCAACATGAACATGACATATCTTGTCAATTTGGGTCGTATTTTCGTGTTATTTCTAAAATTGATTCCCTTACAAATGAACCATCCTTGGCAAATCGTGTTATTGGGTCGGGTTTAGGACCAACCCGACACGACACAAAATATTTTTTAGTGACACGAACATGACACGACACGATGTCCTGTTATTTTTTTATAACCCGAACAAGATCCGCTTCTAACACAACACAGTATGATTTAAAATTTTGATTTGATTAAAACCCGTTGACACGACACGATTGTTATGACACGACACTACACGACTGAAACGACACAATTTGTAGCATATTTTTTTCAATTCATGCTTTATTGTATTACACATTAAATCAACAATTTGCAAAATTCCATAATATGTAAAAATTATATAATAAGCATGCACAACTACGAATTACATCACAATAAGCAAGCACAACTAAAACTTATATAATCTCAACCACCAAAAGTTCCAAAAAATTTCAAACACACTTAAAGCCGTTAGTGAGATTACAATTCACAAATAATATTTTTTAGTTAAGATGACAACTAATAAAGTCTTCAAAAGATCACTACTCTCCTCAGTGCTTGCATCATTCTTTCTTCCATCATTGTGCACAATATCATTCCTATGAAAAAAATATAAGCATTATTAGATTAAAACAAATTAGTAATACAAGTGAAACTAATAAAATATTAAAAATTGCATGTATTAACCTTGATAGTATCTGATGAATTACTTTCTTTCTTATCTAATTCTATGATATCTTCAGTGAGCGCAAGCAAATTATGCTCCAAATCACCTTATTAGTACAAAAATCCAAAATGATTAAGAAGTGAAAATCGTTTATTTAAAAAATCGAATGATAAATAAATATAAATTTACCTTTAATGCCAAAAAGCCAATCTCTAGAAAAAATCAGCTCCTCCACAGTTTCAGGCTTAAGTGAGCTCCGATATTGATCAATCACACAACCACCACTACTAAAGGCCGACTCCGATGCAACTGTGGATACAGGGGCACTTAAGACATCACGAGCCATACACACTAGTTAGGGTATCAGTGATAGTACAAATATAGTACCCTGCTGCGGATAGGATACTCGACTGCATATGCTTTCATGCCGCGGATCACCTTAACATAGGGTGCGACCATACTGAACTCAGGGTACGTCCCTATCGAATGCAAGGGAGCATCCCTCCTCATCCTAGGGCGTGTCCCTCCTCATTCTAGGGCGCGACCTTCCTCATCTTAGGGCGCGTCCCTCCTCATTCTAGGGCGTGACCCTCCTCATCCTAGGGCGCGGTCCCATCAACATGCCGCGGAACCATCCAGTACAGTGCGACATCTTTGTCTCTAATCTTGCAGGATGCGACACTCATGTTGTTTGCCTTACAGGACGCATCCCTTTCCATTACAACTCCAGACTTTATGTACGTCACGTGATCATTGCACGTGAGCATATCTCCTATAAATAGAGGACTACACCTCAAAAACTGGGAAGACGGCATCGATTCCACACACACCCGGGGCAGGTTCTACAGTACCTATTCTCTCTACACAGCCTCAGCATACAACTTGGGGGCTATTCATTCGCATCGCATCCACCTCTCCGGCACACCAGAATCATCAATCATCATGTACTCTCCTTTATTCTCATACTTGTACACCTCTTTAGGCATGATTATACTATACAATACAACTAATATAATGAGAATGGAGCAATATAGTGGATGTAGGCCTATTTTAGAGGTTGAACCACTCTATATCTTGTTTTGTCTCTATTTACTTACTTTGTTACCCATTACATATTTTACACTTGACTTGTTGATACGAGAGCGACTAGTGGACGATTTCTCGTATCATCAATCTGGCGCCGTCTGTGGGAACGAGATATTTCAATCTTGCTTCTCTATATATTTGAGTTCTTAAACACCTTATTCGATCCTTGAGAATCCTATGGATCGTCATCTCACGGGTAGATGCTGGTTATTGAACTCTATTTTTATTTACACCCTTAAATGGGTATTTCACATACTCAGATCTATTATCGGGTCTCCATTTTATAACCTCAGATCTATTCTACATACCCCTGTGATATCATCCCATCTAGATAGTGCTGAAAGGCATGATGGGCTTTAAGCCCCAAAAAGGTGAATGATTAGGGAAGAATTATGTCTACTCCTTTTTTGCTGTTCTTTGCCTAGGATCTAGGGTTTATCATTAGAATTGTGCCATTCTGCGCACCAATAGGTTATTCTCTCATGGATAGACCGTAGTAGGCATGCTCTCTCCGTGTTTTGGGAGATGAACTCAGTTTCTGGGTTTCGATTTTGGGATTGCTCCCCCTGCCTAGCAGTGGGTGCGGCAGGTAGTTTAAATACCTTCATGCCGTGACCTCTATTGGGGAAGGTGCTACAGAAGGTTCAGAACATCAAGGAACGAACTCAGGTGGTCTCCAACAAAACCTTGATGAATACCATTCAAAGTCCACGGCAGTGCACCTATGTGCCATACTGGCCACGACCTCAATAGCAATACTGTGTAGCAACGCAAACGCTGCATCCCCATTTCCTACTTGGTCACTCCAATGTTTCTGTGATTACTCACTTCTGCTAGTTTTATCTCTTATTATATATCTTTATAAAGACTAATAAAAGCAGAAAATGGAAGGAGAATCCAGCTAGAGCACGAAAATCAAGGATGAGATTGTGCAGCTGTACAATCACCTTAACCACCTTTACGACAGTCATGCCTCACTCCAGACCCAGGTCAACTATTTGACTCAGAGGGTGCTAATCCTAGAGGTCGTGGCCTCACCCAATGTGGGTGAAGCACCCAAGATCATAGCTACAGCAGCCTTTGCTGTCGCGGCAGTTCAAGAGAATCCAGCAGCAGAAGTAGTCAGCAGGTGCCAAAAAAGAAGAATGGAGAAGGAAGAAAAGAAATCTGGGACCTACACTCCGTTGGCCTTCCCGATTGAAGAGATCTTTGAGTTCATCAAAGAATAAAAGCTGTTGAGGTGGCCAGAAAAGCTGAGAGCTCCCCCCCACAAGAGGAACAAGGCTACTTGGTGCAGATTCCATCAAGACTACGACCATGACACTGAGCAATGCTATACTCTAAAGGATGAAATTGAAAGGCAGATTGGGCAAGGGATGCTGCGAAGGTTCCTCAAGGATGTTTAGGGGATGCAGCCTAATCTCACATACCACATGCTCATCTTTCATTCTTATCTCTTATATTCCATCTGTCTCTACTTTATAGTGACAACTCCTCTTATGCTGTTTTAAACTAAACTTTGTGTTATCCTTACAAAGTCATATATATATATATATATATATATATATATATATATATATATATATATGAATAGTTATAAAATCAAGTTCACTTTTATAGTGTCATATTTTGATTCTCATTTCCATGAAATGTTATCTTATAAAGACCATTTTTGTCTTAAAACAAATCCCGATCCTAGACAACATGTTATATCGGGAATGATAATATCTGAATGGGCCACAATGCCCGAGAAGACGCCTGATTGTCTGGAAGTTGATAATAATTGAAAGTGGCAAAAGAAAATATTGGAAGCAGTTATCCATATTGGACTGCGACATCACTGACAAGGGCTTCCAATGCACGTTCTTAGCTTGCAGGATGCGCCATTAGCCGTAAGGACTTCCAATGCCAGTTCCAGCATGGGGAGGCTTGAAATTATCCTATTTGTTAGCTGTGGGTGGATTAATAACATAACCCAGCCTGGGGAGGCTTGAAAGTTTCCTATATGTTAGCTATGTGAGGCTTAATAATATAACCCAGCCTGTGGAGGCTTGAAAGTATCCTATATGTTAGCTGTGGGTGGCTTAATAACATAACCCAGCCTGGGGAGGCTTGATAACATCCCATTCATGATGCTAAATAAGAGAAAGCCATGAAAGGCAATTGCTATTTTGCTGCAATCACAAAAGCATACCAAAGGCAAAGGCAAGCAGTAGAGGTTAATTTGCCGCAACCATGATCAAGAAGCACTTTTGATTTAGTTGAAGGTGCCGCGGCCTATGTAATCCACGATTCATTGCAACCGTTAAAGCGACTAAGAGTTGATGCAGTAATGACTTGGATTTAGATCCAATTAAAGTACCCAAAAATGATTGTCTATTTATCTGCGGCCCTGTTCAAGATGCTGCGGACTTGTTCAAGGGGCCTTATGAATTACAACTGTAGCCTGTGACCTGTACATCTTAAGGTGCTGTAGCACTATTAATATGGACGCGAAAGATTAAGAAGATGTGTAGAAACCATGCTATGGTGCCGTAGACGTAATCTATTAGTTCATTAAATCAAGAAAGCATTTCCATGTATGAAGGCAGTTGCATTTAAGCCATTAAATACGTACAAAAAGCATTCATTAAAAGCATTGAAGCAAGTAGAGAAAAAGATGCAAAAGCTACAAGAAAATGAGGCCAAAATAATTAATGCAGAAAAGGTGGCCGCAACCCTGATATTATCAGTTAAGGTTACAAGCAAATAGGCCGCAGCCACTACAAAAGGCAAAATAACAAAGAGGGGATGCAACCACCATAAAGAGTTCAAAATTTTTATAGAGGGGCGCAACCCTAAGATTCGACATCATCAGCTTCATACCCTTCTTCCCCCTCCGTGGCCGTCATCGTCTCTTCATCTGCGGCAGATGCCTCAGCCTCGGCCTTCAATTTGGCTTTCTCCTCCTCCGCGACCTTGAGCTCAGCAATGCATTCTTGATGATCAGCATCACTGAGTCTCCAGGTGATAACCTTCTCCTTGGTCTCAGGGAAGGTCTTTATTATTCTTTGCCTCAACTCCTGGTAACTGCGGAGGTAGGCCCTGTTGTTGATGATGAAGAAGTCCCTAGAGCCCTTGAATGACTTCACATAATGGTCAATGGCCAGCTGAAGAGCGTCGTCATGATCTACCTCTATTTTCTTTATGACCGCGACATGGTCTAGAGCATCTTGGGCAGACTTGGCCTCCAGCTCTTCATACTTCTTTTGAAGAAGTACGAGCTTATTACTAGAAATATTCACGGCCCGTGCAGCTTCCGCGGTCTGAGCCTAGGAGGCTTTGAGGGATTCCGCGGCCTGTTTGACATTTTCCTCCACCTCTTCCCTTGCATTATTCACAGCAGCCAAGTCCATTTCGGCCACCTGAAGAGCCGCGACAGCAGACTGCTTCCCAGCCTTAAAAGACGAAGTTCGTGCAGCCTCCAAGTCAGCAGCGTGCACCCTCTTCGCTGCCTCTTTTAGTTTGTCGAGGGACTTTTACTTCCTCTTTTGAGCCACTATGACGTCCGCGACCTGAAAAGAAAAAGTTAGAAGCAGGCTAACAAATGTAAAATGAAAACTGAGAAAACACTAGCACTAACCCTCAAAAGACTATGGAGGCCGCAGTCCTCCAGATCTTCATGGTCTTCATCGACCAACCTGTCAAGATCCGCGACATCGAGGGACCTCTTTATTTTTTGCGCATCCTTTGCGGTAGTGTCCCATGAGGACTCAGGGTTAGGTTATCTCAACTGAGGCCACGAACGACCGTCAGGACTAGAGACGCCGCGGCACTGAGGAGGTGCCAAGTTTGCATTAACTGCAACTACAAGTGGAGATGGAGGAGAAGATGAATGAAGGGGAGCATCAGAAATGGACATCAACCTCGTCGCGATCAGGTTGGTTCCAATGACATCATCGAACTCAGCTTGCAGTTGGTTCGTAACATTTTCTGTTGTCTCCGCGGCCTGAGTTGGGGTCGCGGCAGGTGGATTTTGGTCGCCAGAAGGGATCGCGGCTGGAGCTTTTGTCTTGGTCCTCTTCCTCCTCCTGCTCCGCGCAGTATTGTTGAGAATGGTGGCATCCTCGTCCATTTCTGCCAACTGCGCGGCCAACAGTTCCCTGTCAACCTCCTCATCTGAAAAAGGAATAGAAACGGTAAATATTCGAAGTCAATAAAAATTGCCGCGGACAAATACTGATGATCAGATTATTACCTCCTGCGGCCATGTCTTTTGGAATGTACTTGCTGGGAAAGAAACTTACTTCGAATACGATTGCAGATGTTACAAGGACACTGAATTTCTTTTCTTCAGCAGGAATTGCCGCGACCTTGACAACTCTTTTTTCATGCCTCCCGTTCAGTTGTAAGTTGTCAAGTACTGTAGAATAAAAATTCAAAGGTTAGTAGAGATTGATAAGAAACTAAGAAGAAAGGACGCAGCTATAATCCAAATACCTAGCTTGGAGGGAGAACCCCATTGCCACGGCATTCGATACGACTTCTCCTTCTTGTTCTCTTCGGGGTGGATCTCCCAGACTTCCCTGGAGATGTAGAAATATTTGCCCTTCCAGTTCTTTACACTGGTCGGCCTCCCAGTATAAAGGGTCTCGTCCCTACCGCGAATGGAGAAGTAGTAGTAACCAACGAATTTCACGGAGTTTTCCTTTGGACGATAGAAGTGAAAAAACTCTGCGGGAGTAATGTCCTTTTTAAATTGGTTCTCCCAAAGAACGACCGCGACAAGTATGGCCCTCCAGCCATTAGGATCTAACTGGGTTGGCGCCAGTTTCATGGTCTGGAAAATTCGTCTGATGGGAACAGGAACAGGCATCCGCAACCCGTAAATAAATGCATGAAGTGGGAAGCAAACTCCGTCATCAACTAGAGCTGTGCAAGGTCTTTGGTTCGCGATCGGTGCTGAGCACATCAAATTTTCTGAAAATTCAAAGGCCACTGTTGCTTGGTCAACCTAGTCTTGGGTCATGATGCTACGGATGTCAAGCGCAGCTAGGGGTATCTCAGCCCTCCCAGATGGGCCAACTGGGTTATCCCTAACTTCCGCGACATCATCTCCTACACCCAATGGGTGATTACTTGAATTGGCTTCCTCTTCCATTGGTGGGGACTCAAAATCCTTCATAGAAGCAGAATCTGCGGAGTCTGAGTCTAGTATCACGCAGTTGGGGCAATCCCTCAGTTGGAAAGGCCCTATTGATCTCATAGGGGGGACAAAAGAGAGTTTAGGAGGAGAGGTTCCAAAATGCTTTGCCCAAAAGCCTCTCAGAAATTCGTCTGGGTCAACGCTCATATGGCTGCAACAGTACTTGAAAAGCAGAGTCCACAGTTAGGCATCGCAGCCAGTATGGTTCGAAAAAGACTTTAAGAAGCCGTGACAAGATTAGTTATATGATTTCATGGGATTCGACACTAACGTCTGCAACCATTTCCTATATTAGCAAGGGAGCTTATAGTGCCGCGGCAGCTTACTAAAATGAAGGATTATAGTCTACATGTTGCAGCCATCACCAAAATTACTTGATATATTCTACCATACCGCGGACTCTCGCTCAAACAGTAATGTCTAAATGTTTGATTCGATTGAGGATCGAAGACCCATAATGTGAAGTGTGTGCCCCCAAAATGGAATATTCAAAGAACCCCTAGATTACTGATATTCTATCATGCCGCGACCTCTCTCTCAAACAGTTAAGTATCTAATGTTTAGTCGCTTTAAGATCGAATACACAGAATACGAAGAGTTTATTTATGAACTGCAAGAACATTCATATGATTTCATGGGATTCGACACGGATACGAAAATGGATTTTGAAGATCAGGGGTTCAGTTCAGCATACGAAGATGGACTCAAATAATTATTACAATTATTTTATCGTTTATGTGTGATGGAAGATTATTCAATTGAAACCCTAAATTCCTATAAAGCAATCTAGAAAAATACAAGTGTTGAAGATCAGAAGGGCAGAATTCATGTGTTCGTGTACTTAAAGAATAATTACGAACTACGAAAGGCTATTAAAAAGGACGTTGTTAGAAAATTACCTATAAACAGAGAAGATGGCAATGCACCGCCACACACAACCTTAGAAGGTCGCCGGAAAACGCAAGAGAAAGGAAGAACATAATTCGCTTTCGGTTTGCTCTCAAATTTTTGGAAACGTAATGAAGTCCACGGCTTGAACAATTTATATAAGAGAGCGCGAAAGACGAATCATCGCCTTGGACGTACCGTGGCACCAAAGAAGACTTAACTAAGCCGTAGCCCCAATCAAATTCTCTTAACACTGCGACTTGGGGGCTTATTGATAGTACAAATATAGCACCCTGCCGCTGATGGGATACTCGACTGCATATGTTTTCATGCCGCGGATCACCTTAACATAGGGCGCGGCCATACTGAACTCAGGGTACGTCCCTACCGAATGCAAGGGTGCATCCCTCCTCATCCTAGGTCGCGACCCTCCTCATCCTAGGGTGCGACCCTCCTCATCCTAGGGCGCGGTCCCATCAACATGCCGCGGAACCATCCAGTACACTGCGGCATCTTTGTCTCTACTCTTGCAGGATGCGGCACTCACGTTGTTTGCCTTACAAGCCTCATCCCTCTCCGTTACAACTCCAGACTTTATGTACGTCACATGCTCATTGTACGTGAGCATATCTCCTATAAATAGAGGACTACCTCAAAAACTGGGGAGACGGCATCGATTCCACACACACCCGGGGCAGGTTCTATAGTACCTATTCTCTCTACATAGCCTCAGCATACAACTTGGGCGCTGTTCATCCGCATCGCAGCCACCTCTCCGGCACACCAAAATCATCAATCATCATGTACTCTCCTTTATTCTAATACTTGTACGCCTCTTTAGGCATGATTATAGTGTATAATACAACGAATATAATGAAAATGGAGCAACATAATGGACGTAGGCCTATTTTAGAGGCTGAACCACTCCATATCTTGTTTTCTCTCTATTTACTTACTTTATTACCCATTACATATTTTACACTTGACTTGTTGATATGAGAGCGACTAGTGGATGATTTCTCGTAGCATCAATCAGTATTAACGAGCTCTTAAAAAACTTAAAACATCCAATTGTTCTGCTAAGTCACTCCTTGGTTCATCTAAATACATCTCAAGTTGTGTCTTTTGCATTGAAGAAAGTGCTTGATTCTCATAAGAAGATTACTCCAAAAAAAATAACAAAAAAACAACAATGTTTTTTCATTAAAAAAAACATTTTTTTTGCATTTACTAAAAAAATAACTTTTTAATAAAAAATAACAATGTTTTTGCATTTACTTAAAAGAACAACAACTTTTGTAATTAAAAAACAACAATATTTTTTCATTAAAAAGTAGCAAATGTATCATTGCTTGATGCATTATCCAATGTGATAGTGAATAACTTCTTCTCAATGCCCCACTCAGATAACAAGTTGGATATTTTTTCGGTTAAGCAAATACCATTATTTGGAGGTGGTATCACTTGAAAATTGAGAATCTTTTTTTTTTTGCAATTTCCAATGTTTGTCAATAAAATGTGAAGTGACACAAACAGATCTATCCTTGTTAATTGAAGAGCATAAATCGGATGTCAAATATTTTTTTTAATTTTTTCTTCTCCCTTTTATGTATTTTTAAGACATCGACTTTTGCAGTATTTTTTGAGATAGTTATCACATCCTCATATAACTAATGAAAATTATCCCTAATACCCTCACACTTTACAAACTGAAATGGTAAATCATGCATTACAATGACCTCACTAACTAACTCCTGGAATCTTTTAGGCTCAAATTTGAAAGAGCGCATTGACATATACCCACGAGATTAATTCATCAACATTTGGGATACATCATTTTATCCCTCCTTGGACACTTTTTCATATGTTTTCTTAAACTACCCGTCCCATTCTTAGAAGAACACATGTAAATTTTTGAACGTTTTTTTTACAATTGGCTTCTTTTTTTCCATCATCACCAACAGGAAGAAGGTAAAAAAAATTCCATACCTCGGACCGACGTTCCCTACATTGTTTGACTAAATCCCCATGTGTTTCTGTCTCTAGTTTCAAATTAACTTCAACAACGTCATCACCATCATCTTCGCAAGGACTATCGTTTCCACTGTCAACCTAAAAAAAATCATAACACCATCCAAGACAAACTACAAAAAATAAAAAATTCAAACTAATAAACAAAATAAATCTAACAAAATAAAATACAAAATTACCTCATTTTCATTTAATTTATTCTCAAGAGGTTTTGAAAATTTCACCCTTTTCTTCTCCCTAACTTCAAATGATTTTGACCTTTTCTTCTCATTAACATTAGACCAGGTTGATTTTGAGTTCATTTTGAGATCTACCAAATGAAAAAAAAATACAAATATTAGTCAGTGAAGATAAAGAAGAAGAAGAATGTTGTAATACCCCGTATTTTGGAGAATAAGGAAATTAATTAAGTTGGTGATTTAGGAATTTATTTAATTTGGAAAAATTATTTAATTCAGATGATTTAGATTTAATTAAGGGACATATACCAAATAGTCCCTCAAACATTTTTTAATACTCATTTAGTCCAAGCCTTTTTATTTTGCCTCAAAAAGTCCTTTGCCACATATTTTGGAAAGGGAGTGCCGCTGGCGCGGACCTCTAAAAATAAGAGAATATTGAGTGCTTGAGGGACTAAATGGGTTAAACTAAAAATATGTGTCCTTTTTAAAAAATATATATTTATAGTAGGGACTATTAAATAATTGACCCTTTAATTAATTCAGTTTAAGTTAATTTCATGCGTGCCGTAATTTGAGGTGAAAATAGGATGATCTTATAAAGTAACTCAAATGGTGATTTTGAGGTCACAGTTGGTTCTGAAATGGCCGAAATAGTCAAAAAAGTGAACCCGAGAGTATAGATTGGCTCCTGGGGTGATTTTAGGCCAACCCGACACTGTATAAGGGCTTTTTGGACATTTGGGAGTTCGTGGTTTAAAGAACTCCAAAAATGCTAAGGATTATATCTAATATTTGAGAGAGGAACTAGGGTTAGCACAATCATAATGGAATAGAGGAAGAGGAAAGGAAAAGGAGAAGAAATCCAAAGCTTCCTAGATAGTTTTTCTCCCCGAATGCAACGGATCGAGATCAGAGCGAGAGGAGAACCACCAGACCATCATCAACCACGAAATCAAACCTGATATTGTGAGGCAAGTATTTAAATGTCAATTTATTTTAAGCATTTTATAATACCCATGAGGAATAGGGTTTAATTTACATATTTTTGGAAGAATTAATAGGAATTTGGGTGGGAAAAATTCATGAATGGAAGTAGGAATGCATGTAGAGATATTCCTTTATATTTGTAAGATGTTTGACAAGTAAGAAATCCGGGTTCTTGGTTTAAAGAGATGAAGAACATGCGAAACTAGGGTTTTGTGAAGAATTAGTGGATTGATTTGTTCTTGGATAGATTTCGTATAGTTTTGGTGTATTATTTACATTTGAAAACATTCCTAGACATATATTAAATGTTTGGTTATGTTGGGTAAGAATTTTAGAAGGTTTCATGAAGGTTTGAGGTGTCAAAAATGGAGGAAAAATGAGTTAGAGAAGATGGAGGTTTGCAGATTTGGTATGGGCAAACCGATTCGATTTTGCTGCTTGTCCAAAAGTGAAATTTTTAGATCTTTTCGTTGCGATTGCGTGGGCGCCGACCTCATATTTTTTTGATTTTTTTAAAATTAGTTATGATTTTTCTACAGAAGGGTGTTCGAGATCGAAATATTTAGTCAGGAGGATTAAGGCTAAAATTATTTGGGCTTAAATCGTAAAGTAAATAATTCGAGAGAATGATAATGTAATTACTGAAAAAGCGTGAGTGAACTTATTGTATAGACTAGTTGGGTAAGGAAGACTTAGCTACTGAAATAATCCAAGGGGTAACTAGGACCCTTAGAGTAGAGAATGATACTCCATTAATTACGATAGTGAGAAAAATTGTAAATTGAAGGTACGGTGGGTATTCGAGTAATAAATACTACGTACAAACTATTATTATAAGTTGAGTGTATACCTATACGGATTATGTTGATAGGTGTGAGTATACCTATACGGATTATGTTTATAGGTGAGAGTATATATATACCGATTATGTTAATAGATTGAGTGTATACATATACAAATATATTTTAGGTCGTGTGTGTGTGCCTACATTATATATACACATGGATATGTTATGTGTCGAGATAACATTCCGAACCAATACATGAAATAAATATTGGGGTCGAGGTGACATTTCGAATGAATACATGTAATAAATATTGGGGTCGATGTGACATTCTGAACCAATACATGAAGTTTCGATTTGGGGTCGAGGGCTCTCCAAACCAATATCGAAAATATATAATATTGGGGTCGAGGGCTTTTCGAACCAATATATATATATATATAAAACATTTACATTGGGGTCGAGGGCTTTTCGGACCAATGTAAATGATAAGATAAATTGGGGTCGAGGGAACGTTTCGAACCAATAGTCCTTAATGTGTGATACGGGGACATCATATCAAAGTATGCACTTATAGTATATATTGTTTGTGAAATATATACCGTATGAATAATCTTACTTATTTGTGATAGTAAGGATACACTTATAGTATCAAAGTATGCACTTATAGTATATATTCTTAAAATGCGGACTAGTTCGCATTTTAAGAATGCGGACCGAACATGTGTCACCTGACGGTGAGCCCAGAAAAGAGAGAGAGTGTCCCTATAATTTAGGCGATAATTCCTAGGGGCACCGTTAGGTGACATGTGTCCGGTCCGCATTCTTAAAATGCGGACTAGTCCACATAAGAACATTATTATATATATATATATATATATATGTGTGTGTGTGTGTGTGTGTGTAGAGAGAGAGAGAGAGAGAGAGAGAGAGAGGACCTCAATTTGCATACTGCTAGCACGAACCAATTTTGATAAAATAGTAATAAAAATATTTTGGGATAATTTTTTTTATGGTTTTTAAACATTTTAGTAGGACGATTAAAAAAATCAGATCAAAATGATTTTTTTTGCTATTTTAAAAAAATCGATCATACTTTGTCAGTTAAAAACAATTAAAAATATGATTTCATATAATGTGGTATCATGCGTTTTAATTAGACCTTTTTCCTCTTTGGTCAAAAAATAAGATTTTGTTTTTATATCGTTTCAAGTAAAATGTCTTAAATGGTACATTGGATGGAGAACACTATAGAGACGCAATACCTCTGTTTGTCTGTCTCACGCGCGCACATGCATACATTGCATGTGTTTGGTTAAAAAAAAGATTAAGTGTCATGTCATTTTTATTTGGGTGTTTTTTTTAATTAACTGCGCGGGGCCCTATGACAGTCAATGTGTTTTTCCATATTCCATAATTGTTACGAGGCTCGAGAAAGGGTGACATGCCTATATTATCAAAGTACAAGGGCAACTCATAATGTCAGTAAAGTTATAAAATTTGGTTCAGTAAAGTTTGAAATGTTATAATAAACAAATACTGATTGCAAATCTAAACTATATGTTCCTAAGACACAAATGCATCATATTAAAATCGTAATCATGTCGCAAGTGTACCATGGGATGACAAACAATAATTATATTTTCACTATTGGCAACGTGTGAACAAATTTATCGCCGTACCATCGGCACGGGTACACCCTAATACATACACACACACACACACACACACACACACACACACACACACACACACACATATATATATATATATATATATATATATATATATATAGATAGATAGAGAGAGAAAGAGAGAGAGAGAGAGAGAGAGAGAGAGAGAGAGAGGCAGGTTCTCATGCAGACCTAGTTTGCGAACTAACTACCGTCCAAAAATATTTAGGGACCAGTGTGTCTTTTTATATTCTATTGTCTTTTTCTAAATTTTTCGGAATAAAATTTCTACCCCAATAAATTCTAGCCTCTATTTAAGCTTATTTTAAAGTTTATTTAATCTAGAATGAGGAATGGTTCGGGGCTACCTCTTAAGCTTTCTCCGTCAATATTGTACTGTATTTCAGAATAGTGAGGATTACCTATCCAAATTTATTCGTTAGGATGTCTAGAAATTTCAAGAGGTTTTGAAGAAAAATAATCTAGTCTTATATACCTTATGTGGTATTGAGGTTTTATTTTTCTAGTCTCTTTATATATTTGATTAATAATATAAACTATGTTGTCTTCTATAAATTTGTCGAAATCGCTGTCACCATAGGATGACAAAAATCTTAGATAAATTCTTAGTGAAGCTGTCTCTACCTGTTTAAGGAGTGGATAAATTCCTCTTGATCTAATTAAGCTGGCTCTAGTTTCAGTTAATCTTTTGCGTATAATATATTTTAACACATCTATAGTATCTTTAAGTATTCTACTATATTCTTGATTTTTTTTGGGCCATGAAAGTTCTTCTGGAAAATCTTCGATTCTTAAATCTTGTTTAAAGAGATCACAGATCTCTATTATAATTATTTTTATTTTAGGTACTTCTCAAACTAGCCACTCAATAATCTGGTCTATATATTTTTAAGTACCTCCTGCGTATATTAAAACAGTTTCTATAAGTAGTTTTTCTTTGGGGCCTGTGAGAGTCCACTCTTGGGTTTCTCTTGTTAAGTTTGAATTTTTTTGATTAACAAACGCTAAAAAGTCTGTAGTGATTTGTAAGCTCATGCAATTATTTTTGAATCTTTAACAATAATATTCGAAATAGCTAGGGGCTTGGTTTGAGTTTATACCTTCCTTTTGGTCTACAATTCCTTTATCTTCTTCCCTTTTTCTCTTCAGTTTGTTATTCTTCTTCTTCGGTCCGTGTCTCTTGCAACTCTCTCTTTATGTGTTGCATCTCAATCCACTAGTTTGGCATTGAACCTGTTTCCTACCTGTACGCCACCACGCCTAATGCCCACCTATATAACGACTTTTGGCAAATCGGCACCTGACTGCTGTTCAACAGTATAACACCTATGTGCAACACCAGAGGTTCCACATAATAGTCCTCTATGAAAAGAAAGTTGGAGATGCTTGGAGAGTAATAACAACAAAACAAAAGAGATTTCTGAAAAATATAATACTTTTATTTCATAACATTAGTAGATACGACTCTCCCCTCTCCCCTAACCATGAGAGGTTTACTCACTCATATGCATATTATTTTTACTCTCTACTAAGCTCTCTTTCTCTCTATGATTTTTCCATTCTCTTCTCCACCTACTGGCTATCCCTTTTATAGCATAAGGGATTTTACATATGACTTGCTATCGCCTGTGAAAAGCAGAACTCTTAATAATTAAAGTCTTCAATAACTTACTTTACATAAAACGGATGCTTTGTCTTTCAATTATTTTATCCAACGTCTTTATTCGAGTCTAAAGAATTTTTTGTTGTCTTGTGAATAATTGAGTCTGATGGCCCAGGTCTTTATCTTTCTCAAAAAGAAAAATTATCGCTATGCACAAAGTCAGATGAATCTTTTTTTCAAATAGTCTAAATAAATGATGGTCTAAATAATTACATCCTCCGTCTTTAATAATTCGATGGATAAGGTGGGACCCTTATCTATTTCATTCGTTGTCTTTTTTACTTTGTCTTTGTCTGGTAGGGCATTATTGTTGTCATAGTATTTATCAGTCAGGCTCACTGCTCTAATGTTAGCCGGTTAAGCTACCTCTACCATTTCTTTAGATTATTTTTTGAGCCTTCCATTGAATGTCTCATCTTCTTGGATGATCCTTACGGTATATGGTATACCATCTTTCTTCATTTGTTAATAACTCCATAATTTCTATTGTCTCCATAGCTTGGGCAATCTGAAGTTTGGTCTTGTCAATAATTAGGTCTTTAGTTTCATCTTCAGATAGAGTTTCAATTTCTTCAAATGCAAAAGTGGAAAATCTAATGAGTCTAAAACCTTCAACTCTCATTCCTCTATAGGTAAACAAAGGAAAAAATTATTCTACCCTCTTGGCATACTCATGGACCATCTTTCCCAGAGCAATAAAATCTTATATGGTCTATATCTGGACGAGTCTAATAAACCCATAGTCTACAAGAATTATGCGTGCCATCTCTGCCTTTCCATAAAGGTAAATTTTTGGAACATCTTTGAAGAAGCCCCCAATCATTAAGGCATATCCATTAATCTCAGATAATAATATATTGAAATGTTCAATAATGTTACCCTCTTTCTGATAGTCTTCTGAAAATGGAAGATTATTATTATCAAATAGTATAACAATATTAGTCTTAAAAATCTTTTGCTGATAATAAAATTTATCAACTTGGTCTAGTTTTGGAGGATTCTCCAAGAGTCTAAGCATATGTTTGCATTTGAAGTCTAGAAGTAGCAGCACTAATGAGTTGAGTGACTGCAAGTCTTTGAGTTCTCATACATCTGGCAACAGCTACCAAATTCTGTTTGAATTCTACCCATAGTTTTTTGTTCACGTTCCACCATAGGGCATCTATAAGAGTATTTTCATCATCAGAAAACTATCGTCTATATTTTATTAAGTTTGGGTATCTTTGGTCTAGTCTATATTGGGAAAAATACATTTTTTTGATAAGTCTATTCTGGGCAACGATTTCATTTATAGATTTTCCAGGCGGAACTAGAATATCATCA
Organism: Sambucus nigra; assembly: GCA_949130495.1. Lineage (NCBI taxonomy): Eukaryota > Viridiplantae > Streptophyta > Magnoliopsida > Dipsacales > Adoxaceae > Sambucus > Sambucus nigra. Next base: position 59,726,555 of record OX422214.1, read on the forward strand.
AAGTTTTTCAGTACTGGTCTTTCTTGGGAGTCTTGAATATGGGTCCGAGTCTGTCTTTTCTTTTTACCAGCATTTGATCTTACGCATCTAAGATAGTCTGCAACATCTTCCTTGTTTAGTCTATTTGTTCCGAAGGAACTCATGATGTCTAAATCTTCTGTTTGTAATATAAAAAAAGGTATAATATTAGTGTTAGCAAACATAGGTTCTCTAGATATCAAGTTTAGAATGGTATTTTTGCTTCCCTTAATATATATAACGGAGAAGTCATAACCATTAAGAAATTTTTGCCATCTCATAAGTCTATTAGTTATTGATTTGGATAAATCTAAGTCTTTAAATTCTACTGCATAAGAAGATGTAATACCCTGTATTTTTATGGCCTTTAATTATGGGATTAATTAAATTCAATTGGGATAAATTAATTTAACATTAATTCGAATTTTTTTTGAATTGAATATTTACTAGCGTGATGAGAGTTAGTAATTATTGGTAAGAATTATGTTGAATATTACTAGATGAGTAAAGTAATATATGAGATTGAATTCATTAAAATTGTCGCGAGTGAATAATACGATAATCATAGAAATTAAGTCGGGACGCGCCTGTGTCGTGTCGGGACTAAATTAATGGGATAAAAAGTGAATTAATTCTAAGTCATCTGTATGGTCATTTTGAGTGCGTCAATATGTCCGGTGGGGGCGAGATAGTCAAAAAAGTGTACCTGGGGGTTTAGTTTGGGTCCCGGGGTGTTTTTAAGCCTGACCGACATCTCGGGAGGGCATTTTGGTAATTTCTATTTTTGGGATTTAATTACCTACAAAAATTAGAGAAGTATATCAGGCGTTAGAGGTTGTCTTCTAGGGTTAGAACATGTATATTTCAAAAAGGCCATTAGAGGAGAAAGGTGAGGAACTCCCCAAGGCTAGAGCTACCATAGTTGCACTATTTTCAGCACAAATACCGTCGGAGTGTAGATCGGAGGAAGGAGAACACAACCACATCATCAAATCTCAGAGATTCAGACTTATATCCTTGAGGCAAGTATCTATATTGCTATTTTTATGTTGATACAACATCCATGTTAGAATAGGAAGGACAATTGCATGCTTCTTGGAGATTTCATGTAATTGGAAGAATTGAATTAATAGGTTTGAGTAGAAACCATACGAGGCTGATATCCTTTCATGTGTAGAACCATAATTACGAATTTGCATGATATTTAGAGAAGGAATCTGGTAATGATTGAGAAGTTCTGGAATTTATATGATCAACTAAGGTTTGTGATAGCTTCTTGAATTGATCCCATGTGATGATGAATCCTTGTAGATTTAATCAAGATTTTTCGTTAGAAATTGTTTATGCCTGTTACAATAACATTTGTGATGCTTGGTTAGGAGTTTGGGAAAAATTGATAGAGGTTTTGAGGATTTTTGGTGATGAAACTTGTAGGATAGTATATGCAGAATCTGGGAAATAACTGGGAGATCGATCGATCGACCTTGAATGTCGATCGATCGACTGGATCGATCGATTGACCCCCTCCCTTCGATCGATAGACCCCTCCTGGATTTTGAAGCTTGTTCTTTTTCTTAATGATTAACCCTATGCCGCTTTGTGGTAACCCTTATAAATAATTTATATACAATAATGGGACTTGGGAAAGACCATTAAGGTTATAAGAAAGGCTCGGGTGATACGATTCATATGTGATTCAACCATGGGGTTACGAGGGTATGAAATAGGGAGAAGATCGTGTGTATATTTAATCAAATTTTCTGGGAATTAAGAGTGACTTAAACCAGTAGAGTAGAGAGTGTGTACCTATTGATTTTATACTTATTAATATGAAATACTTCGAGAGACGAGAAGTACTTAAGAACTTGCGGTAACCGAGAAAATAAAAGAATGACATAATTATACGCAGGACTCGGGCATTATGTGCCACGTATGGTTAGAATATATTATGGGTCGTGGGTGTACCTAGCCGAATAATGTGAATATATATATATATATATATATATATATATATATATATATATATATATATATATATATATATATATATATATATATATATATATATATATATATATATATATATAGTATGTGAATACCTCTGTGTAATCATACCCGCGCTACTTGCTATCACTGAGGTTTTCGCACCGGGATACTCCTATCTCGATTGAACCTTTATGGGAGATATTGACTTGTACCCTAGAACATAACATCCTTGGTACAGGCTACCAGAGAATGGTAGTCAGACGGTCCTAAGAGACGTGAGGGTATGTGCTGACCTCTTAGAGACTTGGAACTATGCTTCGCCTCCATTATGTGTGTTTTGTGTTAATAAAGTTCGACAGTGATTCCGAACTAGTATTTCCCTTTGTACGAGAGGTACGATACTTGATAGCAGAGTATGCCAGCACCATAGATTTTATGTGGGGTGGCGATTAGTATATATATATATATATATATTATATGAGTGATAAATATATATATATATATATATACATATACATGTGATTACTCTATTATGCTTGTAAGTAGATAAAATTGATGAATTTATATTTAATAAATTAAGTGTTTGAGAACCTAAAGCTATATTGAGATGTACAAAATAATCTTGATAAATTCAGAAGAAAAGTTATCATATATAAATCATAGTTATACGATCACGTGGATCAAGATTGGCAAGAGGAGATTGGGTTAGACTAGTTAACTCGGTCAGCTTACTATGGGACAATTCAATAGTACGTTAGGCGTGCACATTAGTTGAGAGGTGAAAATTCTCAAGTGAGTGTCGAGGCACTAACATGTATGTACTATCAACTAGTAAGCATTTTATATACTTGCTAAACAATTTAAAAGCTATTTCACACTCGGACTCTTACCCGTTTTCTGTTATTTACTTCTTTCTCTTGTATATATATATATATATATATATATATATATATATATATATATATATATATATATATATATATATATTACAGGTGCCCAGCCACAATGTAACACACCGTAATTTTGAGGATTTAGTATTTAATTATTTTTGGGAGAAAATAAAAATATTTAAATTGGAGAAACATAAATTTATGATTTGGAGAATTTAATTGAGTGGGAAGAATTATTTTTAATTGACGACTTTAAGTTAAATTGTTCGAATTAATGGGTGTCGCATTTTGAGGTCAAATTTGGAAATGTCAAAAAGTATTTTGGATGACAATTCTGAGTGCGCGGTTGAGTCTGAATGGGTCGAGATAGCCAGAAAAGAGTACCCGAGGGTAGTAATTGGGTCTCGGGGTGTTTTTAGGCATAGTCGGGCCCACACGGAGTGATTCGGGCCATTTTAATTAGGCCCATGTGGCCAAAAATGTGATCAAGGGTTTTTAACCTAATTGAGGGACTAGGATCAACAGATAGAATATTCTAAACCTAGGGTTTGAGAGAGAATTAGAGGAAGCTAATCAAGAAACCAATTGGGGGTCTTTTGGAGCCAAATTAAGGGACTAATTGGGGTGTTCTTCATCAATCAATCTCTACACCAACGGATCAGACCCTACAAACAATTCCAAGCAAGTGGTTAACTGTTGTGATTCTTAAATTGATAATAATCAATTAATATTATGGTGGGTGTAAACCGAAATCCATTTTTGGGTGGGTTATGGCATGAGATTTGGTTTTTATGAAATTGAACATGTGGTGTGATTTAATGGTTCAATTGATATTACATAAGCATTTACTGTTAATTAAAATTAGGACTATAATAGAATACGAGTATTGGTGACGAATTTATTGGGAATGTGAAATCGATTTTTTGGTTGATGAATTTGATGATAAGGTAATAACCCGTTTTTGGAATTGATGATATTTCCTAGAAATTGATTATGTTAATATGGTTAGAGGATGATCATGATCTGTTTTAGATGTGAATATATTATGCAATGATAAATTAAGGCTGGAAAATTAGAGGCTTAAAAGCTTGGAAATTCGTCAATGGAGGAAAACAGAACCTCGGAGAAGATGATCACTTGCTCGATGGATCGATCGACGCCTGGGGGTCGATCGATCGACCCTTCAGGGATTTTAGCAGTTTGGCTTGGAAAATTTATATGGGTTAGAATTTTGGAATTTATTTTCTTCCATGTATTTAATAGATGAAAATTAAATATGGAACCTTGCTCCTAACATTCACAGGGGAAATATAATTAGGTTTAGGAAGGTGATAATTATATATCACGGGATGATTCAATTTCGAGAATTTATTTGTGAGTATTGATTTTGGACCGAGGGAAAATATTCGAGTATTGTAGTTAAGTCACACTACATTATTAAAGGAATCGTGGTGTACTTAATTAGTTATGTGGTGAAATATATAATCGGGTGTTAACAATGGTACGGGCCAAGTAAGCGAGTCTGGGTATAATGGTTGGGTGACACCAAGTGTTAATTAATTAATGTGTAAATTAATTAAATTAGAGTCGGACCATAGACTCGGATTAGTATTAATTAATGTGTAAATTAATTAAATTAGAGTCGGACCATAGACTCGGATTAGTATTAATTAATTAATGTGTAAATTAATTAAATTAGAGTCGGACCATAGACTCAGATTAGTACTAATTAATTAATGTGCCAATTAATTAAATTAGAGTCGAATCATAGACTCGGGTAAATATTATATAAATTAATGTGCAAAGTATTTACATAGGAGTCGGACCATAGACTCGGGGAAATATTATATTAATTAACCTGTGAGTTAATAAGTGAGAAAATTTACTAAGTTGAGTCGGGCCACAGACTCAGGAAATTACAGGCTAGTGTTATGGGATTTTGAGTACATGGTAAAGCCGGGGTTTATATTATATATATACGGTGTAGTGATAGTATATATATATACGTGTATGTATTGTGTGTGCTATTAAATATCAGTGACTAGATATTTATTTAATTTATATACTCTAGTGCTATCAAGGGAGGTGGCACGGTGTGGGTGAATCCCCTAGCTTGAGGAGTAGGGTGAGTATATCCCTAGGCCATAGTGTCCAGTATATGGGTGAAGGATTTATCTCATTTTCAGGGAAGGAATATGACCGCCTCCACTACGTTTATATTTTGGGAAAAGTTGGTGAGCGATTCCAACTCGGGTAACTAGGTTATGTGAGCACACCTAGTAAGATAACACTTTAGAGGGAATCATCCAGTGAGGGTATACTCGGAGGGATGGTGTGTATACATATATATATGTGTGTTTGGATGTTGTGGTAAAGATACGTATATAATGGTAGTAGATATTATATGCGGGTAATAATACAGTGTGTGATGTAATTGTTTTATATAACTTGTGACACAGTTATATGCTTAGTATTTAAAGGAAATTAATTAACTTAATCGGTGAGATAAATTATTAATCCAGGAAATTTTATGCTCGGGTTAGAGTAGTATGGCAAGGGGAGATTATACCAGGACTAGTTGGACGGGGTAGTACAACTAGGTGGGGTTAAGGTAACCGTTAGGTGTGCATAATAGTGGAGGGGTAAGAATGTCCTCAAGAGAGTGTGACACTAACTTATATATGAAGCGCATTCATGCATTTTAAATTACTGCAGTTAATTCACTTGCTAAATATTTTCAAAATGTTTTGGGTTCTAACCCTTGCTATAAAACTATTTTCAAAACCTTTTAGGTGTCCAGCCACAGGGACACCAGGATTGATATTCTATTCCAGGGTTACTGAGCTGCGGCATATGTGGATGCTAACAGGAGCTTGGATTAGACGCATCATTCTTTCATTCCTAGAGTAGGAATCATTTATCAGTTCCAATTTTATTTAGGGCATGTCACCCAGACTTTCAGATCAGTTTTCAGATTGTATTTATTCAGGTGTTGGATATTTGTATTGGATTATTTACTTTGGTGACCGATGTTTTATTCGGCATGTAGTCATTATTTATTCAATTGATTTAATTCAGTTGTGTGAATGGATTATTTTTATTTCCTCATGTAGTGTTTGGTTTAATTAATAAGATAAAATTTGGCACCAGCTTTTTGGAATACTAGGTGGTTAGTAAGTTTTAAAAAGGTTTTCGACAGTGATGCTAAGGAGGAACCAACTGGGATTCCTGTTTTAATTTGGTATAGGACTGATCACCCGGTATTTTATTAGGAGGGGTGTCATAGATGGTATCAGAGCATCAGGTTCTAGTGTCCTTAGGATCTGTGCGGCTTTTCACGTTTCAGCTTAGCATCCTTTGATGTAGAGCCTTATCATAGTATTGTTATATTCTTATACGTATGCGCATTTACGTTCTTCTGCCAATTATTTTATATTTGAGGGTGAACTCATACGATTCATTTCTCATTTCAGATGCCACCCAGGAGAGAGAGAGAGAGCAGCTAGGGCAGCAGGGGGAGATGAGACTAGAGAGGCTCATCAGGAGTAAGAGTTACCGCAGCAACTGCCAGAGATGATTTCGGTAGCAAAGGTAACTGAATTAGTGGCGCAGGCAATTGAAGCGACGATGGTTTCAATGGCAAGATACTTTCCACGAGATCAGCCACAGACATTAGTGGTACCAGATGTTCAGGCCCACCAGGGGCAGTCGGAGTGGCAACAAGTATGAGAGGTCTTTCAAAAGGGCCACCCACCAGAGTTTCGAGGGGGTTCAAATGTGGTGCTAGCGTGTCGGTGGAAGAGAGATATCCAGCGTCACCTAGCATGGTAGATTTCAATGAGGTGCAAAAGAAAATGCTAGCCACTTTTAAGTCAGTGGGCGCAACGCTACAGTGGTGGGAGTCAATCACCACAGTTGAGGAAAGGGATACATTAGCAATTACAGAGTTTTGGGTGCGGTTCGACCGCAAGTATTTTTCGCCAGCAGTGGAGATCAAAATGAGGAGAAAATTTAGAGAGGTGACTCAGGGGGACCATTCAGTGTCCGATTACGAGGAAGAATTCACTCGTTTGGCAAATTTTGTATCATATGAGGTAAGCGACAAAGAAAGAAAGAAGTCAAAGTTCATGGATGGGTTAGTCTGGAGGGTCAGGCAACATTTGCTTGGTAATCCCGCTTTAGTAGCTTCTACGGACGTCGTAAATGCAGCACTCCTGCACTGTCAGGAATATCGCTTCCACGTGAGAGGAAGCAAGGGGGAGGGGAAACCAGTCAGTAGGATAAAGCAACAGGGAACAGTACCAGTGGGGTATATCAGCAACAGACAGGGGGACATCAGGGGCAGGATTTCCGGTAGGGGAATCAGGCCAAGCGATTTAGGTCTGGAGGCTATCGATAGGATGGCCAGAACTTTTGACAAGGCTAGCAAGGAAGGGATCAGTGGTAGGGTGAATTTATTAGGATATGTTTCATTTGTGGGGAAGCGGGACACGTGCAGAGAGATTGTCCTCAGCGAGGAAGGGGTCAACTACAAGATGAGGTCCTGGATGTGCAGCCACTACAACAAGTCATGGGTGCGTTCGGGCAGGGGGAAGCTGTTCAGGAACCCGAGGATCAACCATTGCAGCTAGAGTATGGAGGTAATTATCTTTTTATCCTATGGGCATGGGGTATATTTTGGGTGACAGCGAGGGTGTCACAATATAAGAATTATTTTCACTAGAGTTCGCGAGTAAGTCCAATTTAGTGGGTGCGCTGGCTATAGCAGCCATATTACATATATATTTCTATGGGATAGTGGATTTCTTTAGTGTTAACCACGAGAGAGTGGGGGTATGCACAAAGATGGGATTGGTATTATGCGAGGGGTTACTACTTTCGAGAATTATGGAAGTAGGGTAGATAAATTTTTAATATCGTCTAGATAGCGATGGGTTTGAACTATTATAAATAGTGGGGGTAAGTTTTGGTGTTCGTGACACCAGGGTATGAATGGTTTTTACTAAATATCACCTGAGGGGGCATCTAGCCTGTATATATGCGTGTATATATATTGTATTGTGTGGTGCGATAGACACTTAATAAGGTCTTGTGTTCTCATATTTTATGCCGATAAGTAAGGGAGTCTATTGAAGTGAATCAGGGTGGTTAGATTTATTTTCGAACAGGGAGAGATAGCTCGGGGTTTATTTTGAGCAAGAACTAGTGATAGTAAGGGCGCGGTATTTTATGTTGTCTTTTGTAGTATAAGAGTAGGCGTGTATGCTTTTGTGTTAAGAGACAAGTATTTAGGGGTATGTGGTATGGACTGAGGGTCTAACGGATCTCAACGACCGATAATGTTAGGTAGTAGTGTATCGGGGGGGGGGGGGGGATCCTTATTTGGATTTTGCTTTGCGAGACATTCCATGCATGAAACTTAGAGCAACGTTGGAAGTTGGGAGATGTTTGATCGTTAGTACATGGGTTGGGTACGCCGACCATTATATATATATGTGATATGACTACGATTGGGAAGCTATATTACGGGTCACGACTAGCATAGTCAAGTAAATTTCGTGCGGTAAAGCACGGGGATAGGGTGTATGGGCATCGAGGTTAATTAAGGCAACTTTTGTGCGGTCAAGCACGGGTACATGGTGTATGGGCGCCCTGGTTAATTAAAATGCATATTTGTGTAATTTATAGTTAGAAGTGGGAGAGATAGATATAGCGAACTTAGAGGCACATGTTTAGAGTGATAATTGAAGCTTGGAGCACTAGGCCTATTTTAATTTCGAGGACGAAATTCCATTGTAAGTGGGGAAGTATGTAATACCCCGTAATTTTGATGATTTAATATTTAATTATTTTTGGGAGGAAATAAAAATATTTAAATTGGAGAAACATAAATTTATGATTTGGAGAATTTAATTGAGTGGGAAGAATTATTTTTAATTGACGACTTTAAGTTAAATTATTCGAATTAATGGGTGTCGCATTTTGAGGTCAAATTTGGAAATGTCAAAAAGTATTTCGGATGACAATTCTGAGTGCGCAGTTGAGTTCGGATGGGTCGAGATAGTCAGAAAAGAGTTATCGGGGGTAGTAATTGGGTCTCGGGGTATTTTTGGGCATAGTCGGGCCCACACGGGGTGATTCAGGCCATTTTAATTAGGCCCATGTGGACAAAAATGGGATTAAGGATTTTTAACCTAATTGAGGGACTAGGAACGACAGATAGAAAATTCTAAACCTAGGGTTTGAGAGAGGATTAGAGGAAGGTAATCAAGAAGCCAATTGGGGGTCTTTTGGAGCCAAATTAAGGGACTAATTAGGCTGTTCTTCATCAATCAATCTCTACACCAACGGATCAGACCCTACGAATAATTCCAGGTGAGGGGTTAACTGTTGTGATTCTTAAATTGATGATAATCAATTCATATTATGGTGGATGTAAACTGAAATCCGTTTTTGGGTGGGTTATGGCATGGAATTTGGTTTTTATGAAATTAAACATGTGGTGTGATTTAATGGTTCAATTGATATTACATAAGCATTTAGTGTTAATTGAAATTAGGACTATAATAGAATACCAGTATTGGTGAAGAATTGATTGGGACTGTGAAATCGATTTTTGGTTTAATGAATTTGATGATAAGGTAAAAACCCGTTTTTGGAATTGATGATATTTCCTAGAAATTGATTATGTTAATATGGTTAGAGGATGATCATGATCTGTTTTAGATGTGAATATATTATGCAATGATAAATTAAGGTTGGAAAATTAGAGGCTTAAAAGCTTGGAAATTCGTCAATGGAGGAAAACAGAACCTCGGAGAAGATGATCACTTGCTCGATGGATCGATCAACGCCTGGGGGTCGATCGATCGACCCTTCAGGGATTTTAGCAGTTTGGGTTGGAAAATTTATATGGGTTAGAATTTTGGATTTGATTTTCTTCCATGTATTTAATAGATGAAAATTAAATATGGAATCTTGTTCCTAACAATCACAGGGGAAATATAATTGGGTTTAGGAGGGTGATAATTGTATGTCACGGGATGATTCAATTTCGGGAATTTATTTGTGAGTATTGATTTTGGACCGAGGGAAAATATTCGGGTATTGTAGCTGACTGGCATTACATTACTAAAGGAATCGGGGTGTAATTAATTAGTTATGGGGAAAAATATAGAATCGGGTGTTAACGATGGTACGGGCCAAGTGAGCGAGTCCGGGTATAATGGTTGGGCGACACCAAGTGTTAATTAATTAATGTGTAAACTAATTAAATTAGAGTCGGACCATAGACTCAGATTAGTATTAATTAATTAATTAATGTGTAAATTAATTAAATTAGAGTCGGACCATAGACTCGGATTAGTACTAATTAATTAATGTGCAAATTAATTAAATTAGAGTCGAATCATAGACTCGGGTAAATATTATATAAATTAATGTGCAAAGTATTTACATAAGAGTCGGACCATAGACTCGGGGAAATATTATATTAATTAACGTGTGAATTAATAAGTGAGAAAATTTACTAAGTTGAGTCGGGTCACAGACTTAGGAAATTACAGGCTAGTGTTACGGGATTTTGAGTACACGGTAAAGCTGGAGTTTATATTATATATATACGGTGTAGTGATAGTATATATATACGTGTATATATTGTGTGTGCTATTAAATATCAGTGACTAGATATTTATTTCATCTATATACTCTAGTGCTATCAAGGGAGGTTGCGCGGTGTGGGTGAATCCCCTAGCTTGAGGAGTAGGGTGAGTATATCCCCAGGTCATAGCGTCCGGTATATGGGTGAAGGATTTATCGCATTTTCAGGAAAGGAATATGACCGCCTCTACTACGTTTATATTTTGGGCCAAGTTGGTGAGCGATTCCAACTCGGGTAACTAGGTTATGTGAGCACACCTAGTAAGATAACACTTTAGAGGGAATCATCCGGTGAGGGTATACTCGGAGGGATGGATGTGTGTGTATATATATATATATATATATATATATATATATATGTGTGTGTGTGTGTGTGTGTGTGTGTGTGTGTGTGTGTGTGGATGTTGTGGTAAAGATATGTATATACTGATAGTGAATATTATATGCAGGTAATAATAGAGTGTGTGATGTAATTGTTTTATATATCTTGTGACACAGTTATATGATTAGTATTTAAAGGAAATTAATTAACTTAATCGGTGAGATAAATTATTAATCCAGGAAATTTTATACTCGGGTTAGAGTAGTATGGCAGGGGGAGATTATACCAGGACTAGTTGGACGTGGTAGTACAACTAGTTGGGGTTAAGGTAACCGTTAGGTGTGCACAATACTGGAGGGGTAAGAATATCCTCAAGAGAGTGCGACACTAACTTATATATGAAGCGCATTCATGCATTTTAAATTACTGTAGTTAATTCACTTGCTAAATATTTTCAAATTTTTTTGGGTTCTAACCCTTGCTATAAAACTATTTTCAAAACCTTTTAGGTGTCCAGCCACAGGGACACCAGGATTGATATTCTATTCCAGGGTTACTGAGCTGCGGCATATGTGGATGCTAACAGGAGCTTGGATTAGACGCATCATTCTTTCATTCCTAGAGTAGGAATCATTTATCAGTTCCAATTTTATTTAGGGCATGTCACCCAGACTTTCAGATCAGTTTTCAGATTGTATTTATTCAGGTGTTGGATATTTGTATTGGATTATTTACTTTGGTGACCGATGGTTTATTCGGCAAGTAGTCATTATTTATTCAGTTGATTTAATTCAGTTGTGTGAATGGATTATTTTTATTTCCGCATGTACTGTTTGGTTTAATTAATAAGATAAAATTTGGCACCAGCTTTTTGGAATACTAGGTGGTTAGTAAGTTTTAAAAAGGTTTTCGACGGTGATGCTAAGGATGAACCAACTGGGATTCCTGTTTTAATTTGGTATAAGGCTGATCACCCGGTATTTTATTAGGCGGGGTGTCACAAGGGGTGTCAGGCTTAGACTTTTGGACTATTGATGTGCTGCAGCTAGTATGGGAGTTACATGTCCTTGTAGTAGACGACTTCATCCTTGTTTTCTCAGACTCCTTTTTAGTCATTATTAGGTAGGGCATGTGTCGCCCATTTCCAGTCATATTTAGCTCAGGGAGATTTGTACTCTTTATTTATTTCGGTATTCCATTTTAGTTGGGATTTCTTTTGAATATTAATTTGTCCTGCGATGTGTGATATTTTATTTGGTTGATCTATCTAGCATGTTTACTTCACTTGGATGGTTTGGTTTTAATATTATTATCTGTGTTCATGAAAATGGTTTCGTATATTAAAGTATAATCGGGCAACTTAATCTTTAAAATTAATTATTTTGACACTCAGCTTAATTATTTATTAGGTTATTAATAAAAAAAATTATTTTCGATGCTAAGAATGAACCAACCGAATACTTTGATTTAATTAAATAAGGGACTGATCACCCGGTATTTAATTAGGCGGGGTGTCACAGAAGAATCGGTATAAAAAGTAAAATATTTAGGTCTAAGAAAAAGCATAGATTTTTCTATGGCCCTTACTATAGCTAAAACTTCTTTTTTATGGGTCGTATATCTTGTTTCTGTGTCAGTAAAAGTCCCAGAACTATACCTATTCATTAAAACACTCACATTTAAGCATGGTAATCGTTTCAAATTGAGTAGTTCAATTTTACAATTTGGACTCTTTTACTGCATTCGTGCCTTCATGGGTAAGATGTAAAACATCCCATGCTTCTTTTTACGTGGTTTACGTCATGATATGTCGAAACTCGTCAGGGGTGTTGGCTCCATAAATTGCACTTTGCCCACGAGAATTAAAAGTGCTGCATTTAAATTCATCCTTAGTCCAGTCTGTCAGAGGCTTAAGATTAGTGACATTATTAGTGGTGACAATAAGAGGAGTCTACCCTCTTTCACAAACAACCCAAACACTCTCATCGATTGCTTTTAAACCTGATTTCATGCGGACTTTCCAATAAGCATATTTAGTCCCGTAAAAAACTGTTAACCGATTATATAAGTTTTCATTCGGAAACATTGCGATTTAAAAAAAATCAATATCACAAAAATTTTATGGAAAACAAGGATCACTCAATAAAATAAAGAAACCCCCATCTGATACCAATTTGAGAAGGGTCAGATCGCTTGAAAAGCTCTTATACCAATTTGACAATGTTGTGTGATATCGATTATATGTGGATTCGCAAATTTCCATTTTTAACTAATTTAACTAGATGTCAATTTGTTTATCCAAATTTATTAAATCCTAACACATGCATCTAGGTGTATAAATCATGCCATCGCAAATAAACATAAATTACTGACACACAGATTTTAAGAAAAAATCCCCCGCAAGGGCAAAACTTTTATTCCAATAAATATAACAATGCTTACAGAAATCTGCAATGAATATTTCTCAAAACACTCACATAGGTCGCAACTTAGAATCAATAATGGATTGAATGCAACAAACCTACAAGAATCGCAACTTTATCTTCAGTAAGGAACACCCTCAAGCACTCCCAAGTGACCATAGTTGTCAGCCAACACCTCCCTTAATAGCGACCAAATCAGCCGTAGAGTTTTCGTCTTTACAAGAGAAACTTTACCAAAGTTGTATATTGGGTTCCAAAACAATTCACTAAATCTTTTGGGATGATTTGTGTATTGAAAAACAAAGTTAGAAACCCCTAAATGAGAAGACAAAAATTCTTCAGTTTTGTAGTTTTCGTATATCGAAAAACTCAGGTCTTCTGAAGCAAAATGGAGTTATTTAATAGGTATTTATAAAAAAGTTAAGTCGATGGAATGGGAGGTCGCTTGAACAACATCAAATGTCGCTTGAATGAGGAATTGCGCAACCTATCAAATGAGGTAAAATACCAAAATAGGAGCATTCCATTTGATGAAATGGATCGAGCGACCTTTAAATGAGCTTCGCGCGACATAGCATGTCGTTTGAAGCTATCATTCGAGTGGCAACTCCATGTCGTTTGAATGACCAAAGTGAAAAATTCTTTTCATTAAAAACTCCACCTCGGGACTTAGAAAAATATTTTGACAAAAAAAGATGTCTCGAATGTTTAAAAACATTTTAGAAAAATTATCCCAACACTTTAAATGAACCATTAAGGGACTTAAACACAACCTTACCAAAATCTATCTCGTAGGGCCTTATTTGTTGAAGAATGTTAATATTTGGATCCGTCTTGATTCATGAATGATCTTGAATGTTCTTCGACGATTGTAGTGGTATACGACATACTCTAATGTAGATAAACTATGTAAAATATGTCCTTACAAATCAGTACCACCCGGGGAAGACAAATGTCGTAGGGAATGCTTTGAGTCGCAAGTCGACATTGGAACTAGGAGCATTGTGGAAGGCAAAGTGGAAATCAATTCGTGGGGATGATGATTTGACTCGTGCATGGCAGTTCTCACCATCACACCCAAGATCTTTATTCGGGTGGTAAAGGCACAAGGAGGAGATCATCTTTGCTAGGAGTGAGTTTGACATTTTTTAGCCGAGGGAACATAGAATTATTCTAATGGGTTGGATGGTGGATTGAGATTCCAAGGTAGAATAAGTGTCCTAAATGACGAGGAGTTGAGGCGTGCCGTTATGTCTGAGGCTCATGGTTCCATATGGGATAAGATGTACCATGACATACGACATCAGTATTGGTGGGCCGAGATGAAGAGATACATTGTAGACTTTATGTCCAAGTGTGCTAAGTGTCATCTAATGAAGGTGGACCATCAACCTCCTATAGGTGTGTTACAGCCTTTGTAGATCCCTATGTGGAAATGGGAGAGCATCTCCACATACTTCATCACTGGGATACCTACATCATAGAGGGGGAACGATTCTATTTGGGTGATCGTTGACAGATTGCTGAAGGTGGCTCACTTTTTATCGGTATGGACAGATTACATCTCAGAGTAGTACGCTAGAATTTACTTCGCAGGGATTGTAAAATTATATGGGGTACCGCTCGACATTGTGTCGGACAGGTACATGACATTTATGTACCATTTTTGGAGGAGCTTTCAACAGGCTTTAGGGGCAGAGTTGAGATTGATCACCTCAAATCATCTTCAAACCTACGGATATACGGAGAGGGTGAAATTAATGTTCAAAGACATGTTATGATGTGCATATCAGACTTTAAGGGGAGCTGGGAGCTGTATTTTCCTTTGGTGGAGTTTGCATACAACAAAAACTACTAGTTCACGATTAGGATGACACCATTTGAGGTGCTTTACGGGAGACCTTGTCATTCACCTTCATGATGGTTTGAGGTGGTGGTGGGGGGGGGGGGGGGGGGGGGAATAAGTTACTTGGGCCAGACTTCATTCAGGACACCTCAAAGAAGGTAGAGATGATTCAGGCCAAGATACGGATTGCTCACGATTGGAAAAAGAATTATATAGATGCGGACCAGAGACACTTAGACTTTAATTTTGGGGATCAGGTTTCGATTAAAGTGTCTTGCATGAAAGGAGTGATGCGGTTTGGGAATAAAGGTGTGACAACCCGCCTACTAAAATAATAGGTGGCCAGCCCAATACTCTAATAATCACAGGAATCATAGATGGTCCATTCTCAGCATCACTGTCGATTAAAATAATAGTACGAGATAACCACCAATCATTTTAGAAAACGGACTGACAATGAAAAGAAAATTTGTAAATAAAAGAAAACACTTAGACAATCCCATTTTTTTTGCGAAAACGGTGGATATAAAAAATCGATGAATAAAGAACGGCAATATCATAAGTAATCATCGAATAAGCTGTCGGTGAACAGACCAATACAAATAGTTACACCGAGTATTTCATTTTCAATATTTATAATATAATAAATGAATGCAACGCTTGGGCAACACGCCCGAATAAATAAACTGAACATAACTAGAGTACACTGGGAAGAGACGTCTAATACAAATAACCTACAACATCCGCAATGTGCCGTAGCTCCCTCACAACCGAAATGGAAATGTAAATAAAGGTGTCCATGCGGTAGAGCACCTGTACTGCAAAGAACATATGCAAAGCAAAGAAATATAGATACGGGTCAGGGCCCGGTTTGATACGATTCCCATGTGAATAAAATGCATGACAGTTAAGTGCGTAATTCTCTCGCAGTTAACAATAATATTTCTCACCTCTCAATCTAAAAGCAACCTAGAGTAATATCGATGATGATGCTCTAGTTAACCCAAGGTACTAAGGGCTAACTTCTCCCCATTCTCAACACGATGCCCTATTCGCGCGTGGGGTGTCTCGAAAAGCGAAATCCAAACAAGGAACCCCCCGATACACTACTACTTAGGCAAGGTTGATCGTCGAGATCCATTAGACCCTAAGTACAATATAGATGTATATAATCATCTAATTTAATTTCTTTTAACATAGTGCTAAGGGCTAAGCTTCTCCCCAGTCACAACACTATGCCCTATTCGTGCGTGGGGTGTCTCGCAAAGTGAAATCCAAACAAGGAACCCCCCCGATACACTACTACTAGGCAAGGTCGATCGTCGGGATCCATTATACCCTCAACACATAAATAATATATATATATATATATATATATAAATGAGAGGTCAATATACATAAATGGTACAACATTTTATCAAATGTTTACCAAATAATTTCATCCGGTACACTAGTTCATTTCTTGGTTCCATTCCTTATCAGGAAATATAATCATAGTTTTTATGCTCTTTGTGGCATTTTATCTCAGTTATACACTTTGTAAAAATCCCTTCCTTATCAGGAATATAATTGTTATCATATGCTCTTTGTGGCATTTCATTGTGCTCTTTATGGCACTTCATCATGCTCCTTATGGCATTTATCATACATCAAGTCCAACTTAATTTAGAATAGTTATAATTATACATATATAACGATTCTAAGACCGCCCGTCCGGGTTTCCCCACTGTACGCTCCCCTAAATGGATATCATCTTCCAGGGCCAATCATTTAGATAACTTGGGATCCTACCGAAACATCGGGAAGCGACCATATGCCTGCGGGGTAGTCATAACCACACTCGGAATTACCTACCCATCGCAGAAACATACAATAAATGCTCATATGGCCTAGGGATATATCCACCCTGCATTCTCTAGCCAGGGGCTTCACCACAATCCGCGAACTTCCCTTAAGACAACGATTTAGAGAGGGTGTGTATCCATACCTTTTTAATATTTATGAAAATCATCTTCCTTTTCATTTGAAAACATCCATTTTTACATTCTCAAAATCATTTGTACTTATTTATTAGTACCACATTTAGTAATATTCATTTCTTATTCTTAGAGTCATATCTTATTAATGACTTAAGACCCGAAGTGCCATTATCCTCTACTAGTCTCCAAAAGTTCATACAATTTCATGAACACTCAAAATGAGTCTCCCTCAAGGAGTATCTCCCAAAAGTCTCAGCATTAAGGTTTTCATCTCCAATTTATCTTTCGGTTAATCTCCTACATCATTCGGATATCAACCTACGCAAACTAGCCCTCGGGGTAAGCCTAAACATCCCATTTAATCCTAGGGCATTAGTCTACCCAAAACCACCCTCTAGGACTCCCATTACTTCCCAACATCAACAACAACAATTGTTCTCAAATCATTTCTACACAATTACTAACTAATATTTTTACCTCAAATCAAATAAAAACACAAGATTAAGGGTTTAATCATCAAAATCAACAAAAACCCATTAATGGTTTAAATCTACCAAAACTTAACTAAACATGCAATTTATCACACTAAATCAATATCTAGCAAGTAAGAGACTTGCCTCGAGGTTGTAGTCTCGGATTCCCTTCCGGTAGCAACGATTTTCGGCCTCAAATCTCCATTTTCTCTCTTTTCTCCCATTTTCTCCCAACTCTCTCTTCTCTCTCTCTCTCCTTTGGCTTTTATCACAAATGAAGAAAGTAAAAGGGGTGGGGGACTTAAACGGGTCTCAAAACATAATTGCCCCTCTTTTGCTAATACGCCATTAAAATGACTCGTATCCACTTAATTGAGTCCTAACACCCCAAAAGTGCTCGAAACTCCAAAATACAACATGGCACTTATTTCGAGTATCTCGACTATTCTAAAAACAACCGCACCCCCTATTTTGGCATTTGGAAAAATGTGAACTATTTTTATGTTCTAATTTCATTTTATTTTATTAATTATATTCCAATTTCAATATGAGTCATAACCGCCGTCTTACATATTACGACGCAATAAAACACAATATAATGCTATCTACCTTCTCATACGGTAAATAGACAAAACATAGTAAATATTATCCCTAAATCTCACGGGAAATAATATTTACTCCTACTTCCCCTATTTTATAAAATTAGCCCATCGGGCAAAATAATATAAAATAGCCGATCAAAAACCTGGGTTGTTATATACTCCCCCCCTTAGAGGGGAATTTTGCCCTCAAAATTCAGGCATATAGTATAACCATATAAAGGTATACTATACTAAACTATCGTTCTATCAATCTTAACAAACCCCTTTTGTACTTGGGCTAAGGTCATTATTATTCGATCTCAGCCTACATCCTTAGTGCTCTGCATAGCACCAAATCGTTCCTCATGAACTATCGATCCTACCTTTCTACTACGGAAGGAGATACCTACACAACCCGGCACAAAATGCCTTACTCCCGAAATCACGTTATCCCCTTACTAAGGAATAACCACACTAACTCTACATCGCTCAACCCAAACACTACTTACTTTTATTCGCATTGGCATGGCCCTTAAAAGTATGTGGCTTAACGAGCCCAATCCTTAAAGAAATATTCTCGGACCACTCCAATTCCAAAGAATATATTGTCTGCGGTTTCTATTCCAGCGAACAGGCAAATTGTTCATCCAACTACACCAGGCCACATACACACTGAACCGTACTTATAAAACGATCCGAACTATCGAATGAAAATTTCCATCCATACAAGATACTACTCCCATCCGCATGTCCTTAGCGAAAAGGGAATATCCAATTTCCTACCCAGGAAGTAGTGCCTCTATTCTTTAAGTTGAATACTACCGCTACGAACTCTACATCAAGCGGGGGATAGTACTTCTCATAGAATTTAAGTCTGTGAGACGCATAAACAATGGGTACATGCTCTAGCATTAATTCTTCTCGTTCCTGGCAAAGACTCGTTTGTTAAATCCACTCTCAATCTTAACAACACGAGTGCAGGGGTAAAAGTCAGATCATACTTTAACTCCTCGGAAGATAGGTTACCAACGTAACGCTCTATCTACGAGAGGCCCCACCTTCTATGGCTCAACATTCCGAATCATTCAGGATCTCATACTTCTATATTCTAGGGACCAAATCCTACTTAGAGTTAACCCATAAACCTATTGTGGTCAACTCCTTATCGCCTTCCTAAAACACTGCTACATGTCTTAAGGTCCTTACGTCTTAATAATCCTAAAGTCAATCTATCTATCCTAGTCTAGACGTATAAGTATAATCCTAATTATATCCCTAGTGTCCAAGACCTTTCCCAACTCCCGACATTAGTTCGGTTTCGTGCGTGGGACGTCTCGCCGAGGCAAAATCCAAATAAGGAACCCTCTCATTACACTACTACCTCGCATCGTCAGTCGTCGAGAAGTAACGGTCGAAGACACATAATCGGGATCGCTAAAATCCTAACTCTAAGTCTTACCACTACAACAAAAGTAAAAATTTTTAACTGATCGAGCGCTTACTTTATGTAAGGCGCTACCAATACTTTATCCCAATATACACACATACAAATTTTACAAATGGCCTTCTCATTAAGGCATAAACATAAGTCTCTATTCGACTTTCATATCTTAGTCTTCCCCACATCGATCAAAGGAAAACTATCGTAGTGCTCATATCTAGCACATCAACTTAGCCCTTTAATCACTCGTTTACGTGATTCTTGGATAAACCTCCAACCCAGTACTCAACCAACAGAAAGAAAAAAAAGAAGAAAAGAAAAGAAAATGCAACATCTCTCCACTCCCAACGTCGTTAAGGTTCATGCGTGGAGCGTCTCGCAAAGAGAAATCCAGACAAGGAACCCCTCCAACACAATCCCCTTAACTTGTTGGTCGTGGAGATAAGGCAACCTCATACACCAGCAAAGCAAACAAAGCAAGCAAACAATCAAGAAAAATAATTGAAGCAAGACAAATAAAAATAAAAACTACCTACATACCGTAAACCATCTCTATAAAGTCTCAATCCCATATTTAGGTGAGATATTCTAGAACAACTAGTTCCTCTCTAGAACTAGAAATAGGATAGCCTTGCGATTTATTCGCTTGCTATCGCACCAACCAAACCGAGAATATCTCTACTCGTATATTACATATAATACAAGTAGCACATACCACACATATACTTAAAATATCATCACCCGCCTCATAACGAGTGAAGGAAAAATATAGGACCTCCCTTCCATGGAAGTCATATAGGTATACTTACTATAAAAATATCGATACTACCACAAGCTCGATATACACACCCGAATCTAGGGTAAATACAAAACTACTCCATCTTATCATAAGGAACACTCCACCCTCATCTACGGTGGAAATTCCCGCCAACAAACTTGCTAATCTCTGGCCATTACCAATGGTTCCTAGACACATCATTCTAGTCTTAACCGAACCAAACTACACCAATCTCAAGCTACTTTAGCAATCACTCTCATAGTTCCCTTAACTTCTTTAGCAAAGATAACATCCTACCGGCCTCCTCTACCTTAGTTCAATGAGCCTTCCCCGGGTGGATGTCCACCGATGGGGCCTCGTGAATACTACTTCTCCTAAAATGTTAACAACACTTACTCATGAGCCTATCATTATATCGAAGGGCTCTCTCTCTTTGGGCAAAACTTCTTGCACCACCCCACTATGGCGACTACCATTTCCGCCACTTCAACTTTACCCAATGGGTGAAAGATTTCCCTTAATCTTCACATTTGAATACTTCTGTAACCCCACTCTAGGCCAAAACTCTTGGGCCTTATATTCTCGCCAAATGGGATTACACTTCCTCCAATCCAACTGAACTTTAACATGTGGTCCTCATCAAGGACTTCTCAATCTTTAGATTGACATTGCTAGGAATCCCAAGATTAGTACCACTCTCTACTGACAGCGGCACATGGAAAATCATCTCTACTGTACTTAGTAGTCACAGTAGCAATATGACAAAATGCTACAAAAGGGAGCGACCTCTAAAGTGTCCCACATCCCTGACTATAGCTTACAGCTCTTAGAAATCCCGTCTCGCGACGCCTTCACGACAACCTCCCTTGATGCCCATCATCTGACGACTTACTAGTCGCATACGATCGCGCAAAAGATTTTTGGGGTCCTCATAGCATAACAGAAGAACGAAATCTCACAAGAGAAATCAACGACCTTAATCTTAAGGCTCTATATCAAATCAGAAGTAACGCTGAAAGCGAAATACATCCACAAAGATTCCTAAGGACTCCAAAACCTAATGCTCTGATACCATCTGTGACAACCCGCCTACTAAAATAATAGGTGGCCATCCCAATACTCTAATAATCATAGGAATCATCAATGGTCCATTCTCAGCATCACTGTCGATTAAAATAATAGTACGAGATAACCACCAATCATTTTAGAAAATGGACTGTCAATGAAAAGAAAATTTGTAAATAAAAGAAAACACTTAGACAATCCCATTTTTTTGCGAAAACGGTGGATATCAAAAATCGATGAATAAAGAACGACAATATCATAAGTAATCATCGAATAAGCTGTCGGTGAACAGACCAATACAAATAGTTATACCGAGTATTTCATTTTTAATATTTACAATATAATAAATGAATGCAAATAAATAAACTGAACATAACTAGAGTAAAATGGGAAGAGGCGTCTAATACAAATAACCTACAACATCCGCAATATGCCGTAGCTCCCTGACAACCGGAATGGAAATGTAAATAAAGGTGTCCATGCGGTAGAGCACCTGTACTGCAAAGAACATATGCAAAGCAAATAAATATAGATACGGGTCAGGGCCCGGTTTGATATGATTCCCATGTGAATAAAATGCATGACAGTTAAGTGCGTAATTCTCTCGCAGTTAACAATAATATTTCTCACCTCTCAATCTAAAAGCAACCTAGAGTAATATCGATGATGATGCTTTAGTTAACCCAAGGTACTAAGGTCTAACTTCTCCCCATTCTCAACACGGTGCCCTATTCGTGCGTGGGGTGTCTCGCAAAGCGAAATCCAGACAAGGAACCCCCCGATACACTACTACTTAGGCAAGGTTGATCGTCGAGATCCATTAGACCCTAAGTACAATATAGATGTATATAATCATCTAATTTAATTTCTTTTAACATAGTGCTAAGGGCTAAGCTTCTCCCCAGTCACAACACTATGCCCTATTCGTGCGTGGGATGTCACGCAAAGAGAAATCCAAACAAGGAACCCCCCCGATACACTACTACTAGGCAAGGTCGATCGTCGGGATCCATTATACCCTCAGCACATAAATAATATATATATATATATATATATATATATATATATATATATATATATATATATATATATATATATATATATATATATATATATAAATGAGAGGTCAATATACATAAATGGTACAACATTTTATCAAATGTTTACCAAATAATTTCATCCGGTACACTAGTTCATTTCATGGTTCCATTCCTTATCAGGAAATATAATCATAGTTTTTATGCTCTTTGTGGCATTTTATCTCAATTATACACTTTGTAAAAATCCCTTCCTTATCAGGAATATAATTGTTATCATATGCTCTTTGTGGAATTTCATTGTGCTCTTTATGGCACTTCATCATGCTCTTTATGGCATTTATCATACATCAAGTCCAACTTAATTTAGAATAGTTATAATTATACATATATAACGATTCTAAGACCGCCTGTCCGGGTTTCCCCACTGTGCGCGTCCCTAAATGGCTGTCATCTTCCAGGGCCTATCATTTACACAGCCTGGGATCCTACCGAAACGTCGGGAAGCGACCATATGGCCTAGGGATATATCCACCCTGCATTTGCTAGCCAGGGGCTTCACCACAACGCGCGAACTTCCCTTAAGATAGCGATTTAGAGAGGGTGTGTATCCATACCTTTTTAACATTTATGAAAATCATCTTCCTTTTCATTTGAAAACATCCATTTTTACATTCTCAAAATCATTTGTACTTATTTATTAGTACCACATTTAATAATATTCATTTCTTATTCTTAGAGTCATATCTTATTAATGACTTAAGACCCGAAGTGCCATTGTCCTCTACTAGTCTCCAAAAGTTCATACAATTCCATGAACCCTCAAAATGAGTCTCCCTCAAGGAGTATCTCCCAAAAGTCTCAGCATTAAGGTTTTCATCTCCAATTTATCTTTCGATTAATCTCCTACATCATTCGGATATCAACCTACGCAAACTAGCCCTCGGGGTAAGCCTAAACATCCCATTTAATCCTAGGGCATTAGTCTACCCAAAACCCACCTCTAGGACTCCCCATTACTTCCCAAAGGAAGGTCCTTAAACCTTGGACCTAAAAGAAAAAGGGCTAAAAAAATCAAACTAGGAAAAATCCCATAAAAACAGGGGAACCGAATCGATTCGCTAAAAAGCCGAATCGATTCGGTGGGTAAAAAACTGACTTTCTGCAAAAGTCGAATTGATTTGGCCCCAACCCGAATCAATTCGGTTTACTCAGACCTGTAAGTTTCCCCTTGTCGAAATCGATTCGCCCCTTGGGCCGAATCGATTCGGTCCTGCAAAAATGCCCAATTTGGGCTACGGGTTGTATGAACCCTAAAATTCCAAATACCCCAAATCCTTGTTTTCTCCCAACATCAACAACAACAATTGTTCTCAAATCATTTCTACACAATTACTAACTAATATTTTTACCTCAAATCAAATAAAAACACAAGATTAAGGGTTTAATCATCAAAATCAACAAAAACCCATTAATGGTTTAAATCTCCCAAAACTTAACTAAACATGCAATTTATCACACTAAATCAATATCTAGCAAGTAAGAGACTTGCCTCGAGGTTGTAGTCTCGGATTCCCTTCCGGTAGCAACGATTTTCGGCCTCAAATCTCCATTTTCTCTCTTTTCTCCCATTTTCTCCCAACTCTCTCTTCTCTCTCTCTCTCTCCTTTGGCTTTTATCACAAATGAAGAAAGTAAAAGGGGTGGGGGACTTAAACGGGTCTCAAAACATAATTGCCCCTCTTTTAATTGCTAATACGCCATTAAAATGACTCGTATCCGCTTAATTGAGTCATAACACCCCAAAAGTGCCCGAAACTCCAAAATACAACATGGCACTTATTTCGACTATCTCGACTATTCTAAAAATAACCGCACCCCCTATTTTGGCATTCGTAAAAATTTGAACTATTTTTATCTTCTAATTTCATTTTATTTTATTAATTATATTCCAATTTCAATATGAGTCATAACCGTCGTCTTACATATAACGACGCAATAAAACACAATATAATGCTATTTACCTTCTCATACGGTAAATAGACAAAACATAGTAAATATTAT
This sequence comes from Sambucus nigra, assembly GCA_949130495.1. Taxonomy (NCBI): domain Eukaryota; kingdom Viridiplantae; phylum Streptophyta; class Magnoliopsida; order Dipsacales; family Adoxaceae; genus Sambucus; species Sambucus nigra. Next base: position 59,751,116 of record OX422214.1, read on the forward strand.
CCCTAAATCTCACGGGAAATAATATTTACTCCAACTTCCCCTATTTTATTAAATTAGCCCATCGGGCAAAATAATATAAAATAGCCGCTCAAAAACCTGGGTTGTTACAAAAAGGAAGTTGTCTCCCCGATATGTGGGGCTATTCCATATCCCTGAGAGGATTAAGTATGTGGAATAACGGTTGGAACTACCGAATAACTTGTAGCATATGCACAACGTCTTTCACATATCTGCTCTGCGGAGATTCCTTAGAGTTGAGATAGCGTACCAGCAAATCGATATTGATTAGATAGAGCTCTAGCTAGACGTCGCCTATGAGGAGAGACCAGTAGCCATTCTAGACCATCGGGAGCACCGACTTCGATCTAAGGTTGTTCCTTTAGTACGAGTGCAGTGGGGACACCATCGGGAGTACGAGTCAACTTGGAAGAGGGAGGACGATATGCACACAAAATATACTAAACTCTTCTATCTAGGTACGTACTTTTCTAGATTTCGAGGACGAAATCCCGTTATTAGGGGGAGAATGTAATACCTCTTATTTTTCTAGAGTAAATAAAACTATATCTTTGGAATAAAATAAAATTAGTGGGAATTAAATTAAATCGGTGAATTTAATTTATTAATTAGGAACAAGTAATTTGTTATTATTTCATAATCATGGGTGATTGACTTTTATGGTAATAATTGAAATGGAAAATAATTGCATCGGGGGTAGATATTTAATATATATGTGTGACTCGATTATAAATATAATTGTGGAATAAAGGTAATTATGACACATTTCAAAAAGTTAGATGGTCTCATTTAGGTGTTTTAAATCTTTAAAAATGGTCTCTGAATATAAGTATATAGGTTGGAAGACTTTTGGGCTAGTCTAATTATGGGTTTGGGCCCATCTGGGGGTCCAAAATTGGGAAAATAAGCTCAACTCGAGATTTGAGACTAATATAAGATTAAGGGGGAGGTTAACACTCACCACACTTAATCAAATACATAACCCAAGCATCCCCACCTTAAGAGAGAAGGGAATAGAGGCCAAAAAGGAGAAGTAACAAGAGATTCAAAGGGAAATTCGTCAAATGCATATCCATGCAAGAATTTTCTTGCTCAAATTAATGTTCAATGAGCTTCTTGATTCATTGTAGTAAACCCCATGTGATTTCTGGGTTTGAGTTTGTAATTTGGTGATCCTTTGTCACCGCTGGGTATGGGCTATGAACTGGTGTACTGCGTAGGGACCACCCCACTTATATGTGTTTTGTGATGTCTGATTGGGTAAAGATTTACTTTGACTTATTGATAGAGTACGAACGATACACCACTAGTATATGCCTTTGAGTTCCACATATATGAAAGGACATATATATAAATTACATGAATTAAATGAGATTTAATAATTTGTATAAGAACATAGATAACAAATTACAGACCCATACTATGTTGTGCATAATATGGCCATATGTTTCTTACATCTGTTACAATAAATATATAACATACCTTTGCTTATGTTGCATCTGAAATTAGAGAATGGAACGAAATTATCGAATGTGTAAAATCAACAGCGAAAAAATAACGTGGCTATGTCCCGAACTACGTCGCTTTCTTTAAGATTTTTCGTGGCTCTGTCCAAAATTGTGCTGTAGTCCAATTATTGCCCCGTCACCCCTAGGATAAAACAACACATAATCAAATTAACTGATGTCTCAGAAAACTATATACATAGTAATTAGGTATACTATCACATGTTCACTATTCGTTGGTCAATATCACAATATCAGTTTGGGGGACGATCTGATCACACAAGGAAAAGAGAAAAAATGCTCAAAAGGAGCTAGATTGTTTGTGTGTTTTCCCCTCTGTTTTGTAGAGTGATCTGAGAGAGAGAGTATCTTCTTTATACGTGTTATTATTTTCTATGTTCTACTAAAACAAATCTGAAAAGCCAAATAAAAATGGGAATTTCACGAATGGCTAGTGAAGGAGAGGCAAGGAAAGTGGGATGAAAATTCTCCCACTACCAGTAGTCAAAAACACTTTTGGCCAAATATGAAATTCAAAAAAATAAATGTATTTTTCTAATTTCCGTTCAGATTTAAAAAAAAAAAGAATAGTTTTTGTCCCAAAAAAATTTAATACACACAGCCCAGACCCAATACCTGGAACATGGATACGGGATGAATTGGTCGTATAGATGGCGGCACACACGCACGTGTGAACTTTGGCCTAATAAGTTCTTCTACCCAACACACACAAAACTCTAATGCCTAAAGGGCTTGCCCATTAGTCCCCAAAATGGTGTATATCAATCACACATTTTTGAACAATAAAACCAATGTGGGACTAAGTTGTGAAAGGTTATAGAAACCTTTCTCTCTCTCTCTCTCTCTCTCTCTCTCTCTCTCCTTCGAGTTAGAAACCAAAAGGTTTAAGTTTTTTTTCAAATTTTATATATGCTAAAAAAAAGTTCCAACAATCCCCCACTTGTAAGTTTTTAAAAATATATTGAGCAATAATCTATAGAATTGTGCATAAGGAAAGGTGTCTTTGAAATTCGACTTGAACTTTTTCATAGTAAAGATGATTAAAATTATACTAAAGTAACTTTAGTTTTTAACTCTATCTCTGACAACCTCCCACGCACAATCTTACTCAGGTGTAGCCCTCAAGCCAACACGTTACAACCATGTGTTTCCATCCTAGTATAGTGAACGCTCTAGAGAATTTGCCCAAATTACCATATGTAGCGACCTCACTTCCATATTTATAGAGGTGAGTTTATCAAGTCCTATATCTAGGTACCTCATTAGAAATAGAGCTATAGAACTTCATTAATAGTTATAAATGACTCAACATTAACTCGCTTCATGATATCATGCTTTATAAGGATGGATTCGGAGTAAAATCCTATATTTAATAATTAGTATGATTCAACTAATATCACTTGTGACTTATTATTACCCTTTGAACCTATATCTTGGGATCTCTAGTTTATAGGTTATGTTACAATCATAAGTGACTCAAACATTTGAGGGTTTTATTCCCATCCCTTTCATAGTGTTCCAAAGTTTTTCTTTCTAATGCTTTTGTCAAAGGATCAACCAAATTTTTCTCAAACCGTATGTGATCCACTCTCCTAGCACCCGTGGAGATAAAATCTCTTACGTTACTGTATTTGCGATGAATCTATCACTTCTTCTCGTCATAGTAACGATTATCAACTTTTGTAATAGTCATGGTACTATAACTGTGGATTAGAATAGCTGGTATTGATCTCTCCCATAAAGGGATATCTGATCGATGTTTTCTTAACCATCTTGCCTCCTCACTAGCTGTATCTATTGCTATCATTTTCGACTCTATCGTTGGATGAGATAAAATAATCGTTTCTTAGACTTCCATGAAACTGCACCATTAGCAATAATAAATATGTATCCACTAGTATCTTTGGAATCATTAAATAGGGTATTCTAATCAGCATCACTAAATCCTTCAAGGAAATCAAGATGCTTTTCATAGTGTAATGTGAGGTTCATAATTCTGTCAAGATACAACATGACCCTCTCAATGTCATGAAAATGCTCCATACTAGGTCTACTGGTAAATTTTCATATTACTCCCACATCATAAGCTATGTCAGGTCTGGTGCAATCTGTAGCATAATGTAGGATACTAATAATGCTTGCATACCCAGTTTGGTTAACAATGTCACCAATGTTCGTGAACAACTTTACACTAGAATTAAATGGAGTACTAGTAGGTTTACTATTAAAGTAATTATATTTCTTTATAATTTTCTCAACATAATTAGATTGGTCAAAAGAAATTTCCTTTTCAGACCTAGTAATTTTAATTCCCAATACTATACTAACTTCAATCAAATCCTTTATATCAAAGTTGGTACATAATAAAGATATAACATCATCTACGACATGAATATTAAATCGAAATATAAGTAAATCATCCACATAATGACATATGATAGTGGAGATGTTATTTTCTAATAAATTTATTTATTACTTTCACTTGTTCTGAACTCATTTGAGATTACTAAATTATGATATCATGCCATTGTTTAAGTGCCTGTTTTACTCCATAAAGAGATCTATATGATTTTTACACTTTATTTTTTGTGACTGTGTACAATAAAATCTTCAGGTTGGTCCATATAAATCTCTTCTTCTAAGTCACCATTTAAAAAGACAGTTTTAAAATCCATTTGGTGTACAATTAAATTATTTAAAGTAGCTAATGCAAATATTACCCATACAGATGTAATTCTTTTCACGCGTGAAAATTTATCAAAAAAGTCACGTTTTCACATTGTCTAAAAGCTTTGGAAAATAAACGTGCCTTATACTTTTCAACAGAGCCGTCAGGTTTTAATTTCTTTTTAAGAATCCATTTATAACTCATAGTTTTACAACCCGGTGGAAGATTCACTAAATGCCAAATTTTATTAATTTCTAATGATTTCATTTCGTCATTAATAGCTTCTTACCATAAGTCGACATTCAAAGAAGATAAGTCTTCTTGAAGGGTATTAGGATCTTCATCTAATATGTATACATAAAAGTCTGGACCAAAATCTTTTTCAACACAATATATTTTACTTCTTCTCATTTCTAAAATAAATTCATTTGCTTCTCAATTTTTAAAGAATAGAAACGGCAGTGGATGTTGAACCCCAACCATTTCTCAATTTAAATGGAAATTTAACTTCATATAAATTATCATCGTTTAATTCACTTGATTTCTCAAATCATATAATTTATATGCTTCACTATTAATCACGTAACTAATAAAAACATGCTCGTATGCTCTACTAGCCAATTTAGAGCTCTTAGAGCCAAGAATACATACATAGGATACACACCCCCACGTTCTAAAATATGGCAAGTTTGGCTTATTTTTCCAATTTTCATAAGGAGAAATTTTTATTTTAGTCTTAGGATTTCTATTAAGCACAGGACACATGGTTAAAATAATTTCACACCACTAATGTGAGGCAGCCCCCGAACTTAATAAAATAGAAACTACTAATTCAGTTAAGGTTATGTTTTTTCTTTTAGATGTACCGTTCATTTCAAGACAAAATGGAGCTATTTTTTCGTATATAACACTGAAGATTTTATAATATTCAATAAAAGGTCGAGTCATAGTGGGTGCCTTTATCACTATGTAGCCGCTTAATTTTTCAATTAAATCAATTTTTAATTTCACTCAAGAAAATTTTAAACATGTCAAATACTTCACTTTTATTTTTCATTAAATACACCAATGAATAATTTGTGCAATCATCAACAAAAGTAATAAAGTAACGTTTGTCATTTCTAATCATAATTCCCTTCCATTCACATATATTCGACTGAATTAGTTTAAGTGGTTTAGATTCTATAATAACAGATATATGTGGGGTCTTTGTTATTTTAGCTTGATTATACTATTCACATTTTTAAAAATCATTTAGTCATATTTCTAGATTGGAATAATTCAAGGTTACTCTCATTTCTTGGGTCAAAGATGCATCAAGTCCCATTGACTTTTTTTAATATACTAAGTCCTTTTTCATTATAGATTACATATATTTAGACAAATGTATCCTCACATATACCCATTTTAAACCCACTTAGTCTCTCTCTCTCTAAAAATAAACACATAACCCCCCACACTTTTGTGACTCCCCGCCTAATTAAATACCAGGTGATCAGGCCTTTATTAAATTAAAAAAAGATTTACAAAATGGCCCATTTTTAGCATCACTGTTGAAAACCAAATTAATTACTGATGACCTATTAGTTAATTAAGCCGGTGCCAAATTTTATCTTGCATTAAATAGACAAATAATAATATGCAAAAAAACTGAAAAACAACATTCACATAATGCCGAAGTCTAAACCATATCAAATATATAAATAAATAAGAACTTACCGAATAAATCCTTGGCAAAAAAATCTTAAACTAGAATAATAAATCTAACTGATAAGAAAGTTTGAATATAAGTCTGAAACTGAAATACTAAATGAATAAAGTCTCAAATGGGGCCCACATGCCCAAACTGAAATACTGGAATAAACTCCTACGCTAGAATGGAAATGATAGATGCATCTAATCAAGAATCTTCAACCCTCCACAGCGTTGAAACTATACGTCTCTGTAAGAAATCATCCAGTATGGCATCCCAGTGGCTGGACACCTAAAAGGTTTTGAAAAGATTTTATAGCAAGGGCTAGAAAAACTTTTTGAAGATATTTTGCAAGCCTTTATCACAATTTAAAATCAGTTAATGATTACACATGTTAGGTTAACGTACACTCACTTGAGTTTCCTCACCTCCCAGCTATTATAAACGTCTCTACTTAGCCCACCTAACTATTCTACCCAAGCTAACTAGACTTAAGTTTTCCCATGGTGACCATGTCTATGATTCCGTACCGCCCATATAGTACTTTATCCGATAGTTAATGTTTTTCATACGCTATAAGAGTTAAAATTACCATTTCACTTATATTCTCATCTACTGAATTAATAAATTTTCACTACTTAATTCATTATTTAGATATAGAATATCTAACAATCTACTATTACACGTAAGTAAAATATACACATTTGTATATATATATATATATATATATATATATATATATATATATATATATATATATATATATATATATATATATATATATATATATATATATATATATCACTAATATATATCATTACGGTGTCTATCATAAGGACCACCGTGAAATACGGGCATACTCTGCTACCAATCCAAGCACCTCTCGTACTAACTAGGGACTATTGGGTTGGTATGTCTCCCTGAACCCAAAAATCAAATAACAAGCAATGGAGGCGAACATAGTTATAAGCCTTTAGACTACGAACATACCTAATATAGCCAAATGACATGCTGGACACACTAATACACGACACATAGTGAGTCGCTCTAAGTCCTATGTTCTGGGGCACAAATCCAGAACTCTCTGAAATCGGCAAGGTGGGATTGCCCATTGTGCAAGAACTTCCGGGATAGCAGGAAGCGTAGGTATGTTAATATAAGTCATCAATCATATAACAAGTACACACACAACCTATATATATATACAGTAGGTATTCACACAACCTAATTATCATCATTTATATGTAGTATGGATCACTCAAATACTCACCGTACCTTCAATTTACGATTATTCTCACTATCGTATTTAATGGAGTATGATCCTCTACTCTAAGGGGCCTAGTTACCCCTTTTTTAATTTAGTATATAAGTCCTCCTTATCCTACTGGTCCATACAATAGCTCACTCACTATTTCTCGTAATTTTATTCTCATAATCTCGAATTAATTACATCCCCATTTAAGCCGAATAATTCTAGCCTTAACTCCCTCAATAAAACTACCACATGCCCTTATCAAGGTCCTACTGTAATCCCATAAGTCACTCATAATGATTTAAAGAGACCCCAAGGGTCACCTAAACATTTACACAAAGTTTCAAGTCTTAAATAGGAAAAATAGGCAAAACTATCAGGGCCGAATCGATTCGCCCAAATAACGAAAAAATTCGCCTTGCCGAATTAATTTGGTCGTGGGTCGAATCGATTCGATTTGCCCCAGGTCGTCTTCTTTGTTGGATTTTCTTGCGTTTTTCACCATTTTCACATATGTGTCTTATTTTTTTCTTCCCCAAATTCGAAACCAACTTTTCCTAACCCTTTTAACACACATTAGGATGATTTCTAACATTCTAAACACATTAAATCCTCACAAAATTTAGTTAAGAACGAATCAAACTCAATAATCATCAAAAACCCTAGTTTTGTGTTCTTCCCACATATTCATTCAAAAACTCAGATTTGATTTGTTTCGATAATCACATATCTTATGATTTCTAATCCTCTACAGATATTAAATCAATATACATAAAATCCCTACCCATAACATTTATAAAAATAATTCTTTTCTTCCAAGAACATTCATTTAATCAATATAATTGAAACCCTAGTCACATGGGTATTATAACTACATATTGAATTGTAATAAACCACTTGCCTTTGATCAGTAGGGTCTGATTTCGTGGTTAGGATGACGGATTGATGATCTTCTCTTCCAATCCTCACTCCAATCTTGATTGTGGTGCAAGAACACACTTCAATCTCTCAAGAACTCTTTAAAACCTCCAAGAATTCTCTCCTTTTATTCTTCAATGGAATCCCGTTGTAT